>CM062297.1:858934246-860249928 GCA_031216915.1 Pictodentalium vernedei
GTTGTTCGAGTCGAAGTCGGGTCATAATTATTCAAGTCAAATTCGAGTCGAAAATAAAGTCAGGAAAAAAAATCGAATTAAAAAAAAATTAATAAATGTCTCGGTATACGAACATTCGCACATTTAATACCAGTGTAACAGGAATGGAAGTCCGTAGGTAAATTAGTCCCTCTGTCCGGCGGACTACTATTCCTACTATTCCTAGAAATGTTAGACCTAGTACTATAATTCCGCGGAATAATAGTCCAGAGGGACTAACGTTCCTACGGACTTCATTCCTTTTACACCGGCTAAATTGTAAAAGCAATGCGAGGAATTCAGCGCGACCAGGAAGCACACATCGTCAATGGTACTTACAGTTTATTACGAATAACGCGACACGCGGGATTCCAAATAACATCGGTAATACACACATATTTACAGTGGATAAAGCCACGGCTGCATACACGTGTAATGCACGAAAGACTTAAAAAAAACCAAGCGGATTACATTTCACCTCTGCTACACATCACTAGAAAGCATCCTGAGAGCGTGGTGGAGAGGTCCCGAGTTCGATCCCCGTCCGGGACGACCCGCGTTGTGTCCTTGGGCAATTCACTTTATCACGATTGCCTACATAGGGGCACGATGACGCCGTGTACTAAGGCGTACTACACGTCGATGGTGCACATGTCTTCAATCGCTGTAACCCTGCTTGAGCGGAGCTTGAACAGAGTTAGAATGTTGAGGAGCTGACATTTGCTCGTCGATGCTCGGTGGTTCTCTGCGTGTACTCCGGCTTCCTCCACCCGTAAAACTGTCACGGTCACGATTAGCCATTGTGCATAAGTATGTGACCTTAAACACCAACAAATAAATAAATAAATAAATAAATAAATAAATAAATAAATAAATAAATAAATAAATAAATAAAAAGCATCCATTGCTTCATGATGAGGCAAGACCGGACGATGCCGATCTTAAAGTCAAGAAGGGATCGAAGCAGTGAGAGGTACAAACAGATACTTTGTACTTTCCTATTCAACCATGCGAGGCATTGTTCACGTACGAACTGTTTGAACGTTAGCATGAATATGTGGACAAATCATCAGTACAATGCCAAAACAATCCTAATGTGGCGGTTTTAAACTGGAAATATCGGGTACTAAACCGTACTTAGACGCCTGGTTTCGGCTAATTTGGTTCCAATTCGATTTTTGGTCGACTCGAACATTTTTTTGTAAGTTCGAGTCGAAAGTCGAGTGAAAAAAAAAATCTATATTCGCCGGGTCCTACACCAAAGATACAGGGTCCTACACCAAAGATACGGGGTTACCATATTACGCTTGAAATTTAGAAATGTTAGCAAATCTGTATATCATTGATTTGAGTATCATTTCACAAAGTGAATTGAATTCTCGGCTTAATCGGAATACAATAGAGATCATAAAGGACCGGTATAATGTGGTAGTACAGTAGAATCTTCTTAATTGAATATCTATTTTGCCAGTGAAAATTATTCAGTTAACAGGAGTATACAATTAAAAGGGATTTGGTCAGTTTCCTGTGTTCTGGAGGTAAACTGAGCATTTATTCTATTATATCTTGTTTGACAGAGCTCACAGAGCTCTGTCAAACAAGATATAATAGAATAAATGCCTGTATTGTATGTTGTGAGGCCAAAAAGGTTGATAAATAAGGGGAATTTGGTGCGTGTCACAGTAATGTTTTTGACATATTGCAAAAATTTATATACAATTAACAGGAGTTTACTCTACAACCCATATGCAATTAACAGATCAAATTTGTACTGAAGATATGGTAAATGGTTTTGTGTTTGAAAATTATATTCAATTAACAGGGATATACAAATAAGAGATATCCAATTAAGTGGGCTCCACTGTACTTTCGAGACCGAGTGATGCCACGTGTCGCACTGTTTTGGATGTGCTGTAGCTTTTTAAGGGTGGTGTTTTTAGAACCTATCAAAAGAGTTACAATCGATTATTAACACTAACGGTATGTGAATTTCATTTTAAGATTGACATTTCGAAATGTTAGCAAACTGTATTATCGATGTGCGCATCATATCACAGACTTCAGGCATTGTTCTGTAGATTCTTTACCATTGTTTCCCCATTTAATTTGGACTTTTCACTATTGTTCTATGTGGAAACATTTTTTAAAAAATAAGAAAACGGAAGGGTGTTTTCGCCATCTTTTGACTTTCGTAACTCTTTCATGTTCATTATATCAACAAGGTGCGCATATTTATTTATTTATTTATTGGTGTTTAAGGTCACATATATCTGCACAATGGCTAATCATGACCACGACAGTTTTACGAGTGGAGGAAGCCGGAGTACCCGGACAGAACCACCGAGCAACGACGAGCAACTGTCAGCTCCCTAACATACTAACTCCACACACGCAGGGTTTAGCATTGGTTGAAGGCTGGTGCGCAAGCGACGTGCAGTACGCCTTAGTACACAACGCCACCGTGCCACTACGTGGGCAATGGGGATAGAGTATCTTGTCCAAGAACACAACGCGGTTGCCGCAGATGGGGTTCGAACCGAGTTCTCTCGGCTTTCAGCCTGCACCTCTGCCGACTGAGCCACCGTGTCCCCATCATGACATATAATACAGGCACTGTCCTATCCGTTATAATAAAAGTGAAGGAGGTAAGATTTGCCAACCGTTTTCCCGGGAAGAATAAAACTAGCAAATTACTGTAAAAGCACATTTGTTAACCCTTTACCTAACATGAAAAGCAGACGACACTTGCAAAAAAAATTCTTGAACAACTAAATTTTTTTTCATTTTTTGTCTCAAAAACATAGGTTATGACCCCTCGTTGGAACGAGCTCGACGAGCTCGTTCCAACGAGGGGTCATAACCTATGTTTTTGAGACAAAAAATGAAAATATTTTGAAAATTAATTGGCGATTTTTGAGAATAGCGCTGGCCGGTTTTGGCCGTTACGTTGGGTAAAGGGTTAAACAATGAACCCATGTGGATACTTGGTGTTGTGAGGTGTGATAATGATAAATATCCTTAACCTTTTGATACTTTTGTATGTCTTATGACGTACGAAATCAAACAGCGCGTTGGTACTTTGTGGTCATTAATGAAGGATTATCTGTGAAATAGTTGCTTCTAATCAGATTGCCATAAAAATCAAGTGTCTTGTTGTTACTTTTAACAAGAAAGGGCAATACAAAGCGTGTACCAATGCCCTCGACGTGTAAAACAAATACTTGGTCGAAAGAGTGAAAAGGGGCCATAATTCTGGAAAGAATGTGGAGAAGAAACTTCCGCTACACAGGTTTCGTGCCCTCATGATGCTCTACCAAAACACCAAATCTCATTCAAATCGGAGTAGCAGTGGTTGAGATACAAGGGAAAATGTTGGTAAGGACGGACACGAGTCGAAAGAGTGAAAAAGGGCCATAACTCTAGAAAAAATGTGTAGAAGAAACTCATACTACACAGGTATCGATCCCCCAAGATGTTCTATCACAAAACCAAATATCATTAAAACTGGAGTTGCAATGGCTGAGATACAAGGGAAAATGTTGGTACGGACATTTTAGTTCGTTCTAACAACGGTTAAAACCTCGTTTTTTCTGTAATTTTTTTTTTTTTTTGTTTCCACTAGATACCCTTTCGACTTTTCAAGTCGGGGGCATAATAAATGAAAACAACAGACAGCTCCGAGAGGTGTCTGTTGTTTCCGTTTATTTAAAGTAACAAAAAGAAACTTGGATTTATTTTTAGCTGATGTCATAAGACATTGGTGTTTCCTCAACGATTACTTGCTTCTTAATTTTACGTTCCCGTGCGTGTAATAATTTCAGGGGAGATAATTTTATCGAACGTCGAGTTTCTTGACGATATAAGTTAGGGATGCATAACTTTTTGAAAGGGTTAACGCTGCGGCGTGAAGAGAATTCAGAGAAAGGTTTGAAAAGATGGATGTCGATTTTTTGTGAATTTTTAATCATGTGCGTGCGTGCTGTGCTTGAAAAATTTTCGTTGAAATTGTGGAGTATAAATTTCGTTTATATTTATCGGGCCTACAATTTGGGACTGCCTCAGGGTCCGTTTAGAAGGTTATGAACCATTAAATAAGTGAACACGTGACTTAGAGCATTTGACACCCAATGTTGTGAGTAGGATTAAATAGGGCTGATCAGCTGATTGGTTAAATATATTTTGACTTTGAAACCAATAATTAAAATTTTGATTCCTCCACTTTAGAAAGGATTAATAAGTTTGTTTGTAATTTGGTGCCGGAATGTGTGAGAATCTCTCAAAAATATGAGGCATGGGGAAAAAAGTGTGAAGGTCATTCAGTGTAAGACCATACGTTAGTTGTGACAATTCGAAATTTAAACTGAAATTTGATGTGGCAACATATATTTTTTTCCAGTTTAATTTTTTCAAGAGATGCTGTACTTTGTAAATGTATAGGTATTTTTTTTTTCAAAACAACTTGGTGTGTTGTACAGAGAGTGGAAGGTTAACACTGTGGTCAATGGGATTTATTTAGTGGTTCATAACCAGAAATCGCAGAAGTTGTGTGTGCGGAAATCTATTGCTTTGGTCGCGCAAAATGTATGGATCTACAATCGAAGGGAAGTAACTCTAAGTTAATATTGACTTGCAAAATGAAAACGACCCTCCAAGTAATTTAAAACTGGATGGTGTCATTTGTGTGTAAAGCACACTATAGTATATACCCTCATTTGCATTCTTGATTATTGGTTAATGATTGACACAGACAGAAAAGGCACTATATAAAATTTGAAACCTTTACAGACCCTACCTGAACATACGAACACACTTTCAATGTTTTGAATTAACCCTCTAGGAGCCTTTCACAGGAAACTGATTCTCTAATGACAAAAGTGTTGCTACGATAATACATGGTGCTGAATACAAAATCCGAAACCTTTATGCACATCTAGAGACCCTACCTGAACATATGAACCCACCTTCAACATTTCAAATTAAAACCCACAGGAGCCTTTTGATGGGAACTGATTCTTCCTTAACGGCAAAAGTGGTGCTATGGGTGCCGCATGAGGCCGAATCTAAAATCTGAAAAACCTTTATGCACATTTTGGGACCCTACCGGAACATTTTCAGCGTTTCGATTAAACCCCTAGGAGCTTTTTTTTACCGGAAACCGAGTCTCTAACGACAAAAGTGGCGCTACAGGCACCACTTGGGTCCAAATTAAAAATCCCAAACCTTTATGCACATCTAGTCATCCCACTGGAACGTATGAGCACACTTTCAGCGTTTCAAATTAAAATCCCCAGGAGCTTTTTGACACAAACCGATTATCTAACGGCAAAAGTGACGCTACGGATACCCCACGGGGTTGAATCCAAAATCCAAAACCTTTATGCAGATTTAGAGACCCTACTGGAATATACGTGTATTAACACACTTTCAACGCTTCGAATTAAAACTCCTCAGAGCCCTTCGCTACAACCCGATTCTCTAATGACAAAAATGGCGCCACGGATGCCCCACGGGGCCAAATCAAAAATCCAAAACCTTTTCGCACATCTAGAGTATCTACTGGAACATATTAACACACTTCAACGTTTCGAATTAAAACTCCTACAGTTGAAACTAGAAGTCCTGTCATGAAATGCGCACAAATAGCACGTCGATCTGCTCGTTAATCTACGCGTTACGACCATGGTAAGGCTATCAAATTATGTACATATGGCCTGGGCACAAGCAATGTTTCAGTCAATGGACCTCCGGGTAACCCGGAGGATGTCCATTGGCAGAAACATTGCCTGTGTTTGCTATGAGTAACCAGGAGAACCTGCATTGCTTTCGATGCCATTCGATATGGCAATTGCGCGCAATTCCTACGCGCAATTAAGCATAGATAAGCGCACAGTTCGTGACAAGACTTCTAGTTTTAACTGTAGGAGGTTTTCGCCACAAACCTATTTTCTACGACAAAAGTGAGCCCACGGGGCCGAAACAAAAACCAAAAAACTTTGTGTACATCTAGAGACCCCACTGGAACATACTAACACACTTTCAATGTTTCGAAATTAAAATGCACAGGAGCCTTCCACTGTAAACTGATTTGCTAACAATCACAACAAAAGTGTCGCTACAGGTGCCACATGGGCCGCATCAAAATTCCGAAATCTTTATGCACATCTGCAGATGCTACCTGAACACTTCAGCATAATTTAAATCTTTCAAATTACATATTCTTGATGATATGAAGTTTGGACGGACAGACGGAATGGATGGGACAGATAGGAGGGACGGGATGGACGCAGATCATCACAATATCCCAGAGTTTTTTAAAAAATCGGGGATAATGGACACATTCATTTGTTCAATGTTTGTTCATTTGTTTCTTTTGCAAGGATTGTTTCAGTTAACTATATATTATTATACGCTAAACGATAGATTATAGAAGAAATTGCAGAAAGATAGAAATCGTATCATCCACTGTGAAGATATAGGAATTTTCACTTTTACTGTATCAGTCAAAATGGCGGCTTTCAAAGCATCACGTCAAGGTGAATACGAATCAAATTATCACTGGAAATGATCAATTTGTTCTAAAAACGTATAATGAAAAGTAAATCTAGTGTTTTTGAGTGGATATTGATCATTTCCAGCAATAATTCAACAGGTATTCATCTTGAATTGATGCATGAAACCCGCTAGTCCAAACATGGTCTGAAAGTACGTAATATAAGGCAATGTTTGGACTAGAAACACGCCAGCTTGTAAGACGCTATCTGTTCCAAGTATCAAACAAATCAAATCACTTCCGCGTTTCAATTACTTTCATGCATCAATTCAAGGTTGAAACGAGTGGAATTATCTGATTCTTATAAAAAGCGTATAATAAAAAGAAAATCTAGTGTTCTAAGTTGATACCGATAATTATCTCTCTTGCGTCGGGACAAATGGTTGCGTTTCTTTTTTCCTCTGGTATAAATTAAGTCCACTTTTTGGGTGTTTTTTGTTTTTTTTTGGTCGAGTTGAGCAATTTTCGGGTTCAGGTGGGTAATTAGATTTACGCCCATAGAATCTTACACATTCTGAGAATACATCCCCGTCCAGCTGTCGGGCTTTGGGTTACATAGCAATCATTTGCTACTGTAGAAACCAAGACGGCGCCTCTGGTAAACAAAACGGACGGCGGAAACACGCATTACCCTAACAGCACTGACACCACGTATCACTATGGGGATGAAGTTACAACGTGGTCACTCACGCGTACTTCCATGGCAACCACGCCTGACGTGACTGGATCACGTAATTGGATCACGTGACTATGATGATTCCAGTTCCGAGGTGCCCTGATCCGTCACTATCCTACTAGTTACGAGATCTACCCTGAAGATTGGTATTAATACAAGCAATATTTCTTCGTGTATTACCTGTTTGCGACTCGATATTACTATGGCTGTTGAAAGTGTCATTAAACCACAATAAATAGATAATAAATTAACATTTAACTAATACGAATAGTGAACGATACTTGCAAAGATATATTTTGGAAAATTAAAATATTTTTATTTTTTACCTCAAATACGTGGTTTTGGCTCATTGGATTGAAATGAACCATTAGCATTTTCAAAGGTGTGGCAATTTGCCATAACTGCTAAAATGCTAATGATTCTTTTTAGTCAGTTTTATTAATAGGTAGAAAATACAATTCTAGAAAATACAATTGTAAAAGTTTTATAGTATTGGCTCCAAGTTTCACACACCACTATCGGGGAGCGCGGTGGCTCAGTAGGTAGAGGTGCAGGCTGCAAGCCGAGAGGTCCTCAGTTCGAATCCCACCTACGGCAACCGCGTTGTGTCCTTGGGCAAGACACTTCATCTCCATTACCTGCGTGGGGGCACGGTGGCGTTGTGTACTAAGGCGTACTGCACGTCGATGGTGCACTTGTCTTCAACCAATGCTAACCCTGCTTGTGTGGAGTTAGTATGTTGGGGAGCTAACAGTTGCTCGTGCTCGTCGTTGCTCGGTGGTTCTCTCCGGGTACTCCGGCTTCCTCCACCCGTAAAACTGTCACGGTCATGATTAGTCATTGTGCATAAATATGTGACCTTAAACACCATTAAATAACACACCACTACCAGCCGGGACTTGGTTTGACAGCGAGCATGAGATTGGATTTGCATCCTGTTTACTTCATGTTAGTCATTTTCTTTTCATTACATATTATTTCCTGTGTATTTGTATTTCATCAAGTGCTGCTTATTCATGTGAGTAATGTCCTGTGATGTTCGATCTTAAACCAAGTCATGTTTGTCATTAACACTCGAGTTTTGGTTTGACAGCATGCATCGGACTGATTCAGCATTTACTTTTATTGTTATCTCCATTATATTGTAGAGATTCATTTCAGCGCGTTTTAACCCTTTACCCAACGCAGACGATTTCAAAATTTATTATTTTAAATACCATTTTTTAATTTTTTTCACAAAATTGTGTGGGGAGCTCGTTCCAACTAGGGGTCACATGATATGGTTTTGTTGAAATTTTTTGAAAAATAATATTTTTTCAACTGCTGAATTTGCATATTACGCGGGCGGATGCGGGCGATTCTTTGGGTAAAGGGTTAGTATGGATAATTACTCAATACATATATATGCAATACATCAATACCTCATACATGCACATATATACACATTTTCTGCATACACATACACATGCACATACATGTACATACACACAGAGTGCAGAATTTCAAAAATGACCCTAACCGACTAACCGTTCACGTGGTTTGGAGTTGGCCAACCGGACTGTCGGCTATAGACAAATTCTTGGGAAACTGCTTCTTTATCATTAACTCTTTACCTAACATGAAAAGCAGACGACACTTGCAAAAAAAATCTTGAATAACTAATTTTTTGTCTCCAAAACATAGGTTATGACCCCTCATTGGAACGAGCTCGACGAGCTCGTTCCAATGAGGGGTCATAACCTATGTTTTCGAGACAAAAAATAATGAAAATTAATAGGCGATTTTTGAGAATAGCGCTGGCCGGTTTTGGCCGTTACGTTGGGTAAAGGGTTACCAAGTATTAATATATTGCTTGGAATTGAAACATATATTGCCTCTCAAGGCAAAACTCTACAAATCTATCAAGGCACAAGAACGGATGGTTAACTGTTACAGTGCTAGAAGCCCATATTTTGGGCTTTATTCTGAACTGCAGGTACCTAAAGTTAAAGGCTTCATATTCTGTGGGTGTCCTTCTTATTATCTTGGAAGTAAAATTACTTCATCTCCATCGATTTGCATTGTTACAATTTATGGGAGAGTCCTATAGGCAATCTCCCATAAATTGTAATAAGACAAAAATGTGTGAACAAATCTTGAGGCGGAGAAAAAATTTAGCAATCTACCAGTTATGTTACCCAGACTTTACCATTCAAGATGCAACTTTTTCTAACCGGTCGTCCATTTGCGTAGATCTAAATTTGGGTAACCACCGCGCCAACCAGTCGAACGTTCTCGTCAAATACACACACACACACACACACACACACACACACACACATATATATATATATATATATATATATATATATATATATATATATAAAGGTGTATATTCTGATAAAACAAATATGTTTCAAGTGTGCTGGATCTGAGAAATGCAGGAGCCAAAAGGATTCCCCACATTTAGTGTTTCAATATTCCTCTTGTGTTATTATGCCACCTCCAAAGTTAAAAGTACTTTCTTAATTTTTTTTTGTTAGGTTACATCCACCTTCGACAATATTAGACAAGATGTACCCGTATGTAAAACCGATGTGCACCTTTTAAAGGAGACCTTTATCATAATACCTTTATCTATGACATGACCAAACATGCCAGTTGTCCCTTATCATATTAAGCTTCTTATAAACAAAGACTCTCTTTCTATCTTAATCACCTTTGACATGTCTAAACAAAGGAAACAGACCAGGTAGTCTTTATAATTATCTAAAGCCTTTTGTATGAACATAGCATCAGATATTCCAGTATGGGCTTTATCGTAATCTTCTTACATAACTGTTTAGTCACTCCAGGTAGCCTCCAAATTAATCTTTTTGTTTGTATGTATTTACATGTACATGTTCTTGACAACATTTACCTTAGATACTCCAACAAAAGTTATTTAAGGGGGGGGGGAGGTAGGGGAGGGGGAACTCTTTGTTAGTACTCTTTGGACGCCTCAGTTTGGAAGTCCCCCAGCTTTGAGCTAGCCTTGGGAGGGCTTTGATGGGAAGGAACAGCCCATACAAGGGATCTGGTGGGGAGGCACAGCCCATACAAGGGCGCTGGTGGGGAGGGAGAACCCACATACAGGAAGAGCCAAAACAATGTGGAGAAAGCCTAAATGGGTGTTGGGTTATACATAGCCTGGACCTATTTGGAGGGGCTTTGGGGCTGGGTAGGGCTTTGGGGAGGGATAGCCTAAAAATAGGGTGCATACAAGATGGGCAGGGGAGAGTGCGCACAAACGGATTTGGGCGCCGGGGTCAAATGACCCCGGTCATGGTCGGACCGTGGGGTCCTGGTAACCGGGACAGATCTCGGCATCCTATACTACTTATGATAAAGATTAAATAATATTTGAGTCTGCAGTTTTTAGCCACAGTAGGCGGAAAGCCCGTGACGGAATTACACATAAATTATCTCGATTTTCAATGAAAGCTTTGTACCTTGATTATCTGCAAACGTTCACTGGCTTGTGTTAAAATGAGGGTGAATATTTTTTCGTGGATACCAAGCTTACACATACTTCAACTTGTGATTACAGCCGTTCGGTAATACTGTTGCTACCACCGAATGAAAGACGTGAAGGAATTACATTTTTCGACGTGACGGAATTTCACAATGAGTAATTCAGTCACACAACGGACTTAGTACTCGTATAAAATATCTTAGAGAGAGAGATGTATTTAAAACCTGCTCAAGATGATTAGGACCACTTATTGGCAACTGAAAAACATTACTCCATTTGTATAGATCACTTGTTAGATCCACTCGGACTACAGCTGTGTGATTTACGGTTGTGCAAGAAAGATGTACCAGAAACCACTTGATACTTGTTTACTGTGGTAAACAAGTTCTCTGTTTCACTGATAAAATAGGACCCAGTCACTAATGCTTGGGGTGCAAGTCCTCTAAAATAGGCAACCTGGGGTACAAATGATTGACTGACATTGACGTTATCTCCATGCTGTGATCATATGGATTAGCCATTGTGCAGAAGTATGTGAGCTTAAACATCAATAAATAAATAAATAACCACATGGTGGAATTCATAAGAGTAGTATTAAAATTAGCCTGGGTACTTTTTGAACATCACTACTAGATTTAGGGCTTGTTGAAGCAGAGGAGCCTTCTCTTAAGACATGCAGAATTAAACTCTCACTCCAATACAGTTAAAACTAGAAGTCCTGTCACGAACTGTGCGCTTATCTAGGCTTAACTGCGCGTAGGAATTGCGCACAATTGCCATATCGAATGGCATCCAAAGCACGGCAAGTTCTCCTGGTTTCTCATAGCAAACACAGGCAATGTTTCTGCCAATGGACCCCCGTGTTACCCGGGGGTCCATTGGCGGAAACATTGCTTGTGCACAGGCCATATGTACAGAATTTGATAGCCTTACTATGGTCATAACGCGTAGTTTAACGCGCAGATCGATGTGCTATTTGTGCACATATCATGACAGGACTTCTAGTTTTAACTGTTTGTTTCTAAACTGTTCGCTAATCAAATCCTGCTTATAACTGTCTCAGACACTCAAAATGTTGAATTTTTTAACCATCACTAGAAATATATTCCTCCATTGGGAATCAGAATTAAAACCCATAAGGACTCCGCCACACTTGAATCTGATATGATAAAAGAGACACATGAACCACATATTCCTCCTTGGCATCATGAAAAACATACAATTATTTTGGACCTTTCTTCTGCCAAAAAGTCTGAAACAAATGCCTTATAGTTTAGGCAGACATATGCTAAAATAAAGTCCATGTATAGTGCATATAAACGGATTTATACAGATGGATCTAAAGATGGTGACAAAAAATCAGCCATTGTTACTGTGACAGATCAAGCCAGAAAATAAGCAGCCTGTTATCTGCAAAATGAGGTCCCCAGAGGGTGAATTTAATTTAGTGATGCTACCCTGCATAGCAGGAGAGCATCCCTAAATTTACCCTCTGTGAACCTCAATCTGACGCAGGCTCTCAAAACTAAACAGAAAGAGGTACCCAGAGGATAAATTGGCCCACTGTATGGGATAGCATCATCAAAGTCACTCTCTGGGGACCTCATTCTGCAAATGTCAGACTGCTTATTTTCAGGCCTGGATCAGATCTCAATCAGAATACCACATAAAAGTTCTATTTTTACTGCTGAAGAATAATCTCTACAACTAACACTTGAACACATCAAGAATACTCAGGAAAGGAGGTCGATTATTTTTTCTGACACACTTTCTTCTTTGCTATCTTTAGTCAATCCCAAGTTGAAGAATCCTCTCATTTTGGATCTTCGTGGGATGTTGACTAATCTCATGTTTGGTCAATATGATATCGAGTTTGGCTGATTACCTGGACATGTTCGTATCTCGAATTACATGTACATCAGAGGGACAGGGCAGCAAAACAGGCCTTAACAAAGCCTCTTATTCATTTTAAAATTCCTTCCTGTGATTTCAAGCCACATGTTATTAAATACATCAAATCTGTGGAATGGAGCGACAAAAAACAAGCAACATCACTTCTAAACTACTTTTACTGATAAGTATTCGTCAAGTAACCATTGAAGAAAAGATCATGTTATTCTGACATGCAGGGATGTGGCTACGGAGATGGAGGGGGGACGGAGAGTAGTGGGTGTGTCACCCTATCAATTCTATTATAAATGTGCTGGCATTTTAGTTAGTAGAATCAGTTTTATGCCCCTTTCCTGGAATCATTTTCAAAATCTATCTTGGTAGTGAATTGCCAACTACGGGGAGGTTTGCCCCTCCCCCAGTTGGAAATTCACTACCCTATACCCCCCAATCGGAAACGTCTAGCCACGTCCGTGCAGACACGATGTCATATCAGTCATACAAGACTAAATCATTCCCTTTTGTTAGAGAATAATATGTTCCAATAAGACTAAAATCCTCGACCTCTGATTGGACGATAGCTCGCTTAATGTTTTGTATGTTTACGGCTCCAGTGGCATATGTTATCGCCTGACGTCACCACGTGAAATATTTGAAAAGATGATAACAATGGGAAGAGATTCCGAGAGCATACTGCCTTTAACATCGTATTTTTCAAGGTCAGTGACCATTCCATGAGTATACAACCCACTGATAAAAAAGTCGGTACCCCTTCTCAGTTCAAATGATGAACGTGACGGAGTAACCTCGACCTTTATCTGAGGTATTATTTTTGTTGTTGTCCAGAGAAGTGGGGCACACGACAGGTTTATTTACTAAATGTGTTATCCTTAAAGTTGCCTTGTTCATCCAAGTGCCTTGTTCATTTAATGATGTGGGGTTTGGGCTATGGGTTGGATATTATTGGAACATATACGTTATTGTGATGAATTGACGGAAACAGGGTCTGAGGTTTTCAGCTCTGTACGAAACGTCTCGGTTGAACATAAGCTCCGCCCCGCAAACCTCAGACCATGTTACCGTCAATTCATCACAATAACTTATAATGTGACAAGAATGTGTCCCTTGTCAGTGTGTAATGACAGTGGAACACATTCGTTTATATTGCACTGATTTTAATCATGCCAGATGGCAGCATTTCACTGTTAGATCTCTGAGAGATCTATTTAATCATATGAGCCCACACACAATTCTCTCATTTTCGAAAAAAATCAATCTTTATAAATAATTTTAAAAATGTTTTTATTTTTTTTTAAACTAGACTCTTTATAAGGAAGTCACTTTTGTTGTACCATTACTCATGACTCATTACTGTTCACACCACTCTTGTCTTTGACATTTTTAGTGTATTTATTTTCTGTATTTATTCAATCCTTTTATTTCATAATTTTACTTGCCACAACAAAGGCGTAGCTGCTGATATGGCATTAAACGTAATAAAATAAATATTAAAACCATTATTTTTTTGACAAGTGCTTCAGTTTTGATATGGTGGTCATTACATACATCGATAACAAAAATTGACATCATACCCTTACGCTAACCAAAATAATACTTTATTAGATCAGACAAGCAGTCTCTGCCCTGATATGTTTCTATGATTCAACAAATAATTTTCTCAAAATTGCTATAGAAATTTTAGTAAAAGTAAGAAAGAACTTACATTTTGTTTGTTTCTGGTTTAACGAGATATTGAAAGATCGACTGACACATCAAATACACCTTTGGCCCCCGCTGGTAAGTTCCATTTTTTATTAAAGAAAACACTCAAATTTTATGTACCTGTTCAAATATAGCAGTGGAATTTATATAAAAAGAGGTAAAGAAATGCTTTGTACTTTTATCGATCTATTACTTTGTTATATGCTAATCTGTGAATTATTGCAAATTATCTAAATATATCTCACGATAACCATTGATTTGATGGATATTGAGAAATATTCCTCAATAGCTTCCTAAATGACATGATGGTTCGACTCATTATGTCGCCATTAAGAAATGATCAGCTGATTTTTGTTATTGTTTTCAAACGTATGAGTTTGCTGTTGAACTGGACTGAATGTCACATAGCATATAGTAAGAAGAAAATCTGTGCTATTTTAGTCAATATCAGGAATTATCTCATGAGTATGTACCTGAAAGTGTTATTTTTCACGAGCCTCCCCATTAGCTTAATCAGTATCCACTGTTGATGCCCCCTGCCTCTTTGCAACAGGAACAAATTTTCTTACCCTATTCATCCATAAAACAACCTGCTAGATATACTTTCTACAAAGGGCATTTGGGAGGGGGGGGGGCTGTCTGAACATCCATACAGCCTGTTCATATGACTAAGCCACTCTGTCTTTACATAAAACTATCTGGCCGTATTGAAAAACTACCACTTGGGGTTTTTTAATGCAGAATTACTGTTTACATACCAGTATTGGCCAAAGGATTGGAGTAACCAATTTTTCCGCATTTCGCTCAAAAACATGGTTCCCCCAGCCATCTTGAATTTGACATAAATTGTTAATAATTCCATTAGTACACCCAACAGGCCACATCCCTCACCAGTTTGTTTTTTCCAGATTTTGTATGTATCTTTTGGTGTGATGTCTTTTCTGGAGAAACTTGAGTGAATGACTTGGCATTACTGGATCTTTCTACATGTATTTAGTTCAGTCTCTTTCTGGACAAGTTGAGCAGCAGTGCCATTGATACATTCATTTTTATTGATCCATACAGTCCATACTGGAGGTATTGTAGTTGTTTTGAGTTTTTAAATCCAATTCCTTTTAGACAAATGATTTTGATGTTTCAGAAACCTGATCGGTTCTGCCCTTACTGTAAAGACATTCTCAAAGACGGAAAATTGAAAAGGCGCATCTTCCGAAAGTACAAAAATGAAGAGGGAGAAGTAAAGTTTGCTCTACCAAAACCAAAATCTTTTCAAAAATAAATTTTATGAGGAGAAAAGAAAGTACATGAAATTTACGAATATAATATGCAAGCAATATCTGGTCATTTTTCAATGATGCGGGAGTGGCAATCAAAATCAAATTACAACTTAACGAATATGCTCACATTGTCACAAATTCATTGGTAGCACAAACTTTTACAAACACTATAAACAGTGCATTACTCCAACTGCAAATCCCACTCAGAACTAGAATTCTAAATTCTAATCGGAAACTTATCCATAAAGATCCTCAGTTTAATAAGGAAATTTTTTAATAAATTTAGAGAGAGTGAAGTTGGGAACCTGTGCAGGGAAGATCCAATCATCCAGCAGGTTAGTTATGGACATTTCAATTTAAGAAAGCAGGAGACATGGAAAGAGGACGAAATCAGAAAACTAATGGCTGAGATGAGAAAATTGAGAAGACTGTACCTGTGTTTCAAAACACTGAATGAAAACAAAGGAAAATTTTCCATCATTGAGAGAAGCCAGTGGCCTCATGTCGCAGAAGAATGGCCATGAAGCGAAACATGTTTTAAAGCTGAATTTAAATGCCTTCATTTTACGATCCATTAAATCTTTGATGGGGTATTACACAGAAACAATACAAGATGACAAATATAATGAACTATGCAAATTTCACCAAGCATATAATTTTCGATCTCGTGAAATCTTTTCGGGTGCTCGCTATATGAGTGTAAGAAATTCCAGACAAAAAGCAAGGAGGCCCAAAGAACTTTCAGGGAGAAAAACCTACAAAAGTTGACTAATTATATAAAAGGACAGATAAATGAAGCAATGGGAAAACTTAAGCAAAGATTTACTCAAAGGTCTTATTCTTGGCCCACGTCCCTGCTTGTTGCACGCCTCACACTATACAATGGGCAGAGAGGGGAGGAACCATCTTGGTTTCAAGTCGAGGAATGGAAAGATGATGTAAATAATACATGATTACCATCAGATATAGTCAAAAAGGTTGAAGATTTAGCAGAAAAGTACTTAATTCGCAAATTTCGTCAGTCCTAGTTCGGTAGAAAAGGGAAGAAATTTGTATCTGTACTGTTCTCCAAAGATTTCGTAAATTCAACTGAATGTCTTTTCAAATTTTGGGGACTCAATGAAATACCCGAGGAAAATATATTTCTTTTTGCCACCAGAAAATCAACAAGCCATTGTTCAGGGTGGCATGCTGTATGTAATGTTTCAAGAAGGGCAAATGTTCCTATAATTGCCACAAGGAATATCCACAGACTGTCGACAATTTTTGCCAGCTTAGACTTGTCACTGCAAGACCAAAAAGTGTTCTTGGAGCATATGGGACATGCAGACAAAATCGGTAAAGAAAATTACAAATGCCCAATTGGCATCAAGGAAGTGGCTGTTATGGGGGAAATGTTAAGCAGCATTGATGAAGGTAGGCTCCAGTTCTTAGCTCCCCTGACTGAAAATCAGAATGAGCTGTAGTGATCACTCACCATAAACGTCCGTGAACATGGTATTTCCTTCTGCTCCTTCGAAACGTCTGAACTGGTATCAGTTAAATTTGAGGTGAATGCTTGTTCTGACATCACATTTTTTTCATCTAGCCCAGCGCCATAGGGAGGGGTGGGGTTAGATTCATGGTCCACCCAATTTTTTGATTTTCTGAACCAATGGTTCGATTTGAACCAAATTTGGTATGTGGTATTTTATTGTGTCACAAGTACTTGATTCATGCCAAAAGATTTTCTCATGTCTCTGTGGGAACCCCATGAGGTAAAAATAGAAATGTTTTCAAACACCCACATTTCCAAAACCACATTGAACACAGAACTGTTATTGTTTTGAAACATCCTTACGTCCAGCGGAACGGAATGGTAAAAAAATGCCATCAGTTCTTTTAGGGTGTTGTGTCTGGGGGGAAGAGGGGCGGGGTGATCGAAAAAAATTCAAAATATTTTCTTCTGCAGAACCACTGGTCAATCTTTTGGTATTTGGTATACAACATCCATTGGGGATAAGATACAAGTTTACAGTTAAACCCATTGGTTCATAATTTGGCTCACTACCGAAGCCCAAATTTCAACTTAGGGCAATATGGGGAATACTCTTTAAAAATCTTCTTGTTCAGAATCATTTAATGTTTGATATACATAATTGCTATGAGGACCAGAATTAAGATTGTTCAAACCAAGTCGCTCGGTCAATATTTGGGCTTGCTGTGGTAGCGGGAACTTTAGCATAGTGCAATATGGGGGATAATATTTAAAAATTCTTCTTTTGCAAATCCATTTGTCAAAATCCTATGATATCTGGTATACACATCCTTCGAGAGATTAGATCACTCTTTGTTCAAACCAAGTCCCCGAGTTCATATTTGGGCTCCCCATTGGAACCCAAGTTTTAACTTAGTATGATATGAAGAATAATCCCTAAAACTTTTCTTCACCAGAAACACCAGTCAGAATCATTTAATGTATGGTGTACAGAATCTTTACAAGGGTTGGATTCAGTTTTCTCAACTCGAGTCCATCAGTAAGATAAAGAGTTTCTGGTATTGAACAATGTACTTACAAATGTCCAGTGTGGTTTCAGAAACCAGAGAAATACTGTGGATCATTTGGTAAGACTTTAAACGTTTATAAGAAATGCCTTCACCAAACAAGAATGTAATCGCCATCCACTTTGATCTGGAGAAAGCTTACGATACAGCGTAACCATAGGGCATTTTAAAAGATTGTTCTTACATGGGGTTGGGAGGATATTTGCCTCTTTTTATACAAAATTTTTAAAGGACTGCCAATTTCGAAATTGTGTTGGGTCAACATTATTCAATGCTGAACAAGAATTGAGTGTTCCTCAGATAGTATTTTATCTTTTACCCTTTTCTCAGTGAAAATCAACATCATTATTAACGGAACTGAGAATATGGTGGACTTGTCATTTGTATGTAGATGACTCTTTAAATCATCTATAGCAGTAAAAGCGTGAATGCTATAGAGTGCAAACTTGATCTGTGCCTAAATAGAATTCACAAATGGGCCACAGAATATAGTTTTAAGTTCTCGAAGACAAAAACAAATTGTGTGCATTTTTATAAACTTTGGAAATATCACCTTGATTTAGAGTTGAAAATAAATTAAAATTGTTCAAGAATTGAGATTCTTAGGGTTTTCGTTTGACAACAAGCTGAATTTCACGTCTCGTATAAAATACTAAGGGTAAGATTATAAAAAACCTGCTCATGGTGATTGACTTATCGCCAACTGAAAAACATTATTCCATTTGTACAGATCACTTTTTAGATCCAATCAATCTACAGCTGCGTGGTTTAGGGTTGTGTAAGAAGGTCGTACCTGAAACCACTTCGTACTTGTTTACTGTGATAAACAAGCTCTGTTTCACTGGCAAAATAGGACCCTGTCACTAATGCCTGGGGTGCAAGCCCTCTAAAATAATAGGAAAGATGGGGTATAAACGATTGACTGACCATGACTTTATCTCCATGTTATGGTCATGATTAGCCATTATGCAGAAGTATGTGACCTTAACCCTTTACCCAACGTAACGGCCAAAACCGGCCAGCGCTATTCTACAAAATCGCCAATTAATTTTCAATATTTTTTTCATTTTTTGTCTCAAAAACATAGGTTATGACCCCTCTTTGGAACGAGCTCGTTGAGCTCGTTCCAATGAGGGGTCATAACCTATGTTTTTGTGACAAAAAATGAAAAACATTAGTTATTCAAGAATTTTGTTTGCAAGTGTCGTCTGCTTTTCATGTTAGGAAAAGGGTTAAACAACAATAAATAACTAAATGACCACTTGATGGAATTCATAATAGTGGTATTAAAATCAACGTGGGGACATTTCGAATATCACTACTAGATTTAGTGATCGTTGATGCAGGGCGTCTTCTCTTAAGACATGGACAATTAAACTCTCACTCCAATATGTTTCTAATTTGTTCGCTAATCTATCACACCCTGCTCATAACTGTCTCAGACCCTCAAAATGTTGAATTTTTTAACCAACACTAGAAACATATTCCTCTATTGCGAATCAGAATTAAAACCCGTAAGGACTCCACCGCACTTAAATCTGATATGATAAAAGAGACAAATGAAACACATATTCCTCCTTTGCATCTTGAAAAAACGACAATGATTTTGGACGTTTCTTCTGCCAAAAAGCCCGAAATTCCTTATAGTTTAGGCAGAAATATGCTGAAATAAAGTCCATGTATAGTGCATATAAACGGATCGAAACAGATGGATCTAACGATGATGATAAAGTATCATCAGCCATTGTTACTGTGATCAGATCAAGCCAGAAAATAAGCAGTCTGTCATCTGCAGAACGAGGTCCCCAGAGGGTGAATTTAGTGATTATACTCTGCATAACATGATAGCATCACTAAATTTACCCTGTGTGAACCTCAATCTGAATTAGATTCTCCAAAACTAAACAGAAAGAGGTACCCAGAGGATACATTGGCCCACTGTATGCAGTAGTATCATCAAATTCTCTCTCTGTGGACCCCATTCTGCAAATGTCAGACTGCTTATTTTTAAGCCTGGTTCAGATCTCACTCAGAATACCAGATAAAAGTTCTATTTTTACAGCTGAAGAATAAGCTCTACAACTAACACTTCCAACATTTCAAGAATACTCGGGAAAGAAAGTAGATTATTGTTTCTCACTCACGTTCTTCTTTGCTATCTTTTGTCAACCCCAAGTTAAAGAACCCTCTAATTTTGGATCTCCGTGAGAAGTTGACTACTCTCATGTCTGGCCAATATGATATCGATTATGGCTGGTTTCCTGGACATGTTGGTATCTCGAATTACACCAGAGGGACAGTGCAGCAAACCAGGCCTTAACAAGGCCTCTCACGGATTTTAAAATGCATTCCTGTGATTTCAGGCCACATGTTATTAAGTACATCAAATCTGTGTGGCAGGCTGAATGGAATGGAGCGACATATAACAAGCTCCATCACTTCTGAACTATTTTTACTGATAAGTATTCGTCAAGTAACCATTGAAGAAAAGATCATGTCATTTTGACATGCATGGCCGTGGCTGCAGGGGGGGGGTGTCTAACCCCCCCCCCCACCCCCCCCAATCCTGGCAAAAATTTCCTATAGATGGAAATTTGGAGAGCAAGTCATGAGTAGTTTGAAATTCCGTATATCTGGATTTTAGAGCTTCTTTGGCGATGCTGATGTCTCCTTTGCATCCCGAAATTCCAACTTGGTTACTACACTGTGTGCAATATCGAGCTTCATAAGTATGCATGATGTCATTTGGTACAAGATTTCTATAGTACGTTTACTTATCGTAATAAAAAAAAATCCTTGAAATGCACTTCAAGAAAATCCCATCATGTAAAATCTTTATCCTGAGTTAATTCCATCATTCACAGTTACTAAATGATGAAACATCGAAAATTGATCATTCCTGCATACGATCTGATGTAATGTTAGGACAGTGTGAATTCTATCATAAATGTGTTGGCATTTTAGTTACTAGAATCAGTTTTATGCCCCCTTTCATGGCTTCATTTTCAAAAATCTATCTCGGTAGTGAATTTCCAACTACGGGGAGGTTTCCCCTCCCGGTTCCTCACCCAGTTTGAAATTCACCACCCTATACCCCCCAATCGGAAACCTCTAGCCACGTCCGTGCAGACACGATGTCATATCAGTCATACAATACTAAATCATTCCCTTCTGTTAGAGAATAATATGTTCCAATAAGACTAAAATCCTCAAACTCTGATTGGACGAGAGCTCGATTAATTTTTTGCATGTTTACGGCTTCAGTGGCATATGTTATGGCCTGACGCCACCACGTGAAATGTTTGAAAAGATGATAGCAATGGGAAGAGATTCTGAGTGCATACTGCCTTTAACATTGTATTTTTCGAGGCCTGTAATCATTCTATGAATATATACTCGCAGCCCACTGATAAAAAAGTCGAGGGTACCCCTTCTCAGTTCAAATCATGAACGTGATGGAGTAACCTCGACCTTTATCTGGGGTATTAATTTTGTTGTTGTCCAGTGACGTGGGGCACACGACAGGTTTATTTACTAAATGTGTTATCCTTAAAGTTGCCTTGTTCATCCAAGTGCCTTGTTCATTTAATGATGTGAGGTTTGGGCTATGGGTGGGATATTATTGGAACATATACGTTATTGTGATGAATTGACGGAAACATGGTCTGAGGTTTTCGGCTCTGTACGAAACGTCTCGGTTGAACAAAAGCTCCGCGCCACAAACCTCAGACCATGTTTCCGTCAATTCATCACAATAACTTATAATGTGACCAGAATGTGTCCCTTGTCAGTGTGTGATGACAATGGAACACATTCGTTTATATTGCACTGATTTTAATCATGCCAGATGGCAGCATTTCACTGTTAGATCTCTGAGAGATCTATTTTATAATATGAGCCCACACAAAATTCTCTCATTTTCGAAAGAAATAAACCTTTATAAATAATTTTGAAAATGTTTTTATTCTTTTAAACTAGACTCTTTATAAGGAATTCATATTTGTTGTACCATTACTCATGACTCATTACTGTTCACACCACTCGTGTCTTTGACATTTTTAGTGTCTTTATTTTCTGTATTTATTCAATCCTTTTAGTTCATAATTTTACTTGCCACAACATAGCCGTAGCTGTGGATATGGCATTAAACGTAATAAAATAAATATTAAAACCATCATTTTTTGACAAATGCTTCAGTTTTACTATGGTAGTCAGTACATACATAACAAAAATTAACATCATACCCTTACACTAAACAAAATAATACTTCAGTAGATCAGACAAGCAGTCTCTGTCCTGATATGTTTCTATGATTCAACAAATAAATTTCTCAAATTTTCTATAGAAATTTTAGTAAAAGTAAGAAAGAACTTTAATGTTTGTTTGTTTCTGTTTTATCGAGATATTAAAAGGTCGACTGACACATCAAATATACCTTTGGCACCTGCTGGTAAGTTCAGTTTTTTATTGAAGAAAACACTCGAATTTTATGTACCTGTTCAAATATAGCAGTGGAATTTATATAAAAAGGGGTAAAGAAATGCTCTGTACTTTTATTGAACGATTACTTTGTTATATGCTAGTCTGTGAATTATTGCAAATTATCTGAAGATATCTCTCGATAACCATTGATTTGATGGATATTGAGAAATATTCCTCAGTAGCTTCCTAAATGACATGATGGTTCGACTCATTATGTCGCCATTAAGAAATGATCAGCTGATTTTTGTTATTGTTTTCAAACGTATGAGTTTGCTGTTGAACTGGACTGAATGTCACATAGCATATAGTAAGAAGAAAATCTGTGCTATTTTAGTCAATATCAGGAATTATCTCATGAGTATGTACCTGAAAGTGTTATTTTTCACGAGCATTCCCATTAACTTACTTAATCAGTATCCACTGTTGTTGCCTCCAAACTCTTTGCAATAGGAACAAATTGTCTTACCCAATTGATCCATAAAACAACCTGTTAGATCTACTTTCTACAAAGGGCATTTGGGAGGGGGGGGGGGGGGGGGGCTGTCTGAACATCCATACAGCCTGTTCATATGACTAAGCCACTCTGTCTTTAAATAAAACTATCTGGTCGTATTGAAATACTATCACTTGGGTTTTTTAATGCAGAAGTACTATTTACATACCGGTAGTGGCAAAAGGACTTTGAATACACGAGTTTGTTATTTTTTGTCAGTTTATCTAAACTAAAATATAACAAGCTAGCTGCATTCCCTTTGCTATGTAGCAGGAAATTGAAAAATATTGTACCTCAGTGGACTTAAATTTTTATTTTTGAAACTTCAACAATTCTAGATACAAATTTATTTTTCTAAACCAAATAGTAGCAAGAACGAATTGTTCAGATGTCTTTACAACACTACCCATGTTTCAATAACAATGCATGCCTAAGTTCTGTGTCATATCTTTCTACTTGTTCTTGCACTCCTAAATTAGCACAATAAAACATATGGATAAATGCTTACAATCGGACAGTACTCAATTCTTGTTTTTTTATATCTGGTTCTGTCAGACCACCAAAAGAAAACAGTGAGCAGCCTGATTGAAACTTGGATGGCCGATGATGATCTACTGTATCAACCTTTGTACCCTTGATAAAGGCCTCAAACTGTAATTTTCCTTAGCTTGACAAAGTCAAGGTATGTTATTGCCATCATGTGTGTAGAAGTCTGTGAGTCTGTTGGCCTATGAATCTGTGAGCCTGTCCAGATTTTCTTTAGTACAGGCCAAAGTCCATATTTCTCGTGTGATCATCACTAAATTTCATGTGCAGGTATGAGGTCATGTCCAGATATGAACATCCCATTTTGTCTAGATGGGAGGTATCAATTTTTTCTGCTTCTTGTGTTATAGGAACAGTGTCTGAAATGGAGCGATGCATCGGCGCAGTCAGACACTGGATGACCAGCCATAGGCTTAAAATGAATGACTCCAAGACAGAAGTTTTAGTCATTTCCAGACAAAGGATTTCTTTTTCCGAAAAGATTTCCTCAGTCAGTGTAGGTGACTCCGATGTTACGGTCAATGATAGTGCCAGAAACATTGGAGTGATATTTGACTCAAGTTTAAATCTTGAGTCCCATATCAAAAAAAGTTTGTAGATCATGTTATTGGCAACTTAGGAAACTTAGCGACTTCGCCCATTCCTAAGCACTCAAGCTCTTCAGCAGCTGGTTCATTCTTTTATCTCTTCACATTTGGACTACTGCAATTCGCTTTTCATTGGTCTGCCAAAACATACTGTTACAACGGCTGCAAAGAATTCAGAACACTGCAGCTCGAATTCTCAGTGGTTCTAAAAGCTATAACCATATCACTCCTATTCTGAAAGATCTTCATTGGCTGCTCGTTCAATATAGAATTGAATTCAAAATTCTCGTACTAGTTTATAAATGCATTCACGGCCTGTCCCCAGAGTACTTGAGAACGCCTGTCATTCGCTACTCTCCCACACGTCCCCTACGGTCTGCAGATAATCTGAATCTGAGTCTGGTTGTACCATTAACAAAATCTGAGCTAGCCAGGACACGGGCCTTTGCAATTGCTGGGCCCAGACTGTGGAATACATTGCCACTGCATATCAGATCTCTAACAAGTATAGAAAATTTCAAAAAACAATTAAAAACTCATTTATTCAATAAAGCTTTTTTTTCTTTCCGGAATACATAAATTGAATTGATTTTTTTTTTGTTGTAAAGCGCTTTAGAGCACCTTTGGAGATTTTACGCTATATAAAATTGATTATTATTATTATTATTATTATTATTAAATTTTATTGAAAAATATGGCCGTCAGCAGCCATCTTGGATTTGGAATATGAATTGTCAACAATTACATGATCACACCCTGCAGGCCGCATCTCTCACCCAATCTTTTTAAAATTTCATAATTAGCTTTAGTGTGATGTCTAGATAGAGATTATTTAATTTTTCTGAATTTTGTTGAAAAATACTGAAAAATATGGCCACCAGTAGCCATCTTTAATTTGGCATATAAATTGTCAACAATTTCATTACCACACCATACAGACTGTATCTCTCACACAATGTTTTTCGAATTTCATTTGTAGCTTTGGTGTGATGTCCAGATAGGAGCTATTGAATTTTTCTGAATTTCATTCAAAAATATTGCTGCCAGCAGCCATCTTGGATTTGGCACGTAAATTGTCAACAATTTTATTAGCACACCATACAGGCTGCATATCTCGCGCAATCTTTTTTTTGTATTTCATTTGTAGCTTTGATGTAATGTCTAGATGGGAGCTATAACATTTTTCTGAATTGTGTTACAAAACGTGTCCAGCAGTGGCCATCTTGGATTTGGTATATAAATTGTTAACAATTCCATTAGCATTTTGTTAATTTAATATGTTCCTTTGGTATGATGTATGGATCTGAGCTATCGATTTTTCCAAGCTTTGTTGAAAACAATGGTTGGCATTGGCTATCTTGGATTTGGCATATGAACTGAAAGACTGGCAGTGAGAATAGACCTTACTGGCCGAGCACTTCATTGGTTTTCGTCGTACCTTAATGGTCGCACACAGGGTGTCCTTATTGGCAGTGAGTCGTCAGACAAGGTCACACTACGTTTTGGCGTCCCCAAAGGATCGGTGTTGGGTTCCCTACTGTACACTGTCTATGTCTTACCGCTCGGTGACATTATCCGAAGCCATGGCCTTGACTTTAATTTTTACGCACATGACACACAGCTGTATATTAGTTTTACTCTCGCCTTTGAGCCTGAAGCATGCAGTAAGATTGAACTTTGTATTTCAGACATCAACGCATGGATGACTAAAAACTTTCTTAAATTGGACGATGACAAGACAGAAGTAATATATATAAGTCAACCTCATCAACTTTCAAAAATATCCAAAAGGTCCCTCAATATTGGGAGTTCTGCGATAAAACCCAGTTGCTGTGTTCGAAACTTCGGTTATTTCATGGATGAAAATTGGGCCGCTGATGAACATATCAAGCATGTCTCTCGCAGTGCATTTTTTCATCTTAGAAATATTAGCACATTTCGATCCTTCATTGATACGCAGACGTCACAACAGCTTGTCCAAGCCTTTGTTACCAGTCGCCTCGACTACTGCAACTCTCTTCTGATTGGCTATAAAACATCTATTCTTGAAACGCTACAACACATCCAAAATTGTGCTGCACGGGTCATAACCAGAACTCAAAAGTACTGCCATATAACACAAGTGCTCTCTGAGTTACACTGGCTACCCGTTAGGCAAAGAATTCAATTTAAAATTGTCCTTGTTTTGTTGGTGTTTAAGTGTGTCTCGGGATCTGCACCATCCTACCTGTCCGATCTGCTTACCATCCACAAACCACCGAGGTCTCTTAGGTCATCAGGTCAACTCAATCTGGTTTAGCCCGTATCTAAATTTACTAGTGCTGGCGATAGGGCTTTTGCGGTTGCTGGCCCAAGGCTTAGGAATTCTCTTCCAATCGACATAAAAAATAGTAAATCACTTGAATCATTCATGTCTGGTACTAAAACCTACCTTTTTCGAAAGGCATTTCCTTCAGTGGTCTTTTAATTTTGGTCATAAACTGACATTACCAGGTGTGTGAGTGTGACTGAGTCAGTGAGGATTGCCTCGTTACTCGTCAAGTTACACTCACATACTTGTTTTGGTGAAGTTGTAGTTTGTTTTGTTTTGTTTTTTTTTTTGTTTTTTTGTATTTAGTTTTACTTCAATACCTTTTTCTTTTAGGTTCTGTCGCTTATCGCCACGATATAGCCTCGGTTGCTGATGTGGCGTTGGGCACCAATAAATGATTATAGTGATCCATGTATCAATATATCTGTGAAAGAATGTATGTATATGTGTGTATATGTATGTATGCAATTATTGTACAGCCATTGAGCACCGTGTATGGGTTATAGGCTTTAAAATTATTATTATTATTATTAATTGTCAACAATTCCATTAGCACATCCTACAGGCCACGCCTCTCACCTGCTCTTCAAATTGTATACGTTACTTTGGAGTTACCAAATTTTTCTGCATTTCGCTGAAAAGCATGGCCGCTATCGGCCATCTTGGATTTTAAATTGATTGTCAATGATTTCATTGGTACACTCAATAGGCCACATCCCTCACCAGTTTGTTTTTTCAGATTTTATATGTAACTTTTGGTGTGATGTCTTTTCTGGAGAAATTTGAGTGAATGCCTTAGCGTTACTGGATCTTTCTGTTTCGTTCAGTTCCTTTTTGGACAAGTTGAACAGCAGTGTCATTGACACTTTCATTCTTTATAACACACATGTTCTATGAAATCTCCACCTACAGCAGCACCAAACCACGTGGAAAATGAAAATCTGTTCCGCACATATGTGCTGAACGGAAATCATTGGACTATCTTTAAATAGAAGCGAAATTTCACTGGAATTTTCTATAAATCGTGCAACGCAATTACAATTTGAATCGCTAGCGATAGCTGAAAATCATACACTGAGATCCAATGTGTTCTATGTGCCAGAAGAACACACTGTAACTCAGGGGACGAAATAGTAACACGGGTTCCTCTCGCAAATTTGATTGGCGATAAAATGCATTCATTGTGTTGGTAGTTGTCAAATGAATTGCTGAGTGTCCTAATAATTGTTTTTATAGACATGAAGGCGTGTAATGAACACAAAACGACATGCGAGTGTGAATGGGTTAATCGATAGGGCACTTGTCCCACCATGGAAGGGTTAAACTCAGCCTGCGGCCTCTCGTTCTATCCTTCCGCGCTGGCACTCATGCCATATCGGTTAACCCATTCACACGCGTGTGTCGTCCTGTGAATTTATTGATCCACACTGGAGGTATTGGAGTTGTTTTGAGTTTTTTAATCCAATTCCTTTTAGAAAAATGATTTTATGTTCCAGAAACCTGATCGATTCTGCCCTAACTGTAAGGAGATTCTCAAGGGCGGAAAATGAAAAGACACATCTTCCGAAAGCACAAAAATGAAGAAATGAAGAGGAAGTAAAATTTGGGCTATCAAAACCAAAATCTTTTTCATGAGGAGAAAAGAGTACATGGAATTTACGAATATAATATGCATGCAATATCTGGTCATTTTTCAATGATGCGGCAACGGCAACCAAAATCAATTGACAACTTATGAATATGCTCACATTGTCACAAATTCATTGGCAGCACACACTTTTACAAACACTGTAAACAGTGCATCACTCCAACTCCAATCACATTCAAAACCAAACTTCTTGATTCTAATCTGAAACTTATCCATAAAGATACCCAGTTTAATGAGGAAATTTTGAATAAATTCCGAGACAGGAACCTGAGTAGGAAAGATGCAATCATCCAGCATGTTGGTTATAGACATTTCAATTTAAGAAAGCACGGGACATGCAAAAAGGGCGAAATCAGACAAACTGTAATGGCTGAGATGAGGGAATTGGGAAGACTGTACCTGTGTTTCAAAACACTGAATGAGAGTCAGATAGCAGTTGAAGTTATGTTCACAGGGGAAAATCTTTTTTCCTTGAGAGAAGCCATTGACCTCATGTGCCAGAAAGATGACCATCAAGAGAAATATGGTTTAAAACTGAATTTAAATGCCTTCATTTTAAAATCCATTAAATCTCCGACGGGCTGTTTCAACGAAACAACACAAGATGACAAATATAATGAACTATGCAAATTTCACCAAGCATATAATTTTTGATCTCATGAAATTTTTTCGGGTGCTCACCGTATGACTAACAAATTCCAGACAAAAAGCAAGGAAGCCCGAAGGAGAAAAAGCTACAAAAGTTGAATAATTATATAAAAGAACAGATAAATGAAGCAATGGGAAAACTTAATCAAAGATTTACTCCGAGTACTTATTCTTGGCTCAGGTCCCTAGTTATTGCATGCCGCACACTATACAATGGGCAGAGAGGGGAGGAACCATTTTGGCTTCAAGTCGAGGAATGGAAAGATGCTGCAAATAACACATGATTACCATCAGATAGAGTTGAAAAAATTGAAGATTCGGCAGAAAAGTACTTAATTGGCAAATTTCGTCAGTCCTTTTTCGGTGGAAAAGGGAAGAAATTTGTACTTGTACTGTTCCCCTATGATTTGGTAACTTCAACTGAATGTCTTTTCAAATTTCGGGGACTAACTGAAATACCCGAGAAAAATAAATTTCTATTTGCCACTAGAAAATCAACAAGCCATTGCTCAGGATAGCATGCTGTATATATTGTTTCAAGAAAGGCGAATGTTCATATAAATGCCACAAGGAATAGACAGACTGTCGACACCTTTTGTCAGCTTAGACTTGTCACGGCAAGACCAAAAGGTGTTCTTGGAGCATATGGGACATGCAGACAAAATCAGTAAAGAAAATTACCAATGCCCAATTGGCATCAAGGAAGTGTCTGTTATGGGCAAATGTTAAGCAGCATTGATGAAGGTAGGCTCTAGATTTTAGCTCACCGGACTGAAAATCAGAATGAGCTGTAGTGATCACTCACCATAAACGTCCGTGAATATGGTGTTTGCTTCTGATCCTCCAAAACTGATTTCAGCTAAATTTGAGGTTACTGCTTGTTCTGACATCAAATTTGTATCATCTAGCCCAGCCCCATGAGGAGATTCTTGGCCCGCCCAATTTTTTGAGTTTCTGAACCAATGGTTCGATTTGAATCAAAATTTGGTATGTTGTATTACTGGGTCATAAGTACTTGATTCATGCAAAAAAATTTATCTCATGTCCCTGTGGGAACCCCATGAGCTAAAAATCGAAATATTTTCAAACACCCACATTTCCAAAACCACATTGAACACAGAACTGTTATTTGTTATGAAACATCCTTACGTCCCGTGGAACGGAATTGTAAAATAATTGCCACCGGTTCTTTCAGGGTGGGGTGTCTGGGGGAAAGAGGGAGGTTTGATCGCACTCATCATAACCTTTTGATATTTGGTATACAACATCCATTGGGGATAAGATACAAGCTTAAAATTAAACCCCTTGGTTCATATTTTGGCTCACTACTGAAGCCTAAATTTCAACTTACGGCAATATGGGGAATGCTCTTTAAAAATCTGTTCAGAACCACCTGTCAGAATCATTTAATGTTTGGTATTCATCATTGCTATGCGGACCAGAATTAAGATTGTTCAAGCCAAGTCCCTCGGTCAATATTTGGGCTTGCTATGGTAGCTGGAACTTTACCATAGTGCAATATGGGGTATAATATTTAAAATTCTTCTTTTTCAAATCCATTTGTCAGAATCTTATCATATCTGGTATACAGCATCCTTTGAGAGATTTGATCACTCTTTGTTCAAACCAAGTCCCCGAGTTCATATTTGGGCTCCCCATTGGAATCCAAAATTCAACTTAGTTTGATATGAGGAATAATCCTTAAAACTCTTCTTCACCAGTCAGAATAATTTAATGATTGGCATACAGAATCTTTACAAGGGTTGGATTCAGTTCGCTCAGCTCGAGTCCATCAGTAAGTTTCCGGTATTGAACAATTTACTTGCAAATGTTCAGTGTGGTTTCAGAAGCCAGAGAAATACTGTGGATCATTTGGTTGAACTTTAAACGATTATAAGAAATGCCTTGCCAAAAAAGAATGTGATCGCCATCTTCTTTGATTTGGAGAAAGCTTACGATACAGCGTAAACACGTGGGATTTTAAAAGATTTTTCTTGCATGGTGTTGGGAGGACATTTGCCTCTTTTTATACAAAATTTTTAACGGACTCTCCCTATTTCAAATTTGTGTTGGTTCAACATTATTCAATGCTCACGAACAAGAATTGAGTGTTCCTCAGATAGAATTTTATCTTTTACCCTTTTCTCAGTGAAAACCAACAGTATTATTAACGGAATTGTGAATATGGTGGACTTGTCATTTGTATGTAGATGACTCTTTAATCTGCTATAGCAGTAAAAGCATGAATGCTATAGAGTGCAAACTTGAGTTGTGCCTAAATAGAATTCAAAAAAGGGCCAAAGAAAATGTTTTAAGTTCTCAAAGACAAAATCAAATTGTGTACATTTTTATAAACTTTGGAAATATCACCTTGATTTAGAGTTGAAAATAAATTAAAGTTGTTCAAGAATTGAGATTCTTAGGTTTTTCGTTTGACCACAAACTGAATTTCACGTCTCGTATAAAATTAATAAGAGTGAGATGTATAAAAAACCTGCTCAACTGACAAACATTACTCCATTTGTGTAGATCACTTGTTAGATCCACTCGGACTACAGCTGTGTGGTTTACGGTTGTGCAAGAAGGTGGTACCAGAAACCACTTGATGGAATAGTGGTATTAACCCTTTACCTAACGAATCGCCCGCATCCGCCCGCGTAATATGCAAATTCAGCAGTTGAAAAAATATTATTTTTCAAAAAATTTCAACAAAACCATATCATGTGACCCCTCTTTGGAACGAGCTCGTCGAGCTCGTTCCAACGAGGATCACATGATATGGTTTTGTTGAAATATTTTGAAAAATTTGAAAAAATGTTATTTAAAATAATAAATTTTGATATCGTCTGCGTTGGGTAAAGGGTTAAAATTAGCCTAGGTTCTTTTTGAACATCACTAGTAGAATTAGTGTTTGTGGAAGTAGGGGAGCATTCTCTTTAGACATGCAGAATTAAACTCTCACTCCAATATGTTTTTTCTACCATGCTCAACTACGTCACTACCTGTTAAAAGCCTGCATGTTAAATTTCAGCTTTTAATCCCACTAGGGTTAAAAGCTTCTACTGTGCTTAAAACGTTTTCAATGGGATTTCCCAAACAAAAATTTTAACCTATAGTAGGAACTAAAGTGAACTTGACCTTTGACATGATCGAATTTCCCGACTTCAATACATTCACACTTCACGATGTTTTCGACAATCAGTGTCGGATCAGGTGTCGTTTACGGCACTGGTACGATATTAAATGGCTATTTAAGTATAAAGTTGATTACAATTACACATTTACAGTATAATTTGAGGGCCGATAATATTAATTTGACTGAAAATACAAGTTCAGTTCAATAAGCATTGACGATGTGCGTAGCTGTCAATCAAACATCAAGTGCTGACGGAAGTACTGCCCACAGACGCAAAGATAAGCAAAACTCATGTGTTTCTGCGTCTGCTGGTGCTACGATCTAAAATTAGTTTTAAGAAAGACGAAATTTACTAAATAAGTGACGAAGTGGAGAAATGATAAAGAGCATGGTAGAAATAAAACAAATAGGTACTAGGGACAGGAAACAGATTTAAACCACTCGTAGAATGAGGGTTTTAACCACTCGGCAGGCCTCGTGGTTAAAACCCTCATCCTACTCGTGGTTTAAATCTGTTTCCTGTCCCTAGTACCTATTTATTCTATATCTAAACTGTTCGTTAATCTATCACACCCTGCTCATAACTGTCTCAGACCCTCAAAGTGTTGAATTTTTTAACCAACACTAGAAACATATTCCATTGGGAATCAGAATTAAAACCCATATGGACTCCGCCGCACTTGAATCTGATATGATAAAAGAAAACCATGAACCACATATTCCTCCTTTACATCTTGAAACACTTACAATTATTTTGGACCTTTCTTCTGCCAAAAAGCCTGAAACAATTTGCTTACAGTTTAGGCAGAAATATGTTGAAATGAAGTCCATGTATAGTACATATAAAAGGATCTATACAAATGGATCTAAAGATGGTGACGAAGTATCATCAGCCATTGTTACTGTGACAGATCAAGCCAGAAAATAAGCAGCCTGTCATCTACAAAATGGGGTCCCCATATGGTTCAGTTAGTGATGCTACTCTTCTTAGCAGGATAGCATCACTAAATTTACCCTCTGTGAAAACAAGTCTGAATCAGGGTCTCAAAACTAAACAGAAAGAGGTACCCAGAGGATACATTGGCCCACTGTATGGAGTAGCATCATCAAATTCACTCTCCGGAGACCTCATTCTGAAAATGTCAGACTGCTTATTTTCAGGCCTGGATCAGATCTCAATCAGAATACCACATAAAAGTTCTATTTCTATATCTGAAGAATAAGCTCTACAACTAACACTTGAACACATCAAGAATACTCAGGAAAGGAAGTCGATTATCTTTTCTCACGCACTTTCTTCTTTGCTATCCTTAGTCAACCCCAAGTTAAAGAACCCTCTCATTTTGGATCTCCGTGAGAAGTTGACTACTCTCATGTCCGGCCAATATGATATCGAGTGTGGCTGGTTTCCTGGACATGTTGGTATCTCGAATTACGCCAGAGGGACAGTGCAGCAAAACAGGCCTTAACAAATCCTCTCATTGATTTTAAAATTCCATCCTGTGATTTCGAGCCACATATTATTAAGTACATCAAATCTGTGTGGCAGGCAGAATGGAATGGAGCGACAAATAGCACGCTCCATCACTTCTGAACTACTTTTACTAATAAGTATTCGTCAAGTAACCACTGAAGAAAAGATCTTGTCATTCTGACATGCAGAGACGTGGCTACGGGGAGGGAGGGCGGGGGTAGGGGTGTGTCACCCCCCCCCCCCCCCCCCCCACAATCCTGGTCAAAAGTTCCTATAGATAGAAATTTTGAGAGCAAGTCATGAGTAGTTTGAAATTCCATCTATCTGGACTTTGGAGCTTCGTTGGCGATGCTCCTGCGCACCCCAAAATTCTAACTCGGTTTTAAATCGGCAAAACTTCTAACTGTTACTATAGTGTATGCAATATCGAGCTTCATAAGTATGCATGATGTCAATTGGTACAAGATTTCTATATTACGTTTACTTATCGTAATAAAAAAAATCTTTGAAATACACTTCAAGAAAATCGCATCATGTAAAATCGTTATCCTGAGTTAATTCCACCATTCACAGTTACTAAATGATGAAACATCGAAAATTGATCATTCCTGCATAAGATCTAATTTAATGTTAGGACAGTGTGAATTGTTCAAAGTTCAAGCCTGAGCATTTGTTTAGCACATATTCAATTCCCAGAAGAATACCAAGTGATAATAACCTGATAATTCTATCATACATGTGTTGGCATTTTAGTTACTAGAATCAGTTTTATGGCCCCTTTCATGGATTCATTTTCAAAATCTATCTCGGTAGTGAATTTCCAACTACGGGGAGGTTTCCCCGTCATGGTCCCTCCCACAGTTGGAAATTCACTACCCTATACCCCCAATCGGAAACGTCTATCCACGTCCGTGTAGACACGATGTCATATCAGTCATACAAGACTAAATCATTCCCTTCTGTTAGAGAATGGATTCATTTTTAAAATCTACCTCGGTACTGAATTTTCAACTACGGGGAGGTTTCCCCGTCATGTTCCCTCCCACAGTTGGAAATTCACTACCCTATACCCCCAATCGGAAACGTCTGTCCACGTCCGTGTAGACACGATGTCATATCAGTCATACAAGACTAAATCATTCCCTTCTTTTAGAGAATATTATGTTCCAATAAGACTAAAAGTCTCGACCTCTGATTCGACGAGACCTCGCTTAATTTTTTGTATGTTTACGGCTCCAGTGGCATATGTTATCGCCACCACGTGAAATGTTTGAAAAGATGATAGCAATGGGAAGAGATTCTGCTTGCATACTGCCTTTAACATCGTAGTTTTTGAGGCCAGTAAGTATTCTATGAATATATAGAGTACGTGGAAAGTGTAATATCATTAAACCACCCGCAGAATGGAGATTCCACTCGAACAATAATTGCAAATATGTTGCAAAGCATAACCATCACAAGCAGAGTTCCAGCCAAAGAACCTCCTGGTCCATTGGCTGAATCATTGCTTATGTTTTTTGTCCATATGTACAGAATTTGAACGTAATACTTTGGGTGATAACTCCACTCCGCGGGTGTTTTAGTTACAATTCACCCTCCACGTACTGTACTCACAACCCACTGATAAAAAAAGTCGACGGTACCCCTTCTCAGTTCAGATCTTGAACTTGATGGAGTAGCCTCGACCTTTATCTGAGGTATTAATTTTTTTGTTGTCCAGTGACGTGAGCACACGACAGGTTTATTTACTAAACGTGTTATCCTTAATGTTACCTTGTTCATCCAAGTGCCTTGTTCATTTAATGATGTGAGGTTTGGGCTATGGTGGGATATTATTGGAACATATACGTTATTGTGATGAAATGACGAAAACATAGTCTGAGGTTTTCGGCTCTGCACGAAACGTCTCGGTTGAACATAAGCTCCGCGCCGCAAACCTCAGACCATGTTACCGTCAATTCATCACAATAACTTATAATGTGACCAGAATGTGTCCCTTGTCAGTGTGTGATGAAAGTGGAGCACATTCGTTTGTATTGCACTGATTTTAATCATGGCAGCATTTCAGTGTTAGATCTTTGAGAGATCTATTTTATCATATGAGCTCACACAAAATTCTCTCATTTTCGAAAGAAATCAACCTTTATAAATAATTTTAAAAATGTTTTTATTCTTTTAAACTAGACTCTTTATAAGGAATTCACATTTGTTGTACCATTACTCATGACTCATTATTGTTGACACCACTCGTGTCTTTGCCATTTTTAGTGTATTTATTTTCTGTATTTATTCAATCACTTTATTTCATAATTTTACTTGCCACAACATAGCCGTAGCTGCTGATATTTCATTAAACGTAATAAAATAAATATTAAAACCATTATTTTTTTTGACAAATGCTTCAGTTTTAATATGGTAGTCAGTACACACATCGATATCAAAAATTAACATCATACCCTTAAACTAAACAAAATAATACTTTAGTAGATCAGACAAGCAGTCTCTGTCCTGATATGTTTCTATGTTTGAACAAATAAATTTCTCAAAATTGTTATAGAAATTTTAGTAGAAGTAAGAAAGAACTTAAATTTTATTTGTTTCTGTTTTAACGAGATATTGAAAGATCGACTGACACACCAAATATACCTTTGGCACCTGCTGGTAAGTTCAATTTTTTATTGAAGAAAACACTCAAATTTTATGTACCTGTTCAAATATAGCAGTGGAATTTATATAAAAAGGGGTAAAGAAATGCTCTGTACTTTTATTGAACGATTAATTTGTTATATGCTAGTCTGTGAATTATTGCAAATTATCTGAAGATATCCCTCGATAACCATTGATTTGATGGATATTGAGAAATATTCATCAGTAGCTTCCTAAATGACATGATGGTTCGACTCATCATGTCGACATTAAGAAATGATCAGCTGATTTTTGTTATTGTTTTGAAATGTATGTGCTTGCTGTTGAATTGGGCTGAATGTCACATAGCATATAGTAAGAAGAAAATCTGTGCTATTTTAGTTAATATCAGGAATTATCTCATGAGTGTGTACCTGAAAGTTTTTATTTTTCACGAGCCTTTCCATTAACATACTGAATCAGTATCCACTGTTGATGCCCCCCGCCTCTTTGCAATAGGAACAAATTGTCTTACCCTATTGATCCATAAAACAACCTGTTAGATCTACTTTCTACAAAGTGCATTTGGGAGGAGGGGTGGGGGGGGGGGGGGCTGTGTGAACATCCATACAGCCTGTTCATATAACTATGCCACTCTGTCTTTACATAAAACTATCTGGCCGTATTGAAATAATATCACAGGTTATCTAAAAGATAACAAGCAAGCTGCATTCCCTTTGCTATATAGCAGGAAATAGAAAAATATTGTACCTCAGTGGACTTAAATTTTTATTTTTGAAACTTCAACAATTCTAGATACAAATTTATTTTTCTAAACCGAATAGTAGCAAGAACGAATTGTTCAGATGTCTTTACAACACTACCCATGTTTCAATAACAATGCATGCCTAAGTTCTGTGTCATATCTTTCTACTTGTTCTTGCACTCCTAAATTAGTACAATAAAACATGGATAAATGCTAACAATCGGACAGTACTCAATTCTTGTTTTTTATATCTGGTTCTGGTCAGACCACCAAAAGAAAACAGTGAGCAGCCTGATTGAAACTTGGATGGCCGATGATGATCCACTGTATCAACCTTTGTACCCTTGATAAAGGCCTCAAACTGTAATTTTCCTCAGCTTGACAAAGTCAAGGTATGTTATTGCCATTATGTGTGTAGAAGTCTGTTGGCCTGTGAATCTGTGAGCCTGTCCAGATTTTCTTTAGTACAGGCCAAAGTCCATATTTCTCGTGTGATCATCACTAAATTTCATGTGCAGGTATGAGGTCATGTCCAGATATGAACATCTCATTTTGTCTAGATGGGAGGTATCAATTTTTTCTGCTTCTTGTGTTATAGGAACAGTGTCTGAAATGGAGCGATGCATCGGCGCAGTCAGACACTGGATGACCAGCCATAGGCTAAAAATGAATGACTCTAAGACAGAAGTTTTAGTCATTTCCAGACAAAGGATTTCTTTCTCCGAAAAGATTTCCTCAGTCAGTGTAGGTGACTCCGATGTTACGGTCAATGATAGTGCCAGAAACATTGGAGTGATATTTGACTCAAGTTTAAATCTTGAGTCCCATATCAAAAAAAGTTTGTAGATCATGTTATTGGCAACTTAGGAAACTTAGCGACTTCGCCCATTCCTAAGCACTCAAGCTCTTGAGCAGCTGGATCATTCTTTTATCTCTTCATATTTGGACTACTGCAATTCGCTTTTCATTGGTCTGCCAAAACATACTGTTACAACGGCTGCAAAGAATTCAGAACACTGCAGCTCGAATTCTCAGTGGTTCTAAAAGCTATAACCATATCACTCCTATTCTGAAAGATCTTCATTGGCTGCCCGTTCAATATAGAATTGAATTCAAAATTCTCGTACTAGTTTATAAATGCATTCACGGCCTGTCCCCAGAGTACTTGAGAACGCCTGTCATTCGCTACTCTCCCACACGTCCCCTACGGTCTGCAGATAATCTGAATCTGGTTGTACCATTCACAAAATCTGAGCTAGCCAGGATACGGGCCTTTGCAATTGCTGGGCCCAGACTGTGGAATACATTGCCACTGCATATCAGATCTCTAACAAGTATAGAAAATTTCAAAAAACAATTAAAAACTCATTTATTCAACAAAGCTTTTTTTTCTTTCCGGAATACATAAATTGAATTGATGTTTTTGTTGTAAAGCGCTTTGGTGGTTTTACGCTATATAAAATTGATTATTATTATTATTATTATTATTATTAAATTTCATTGAAAAATATGGCTGTCAGCAGCCATCTTGGATTTGGAATATGAACTGTCAACAATTACATGATCACACCCTGCAGGCCGCATCTCTCACCCAATCTTTTTAAAATTTCATAATTAGCTTTAGTGTGATGTCTAGATAGAGATTATTTAATTTTTATGAATTTTGTTGAAAAATACTGAAAAATATGGCCACCAGTAGCCATCTTTAATTTGGCATATAAATTGTCAACAATTTCATTACCACATCATACAGGCTGTATCTCTCACGCAATGTTTTTCGAATTTCATTTGTTGCTTTGGTGTGATGTCCAGATAGGAGCTATTGACTTTTTCTGAATTTTATTCAAAAATATTGTGGCCAGCAGCCATCTTGGATTTGGCACATAAATTGTCAACAGTTTCACTAGCACACCATACAGGCTGCATCTCTCGCGCAATCTTTTTTTGTATTTCATATGTAGCTTTGATGTAATGTCTAGATGGGAGCTATCACATTTTTCTGAATTGTGTTACAAAACATGGATTTGGGATTTGGTATATAAATTGTTAACAATTCCATTAGCATTTTTTTAATTAAATATGTTCCTTTGGTGTGATGTCTAAATCGGAGCTATCGATTTTTTCCAAGCTTTGTTGAAAACTATGGTTGGCATTGGCTATCTTGGATTTGGCATATGAACTGAAAGACTGGCAGTGAGAACAGACCTTACTGGCCGAGCACTTAATTGGTTTTCGTCGTACCTTAATGGTCGCACACAGGGTGTCCTTATTGGCAGTGAGTCGTCAGACAAGGTCACACTACGTTTTGGCGTCCCCAAAGGATCGGTGTTGGGTCCCCTACTGTACACTGTCTATGTCTTACCGCTCGGTGACATTATCCGAAGCCATGGCCTTGACTTTAATTTTTACGCAGATGACACACAGCTGTATATTAGTTTTACTCACGCCTTTAAGCCTGAAGCATGCAGTAAGATTGAACTTTGTATTTCAGACATCAACGCATGGATGACTAAAAACTTTCTTAAATTGAACGATGACAAGACAGAAGTAATATATATAGGTCTACTTCATCAACTTTCAAAAATATCCAAACTGTCCCCCAATATTGGAAGTTCTGCGATACAACCCAGTTGCTGTGTTCGAAACTTAGGTTATTTCATGGATGAAAATTGGCCCGCTGATGAACATATCAAGCATGTCTCTCGCAGAGCATTTTTTCATCTTAGAACTATTAGCAAAATTCGATCCTTCATTGATACGCAGACGTCACAACAGCTTGTCCACGCCTTTGTTACCAGTCGCCTCGACTACTGCAACTCTCTTTTGATTGGCTCTAAAACATCTATTCTTGAAAAGCTAGAACACATCCAAAATTGTGCTGCACGGGTCATAATCAGAACTCAAAAGTACTGCCATATAACACAAGTACTCTCTGAGTTACACTGGCTACCCGTTAAGCAAAGAATTCAATTTGGTGTTTAAGTGTATCTCGGGATCTGCACCATCCTACCTGTCCGATCTGCTTGCCATCCACAAACCACCGAGGTCTCTTAGGTCATCAGGTCAACTCAATCTGGTTCAGCCCGTATCTAAATTTACTAGTGCTGGTGATAGGGCCTTTGCGGTTGCTGGCCCAAGGCTTAGGAATTTTCTTCCAATCGACATAAAACAATAGTAAATCACTTGAATCATTCAAGTCTGGTACTAAAACCTACCTTTTTCGAAAGGCATTTCCTTCTGTGGTCTTTTAATTTTGGTCATAAACTGACATTACCAGGTGCGTGAGTGTGACTGATTGCCTCGTTACTCGTCAAGTTACACTCACATACTTGTTTTGGTAAAGTTGTAGTTTTACTTCAATACACTTTTTATTTTAGGTTCTGTCGCTTATCGCCACGATATAGCTTCGGTTGCTGATGTGGCGTTGGGCACCAATAAATGATAATAGTGATCCATGTATCAATGTATCTGTGAAAGAATGTATGTGTATGTGTGTATATGTATGTATGCAATTATTGAACACCGTGTGTGGATTCTAGGCTTTAAAATTATTATTATTATTAATTGTCAACAGTTCCATTAGCACATCCTACAGGCCACGCCTCTCACCTGCTCTTCACATTGTATACATTACTTTGGAGTTACCAAATTTTTGGTGTGATGTCTTTTCTGGAGAAATTTGAGTGAATGCCTTAGCGTTACTGGATCTTTCTATTTCGTTCAGTTCCTTTTTGGACAAGTTGAACAGCAGTGTCATTGACACTTTCATTATTTATAACACACTTGTTCTATGAAATCTCCATCTACAGCAGCACCAAACCATGCGGAAAATGAAAATCTGTTCCGCACATATGTGGACTATCTTTAAATAGAAGCGAAATTTCACTGGAATTTTCTATAAATCGTGCAACACAATTACAATTTGAATCGCTAGCGATAGCTGAAAATCATACACTGAGATCCAATGTGTTCTATGTGCCAGAAGAACACACTTTAACTCAGGGGACGAAATAGTAACACGGGTTCCCCTCGCAAATTTGGTTGGCGATAAAATGCATTCATTAGTTGTCAAATGAATTGCTGAGTGTCCTAATAATTGTTTTTATAGACATGAAGGCGTGTAATGAACACAGAACGACGCACGCGTGTGAATGGATTAATCGATAGGGCACTTGTGCCATCGTGGAAGGATTAAACTCAGCCTGCGGCCTCTCGTTCTATCCTTCCGCGCTGGCACTCATGCCATATCGGTTACCCCATTCACACGCGTGTGTCGTCCTGTAAATTTATTGATCCACACTGGAGGTATTGTAGTTGTTTTGAGTTTTTTAATCCAATTCCTTTTAGAAAAATGATTTTTATGTTCCAGAAACCTGATCGATTCTGCCCTAACTGTAAGGAGATTCTCAAGGGCGGAAATTGAAAAGACACATCTTCCGAAAGCACAAAAATGAAGAAATGAAGAGGAAGTAAACTTTGGGCTATCAAAACCAAAATCTTTTTCATGAGGAGAAAAGAGTACATGGAATTTACGAATATAATATGCATGCAATATCTGGTCATTTTTCAATGATGCGGGAACGGCAACCAAAATCAATTGACAACTTATGAATATGCTCACATTGTCACAAATTCATTGGCAGCACAAACTTTTACAAACACTGTAAACAGTGCATCACTTCAACTCCAATCACATTCAAAACCAAACTTCTTGATTCTGATTCTAATCTGAAACTTATGCATAAAGATACCCATTTAATGAGGATATTTTGAATAAATTCCGAGACAGTTGAGTTGGGAACCTGAGTAGGAAAGATCCAATCATCCAGCATGTTGGTTATAGACATTTCAATTTAAGAAAGCATGAGACATGCAAAAAGGGCGAAATCAGACAAACTGTAATGGCTGAGATGAGGGAATTGGGAAGACTGTACCTGTGTTTCAAAACACTGAATGAGAATCAGGTAGCAATTGAATTTAAATGCCTTCATTTTAAAATCCATTAAATCTCCGACGGGATATTTCAACGAAACAATACAAGATGACAAACATAATGAACTATGCCAATTTCACCAAGCATATAATTTTTGATTTCATGAAATTTTTTCGGGTGCTCACCATATGACTAACAAATTCCAGACAAAAAGCAAGGAGACCCGAAGGACTTCCCAAGGAGAAAAAGCTACAAAAGTTGAATAATTATATAAAAGAACAGATAAATGAAGCAATGGGAAAATTTAATCAAAGATTTACTCCAAGTACTTATTCTTGGCTCAGGTCCCTAGTTATTGCATGCCGCACACTATACAATGGGCAGAGAGGGGAGGAACCATCTTGGCTTCAAGTTGAGGAATGGAAAGATGCTGTAAATAACACATGATTACCATCAGATAGAGTTGAAAAAATTGAAGATTCGGCAGAAAAGTACTTAATTGACAAATTTCGTCAGTCCTTTTTCGGTGGAAAAGGGAAGAAAGTTGTACCTGTACTGTTCCCCTATGATTTGGTAACTTCAACTGAATATCTTTTCAAATTTCGGGGACTAAATGAAATACCCGAGAAAAATAAATTTCTATTTGCCACTAGAAAATCAACAAGCCATTGCTCAGGATGGCATGCTGTATATATTGTTTCAAGAAAGGCGAATGTTCATATAAATGCCACAAGGAATAGACAGACTGTCGACAATTTTTGCCAGCTTAGACTTGTCACTGCAAGACCAAAAATTGTTCTTGGAGCATATGGGACAAGCAGGAAAAATCAGTAAAGAACATTGCTAATGCCCAATTGGCATCAGAGAAGTGTCTGTTTTGGGCAAATGTTGAGCAGCATTGATGAAAGTAGGCTCTAGATTTTAGCTCACCTGACTGAAAATCAGAATGAGCTGTAGTGATCTCTCACCATAAACGTCCGTGAATATGGTGTTTGCTTCTGATCCTCCAAAACTGATTTCAGCTAAATTTGAGGTGACTGCTTGTTCTGACATCAAATTTGTATCATCTAGCCCAGCCCCATGGGGAGATTCTTGGCCCGCCCAATTTTTTGAGTTTCTGAACTAATGGTTCGATTTGAATCAAAATTTGGTATGTTGTATTATTGGGTCATAAGTACTTGATTCATGCAAAAAAAATAATCTCATGTCCCTGTGGGAACCCAATGAGCTAAAAATCGAAATATTTTCAAACACCCACATTTCCAAAACCACATTGAACACAGAACTGTTATTTGTTATGAAACATCCTTACGTCCCGTGGAACGGAATTGTAAAATAATTGCCATCGGTTCTTTCAGGGTGTGGTGTGTGGGGACAAGAGGGAGGTTTGATCGCACTCATCATAATCTTTTGATATTTGGTATACAACATCCATTGGGGATAAGATACAAGCTTAAAATTAAACCCCTTGGTTCATATTTTGGCTCACTACTGAAGCCTAAATTTCAGCTTACGGCAATATGGGGAATGCTCTTTAAAAATCTGTTCAGAACCACCTGTCAGAATCATTTAATGTTTGGTATTCATCATTGCTATGAGGACCAGAATTAAGATTGTTCAAGCCAAGTCCCTCGGTCAATATTTGGGCTTGCTATGGTAGCTGGAACTTTACCATAGTGCAATATAGGGTACAATATTTAAAATTCTTCTTTTTCAAATCCATTTGTCAGAATCTTATGATATCTGGTATACAGCATCATTTGAGAGATTTGATCACTCTTTGTTCAAACCAAGTCCCCGAGTTCATATTTGGGCTCCCCATTGGAATCCAAAATTCAACTTAGTTTGATATGAGGAATAATCCTTAAAACTCTTCTTCACCAGTCAGAATAATTTAATGATTGGCATACAGAATCTTTACAAGGGTTGGATTCAGTTCGCTCAGCTCGAGTCCATCAGTAAGATAAATGGTTTCTGGTATTGAACAATTTACTTGCAAATGTTCAGTGTGGTTTCAGAAGCCAGAGAAATACTGTGGATCATTTGGTTGAACTTTAAACGTTTATAAGAAATGCCTTGCCAAAAAAGAATGTGATCGCCATCTTCTTTGATCTAGAGAAAGCTTACGATACAGCGTAAACATAGGGGATTTTAAAAGATTTTTCTTGCATGATGTTGGGAGGACATTTGCCTCTTTTTATACAAAATTTTTAAAGGACTCCCAATTTCAAATTTGTGTTGGGTCAACATTATTCAATGCTCACGAACAAGAATTGAGTGTTCCTCAAAGAGTATTTTATCTTTTACCCTTTTCTCAGTGAAAATCAACATCATTATTAACGGAACTGAGAATATGGTGGACTTGTCATTTGTATGTAGATGACTCTTTAATCAGCTATAGCACTAAAAGCATGAATGCTATAGAGTGCAAACTTGAGCTGTGCCTAAATAGAATTCAAAAATGGGCCAAAGAAAATGGTTTTAAGTTCTCAAAGACAAAGGCAAATTGTGTACATTTTTATAAACTTTGGAAATATCACCTTGATTTAGAGTTGAAAATAAATTAAAGTTGTTCAAGAATTGAGATTCTTAGGTTTTTCGTTTGACCACAAACTGAATTTCACGTCTCGTACAAAATTACTAAGAATGAGATGTATAAAAAACCTGCTCAAGGAGATTGGTACCACTTATTGCCAACTGACAAACATTACTCTATTTGTATAGATCACTTGTTAGATCCAATCGGACTACAGCTGTGTGAGTTACTGGGTTGCAAGAAGGCTGTACAGGAAACCACTTGATGGAATTCATAATAGTGGTATTAACCCTTTACCTAACGAATCGGCCGCATCCGCCCGCGTAATATGCAAATTCAGCAGTTGAAAAAAATATTATATTTCAAAAAATTTCAACAAAACCATATCATGTGACCCCTCGTTGGAACGAGCTCGTCGAGCTCGTTCCAACGAAGGTCACATGATATGGTTTTGTTGAAATTTTTTGAAAATTTTGAAAAAATGATATTTAAAATAATAAATTTTGATATCGTCTGCGTTGGGTAAAGGGTTAAAATTAGCCTAGGTTCTTTTTGAACATCACTAGTAGAATTAGTGCTTGTGGAAGTAAGGGAGCATTCTCTTAAGACATGCAGAATTAAACTCTCGCTCCAATATGTTTTCTAAACTGTTCGCTAATCTATCACACAAAAGACAGAAAATGAAAAACATTAGTTATTCAAGAATTGTGTTTGCAAGTGTCGTCTGCTTTTCATGTTAGGTAAAGGGTTAAACAACAATAAATAAATAACTAAATGACCACTTGATGGAATTCATAATAGTGGTATTAAAATCAACGTGGGCGCATTTCGAATATCACTAACAGATTTAGTGCTTGTTGATGCAGGGAGCCTTCTCTTAAGATATGGAGAATTAAACTCTCACTCCAATATGTTTCTAATTTGTTCGCTAATCTATCAAATCCTGCTCATAACTGTCTCAGACCCTCAAAGTGTTGAATTTTTTAACCATCACTAGAAACATATTCCTCCATTGGGAATCAGAATTAAAACCCATAAGGACTCCGGCGCACTTGAATCTGATATGATAAAAGAGAACCATGCGCCACATAATGAAACAGAATTTTATACAGAAGTTTATAACCAGATAATTCAGGTTGGGATTGATACTGCGCTTGATGCGATATTTTTCCAGAGTTATGGCCCTTACCAACTTAGAAAACATGTTGATATTGGTTTCCATAACGATAACTTTAGTTTGAGGGAACTGAATGAAACAGAATTTTATACAAAGGTTTATAACCACACAATACAAGTTGGGATTGATAGTGGGCTTGGTCTGATGTCTTTTTGACAGAGTTCGGTAACTTTTCCTACGTAGAAAGCATATTGATACTTCTTTCCAGAAGATAACCTTAGTGTGATTGAACGAAATTAATCAAAATTTTATACATAGGTTTATAAGCAAAAATACAGGTTAGGGTCGAAAATGGGCTTGATCCGATATTTTTGGGCCGAGTTATGGCCTTTTCCTACTTCGAAGACATGTTTATACAGGTTTCTGAATGGTAATTTGAGTTATAATCAAACATATAATAGCTTACTGTAGATAGTATACGAGACTTGTTACAGGTTGTATGTAATGCTGGGCCAAGCAGTATTGTTGGGAATCCATGGCTGTCTAGTATGGTAGTATAGGATGTGCTGTTTGTTGTTGTTAATGTAATGTAACTTCATTTGCATCACTAGCATATATTTGTATACAAATACATTGAATCCATATGGTTTCACAGAGAACACTATTAGCAAATTATCTACTAATATAAAATGACTTGCATGTGCTGTGGGGAATGACATAGCCAGATTGGCTATCTTCCTGCCATTCCCCGTGGATTGTTTGCAGATTGGCGGGACAGATTCAGAGGGTAATTAAGTGATCAAAGTGTCGAAGGCCGAATAATACTTTTCAGAAAAATTATAGAATGATTATAAAAATGAAAATGTTCAAGTAATTGGTAACAGACCGACGTCATATAGATACATATTCACTCTACACACACACACACACACACACATACGTGTATATATATACTCACACACATGTATATACATGCATACACACACATGTAGACATAACATGTATTATATAATACTTATAAATATTAGGACAGTGCATATGTGTGCCCATCCGTGTACATGTGTATTCACATACACACACGGTCCCAAGGAAACACGAGTAACATCTATATAGAGAGCACACACCTAACACAAAGCAGTCGCGAGAGACAACCCCACCCAACCACCTAACTCGATGCATGGATCTCCTGAGATATATCTAAAGAGATGAATACACTGAAACATACCAGGCAAATCCATCTCTGGCGACCATCTCGTGGCGAGTGTATACATGGTGTGTATATATGAACACGTATATATATATATTTAAATTGAGTTAAGGAGAACATTACAGTCTCTACAGTGTGTATTAGTACAGTTTATCGTAGTAGGGTATTGATCCAATATTTCCCCGCGAGAACCCCGGGAAGTGAAGCAGTGCATGTTCACTGCGGAAAACAGGCTATGTTTTACTGGTAAAATAGGACCCAGCCACCAGTGCTTGGGAGGTGCAACACCTCTCTAAAATGGGCAACATTTTTTATTAACGCTCACACCTGGTCTTGAGTTGATACTCATGTTGTGGTCATGATTCGCCATTGTGCAAAAATATGTGACATTGAACACCAATAAATAAATAAATATTGATCCAATATTCTGTTCATAAGAGATTTTTTAAAGACCTTTCTGCTAGGTATTTCTGTGATGGCACTGTCCATGTTATTCCATTTTTCGGGTACAAAGTTACCGGGAGTTTGTTTAAGGCTTTGTTTTGTTTTTTTATTTTTATTTTTATTTTTTATTTTTTTTTTTTGCACTGCAAGGTTTCCGGACTGTCTGGTTGTTGTTCCCAGTGGGTTATTAAGACAGAAGTAATTGTTGATGGTTGGTGGAAGTTTGTTGTACTTCCAGTCTTGTATAAGTAGTAAAACATGTAGGGTATGGAGCTCTTGTAGTTTGAGAATATGTCTTTGTTTGTGTTTGCTGGTTCATTGTTGGTGGTACTACTAATCGACCTAATGCTCCATATTATTCTATGGCTGGTTTTGGTAGAGTGTAATGCTATGCCCAGTGCTATTGTGGGTGAGGGTAATGCCTGGTAGTCTAGTGTGGTAGTAGAGTGTGGATGGTATATGCCCATTGTATGCTCAATCTTAACCCTTCGAACTGTCTGTAGTCTTGTATAAGAGTATGGATGGTCCTTTGACATTCTAGGACTTTGCCGGGGGCAGAGGTCGTGATCTGTGACAAGCAAGCCTGTAGTAGAGCTACAAGTCAGTATTAATGGTATAAGGGTAGAAGGAGATTATAGGATTGGGAGACCACAGTAGAAGCTAACCATAGTTCAGAAAGCTGGAGCCGATGGTAAGACCACCTGTATAGAGTTAAAAGTAGAAGTCCTGTCCCAAACTTTGCGCTTATCCAGGCTTAATTGCGCGTAGGAATTTCGCGCAATTGCCATAACGGATGGCAGCCAAAGCACGACAGGTTCTCCTGGTTACTCTCAGCAAACACAGGCAATGTTTCTGTCAATGGACCTCCGGGTTACCCGGAGGTCCATTGGCTGAAACATTGCATGTGCACTGGAAATATGCACAAAATTTGATAGCCTTACTATGGTCAAAACACGTAGATTAACGCACAGATCGACGCGCTATTTGTGCGCATTTCATGACAGGACTTCTAGTTTTAACTGTAGAAGCTACATAGGAGCTTGAAATTTCCGTTTTGAAAAAAAATTATTGGTCTTCAGCACTGCTGTTTACCGAGATGAGGATAAGAGTTGAATGTGGAGTCACTCGATCGAGCAATTGCTCTATAGCTTCTTAGCACTGTGGGATTCGTTTTGTTCAAGCAATGACGTTTTAGTAATTGCTTGATAGCTTACTAGGTATAATTATCAACCCTGTTTCTAGGTATCCCACTTAGGGAACCCCCTCTTTGAAATCATCTGGCCTTTGGCACCCCTTTTTCTGAGATGTCGATAAAAGTCGTGTGCGGAGGCACTCATTTAAGCAATTTCTCAATGGCTTGTGACTCGCATCTCATTGAGCAAATGGGCTATAGAGCACTTGCTTGAAAGAGTGACTCCAAAATCGTCTCTTATGCTCATCTCGAAAAAGGGATGACAAAGGCCCGTTGTTTTTTTTAGTTAGGAGTGTTGGAAGTGGGGTGACACAGAATATTGCTGATCCATTGATTCCGTAAAAGGGATTCCATAAGTGGGATTCCAAGCCCTTGTAAGCTTTTATACAGTTCCTACACAGGTAGCCTTATGATCGATTTCCACCTTGTCTTCAACTATCTGTCCTGTGACTTGCCTTTTTTATGGTCCTCCAATACTATCATCTTCTACCACCCTGAGAGCTCTAACACTGGTGTCTTGTATTATTACTATTGACTTGTAGACCTACTGCAGGCTTGCTAACTGTCTCCAATTGATCGAACAACTAGAATCCCATCAAGCGAATAAGACATAGTGTGATTTCTCGAATGAATGACTCCCAATACGATTCCTATCCTCTTCTCAAAAATGGGGTGCCAAAGGCCAGACATTTTTCAACCTAATAAGCTATCGAGAAACTACTGAAATACATAGAACGACACACGCACGTGAATGGGTTAATCGATATGACACAAGTGTCAGCGCGGAAGGATAAAACGAGAGGCCTCAGGCCTCAAGTTTTATCCTTCCGCAATGACACGAGTACCATTTTAATTAACCCACTCACACATGTGTACCATTCTGTGTTTATCCCATGCCTTCACATCTATAAAAAACATTATTAGAAGGACACTCAGCAATTCATTCGACAACTATCCCAAAAAGAACACAGTTTATCGCCAACCAAATTTGCGTGGTTAACCCGTTTTGCTATTTCGTCCTCTAAGTTGCAATGTGTTCTATGTGCCAGTAGGCACATAGTACACATTTGAACTCAGGGGACGATTTTCAGCATTGCACAATTTGTAGGGAATTACAGTGAAATTTTGCTTCTATTTAAAAATAATCTGTCAACGATTTCCATTCCACACGTAGGTGTGGAACAGATTTCCATTTCCCAGATGGTTTAGTGTTGCTGTATATGGGGATAACAATAAATAGAATAGGCATGCAATAAAAGTCATTGCTCGAAAGACTCGAATCCCACCGAGCAAATCATTGTAACTTGGAAGGATGACTCCGTGTAATGTCTAAATGAGAACGTCCCCTTTTGGAGGCGATAAACCAGTCAACTGTGACAACTTTGTGGGTCCAAGACCTGAAAACTTTAAGCACAGTCTACATGTCATATTTAAGAAGGGATTTTACTCTAACTGTCTAGGATGACTCCGTATACGGTCTAAATGAGAAACTCCTATTTTGGTTGGCTTAAGTCAACCGTGATGGCCGCAGGGGCACGTTACCTAGATTCCTTTAGCACGGTCTTCATATTGTAAATTTTGCTTCATAGGTATTAACCTTTTTTTTATCCTGCATTATGATGTGTTTGTTTTTCAACAGAATTCAAAAATCAATATTTATTCGTGGCAGTTTTTAGCTCAACTTGACACTATCAAGTATAAGCTATTGGGATGGATTGCAATCCGTTGTCCATCTGTATGTCAGTGCCAGTCTGTCCATCCACACTTCCTTCAGCACACCCTATAGGACCCAACTCTCAACCAATTAGTCCCAAATTTCATACGTGGCTTTGGGGCTATGTCTAGATAGGAGCTATTGAATTTTTCTGAATTTTGTTGAAAACAATGGCCGCCAGTGGTTATCCTATAATTGGCATATAAATTATCAACAATTATAATAGCGCACCCTCAAGTCAGCTACTCTGAATTTCATTGAAAAATACAGCCATCAGCAGCCATCATGGATTTGGAATATGAATTATCAACAATTACACCCTGCAGGCTGAATCTCTCACTCAATCTTTTTAAAATTTTATAATTGGCTTTTGTGTGACGTCTAGATAGAGGTTATTTAATTTTTCTGAATTTTGTTGAAAAATATGGCCCCTACTAGCCATCTTTAATTTGGCATATAAATTGTCAACAATTTCATTACCACACCGTAGCAGTATCGCTCACTCAATCTTTTTCGAATTTCATTTGTAGCTTTGGTGTAATGTCCAGATAGCAGCTATTGAATTTTTCTGTATTTCATTTAAAAATATGGCCGCCAGCAGTCATCTGGGATTTGACAATTCATTAGCACACCATACAGGCTGCATCTCAGGCACAATCTTTTTTGTATTTCATATGTAGCTTTGATGTAATGTCTAGATGGGAGTGATCAACTTTTTCGGAATTGTGTTACAAAACATGGCCGGCAGTGGCCATCTTGGATTTGGTATATAAATTGTTAGCAACTTCATTAGCACTTTTGAATTTAATATGTGGCTTTGGTGTGATGTCTAGATCGTTGAAAAATATGGCTGGCATATTGGCCATCTTAGATTTGGCATATGAATTGTCAACAGTTCAATTAGCACATCTTTCAGGCCACGCCTCTCACCTGTACCTGCTCTTAAAATTGTATACGTCACTTTGTTATGACGTCAAGATTGGAGTTACCAAATTTTTCTGCATTTCGCTGAAAAACATGGCGACCACCAGCCATCTTGGATTTGACATATAGTTAATAATTCCATTAATACACCCAACAGGCCACATCCCTCACCAGTCTGTTTTTTCACATTTTATATGTAAAGTGATGTCTTTTCTGGAGAAACTTGAGTGAATGAGTTGGCATTACCGGATCTTTCTATTTAATTCAGTCGCTTTCTGGACAAGTTGAGCAGCAGTGTCATTGACACGTTCATTATTTATTGATCCAATTCTGTCCATACTGGAGGTAATGTAGTTGTTTTGATTCTTTTTAGAAAAATGATTTTTATGTTTCAGAAACCTGATCGTTTCTGCCCATACTGTAAAGACATTCTCAAAAAGCGGAAAATTGAAAAGACGCATCTTCCGAAAGCACAAAAACGAAGAGGAAGTAAAATTTGCTCTATCAAAGCCAAAATCTTTTCAAAAACAAACTTACGAATATAATAAGCAAGCAATATCTGGTCATTTTTCAATGATGCGGGAGTGGCAACCAAAATCAAATTACAAGTTAACGAATATGCTCACATTGTCACAAATTCATTGGTAGCACAAACTTTTACAAACAGTGCATTACTCCAACTCCAATCCCACTCAGAACCAAACTTCTTGATTCTAATGGGAAACTTATCCATAAAGATCCACAGTTTAATAACGAATTTTTTTAATAAATTCAGAGAGAGTGAATTTGGGAACCTGTGCAGGGAAGATCCAATCATCCAGCAGGTTGGTTATAGACATTTCAATTTTAAAATGCAGGAGACGTGGAAAAAGGACGATATCAGAAAAACTAATGACTGAGATGAGGGAATTGAGAGGACTGTACCTGTGTTTCAAAACACTGAATGAGAATCAGGTATCAGTTGAAGATATGTTCACAAAGGACAATTTTCCATCCTTGAGAGAAGCCATTGGCCTCGTGGCAGAAGGATGGCCGTGAAAAGAAACATGGTTTAAAGCTGAATTTAAATGCCTTCATTTTAAGATCCATTAAATCTCTGATGGGGTATTACACAGAAACAATACAAGATGACAAATATAATGAACTGTGCAAATTTCATCTAGCATATAATTTTCGATCTCATGAAATGTTTTCGGGTGCTCGCTTTATTACTGTAAGAAATTCCAGACAAAAGGCAAGGAGGCCCGAAGAACTTTCTGAGGAGAAAAAACTACAAACGTTGTTCTTGGTTCAAATTACAACTTAACGAATATGCTCACATTGTCACAAATTCATTGGTAGCACAAACTTTTACAAACACTATAAACACTGCACTACTCCAACTCCAATCCCACTCAGAACCAAACTTCTTGATTCTAATCGGAAACTTATCCATAAAGATCCACAGTTTAATAAGGAAATTTTTTAATAAATTTAGAGAGAGTGAAGTTGGGAACCTGTGCAGAGAAGTTCCAATCATCCAGCAGGTTGGTTATGGACATTTCAATTTGAGAAAGCAGGTGACATGGAAAAAAAGACGAAATCAGAAAAACTAATGGGTGAGATGAGGGAATTGAGAAGACTGTACCTGTGTTTCAAAACACTGAATGAGAATCAGGTAACAGTTGAAGATATGTTCATCCTTGAGAGAAGCCGTGGGTCGCATGTTGCAGAAGAATGGCCGTGGAGAGAAACATGGTTTAAAGCTGGATTTAAATGGCTTCATTTTAAGATTCATGGAGTCTCTGATAGAGTATTACTCAGAAACAATACAAGATGACAAATATAATGAACTATGCACATTTCACCAAGCATATACTTTTCGATCTCAAGAAATGTTTCGGGTGCTCGCTATATGACCAAAAGCAAGGAGGCCTGAAGAACTTTCTGGGGAGAAAAAGCTACAAAAGTTGAATAATTATATAAAAGGACAGATCAATGAAGCAATGGGAAAACTTAATCAAAGATTTTATCCAAGTTCTTATTTTTGGCCCATGTCCCTGGTTGTTGCACGACTTACAGAATACAATGGGCAGGGGAGGAACCATCTTGACTTTAAGTCTAGGAATGGAAAGATGCTGTAAATAACACATGATAACCATCAGAAAAAGTCAAAACGATTGAAGGTTTAGCAGAAAACTTCTTAATTCGCAAATTTCGTCAGTCATACTTCGGTTGAAAAGGGAAGAAATTTGCACCTGTACTGTTCCTCAAAGAATGGTAAATTCAACTGAATGCCTTTTCAAATTTTGGGGACTAAATGAAATACCCGAGGAAAATAAATTTCTATTTTCCACCAGAGAATCAACAAGCCATTGCTCAGGGTGGCATGCTGTATGTAATGTTTCAAGATGGGCAAATGTTCCTATAATTGCCACAAGGAATAGCCACAGACGGTCGACAATTTTTGTCAGCTTAGACTTGTCACTACAAGACCAAAAATTGTTCTTGGAGCATATGGGACATGCAGAAAAAATCAGTAAAGAAAATTATCTATGCCCAACTGGCATCAGGGAAGTGTCTGTTATGGGCAAATGTTAAGCAGCATTGATGAAGGTAGGCTTTAGTTTTTAGCTCACCTGACAGAAAATCAGAATGAGCTGTAGTGATCACTCACCATAAACGATGTCCTTTCTGGAGAAACTTCAGTGAATGACTTGGCATTACTGGATCTTTCTTTTCAGTTCAGTCTCTTTCTGGAGGAAGTAAAGTTTGCTCTATCAAAATCAAAATCTTTTCAAAAACAAATTTTATGAGGAGAAAAGAGTACATGGAATGAATGAATATAATATACATGCAATATCTGGTCATTTTTCAATGATGCGGGAGTGACAACCAAAATTAAATTACAACTTAACGAATATGCTCACATTGTCACAAATTCATTGGTAGCACAAACTTTTACAAACACAAAAAAAACAGTGCATTACTCCAACTCCATTCCCGCTCAGAATCAAACTTCGTGATTCTAATCGGAAACTTATCCATAAAGATCCCTAGTTTAATAAGGAAATTTTTTAATAAATTTAGAGAGAGTGAAGTTGGGAGCCTGTGCAGGGAAGTTCCAATCATCCAGCAGGTTGGTTATAAACATTTCAATTTACGAAAGCATGAGATATGCAAAATGGACGGAATCGGAAAAACTAATGGCCGAGATGAGGGAACTGAGAAGCCTGTACCTGTGTTTCAGAACATTGCATGAGAATCGGGTAACAGTTGAAGATATGTTCACAAAGGAAAATTGATCATCCTTGAGAGAAGCCATTGGCATCATGTGCCAGAAGGATGGCCGTGAAGAGAAACATGGTTTGAAGCTGAATTTAAATGCCTTCATTTTAAGATCCATTAAATCTCTGATCTCCATTACACAGAAATAATACAAGATGACAAATATAATGAACTATGCATATAATTTTCGATCTCATGAAATATTTTCCGGTGCCCGCTATATGACTGTAAGAAATTCCAGACAAAAAGCAAGGAGGCCCGAAGAATTTCCCAAGAAGAAAAAAGCTACAAAAGTTGAAAAATTATATAAAAGAACAGATGATAAATGAAGCAATTGGAAAACTTAATCAAAGATTTACTCCAAGTTCTTATTCTTGGTCCAGGTCCCTGGTTGTTGCTCGCCTCACACTATATACTGGGCAGAAAGGGGAAGAACCATCTTGGTTTCAACTAGAGGAATGGAAAGATGCTGTAAATAACGCATGATTACCATAAGATACAGTCAAAAAGATTGAAGATTTGGCAGAAAAGTACTTAATTGGCAAATTTCGTGGGGCCTATTTGGGTGGAAAAGGGAAGAAATTTGTACCTGTACTGTTCCCAGAAGATTTGGTATATTCAACTGAATGCCTTTTCAAATTTCGGGGACTAAATGAAATACACAAGGAAAATAAATTTCTATTTGCCACCAGAAAGTCAACAAGTTATTGGTCTGGGTGGAATGCTGTATGTAATGTTTCAAGAAAGGCAAATGTTCCTATAAATGCCACAAGGAATGTACACAGACTGTCAACAATGTATGCTTAGACATGTCACTGAAAGACCAAAACATGTTCTTGGAACATATGGAACATGCAGAAAAAATCAGTAAGAAAAATTACCAAAGACCAATTGGCATCAGGGAGTTGTCTGTTATGGGAAAAATGTTAAGCAGCATCGATGAAGGAAGGCTCTAGTTTTTAGCTCATCTGACTGAAAATCAGGATGAGCGCCCACCATCTTATGTCTGTGAACATGGTGCTTGCTTCTTCTCCTCCAAAACTGCTGAACTGATTTCAGTTAAATTTCAGGTGATTGCTTGTTCTGAAATCACATTTTTTTTCTTGTAGCCCCGCCCCATAGGGAGGGGTGGGGCTAGATTCTTGGCCCTATCCAGTTTTTTTTCTCAATCGATGGTCCGATTTGAACCAAATTTGGTATGCGGTATTATTGAGTGATAAGTACTTGATTCATGCAAAACATTTCTCATGTCTCTGTGGGAACCCCAGGAGCTAAAAATAGAAATATTTCTAAACACCCACATTTCTCAAACCACATTGAACACAGAACTGTTTTTTGTTATGAAACATCCTTAGGACAAGTGGAATGGAATGGTAAAAAAACTGCAATCGGTTCTTTCAGGGTGTTGTGTCTGGGAGGAGGAGAGAGAGGGTATCGAAAAAAAGGAAAATGATGACTCATTTGGAATAATTTTAAGGTAACTTGTTAACTATGGTTGACATACATTAAATGTGAGCGCCACGTTATCCTAGGCCCCAGTTCTTTAGTACAGTGTTTGAATGGGTTAATAGATATGCTACGAGTGTCCGCACGGAAGGGTGAAACGAGAGGCCACAGGCCTCAAGTTTTATCCTCCCGCGATGGCACAAGTACCGTATCGATTAATCCATTCACACGTGCGTCGTTCTGTATTTATTACATGCATTCACATCTGTAAAAACAATTATTAGAAGGACATTCAGCAATTCATTTGACAACTAACAACAAAAAGAACACATTTTATCGCCAACCAAATTTGCGGCGGGCAAAGCTTGTTACTATTTCGTGCCCTGAGTTCCAATGTGTTCTGTGTGATTACCGGCACACAGAACGCATTGAAACTCAGGGGACAATTTTCAGCTATCGCTATAGCAATTCAAATTGTAATCACATTGCATTATTTGTAGAAAATTAAAGTGAAATTTCACTTCTATTAAAAATAGTCCATCAACGATTTCCATTCCGCACATATGTGCGGAAAACATTTTTCATTTTCCGCTTTGTTTAGTGTTGCTGTAGATAGGGATTACATAGGACAGGCGTGTAATAAAAGCATGAATGGTGTAGAGTGCAAACTTGAGCTTTTGCTTAAACAGAATTCAAATATGGGCTACAGAAAAGGTTTTAAGTTCTCAAGGACAAAAACAAATTGTGTGCATTTTTATAAACTTTGGAAACATCACCTTGATTTGGAGTTGAAAATAAATGGGAGTGCCATTAAAGGTGTTCAAGAAGTAAGATTCTTAGTTTTGACAACAAAACTGAATTTCAGTTCTCGTGTAAAATACCTAAGAGTGAGATGTGGAAAAAAACTGCTCAAGGTGGTGGATACCACGTATTTGGGTACCAACTGACAAACATTACTCCAGTTGTATAGATCACTTGTTAGATCCAATCAGGTTACAGCTGTGTGATTTACGGTTCTGCAAGAAGGCTGTACCTGAAACCACTTGATGAAATTCATAATAGTGGTATTAAAATTAGCCTGGGTGCTTTTTGAACATCACTACTAGATTTAGTGCTTGTGGAAGCAGGGGAGCATTCTCTTAGGATATGCAGAATTAAACTCACTCCAGTATTTTTCCAATATAGTTTCTAAACTGTCCGCTAATCAATCAAACCCCTGCTTATAACTGCCCCAGACCGTCAAAATGTTGAATTTTTTAACCAACACTAGAAACATATTCCTCCATTAGGAATCAGAATTAAAATCCATAAGGACTCCGCCGCACTTGAATCGGATATGATAAAAGAGAACCATGAACCACATATTCCTGCTTTGCATCTTGAAACACCTACAATGATTTTTGACCTTGCTTCTACCAAAAAGCCTGAAACAACCTCCTTACAGTCTAGGCAGAAATATGCTGAAATGAAGTACATGTATAGTGCATATAAAAGGATATGTACAGATGGATCTAAAGATGGTGACAAAGTGTCATCAGCCATTGTTACTGTGATCAGATCAAGCCAGAAAAATAAGCAGCCTGTTATCTGCAGAATGAATGTGGTCCCCAGAGGGTGAATTTAGTGATGCTATCCTGCATAGCAAGATAGCATCATTAAATTTGCCCTCTGTGAATCTCAATTTGAATCAGAGTTTCAAAACTAAACAGAAAGAGGTACCCAGAGGATAAATTGCCCCACTGTATGGGATGGCATCATCAAATTCACCCTCTGGGGACCTCATTCTGCAAATGCCAGACTAAAAAAAATTCCTTACAGTCTAGGCAGAAAAATGCTGTAATAAAGTCCATGTATAGTGCATATAAAAGGATCTACACAAATGATATCAAAGTATCATCAGTCATTTTTACTATGATCAGATCTCCTCAATCAGAATACTTCCGAAAAGTTCTATTTTTTACATCTGAAGTATACGCTCTACAACTAACACTTGAACACATCAAGAATAATTTTTCTATGGTTGGAAATTCGGAGGGCAAGTCATGAGTAGTTAGAAATTCCTTCTATCTGGATTTTAGAGCTTCTTTGGCAATGCTGATGTCTCCTTTGCTTCCCAAAATTCCAACTTGGTTTCAAATCGGCAAAAATTCTAACTGCTACTATTTGCATCTCTTCATAAGTATGCATGATGTCAGGCGGTACGAGATTTGTATAGTACGTTTACTTATCGTCATAAAATATCCTCAAAATGCACCTAAAGAAAACAGCATCATCGTTATCCTGAGTTAATTCCATTGTGCATAGTTACAAAATGATGAAACATCGAAAATTGATCATTTTTGCATAAGATCTGATTTAATGTTAGGACAGTGTGAATTGTTCAAAGTTCTAAGCTTGAGCAATTGTTTGGCACATATTCAATTCCCAAAAGAATACGAAATAATAATAACCTGAGAATTCTATCATAAATGTGTTGGCATTTTAGTTACTAGAATCAATTTTATGCCCACTTTCATGGCTTCATTTTCAAAATGTTTCTTGATAGTGAATTTCCAACTATGGGGAGGGGGAGGGGGCTCCTCCTCCCAGTCCCCCCCCCCCTACTTGGAAATTCACTACCCAATTCCCTCCCAATTGGAAACCTCTAGTCACGTCCTTGCTGACACGATGTCATATCAGTCATGCACGACCAACACATTCCTTTCTCTTAGAGGATAATATGTGACCAGAATGTGTCCCTCGTCAGCAGGCGATGACAGTGCAACACATTCTTTTATATTGCACTGATTTTAATCATGCCAGATCGTAGTATTTCACTGTTAAATCTCTAAGATATTTTATCATATGAGCCCACACAAAATTCTCTCATTTTCGAAAGAAATCAACCGTTTTGAATAAATTTTTAAAATGTTTTATTCTTTTAAACAAGACTCTTCAAGTCTCCAAAATCACCAGGTTGGTTTTATAGGGAATTCACATTTGTTGTACCATTACTCATGACTCATTACTGTTCACACCACTCTTGTCTTTGACATTTTTAGTGTATTTATTTCTGTATTTATTCAATCCTTTTATTTCATATTTTACTTGCCACAGCATAGCCGTAGCTGCTGATATGGCATTAAATGTAAATAAAATAAATATTAAAATCATTAATTTTTTGACAAATGCTTCAGTTTTGATATGGTAGTCAGTACATACAAAAACTGACATCATACCCTTACACTAAACAAAATAATACTTCAGTAGATCAGACAAGCAGTCTTTGTCCTGATATGTTTCTATGATTCAACAAATAAATTTCTCAAAATTGCTATAGAAATTTTAGTAAAAGTAAGAAAGAACTTACATTTTGTTTGTTTCTGTTTTAACTAGATATTAAAAGATCGACTGTCACATCAAATGTACCTTTGGCACCTGCTGGTAAGTTCAATTTTTTATTGAAGAAAACACTTAAATTTTATGTACCTGTTCAAATATATAAAAAGGGGTAAAGAAATGCTCTGTACTTTTATTGATCGATTACTTTGTTATATGCTAGTCTGTGAATTATTGCAAATTATCTAAAGATATCTCTCGATAACCATTGACTTGATGGATATTGTGAAATATCCCTCAATAGCTTCCTAAATGACATGATGGTTCGACGCATCATGTCGCCATTAAGAAATGATCAGCTGATTTTTGTTATTGTTTTGAAATGTATGTGTTTGCTGTTGAATGTCACATAGCATATAGTAAGAAGAAAATCTGTACTATTTTAGTTAATATCAGGAATTATCTCATGAGTGTGGACCTGAAAGTTTTATTTTTCACGAGCCTTCCCATTAACTTACTTAATCAGTATCCACTGTTGATGCCTCCCGCCTCTTTGCAACAGGAACAAACTTTCTTACCCTATTGATCCATAAAACAACCTGTTAGATCAACTTTCTGGAAAGGTCATTTGGGAGGGGGAGGCGCAGATTGTTCTGTCTGAACATCCATACAACCTCTCCATATGACTATGACACTCTGTCTTTACATACAACTATCCGGCTGTATTGAAATACTATCACATGGGTTTTTTAATGCAGAATTACTGTTTACATACCAGTAGTGACCAAAGGACTTTTGAATGCACTAGTTTGTTATTTGTTGTCAGTTTATATAAACTAAAATATAACATATTCGTTATGTAGCAGGAAATAGAAAAATATTGTACCTCAGTGGATTTGAATTTTTATTTTTGAAACTTCAACAAGTCTAGATACAAATTTATTTTTCTAAACCAAATAGTAGCAAGAACTAATTATTCAGACGTCTTAACACCAGTACCTATGTTTCTATAGCAATGCATGCCTAAGTTCTGTGTCATATCATTCCACTTGTTCTTGCACTCCCAAATTAGCACAATAAAACGTATGGATAAATGCATATAAACAGACAGTACTCAATTCTTGTTTATTACATCTGGTTCTGGTCAGACCACCAAAGGAAAACTGAGCAGCCTGATTGAAACTTGGATGGCCGATAATGTTGCACTGTATTATTTGTTGTACCCTTGATAAAGGCCTGAAACTGTATTTTTTCCTTAGCTTGACAAAGTCAAGGTACAGTTAAAACTAGAAGTCCTGTCATGAAATGCGCACAAATAGCACGTTGATCTGAACGTTAATCTACGCGTTTTGACCATCAGAAAGCTATCAATTCTGTACATATGACATGTGCACGAGCAATGTTTCAGCCAATTGACCTCCGGGTAATCCGGAGGTCCATTGGCAGAAAAATTGCCTGTGTTTGCTATGAGTAACCAGGAGAACCTGCCATGCTTTGGATGCCATTCGATATGGCAATTGCGCGCAATTCCTATGCGCAATTAAGCCTAGATACATGTAAGCGCACAGTTCGTGACAGGACTTCTAGTTTTAACTGTATAAGTTGGTACTGATTACTATATGGCGTGGATCTCTCTATGGTATAATGAATTAGAAGCTCATGGAGGGAGGATTATTACTTACAAAAGCAGATACAGCTTCATGTTCCAAACTGTTTCAGCTGTAGTTATTATTATTGTTTATTGGTGTTTAAGGTCACATATTTCTGCACAATGTCTAATCATGACCGTGACAGTTTTACGGGTGGAGGAAGTCGGAGTACCCGGAGAGAACCACCGAGCAACGGCGAGCAACTGTCAGCTCCCCAACATACTAACTCCACACAAGCAGCGTTAGCATTGGTGAAGTGTCTTGCCCAAGGACACAACGCGGTTGCCGCAGGTGGGATTCGAACCGAGGACCTCTCGGCTTGCAGCCTGCATCTCTACCTACTAAGCCACCACGCTCCCTTCAGCTGTAGTAGTTGCTTTCTTAGCTCAACCGCATAAAGACACACATATGTTTTCCAACTTGATGATTGACACCAGTTTTCTTCATCAATGATTGGAAATTATAGAAGTTGGATTACTCATACACTGCAACCAGTTATTCTGAAGAATGTATGTTAGTTTTTAGGCACCAGTTTCATGTCATGGGAATTTTATTCATACTCCACTTGATATACTCCCATCAGGCCTGGGAGGAGTTAAAATTTTCCTTAACACGTTAACGTGTTAAATAATTCTGGTTAACGAGTTAAATGACGTTAAATGTTAAAATGATCAAAATTTTAATAACTTCGGCTATTGTATTGTTTTGAATTTGAATATAATTGAACTTACGCACAGTTCGTCTCTTGAGTTCCAATGTGTTCTATGTGCCTACTGGCAGCCTACTGGCACATATAACACATTTGAACTCAGGGGACGAGTAGTTAAGATAGTTCTCTCAGGTTATCGAAAATTCTAACATTCAGCGATGTTTTCATTCAAGAATATAATCGCTGTGACCGTATCCTTAGACAGAGACACCCGTTTTTGCTCGAATACTATTCCTCACATGGAAAATAGGCGTTTAGATGAAGCTGATATTGCTGTATCGCCAAATACCGGCGTGCCAACTTTGCCAGCGTTGGTAGGAGGGCTACGGACATCTAAATTATTCCTGTTCTTCAATTTCGTCAAATGGCGCAAATTCGACGTCATCGGCACCCGCGATCCGGCTCGGGTAAACACAAGATAACGGCGCAATGCTACATATTATGCAATTATAATCTTCAAAGTTAAACGTTATTAACTTAGTTAAATGTTAACTTTTGAAAACATTTGAAACGTTAACTGCTCCCAGTCCTGACTCTCATTCACCAAAACCGGCTCGTTGAGATCCCATTTTGGACACCACCTCGAATCTGATACAAATCACTGGACATTCACATTATCATGATAATCTTTATTAGCCGAATGGTTTTCCTGTTTGGGAGCATTGTGGCTCAGTGGTTATGGCATTGAACTTCAAACTGAAAGGTCCACTGATCGAACTCAACCAGGGGTAACTACATGGAGTCCTTTGTTTTCACGGTGGCGCTCCCGCGTTGTGTCCTTGGGCAAGGCACTGAACCCCGATTGTGTACATGGGGGCACGATGACGCTGTGTACTAAGGCGTACTGCACGTCGAAGGTGCGCATGTCTTCAACCAATCTAACCCTGCCTGTGCCGTGGTGCAGAGCTCGAACTTACGATGCTGGAGAGCCGACAGCTGCTCGGTGGTTCTCTCCGGGTACTCTGGCTCCCTCCGCCCCTAAAACTGTCACCGACATGATATGACCCTGGCTGTTAATGTGTTGTTAAACCCTGATAAATAAATAAATAACTTATGACTGATTCTCTGGTCTCCGTAATCTTGGATCAGAAGTGTGTTCCAATATGTAACCAGAAATAATGTAAATCACCTGACAGTTCTGTTGAGACAGCATAGTCATGTCTGATTTTCTCTGGTCTTCTTAGGATCTGAAGGGTGTTAGTACATAATCTGTAATATTGTAAGGGACCTGACAGTTCTTTTGAAACAACATACTCATGACTGATTCTCTGGTCTCTTTAATTCTGGATCTCACATCTTAACATGCAGTCAGTAATGATGTAAATCACCTGACAGTTCTATTCAAACGACATACATGTACAATGACTGATTGTCTGCTCTTCTTTGTCCATCAAGTCCGTAATGCAATTACTTGATTTATATTTCGGCTCCCTAAAAAAATTTCGGGGGAGCATAAAATTTGCTGCCCTGTCTGTCCATTCGTGCACAGGCCTTTATTTTCCCCTAATTTGGGCACAACCGAGAGTCCACGGACCTACCGGGTCGACCATGGCATGATAACAACAAACTCACATAATGATTAATAATCGAGCACAAACTTATCTATTGCAAGTTTTTAATATTAAAGAAACAATTTGGATACATGCAGTTTATTTAAGAAATGATCGTTTCTTTTTGTCCATTTCTTGAGTTATGAACCCCAAAAAACAAAGTCCAAACTGTGTAAATGAGCCCATTTACACAGTTTGGACTTTGTTTTTTGGGGTTCATAACTCAAGAAATAGACAAAAAGAAACGATCATTCCTTATAATTAAACGTTCGCGACCCAAATAAATAAATAGTGTTAGTCGTCCTCTACTTCAGCGAACAAAGACTTAAAAACTAAAACTGGTAGACATATCATTTTTCTGGCATAAAAGAGGGCGCATATTATTGAAATGCAGGTAGCAATTGACACACTTTCCAAGTCAAATGCACTTATGTCATTAAATTTTTTATTGACCAATGAATTACGTAATGCAAAGAAAACGTCATAAGCCACGCCTCCCTCAAATTTCATTCAACTGTTCACTTCACGTAAAAGTTACGTTCCGTGGTAGGTGGAAGTAGGCCATCAATATTACATTGTATTTTGGTTTTGACCGTTTCCCGAGAACTGAAAAACACAGTTTGTAAAAGTGGAGTTAGATATAAAGCCAGATGACATTGCCGAATTCAAATTTGCAATGTCAAAATTGCCGTATTCGTCGTGACCAGCCATTGTTTACAATCGATTAGGGTAAAACGATGAACGCAGACGATCACCCAGTGTGCGTAAAAATTGAAATGTCAAATAAATACAGTTGTGTAGAAAAAGAAAAATTGACCCACCACGGTCATTTAAATATTTTATAAATAATTTCATGTTGATAAATTAGTAATAATATGAACTTTGGTAAAACCAAGAAGGGCGCGCAACTCAGTGTTTTTCAAATTATAATGACATAAACTTAACAAAATTTAAAACAGTGTAACTTTAAGGGGTCGTCCAACAAAACATTTTGCGTTGTGAACTAATGCATGTGCATGCTGTCTTGTAGATTTATTTCCCCCTAAAAACACATCAGACCTACAATATATTATAATTTATAGTGAAGTCAATATGTGAAGAAAATCGGGGGGGGGGGGGGGGGGGTAGTCGTAAAATTTTGACTTTTTTGTTAGATAAAACGAAGAAAAATATTTTTAATTTTTTTGCCCAAATATATATATTTTAGGGTCTCTGTATTATTGTATATAACGATTCTTATCGAATCCGACTTCAGGTACCAAATTAATAACCAAATAAAATAGGCAGCATGTGACGATTAATTGGCTACTTGGACTTCATATTCATGTTGTGGTCACGATTAGACATTGTGCAAAAGCATGTCACCTTAAACAGCAATAAATAAATAATAAATTGAAACCATACAGTTGTTAAATATTGTGTAGGACTGCATTCTTGCACTCTTGGGCTATATGATTTTTTGAATAGAAAATATTTCTAAATAATTTTGAAATAACAAAAATACAGTACAATAAACAGTTGCAGCATTGAAAAAAATAATTTGAGAAAAACCTACAAGTATTTCATTTGGGGCTGAATTGTTCCCTTGTGTGCCAACTTTGTTAACCTTTTACCCAATGCCGACAATATTAAAATTTATTATTTTAATTTAAATTTTCCAAAAAATGTCAACAAAAGCACATCATGTGACCCCTCATCGGAATGAGCCCGTTCCAATGAGGGGTCACATGATGTGCTTTTGTTGACATTTTTTGGAAAATTTTGAATTTTACGCAAGCGGATGGGGCCGATTCGTTAGGTAAAGGACCAACTTTTCCCACAGGCTCAATCCGGACTTTGTTTTAGGTTGATCCATCTTGGCTTTGTTTTAGGCCGACTTATCTTGTGGGCCAACTTCTCTTGTGTACTGACTTCTGTGTTTGATAAAATTAAAGCACTTGCCTAGGAGGTGGGTAAAGTGGCAGATTTTATGGACCCTGGAAGGCCATGTGTGTGCTTGCCAAAAAAGTGTGATGTTGAGGTTCTACAGTGTTCCACTTGAAAAACATGACTGGTACGTGTAGAATAGAAAGTACCAGTCTGAGTAGCTGGGATGGAAGGAGACATGAATTGACCAGTCAGGAAATAGGGCAATTGACCAGTGCCCCAACAAACATAAATTGAATCTGATGTTTCTTAGTTAATGTGATCAGTTTGGTACTTGGAACAATTTGACAAAGTGTCTTGCCACTGTTGGGTTGTATAGTGAAAGTTTGTGAGTATGCCTGTACCACCTTGTTATTCAGCTGATATGATCTCTTAGTTCAATTTTTGGGATGTGGAACCAGAATAACACGGGGTCATTCAGTGGTCCAGCATGGGTGTCTGGATGACTATGTCTCTTAACGTGAGCTGAAAACACTTTCACCTGAAAATTCCCTAAAAAATAAAAAAAACTCCACCCCTTCAAAGGAAAAAAAGAGCCAAAAATTTAGAAAAAATATCCACATATTTTCATCCGTAAAATTATTCTTTCATTCAGGAATCACTCCGCAGTCAACACTTTTTTCTTCAAAAAACATTCATTATTTCTTTTTCATTTATCAAAAATGATGAAAAATTGCAGTGCAGTCAATGTGAATATTGGCAATTATAAAATAGTTCATGAATTTAATATATCCACTGGGATGAAAAAACAAGCAAAGTTACCTTTAAGTCATCTGGAAAGTGGCAATTAAATTTACTGATATCCAAATTACAAAACAAGGAAACCAATTCCTGTTTTTATGATTTCAATTATCAGATCAAAATCCACAAGTTTCTTCCCAGGCGTGATCACTTCCCACCTAATTTTTTATCTTGGCATTTTACCCCAGATTTTGGGCCTATTTTTTTCCCCATTCTGGTAACATAATAAATTTATCTCTCCAAACATCCTATAAATATTGTGGCCAAAAATAGGAAAGTTGAAAATTTGTAAGGAAAAAATATCTCGCCCAACCAGTGTCAAAGGTGTTTTGGCCTGAAATTGTGGAAGCTGGTTTGGCTGAAATTGTGCAGGGCGGTTTGGGTGTAATTTTCGGAAAGTACCCTACAAAATAGACGACAACAGATTAATATTTTGTCCAGAATATCGCCATTATCCAACCTTCAAAAAAAAATTTTTGGACCTCAACAAGTTTTTCATTCAAGATCCACACCACCCCCACCCTACCTACACACCACCATCCACATATGTTTTCAAATAAAAATTGAAATTGACCAGGCAACTACATAACTTATTTTTATAAACAACCAAAGAAAAAGGTTGAACATTTTTTTGTACATGATACACAACATTGACAGCGATGACTTTTATTCAGATCAAGTCTGAACATTCACTGATCCAAAAGTACAAAAACTAACCCCTTGAATATTTTTGGTAATGATTAAGAAATATGCTTCAGGTTGATTGTGGGCTTTGTCAAGAAGCAATGGATTGCAGTGAACCCACACCCTATCCATTTTTCTGGAAGAAATGGAAGCTTTATTTTTTCATTATCTTTCGAAAATTTTCAGCAATATTATGAATTAAATGTGAGCTATTTGGACAATAGAGAAATATTTCAGGTTATCTGGGGTTTTTTTTTATTTTCATCTGGTGCGAATTTAAAGAAAAAAAGAGTTTCACTGCAACATTTATTTTTATTTTTATTGTTTTGTTTTTTTTTTTGGTGGAGGGGGGGGGGGGGGGGTAGGCGTTTTTAAATTTCACAAGTTGAATAGCTTTAGTAATGGGCGAGCACAATAAATTGTGCGCACAGAAAAAACATTACAATTGTCAGAAACGAGAATGCATGCAGTCATTGTGATGGGTAAGGCGTCTTCGCTTGAAAATTGGCCTCGAAACGTATTGTCGAAAATTTATTGTTTTTGTTTCGCTGGGGTGCGTACATTGTGGAACGGAACTTCTGTTTTGGAAATGGTAATTCGTGGACGTTTGTCAGACAGTATGTCACTTCGACATCTTAGGTTCGTAATAACTGAATGAAAACGGCCTTTGCCACAATCTGACCTGTGCGTACTTTTAAGTTACAATAAACGGACGTGTTGTTGATGCTTTTCATTTGGTAACTTTGTTCCAATAACACGCAGTGTTGGTTTGAAGTGAACAGCGTTTTGCACGTGCAAATGCAAAACAGATAAATCTCGTGACAGAATACTCCGCAGAATTGAACAACAGCGGGACCCCAACAGCCAGCCAGCAGACGATGAAATCCAATGTGCATATATGGGAACATTTAGCTTTTCGACAATTTCTGTCATTCAGTCAGCAAAGCAAACGACAGTTGAGTTTGTTTGGAAAAACTTTAATTTTGAAAAGCACGTTCAATAAATTATTCACAGTCTGCCTGGAATGATCTAAGGAGAAATCTCGCATTACACCGTTCGCTTTTTAGGGGGCGTCATTCGATTTGTTCGCTTCTGAAAACGAGAGCTGGGGTTCCCCATGTTTTTACTTCCGGTTTCCGGTTTAGTTTGGATGGCATAGCATTCCTTGGTTTTTCCAATTTCACGTACATGTTGTCTATTAGGCTTGCTTCAAAGCAGCCCTTCGGGCTGCTTTTGCGCGCTATAAATTTGTTTTTCTTTTTCACATTCAGAACGTGCCAGTGTTCTAACTTCTATTGATTTGACACCATGTTGCAACTCCGAAGACTGGTATTTTGGGGGCGTGGCTGGAGGCGGACCTAATTGTGGTTTTTTTCTGTTCATTGAGTTATGAAAAGAAAAAACAGAATCGTGTGAGCCAATCGTTTTATCTGAAAACGCATGAAACGAAAAAAGTTTAATTATTCAAGGTTGAAACAAATCACTAAAATCAGTGGAGTTTAACGTCACCTGCCTGTGTTCGTTTTGTCAAATAAAATAAATCTATGATGTACAAATGGTTTCACAAATCATTAATCAATCAGTCAACTTGAGTTAGTGAAGTTTAATGTGCCTGCGTTTGTCAAAGTTTTTTGTCCAATATATCGATGATCTCAATGAGTCTGCATTCAATCCCTGGGGAAACATTATTATTCTCAGTTTTTCTAGCGTTTCATTTTTTTATTTTTACACAGCAAGATTCCCACCAGGCTGATAGAACGGTATGGGATGTTTCAGTATCCAGCTCCCGTATGATTTGTGTGCTAAAATTGATTTTTTGCTTTATCTTGACGATTTGAAGTAATACTATTGAGAAATTATGGGTTTCAAATTTTCAGACCCCTATTCCCCAATTTGAGGGTCGCTTATTGGCCATATCCTTCAGAACACATGGAATCACTATATCCTCTAATAATGAACCGATGTTTATAATCTTGGTGTTGTTTTATGGGTTTTCATTCAATGATGGCAAGTCCATTTATTAGACTTTCCAATCAATTCCTGTTGCCGTTGATATCCGTTTTGGAGGGGGTGCAGTGGGGGGGGGGGGGGGGGGGGGGGGGGGCTGAGGCGGGTGGGGATTTCAATAAGGAAACATCGCATAAGTGATGTTCCAGTTCCTGTTTTTGATGCCATACTGATATAATCCATAGATTAAACCTTAACATAGTTATACATGTAAACTATGTTGAATACTTCCTTCTTAATAAATGATCTGCAACATGAGAAAACCGGGCTTATTTGCTAGCCTAACTTTGAGTCAGGGGAGCAAAAGTGATCACTGACCATCCGTAGTCTGTGAACATGGTGTTTGCTTCTTCTCCTCCCAAACCGCTGAACCAATTTAATTGATATTTGAGATAATAGTTTGTTATGACATCGCATTTCGATTTTGTCCAAATCAAGTTGCCTCGCCCCTCGGGAGGGCCACGGCCAAAAGGTGTGCTTAAATCTTAAAAAAAAACTTCTTCTCATGAACCAGCAGTAGCAGAGACTTGATATGTGGTGTGCAGCTTCCTTTTCAATGTGTAGACTCAGATTTGTTCACGAGAAGTTCGAGGAGCTATATTTGCCTTCGTTATGGGAGGGGCAAGAATTTTCGTCCCGCCCCAAATTTCTGCTTTCCAAACCGAGAGGCAAATTTGAACCAAATTTGATATGAGGGCTTATTGGGTGATTAGTACTTAATTTATGGCAAAAATAATTTTCCCGTTGCCCCATGGGAACCGCAGGAGCTAAAAACAGAAAAAATAAAACGCCTATATCTCCAAAACTACACGGCACTGAGAATTCTTATTTGGTGTGAAGCTTCCTGGGGACCAACAGAATGAAATGGTCCAAACAAATTGCTATCGGTTTTATCATGGGATCCTTTTTGGGGACTTTGAAATAGTGCTGAGTCAGCATTTTTTAACACTGGGTAATGGGAAAACATTTAAGACTACTTTTCTCCCAAACCACTGCTCCAAAAGCTTTCAAATTTCACATATAACATCTTTGGAAGATTGTTTCACACGTTTATTGAAATCAAATCCCTGGGTCCATATTTGGGCTCTCTATGGGATCCCAAATGTTTAAATTAGTGCAGTATGAGGAATATTCTTTAAAAATCTTCTTCTTCAGATCTACCAATCAGAATCTTTTGGTATTTGGTATGCAGCATGCTTAGGGGGGGGGGGGGGGGGGTGAGATCCAAGTGCGTTCAAGCCACGTCCCTGGGTTCGTATTTGAGCTCACTGTGCAGAAGAAATATTTCAAAGACTGAAAGCAGCTAGTTTGAAACTCAGCCCAAAGAAGTGCAACTTATTTCAGAAAAAGGTCACTTTTCTGGGACAGATAGTCAGCGATCAGGGAATATCCACTGACCTTGAGAAAGTATCTGCAGTCAAAGTTTGGCCCCAGCCAAAAAATGTAAAACAATTAAGAAGTTTCCTGGGATTATGTTCATATTACAGGAAGTTTGTTTTACATTTTGCAGAAATAGCAAAACCCCTACACAAAATGACAGAAAACAAACAGGAAGTTTGTTTTGCATTTTGCAGAAATAGCAAAACTCCTACACAAATTGACAGAAAACAATACCAAATTTGTCTTCACAGAGGAGTGTGTGGGAAGCCATTGGCAAACTCAAGGCCTCTATGATAGATATGCCTATACTTGCCTACCCCCACAGGAGACGGTATGTTCATTCTCGATACTGGCTGCAGTTGGTTTGCATTGGCATGTGTTTTAACCCAAGTGCAGAATGGAGTTGAGAAAGTCATATGTTATTACAGCAAAGCTCTTAGTAAGCAGGGCCACAGATGTTGTGTAACTCGAAGAGAGCGACTAGCAATGGTCGGCCCTGTACGACACTTCCACCACTATCTGTATGGCAGGCACTTCAAGGTCAGGACCGATCATGGTGCCTTGAGGTGGCTGTTAAACTTTAACAAACCAGAAGGACAGACAGTTAGATGGCTGGAAACACTGGCAACGTATGATCTTGACATTAAATATCGAGCGGGTAGAATCCACTCGAATGCTGATGCATTGTCACGTCGGCTGTGTAATGAACTTGGATGTGAATACTGTACACGTGTGGAGGAAAAGGATGATAGAGCTGTAGATGTAACAGATGGCAAACCTGCTGAGGGAAGCAGCAATGTAGGTGGTTGTCTTGTGTCAGGAGGCTCTTTTATGAGACATCTTGTATTGCCTACAAGTCTGAGAGATTTTGCCCTGAGCCAGCTTCACAATGATAGAACAGCTGGACGCCTTGGTGTCAAGACAACCTTGGCCAGGGTAAAATCAAGATTCTTCTGGCATAAGATGAGAGAAGATGTGCTATGGTGGTGCAAAGTTTGTGATGTGTGTGCTGCAAGGAAGCAACCATCACATAAGGCTAAAACATCCTTAGGGAAATAAACTGTGAGTGCCCCTATGGAACACATAGCAGTAGATATTATGGGCCCATTACCAAGAAGCAAAAATGGGAACAAATATCTCATGATAGTTGGTGACTATTTTGTGACGTGCCTTGATGCAATTCCACTTAAGAGACCAAGAGGCCACCACGTTAGCCTCCAAACTTGTAGACAAATTTGTATCCATACATGGAGTGCCCCTGCAAATACACTCTGACCAAGTAAGCAATTTTGAGTCAGTTGTTTTAAAATTGATGTGCAAACTGCTGGGGGTGGAGAAAACTAGGACCACCCCATGCGTCCATAATCAGATGGACTGATAGAGAGAGAGAGCGAACAGAACGATAGAAAACATGATATCAGCATCTATACAAAACAATCAGAAAGAATGGGACAAAAACATTCCTTTACTGATGATGGTCTACCGCTCTTCAGTTCATGAAACAACTGGATTCTCACCTTGTCCAAAGGTGTTTGGTCGAGAAAGCAATCTTCCCATTGACCTGGTGTTCGGAAGACCTGATGCTGAGTGTAGTTATACCACAGAATTCTCCTTCGAACGATCTGTACACTTGAATTCTGTTCATGAGGTCGCGAGGAAGCATTTGAGTCTGAATGTTGGACAAATAAAAAACAATATAACCAAAATTTGAAATTCCATTCATACAAGGATGGAGATCCAGTGTGGCATTATGACCCTCAAAGAAGAAAAGGGAAGTGTTCAAAGCTAAAAGAGACCTTGGAAATGTCCCTTTGGTGTAATCACCAAGATAAATGATTTGGTGTACAGGATATAGGACTCTCCAATATCAAAACCTAGAGTTGTTTACCATGATCGACTTAAACCATAAGTCGGCGAAAATGCACCCCTATGATTTAGGTCACATGGGGATCAATAAATTAGTAATAAGAAATCAAAAGCCCTGTTGTCTGTAGAGATGGAAATTGGATGATGGGAAATATAAGCTAGTTAAAGTTGTAAATGAATCCTGACTGTACTCAAAATGGAAGCGAAATCCTCAAAATTGTGTAATTTCTTTGTCTTTTCTTTTAGGTGAGTGAACATAAATGCAGTATTTGCATTAAGCTTTGTAACATAGTGATGTGTCCAATCACGTGCAACCAATACTATTTACCGAAAATATCAACATCAGTTTGGATGCCAACTTACTTTTTTGAATACAGTTAAAACTAGAAGTCCTGTCACGAACTGTGCGCGTATCTAGGCTTAATTGTGCATAAGAATTGCGCGCAGTTGCCATATGATGGCATCCAAAGCACGGCAGGTTCTCTTGGTTACTCATAGCAAACACAGGCAATGTTTCTGCCAATGGACCACCGGGTTACCGGAGGTCCATTGGCTGAAAGATTGCTTGTGCGCAGGACATATGTACAGAATTTGATAGCCTTACCAAGGTCATAACGCGTAGATTAACGCGCAGATCAACGTGCTATTTGTGCGTATTTCATGATAGGACTTCTAGTTTTAACTGTACATGTACTAACTATAGTGCCTATCCAATGCCTATTCAGTGCTATTGCCGTATTGGTAGCAAACATATTTACATATTTGCCATTAAATGATTGAAATTGGTGATATTTTTTTGCAACAACATATTGCATGAAATATTGCTCCTGTAATGTGGATTTGTTGCATTAATTTATTGATGGAATTTATTGGGGAAAAAAATTAGTTAGACCCCACGAATGCCATAATGCTCTAATTTCCTTAATAGTGTTGTTTGGTTTATAGTAGATCAAGAAATACAGCTAATGTGTTATTTTTACTTTCTTTATTGTTTTCTTCTACAACATGCTTCAGAAGCTGCATAACGGGATGGACTGTAGAGTGTTTGTTTACTGAAGATGTATTGGTTTGCTGTTAGAATTTCAAATTTATCCGGAAAATTTAGGAGCCGATTACACATAAGTTTTTCCAAGACTTTAGAGAAAGTAGGTAGAATGCTAATGGGTCTGTAATTATTTAAATCATGCCGATTACCAGATTTATATATAGGAACCGCTTTTGAGTTTTTCATTCTGTCTGGAAAAATGTTGTTGCTATTTTATCAATTACATGCTTAACTAAAAACATTGAAATATTATCACAATCAGTACTTTTTTTTTCATTTCATTTTTCTAACTATATTTATCATTTCGTGGTCCAAGGTGGGATTTAAGAAAAAATTATAGGGAAAATTTCCCGATATGGTGTCTGCGAAAGAAGTATTATTACTAGTTATTTGATCTCTAATTCGGGTCCTTGTGTTGACAAAAAAGTTGTTAAATTCTTGGGCGATGGTATTTTGATCCGTTATGTCCTTTTCATCTATACGAATATGAGATGGCAGTGTGACATTATTTCCAGACTTTTTTATTACCGTATTTAAAATTTTCCATGTATTACGCATATTGCTTTGATTTTCTTGGAGTATCTGATTATAATATATAGCTTTACTTTGCTTTTTGCCTTTACTAAATATCTTACAATACCTTTTATAATTACTAATAATATTTTCGGATGGTGACTTTAGTTTTCAGTGGTAAAATTTCTCCTTTTTATTTGAAGAAATTAAGAGACCTTTGGACAACGGAAGTTATTTTTTGATAAATTGTTTCTTCGGCTTAATCTGTTGAAGTGAAAATGCTTCTTCAAACGTGTCATTGAATAACTTCAAAAGTGTTTCATAAGATGTGTTCGGGTACTGTGAGGTAAGAATTGCCGATAGTCTGCTTGTTAATCTTGCATTTTAGTATTGTGTGGTAGGCGTCCATACCACGGACCAATCCTTCCCAACATCATCGTACGTCAGAATGGATTGGGTATGTCAGCGCGTTTGCTGGACTCAGCAGCGTTGGGGCACAGTTCTTTTTGGTGATGAATCACAATTTTGTCTACGGCACGCTGATGGTAGGGCAAGAGTGTATCGCCGACGAGGAGAACGGTTTTCTCATGCTTGCGTCTGGGAAATGCGACCGTTTCGGCGGGGGTAGTGTAGTGGTTTGGGCAGGAATTTCTATGCACCATCAAACGAAGTTGATCTTCATCGATGGTAATCTGAATGGACAGCGATATAGGGATTAAATTCTTAACGCTGTTGTGGTCACGTTGTACAACACTAACGTCAGATTGCAGTTATTCCAACAAGACAATGCCCGATGTCACGTTGCGCCTATCTGTCGTGACTTTCTTGAGGAGCAGAGCATCGAACGTCTTCCCTGGCCACCACTTTCGCCAGATTTGTCGCCAACCGAGCAGCTTTTGGGCAGTCACGTACTACTTGATGATCTTCAAACATTAGGCGATTTACGTAATGTTCCAAGGCAGGAGAAGAACGCGGTACCACAGGGTGGCATCCAGAGACTTATCAAGTCCATGCGCCGTCGATGTCTTGCCATCCAAGAGGCAAACGGTGGGCATAAACGCTATTGACTGCATGTGCGAACTTTTCATTTCACCCCATGTCTGAATTGCGACGTCCTGACGTGGCGCTGACAACAGTAAGAACGTGAAATTATGCCAATTTATACCGCTATACTCGAAATATGAAGTTACAATAATTTGTTTGGGATTAAAGTCGATAATACTAAAACAAATGCGCCTCAAAGTTTATTATACTTTCTTTTTTGACTCCGTATATTAAGTTTGTTCAAATCAACGTGACTGGACAATTCGTTAACTTGATCGCCAGGAGTAATATTTTTCGCTGCTCATTTTGGAGAATGGTCGATATGTACCACAGTCGATATGTACCATGGTCGACATACACCACTAGTCAGTCCGGATCGATATGTACCACCTAGAAAGTCGATATGAGCCACCCAGAAGGTTGATACCATGTATGCACCACACTGAAATTGCCCTTCAACATGGAAATCATCTGTCGACGTGGACCCAGCTGTTTGTGACTAGTTCAAGCTTCGGCCCAAAAAGCGTAATATAAATTTTTGGTGTGGTACATACCGCACTAACATATTATATTACGGAGTTTGGGTCGAAGTTTGAACTAGTTAGAACCTGACGACTGACCAGATGTTGGGACTAGGGGCTATCAAAGAATAACCAAATCAACTTAATTATATGTTTTTATTCGTTCATCACATTCAAACGGTAAGATAATATAAAAATCTAAACTAACATCCACACTTTAATAGACATAATGATCATATATAATCATAGCATGAACATGAAATTAATTATATCTCGGAGACAAAATCTGTATTTCAAGTGGAGTATATACAGGTCTGGGAGGAGTTAAAATTTTCCTTAACACGTTAACGTGTTAAATAATTCTGCGTTAACGAGTTAAATGACGTTAAATGTTAAAATGAACAAAATTATAATAGTTTCGGCATTTTTGTTACGTACAGTTCATCTCTTGAGCTCCAATGTGTTCTATGTGCCTACTGGCACATAGAACACATTGGAACTCAGGGGACGAGTAGTTATACTAGTTAATATAGTTCTCGCAAGTTATCGTAAATTCTAACATTCAGCGGTGTTTTCATTTAAGAATACAATCGCTGCGGCCGTATCCATAGAAAGAGACATCCGCCGTTGCTCGAATACCAGTCCTTGTAAAATAGGCGTTCGGGTGAAGCTGATAATATCGGCGGGCCAACTTCGCCAACGTTGGTAGGAGGGCTTCGTGGTCTGTCCACCAAATCAATGGGTCGTCTATAATTGACGGACATCTAAATTATTCGTGTTCTTCAATTTCGTCAAATGGTGTAAAATTCGACGTCATGTGCATGCGCGATCCGGCTTGGGTAAACACAAGATAACAACGCAATGCTACATATTATACAATTATAATCTTCAAAGTTAAACGTTATTAACTTGCTTAAATTTTTTTAATGTTGTTAAAATAATTTAACACGTTAACGTTGAAACGTTAACTTCTCCCAGCTCTGAGCATATATATTTACAGGCTGGGGAAGAGGGTGGTTAAAAACATTGATGACTGTCTAACTGTTTAATTTACTCAGAGAAATAGATGTTACTTCGTGATTATTTATTGAAAAGCACCACGTGATGATTTTCAGTGAAAAATTGAGAAATAACGGACGGAAAAATTGATGGCTTAGGCCTAAAAAAATAAAAAAATCTGTTTCTCATGCCCATCCGCATGGTCCTTTTGGCTGCCGCATGCTCTCTTTTTATAACCAAGTTAAACTTAAAAAAAAAAAATGAAATGGTTGATGTCTGATATTTTACCAGAGTTAAAAAAAATTTATGTTACACGAGTTAAAAACATTTATGAATTTGTCCCTTGAGTGCAAGAAGGCTTTGCAATGCTTTAGCATTGCAAAGCCTTCTTGCACTCAAGGTATGAAATACACCAACACCCATGTCATTCTGTAGATTATGAGACCAAAAACCAAGAACATGATCTTTTGATGCAAAGAAGTAATTACTGAAATAAAAAATAAAATAAAAAACCGCTCGCCCGCATGCAATTTTACAAATAATGGCCTGAGAAACAGAAGATCAACTTTGTGTGGCCTTACTAACCATTTAATTTTATTAGAGAAATAGTTGGTTGGCTATTTAATTCCACAAATTAGCTTTATAATGTACATTAATTGTCATCCAAACACTGCTTATTGTAAAAACAACAGCATTGCTAAACAATGCACAATTTAAAGGATAAGGCCGATGTTTAGGATCAATTAAGACTCGGGTTCTATTTTGTGTTAGTACCAAGTATTTTTTTTAACCCTTCTACTCCTATCAAACTCTTCAACCCCTTCAACGCAGAGAAATTCTCCAGACTTTCTTGTACTTTGTGTGACTGTATGGATGTAACGTTGAATTTTAGACAAGTTATACATGCCTCTAGAGAGCAGCCAAGATTTGACTAGAAATTACTGCCTATATAATTTAGCTATATTCTTCACGACGTCTTGGATGCAGGGCTGGGAGCAGTTAACGTTTCAAACGTTAACGTGTTAAATTATTTTAACAAAGTTAAAAAATTTTTTAACTAAGTTATTAACATTTAACTTTGAAGTTTGTTAGGGTGCACCAGGAATGATTTTGTACTCGTCGTGACTCATCTAATTTATCTGTATAGGGCATCTATTTTTTCGTCTCACTCAATTAACTGAAAGTGTGCCGCATTGTCGAGAAAACTATATTGACCATTTGAATCCAGGCGGCCGCTTTCCCGGCCAGGAACATGACACTTCATAATGCCATTATATTATAGGTCGGCTGTTCAGTGAACCTTCGAGGTAGACCAATCAGTATTTTCAACGTGCAGCCCCAAGGCTGCACGTTGAAAATATTGATTGGTCTACCCCAAATAATGAATATGGACTCTTCTAATTGCTGCCATTGAACTGGGATGGGAGATACCACTGGAGTTAAAAGGTTTAATAGTGTACGTAAGTAAGGTAAGTTCAATCAGATTCAAGATCAAATCAGCAAAAATGGCCTGTTATACTACAATTTTGTTCATTTTAACATTTAACGTCATTTAACACGTTAACGCAGAAATATTTAACACGTTAACGTGTTAAGGGAAATTTTAACTCCTCCCAGTCCTGATTAAGACTCGGGTTCTATTTTGTGTTTCATAATAAAACAACACTCTTTGTTGTTAACTTTCTAAATACTGTTGTTGTACACAAGCTTTTGTTTAATGTTTAATAATCAAATAATAAAAAAAAAACAATATCCTTCGATTTTAGAAGCAATGCACATCGACTTTTAATTTTTTAGACGTGGTACATATCAACTGTTTCAGTAGTACCTATTGACTTTTTCAGTGGTTCATAGCAACCATTAACATGGTACATATGGACTTGTACATATCGACCATGGTACATATTGACTTAGGTTCCTTATTTTCCTCTGTTTTGTAATTGTGGGGAAATAATATCTTGATTTAAATTTTATTCTGATGATTGTTATCCTCATGAGCGGGCATCTATTCATATTGGAAATCTTGTTTCTCAGCTGGACATCTCCTCCTTTCTTGTTATCACATAATTATGTATCCAGTCTTGTTCGAAATTAGAAAGTAATGATATTGCCAGTTTGGTGTATTTTGTGACCAACCAATATACACAGTAGGTGAGGTAATGTCTCTGGACCTATCTTGTGGAGACCACTTTGTAGCCCCCAGCAAGACATTATACAACAATGCATGTCTGGTCATGGGGGTTGTCATGGGACTCCAGTGACCGAGCACGTTGTATCGTTATCACCATAATGATGGGTTCATATAGTGCACATATCGTCGTCTGAGTGCTAGAATGTCCTATGTCCCATATGGGACATAGGACATTCTAGCACTCAGGCGACGATATGCAGATCAGGTATGATATTATTATTACTATAGTATTTTAGGGACCACTACCATGTTGGATGTATATGACGGCTTGTGGTTGCTTTTAAGTCAGATGGGTTCCAGGTGGACAGGATGTTCTGGGGAGGCTGTTAATGCATTTATCGCCATGGCAATAGAAACACAGCATGACCGCTCATGCAGATTCCCATGACAGCATTATGTCCCAGCATGCATTGTGGTGCGATGTCACAATCTCATCCCTCCCCCACTGCAACTGTGTATTATTTGGCTTTTATATATGTGAACTATAAATATATGTGAATAAACTGTGATATGTAATTCTTATAAGTGGTAAGTCATATCTGCTTGATCATATTTATATTTCCAATTTTCGCATATTTCTTCCAGAAAATAGGTGAAACCTTATTTGTATATACTCAGTATTGCTTACTTAGAGAACATGGAATGTTTTATATGGAAAAAAGTTGATTTGAATTTTAGAACAGAAAAAATAAGAAAAAACTTGATGTGGTGTTATTTTTTGTAGTTGAATGATTTTGACGCTTATTTTACCCTCACGTTTACTACCCAAAAATGACGATACAGCTCTCACACCAATACACCCGTTTGAAAAGTACATGTTTTTAGCAGCTGTTCCTGCACCTTGTTGGTGGTGCAGTGTCTGTCTCTATCCTGCACTCATAGCATTTACTGTCACCAGCCTTTCCGTTAGCACCCCACCAACTGCGATTCATAATACTAACAAATGCCTAGCGTGCAGACCACCAGTACGAAGCTGGAAGAAGCATTTCATATTTTGGTTCAATCAAAGCATTGAAGAAAAATTTGTAATATTGTCAAATGAGCAAACAACCCAATCTCACATATACCGAAAGTTCGATCTTCAGATTTCCACAGTGATAGCAAGTGTATCTTACATCAACGCTTAGTAAGGATTTCAAACGTCATTTTTATTCCCGTTTGACAAGTCATTTTGAAGAGTCGTTCTAATGAGTTGTAATTAGTCATTATAATGAATTACAGGCCATCATAACAGTTGGGTACTGGACCATAGGCCTTTTAAAACAAAATGCAACTAAAGGCGAATTCTGTTCAATTCGTCACAAGCCTTCACTCCGGGCTAATAAAGCACCAGTTTTGGGTGGGAGGGGGAAGTTGGAATGAAGGTAGTTTTAGTATGGATTAGACCCAGAGAAGTTTGATGTCGCAAGGAGCTGATAGTATGAGATGGAAGATGAGAAAGGAATCGGTGAACAAAATGATTTAATAAATATGATAAAAGTGCTCACATCTTCTCCAATTTGGCAAACACAATTATATACATGTTAGACAATTCATACAACCACCGCCCATCGAAGTCGTCAATGATTTTTCCCAGTCATACTACAGTGCCCAATATTAAGAAGGCTGATCAATTGGTAACTGGTAAGTTGTTTGTGGAAAGTATGCTACATAACGATGCTACACCCCAGCCATACTTCAAATCCAGCATTACGTGACCTACAATTTAGTGACAGGGAAATGGTTTGTGGAAATATACCAAGCATGTTACATAAATGGTATTACCCTGTCATACTATGAAACCAGTTTTAGTTAGACCGACAATTTACTGCTGGTTAAATTGTGTCTGAAAATATACCAAGTATGTTACATACCCAATGATATTCCCAGTCATACTACAGATCCAGCATTAAGGAGACCGACCTCTTAGTTCTGCTCAAGTTTTTGTGTGGAAATATAGCAAACATGGTACATCGCAAATGATATTGCTCCGTCATACTACCACCCAGTATCAACCCTTTACCCAACGTAACGGCCAAAACCGGCCAACGCTATTCTCAAAAATCGTCATATAATTTTCATTATTTTTTCACTTTTGTCTCAAAAACATAGTTATGACCCCTCGTTGGAACGAGCTCGTTCCGACGAGGGGTCATAACCTATGTTTTTGAGATACAAAAATGAAAAAGAATTATTCATATCAACCATTGTCCTCCAGGTTAGGGACGCTATTATAACAACATATATCATGTAGTTCTTCCTAATTCGAGTGTCCTGATGAAGATCCAGTTCGGATCGAAAGCTTGGCAATAGAGTTGAGACGATGATATATGTTGAAAAAGAATTAGTTATTCAAGATTGTTTTTTTTGCAAGTGTCGTCTGCTTTTCATGTTGGGTAAAGGGTTAAGGAGATTGGCAATTTAGTGATTGTTAAGTTTTTTAGTTTTTTTATGCAAATACACCAAGTATATTACATCGTGATTGATACTTTCCAGCCACACAATGTGGTTATGATTAAGTTGTTTGTGAAAATATACCAGGTATGTTACATAACAAAAAGATACTGCTCAGGCATACTACAAAATCAGCATTAAGGAGACCTACAGTTTACACTGTATGGAATCCACTACGGGCGTTTTTGTTTAAGACTCTTCCGGTTGAGAGACACTGACAAGATCGAGTGTGGGAGATGTCTGTTTTATTGATCATTTTCGACACATATGTTACCAAACTTTCACAAAACTATCCCATGTGCATTTGAAGATGTGCGATCTACCTTCACGCTCTGCGAGCTAAGCTTGAATAGCTTTTATCTCTAAAAAGACAATTTTTGTCTTCCTCGAAATTTGAAAACATACTTTTTCTTCAGATCGTAGTCGTTTTTGACTGCAAGGGGGGATTTGTCAGCGCTATCGCTGTTAAGTTGCCAACTTCAGCCATTCCGCCTTTCAAATTTTGTCTAATAGAACGACTGCGTCGGCCACCCCCTCTCTTTTCATTACTTTTTGCGACAAGTAGAAGTGCTTGGTGTACCTGTTTAGAAAATTAACTTGTACGGTTGATCGAATTAAAATGTTTTTAAAGTGTACGGCTGAACTGGAGAATGTTAGGATTGGAGTTCGCTAGCGCTTTTCTTAGATTTATTTATTTGTTTATTTATTTATTTATTTATTTATTTATTTATTTAATTATTTATTTATTTATTTATTTATTTATTTATTTATTAGGTTTAACGGTGCTTTCAACAGCCAGGGTCACCCAGTGTTGGACAGTTTTACGGGTGGAGGAAGTCGGAGTACCCAGAGAGAACCGACGAGCCACTGTCTGGCTCCTTAACATAAAAACTCCACACCAGTAGGGTTACCATTGGTTGAAGACAAATGCACCACTGACGTGCAGTACGCCTTAGTACACAGCGCCACCGTGTCCCCACGTGGGCAATGAGGTTGCCGCAGTTGGGTTTCTCAGATATAAATACTCAACTGAACATACGTGTTGTGACTTTTAAAAACAAATTCAGTTAAACCAAGCAGCGGACTGACCATTGGGCATATGTATTGACTCGTTGGTTTAAAACCTGTTGGATCGCGTTGTAAACACACCGTTAACCCTTTAACCAACGCAGACGATTTTAAAATTTATTATTTTAAATATCATTTTTTGAATTTTTTCAGAAAATTTCAACAAAACCATACCATGTGACCCCTCTTTGGAACGAGCTCATCGAGCTGGTTTTGTTGAAATTTTCTGAAAAAATATGGTTTTGTTGAAATGTTTCGAAATTTGTTTTTTTTCAGCTGCTGAATTTGCATATTACGTGGGTGGATGCGGGCGATTCGTTGGGTGAAGGATTAAGATATTGACCATTCTTTCTGTTGACTGTGTTACCTTAAATATAGCGTGTATAGATATAAAAGAACATTGTATAAAACAAACGTCATAAAAATAAACTTGGAATGAGTAAGACTGATCACTGCTACCCTACTTCCTGCCAAATAACGCTCAATAAACAGACGGCTATGTTTCTGTTAATCCCAGCGAGACGTGGGGCTGTAATGTTCTTTTTAGTATTGCGCGAATGTGATTTCAATTTCTTATTTTTGGCCAAACTCGAGCGCTACCTAAAACTGAGCTTACAATCAGTATACCAGTATTTTGCTGATACTGGAGTTTACCTCGCATGGGATTGTTTCGTTTGTTTCTAACTGCAACGAGCAACCCACAGACACAACGTTTTACGTTCTGTATACCAGCACATGTATTTTCATGATACTGGAGTTTACCTCGCATGTGATCGTTTTGTTTGTCTCTAACTGCAACGAGCAACCCACAGACACAACGTTTTACGTTCTAATCGTCCTCAGTTTGGTCCGGTGCCCAGTTAGCGAACTTTTATAAGAATAACGGGCCTTACAATTTTGGCATGTGGAAGGGTATGTATCGTGATGACGACTGACGAGCCCTGTGTAGTGGTGACGTTCCATGAAAGCTTGACCTTCCGTCTACAGTTTTGCACTATTGCACAGGTGTAAAATTCTGAACAAAGGGCGTCTGTTGAAACTAATACCATGTTAAGTTGGAGATGTATTCTAATTGTCGGATATTTGTTGGACAAGAGCACTTGAAGTTTTGGTCACAAAGTTGGAGTCTGATACATGGTGGTAAATTAACAGAGTAATTATGAGAAACTGTGGCTTCGAAAATTACCTAAGTTTAAATATGTCAGTTGTTACCTGGTATGTAAAAATGAGACAAAAACATATAATTTGGGGGGTCGAGTTTTGTTAACAACCGAGATCTATGGTTTGGCGACTGTCGGGGTGCGTCCGGGTGGACGTCCTTACACTGTCAGCGCAATAACTTCAACAAACGTTCTCGATTTGACTAATATTTGCCATACAGGTCGTTTGCAATAATACAGTTGAAACTAGAAGTCCTGTCACCAATATTGCGCTTATCTAGGCTTAATTGCGCGTTGGAATTGCGCGCAATTGCCATATTGAACGGCATCCAAAGCACGGCAGGTTCGCCTGGTTATTCATAGCAAACACGTGCAATGTTTCTGCCAATGGACCTCCGGGTTACCCGGAGGTCCATTGGCTGAAACATTGCTTGTGCACAGGCCATATATACAGAATTTGATAGCTTCACTGGGCCATAACGAGTACATTAACGCGCATATCAACGTGCTATTTGTACGCATTTCATGACAGGACTTTTAGTTTTAACTGTATCTCAAGCAAGCTCGAAAACTGGTGCGGCCCGATTTTTGGCACGTAGTTATGGGTCTTAATTAGTCCATTTTTACTAATTTTGAGCTCGTAATTGCGCAGTAAATTGAACAAATATTCTCCGATTTGACAAATATTTGCTATACAGTGCATTTGTAGTAATATCTCAACCAAGCTTGAAAACTGACGCGGTCCGGTGTTTTGTTACAGAGTCCTCAATTAGATCATTTTTTACGAATTTTGAGTTCGTTAGCGCAATAACGTGAACAAATGATCTCCGATTTGACAACCGGCATGACCGATAACCGGGTTATAGACATGAAACACTCTCCGATTACCACCCCAACTCGACGCCTGCATCTCGGTCTTGGATGCGCACCTAATGTTTTCAAGTTTTGGAAACAGAAGGTGATATGTTCTTGGGGTAGGGGATTGTGGGAAAATTCAGCCTTTGAGTCTGCTGGTTGGCTGAAAATGACTGGCTTTGACATTTTTCATGCAAGTTTTCAGGTTGAAGCATTGCATTAGACAATAAATTACATCACCCACATCCAGATTTATTTCTACTTAATCAGATAGTGTTGTATGTTTTAGGGGATTTGGGAAATATAATTAGTGTTATGAGTCAGATAACTAAGTTAAGACATTAAACCATTCATAATGCTGGGCAATATTTTTAGAATAACTATCCCTTCTAGCAAAGAGTTTTCCACGGATATGACAGATTCATGATATGGGCCCACTTTAATTTTGACAGTCTTGTTTTGCGTTACTACGTGATATCGTCTCTTTCCCCTGACCCGTTGTCTACTTGGAAATACGTCCCCCAACTTCCTATGCAAGATATCTGTGTCTCATGTGAGAAGACCATGTAAGGTAGATATCTACCTCACATGACCCACGTGACCGGCATATTAGCATATTTAATGAGCTCCGGACTATTCGATCATCGCACGTTCTTCTGTAAACAGACAACATGATGTCATATTTTGGAAATATTAGCAGACGAATGTTTGAAGAAAATAGACACAAAAACACAGACAGCTAAAACATAAGGAGGACACGACGCATTTATATGAATTTTTGTGTGAACGCCATTATGAGTGGAGAGTTGCACGAAAATCCCGTCGAAAGTTTATGCGGATACATTTGAGAATTCATAACATGACATCATCGGAATGTGTCAATGTTCATTTCGCTACAAATCCTTAATCCCTGACTTGTCCGCATTGGAATATGAGTTTGTCGGCAAGCCTTTGTGTCTGGTTCAAGTATTTCCCTGGGATGAGATATTCCCATTTCACACCCTCACCTAGCAGGGATAATAATAACCCCTGATTTGTGATTTCATTAGACTATTTGTTTGACAAGAGCACTCGAAGGTTGGAGTCTGATAGGAGAAAATGACACCTCATCTTGCACTTACATCTCACACCCAAACCGATCAAGAATAATAATAATCACCGATGGGTGAGGGTGTGAGATGGCCAGATATTTGGGGCAGACACGAGACTTGCCAAGTGTCTGGACCAAATATCATATCCAGAGAGTGGCATTTCCTCATCTCACACCCACCACATCAGGGATAATCCCCACCACCCCCCCCCCCCCCCTCCCCGGCTACAGAACTCCCTGACATCATCAAAAATAATTTAGAGGCACGTGCATGTATATCGAACAAATTTGTTGTCCATTTCTGAAAAAAAACTGATTGGCTTATCGGAATGAGCGTACAACAGTTCCATATATACCAGAAGTTTATACCACAAAATCAAAATTAAATACCAACGCCGGCAAGACACGGGCTAACGATTTGTAGCGAAATGAACATTGACACATGCTGATGACCTCATATTATGAATACGAAATGTATTTGCATAACTTGTCGACGGAAATTTCGTTCAATTCTCTCCACTCATAATGGAGTTTATTCAAAAATTCATATAAAAGAGTCAAGTGTACTTTGGTTTTGTGGTCTGTGTTTTTATTTCTATTTTCTTCGACTAACGTTTGTTCACTAAAATTTCCAATTGAAAAATGGTAATAATACAGATAAACAGTGTAACAATACACCAATTTATTTGGTGATGCGAAATGATAAATACATATTATCATAATAGTGTGTTGATCCGTGTCGTAGTATCACGTCGAGTTGAGGTTGCCAGATTGTCGGATCACACGAGCTGCCGCAGTGTGATCCGACAATCTGGTCACCTCAACTCGACGTGATACTACGACCCGGATCAACACACTGTTATGATGAGAGGTTTATTATATGACTGACACACTAACAGGAACTTGATTTGCTTACCTCAATTTACTTATTCCCTTGTAGGCCGAACATGAAAATAGCCGACGAAGCTTTGTAAACAACGGCAGTAGTATGTCTCGGGCTTTTCACCTCTAGTTTGCCGGACCTCGGTGCCGGGCCTCGGAAGTGACGTCATGTCACGTGACCCAGTGCCGCCATGTTGTGTTGTCATGGTAACCCGCGTGAGCGGCCATGTTGTGACGTCATCTCCATAGTGATATGTGGTGTGAGTGCGCATGCGGAGCGCGTGTTGTTAAGATGATACGTGTTTCCGTCGTCCATTTTGTATACTGGAGGCCGCCATCTTGGTTTCTAGGGTAGCACGTGGTTGCTATTTAACCCAATTTTTCTGCAATAGGACGGGGTATGTTTTGAGGGTATGTTCCTTTGTAGAAGAGTAAGTCTAATTACCACAAACAACCCAACAATCCCTCCAAATCACCAAAATCCACCCAAAATCACCGAAATAGACTTTATTTGATACGGATTTCCCATTTTATCGGCTTAGTACGTGGTGTTATAGTACCAGGGGATGTGTTCGATTGAATCGGAGTATCACGAATTACCACAAACAATCCGACAAGTTGTACTATTTCGAATTCTTTCAGTATCCTATTTAGGATTGCGAAACATTTGGCTTATAATAGTAGCACATAGTGCTATAGATTTTAAAAGGTCGTGTTCGATTGAAGTAGAGTAATGTTCCCATAATCCCTTTTTTGGATACCACGACGTGTTTCCCCCAGTAAGAGTAGCACGTAGTGCTATACAACAAATTTACCCAGAATCCATTATTTAAATTACAAGTAGGACCCATTTGTGTACATGAAGGCCATGAAGCTAAGTTCCACCATATACTCATGTGAGGCCCATATGTTAAGCTAAGAGACGTGTCGTACGAGGTTTAATTTACTATTTATTTATTTACTAGCCTCATTTCGGTTTTTGATGATACCTTTTTGGATTTGTTAAAAAATAACAACATAATTTTACAATTTAATTTCTTTTATTCAACAACAAAAATACATCTTTTTGTGGTATGTAGGTTGTCAGATATTCATAAGCAGTCTTTCTGCAGATTGGACATCTTTTCAGTAGTTTACAGCAGTCTTTGCACAGGCACAAATGCTTACATGGTCGCGGAGCGACATTGGCTTCAGCTAATAAACACACACTACATTTCGTCCTCCGTGAATCTTCTTCTTGAAATGATGTGTCCATTTCTTCTTCTTTGATGGCCATTTCTTCTTCTTTTTCAATGTCCATGAATTCAGGTGGTAAATTATGAATGTAATAACAGTCTGGAGAATATTTTCTCAGAAACGAACAACAATACCTCAATGAAAACATTGAGTTCTGTCTCCTGTCCCCAAATAAAAGAATCCAGCTTTTGTCAGTTCATTCGGGGTTTTCACACTTTCACTTTGTAACATGAATTGAAATGCCTTGAGACGATTTTCCTCCAATGCATACTTGATGTGTTTTGGTGGTCTTTGTTCTGCTGTCTTTCTTATTTTTTCTTCTCCACGTAATAACTGCTCCAGTACTGGTGGTGGAACATCACGAAAATACGTTTCGAATTAAATGCTCATTCTCTCTACAAACTCTCTTGGATTTCTTGTTTCTTGGTTTCTTGATTGATAATCATTCAGTGCCATCCTGATCAAACATGGAATAGTGAACATTCTTCAATCCTTTTTATCTTCATTCTTCTTTGGTTTTCTTTCTCTTTTTGGTTTGGATTCTCCTATTTCAAGGCTTCTCTTCTTTGCAATATCCACAGCTTTGGTCACTTGTTCCCAATCTCTTGTGGTAAACAGGAACCCAACGTCGTTCTTTTTCAGCTGAATCTGTAAATCGTTGTTAAGTTTGAAGACGGTCACATTAGTAGACATCCTTCTTCTTTGGTTGCGAAACACAAATGAGCTGAACACCAAGTGCACCAGTTTTTATAGTTTTCCTTCAATACAGCGACATCTTGTGGCTGGTTTCCTCTATGACGTCATTAACCAACTCATCATTATCCATTAGATCAGTCATAAACATGTTGGAGATGGTTTCCATCGGTACACCGTGGCAGCGATGTTTCAAGTAAAATAGACAGTATTGTCCACACACTGGTAATGGTCCTTGAAGGCGTTTTGTATTATACTTCCAATATCTGGAATTCTTCTCCAGGAAATTCTCGAATGGTCTGTGTTGTGGTGGTAATCCATAGGAATCAAAATATTCTGCGTTGTGGTGACTCACAAAGAGAGCCACCCAATGTTCTCCTTTTCTGTGGTCTGGATCCGTGTTGGCTATCAAAGCTACTGGTCTGTGATCTGGTAATCTTCTTGGTAATCTGTTTCCCGCAAATACACCCAAACATCTTCTCTTCAAACAACTATCTGATCGAAGTGCATTCTCTAACTGCAACGTGTTCATGTTGAGTAATCGAAGATTACTTGTCTATTCTTATCCACTTCTATGATGTATGTTGATTGTGGTTGGTAATGGGTGTTCAAAATGGACTTCTAGTCTCAAGTTTCCTCTCTTCACCAGATCGAAGTGTTGTCCATGTGATAGGTCTGGAGTCAGGTCGAATACGAATAGGGTGTATCCATTTATGTACTCTTCTCGGCTGATGTGGTTTCCTTCATTCTCATACATTTGTCCAGTTCCTTGGAACAGAGTTGCATAACATCTCGCCACTTCTTGTTGTTCGAATCTAGGTTGTAATGGTTTGGCTGGGATCTGCTGCCCATCCACGTACAAAGCCAAGTAATTGATTTTGTAGTTCTTGAAATTATATGGATTCTTTGAAAAGTTTCCATTGAATGCATCGTTGTTTACACATCCCACTACGATGCGTTTAGTTAGTTGGCCTAAATATAAGTTTTCTTGTGTAATGCTCAGATTTCCTTTCGGCACTGAAAACACCTTGGTGTCCACACGGTCGATAGGATATTTTGCAGTTGCTTTTGTTAGTGCTTTCTCGTGAGCCATTCTCACGAATGATTGGAGTCTCTCTTTGCGTACAAACATGGATACATCTAGAATTTTGATCTTGTATGTATCGGTGTCGGCCATCAATGCGAAAGCATCTTTGGCTCTATTCATTTTAACATGAACATTAACTCCATTCAGCAAGTAACGAGTTTGGAAAAACATGTCCAAATGCAATCTTCCAGTCATGTCCACGATTTTACTTTTCTCTATAAATTTCTTTCGAAGAAGAAATCCCTTGTTATCATCTGTCAAATCTTCCATGTGTCCGGCCGTATCCTTGTACCATAATGCATTAGTCAGTTGTGACTTCTTGGCAGCTGGTCCATAACTCAACAAAGTTTCTATGAAAGCTCTGTAGTGATAAGTGTTGTTGGAAGGAGATGCCAGATTTTCATTCAAGCTGATATCGATTTGATTTAATAAGGAATGCATCCATAAATTGACTGGGCCCACTTTGGCATCGGGTGCAATTGATGCCCCATTGGAATCTACAACCGTTGCTTTAACATACAAGTATGTCTGTGCCAAATTCAAATAATCATCTCCTAATCCAGCAATGTGGAATTCTATTGGACCACTGTTTCCTATAGTCGCCAAAGGCCTGTGTTCTACCCATTGCCCATGTTCCACACTAGTCTGTGTTGGTGGTATAGAAAACAAGTCGAGTTCGCTGTTGACACACTCACAAGATTTTTCATTAATGAGAGACATCATGCACTGAGATGGTCTTAGGTCTGAACAGTTCTCCTTCTTTTTGTCGATTTGCTAGTTTTGCGTGGTGCGGGCCTTTTTATACTTTTCCTGCCGGGTGGTTTTGAACCACCAACCACTTCATTCCAAGCTCCTGCACCAGCCTCTTTGACTTTTTTGATTGCTGCCTTTTTTACATTTTTCCCTTCAATGACATCTTCAGCAAAGGCTGCTCCTTTTCTCAATAACTGTTTTCCCACGGTCCTGGCTGTAGTTTTCAATAAAGGTAACACCATATTCTTCAGTCCTCCCAATATACTTCCCAAACCATATCCTCTCTGTATTTGAGCTCCAGAAAAAGCCGGTAGACCGTTCCCAGCTTGTTTCGTGTAATATTCTTCGTATAATTTGGACTTACAACCTATGCTACTACTCAAGAGAGCAGTCCACAATTTGCTGTCTGTGTTCTCGAGAGTGAGATTAACGACACTGGTAATGATGATGATATACAAAATGATTATTTGTGAAAAGTAAGTGATCTCGCTCCTTGGAATTCTTTTACCAAACAGAGGCCAAGAACCGTTCGATCCTTCTTCCATTTTGAAGAAACCTCAGAGGTTCACTTCCTTTTATAGGTGAGCTGACTCTGCTTGATCCACGAATTGAACGAAGTTGGGTATCCCAACCACTTTACGAACAATTCCCTTTTCTTACCTCGACCACGTTTCTTGAGTACGTGTTCGATTTTGTAAATAGTTTTATGTGAAAGTCGCTGAAGCTCTTCAGTGTAGAACGACCCTTTCAATACTTCCCCATTTTCATCTTGTAAGATGTATGTGACTGGATGTCCTTTCTCGATGGCTACTACTGTGAATAACTCTTCGGTCCAATTGGGCAAATAACCTTTCTCAAAAGTTTTCTTAACTTTATTGATTCTCACTCTGTCTCCTACTTTGAACTTTGGAGACTTGTGTTTTATGGGTTGTCCATACAACCTTTTCCAAACCTCTTCTTGATTTTCAAAGTTCACGGCAATGGGGGCCATACCTATACTGCGATGATGAGAATGATTATATGATTTCACCAAGTTTTGAAGTGGAAAAGTTAGTGTATCGATCTTGGTAAAATATTTCCACATCTTGGTTTTCAAAGTTCTATTGAATCTTTCTACTATGGAACATTTTGTTTCCACATTTTGTGTAGTAAAAAATTGATCAGTTTGAAATTTTTCTGGTTTACGACCTTGTTTGAAAATTTTATTAAAAACTTTCACGATGGAATCACCAAGTTTTTTTGTAATGGCATCACCCAAGCATATTTACTAAACACATCTATACATGTCAACAAAAATTTTATGTTTTTGTTGAATTTACTTATGTTTGAAACATCTACCAAGTCAGCTTTCCATTGTGCATCTATACCACTAACTATCACTTTCCTTCTAGGAAATGTACGACGAACATGTTTGTGAAGAGTGTATGTGTCTTGAGTCTCTAACCATTTTACAACTTGTTTAGTTTTTTTCTTGGACGCTCTACGAAGAGCATCTACACCACCAAAACTACCAGGCACTTCAGAATCATAGTACAATGCTTCCATGACTTCCTTGTTCAAGTGTCAACTCTATTTATACCCTTTTTTCGGTCCACTTTGGCATTTCTGTTTTCTTTGGTTGTTTAGGTTCCGACTTTATCGGTGCCTGTTTCATAAAATCCCAACGTTCTTTATGACCAATTAATTCTTGGGGTATGTTACAATCTCTCCAAGCTTCGGCCAACACTTTCCATCCCTTTGGTTGGAAAGATTTTCGTCTTCTAAGTAAATCGTTTAGAAGATCTGTTACATTCGACCCTACCACTGTTTGATCTTTGTAGACTAATTCACCCTTCTCATTCCAAGATATATTTGGGACACTTGTAATACGATTCAACAACAACTTTCCCTTTCTCTTCATTGTCATAGGTACAGAATCGAGAATGTCTTCGTCTTTATTATCTTTCTCTAATTCGACTTTAATTGGTCGAGGAGCCATTACCTTTTGTTGAAATGTCAAGTATCTTTGTAAAATTTGATTATATTGAGTCATCTTTTCATCAGCCAAAAGAAAAGGGGCATCGAGAATATCTCTCATTTCTCTATCCAGTGATGAAACAGCCAGTTCATTCGGTTGTCTTGGAGTCTCTTGTAGACGTTCCAATAACCTTGGTTCTACCAAATCCATCTTCTTTGCATATTCCATCATCCATATATACCTTTAACAGCACCCAATAGTACAGGAGGTAGCAATGCCCCCAAGAATCCCCCTTTCTGCAAGATTTGTCCCCTCTTTTTGTCAGAGGTACCTTTATTTGCCACTGCCCTCACTAGTTGTTTCTGACGAACGAGTTTGGTTCTCTGAGCTTTGGTCAGAGGTACTGCTCCCTTCAGTATATTCGAGGCACAGTAACACAAACAAGTAATCAATTCTTTGTCTGCATGTTTTAGTATGGATTTGACGAGTGCGGGTTTCGATTTAATAAGAACCTTGAGAAGAGCGATGTTGCACTTGAGACGGTCAGATATGCTTCTGACTCGAGTCAGACTTGTTGCTCCCCTTTTATACTTTTCAGAGGTACACATATTGGGTTTCCCCAGGAAAAATTTGACTTCTTAATATCATGTGTTCAGGAGTATCTTGTTTGAGATCCATTAGAAGGTAACCGTATGGTGTCGAAGTGGCATCTTCGAAAACTTCTCTCAGAAACTTAGATTGACCAGGATGCATCTGTGCTGCCAAGTGTGAGATCTGAGAACGATCCCTAGGATTTTTAAACAAGATCATGTAATGACTATTGAGAGCTAGAGTCCTATGGACTTTATTTTTGTCGAATAAATTTTGAACAATGTACATCACACTAATGTTACGGTGATGACTACCTTTAGTAAATAATCTAGACACTCGAACATCTGCATCGAGCATCAGATCATCCAATATGACTAAACTATGAGATTTTAATTCTTGAGGGAGACCCTCTGCGAATTCTACTTGGGGTAAAGCATTGTATAATGGTTGCCATTCACTATAACACCAAATGATGTTACTTGGAACAGGTGATATAATATTTTGAATGTTTTGAATAACCCGATTTACAAAGGGTGATTTACCACTACCCGTGGGACCACACAATAAACAAGTGATTGGATGTTTCCAACGAGGATCCATCTTTTTTGTTCTATGTGGGTACTACTTCCTTTTATACCTTTTGGGGAGGTGGCCCCCACTGAACGTGGGTCCTACTCCCCTTTTATACCCTTTGGAGAGGTGGTCAATATGACCGTCATCCAAACATATTTAAAATTGGTGGCCCTCTGACTTACTGGCAGGGGACAGGTTAAGTTTGTTTGATATTTGTCAAGAAGATAAACATCAAATAACCTAAGCGTCATTACCACCTTTTTTTTCTTGTTTCTTCATTTTATACTTTTTTTCTTCTTTTTTTCTTTTTTTTATAAAAACAAACATCTATTTACAACATCTATTTACATCTTCAGACTGAGTGGTTTTTTGACTGTCATGAATTCAATCAACAAATCCATAATACAACGTCTCTGTTCATTTGTGAGAGGTTTCTCGAACATATCTTCATACTCTTTCTGTACTGGTGGTGGATTCATTCCAGAAGTATTGTGGTGCCACAGTAGATGAACATCATTCTTGTTAACTCTTTCAAGTGCTTCACTAAAACATGTTATAATCTTCTATTCTTCAGGCATCATTAGGCATACATTATGCTGAATCTGACTTGGGTGATCGACTGAACATCCATATCATTTTTCTTTCAGTACAGCGTCAATGTTCTCTTCGATATAATGAGCATATGCCAAGCAAAGTTCATGTTGCAAGCGAACTTGCCTGAGTTCACTATCAATTTCATCAATGATCAATGGTCGTGGTTGGGTTATTCTCACTGTGATCTTCTTCTTCTTCAAAGGTGGTTTTTGATTTGTTTTTTTTTTTGAAGTCCTCATGGTTAGAAGGTTTAGTGTCTTCAGGAACTTCAGTTAAAGTTGTTTGTTGGGTTTTGATGGCTGCATCGACTTCTTCTATTTGAGATTTCAAGGCATTCCATTCTTCTAAAGATAGAGCAATACCAGTCTTCGTAGGATAAGGTTTCTGGTCTTTTCCCTCAAAGTATCTTCTGAGATGAATCTTCAGTTCACCCTGGTACTGTGTGACGTTAGCATAAGTCTGCTTGGTGCCAATTCGGAACATCTTCTCTGGTCAATGGTTCGATCGTGAATAATGCCAAGTCCATGCTTTGCCTAATCTTATATCTTTGACGGACGTGATTGAAAACATCACCCCAGTTCAACAAATTTTGATCGACTTTTTGATTCTTGTTTGGGGTTTGTGTTTGTTTCCTATAGGATTATAGGTTAAAGTTGGAAAATTTAGAAAATTAGTATAGAAGTCAATGGGAAAGAAACACAATGGGAATACAGTAATTTGATTGGTTGATTAACTTCGATCTGATTGGTCAGTTTGGCGATCAAACTGCAATCTTGATCCTTAGACTGTAGGATATGGCCCTCTGCATTTTATACTGGCTTGGGACAGGTAAAGCTACAAACTTCTGTCCAATGGAGATAAGTCAAATAGCTCGAGTGAATTCCCACCCCCTACAGTTGGTATCCTCTTTGAGGGATTTTGTTTGGTTCATTAAAGACGAAAACGAAAACAACATGTCCAACTTAGCAATTCAGTTTTTCTATCATAAAAATTCCTCATTTCTATTAAATATTCACAACAGCGAATTTCTTAGTAATGATGATGATGATGATTTATTCCATTGGTTATACAATAGGGGTAGCCTAAAAGACACCAGGAATCAACTTTGTTTAAAAAAAATGAAATGAAACTAAACAATTTGGAATAAAGAAGTAGCATCTGGTTCCAATAGGTGTAACCTAACAGATACCATGAATCAACATTTTTTTAAAAATAAATGGAACTGAAAAGTTTTGAATGAAACTAAGTTTTGAATGAAACTAAAAAGTTTGGAATAAAGAAGTATCCTCCACTTCCAATAGGGTTAGCAAAAGGTATACCAGGAACATGATGATGATGATAATGATGAAAAAAAACTCTCTGTATTAGAATAAATAAAAAATTGAAAAATCTTTACGCTAGAAAAATGTATTGCCTTGTAAGACTTGCCATTTAGGTTTTTTATGACTGCAATATAGGAATTTAGAAAATATTATATAGGACTTTATGAGGACTGCCATAAAGGACTTTAGAGACTGCCATATAGGACTTTATGAGGACTTGCCATAAAGGACTTTAAAGAATGCCATAAAGGACTTTGGAGAAAAAAAGGGTCAACATCTCCTTGTCTTCTTGCTTCAGATACTTCATCTCCAATTTTTTCAAAACATCTTCTTGGTTTATATTGGATAACTTGATAGACGTGGTCAACTTCAATACCATGCTGGAGGTACCACTGCAGTAAAGGGGTTGCAAACAACATTTTTTTCTGCTCCATAGCTTCCGATCAAACTTCTACGGGGGTTTCTTCATCATTCCATTCTTCTCGGCAAAGGACTTCTTGTATTCACCAATATCATCTATGGAAATATCTGTATTCTTGAAGATAGGTGTCATCTCTTCAAAGTACTCTTTCGGGTGATCTGGTACATGTATATCATCACATTCGACCAAACCAAACAGTTCACCGCACTTCACTTTGTTCAATATTTCTTCATCTGTCATCGCACCATCTATTTTGTCTGAAAAGTTCTCTTTCGGGAAGGTTTTGAATGTGGCATCGGTCTTCTTCATCTCTCTCCCTCACATTCCCAGATTTCAACAAGTTTATAGCCCAAGTTGCATTGGTACGGGTGTCTTGTAGCAGTTCTTTCATGGGTTTATCTATGACTTCATTATGGATGATAGGAAGGCCATTCTTATCTTTCATGCAGGTATGTCCGTGCCAGAAGCAGCCATGGAATTGGTATACAGTCTGTGTCTCTTTGCACCAACCATCAACAGGCAACTGTGTTCGACCAATCATTTTTTCAGCTCCGTTAAACTGATGTCTGATGTGAATGTCATCTCTCATCGATAAAAACTCTAACCATTGTTCAGCCATTTTACCATACTTCATTGGATGTTCTGGTTTAAACTCGTTTTCTTCACGATGTCTAATATTCCAACCCGTTGGCGTCTCTTGCATTAGGCACCAAAGATATAATGCATTCGCATCGAAGCCTATAATACTTCCACATGGTTTTGCTTCTTTGCCATATTTTGTTTCTCTGATTCGGGTAACATCTTTCTCGTGGTATCGGTTGAAGATAATTGAAGGTCCACCAACGATATTATCTTTCACTAAGTGATGCAAGTCTTTGTTTTTCTGGTTAAATAATGTGAAGTAAGTGTCATCATTCATGGTCTGGAACAGGTATTTCAAGGTAATGCCCGGAACACTGATACCATCTTTAAACATGTCGATGTGGCGTTCTTGGTAGAAAGGAAACTGCTTGTCAACTACTTCAAGGAATGGTTTTACATCTCGGTTATTGTACCAGATCAGAAAATCACGGAAAGTTGTCATCTCCAGGTCGTTCCATACATGCTGGCAGTACTGGTATTCTTCATTGGATATGTTTTCTTTCTTTAGAGAACTGTAGAAGGCTTCATGGTCTGGTAGGTGGTCTTGATCCAATTTGTCCGAGCTGTCGATCCATTCATATGGTAAAAATCCCTTCGTCACGGAACAGCCACATGCTTTCAAAAATTTGTCATAGCTGAATCCTGGAGCGAGGTAGTTGCAAATATCAACAAACTTGAAAGATTCTGTCGAGACGCACATGTAGTTATTTGATTTCTTCACTGCAAATGTGAGTGGATTCTGTCTCTTCAGGTATGTCATCAGTTCACGCTTGACTACATTCATATCATATTTTCCAGAGTTGAATCCGATGCCGGGCATCTCTTGCAGGTAGTGTTGAAATTTCTTCTCCAATTTTTGTAAAGGGTGCATCTTGGATGTATCTTCTCCAGTAGCTCTGGCTTCCACTTCCAGCGTTTCATCAATTTTCTGTCTGAGTTTAAATAAGGTCCAAGCATGATAGGTCTGCATAAGTTGGTGGCAATGAGATGAAATATCTTTGAGGTATGTCATCATTTCTTCAACAAGTTCTTGAGAATTTCCATTAGTAATAAAACATTTCGTTTCTTGGTATTCTGGGACATTACTACATATGCTCACACTCAATGGTCGGTGTTCTGCTTCCCATATCTTCCCATATCACTGTCGGCAGGTAGACTGGATTTGACAAAGTAACTTTCAAAATCAAACGTTGCACGGTATGGATAAAACTTCTTCTCTTCGGGTACTTCTATACCTTCATCATCTAACAAATTAACTACGGATTGGGATGGATGTTATACACCGCCAACATACTGGTAATTTACTTCATCTGTGCATGTTTTCTAGTGACGATTGAGTCTGTAAGCCTTTTTCCATAATTTGCCGCATTTGCGGCATTCAAAGGATTTGCAGTATTGGTCTATATCAATGATGTAGCTAAAATGGTTCTTGTAGACGTTCACATACATGGTATTTTCAAATTTTCTATGAGATCTCTGTACTAATTTGGCAACAATTTGGTCATCATCATTCTTGACAAGTTCATATACTTGAATGTTTACTTCAAAACATTTCTCCAAGTCGGGTAATTCGGCTAAAGTTACTCCACGGAATTCATTCTTTGGCTTCTTTGTATATTTGCTGTACATGGCATCTGTTGTATTATTCAAATTGCGTGGTGTGGAACCACTCAACGGCGGAAAATACACAGGTTGTCTTCGTAGGTAAACTGGCGTTGTTCATCTTTCACCAAAGCATTTACTGTTTTGTTCTGGAGAATATAATCGGGAAGATCTTCTACCATTCCAATTGGGTGGTCTTTCAGCTTATTCACATAAAATGTGACGTTCGTAACTCTCTCCACAAGCCATTTGGTGTTGGGTCGTTTTAACTTGGCCCATTCCAGGATATCTTCTTCCAAGACATCATCAAGGAATTCATCAAAGTCTTCTTAGCAGCATACTAGTTGTGGAACATCAAGTACCCCGGCGTTGTTTTGTGATGGATGGTAATACTTCAGTTCATTCGTTTCATTGTGTCGCAGGATAAAACCAAAACCCAGATTAATTTTAAATCTAAAGTGTTGTGGCAGAAATAAGGTAGTCATCAATTCATCATTCATCATTTTCAGGTTCACATCGCTGATCCGGTAGTTATACTGGTTCTGGACTCTTCTGTTCATCATGTGGTGAGTTCTAATAGATCTCCAGTTATCTTCGTATATGGTCAACATCTCATCGGTCTCTTCTTCGGACATCATATTCTTGTCAAAATCAATTGGGTCAACATCATAACGGGTGGTCGTCGTGGTTGTTTGGTTGGTCCTCCCTTTGGTTCATCAGTCTTCCTTTTAGATGGTACAGTAACTGGTCGGTGGGCAACGCTCTTGTGTCGGTTAAAATGGAGTAGTTGGTTAAACTCCTGGCCGCATTCCACACGTGTAGATCTCCAAACATTTCTTCAGATGGTTTACCAAATCTTCTTTCCTAGTAAAGGTCTTGTTGCAGTTGATGCAATCGTGGGTCTTCTTCTCTCCATGGGTATTTCTGTGATGGCGGTTTCGGTTGCAGCGGTCCGTAAAGGTCTTCCCACACTCTTCACAGGCATAAACATCAGTCCTGGTAACGGCAGTAGCAGCATCAGACTCTATCTTCATAATTTTTTTGCAAAGGCAAAATTGCTATAGAAAACTCTCTAGCGATGTGTTCAGTTCGAAGGATCGAAACAGAATGACGCGACGTTACTCTTCCCCGGAATTTATTTCTACGTTACGGACGTTTTTGAAAACGTCACGACGTCACAGCGTTTTTTCATCGATATTTTCATTCATGGGCGTTTGTGTTTGTTTCCTATAGGATTTTATCACCTGACTATTGTAAAGTTCAATGAAAAAGTCCATCTGATATTTTTTCTATATGAGAACACGTGTAATATGACCTGCAACGATTTTCATTGGCTGAATTTTAAGCCTCATCACCTAATTAATATTCATATTGTACCACTCCATTGTTTACAAACAAAATATGTCGCGTGAACTTAACTATCGAGTGAACGAAATTGTGAAAATAGATGGAAAAGGAGAAGGGGAAATTGTTAAGATCATTGATTCCACAAAAGGCTTGTTATACACTGTGAAAATAATAGGTATCGACTTTGAAGTGACTCTCTCGGCTTAATGTTTGAGCCCATTACACGATGAACGCTACCAGACGCTAGATTGCCAAGAAACTGTTGGCGTTGCTAAGCAAACGGACGCTACTCAACAGCGTCGTTTTGTTAATGTCAGCGGTGCAGATATAGATGGATTTGTTGAAAAAGAAACAAATAAAAACACTTTAAGCAAGACATTTTATGATATGAAGTTAGTGAGAAATTTTCTTCAAAGCAATGATATAAATGAGCATCGTGAAATTCACAACATACCGCCCAGTGAACTGTGTGTTATTTTATGTAAATTTATCCTGTCAGTCAGAAAATCTGACGGCTCTGAATATGAACCAAGCTCGTAGCGTGGATTTATTTCCAGTATTGACAGAAATTTAAAACGTTTTAATTATGGCCACACAATAGTTAGCAGTGTAGAATTTGTGAAAGTGAGAGACATATTGAAGGCCAAACAAGGACAACTGAAACGAAGTGGCTTAGGCAATCGGGAAATGAAGGCGGAGCCAATAAGTGACAATGAAATTGACATTTTGTGGCAAAGCGGTCAACTGGGTTCTTCGACACCCGAATCTATAATAAATTCCTTGTGGTTTTTAAACACTATTCACTTTGGTTTACGGGGATCAGATGAGCACCGTAAAATGTGTTGGGGATGTTAGTTTGCACAAGGACCCAAATGGCCAGGAATATTTACAGTTTATAGAAAGACAAACAAAAACTCGCCCTGGTGACAATGTAAGAGATGTTCGAAGTGTGCCACCCAGAATGTGGTGTAACTTTGATTTACCAGAAAGGTGTCCTGTGAATATTAGTGAAAAGTACTCCCCTTTAAGGCCCTCTAGTTACAGTGACGAAAGTGACTCTTTTTATATAGCAACACATACTAAACAAGATATTATGAATGTCGGTGATCAGTGGTTTAAAAGACAGCCGATTGGAATAAATAAACTTACCTCCATCATGAAGCGCAAGGCAAAAGCAGCTGGTCTGTCACCGGAAAAGAAACTTACAAATCACAGTACTCGCAAGCATCTTGTTCAGAAACTTAGTGAAAATAACATCCCTGCTCACCAGATTATGCAAATCACAGGACACAAGAATATCCAGCCAATTAACAATTACAGCCATATCAGTGAACAACAGCACAAACAAATTTCTCGTGTGTTATCTAACTCCAATCTTCAAACTGAAAATAGGCCTCAATATCCTAAATCCATGGACACAGATGTAGTTTATCAAAACCAGTAAATTTCTAACACAAATTCCATTGATCGAAACACACAATTTGCGGGTAGACTACAGAATATGTTCACAGGCAACATTTATGGTGGGCACTTTGAAATACACATTCATAACCCAGAAACATCATCAGCCCAACCCGCTGAGAAACGTAGGCGCATCATTATGTCCGACGGCGACTCGGATTAAAGTTTATAAAATATAGAAATTGCAAATCCCTTCTTTGGATTTGCTTTTCTTATTGTTGACAATTCAATTACTAATGAGGGTTTTGTTGCAGTCTGTTTATTAAATGTCAACAAGACCGTTTGTTTTGAGAACTATTTTGTAAAGCGGAAGTATTGAACGCATTCAGTCAACATGGAGAAAGTAGGTTAATTTTCTTTTTCCATGTACGGGAACACAGACTCGTTAAAAATAAATCGGTTCAAGTTCGTTTGTGTGTGTCATGTGATAAAAAGAATCTGAAATTCGTTTCTCTTTGACATAAGATTTATGAAACTTGTTTCGACAATTTTATTTTAGCTCGCCAGAGGCTCGCTAAAATAAAATTGTCTACACTCGTTTCATAAATCTTATATCAAAGAGAAACTCATTACAGATCCTCGATATAGGTTAAAGTTGGAAAATTTAGAAAATTAGTATAGACGTCAATGGAAAAGAAACACAATGGCAATACAGAAATCTGATTGGTGGATTAACTTCGCTCTGATTGGTCAGTGTAGAAACATCTAGATCCTCATTAATTTTATTATTTAAAATCATGTAGTTAGAGGTGTCATTTAAAGAAATTGCTAAATTTAGACCCTAACAATTAGTTAGGGGGTCAGTTAAGGATGTTACTAAAAATAGAGAGTAGGGATTTATAAAAATATAGTTCCAAGTAGAAGCAGAGGATTCTGGGTAAATTTGTCCTATAGCACTACGTGCTACTCTTATTGGGGAAATAAAACGTCATGGGATCCAAAAAAGGGATTATGGGAACATTACTCCACTTCAATCGAACACGACCTTTTAAAATCTATAGCACTACGTGCTACTATTATAAGCCAAAAGTTTTGCGATCCTAAATAGGATTTTGAAAAAATTCGAAATAGTATAACTTGTCGGATTGTTTGTGGTAATTCGTGATACTCTGATTCAATCTAATACATCCCCTGGTACTATAACACCACGTACTAAGCCGATAAAATGGGAAATCCGTATCAAATAAAGTCTATTTCGGTGATTTTGGGTGGATTTTGGTGATTTGGAGGGTTGTTTGTGGTAATTAGATTTACTCTTCTACAAAGGAACATACTCTCAAAACATACCCCGTCCTATTGCAGAAAAATTGGGTTACATAGCAACCACGTGCTACCATAGAAACCAAGATGGCGGCCTCCAGTATACAAAATGGACCATGGAAACACGTATCACCTTAACAACACGCGCTGCGCATGCGCACTCACACCACGTATGGGGATGACGTCACAACATGGCCGCTCACGCGGGTTACCATAACAACACAACATGGCGGCACTGGGTCACGTGACATGACGTCACTTCCGAGATCCGGCACCGAGGTCCAGCAAACTAGAGGTGAAAAGCCCGAGACTTACTACTAACGGCAACGGCTTCCCTAGTTACGAAGTCTATTTTTAACGGATAAATAGTACGACATTATTCATACTGAAATTCTCGGCAATTTTCCTAAGAGTGTGATATGGATTTTTTATCCGGGAAAGATTATGGAGTGCAATCATCTCTCCAATCAATGATTTTCCACTAAAAAAATAATATAAATGTCACGACATTTCTTAGTAAAGTCGTGAACTATGTCATTCATAAAAATATTGAACAATCTAAGTTGAATAAAATGTCTCCCGCCAAATATTTCACGTGTTATTGCGTTTGCTTTGTCTATACATATTATCATAAATTATCATAACATTGTGTTGACCCGTATCGTAGTATCACGTCGAGTTGAGGCAGCTCGTGTGATCCGACAATCTGGCCATCTCAACGAGACGTGATCCTACGAAACGGATCAACACACTGTTACGATGATAGGTTTATTATATGACTGACACACTAACAGTAACTTAATTTGCTTACCTCGATTTACTTATTCGCTAAAGCCGAGCATAAAAATAGCAGACGAAACTTTGTAAACAACGGCAACGGCTTCCTTAGTTACGAAGTCTATTTTTAACGGCTAAACAGTCCGACGTTATTCATACGGAAATTCTCGGCAATTTCCGTAGGAGTGTGATATGGATTTTTGATCCGGGAGAATCTCACCTGGTGTGACCCGACAGTCTGTGTAAAATCGTCAGACAGTAGTCGTATTTAGGGTAAAAATATCATAGTCATATAATAAAAAGTTTTATCATCACAAAATCCCCACATGCCAATTTTATCGATTCACTGTAAATGGTTTTCACACATTGGAGTCCATGTGAAGAAGAAGAAAATGATAATTGTGTTCACTCACCAGAACAACACTGTTGTAGGTGCATGGGCAACTGTAGAACATTTGAAAGAAATGGGTATGGGTTACAAAATACTCGATACATAAGTATGGTTTACAGAAATTTACAAACATTACGTGAATAAATATTTGACAATGAAACAAGAAGCCAGTGCTTGTACAGACTGAGAGAAAACAGACACAGACAAATATACTTTTGAAAAGGATAATGCAGAAATTGAAAACATATATTTACAATATATTGAAAATTGTTTTAAAAATTCCATTATTATTATTTATTTATTTCGTAGAACAAATTCTAAAAAAATCAGGTCGCTGCATTCAGGCAAATGGACACAGGTGTATGTCTGAGACTGCCTCATTAATTGGAGAATTTTTGCTCATTCTAGCGATGTCCTATACTTTTGGTATTTTTGTGTACTTGTTTTGTGAACTCACTGTGTGTTGATTGTAATCTGTATAACTTGTTTGAAAAGTTAGTGTAATCAGTGTAAAATTACTTCCCCACAGATCCAGTTATCTCTCTGTTTATTAAATGATTATTTTTCCGTCAGGGGTAACTGCGCTGTGTCCTTGGGCAAGGCACTTCGCCCCGATTGCCCAAGTGGTGGCGTATTTCACGTCGATGGTGCACTTGTCTTCGTCCAGTGCTAACCCTGCTTGTGCGGAGGTAGTACATTAGGGAGTCTAAAAGTTGCAAACCGTTGCTCAGTGGTCCGCACTCGGTACTCCGGCTTCCTCCACCCGCAAAGCTGTCTGACACGAGCTGACAGTGGCTGTCAAAAGTGTCGTTAAACCCCAATAAATAAATGAAATGACTATCATTAAAACCACACCTCCATATCACAGAAGCTCTCTAGTCAATTCTGGCTCGCCAGAAAACGAAAATCTCAAATTTTCCAAATTCGTATCACGACTGTCCCAAACGAGGCTTTACTGACGTTACTGATGCCAATGACGTTCAGAAGAGTTTTTTGAAGCGACGGTTTTACAAACGCGGTATGTGACTCAAGTGCCTTGGTACTGAACGCGACGGACGAATATCCGGACTTTCTTTCATTGTTTACATTTCAGATGTCGTTTTTTAAGCTCAACTTTACAAAGTCAAGCTGAGCTATTTCCGTCACTTCTCGTCCGTCGGCGTACGTACGGACGTACGTCTCGTACGTCCACAATTTCCTTTGGCACAACGCACAGGTCGCATTTAGGATCAGATTTGAAACTTTGTATGCTTGTTCGGGGTGACCTCTAGATGGGCGCTATCGTTTTTTTTTTAGTCAGACCTCAATATTTCCCTCTAGCACACCATACAGGGCACATTTATGATTGAATTGTTTTGAAACCTGGTATACGTCTTTGGAGTGACCTCTAGATGGGGGCTATCGATTTTCTTCTATTTCCGTAAACAAATGTTGCCGCTGGCAACGGCCTTTGAACTTAGCTTAGTCAGACCTCAATATTTCTCTTTGGTACACCCTACAGGGCACATTTATGATCGGATCGGTTTGAAACTTGAAATACTTGTTTGGGGTTACATCTAGATGGGAGCTATTTCCGTCAAAAAAATGTTGCCGCTGGCAACGACCTTCATGAACTTAGTGCAGTTATGCATCAATATTTCCCTTTGGCACACCCCTCAGGGCACATTTATAATCGGATCGCTTTGAAACTTGGTATGCTTGTTTGGGGTAACCTCTAGATGAGAGCTATCAAGTTTCTTCCATTTCTGTCTAGAAATGTTGCTGCTGGCAATGGACTTTGAACTTGGTTTAGTCAGACCTCAATATTTCCCCTTTTGGCACACCCTACAGGCACATTTAAGATCGGATTTTTTGAAACCTGGTATGCATGTTTGTGGTGACCTCTAGGAGAGAGCTATCAATTTTCTACCATTGTCATCAAAAAATGTTGCTGCTGGCAACGGCCTTTGAACTTAGTTCAGTCAGACCTCAATATTTTCCTTTCGCACACTCTACAGGGCACAGTTATGATCAGATTGCTTTGAAACCTGGTATGCTTATTTGGGGGACCTCTAGATGGGAGTTATTGATTTTCTTCCATTTCCGTCACAGAATGTTGCTGCTGGCAACAACCTTCGATGACCTTAGTGCAGTTATGCATCAACATTTCCCTTTGGCACACTCTGCAGGGCACATTTATTATCAGATCGGTTTGAAACCTGACATGCTTGTTTGGGGATACCTCTACATGGGAGCTATCGATTTTCTTCTATTTCCGTCAAAAAATGTTGCCACTGGCAACGACCTTCGATGAACTTAGTGCAGTTATGCATCAATATTTCCCTTTGGCACACCCCGCAGGGCACATTTATAATCGGATCGCTTTGAAACACGGTATGCTTATTTGGGGTAACATCTAGATTGGAGCTCTTAATTTTCTTCCATTTCCGTCGAAAAACGTTGCTACTGGCAACGGCCTTTGAACTTAGTTTAGTCAGACATCAATATTTCCCCTTTTGGTACACCCTACAGGGCACATTTAAGATCGGATTGTTTTGAAACCTGGTATGCTTGTTTGTGGTGACCTCTAGATGGGAGCTATTAATTTTCTACTATTGTCATCAAAAAATGTTGCTGCTGGCAACGGCCTTTGAACTTAGTTCAGTCAGACCTCAATAGTTCCCTTCGGCACACTCTACAGGGCACATTTATGATCGGATTGCTTTGAAACCTGGTATGCTTATTTGGGGGACCTCTAGATGTGAGCTATTGATTTTCTTCCATTTCCGTCACAAAACGTTGCTGCTAGCAACAACCTTCGATGAACTTAGTGCAGTTATGCATCAATATTTCCGTTTGGCACACTCTGCAGGGCACATTTATAATCAGATAGCTTTGAAACTTGGTGTGTTTGTTTGGGGTGACCTCCAGATTCGGGCTGTCGATTTTCTTCTATTTCTGTCAAACAACAAATTTTGAAACTTAATTTAGAAAGGCATCACCATATTCTTTGGACATGCCCTACAGGGCACATTGATGATCGGATCACCTTGAAACTTGGTATGCATGTTCGGTGTGACCTCTAGATGTGAGCTGTTAATTCTTTTCATCTCTATAGAAATATAGTCTTTAGCGCCAGCCTTTGAACTTAGTGCATTTGCGCAGCAACTTGTCCCTTTTGCACTCTCTACAGGGTATATTTATGAATTTCCATACAAAAGAGAAAACGACCATTGCCACTAGCAAGGACCTTCAAACTTAGTGCATTTGTGCATTAACGTCTTCATTTGGCATGCCTCAGGAGGCTCATTCATTCATGGGGTTTTTATGCTTATTCAGGGTGGCAGAGATAGGAGCTATCAATTTTCTTTTCATTTCTATCAACAACTGTTGCTGTTAGCAACAATCTTTGAATTTATTGCATTTGTGCATCACCATTCTTTTTTGACATGGCCCAAAGGGCACGTTTATCGTAGGACTGTTTTTAATCTTGGTGTGCTTGTTAGGCGAAATTAGCAAATCTATAAGTGTCATCGATTAGCGTTCATTTCAGTGAAAAAAAGTTGCTGCTCACCGTGATCTCTGAGCTATCAACATTTGCTTTAGCCAGCCTTACAGTTTACATTTAAAAATGCATATATTGCTCTGACATTGTGCACACACAATGGTGTTATGTTGAAGTTTCGCCAAATAACATTGGAACCAATGATCTTCAATTTTACCATTTCACTTATAACTTGCCAGTGTCATTGGCACTTTCATGAATGTTTTTCTGTCATTTAATAATGAAATTATTACAACAGTGTGTTAATCTGAGTTGTCGTATTTCGTCTCAAGTCTAGACCAGATCAGTCAGATCAGACAAGACGCCAGAGGCGTCTTGTTTGATCTGAATCATCTGGTCCGATTATTTATTTATTTATTTATTTATTTTTATTTATTTATTGGAGCTTTAATAACACTTTCGACAGCCAGGATGACCTCGTATCGGACAGTTTTACAGGTGGAGGAAGCCAAAGTACCAGAACCAGTGAGCAACAGCGACCAACTGTCATACTCCCCAGTGTATTAAGTCCGCGCAAGCAGGGTTAGCACTGGTTAAAGACAAGTGCACTGTCTACATGCAGTACCCCTGAGTACACAGCGCCTCCATTTCTCCCACGTTGGCAATGGATGAAGTGCCTTGCTCAAGGACATAACACAGCTATCCCTGGCGGTGATCGAACCGTGGACCTTTCCTTTTGAAGTTCAATGGCGTAACCACCGTATCTATCTACCTATATTTTCAGGCTTTCTGATCACAGCCCTGTGAATAACTGGCATAACAAAATCCATCCATTAAGACCCCCGTTTTTCAGATAGGGGTTGCGGGAGAAAATCCATTGAGCTCCGTACAAAGGAAGCTAGGCATTATGGGACACATTATAATAGACGAGAAGTAAATGTTCACAAATGTTTGAATCCCAGCACTTCTTATCATTTGGCTTTTTCATTCATTCCTGTTCAGTTTTGTCAAGAAGGCACACTTAAAAGATTACATCCTGCTCAGCTAAATCCATTCATTAACCCTTTGAACCTGGTGGTATCTTCCATGTCAGTTCAAAGGCAGCAATTGGAAAGAGTCCGTATTCATTATCTGAGGGTATACCAATTAATATTTTCAACGTGCAGCCTCTGGGCTGCACGTTAAAAATAATCATTGGTCTACTCTAAACATTCACTAAGCAACCAACCTACATAATGCAATTAAACGTATCATAAACTTGAGACAAAAATAACCCCTCGTGTTAAAAGGTTAAGCACCCTCGTACTTCAGATACAAGTTTGGAGATAAACCCAATGAAGGACTAGAAAGGTATAATAAAAATAGACATTAATCACACAATATGTTCTCCCACAAGAATTTGAAAACACAGCATTTCCTTCTGTTGTCTGTAAATCACTTCCACCGGAAAGGTTCATAAAATAAACGTCTGTTTTGATTGTTTTGTAACAATATAACATAGGAATTCCTCTATCAGTAACAATAACTGTTACATTGTATTGAGGGCGGTCGCCGTTCCTAATGAATCGAATCAACGATACGTTACCAGACTTTTGGTCAATTTGAAACAGAGATCGTGCAAGGGGATCCTCAATATGATACGACAATTCTGCATTTCGACCAATATCTGCATCTTCGGCATGAAATGATATTAAATTTGTTCCAGGTCTCGTGTCAATTCCGACCGTAATATTGTTATCATATTGTGTAGGGGATGTGATGTACGGGGAATTATCATTTTCGTCCTTTATATTTACAATGATTTCCGCCATACTATTATGACTCTCACTTTTATTTGCAGCTACAATCACCGTAAATTTAAATTGATCTTTTTTCTCTCTGTCAAAAGAACGAGTGCTTCGTAATATTCTTTGACCTTGATCATTAACAATTTCGAATGGGATATCATCTTCAGAAAGTTTAAGCTGAATACTGCTACTCTCGATTTTATCTTCATTTTTTAGGTTCATAACCTGTATCACGGAGGGGCGTCTGTTCTCTGCTATAGAAACAACGTACCTTGTATGGGTAAATGACGGAAGAGTGTTGTAATTGCTGTCAGTGGCAATAACAGGTGGAGGTATTGCCGAAGAAACTACATAGTGGGATACATATACCACGATAGTAGTTTGCAAAGAGAAAAACGGGGCCGTACCGTCAGTAACTTTAACGGTAACGTTGTATTGGGATAGATCACTGCTTTCCGTGAATCGTACCAAAGATAAATTTCCAGACTGCTTACCAATCTGAAAGAGAGAGCGAGTAACAGGGTTTCTGATATGAAAAGATAATTCACCATTTTTATCAGCGTCTTTATCATAGGCCTGAAATGTGATCAACGTTTGGCCTGGTTTGGTGTCGGGACCTACTGTAATATTGTTGTCGTATTTTGTTGGAAATGTAAAGTATGGGGCGTTATCATTCTCGTCTTTTATAATTACAATGAATTCTGCCGTACTATAGTGACTTGTGTTTTTCGTTTCTACTGCACTCACAATGAATTTATATTGGTCTTTCTCCTCCCGGTTGAACGCCCGAGTACTTCTCAATATTCTTTGACCTTTGTTGTTCACAATTTCAAAAGGAATATCCTTCTCAAAGATGTTAATTATAAACTCACTATTCTCAATTTCATCTTCATCACTGACGTTTATAACTTGTATTTCAGAAGGCGGTCTGTTTTCGGTTATCGATACAACATATTCACTCTGGCTGAATGTTGGAATATTATCGTTAGCGTCTGCTATAGTTACTTCAACCACAGTAGATCCGGTCATAGATGTAAGACCAAAATCTACAGAATACACTTGAAATCGGTAGAGCGATTGTTGCTCGCGGTCAAATGTTACAAAAGATGTAATGGTTCCAGTCTGAGGATCTATTGAAAAGTATTGTCTAAATGTGTCCTCAATATGAAATTCAAAACGGCCATTGTTACCAACATCTGCGTCTGAAGCACTTACAATAAGAATAGGTTGGCCTGGGTCTAGGTTTTCCAAAAGTCGTGCTTTGTAAATATCTAGCGAAAAGTTGGGTGGATTATCGTTTTCATCTAAAACACTCAGGTGGAAGTTTTGAATGCTAAAAAGGGGAGGAGAACCGTTATCTTGACATGTTATTTGTACGTAATACTCATCTTTCGTCTCTCTATCAAACCGCTCCGCGGCCATAACCACGTACATGTTCTTCCCGGTAAGTATCAAGTTAAATTTTGTGTCATCTAACGCACATTGTACATCACCGTTCTCTCCTTTGTCAACGTCGATAACCGAAAGAAGAGCTAAAGAGGCTTGAGGTTCGTCGTTCTCCATTATGCCATCGGAGGTCATCCTGATAGTCGTCTCTGGTCTCTCATTGTGAACATCAATAACTCGAACGTTAACGATAGTCTCCCCAATAAACGACGGTTGTCCGTTATCAACTGCTTCAACCAAAATTTTGTATTTTTCAGTTGGACTAACAGACAAGTCTTTTAAAATTGAAACATATCCAGTTTCTGGATGAATACCAAACGTTTGAAGAATCTCTTGCGACTGGGGCTGATGTAATCTGTAATTTATCAACCCATTTTCACCGATATCTTTGTCAGTTGCTTGAACTTGCAAAATTACACTATGTATTCCAATTGAATCGTTGACATTTACGTCATACCTTTGTAACGCAAACACAGGACTGTTATCATTAACATCAAGCACATTAATTATGACGATAAGCGTGGCACTACGTGACGGCATACCTCCGTCTCTAGCTATCACATGCACCAATAGGTGCTCCTTCGTCTCCCTATCCAGGCTTGTGGTCAGTTGTATAGAAACACGACGACTTCCATCCAGAGCTGTTGATACATACATATCAAATGGGGAATCGGCAGGTAAAATTTCGTACGATTGTACTGAATTGGTACCCCCTGTATCTTCATCAGTGGCTCCATGGATAGAAAAACGAGACCCAATCAAAGTTGATTCTGAAATATTAAATGTCATTTGCTTCAATGGGAAAAACGGGGCGTTGTCATTTATGTCCAAAATATTGAATTTTATATGAACAGTTTTTCGGAATATGGTAGACATTACACTAACTTCCATCTGCATAATGCAAGAAGTTTGCAATCTGCACACATTCTCTCTATCCAATATCGAGACAGTCCGTATTTCTCCCGACACATTGCTAATGCTGAAATACTCTAAAGTACCAGTGCTGCTACTCTGAATGACAAACGTGAGCAGTTTCTTCTCATTCTCGCTGAGAGATGTAAGTTCCTGCAAATCATTTCCTATGATTCCCACAATACTGTTGGAAGGTATTTCCTCGCGAACAGAGTATAACAACTCCAAAGCAAGATTTCCGGACACAGCTACTGCTAACAAAAGTCGGACAAATACCAGAAAACTCATTGGAAGACACGTTAACATACTTCGTCGTTTAGTTCTGGTTAATAAGTCACCACACGGAGAGAACACGACGTAAAACTAGACTTTCCAGAAGCCTGGATCTGAAAATATACAAAACAAAAGTGCACTTGTAATTTTTAAATCTGAAAATTAAATATCTGTTTTTATACACAGACATTCTCGAAATTTAAATGTGGACGTACATAAACCAACAATGAAATGAAATATGTTTTATTACACGCCTGTTCTATGACATCCCCATCTACAGCAACACTAAACCGTGAGGAAAATAAAAATCTGTTCCGCACATATGCGCGGAACGGAAATCGTTGACAGACTATTTTTAAATAGAAGCGCAATTTTACTGGAAGTTTCTACAAATCGTACAACGCATTTACAATTTGAATCGCTAGCGATAGCTGAAAATCGTCCCCTGAGTTCCAATGTGTTCTATGTGTCAGTAGGCACATAGAACACATTGCAACTCAGGGGACGAAATATTAACACGGGTTCCCCTTGCAAATTTGGTTGGCGATCAAATGTGTTGTCTGTGTTAATAGTTGTCAAATGAATTGCCGAGTGTCCATCTAATAATTCTTTTATAGACGTCGAGGCGTGTAATAAACACAGAACGACACACGCGTGTGAATGGGATAATCGATATGGCACGAGTGCCATCGCGGAAGGATAAAACTCGAGGGCTGCGGCCTCTCGTTCTATCCTTCCGTGCTGGCACTCGTGCAATATCGATTAACCCATTCACACGCGTGTGTCGTTCTGTGTATTTAACTCTTTTCCTCCGCACGATTATATTGACAATTACCAGAATATTTCTTTAAAAAAAAACTAATAATGTTCATTTTCTGCGACACCTCATTGGGACACGTTCGACCAGTTCATTCCAATGAGGTGTCATAAGATATTTTTGAGAGAAACTTGTTGAAAATAATAAAACTTGAATGGTGACTGTTTTCTGAATACCGATGGAAGGAATTGCACTTACAGGACGGGCGCCGTGGACTGGTCACTTTCCACGCGTCGCCAATATTTCCACTGACGCAATAATTTTAGATTCTACGCACTGATTATAGGAATAATCATCAAGAATTTCATTAATGATGCACCGGGTTTTAGCGGTGCTTCATTAATTAAGATCTTATTAACAATGATTTTTATTGTCTGGTAAACGCATGCGTGGGCATTAGAGCCCACGAGTGGATTACGACTAATTACGGCGTCTGGACTGTATAAATAAAGATTTAAAAATACTGCGATTTCACTCTTCTTGGAGTCTTCTATCCGTATTCACGCTGTCGGGTACGAGTTGGGTTAGTAATGCGAACAAGGGCGACTTCTCGGATAGACGCGACCTGCCATTCTCTGGCCTGCGGTAGCGAATACTAATTTGGACGACAAATAAATGTATAGACTTTTATGTTTCCGTTTCTTAACTCTCGATTACAGCTATTTCTCATAAAATGTTTCTCCGTTCAATAATGTGACCATACGCAGCTTTCTCTTGCGCGAAACTTGACCGTTTGCACACGAATCACAAAATATCAAATTTACAAGATGCAAAAATATGTTGTCCCATAAAGCAACTAGCAATTTAACCCTTTACCCAACGTAACGGCCAAAACCACCCAGCGCTATTCTCAAAAACAGCCAATTAATTTTCATCATTTTTTCATTTTTTGTCTCAAAAACATAGGTCATGACCCCTCGTTGGAACGAGCTCGTCGAGCTCGTTCCAACGAGGGGGTCATAACCTATGTTTTTGAGGCAAAAAAATGAAAAAAATTAGTTATTCAAGAATTTACTTTGCAAGTGTCGTCTGCTTTTCATGTTAGGTAAAGGGTTAATGAACATTGTCTCATTGAGCACTGTCAAACAAGATTGAGTTGGTTAAATTCGTTGTAGCATTATGGGAAGTATTTGACATCTGTCTTCAGATTGTTAACCCTTTACCCAACGTAACGGCAAAAACCGGCCAGCGCTATTCTCAAAAATCGCCAATTAATTTTCATTATATTTTCATTCTTGTCCCCAAAACATAGGCTATGACCCCTTTTTGGAACGAGCTCGTTCCAATGAGGGGTCATAACCTATGTTTTTGAGACAAAAATGAAAAAAATAGTTATTGCAGAGTTTTTTTTGTTTTTGCAAGTGTCGTCTGCTTTTCTTGTTAGATAAAGGGTTAAATTCGGATTGCAGCTTGTGTGTGTATTTTGTGTGCAACTTATCAAGAAAAAAATAAATTACTTGAGTTTTGCGAATTGCTTTAGCAATACACTTTTATTACTGGATATTAAAGGTCACGAGGGACTATTTTTTGGAGCGGACGCTACGAAAGACGTTGCTTTTACACAACGCAATTCATTGGTCCTTTAGGAAGTGTTATATTTTCTCGCTGTATTTGTTAAAATTACAAATCGTTTCCAGGAATTAGGCCTTGGTGTTCGCCAAAGTCCAGGTGCAAAGCTAATTTGCTGAATTTGTTTTGCAAGATAGTTGTGCGAGCGTGGATCAAGTCATGATAGTTGCGCAACACGTTTTATCTCGGGTGAGAAATATTCTAAGTAAAAACACTTGAAAAAGTAGAAGTATTCAAAACAAAACACAGCGCAAAGGCAGACAATTGAGAATAGAGCACATGTCAGCTGTGTACAAAAGCAGCGTCAAGCCCAGAAAAACTGAGTTAGGAACTTTGGGCTTATATTCCCGAGAAATCGACTCCAAAATCTCCGAATACCTGATCACCTTAGATTTCTCGCTAAAGTAAGTGGGCATGCCACGAGACGACAGCCTGCTTTTTTCGAATCAGAAATCAAAAGGGAAATCGAATCGCCGAGAGCGAGACAATAAGGATCTCTCCCAGTCATTGCTATAGAATCTCGGAGATAGGACGTTATAAAATTCTTAGAAAATCTTAGATAATCTCTGGGATCGGCTCGTTTTGGTCCAGTCGAGGTAAGGTAAACCTCAATGTGAACATGTATCAAGCGCGTTAACATTTACGCTGCCGAAATCGACTGTTGTCACCTATTTTATGATGATTTTATGTAAGTATCTGGTATTCGGAGATCAAACATACCATCTGATTAATTGTTGGAAAGGGATCAGAGATCCCTTTTCCAACAATTAATCAAATGATAGAAGTAGGTATAAATGGGGGCTACGAGGACACTTTTTTCGAAAAATGTACATGTACACGTACACGTACATGTACCCATAGAGTTCAGTGTTAAAATGTACATGAAATGTACAAACATTTTTTGAACATTTTGTCCTCGTAGCCCCACAAGTAGCTCATCGTGTCCTAGACGGTTCAAACAGCCGTTGGCGAACGAGTGCGAATTCAGCAGAATTCGCGCGGAAGGAAAAATCCACGAAAATCGACCTAAAATCGTCTCGACGTTCACCATCGCGGGTTATACCTTTCGATCTATCGTTAACGAATGCTGGCAAAACGCTTTGGGCTACGAGGACAGCATTAAAATGCGTCTTGGGCCTACGAGGACACCGACGTTCGCAATCGCGTTCCAGACGGCGGTGGGTGCGATCCGATCGGTAAAAACGAATGGTGATTCTAGGACAGGAAAAACAATCCTAAAAATTTTTCCCAACGTTCGCCAACGGTCGATCCAACCGTCGAACTCACGATGACCAACTTGTGGGTCTACGAGGACAGCAAAATATAAAATTAAGAAATGTCGAAAATTAGAATGGAGGGAAATTTTCTCTCCAGGTTTGTAATCGCGGTCTAGATGGTGGTGCGATCGATCGCGGGGGAACAGATGAAAAATATAAATCGTTACGAGTTTTGAGGTAAATTGTAATAGAATCACGAGATTCACAAGAGGAAATAAAAAGTGATTGATATATAGGACAAAAAAATATATAAATAAATAGTTATTTAAAAAATAAATATCAAATCAAATAGATAATAAAAATATACGTAAATTGTGAACGATTCCCAGATTATGAGGACATCGTTTCTTAGAAACATGCTGATGAGAGACTACGCATTCTGCGTGAACGAACAACTAGATCGTCTCTTGTTGGAATGATGCGTGTGGTCTAGACGGTGGTGCGATCGATCGCGGACGAAGAAACGGCAAAGAGTGGAGGGGGAAGAGACGAAAAAAAATTAAAATCGTTATGAGTTTTGAGGTAAATTGTAATAGAATCACGAGATTCACAAAGGAAATAAAAAGTGATTGATAGATATATATATAGAAGAAAAAAAATATATATAAATAAATAGTTATTTAAAAAATAAATATCGAATCAAATAGATAATAAAATACGTAAATCATGAACAATTCCCAGATTATGAGAGCAAAGTTTCTTTTAAACATGCTGATGAGAGCCTATGCATTCTGCGTGAACGAACAACTAGGTCGCTTCTTGTTAGGACGATGCATTGTGTGTTTTGATCATTTAGACTTCATGTCTGACGATGGATAGGAAAGATATGGTCATCAAGTATTTCGAACCGGCGTTCGAATGCGTTCGAATCGATGACATGATCAAGTTTTGGAGGAGATTAGTCTTCTGTACCGGACGAGACAAGCCCAACGGTTCAGAAGAAATGAAATTGGCACGTAGAAGTCTGACTTTAGAAGACAGGGGATTCGTCTTGAAATTATTGCTGAAGGAAGCATACGTCTAAGTTTTTTTGTTGATATAAATAAGGGAGAATAGAAAATAAAATACACGCATAAATTTTATCTAATATTAGAAAGAAAAAAACACACAAAAAAATGAGAACCAGAAATAAATTGTATCCATTGTTAGATGACGACGAGGATGAGAAGCCGAACGGCGCCAGAAGGAAAAGAAAGAGGAGAGAGGTATCGCATCGATCAAATCAGTAGAATCCAATTGTATCTGACTCGAGAGAGAGATTCTCGTCATTCTCTCAAGAAGAAGTATTCGCGCCTCATGAAATTCGTCAACGTGGTCGACACGACACTCATCACGATTTCCATGGGTTTACACATGGCCGGCATCAGATTGTTGTCGACCGCGGCCAGCCTTCCAATCGTGTTGACCATAGAAGGAGTGGCTCTCGCCGCCGGATTGTTTAGCACAGTCGGAAACTTTTTGAGTAGGAAAATATATCTGAAGGCTAGGAAACATGAAAGATTCATGTCTTGGCCGACTCCAGGATCGACACGATATCCGAAATGATCTCGATGGCGTTGAAAGACGGAAGGATATCGGACTGAGAATACTTCACGATATTGAGTGACAAAACGAAATACGAGGCCATGAAAGAAGCCGTGAGAATCAAGACTCATCAGATCATCAAGGAAGAGGTGAAGGATTCTCTCGTGGAAAGGGGGAGGAAAGAGGCCAGGGAGGAATTCGGTAAGTTCATAGAACTCAAGAGCAGTGATTGAAAATAATATATATATATATATATATAATAAGAATAGAATTTTTAAAAAAAACATTAAATTTATATATAAAAAAATAAATACGAAATTATTTAAATAACCCTAAAAAAAATGTATTGCGTAAAGTGTAAAAGAGTTATCGAGATGGCTAATTCTCAAGAAGTACGAACTAAAAATGACAGACAGACGCTTCGCAGAATTTGCAAGGTGTATGGTTTGATCAAGACTCAATTCGTCAAAAAAAAAATGAGCAGAGGCGATGGCGTCGCGAATAAAATGATTAATAATCTGCCTTTCAAAATGCGTCTGCTGGGTCACAGTTTCACGGGACCCAGAACGAAATTGAACAAGAGACTCAACGCCGATCTGACTCCTAAATCTTGGAGCAAACCCATGAATAGGGTGGACGCGGCTGCGTATGATCACGATCTGTGCTAGGCCAAACATCCTGACACCAAGACCCGCAATGACGTTTGCGATAAAAACATGTTGGCGAAATTGAGAGACATATCGAATCCCACCAGGAGAGAGAAGTTCGAATGTTCGCTGGTCGGCAAAGTGATTGGTGTGAAACGTCGATTTGGATGGGGCGTTCAAAAAAGAAAGCGCCTTGGAAAAGAAGAAGAAGCAATTATTGAGGAGCGAATTGGCCGAGGAGTTACACAAAGCCATCATGCATAAATTTTGAAAGAGAAGGGTGTTCGTGAAGGGTCTTGACAACATTTGGTCCGCCGATTTGGTCGACATGAGATCGTTTTCGAGTGATCCTCAAAACGAAAAACGGGTCTACGCGAATCTATATCCCGAGAGATCTAAGATCAGGAAGGAGTCTAGACAGCCAAAATTTGCAGTCGGCGATCGAGTGAGAATCTACGCTTATAAGAAGCACTTCAAAAAGGGTTACACTCCTCGATGTCCACGAAAATCTTCGTGATAATCAGAATATTTCACACCGATCCGGTGACTTACGAAATTGAAGCTTTGGATGGTGAAGAGATCATTGGAAAGTTTTGCGAACAACAATTGCAGAAGACGAAGTTTTGATAAAAAAAAAATATATATATATATATATTTACTCTCTTTTAACATTTTTTTGTTTACACATATATATATATAAAAGAAAAAAAAATAATAATAAATAATTAAAACTATTTTTAGAAAAAAAAGCGAACGAATTAATAAAAAAAGAAAACCTTCAAAAATGGTAAATATACTAGATATCACACAAGGCATACCGGAAGACAAATGCATTGAGGAATACGAGATTCACGAATACGAACTGATAACTGGAACGAGTTTGAACAATGCGGTAAGAATCAATGTCGAAACCCAAGATCTATTCCTTCATCCTAGTGAGCGTTACATAGTGGTGCAGGGACGTCTCACCAAGGAAGATGGGACCGAATATGCCGACGACGACACGGTTACTCTAGCCAATAATGGCATCTATTCAGTAATATAAACTACTTGATGTATCCAGATGATTTTTCGAAATCAGGGGACTTAATCAGTTGTGGGTGAAAGACACCGTCGGCCCCGCCAACGCCGGCACTGCCGTGATATTCGACTACGTCGTTAAGACGTCTAGACCCAAAGGAACGTTTTTGTTCAGGATACTTTTGAAACACATTTTCGGATTCGCGGACGATAACAACAAGATCATGTGTGGATTTAAACACAATCTGACGTTGATTTGAAAGGGAGACGATAACGCAATAGTGAGACTCCCCGTGACCGATGCGGCTAAGTTAACTCTACACAAGACCTCATTGTTCGTTCCGCATGTGCAGGCTTCGACCGTGAAAAAAAAGGGTCTCTACAAGAGCATAGCATCCAAGAGTAAATTACCCGTGGGATTTAGAATGAGACAGTGCAACACGGTTAGAATTCCACAATCCACGAATCACTTCGATTGGAGATTGACCATGAAATCCGCTTCTGAGAGACCGCGTTTCATCGTGGTCGCGTTTCAGACCGACAGGGATGGGTATCAAGAAAAGAATGCATCGCTGTTCGATCACTGCAATTTGAGAAACATGCAAGTGTTTCTGAATGCCATGAGATATCCAGCAATCGATTACAATGCGTCGTTCGACAAGAATGATTTCTGCAGACTGTACGGTGATGCCACGGATTTTAGAAAGAAGTATCACGGTCTGGACGAATTGATGAGCAAACATAATATATCTCCCGGCGTGAGATTGACGACCACTCTGTTATTCAAATCTGTGGAAGCCAGACCCATTCGAATGATTTCGCCTCTCAATGGCATGGGATATCCCACCTGACCATGTTGCGATCCGCTACCTCCATTTCCGAAAGACCGCTAGGCTTTTCACTCCTCTAACGTGCCACTCTCCTTGGCCCACATGGTGATCAATTGACAGGCGTATTTGACTTTCTCCACGACCGAAATCAGGGTGCAGGCATCCGACATGTGCACGGGATCCAGCAGATTCGTGAGCGCGTGTCCGCCCATGTCCAGTCCACCGTCCATGATGTCGCCCTTTTTTCAGACTGTCTTGTTGTCCATGTACTGCCTGCTGACCGCACTGGAATCGAATTCGGGATCACAACCGAGACCGAATAAATTCTGACTGTTCATGTTGATGCCACCCTCCATGGTTCCGCCGGATAGTTTGTTCAGGTAGAGATCGTCCACTTGCGATGTTATGTTTTCTTGAGATCGTATCACGGCGGAATCCACGTAGCCCTTGTTGACCGTGGTGGAGTCCTTGTCCGAGTCATCGATCTTCAACAGATTCAATATCTTGTGGAATCCTGCATTCAGATCCGATTTCATTTCTCGTCTGTCAGACCTTCTCTGTTCAAGGTCTACATAGTGTTTGGTCACCACGTCCTTGGGATTCATGGGAGTGGCCGCGTTCGTTATCTTGTTAGAATTGGCGTTCAATTCCGATTGCATCATTTTCTGAACGTATCTGACCTCTCAGCTGTCCGCTGAATCGTGTGTGAGAGTCGTCCGCGTATTTCTTGGTCGCAGCATCGGTGGAATCTATGGGATTTGAGACGTTCACCAAATGTTTGGATTTCAGATTGAGATCATCGGTCATGGCTTTATCCACATAATTATCTAGCATGATTCGTTCGAAATCTGCATTCCCCCTGTCAACGTGTTTTTTAGTCGCCGCATCTGTGAGATCTATCGTTGGCTCAGGAAGATTATAGAGCTTGTTATCATTCATGTTCAAAGGTTCCTCTCAAGGTTTGTATCTCCAAACGTAACGTTCATCCAAGTTGGTGACATCGTAACAGTCGCCAACTTCGTGCGTCTTCCTCTTCTTTTTGGGTCAACTTTCGTCATCACTTCTACCAAATTTATCAACTGGCATGTTGTTTTGAGGTTTCTGTTTTTAAAAAATATATTTCAACGCAGTTTTTAAAAATGAATTATTTTTTTCATTTATTTTATTTTTTTTGTTTTATTAGATTAAATTTTTTTAAAATAATTTTTTTACCTTTATATATATTATAAAAAAATCTCTCTCTCTCTCTCTCTAATGTAAATCGTTGAGAATGTCTTGAAACCGATGTCCTTCTGACCATCTCTTGAGAACGGAGAGACACAGGTGACCACAAAACACTTGATCCAGCAATTGCACTCATTCCGTGTTGTAATGAGCCACCAATTCATCGAAATAGTTCTTTATTTCTTTTTGGCAGTGAGATTCCGTAGCTGTCGAAATAATAATTCTTCTTCTTCCCGTTCTTGAACCACACCACCCAGTGAGTGCCTTCGACTGATAAATCGTCTAGATTTAAAATTCCGCATTCTGATTGTCGTCGTGGAGGTCTTCTCTTTGGCAAGGCATCTCTGGAAAACACGCCTAGAAAATCTTTGATTTTCAAGTCCTTCACCACATTTGACAGATCGATGTTGGAGAGGGGTTCGTTAGGTAAGACGACACCTTCAACGGATATCCGTATTTTCTTATTCATAAATGTGTATTTTTTTTATTTATTTTATTATAATTCACTAAATGACGTTATTTTTTTATGTTTTTTTTTATTTTTCTTTTTAAACTAAATCTCGCGATGTCTCTATCGACTTCCATAATCTACAATTTGTCTAATTCCTCTTGATTTTCTAGAATCCTATCATCCTTAATCATATCCAAAGTCCAATGTTTGAGCACCAAAGTGCTTATTTTATCATCTAACATGAATCTCTTATCGTCGTCGGCTGTCAGCAAAATCTTGTTAACTATTTTGGTATACACGTTGTGATTGTCGCTTCGAATCAATTCCATAGTCTTGTACACCGGCCCACTTCCAAACAGACAATCTTTATACTCTTGGAAAGAGATGTTTTCCTTCACCATGCATGCTTTAACTCCTTTGCACTTCTTGATCTCTTCGCATTCTAGGCGAGAAACGTACAGTTTGGGTCTCAAACCCATGAATTCGACGATTTGTTTACCACCACTCTCATCCTTAAATTTACGCAACACATAATTCTTGTCGTTCAATTGAATGTTGGATGGGTGATCGTCAGGATAATTGCTCGTGTTGAACCACGCGGCCATGTCTGGAGATATATCTCAGTAGATGTCTTTTTTCTCTATCTCGTAAACCAAACTGTCCATGTCGGTGAACATTAGTTTGGCTTTCTCGCCGAATTTCTGTTTGATGTAATCGTAGTGAAACTCATACATCAATTGCTTGCTGATATCTAAGATGATCGGTCCTAGATAACAGGATTTGTCGAACTTCAGATGCGTCTTTTGCATGTGAACGACCACTAGATTTTCGTCAAATGTGGTTTGGTGTCTGTAATTGGGTTTTGCAACCAATTTTTTAGCTTTTTTCTCGGAAGAGTCGAATGTCGGTTCTCTTCCTGATGTTTTCCATCGATTTACCGTAGACACAGTTGTTCATGAGTTTGAAGAAATCTTTTTTGAAATCATTCTCAGCTCGAATTCTGAGATTCGTGTTGAGATCGATGTATTTTTTCATCTGTGGCTCTTCGTTGAATCGAATAATGTATGTCGAGTAATTTCATCCTGTGATCAATGTATTCTTTCAAATTCTTGCTGTAGACGACATACTTACGTTTGTTAAATAAATTGGGAATGAGTTTTTCGTCATCTCCTTCGAATGGTTCCATTTGTTCGGGAGCCAGTGGATAATCATTGTGCAGGTGGTGTAACTCTTTCGGATAGTTCAAATCGACTTCTAAAATGCATGGATAATCTCTCCATTTTTGCATCTCTTCCGGTTCCGTCACCCATTTGAAATTTCCAATCAGTAATGGATGACTCATGGCCCAACTGTACAGATTATTAGCGTCCCAATACTGTATGTATTTATTGAATCGTTTTGAATCAAAACCTTCTTTCATGTAGGGATTGTTGGCTTCAGAATATCTGTTGGAGATCATCGAGACGCCACCTCTCAAGGCCTTTTTGAACATGAGCAACATGTCCACATTGGATAATAATTCCAACTGGACTTCGGTGGTCTTCAACAGAGTGTCCCATGCCAGGCCAGGAGCGGTGAAATACTAAGCCGGATCCAGATCGTAATTTGGACGACAGACGTCTCGAAAATTTTCGTACACGTCTGCCAGGAGCAGAACGTCAGTCTTCAGATAGAGATCGTGATAGTCTCTCATGGTTTTCATATCGAACGATTTCCACACGTTTTCAGCATGTTTGTAATCCTCGTCTGAAATGTCGGATTCATATAATTTTGAATAAAAATCTTCTTTTAAAGGTAGCACGGTCTCGTTGAATCTCTTTAGATTGTTCATGTAATCATAAGGATAGACTCCTTTCTTCAACATGACATTTACTCATTCTCCAAAGTGTTCGCTCGTGATTTTAAATTTATCCTTGCTCATGTTATCGACTAATTTTTCCAGAGCAGTCGACATGAATTTAAAACTGTCGATGAAACATATGGCTTTACGAGTGGATTTCATTTCTTCTTCCAACGTCTCTCTGCCAATTACTCTTTTCTTCTCCACGACCTTCCATTTCATGAAGGAAATGTATCTTTCTTCACTGTTCATGATGCAATTTAATTCTTCGTGGGAGGTGCCAAGATTTTTCACAAACAGATGACTGTCGTAACCTGAAAGATTGTGAAATATCACCGGATAGAAAGCGGCATCTCGATATTTTAAATTACACTTGCTGTGGGCCAGACCACGATACAGACCCGTGTAATGATCATGGTCTCTGACCTTCTTATTTTCCTGCGAATTCTCGTTGAACAATTGTCTGCATATGTGACATTCGATGGCTCTGTTATTTTCGTCCTGCTGCTCTCGCGTGATGATCATTTTCGCCGGAGATTTTTCATTGCGAAACGCATTCATGCAGTTGCAACATAAATATATCTTTTCTTTATGTTTACTATTTTGTCTCGATTCGGATTTGTAACCCAACAATAATGACGATTGTCACCGTTCGAAATCAATGAAATAATCATCTTTTCTCTTCCGAGATATGAAGTCTGTCTAAGAGGATATATCATTCGTTTTTCCTCGTGGTATCCTAAGACGTTCACCACTATGGTGCGATTTTGTGCTTCGAAATGTCCGATGTCTTTTAACAGCGTTGGAAAAGGCACTCCGGTCCAATCAATATTTTTACAAGTCACTTCGTAACGAGACACTCTCTTGGCGTGGATTTTGATGGGGTATAAAGCGGAGGTGACTGCCCATTTAAAACACTGATCATCTTTATTTCTCACATTGACCATGGCCTGTTTTTTAGCTAAAAAATACGGTAATTCCACGTAGGAAGATGCTTTCAAAGAATCGTTTTTGGTCACGTGAATTTCGAGATTCAACACCTCTTCGAACGTCCAATTACTACCTCTGTGTTGATAATTCGTGAGAGACGTCAACACCTTGTCTTTCATCGTTTCGAAAATGTCCAATAAATCTGAACCTCGAAATATAGGTTGGACGCCAGATCTGAAATATGCATCTCTCACGAGTTCACGATGATTTTATTCATCGCACAATGGAGTATCATCCTAATTTTTAGTCCCACTTCCATGTGTTTGTGAAACAAATCCAATACTTTTTTCTTCACCCATTCCATGAACAATTTCGGATCGAATTTCTTGAACAAGGGAACCCCCTCAAAAGTTTTAAAAACGCCTTTGATTGCACTCTCCCATTCTACGGGATTCGATTGGAATGCTTTCATGATGATTCGTCCTACATATTCTTCTCCTTTCCCTTCATCGGTTGCTCATTGATCATTGAATTCCGTTCAATATATATCGTTCATCTCGATTCTGGACTGCATCACTCGTTTTCGCTTTTTTTATTTTTTTTTTTTTGAAACTTGCAGGTCTTCAACGGCTTTTCGTTTGGTCGTCTTCTTATTTCTCACAACCGTAAAGTTTTTTTTTTTTGACGTTGGCATTTCGATTCCCTTTGCTACTTTTTTCTTCTCATTTTTCGCAACTGGAACGTTTTTTGACGTCGTTGCTATCGACATTTCATTTGCCTTTTCATCAAGGAAACTTCGTAACTCCTCACATGTGATCTCTCTAAGTTTTTCATGCTCTGCATTTTGTTTTCTATCATCAGGTGTTGCTGCCATTGGTTAATTCTTTTTTGCAATTTGAACCTGTTTAAGTTTGTTCACTTTCGACTTTTTGATTTTTTTCTTTCCATCGCCTCACGAATGATACTCCTGTATGGCTTTAATTTTTTTTTTATTTGGTTCTATGATTTCTGAAATTTTGAATTTTTAATTCTTCACAAATCTCGTTTAACAGAGGTACGGTATACTTATCTAAATTTTCCATTTTTTTTGTTTGTTTGCTTTATTTGTAAGAATATATTTTGAATTTTTTTTTGTTTAAATAATAATTTTTTGTAAAAAGTTTTTAAAATAGTCATTATATATATGTTTTTAATTCCCTCAAAAAATTTTTTTTTGTGAGATTAATCGATTTTTTTATTTTCCTTAACATGAGCAAAAAATTGAAAAAAAATTGAATTAATACGATAAAAAAAAATAAAGGAAATTAAAATTTAAACTTTTTCATATATATATAAGGAGAAAAAAAACTTTTTACTAAAAATTTCACATTAAAGACATTCTGTATATATAGAGAGAGAAAAAACTTTTTTACAAAAATTATTATTTAACATAAAATTCAAAAATATATATATTATTTGCAGTAATTCACGAAATAAAAATAAAATAATCGATCATGACAGCAACACCTAAAAGATGTGAATTGAAATTTAAACGAGTCGAAATGTGCAAGAAACTCGGTTGTAAAATTTACAGATCTGGCGTCGTTATTCCTCTTCATGGCATGAGTCTGAATCAGAATGTCACTGTAATTGTCGAAATCCTGATCCGAGTAATCTCTAGACTTGCCATAAAGGAGCAATTGACGCAGTCCATCAGTTATTTCATACCTATTCGAACCGACGATTAAATCATCATCGTCCATTTCGACTTCAGTGTTGCCCACGAACTTCCTACCGCTCGAATCCTTGCGAATTCCATGCAACAGATCTCTTTTACCACTATTGTCAGACGATGTGACGATACTAGTGGTAATAGTTGAAGCTGTATCATCGCTCTCACTCACATCAGTTTTGATTCTCATGTGAACGTAATTCATGAAGATCTTTGAACGGAAAACTGTCTTGTAAAACTATCAGGCAATGAACCCATTCTCCAAGAACTCTCTTTTATAGGTCTCAGTTCTTCAGTGATCTCCTTCTTGCTTCGTTCCTGAACCTCCATCACGGGTTTGAATAGTTTGGTGGTCTCTCATCTTAATTCCATCTCTCCCAATCGTCTGTTTCTGTCGGCAGATTGAATGCTTTTCCTGAGCCATTCAAATTCGTTGAGGAGTTCGTTTCTTCACATGGAATCTTTGATTTGTAAAAACATTTTTTGTTCTCTCGATTATTAATATTTCTTTTTAGAGTGTGGTAACGTTGATTATTTTATTATTCTCAAAATTGAATGTAGTTATTTTTTATGTTTTCAAGTAAATAAAATTTTCTGTCTTTAATATATATAACTAAAACCAGTTGGGGAATAAAAACATTTACAAATGAAACCTTGATAAATGCGTTGCCCCCAAACGTGTTGAATCGCATCAGCGGTTATTCTCACCATGGAGAAAACTTGAATAGTTAAAATCTCAAATGACATCCTTTTTCCAAATGTGTTAAATCGGAAAGAAATTACTTAATCATTTGAAACCACTTCATTTTCATTCGTGAGATGGTTTAAACAGAATTCATGTCATCAAAAAGCAAAATACTGTTTGAGGTAATAACACAATTTTTCCATTAAACATATCCTCACACTTCGAGTCATTCTCAAAATAAAACCATTGATAAAATGCGTTGCCCTCAAACGTGTTAAAAATCGCATCAGCGATTATTCTCACCATGGAGAAAACTCGAATAATTAAAATCTCGATACATTGATAAATACAACGTTTCAAACGCGTTAAATCAGAAAGAATTAAAGTTTATCATTTTGAACTGGTTCATTTTCATTCGTGCGATGGTTTAAACAGAATTCCCATGTCGTCAAAAAAGCAAAATACTGTTTGAAGTGAACAACACATTTTTTTCCGATTAACACGTCTTTTGAAAGCACGCACTTTTTTTGCGAATGGGAAATAGTGAAAGAAGCGTGTCTCGTCAAAAGGTGTTTTGTTTGATGTTTCTCGAACCGAGACTCGAGTGAACATTATTGTCATCTATTAAAAATTAAAACTCAATTTACATCTTTTAACCCTTTACCCATCACAGACGATATCAAAATTTATTTTTTTAAATATCATTTTTTCAAATTTTTCAAACAATTTCAACAAACCCATATCATGTGACCCCTCGTTGGAACGAGCTCGTCGAGCTCGTTCCAACGAGGTGTCACATGATATGGTTTTCTTGAAATTGTTTGAAAAATAATATTTTTTCAACTGCTGAATTTGCATATTACATGGGCGGATGCGGCCGATTTGTTGGGTAAAGGGTTAAGTGGAACGCAATTTCACCGTTTGACTTATTGAATGAAAAACTGTTCATTTCGCCTATTAAAATCAAAACTCAATTTAATTTATTTTAAAACCCTTTAAAGTGGAACGCAATTTCATCGTTTGACTTATTGAATGAAAAACCGCTCACTTACACGTGTGTCGACTGAGTGCAATATCGAAACTCTTCAAAACTGATCTATTACGATTTACCTCAAAACTCGTAATGATTTATATTTTTCATTTGTTCCCCCGCGATCGATCGCACCACCGTCTAGACCGCGTTTACAAACCTGGAGAGAAAATTTCCCTCCGTTCTAATTTTCGACATTTCTTAATTTTATACTTTGCTGTCCTCGTAGCCCCACAAGTTGGTCATCGTGAGTTAGACAGTTCGATCGACCGTTGGCGAACGTTGAGAAAAACTTTTAGGATCTATTTTCCTGTCCTAGAATCCCCAATCGGTTTTACCGATCGGATCGTACCCACCGCCGTCTGGAACGCGATTGCGAACGTCATGGTCCTCGTAGCCCCAAAACGCATTTTGATGCTGTCCTCGTAGCCCCAAAGCGTTTTGCCGGCGTTCGCCAACGATAGATCGAAAGGTATAACCTGCGATGTCGAACGTCGAGACGACTTTAGGTCGATTTCTTCGATTTTCATGGATTTTTCCTTCGCGCGAATTCGGCTAAATTCGCACTCGTTCGCCAACGGCTGTCTGAACCGTCTGGGACACGATGCGCTACTTGTGGGACTACGAGGACAAAATGTACAAAAAATGTTTGTACATTTCGTGTAGATTTTAACACTGAAATCTATGGGTACATGAACGTGTACTTCCGAGTAATTTCTGTACTTCCGGTTATGGTGGACGTCAAATTTTGAGCTGTAAAGAAAGAATGATGAAAATCTGCAAAATATATCAGAATTAAAAGCCATCGAGCTTATATTTCATAGGGAGAATGTCGTGATTGTATGTGTTTTAATATTTGAGCATTATTGTTTTGATAAGAAACTGTAAATTTGATAAAAATGTATGTTTTGCTTGGGAATACACCACAGCTTGAGAATCACCAGAATCAAAACACATGGCACTAAGACGAAAATTGACAGTAGAAATTGAGAATTTGGAGGAAAGGGAAAGAGAGGATAACAGTACAAGAATAAGGAGAGAAGTATACCTAGTCTCTGACAGTAAAGGAAGATCTTTGAAAAGTCAAGTGCAACGTGATGATGCTATTAAACTAAATTTTTTGTATGAAAGTGGTGCGCGCCCACTTCAGAACAAACACTTACTGAATAGGTTGTATCAAAAAATCAAACTCAAAAGGAAACCCATAATTATCTTTTAGTTTGGAACATGCGAACTTACGAAGAAACAAGGACGCTACATTGATTCCATACCAGACTGGAATCACAATAGTAACTGTTCAATATCTGGAAACATCATACAGGGTTACAATGAACTAAAAAGCCAAACGCTGAAGATAAATAAAAGTTCAAAGGTGTTTTTCTCAGAATGCCCGTATTACTCAATCAAAAAGTGGAACTATATTAAAGGGAAAACTGATACAGATAGTGTCAAAGACAAATGACTCTGATCAAATTGATGATCTGAACAGAAGCTCCTCAAACTTGAATAATGTTCCACTTCTCAAAATTACACAGGATCAAACTGAATTCTGCAGGAAGAGAAACAAACCTTCTCGCAAAAGAATAAGATCAGGGACCGATCAGGACTATTTAAAATACGCTCTAGCCTCGGAGCCTATTTTTTCAATTCATGCGCCAGATTTTAATTTACGGTGTCACACTGCTGTTTGTAACACACACTGCAAGTATGTAATAGCTCTCATCATTTTCATTTACTACACTATAGCAAACATTAATCTTCACTGTGGTTTCTGATCAAGTCTTGGCTGCCTATTTAGGCAGCCAAGACTTGATCAGAAACCACAGTGAAGATTAATGCTTGGTAATTAAGACTCGAAGTATTAACTTAAGCACTCTACAACAATGATAAATGATAATCATATATGTAATACATGTAAGAGTGTCTCTCTCGATTATCCATCGAAAGAATATCAAAATATTATCTGAGAAGTTACGCGCCAACTGAGAAGCCTATTTCTGAGATTTAAGAGCCAGGTCCTGATGTTTCAGAACCAAATACGCACTGGCGCATGCCCAGGTCGGTCCCTGAATAAGATATGAATTACTAGATGATGGCATTCATCCTGGAAAAATTGTATCCAGACTTTGGCTATTGAGACTCTACAGACTAGTCCGCGGAGTGGCAGAAAATCTGTAAAAAGTGGCGGAATAGAACTTCTAGAGAGATCGAGATTGCTCAGTCTCTCTACATAACAGAGAAATTTTCACAGAACTGTATATTGAAGATACATTATAGTTTTTCAGAGAGATCGAGATAGCTCAGTTTCTGAGCTATAGAAATTCTAGAGAACAGAACTTCTAGAGAGATCGAGATTGCTCAGTCTCTCTACATAATAGAGAAATTTACACAGAACTTGTATATCGAAGATATATTATAAATTTTAGAAAGATCAAGATAGCTCAGTTTCTCTAAAATAAGTCTGACTTTCGATAAAAATAAATTAATAAACTTTTGAAGAAAAATTGAAGAAAATGTCCCGTAACAGAAAGGATAGTTCAGTGACCGATAAATGCGGCAGTTGTAACAAATTGGTTACAGATAAGGAGAATGCACTTGAATGTGAATTACGTAACCTATTGTACCACACAAAATGTCAGAAAATTACAAAGGAAGTGTACACCTTTTTGACTGGTCAACAGGTGGCTGATTCTGAGCAAAACCCATCACCAATTCACTGGTATTGCAGATCCTGTAATGTAGGCACAATGAAGCTTATAGGCAGGATGTCTAAAATAGAAAAAAAGACAAAATGAAATGGAGGTAGATATTCAGCATCTGCAACAAAAAGTAGATACCCTAGAGGCTGATGCACAGAATAGTGGGAAGAAAGCCCAAAATATTAATATAGAAACAAAGGTGAAGAAAATAATTACGGAAGAAAAAAAAGCTGACCTGGAGTATGAACAACGCAAGAAAAATCTCCTGATCTTCAATGTAGCAGAACAGGAAGACGAAAGCAGTGAGATCAGACAAGAAAAAGATACAAACGAAGTGATGGAAATATGCTCAGCCATAGGCTGCACTCAGGAACAGAAGGTCATCAGACTTGGAAAAAAAAGTCGAAAAGCCTAGACCGCTGAAAGTCACCTTCCAAAATGAAATAATTAAAAAGGAGATTCTTAGAAATAGCCACACTGATATAATCAAGTAGCCTTTAGCACTGACCTAACTAGAGAGGAACGAGAGGAGAAGAAGAGACTGTTGAAAGAGGCTCAAGAACTAAACGCAGATTTGGGGGACTGGTTCTTCAGCGTCAGGGGTCCACCCCTGGCCATACAAAAAGTAAAGAGGAAGGTATAAAGAAAACAGATGTAAAACATGTAAATAAATTGAAAAACACGAATTCAAAAAAGCACAAGGTTGAGGGACTGCACATTCTTCTTTTAAATGCCGACAATGTAAATAACAAAATGGACGAACTACGCTTCATAGCAAAACAAGAGGACTTTGACGTTATTGGAGTAACAGAAGCAAAACCAAAAAACTGCACCTACAACCCATTAATAGCAAACTACAGTCTTGAAGGCTACGACTTGTACCACAGGAATTTGGATACTAAAGAAGGAAGAGGTGTCATAGTCTGCATTAAACAAAAATTGGAAGCAGAAGAAATACAGACAACATCTAGCAGTATGGCTAAAGATTAAAGTTGATGCAGGTGATAATCTACTTATAGGCAACATTTATAGGAGCTCAAATACTAGCTCAGTCGAAAATGACACCCATCTTAATATGATTATTAACAATATATGCTTTGGAAAAATCTTTTCACATATTCTGCTTATGGGTGATCTTAATTACCGGCACATAAACTGGAACTTGTGGACATCTCAAGACACACGCAGTGATTTCTTCCTAAACGTGCTACAAACTAATTTCCTTCATCAGCACGTCACAAGACCTACAAGATACAGGTTTGGACAAGCACCAAGTATTCTAGACTTAGTTATAACAAACGAGGAAGGAATGGTATCCGGCTTAGAAGTAATTAACCCAATCGGCAAGAGCGATCACTGCATAATAAAATTTACATTCAACTATTACTGCAACAGCACTACACAAAAAGAAGTACGACTTTATAACAAAGGGAATTACGACCAGATGAAAAAAGACCTAGATATAAACTGGCAAGAGAAATTTAAAAATTGTTTAGACGACATAAATAAACAATGGAATAAATTCTGCCAAACAATGTATGGAACTATTCAGAACAACATTCCAAAACGCCAAACGGGCAACAATGAAAGGAGGAAAATACCACTAGACAAGAAAACTGTAGCCTTAATAAAGAAGAAACACCGAGCTTGGACCAGGTATATGGAAACTAGGAAACAAGAACAGTATAATTTGTTTGCAAGATATAGAAACCAAGTGAAAAAAAGGACTATTATAATCCCTGATGGGTACGGGTGTGGGATGGGAAAATCTCACCCGAGGGCAAGATATTTGTGCCCGTACCCATCAGGGATTATTTTTCTCCCCCCACCATACAGCGGTAACGTTAGCCAGAGGTAATCGGCGGTTACGTGCTGATATAATCAACTCATTTGGTATTCGTTGTTTTGAAAAACTAATGACACCATCGGAAAGAGCATGCAAAAGTTATGTATATACCAAAGGTATATACCAGGAAATCAATTAGGAACGGTGGCATCTTGGGGTTTAAAGAGTTTTAGAGCATCAAACTTTGATCACACGGCATTCTGATGACGTCAAAATGAATTAGTTGGTAGCAAGAAACTGATACGATATGCTCAACGTCATAATAACGTTATAAAAGTATAACGCCACGTGGGTGGGGTGGGATACATCTGTCTCTCCCTGCTATCTCACTCTGGACAGACGTATGTTACACATGCAGTGGGGGGAGAAAAGAGACGACAAAAGAAATTTTGAGAGGAACATAGCAAACGAAGCAGAGACAAACCCTAAAAAAATTCTGGAAGTACGTCTCAAGTAGAACAAAAACGAAGACTGGGACGGCAGACGTCGAGAAGGAGGACGGTACGATGACGTCAAATGATGAAGAAAAGGCTGAAGTCCTAGCTAAATGTTTCTCAAGCGTAATTACAAGAGAGATAAACGACATACTGCCAAACACTGAGAAAAAACACACCAGGTCTACACTGCAATTCATGACCATAACTGAGGATATAGTCTACAAAAAGTTAAAAAAAAACTGAATCCGTCCAAGTCTCAAGGCCCAGATATGTTACACCCAAGGATACTAAAAGAGAACGCGAAACAGCTAAGTACACTACTGTCTTATATCTTCAACAACAGCATCACCCAACAGAAACTCCCTGATGAATGGAAAATAGCAACTATATCTGCAATATATAAAAAGGGCCAGAAAACCAAAGCCAGTATCTATAGACCATTGAGCTTGACCTGTGTCTTGTGCAAAGTAATGGAATTAAAAATCAGAGATAAACTAATTGAACACATGCAACAAAACAGCAAAAGACAGTTTGGTTTCATATCAGGCAGATCAACATCACTACAATTATTGCACACACTAGAGAAATGGTCAAAAAGTATAGATAACAAATTACCAACGCACGTTGTTTACATGGACTTCATGAAGTCATTCGACACAGTCTTACATAGAAGACTTCTTCGTAAAGTTAAAAACTACAATATCACGGGGAATATAGCTGGCTGGATAGAGGACTTGCTGTCGGGTCGCAAGCAGAAAGTAATTGTAAATGGTGCCTATTCTCCAGAACACAAAGTCATCAGTGGAATATCACAAGGTAGTGTACTTGGACCGATTCTTTTTGTGATGTACATAAACGATCAAGCGGATAACGTCTCATCAGACGACACGAAAATTTTCAAGGAAATAGGGGAAGAGAAACATATAGCAGAATTGCAAACAGACCTCAATAAGCTCCAAGAATGGTCCGAAAATTGGCTCCTGAAATTCCACCCCGACAAATGTGTGACAATGAAAATTGGCAAAAATCAATTCACTCCTGACTATACTTTAACAAGATCAGATGGCAGTCTATGTAAGCTAAAAATAGTACAGGAGGAAAAGGATATAGGAGTCATTACAGATGAAAAACTGAGCTTCGACAAACACATAAACGAGAAAGCAAACAAAACAAATGCAGTCATTGGAGCTATCAGAAGAACGTTCACACATCTTGACAGAGAAACAACTGTAAAACTTTACAAAGCACTGGTACGCCCACATATTGAGTATGCTCAGACAATCTGGAAACCCTACAAGAGAAAACATATAGACAAACTTGAAAAAATTCAAAGAAGATCTACTAAACTAATACTAGATCTTAAAGAGCTTAGTTATGAGGAGAGATTGCGAAAACTTGACCTGCCCACATTACAATATAGAAGACATCGAGGCGGCATGACTGAATGCTACAAACTATTCCACCACTACGATAAGGAAGTAACGGATATACTGAAAACGAATATAGGTGGTACAACAAGAGGACACTCATACAAACTGTATAAAGAGAACACAAGAACAGATATTAGAAAAAAACTCGTTCAGTCAGAGAATAGTCAATATATGGAATAACCTGCGACAAGAAGTTGTTGACTCACCCAATATAAATTTATTCGAAAACCGTTTAGACAGAGAATGGAAAAAGCAAGACGTGAGATTCGGCTACACTGCAGAGCTACCGGCTGGCGGGTTCCCAAGCAAAACATATGTTCCAACAAAAAGACCCATTAGAGACATGGATACCACCGATTATGAGCGAACAGAGATGGATATAGTGGCAGAAGTGCCAGCGTCCATAAACAACAATATGTAACAATAAGTAACGTGTACATGTATATTTTTTCGAAAAAAGTGTTCTCGTAGCCTCCATTTATACCTACTGATAGAGTTTCAAGTATGTGATAAACTTTATTAATCTTCTTCGCATACAGGCGTGCATAGACCTCCTCCATATATGGCTAAAATGGTTGCATATATGGCTAAAATGCTCGTGGCTGTATAAGGGTTAAAATACCTTAATGATTTAACTCAAATATCTGTCATATCTTGTTGTAATTTTCGGATCTTTCCGTTTATGTTCCGTGTTATGAAAAATTGTAAGAAACCTGCGTCTTATTTTCCCTGCTTGGTATTGTAGGGATATTGACATTGCTAGTTTTAAACACACAAGAATAAAACATCGCTATAAAAAAAAGTCATGGGTGGCGGAAGCTCGATAAAAGTGGAGGTGCACAAAATTACAATGCTGCCATGGTTCCACCCAGTGTCAGAAAGGTTACAATCGTGTATCTGTAAATGTACCATGACTAGCTGTAGTCTCTCGTTTAGATGAATATGCCGCTGTGTGGTCACTGTCCTCTCCGTTTCTTCTACTTCAACAATCTTCCAACCCGAAGGCCAGCCTTCGGGTTGGAAGATAGTTGAAGTAGAAGAAACGGACCGAAGCGACTGAAAGTGGAATTCTTTGGCTAAATATTCTTTGAATTTGCAAATACAGTTAAAACTAGAAGTCCTGTCATGAAATACGCACAAATAACACGTCGATCTGCGCGTTAATCTACGCGTTTTGACCAAAGTAAGGCTATCCAATTCTGTGCTTATGGGCTGTGCACAAGCAATGTTTCTGCCAATGGACCTCCAGGTAACCCGGAGGTCCATTGACAGAAACATTGCCTGTGTTTGCTAAGAGTAACCAGAAGAACCTGCCGTGCTTTGGATGCCATCCGATATGGCAATTGCGCGAAATTCCTACGCGCAATTAAGCCTAGATAAGAGCACAGTTTGGGACAGGACTTCTACTTTTAACGGTAATGTTACAGGACTGCCTGTATATTGACACGTTTGCAGGCGGCCATTTTAACTTATTGTGTAACTGAGAAACATATCTGTGGAAAGAATTGCAGGGGCACGTCCCGTGTGCCCCTGGCTCCGCTGCCTCTGCAAAATCTCCACAGACACAAGAGATGAGAGAACATATCCCAAAACAGGATGTTTCAAGTTTTTAATTGTAAAAGGTAAGAATATTGACGAGGCCCTTGTCTGGTTTTTTATAAAGGGAAGAAATTCACCCTGCTGGAAATATTTAATGAGCTGTAAAGTACGCCAGTGTGACATTTTTAACATTCTTAATTCACGAATCTAGAATATTCAATGAACACAAAAATTTGAATTACATATCTTTCTTGGAGCGAGCATGTAATATTTAGTGTTATATAGAATTTCTAACAAAGATGTGCTTGTGAGTTATACCAAAAAACGGAAAAGATGTTCCGAGTTCGGATGGGACTAGGATCACAACTGTCCGACCACGCAATACGAAGACGCGATCTTCATGTGTTTTATGCCGGTGTAACAGGAATGGAAGTCCGTAGGAAAATTAGTCCCCCTCTGGACTATTATTCCGCGGAATTATAGACCGAAGTCTAACATTTCTAGGAATAGTAGTCCGCCGGACTACTATTCCTAGAAATGTTAGACCTAGGACTATAATTCCGCGGAATAATAGTCCAGGGGGACTAACGTTCCTACGGACTTCCATTCCTTTTACACCGGCATAAAATATGGTCAGCAAGCGCGAAGTGTTGAGAATTTGGACCGAGACGGTAATGCGTACAGTAGAACCTGGGTCTACTGAATTAAAATGTTTGACTTGTCGATTGTGGGTGAGCCATCTCACGATAAAATCTGTCTCCAAATGAGTGTAATAATTTAAATATTACGACTAAACTTTATTAGTTAATAATAATGATGAAGAAAGAAGAGGCTACAATTGTTTTCCCAATTCGTGAATGTTCTAAGACGAAAGAGAGAGAAAAATTCAAATAAAAAATCGATATAATTAACATTTATTTAAGAAAGAAATTTAACATTTTTTTTTACAAAGTTATATCTTTTAATATTAGATGTCACGTGACTTTCCCGCGTTCTGATTGGTTGAACAGAAACACCCTATTTCCCGATAGTTCGTCAGCGAAATCGCAAAGACCTACTATCATTTTTGAAAAAAGAATTGTGCACGGTAATAGTGCACGGTTATAAATAGTAACATTCGAATTCGCTTAGAAAATTCCATTGAAGCGTAAATACTTTACAAGACATCTCATCCCATATACATTATTACATTTAGTTTGGAGAAATAAAAATATGTGTATCGAAAGTGATGTTTGTAGTAGTGTTGGGGGCGGGGAGGGGGTTAATGGAATAATGGTATTGTGTTTCTTGGGGTTTTGGTTCTCTACCTCTCTATCCCAGAACTATGAGTGGCAGAATTAACTTAGTTTACACGTTTAAACCCTGAACCATTTTCTTTTCTCTTTGGCTGTGAATAAGAATATTATCTTGCATATATGACTGACCGATGAAGAACCCCCCCCCCCCCCCCACACACACACACATCTAATATAATAAATATAGCACGACTTTTCGTTGACTATGCCAAAATAGTGGTCCTCGAGAAGAGAATAATCCCTTCGCTACGCGTCGGGACTATCCTCTTCTCGAGGACCACTATTTTGGCATAGTCAACTCAAAGCCATGCTATATTTATTAATAATTAGTTTGTGAGCTGTCACTCTCCAATCTTTATTTTTAGGTAAATTTTCCATGACCATGTCTACTTTTGTTGGTTTTGCAACTGTAGCATTTTTAAGGCGGGGTGGGGGGGGTGGTGGTGGGGGGGGTTGGTATATATAAAAATCGTCGCTTGAGTGCCAGAATGCCTTATGTCCCTATGGGACATAGGGCATTCTGGCACTCAGGCAACGAAATATACACTTTCGTCGAAATAAAGATAAAAAAAAACGGGTACAAAATAATTTTCACCTGGCTCTCTGTCTGATGAAGACCTTCTTCGGATTCAGACACAAGAAAAAATACACACAGAATACGAAAGAAATGAAATGTGGCGATAAAAGTTTTCGTAAGCCAAATTCTGACTGAACGGGTGTGTAACACAACCCGAAAAGAAAAGAAACCGGGGTAAAAGTAGAAAGCAAAAGATATACTGTCAGACAGACTCTGAAAAGTATTCTAGAAAATTCTAACTCACGAAAGAACTAGATTTTAATATAGCCTTTGACGATTAAAAGGAACTGGAAATTTAGAAATGTCAAGATACTTCCATTTATTACATGAAAGTGTGATAACTGAATGATTTAAACAAATTTGTCTGCAGTCCGTCGCCTTGAAATGCTCCAAGTAGCCCGCTAGGAGGAAATTTTAGAGTTTGGTGCTTTCTAGCTGGTGCGAAACGACGTGGGGATGTGCTGAGACTGCCCACGTAATGGGATAGTGCCTCTAAGGCCTAAAAAATTATACGTCTGTTTCCGCTAACCCGACCGACCCTATTTCAAACCACCGAGTCTACGCATTTTATTGAAATCGCAAAAAAGTGAAAAAACGGTGGCATTTTTGCCACTTTCTAAATCACGCCACACATATTGATCGTCAAACAATTAAGATTTTATAAAAAGAAACCCTATTTTATATACAGTACGTGGAGAGTGGATTGTAACTAAATCACCCTCAGAGTGGAGTTATCACCCAAGCTATAACTTTCAAATTTTGTATATATCGACAAAAAACACAAGCAATGTTTCAGCCAATGGACCCCCGGGTTTAACCCGGAGGTCCATTGGCTGAAACTGTGCTGGTGCTGGTTATGCTTTGCAACAAATTTGCATTTATTGGTCGGGTGGAATCTCCACTCTGCGGGTTATTTAGTGATAATACACTCTTTATGATATAATATTCAACTGTCCCCTTATTCTGAATTGTGCGTTCGCATGCCTCACTTTATCACGCCAAGCGAGGTCAAGCACACCTCAGCACTTGAAATAAATTGCCCTTTTAAGTGATTGTGGTAATGAACTGGTTAAGTAACATCGTTTTTGTCTTGGCTAAGAAAGCACAAATGACTTGCTTTTGTTTATTTGAAGACAATAAAGTTCCCTGCTTTAGTCTTGTATGAAAACTTTTGAGTTTTGAACACACCATTTTCAAAGCATGATGCTTTCGTGACGTCAGCGTGTGCTAACAACCAATCACTTTAAAGTACAAGTGTAAATTTTCAGGGAATCCCTTGGTATTTCACAAGGAAAATTTCCAGATTTTAAATAGCAGGCATGCCATTGGTCGAAATGTATAATGTAATTAACAACGCATGCTTACTGGAATACAGTCCATGTGTTTGCTTCAAATTCGATGTAAACAATATTCAATCACTTGCGTAATAATGGTCACCGTTGAGACAAAGCACTTGAGCAGTTGATGATGAAAAGTAATGCATAAACGTTTCATGGTCTGCCAGGGCAGACGGGGCGGAAAAAAGGGAAAAGAACCAAAGTTAAACCAACATTAATCCACACTAGTCTTGTTAACCGTGACATTCATTTAAAGCAAGTAGAAAATTGTCTACCGTCCCACCGGGATAAAACCAACTTTTTTAGGTACCGAATATGATTTAATTCGCCAGCATCGGTGACGGTATTGCCATTTTTACCGATTATAGTAGGTATACCGTAAAACTGCTGAGCACTACACTTGTTAAAAATATAGGTTCTCTTTAGAACCACAACTGGTTCTAATCTTGTCCCTGAGATGGAACCAATTCTGTTTAAACAGTATTTATTTCAAATCAAATAAATTTATAAAGATTAGCATTAAATTTTAACAGAATATTACATGAACTGAAGTAGATTCAGCAGTAAACTTGGAACCTATTCAACGCAGTCGCCAAACATTTTGAAACAAAGAAGATGTGAACAGTTGGCATATCGAACCAGTTTTGGTTCTGTATAGTACCAAAACTGGTTCGATATGCCAACTGTTCATATCTCCTTTGCTTAATAATGATTTGAGACAACCTCGTATGAGCTCTAAACTTACGACTGAAACCCCCTCAATCTATGTTGTTAATATTTAATGTTAATCTTTACAAATTTATTTGATTTGAAATAAATACTGTTTAAACAGAACTGGTTCCATCTCAGGGACAAGATTAGAACCAGTTTTGGTTCTACAGAGAACCTATATGTTTTGCAGTGTACACATAGGCCTATTTTATGTTGAAAAAGTTATAAACTAAGTTTAGGGAACTGCATTCTGGAAAAATAAATAAATAAAAATAAAGAAATTTTCCCGACCCACTGACCCTATTTTTTATCTCGTTAGCGGAAACAAACATATATCGTTTTTAGGCCTAAAGGTTTGTTGTTCGCTTTTACTGGTGCAGGGAAGCGACTAAGGCAAGCTTGCATCTACAAGACATTTACTAGTGGGTTCCGACGCTGCCTAAAACACTTGGATGATCGCCAGAAGTTAAAAGTGAACAGATTTTGCGGTAGGAGTAATGGCGAAAAATGTGTAAATAGGCTAAAACAAACATTGAAAATGATGGAAATAGAAGCGTCGGACAAAAATAAAATGTGTTCCGGCCGCTGAGTGCAGTTGCTTGCAATTTACGGAATTAGTCCTGTGATCCTTGATTGACAGTCACGTGTCTTTGTCGAGTGCCCAGACCGCGTGAAAACAATTTGTCCCTGCTGAAGAGTAGTTGGAATTTGAAGTTCTGTTGAGACCGAGAGGTCTATACGTGCACAGCTGTTCGAACCAGAATGTTATTCGGGCGACGTGCCCAGCTTTTGTCCAGTCGGACTTGGAATTAATGATGAAGGCCTGAAAAGAAGTAAAATGGTTACATTTGACATGCAGTGTCGTGTAACAGCACAGTCACGCTCCTCTTTTTTTTTGAATGACCGGTGGTTATTCACACGTTTGTGAAACCGGTTACAGGTTTCGCTGACATAATTGACATATTCCACACTGAAGTAGATATATCACATTTGAATCTTTGCAGGTGCCGCGGCAAAAAATTCTAAAAGAGACCACAGTACTGGTGCTGTTGAACTAATCGGATGTAGGCATCATTGTGAACGGTTTACAACCGGTTTTTCCACAGGCTTGGCTGACATCACGTTCACAGTTGACTGGACTGAGGCTGGCACGAACAAGAATGCCACGAATGTTTTTTGGACGCTTGAAAGCCACGACTGGAGGATTGGGAAATGTCTTGGATAAGGGTGGATCATTCTCAATAAGCGTCCAGTCTTTTTCGAAATATGAGGGAAAGATTTGAAAGATCTGGGTGATATGTTGTAACAAAGGGTATGCACGTGTTCTGTGTAGATGGGCGATATCGTAACAGATCGTACCGTGTTTGTGCATCAGCTTTACTAATGCATTGTCAACCCGTTCTCGCCTGTACTTACGGCTTACAAGATGAGACCGACGATCAGAAAAAGAAGCTTCCTTGTCAGCGGGTTCAGAACAGATTCTCTTGATTCTGATAACAAGACTGTATGGAATGTTTTTGACAATGTGCCTGGGATGGCAACTACTTTACCTGCAGAGTGGACTGTAACTAAATCACCCGCGGATTGGAGTTAGCACCTATAACTTTCAAATTTTGTGTTTATTGACTAAAAACACAAGCAATGTTTTAGCCAATGGACCCCCGAGTTTAAACCGGAGGTCCATTGGCTGAAACTTCGCTTGTGCCTGTTATGCTTTGCAGCAAATTTGCAATTATTGCTTGGGTGGAATCTCCACTCTGCGGGTGATTTAGTGATAATACACTCTCAACGTACTGTAGATGGAAGCAAATATTGGTGTAAGTCTGTAGGTTTGCAATATAAGCTTGAAACCATGCGGTTAATGTCAATGCGCGAAGTGGTATCAAGAAATGAAGAGATTTCTGCAGTGAATTGTTTGGAATGGTGAAGTGTGTTGCAGAAGGAGACAAACTCCAAGAGATCAGATTTAGTTCCACTCCACTTTAAATCAATATCATCAATGAACCCGAGCCAAGATGTGGGCGTGGGGAATGGTGAGAACAAGAAAATAAGCTTCTCAAGACGACCCCAAAAAATATTGGCATAAAAAGGAGCCGTGCGCGTCCCCATGGCCGTACCACTGATCTGAAGATAATTCACGCCAGTGAATTGAAAATTGTTGAACTTCAGTACAAGTGTGATAAGATCTACAATGTCCTCAGTAGAGGGGAGGTGGGGGGGGGGGGGGGGTTCTAAACATGAACGTGTATCCAACGCCTCCTTACATGCTTCACTCCCTTCACCATAGGGTATGTCTGTGCACAGGGAAACTACATCCATCGTGCACAGCAAAGTGTCATCTGGGAGCTCACTCATTTCGTTATAGTCAATGAAACTTGTAGTTGTAAGCGCTGGTAAACTCTTTGTGCTATGTTTGTTCATACTGATTCAACATCGCTGATGGTTGAACCACAAGGAATTATCAGTTGTCATTTCAGTATTTTCACATCATTACAGACGTTCACTGTTTCAAACGTTAACGTATTAAATTATTTTAACAGCGTTAAAAAAAATTAACCAAGTTAATAACGTTTAACTTTGAAGATTATAATTGTATAATATGTGGCATTGCGTCATTATCTTGTGTTTACCCAAGCCGGATCGCGCGTGCCGATGACGTCGAATTTGCGCCATTTGACGAAATTGAAGAACACGAATAATTTAGATGTCCATAGGCGACCCATTGATTTGGCGGAGAGACCATATTTGACGATACAGCAATGTCAGCTTCACCCGAACGCATATTTTCCATGTGAGGACTGGTATTCGAGCAGCGGCTGATGTTTCGTTCTATGGATACGGCCGCAGCGATTGTATTATTAAATGAACGCATCGCTGAATGTTAGAATTTACGATAACCTCCGAGAACTATATTAACTGCTCGTCCCCTGAGTTCCAATGTGTTATATGTGTCAGTAGGCCAGTAGGCACATAGAACACATTGGAACTCAAGAAGGGAACTATACGTAATAAAGATGGCCGAAGTTATTAAGTTTTTTGTTCATTTTAACATTTAACGTCATTTAAATCGTTAACGCAGAATTATTTAACACGTTGACGTGTTAGGGAAAATTTTAACTCCTCCCAGCCCTGCACACGTTGTAAAATTTCTTGATCGTTTATTATATATTTCGGAATAGGGCAGTGCTTGAATTATCTCTTTTTCTGCACAGTGTCACTGTTAGAGAAATTTTGTGCGTTTCGGCGTACAGATTCTGCTAGAAATCCTTTATGCCACACTTTCTTGTGGATGTGATCGTTTTTACGATCGCCGGAAATTCGAAATCAATTAAAATTCACCCGCTATAATTATTCTTTACTTGTAAATGTTCGTTTATATTCCGAAATGAGTATGAACGATTTTGTGTTATTGTATACAGCCATCGTTTTTACCGACTTTCTGAACGGCTGACCAATACAACCAATCACTCTTACATTGGTCGCTTTGGTAGTCTTTCACTTCCTTTTCATTGGTCGTTTATTTGAACCATTGGTCGAATATTATATGAAGCGTCGTTGGTCGGGGTCACCCGTTCATCAACAGCCGTACGGAGCAGGCGTCAGCGAATAACGTTTGTCAGCAAACTTCAAATCAACACAGAAATTAAACATGTAAAGGTACTTGAACACAGTTACTAAAAAATTATAAAGACTTACACTGCCATTTTATACCTACGCTGACAAAGTGAAGCAACCTATACCGTGTAATGAAGAATGAAGTACTAACGAGCAGTGGCTGCTACGGGGAGGGGGGCCTGGGGGGGGGGGCTCCCCCCCCAACACGAAGTTGCCACCCCCCTCCCACTCGCCAGTCAGAAGGAATCATAGGGTAAGGGTCTACTGAACAAAGACGGTCGACAAAAAAGAATTCAAATCATATTGAGAGGCTAGCTGATAAAATCAGCAAAAAAGCTTTAAACATACTATGGGCAGCCGAAAATTGTCAGATTCGAAAAAGGGTTATGGTTGATTTGTCCGGATTGTAAGGTAAAAAACATGCATTATTCTCATGGAATTAGTCAGCATTTTATGCTCTAAATGCCACCAGAATACATCTGAGAGCATCTAGAAATAAAATTTCCTCGGGGGGAGGGGGAGGCTTCGCGTTTGATCATAGCCCCCCCCCCCCCCCCCCCCCCCCGATTTCTCCCAGGTCCCCCATACTGGAAATTCCTGGCGCCGCCACTACTAACGAGGCCAGGGACAAGTAAAGTAGACATGTAACATTGAAGTCAAGTTCGAAGACACGAAGTACTAACCCTGCCATTAATTACATAAGGCCATACCTGAATGTTACTGTCGTTAGTGATTAGAGGACAGAAACAGACTGTTTCATGGCTGGAATTCAGAACCTTAATCCTTGTCCCGTTACGTGACTGCAACTATCAGTGGGCGGCGGAACGATTTTCAAGGGGGGTGTGGGGTGGGGTGGGGGGCTGGGTCAGGCGATGGATGGTCGGCGGCCTGACAGGCTGACCGTGGTTTGCCCGTCGTACGAAAATGTTGAATTCCAGGGTCCCAAAACCCCCATTTTCATGCATCTGAGCGGATATTTTGAGATTTCCTTTGAGATGTATTTGAAATATTTCAAACTTTGAGAACCGTTAAAAAACGTCGGTAAAGCAAACAAGTGAGGTCAGTTTATCAGCTTTGGTCGTAACGACCAAAGCTGATAAATAGAGCTCACCTGTATGCTTTAACCAGACGTTAACAGCAATTATACTGTCTGTGGATTATCTTGTCTGGGGTGGATTTGATACTTGTATGTCTGTAAGATTACGATCAATTTCAGTAACCGATTTTTTAACAGGACCTGCATATATTTTAGCGTTTACTGCCACTTACTGCAAAAAATGATCCGAAATCCATCGAAACTGAACCAGTACGAGAGAAACATAGCTGGCGAAAATATGAGGGAGGCTCTCGATCCGCCCCTTGTTTCGCCAGTCATTGGTTGTGTTAAAATATATGCATACAAAAAAAACATGGCCTGCAAAAAAGTGTGAGCTGGGGGGGGGGGGGGGGGCTGAAGCCCCCAGATCGTCAGGTATTGCTGATCAAACTGTAATTTATATTTTCCGGGTATCAAGAATAATTGTTAATAAATTATTGCTATCTCTTTAACCCTTTCTTCGTGAATTTGTATCCAATTCTGTTGACTTCTGGTCAGGGCGTATTGTTGATTAAAACCAAGGATCCTGGTGCGCAATGTAAATGGAAATCCGTGCAGTAGTTTTATTTGGGACATGCTTGAAAAGGTATTCACTCCCATTGTTCCTCAACGACTAGCACTTTTTCTCACCCTAGGATCACCAGAAAACCCCAGAACTGCAAAAGCTCCTGGAAGTGGTTCCAGTCTTCGTGACTATTTAGAGAGAGCTGGGGACGCAGCGCACCACAGGTTTAAGAGTATACAGTCGCGGCTGCTGAAGATTAATGTGTTGTTTAGTTAACCCTCCAAGAAGCAAGATACAGCTCAAGAATCAGAATTTTGACTGCAGGTGGATTATGAATAAGCAACTTTGACTGACAACTTCTTAGAGAATTACAGAAAGAGACTTCACTATTCTTGTTCCTCAAGCTAATTGATATTAACCCCACTTGGAATCGACTACAGTATTTCGATTGGCATGTGATCAATTTAACCTTGCAAATGGAGTTCACGGGCCACACTCTACCTATATTCATATTTAATAAATATAGCATGGCTTTGAGTTGACTATGCCAAAATAGTGGTCCTCGAGGAGAGGATAGTCCCGACGCGTAGCGGAGGGACTATTCTCTCCTCGAGGACCACTATTTTGGCATAGTCAACGAAAAGTCATGCTATATTTATTATATTAGATGTGTGTGTGTGTGTGGGGGGGGGGGGGGGGGGGTTCTTCATCGGTCATATATGCAAGATAATATTCTTATTCACAGCCAAAGAGAAAAGAAAATGGTTCAGGGCTTAAACAGGTAAACTAAGTTAATTCTGCCACTCATAGTTCTGGGACAGAGAGGCAGAGAACCAAAACCCCAAGAAAAACAATACAATTATTCCATTAACCCCCTCCCTCCCCCAACACTACTACAAACATCACTTTCGATACACATATTTTTATTTCTCCAAACTAAATGTAATAATGTATATGGGACGAGATGTCTTGTAAAGTATTTACGCTTCAATGGAAGTTTCTTAGCGAATTCGAATGTTACTATTTATAACCGTGCACTATTACCGTGCACTATTCTTTTTTCAAAAATGATAGTAGGTCTGTGCGATTTCGCTGACAAACTATCGGAAAATAGGGTGTTTCTGTTCAACCAATCAGAACGCGGGAAAGTCACGTGACATCTAATATTGCTTTCTAGTGGCCCTACCCCTGAGTGCGTTCGAGAGTTTCTTCTCCGAGTTGATCTACAGCATCTTTATCGCTTTTCGGATATATCTTGTCTTTTAACAATCAAAATAAACTCCTCGAAATCTCGCCCTTCTTTCTTCAGGATTTCAAGACATGATTTTGTCCAAATATAAAAAGAAATCTACTTGATCTTCAGTCGGTTTTAATCTCATGTTATGATTTTCGTATTATATTCAAATTTTGTCACCTCGACCTCAATTCGATGGGGTGAGAGTTTAAAAGAAAAGATTTTCTCTCATAATTCTTACATGGAATGATTCTTTTTAACGAGATTTTTCTTGCCGTTTCCATTACTTTTTTAAAAGATTTTTAACTAATATTATTAAATTAATTTATATTTTTTTTATTGTTTTATATACATAAATAATTTATTTTGGATCAATTTTTAAAATCTTATTTAATTAATTTATTTATTTTTTATATGTGAAATTTTAATTTTTTTTAGAATTAATTATCTTTTTTATTTCTAATTACATGTATATATATAAACTTCAGTTTATTAATTTCTTATTATATAACATTCATTTTTATTATTTCTTATCAATATACGTGAAAAAATTCGAAAATCAGAATCCCATGGTCGCCGTCAACGTCTTGGGATATTAAGTCGATTCAAAACTAAAATATATTTCCTCTGATAATACGCTAGCAAAAGAAGCACGAGAAAAACATCCATCTATTATTGATTTCGAAAGATGACAATCAGCATTACTGTTGGACCGAGACTGTCCGGGAGTATGCGTTAATTATTGTTGTCCCTGTATCCAGATAAATTCTGTCCTTTGATTGGTCAGACTGCCTTGCACAAATAGCCATGACAAAGGGTGCACCTAACATCTAAGGTAAATGAGAGTGTGAAACATCCAGGGTATAAGCGCACGCGAAAAATCGGGGGTAAATGGTTTAAATGAAAGCTTTTCGCGTTTGCTCTCCTCGACATAAAAGTCGAACCCAAAAACCTGAAAATAGTCACAAATATCATCAGATTTCCGACAATTTAATCATAATAAAAATAAATTAAGAGCAAATAATTCGTGCCGTGAGTACAAATGTGTTCTATGTGCCTACTGGCACATTGGAACTCAGGGGACGATATGTCAACACAATACGGTTTACTCGTTTCCTTAACGACCCAAGGGATGTAACTCTATCTGTTGTCTTCTGCGATTACAAAAACAAAATAATTATCACGAATTTGGTCCAAGTCATTGTGGAGCTGAGAAATGTGTCCACAAATTTATTTCCACTATGTTTGTATTGTGTTTCAAACGGGACAAAAACGTTATCTCCGCCAACATGTATGGAATATGGAGATTTAATACATGGATGCCTCATTTAAACACCTCACCTGCGACACGGTGTTTATAAACCGACATCCAGGTAGTGAAACAGACCAGCAGACATCAGAAAGAGGGCTTTTCTGTCTCAGCTGTCTGAATTCCTTCCACAGCAAAGAATCGTCAGAACGTCACGAGGAGTATTGCAACTTAAATCAATGTGTTGCCGTTGACATCCCTAAACCTTTGGCACATCAAATTCACACATCACAACAGAAGACTGAGAGTGCATTTCGTCATGTATGCCGATTTCGAATGTTTCACTGTGAATATGAGCTCGTACCAGCCCAGCGATCGTCAGTTATACAGACAAATATGAGAAGCACATACCAGCAGGATACTGTTTCTACATAAAATATTCTTTTGAATGTTGACATTCTTCAGGTCTATACACGTGAAACAGTTTTGAAAAATCGACACCCGAATAAAAGAAAGTGAGTGATCAGGATCAGGATTACTACACCAGTAATGTTAGATGTGCCCCACACAGCAATTGAAATCTAAAGTGACGAGATGCCAAATTCTTTCCTGTGATATTTCGCAATCTGTCAGGTTATGACAGTCATCTGTTCGTTAAGAATTTCGGTAGTGTCGGCAAAAGCATATATAAACTGCATCACATAGATCGAAGAAAAATAAATTTTATTCACGAAATAGATAGTAACGTGTTGAAAAGAAGAAAAAAAAATAGATGCACAGACATCAGCAGTCAATGTCAAGTGAGAAATACGTTTCATAGATTTAAATTCATGTCGACCAGTCTTGAGAAACTGGTCGGCAATTCAGGGAAGAGAAAATTCGAGACCACGACCAACACTTTCGAGACGAACGGCGCAACTGGATCGCGTATACCAGAGCTGGGAGGAGTTAAAATGTTCCTTAACACGCTAACGTGTTAAACAATTCTGCGTTAACGAGTTAAATGACGTTAAATGTTACAATGAACAAAATTTTATTTGAATATAACTGAACTTACGTACAGTTCGTCTCTTGAGTTCCAATGTGTTCTATGTGCCTACTGGCACATAGAACACATTGGAACTCAGGGGACGAGTAGTTAAGATAGTTCTCTCAGATTATCGTAAATTCTAACATTCACCGATGTTTTCATTTGAGAATACAATCGCTGCGGCCGTATCCTTAGAACGGGGCATCTGCGGTTGCTCGAATACCAGTCCTTACGTGGAAAATAGGCATTTGGATGAAGCTGATATTGCTGTATCGTCAAATATCGGCGGGCCAACTTCGTCAACGTTTGGTTGGAGGGCTACGGACATATAAATTATTCGTGTTCTTCAATTTCGTCAAATGGCGCAAAATTCGACGTCATCGGCACGCGCGATCCGGCTTGGGTAAACACAAGATAACGACGCAATGCTACATATCAATATGCAATTATAATCTTCAAAGTTAAACGTTATTAACTTGGTTAAATCTTTTTAGCGTTGTTAAAATAATTTAACACGTTAACGTTTGAAACGTTAACTGCTTCCAGCCCTAATCCCTATGGTTACATGGGCAATTTGAATAGATTGAACTAGTCCACGCTGTCTTATAAAACATATTTTTATTCGAAATTATATGATGCTGACATTTCCGACGTCGACTACGAACACGTTCAAAAAGTGTGGAAAATATTCGACATGAAATCTTTGAGAGATTATCACGACATGTATCTGAAAACCAACGTGCTTCTCTTGGCCGATGTGTTCGAAAATTTTCGATTGGCAATGTTTTGAGTTTTTTTAAAAATATATCAATATATCAGCTAATATATACCATTATTTGTGTTTCAAACCTTGAAGATGATGTTGTACATCACACTCTTAACATAAATACAACATCAGGAGGCTTTATATGTGAGAATATTGGGCTTAAACTGGGAAAATGTCACACGTTAGTAGGTGGTGGGTGTCTTGTTCGAAATGCAGAAAATGTGCAGACAATATTTTGGGAACAATTCAAATGAAAATTTGTTCCCGTATGTGTACACCTGCTCTGGCCAAGCCTGATAATGAACATCTTGTCATTTTTAGATTGGGGCCTACAGCAGTCCACAGAGGTTTAAGTTGGTGGTCCCAGTTTAACCCTTTACCTAACATGAAAAGCAGACGACACTTGCCAAAAAATGATTGAATAACTAATTTTTTTCATTTTTTGTCTCAAAAACATAGGTTATGACCCCTCATTGGAACGAGTTCGACGAGCTCGTTCCAATGAGGGGTCATAACCTATGTTTTTGAGACAAACAATGAAAAAATAATAAAAATTAATTGGCGATTTTTGAGAATAGCGCTGGCCGGTTTTGGCCGTTATTTTGGGTAAAGGGTTAAGAACATTATGAAAACCCCCTAAAGACAGCTGTGCCTACTAAGTTTATAGGTTTATTTTGGATTTTAATGGGAGAGTGGGGTGGGTGTCTGAGAACGGTAGTAGAAAATATGAACGTAGTGGGTGGTGGGTGTAAAAAGGAGCCGAATAAAAAATAGGACGTCACGTCTTGCAAATTTTTAGTGCCCCGCCCCCCCCCCCCCCCCCCCCCCCCGTTGCAAGCACAAAAAAACTGTGCATGCCAATTGAGAAGAGCTACACCCGCATCTGTTAGTTTTGCAAGGCTGTGTAGTCGAACAGGAAAACCGATCCATGCGCAGAACCGTGTCGGAGGCAACCAGTACACCAGTTGGAAGAGTCACGGGTGATAAAGTTTTTGAAATTTCTTCCTTGACAAAACCATAATTTGTAGCATCCAATTGTGAGGGACGAGGTCTAAAGCATGTTTCCGAATGCACACTTGGAAAAGTGCGCATTTGATGTTCTCTGTGAATGCTTCGGTGGTTGGAGGTAGGCTACACAGACTGGGAACTTTGGTAGCTCCCTTCTTCCCTATCTTCGATATCCAAACACTAATTCTCGCTTCATACATGGTGCTCGTATCTTTGCAACCATAACATGAACACATGAATTGAGTAGCTTGGTTAAGTACCTTAGACCACGGGGCATTAACGTCACCAACGGAGGCTAGTGAGTTTTCGCCGCATTTTAATACTTTTAACGTGCGACCTTTGCCAATTCCAAAAACAGCATCCAACTCTGTCGCATCCAGAGAGGGCATGAGCCGCAAGCAAGTCTGGGATAATGCCTCTATGCTTCTCAACAGTTGCTGCGATATCAACAACCGATTTTCCTTCTATTAGAGATTCCAAGAAGATATTGCATGCAAGCCAAAAAATAAGCAGACTGACATCTGCAAAATGAGGTCCCCAGAGGGTGAATTTAGGAATGCTACCCTGCACAGCAGGGTAGCATCACTAAATTTACCCTCTGTGAATCTCAGTCTGTATCAGGGTCTCAAAACTAAACAGAAAGAGGTACCCAGAGGGTAAATTGGCCCACTGTATGGGATAACATGATCAAATTCACACTCTGGGGGCCTCATTCTGCAAATGTCAGTCGCCTTATTTTCATGCCTGGTTGCATGACAAATTTTGGTCCAGGCAGTGACGCAGGAGCAACGCATATGCATCAGTGTCATCTGCAAGAACTATGACATTGTCATTACCAGATGCAGCCTGAGGAGCTTTCTATACAATAATGTTATCAGCTTCTTCATGCTTAGTTGCCATGTCATGCCTTTCAATAACTACACCCTTGTTTAGTTCAAATGGGGCAGCGTTTTGCACGCGTGTTGCCCGGTGTTGTCAACAGCGAACTGCTTGTCACATCAAAATTGATTCACAATTATGTCAATCTACTGTTCCTTATTTTCAGTTACATTCAGAACGAATTTCTGACATGGTAGTGGTGACGTTGAACTCAGCGAAAATTTCCTGCAAGATGCCTCGCCACTTCTCTTAGCTCTAGTTGTACACTTAGTACTGAAATCTTTGTGCTTGTCCAACACAGGTTAGGTGTCCCCAAACAAGAGTCTCAGCTTTACTTGTCTTGTTCCTGAAATTTCTTAACATAATCTTTTACTGTTGGAGGACATAATTTACTGGGAGCAGGCCAATGTGGTATCCATAGTAGCACACAACCATCTATTATTGTGCAAGATGGCGCATTTCTCTTTCATGTCTTCACAGATGAAATCATAACCGCAGTTTCAGATTTCAGATCGGACTTAGATTTTGATATTCGCATACAGTTAAAACTAGAAGTCCTGTCATGAAATGCGCACGAATAACACGTTGATCTCAGCGTTAATCTACGCGTTATGACAATAGTAAGGCTATCAAATTCTGTACATATGGCCTGTGCACAAGCAATGTTTCAGCCAATGGACCTCCGGGTAACCCGGAGGTCCATTGGCAGCAACATTGCCTGTGTTTGCTATGAGTAACTAGGGGAACCGTCCGTGCTTTGGATGCCATTCGATATGGCAATTGCGCGAAATTCCTACGCACAATTAAGCCTACATAAGCGCACATTTCGTGATAGGACTTCTAGTTTTAACTGTATCACCATTCTCATTGAAAACAACTGTCGGAATTTGGTACAATTCATATGATAGTATGTCATTTATACTAACGTCTCTTGAGCTATCTTGAAGTCCCACATTGAGTAAATAAGATTGCTGTCAAAGGTTTATTTGTCACCCAACTTGACTGACTTTTTGATAACTGCCATTGTTTCAACGGGTATTGATATCTTATCATAAAACCCACTCGAGAGATTTGTTCCCAAAACCATTCAATGTTTGCCGGCCAAGTGATATGGTCATGTCCAAATTGACATTTTTGGTAGCAATCTCACCACTGACTACGTTTACTGTTGCATCAGGGTGTTGTGTGGGATCCAGTGGGTGTATAACCGCTGCGCGTTTGTTCATGATACACTCACGATCTGCGTGGTCAGCAGCAATTCTCGCCTTCATCTCCTCTTTGTGTTCAAGCAAATGCCTGCGCCGTGACATCGGGCTCTCCCAACTGAACGACACCATTAAATAGTTGGCCGCAGCTATGGAGGCTTAAAGCCCACACCTTCAAGGCTTTTGATTTCAATGTAATGTAATGTCTATAAAGCCTGACTTACCATGGCCGTAACGCATGAATGTTGTTTCAATGAACATATCGCCCCATCAACGTGTCTCATTACATGAAACCTTTTCAAAAAGTGCTGTAAAACTTCTAGTGGTACCCTTTGCATCTCTTTCAAGTAGTATGAGCCGTACCTAGCATATTTCATGTGACCCGATGCAAAGAAATACAAATGGGGGGGGGGGGGGGGGGGGTATACTTTTTAAAGGCGCTATAAAAAAAATGCTCAAGACTGACAGATGGCCAGCCGATGAAATTTTGATGTCGGATACCTGAATTTACACAATCCGCAGAGACAAAACACTTCATACGCGAAAACACGCATTCGTGAATTTCGGGGGTTTGGCGACCGGAATATGTGCTCCAATGTGTTCTCAGAAGGCACATAGAACACACAGAAACTCAAGGGGCGAGTAGTAAAGATAGTTCTCTCAGTTTATCGTAAATTCTAACATTCAGCGATGTTTTCATTTAAGAACACAATCGCTGCGGCCGTATCCTTAGAACGAGACATCTGCCGTTGCTCGAATACCAGTCCTTATGTGGAAAACAGGCATTCGGATGAAGCTGATATTGCTGTATCGTCAAATATCGGCGGGCCAGCTTCGCCAACGTTTGGTAGGAGGCCTACGGACATCTAAATTATTCGTGTTCTTCAATTTCGTTAAATGGCGCAAAAGTCATCGGTACGCGCGGTTTCGCATGGGTAAACACAAGATAACGACGCAATGCTACATATTATACAATTATAATCTTCAAAGTTAAACGTTATTACCTTGGTTAAATTTTTTAACGTTGTTAAAATAATTTAATACGCTAACGTTTGAAACGTTAACTGCTCCCAGCCCTGATAATAGTTCTCTGCTAAGGTGGGGCAGTTGAACCGTTGCGCATCACACAGCGTGTTTGAAACGCGTTGCACTTGGTGTGTAGACGTGCGGTATACCGCGAATGTGTAGGTAGGCCTTCGGTGTACACTTCCCTTCAGCCACTGTGATGTGAGTTCAGGTGTGGCGAGGGTTGAACATTTATGATGGGCGTAAATTAACTCTTCGGCGTGTTAAAACATTGTTTTAACTTGGACCGTTCGGTCGCTACCGCTTCCTCCCACTTCCCTTAATTCCCTAGTTATGACTAGCCCTCCCACCACAAGACACTTGTGCAAAATGCAGTGCCCAAAAACCGAATCTGAGGCATTTATAGCGTGTGTAGCCGTGTGTACACTCTAAAATCGGTTGGGTTAAAAATCAACCCAAATCGACTGGGTTGAGTGAATATGAACCCAAATTGGGTTCATATTCACTCAACCCAGTCGATTTGGGTTGATTTTTAACCCAACCGATTTAGAGTGTATACGGGAGATCACTTTAATGCTCTATATGTTATTTAAAAGTTGCTCGAGGCCAATGTTCAGGGGGAGCGAAACGTTTAGGGGTGGCTATGCACCCACCCCTGCCCCGCGTCCCACGCCACTCCGTGGATGCGCCACTGTCAAGCAAAATGTTCTGCTTACATTTTGCACATGCTGAAGATTTTGTAACGACAAATGCAAGTGCTCCGGAAAGGAGAACAGACTTAATTAACATACTCAGCGAAAATGTTCAAGTAGATTCGTGCATGACAGACGTCGCAAATGTTTTATAATATTTCACACGTTTCTTCGCATCTGTTTTCAAGTCACGTGTCCGATTGTGTCTCTAATTCTAACTGTTGAGATTTCAATACCTTTGCCTTTCGTTGCACGAAGCTAGCGCTTGGGCTCTATATACGAAATGTTAAAATAGATTCATGTTGTTTAAACCGTTTTCACTCATGAACGTCTCGCTGTTTCGTAATGCCAGGGAACGCCTATGGACGTTTCCGGTGAGTTCGAGACAATGGAGTGTTTATGAATCGAGATAGGTTACGTCTACGGGTCTGGCATTACTATTTTATTGTGTTGCTCAGCGAAGAGGTTACCATGAATGCTAATACCAGTCAAAGCAGTGTTGAAACCCGCTAACGTGACTCTATTGAATAAATCCATTGTTGGAGCTCCAGAGGCGTAGCTAAGATTTGGTATTGTGGTGGTGGGGGGGGGGGGTGATTTGTGGGGGATACCAGGTCGATATATTCCATAGGCATATCCGAAGGCCTGAGGTGGGGGTGGATATGGCCCTCCCATTGGTGGTGGTTCGGGGTGGTCCCCGGACCCCCGCCAATGGGAGAGCCATACCCACCCACTTCAGGCCTCTGGCATGATCCTCCTCCCATTGTGGGGGTCGGGGCCTCCCTGAGAAAATTTTGAAAAGTCAATACCCTGTGACTGAATCTGGGATCCTCTAAAGCTTTAAGTTTCCCATTTTAAGGGGGGGGGGGGGCACTGTGGGGCTCTACCCGCGAAATGTTTAGATTAGAACATGTTTTTTTTTCCATTTTTTACACAAGAATACCGTACTAGTGTCGCACTGCCGAGAGAGAGAGAGAGAGAGAGAGACAGACAGACAGACAGACAGACAGACAGACAGACAGACAGCAGACAGACAGACAGACAGACAGACAGACAGACAGACAGACAGAGTATGCGACTTCGGGCTTTGCCACGGATATTTCCGGACATACAGGCTAAACTGGTCAGGTGCGGTTTGTATTTATTTTTTCACAATAACAAACAATATTCTGCATTTGAAGAAGGAAGGTCCAAGTAAGTGGCAAGTAATCGTTGAGAAATCACCTGTGACATCAATTGAAAATTAGACCAAATTTCCTTTTGTTACTTTATATAATCGAAAACAATAGACAGTTCTTGGAGTTGTATATTGTTTTCATTTATTAATCATTACAGATGGAAAAATGACTTTTTGGCAAACTAATTAGAAGCTACTACGTCACAGATAATTCGTCCTTAAGAATATCTGTCAGTATCAAACCCGCCTACACTACGTAACATCCACTTTGGTCCTTTGTTAAGCGAATGAGTTTTCAGCTTACCTGAGTGAAAGTCAGGGTGAGCTATTGTGATCACTCACCATCCGTGCACCCGCCCGAAATTTCTGTTTTCCAAATCGATGAGCCGATTTGAACTAAATTTGGTATGTGGTATGAGTGAGTCATAAGTAGTTATTCATCCCAAACAAAATCTCGCTTCCCCGTGGGAACCTCAGGACCTAAAAATAGAAATATTTCCAGACGACCATCTTTTTGTTATTTGTTGTTTGGTATCTGTATGTTATTTGGTATGGAGCATCCTTAGGATCAGTTAGGGATCTGCGAATCACAAATTTCTTTTCGAATCGAATCTCGAATCGAATCGTGTCTCTGATATCGACATCGAATCGAATTCCGAATCGAATCTTAAAAGACAAGTTATTTCATATTGCATCAAACGGAAGTTACGGAACACTGTGACGACCCTTACGCGATAGAGTGAACACCTTAAACACCAATAACTAAACATTCTCTGTAGCACCGTCGCTGAAACAGCTAGGCCTATTGTCCATAGTTTTAGTTTTTGAAGGCCTAACTTGTTTCTATTCACGTTCTTAAGAACGTGAATAGTAACAAGTTAAGCCTTCAAAAACCAAAACTATGGATAATGTTCTGGGCCAAATTCACACCTTACCTACAGTACGTGGAGAGTGTATTATCACTGAATCACCCGCAGAGTGGACATTCCACCCAAGGAATAATTGCAAATTTATTGCAAAGCATAACCAGCACAAGCAAAGTTTCAGCCAATGGACCTCCGGGTTAAACCCGGAGGTCCATTGGCTAAAACAATGCATGTGTTTTTTGTCGATATGTAATATTTTTTTAAAGTTATAGCTTGAGTGATAACTCCACTCTGCGGGTGATTTAGTTACAATCCACTCTCCACGTACTGTAACAATTAAACATTGTCAATTACTCAAATAAATAAATAAATAGGAATTGAGCCTACATGAATGAATTTTCCAATGACAGTTTTATCCTATTTTTGTTGGAAATGTAACAAATTGAAGTTAGTACGAGAGATTCGAAAAAATCGAATCCTGAGACTGATTCGGGATCGATCTCGAAGCATACGTATGGTATCGATATCGAATCGAATCTCGAATATTCGCAGGACCCTAGGATCAGTACAATACAATCGCTTGTGTTATAGTGTACTGTCGAGGGAATCGAAAAAATGCCCAGTCAGCATATTTGCAATTTTTTTTTTTAAATCATCTTCTCCAGAACCACTGATAAGACTCGTTTGATATCTGGAGTACAGCATCCATCGGTAGGGTCAGATACCATTTATTTTAAATTAAGCCCCTCGATTCATATTAGGGCTCAACACAGGAGACCGAATTTTAACTTGGTGCAATATGGGAAGTACTCTTTAAAGAATCGTCTTCTCCAGAACCACTAGTCAGAATCTTTTAATAATTTGGGTACAACATCGTTAACCCTTTACCCAACGAATCGACCGCATCCGCCCGCGTAATATGGAGATACAGTAGTTGAAAAAAAAATTTTTTTCAAAAAATTTCAACAAAACCATATCCTGTGACCCCTCGTTGGAACGAGCTCGTCGAGCTCGTTCCAATGAGGGGTCACATGATATGGTTTTGTTGAAATTTTTTGAAACATTTGAAAAAATTATATTTAAAATAATGAATTTTGATATCGTCTGTTTTGGGAAAAGGGTTAAAGGGGTCAGATTCAAATTTGTTCAAATCGAGTCCCCCAGTTAATATCTGGGCTTCCAATGAGGGCTCACAAGATTAGAGCTGAAATTGTTAAGGGGTTTTCTTGATCGAGTAATCACGTGGATTAACCTTGATTAACCGATTAATCACCTGTCCAAATAGATATCTGAATAACTGCCATACCGTTGATGATTTACAGCATGAACCCTTTACCCAACGTAACAAACAAAACCCACTCGGCTTATATTCAAAAATCCCCATTCAAATTTATTATGTTTTCAATTTTTGTCTCAAAAACATTGCTTATGACCCTTCATTGGAACGAGCCCGTTCCATTGTGGGGTCGTAAGCTATGTTTTTGAGACAAAAATTGAAATTTTTTAGTAACTCATGAATTTATTTTAGAAGTATCGCGTTACCCGAAATGGTAAAGGGTTAAGAATGCCCATTTCCAGCTACTGATACAGTATGATGATCATGCAAGTAAACAAGTATGTCAGCAAGTAACCTGCATGCTTTAGTCTGTCTCGTATAACTGATGTGAGTCAGTGTGATAATGTTTGCCTGTTTTGGAACAAGTTTGTTCCTTTGTTAACCCATAAATACAGTAGTTCAAAAGTAACGGTTAATCGAACACTTACTTTTTGTATCGATCAAGATGTTGATCGTGATTAATCGATTAATCGGTTAACCGTTTCAGCTCTACACAAGATGTTTAAATGGAACACTTTTACAATATCTTTTGCAGTTTTTTTCATGAGTTAAGCCTCTTCGACTTCGGATTTTTCAAGGAAGTCAGCATATGACCTAAAGTTGTGATGGTGGGGAAATTTCAGCGGATTTTTAAATATTTCTGGTATGTGGGCTCACAAGATGTTTAAGTAGAAAGAGTTCGCATATCAGCTTTGCTCATCCAGTTTTATTGGAGTTATGCCCCTTCGACTTTTTTTCAATAGAGGCAGCATATGACCAACAGTTCTCCCATGGTTAATTTCAACAGTTACCAACGGATTTCAAATATTTGCGGTATGTGGGTTCACGAGATGTTCGCATATCAACTTCGCCTACCCAGTTTTTGAGGACATTGTTCCCCTTAGTCTTTTATTTTTATTGAAAGCGGTATTTTTTGAAAGGTTGTGCAGAGGTTTTTTCCCAATGATTATCAATCGATTCAAGTTATTTTTCGTGTGTGACTTCACAGGACAATGAAATGAAATAAATTTGCATACCAGCCTCGCCCGATCCATTTTTCAATTTACTTTAACCCCTTGAACCCTGGTGACATATTCCATGTCAGTTGGAAGAGTCCATATTCATTATCTGAGGGTACACCAATAACTGTTTTCATCGTTGAAAATATTCATACAGTTAAAACTAGAAGTCCTGTCACGAACTGTGCGCTTATCTAGGCTTATTGCGCGCAATTGTCATATCGAATGTAATCCAAAGCACGGTAGGTTCTCCTGGTCACTCATAGCAAACACAGGCAATGTTTCCGCCAATGGACCTCCGGTTTACCCGGAGGTCCATTGGCAGAAACATTGCTTGTGCACAGGCCATATGTGCAGAATTTGATGGCGTTACTATGGTCCTAACGCGAAAATTAACGCGCAGATCGACGTGCTATTTGTGCGCATTTAATGACAGGACTTCTAGTTTTAACTGTAGGTCAACTCTAAACATTCACTAAGCAGCCAACCTACGTGATGCAATTATGATGTATCATGTTCCTAGGCCGGAAAAAAGGTTCCTCGTGTTCAAAGGGTTAATTTTTTTTAGTAAATCGACACTCGACCAAAAATTGTCCGGGGTTTTTTTTCAAACAATTTCATATTGATTACCAACCGATTTCAATTTGTTTTTTATTTCTGACCTCATATGACAACTTGAGTGAAGTATTTAATGGCAACCTTCTCAGAAAGCTATCCTGGCGGGGGATACTGGTGCGGTGCGCTTGTCTTGTTTTTAACCCTTTACCCAACGAATCGGTCGCACCCGCCCGCGTAATTTGCAAATTCAGCAGTTGAAAAAATATTATTTTTCAAAAAATTTCAACAAAACCATATCATGTGACCCCTCGTTGGAACGAGCTCGTTCCAACGAGGGGTCACATGATACGGTTTTGTTGAATTTTTTTGAAAAATTTAAAAAAATAATATTTAAAATAATAAATTTTGATATCGTCTGCGTCGGGTAGAGGGTTAAATGGGTTCCAACAGGGAATAATAGTAAACTGTTCAAGGTGATTGGGGTAAAACTGTAAAAGGCAAAGTTCTGTATTTTTATACTTCTCTTCAGAAAAAAGCTGTATGAAGTTTGTGAAATAATGCCCACATCGATAATACAAATTTTCTAACATTTCACAATTTAAATTTTTATATTAAATTCACATACTCCGAATTTTAAATTTACTGACAGCTGTAGCAAATTAAGGGGAGCTGAATTTCTTGCAAATTTCTTTCAATGACGAAAATTTCCAGCCATGTAGTTGGGATATTTTCTTAGTGTGAATTTGTTCAGAAATGGAAATTTCGTTGATTCACGTTTTTACTTGCAATTGATATACTATAATCTTTTCATTCCTAATTTACCACCACCCCCCCCCACCCCCCAGAACCTCCACCCTAACGCCTCTCCTCCACACACATGAACATAATCCGCAGTTCATGTCATAATACCCTGGTACAAATCGCTACAGATAAAACGGTTCGAGGTTATTGCAAACTGAGGCGGGAGTAAAAAAAAAATTTCTAGATTTTGGGATTGTGCGGACAAAAAATTGCTCGAAGAAAACATTCAGCCCTGTGTATGCATTATTCCACAGCACAACTCCACCCCACCCCACCCCACCATTTAGATCACAATCGAATCACCCGTAGTATTTGTTCAGTGGACTTTAAAAAATTAATGATGTGAGAAAGCATGCACCAGTCACTACAGGAGACCCCCCCCTACCTCCCCCCATACTACAGGAGATCCCCACCTCCCCCACACTACAGGAGATCCCCACCTCCCCCACACTGCAGGAGATCCCCCACCTCCCCACACTACAGGAGATCCCTCACCTTCCCCACACTACAGGAGATCCCCACCTCCCCCACACTACGGGAGATCCCTCTCCTCCCCCACACTACAGGAGATCCCCCAACTCCCCCACGCTACAGGAGATCCCCCACCTCCTGCACACTACAGGAGATCCCCCACCTCCCCCACACTACAGGAGACCCCCCCCCCCCCACCACACACACACACACACACCTCCCAGCCTTCCAAGCCCACGTCGAGGTTTGTACGAAAGGAATTACAAATCTGTTCATTAATGCAACACTGTTATACACATTAGCATGTAAGTTGTTTAGTGCGTGCGGAAATGAAAAATCTGCATCCATTCCCGTGTGTTTACCAACAAAGTCAGTACTTCTGCATGCTTTAAAACTGAACAAAACAAACCTTTTATCTCGAAGTTAAAACATCTTTACATCACAAAGCTGAGCTAGTTTTGTTTGAAGGTGATAAAACTGTAAAACATAGAAACTGTCTTAATGCCTTGACGTAAGAAAGTGGTAAATACGCAACAAAATTAATTTCAACTTTGACATAACTGGAGGAGATTTTGGAATAAGGAGGGCGGAACGAACTGTGAATTATGAATCATATTCGGGAGCCGTCTAATAAGCTGTAACATGGGAAAGTAATAAACAATTCACTCTAAAACGAATATATATATGCATTTACAATTACGGGTTATCAGTCTACAAAAAACTGAAAACGAATTTTTCCTCTCTTATTTCTCTCCTTCTTGGATTTTCATCTCTGCTGGAGAAGAAGATGTCACGTTGACATATCTTTATTGAAAGCATTATCTTTTTAACCCTTTACCTAACCTGAAAAGCAGACGACACTTGCAAAAATTATTCTGGAATAACTAATTTTTTAATTTTTTGTCTCAAAAACATAGGTTATGATCCCTCATTGGAACGAGCTCGTTCATTGTGGGCCGGCACAAAGAGATTCCTGAAGATTGCCACCAAAACTGGGCACCTGACCATCCCAAAATTTGGCACCCTTGGTGCCCAAAAGTGCCGAGTTCCTCCTATTGTCATTTATTTATTGATTTCCGCCAAATAAACTGCATTGTGGGGTGGCACAAATAGATTTATGAAGATTGCCTCCTAAAAGTGGGGACCCAAAAGTGCCGAGTTGCTCAAAATCGCATTTATCAATCGATTTTCGCAAAATAAACTTGAGTTAGCAGAGTTGAAGAGTTGACCAAATAGGCGGTAATGCCGCCAAAAACAGGCCTTAGTCAGTGAAAAGTCACTGACAGGTCAGTAGTCAGTGGAAGGGTCGGTGCATTGTGAATTAAGCAGGATGGAATCATCCTCTCGGTTTCCGTGTAAGCTCCGGGGATCCAACCCATCCGCCAGCATTGGCACTCCATAAAGCAACGAGAATTTTGGGCAGCCATCATTGAACAATTGCTGTAACTTTCAAGTAGCTGCGCCCAGTGGTTTTGACACAGTTGGTCTATATCTGACTCTGCTATTTCTTCAGTTTTAACCCTTTACCTAACATGAAAAGCAGACGACATGTCAGGACACCTGAGGCCCCGTAAGGCCTGTGCTGACGGGGGGGGGGGGGGGTTATTTAGTCCCGCTAATGAAATTGCGGGAAAATTAGACCGACGTGGAGAGTCGGAATCCTAGTGCCGCGAACTCGGCGCTGGGAGCTGAGTTCGACCGGCGCTGTGATTTCTCCTCTGCCAAATTGGCCTCAGATAGGTTCGATTTCCGTTAGGTGTGATTCCTAATCACTTCAGGCTGCGTAATGGAAAGAATGATTTAAAGTAACAACGATTATTTTATTTACACATAAAAATACAGCCGTTTCAATATTTCAATAATCAACAATTCAATTCTTTTCACAGAAACTGGGTTGCTAGGTTTAAATAACTCTCAACAACTATATAGTCATTCTATAGCTCTGTACTGGCACTATAGCCTACACACTGGAAATGTTACTACCGAGAGCTCGCCATAAGAGCTTCACAAATCTGAAATGTTATTACCGTGAGCTCGCCATAAGAGCTTCACCCGCTTAGGCTCAAATGTCAACGTCTGCGCGTAACTGTACCTCTGGCTGTCGGAGGGTTCCGACCAGCAATGTTCGTCATCTATAAAGCCACCGTACTTCTGATTTGGGTAAGATATTGTCTACTCATACCTTATGTGCCTTTTGAAAGTCCTCCGTGAAAGTCCTATTGAAATATTCACCGTTCCTGGTTGAATTCACGATTCACAAATGCCCCTTTTTGTGCTAGGGCGAAATTGTCACTCACACCGATCTCCAGTCGGTATTACGATGCTTCGACAGCAAAACAAACTACTCAGAACGCAATCAGTCTGACGCTTCAAAGGGTTAATACGCACAATACAATTAACCTACACTTTTGACTATTGCAGGCTGATACCTGCTACTCGACAATCTAAACTTTAACGTTCCACCTGGGTTTTCCTTCTCAACGAATTTGGCACTGAAGCCGCCTATCCACCTTAAGCTAAATCAATCGTGGAATGCCCTCTCTGGCGATTCCAGCCGTTTCAGGGTCCTGTGATTGAAGGTACCCCTATGCCAGGAAACAGAGTCCGCCTGCCCTGGACTTCACCAACGTGTGTGTGACTCCAAGTGTGTATCTAATGCTCTGCTCTTCAGGGTATATATACTTTTTACCCTAAACTGTCAGGTGGACGGACGCTCATCCGTCCATCTGTCAAAACGGTGGGAGATGACGTATATCGAGACAGAATCAATACAAGTCATCCCGCGCGTGACTTAACGGTGATTTCACTTGTCGAGACAACCGATTCGTTTCTGCCAGTCATTGTCATGATAGACATTTCTATCTTTTAGAATCTCGTTTCTCAATTGGCCGTGACGATATCCTGCCACCAACCGATTACGTCTCGTAAGACTCGCGACTACTGTATAAATTAAATGAGATTAGACCTTATCTAACATACCGTTTCTCCCCTTGGTCCCTGCGCTGAAGCTGGATATACACCACGTGTGTTTTTTCCATGCCCAGCTTCACAGAGAAGTGCAATTCACGTAGGTTTTTCGCCTTGATGCGGAATATCTTTTGAACTTACAATATCTTTATATATGAGGCCCCTTGCCCCTGTATTTAGGCTGGCTTTGCTCTGACACGACACTTGCAAAAAATATTCTTGAATAACTAATTTTTTGTCTCAAAAACATAGTTTATGACCCCTCGTTGGCACGAACTCGTTCAAACGAGGGGTCATAACCTATGTCTTTGAGACGAAAAATGAAAAAAACAATGAAACTTAATTGACGATTTTTGAGAACAGTGCTGGCCGCGTTTGACCGTTACGTTGGGTAAAGGGTTATTGTCAAATTAGTCAAATCTCCGTCTTTTCGTCATTAAACCACGTGCGGTTTTAGTTCACGTTTTAGTTTGTACGTTTATTTAGGGTTTTAAAGGCGCTGTCGCGACCTATTACGGTTCCAAAGATACAAGTTTGATTTAGTCCCACCTTCCCACCTTTAACAGTGGATTTTAAGTGTTAAGAGGGACTTTCTCGGAGATGGAGCAGTCCATGCACATCCCCGCGCCATTTGAAAAAAGACCATATTCGCTAAATTACTTTCTTTCATCAATGTACCGTATTGCAGTCAATTCTCGGGGATTTCCATCAAATTGACAGTCCTGGTGCAGGAATAATTACTGCATTGTTTGCCACAAGAAATGGCACGAATTGGGCATTCGCTACCGTGGCTGGCCTATTGGAAAAGAGTAATTGTACATGTGCGCGGAGTTTCCACGAGAACTCGCGCGGTCTTTGGAGATACGCATTGTATGGATGAGTTCAGAATAGCTCCTGGAATAAACGCTGAAAATCTGGATTGGTTGTTCTAAGCACTTTGGCCACAGACTACTTTAAACGGGTGGCCCTTCATTCCAAGTATGAGTTAAGCAAAGCTGAAAAGGAGTGAAAGCCGATGCTGTTGGGTTAATGTGCGACTTTGTATGCTAAGAGACAACAGACCTCTTCCTCTACATGTGGGGTGAACCATCGCTAGCCATCCTGCAATTTCTTATCCAACTACATATTTTAGTATTTATAGTGTTATGGTTGTTATATCGTCTACGTCAAGTAGGAATTTCACTAGGCATAGTGCTGTGTCCGGAACACAAGACGGCTCGCGCGTGCTGATGACGTCGAATTTTACGCCATTTGACGAAATTGAAGAACACGAATACTTTAGATGTCCGTCAATTATAGACGACCCATTGATTTGGTGGAGAGAACACGAATCCCTCCTACCAACGTTGGCGAAGTTGGCCCGCTGATATTTGGCGATACAGCAATATCAGCTTCATCCGAACGCCTATTTTCCATGTAAGGACTGATATTTGAGCAACGGCGGGTGTCTCTTTCTATGGATACGGCCGAAGCGATTGTATTCTTAAATGAAAAAATCGCTGAATGTTAGAATTTACGATAACCTGCGAGAACTATATTAACTACTCGTCCCCTGAGTTCCAATGTGTTCTATGTGTCCGTATCAGTAGGCCAGTAGGCACATAGAACACATTGGAACTCAAGAGACGAACTGTACGTAATACAAATGGCCGAAATTATTAAAATTTTGTTCATTTTAACATTTCACGTCATTTAACTCGTTAACGCAGAATTATTTAACACGTTAACGTGTTAAGGAAATTTTTAACTCCTCCCAGCCCTGGGTGCAATTAAATCGGTCAGGATGTCATTTCACATTTGCAACCGTCACCCAGATCGATATTCTAGAATGGACAATTACTGAAATTTTGAAATTGTTGATAATTATGATCAAGCAAATTCAAGCAGTTGAATTTTCTCAGATCTTTCATTAATTGACATTCCTCAGTCTAAAAGCTGAGGGCACAGATTATTATAGTGGCTATAGATGTACGTCTTCGGTTTTGTCCAAACATTCTACAAGACAACAAAAACTCCTAATATGAATTGACCGAATTCACAGATAAAATATATCCTTGCTAGTTATCTCCGCATTTTTCAAAAATGCGGGGATACAGTGATGATTTCCATCCGTACATCCCTTTTTGAGCTATAATTTTGAAACCTACCATGCTTATTAAGTATGGTGTGGAGGTGACAAAAATAGGTTGTTTGAATTTTTGTCAGCGGGTGGTGCCTGTGGCGCCACTTAAAGATTGAGCTGGAATACTGCTTTCCAACGAAAGATTTCTAGGATATGTAATTTCGGTTGTTTAAAGTGTGTTTATATGTTCCGGTTGGGTGTCTAGATGTACATCGGAGATTGCCTAGTTAGAATATCAGATAAAATGCAGGTATCCTACTGCTCAGCAATGAATAAATAAGGGCATTGTTCCCGGGTCAGGCAAGCACATGCGGTATTTTATTGTAAACATCGGTAATGTCCTTGTATGAATACCACAACTAAAAGGCTAGTCTCCATCAAACCGGTGTAACAGAAATGGAAGTCCGTAGGAAAATTAGTCCCTCTGGACTATTATTCCGCGGAATTATAGTCCTAGGTCTAACATTTCTAGGAATAGTAGTCCGCCGGACCACTGTTCAGATCAGCAAACGCTAAAAAGTATACAGTCTGTTAAAAAATCGGTTAACTGATATAGATCGTGAATCTTACAGACATACAAGTACCACCACCCCCAGACAAGACAATCCACACACAGTGTAATTGCTGTTAACGTCTGGTAAAGCATACAGGTGAGGTCTATTTATCAGCTTTGGTCGTTTCGACCAAAGCTGATAAATAGACCTCACCTGTATGCTTTGCCGACTTTTTTAACGGCTCTCACAGTGTGAAATCTTTCAAATACATCTTCGCATAAGATATACGATTAGCTAAACGTCTAACTGGAAACAGCCGAGTATAAGCTTATAGCTTGCTGCTGAATCCATTTCCTTATTAGTTGTATGTTTCTATTGTATTGTATAAATTGTAATTTCAAACTTTGGAAATAAATACAGTTTAAACTAAATACATCTCCTGAAAAATCCCAAAATATAGGCTCAGATGCATGGAAATGGGAGTTTTGGGAACCTGGAATTTAAAGTTTTCGTACGACGGGTCGAGCTTTGGTCGTCTCATCATACCGACGACCATCCATCGACCGATCTAGCCCCACCCCCCTCACACACACTTTGAAAATCGTTCCGCCACCCATATTTTACCAAGGCAAAACCTTTTCAGCCTGACCACATGTATTGAACACATCGTCACAGGAAGATATATAGTCTGTAAAATCCAAGAGGACTACCACCTGAACTTACTCTACTTTAGTCGGGTTGAGGGCTTTTTGTGTTGAATGTACTGTCGGGAAGATGCATATAACCCTTCTTATCTTCTGGGGACCGTACCAAACAAAGTGGGAAAATTTAAACATGGACCTTAGGCTGATATTAAATGAAACCATGAAAAGATTCTACGTACCAAAAACGTATTTTTCTGTTAACCAACCCCTCTGTTATAATGGTTGGTTTTGTAATTTCCTGGCATAGTTACAGCACGTGGAGAGTGTATTATCACTAAATCACCCGCAGAGTGAAGATTCCACCCAAGCAATAATTGCAAATTTGTTGCAAAGCATAATAAGCACAAGCAAAGTTTCGGCCAATGGACCTCCGGGTTAAACCCGGAGGTCCATTGGCTGAAACATTGCTTGTGTTTTTAGTCGATATATACAAAATTTGAAAGTTATAATCTGGGTGATAACTCCACTCCGCGAGTGATTTAGTTACAATCCACTCGCCATGTACTGTACATTTACTAGCTCTTTGGTCACTTCGGGGAAACTGTCGAAGCAAAGCACCTACAGAATGCCGTGGGTGCCAAATATGTTTTCGTGGGAATCACGTTGCATCATTCTGAGTAGATTTATGGTGCAGCATAAGCTTTCAGTCCGACTTATTGTGGTCTTCGGTGGCTGCCACCATTTTCTAATCTCTCGATTATTTCTGTTCCGCTAGTCCGATGCCCAATTTCGGTGACAGTCTTCAGGAATCTATTTGTGTCACCCCCACAATGCAGTTTATTTGGCGGAAATCAATAAATAAATGCGATTTTGAGCAACTCAGCACTTTTGGGCTCACATGGTGCCCAATTTATGGAGAGTCAGGTGCCCAATTTTGGTGGCAATCTTCATGCATATATTTGTGCCACCCGACAATGCAGTTTATTTGGTGGAAAACGGTTTATAAATGCGATTTTGAGCAACTCGTCACTTTTGGACTCGCAAGGTGCCCAATTTTTGGAGGGTCAGGTGCCCAATTTTGGTGACAGTCTTCATGAATCTATTTGTGCCACCCCATAATGTAGTTTATTTAGCGGCAACCAATAAATACATGCGATTTTGAGCAGCTCAGCACTTTTGGACACATTGGGTGCTTAATTCTGGGAGGGTCAGGTGCCCAAGTTTGGTGGGAATTTTCATGAATTTATTTGTGTCATCCCACAATGCAGTTTATGTGCCGAAAATCTGTTGATAAATGCGACTTTGAGCCACTCAGTACATTTGGGCATCCTGGATGCCCAGTTTTGGGAGGGTCAGGTGCCCAATATTGGTGTTATTCTTCATGAATCTATTTGTGCCATCTCACAATGCAGTCTATTTGGCCGAAATCACTACATAAATGCTATTTTGAGCAACTCAGCAATTTTGGTCTTCCTGGGTGCCACATTTAGGAGGGTCAGCTGCCCAATTTTGGTGACAATCTTCATGAATCTATTTATGCCACTCCACAATACAGTTTATTTGTCGAACATCTATTGATAAATGCGATTTTGAGTAACTCAGCACTTTTGGGCACCCAGGGTGTGTAATTTTGGTAGATTCAGGTGTCCAATTAATTTTGGTCGCAATCTTCATGAATCTATTTGTTCCACACAACAATGCAGTTTATTTGGTGAAATACGGTTGATAAATGCGATTTTGAGCAACTCAGCACTTTAGGGCACCCTGGGTGCCCAATTTAGAGAGGGTCAGGTGCCCAATTTTGGTGGCAATCTTCATGAATCTATTTGTGTCACCCCACAATGCAGTTTGTTTGGCAAAAACTGTTAATAAATGCGATTTTGAAAAAAGTTATAACATTATGCGGAGTTTATAACATTATCGGTTGTTTACTACATTTTTTGTAACATTAAGCATTGGTGTAACATTATGCGGCGTTGTAACATTATCGGTTGTAACAGGGGGGTGAGGTGCCCAATATTGCAGTTTATTTGGCGAAAATCGGTTGATAGCGAATGTCGAATAAGGAAACGGGACTAACTGACGGTTGACACGTTCCCGATATTGGTCCCTACTGGAGTTCCTCCAGAAAATATTTGTAAATGTCTTCGTCAGAGATGACACTCTAGCATAATTGGTTCACTCTGACGTATTTGGTCCGCTTAGGCTTAATTACTAGGGCGTAATTGGTCGTTGTAGCACCTTAGAGTAATTTGTATGCTGTCATGAAAATTTCTGTGCAAAGAAAACAAAACCCAAAATTGATGACAGCATCAAAATTACACCAAAGTCCTCTAAAGCCCAATTACGCCAAAGTAAATTGAAGCCAGAGTGGGTCAATTATGCCAGTAAATTTCCTTCCTGACAGCATCAAAATTACACCACAGTACTCTAACGACCAGTTACGCCCATGCAGGTTTACGCCTCGGTGGACCTATTACGCCACAGTCTCGCCATTGACGAAAACATTTGTAGAACATTACTATATGGAGACGATATTTGGGATTAATTTCGTGTGCCTCCCCTAACTACTCATATCATGGAATATATTCACAATTTATTTTTTAACCCTTTGTAATCTGATGGTATCTTCCATGTCTGTCTAACCCTTTACCCAAAGCAGACGATATCAAAATTTATTATTTTAAATATAATTTTTAAAATTTTTTCAAAAAATTTCAACAAAACCATATCATGTGATCCCTCGTTGGATTGAGCTCGACGAGATCGTTCTAACGAGGGGTCACATGATATGGTTTTGCTGAAATTTTTTGAAAAATAATATTTTTTGAACTGCTGAATTTGCATATTACGCGGACGGATGCGGCCGATTCGTTGGGTATCGGGTTAATGGCATCAATTAGACAAGTTCATATTCATTTTTTAGGGGGAAGACCAATTAATATTTTCAATGTGCAGCCATGGGGCTGCACGTTGAAAATATTGATTGGTCTACCCTCACAAATTTGCGTAGCAACCATTCTACTTAACAGAATTACAATGTCATGATTGAAAAGAAAAACGGGCTTTCGGGATCAAAGGGTTAAAAGACAGCCTCTGTGGCCAATATTCATCTGTTTTATAAATGGAGTGTTCGTAATTCCGTCCACTTAGAAATTCAAGCTTTGATTATCTCCCCGGATATCCAATGCATCTAGAAAGTATCTTTCTCGTTGGCGATGCTACCCTGTTCCGGATGGGTCGGTCCGATATTTATTTATTTATTTATTTATTTATTTATTTATTTATTTATTTTTATTTATTTATTTATTTATTTATTTATTTTTATTTATTTATTTATTTATTTATTTATTTATTTATTTATTTATTGGTGTTTAGGGTCACATACTTATGCACAATGGATAATCGTGACCGTGACAGGTTTACGGGTGGAGAAATCCGGAGTACCCGGAGAGAACCACTGAGCATCGACCAGCAACTGCCAGCTCATCAACATTCTAACTCTGTTCAAGATCCGGTCAAACAGGGTTACAGCGGTTGAAGGCATGTGTACCATCGACGTGCAGTACGCCTTAGTACACGTCGTCATCGTGCCCCCATATAGGCAACCGGGATAAAGAGCCTTGCCCAAGGTCACAACGCGGGTCGTGGGGATGGAACTCGGGATCTCTTCTAGCATAGAAGTCCAACAGTCTACCATTGAGCCACCGTGCTCCCTGGTTCGATAATTAAATTATCAATCCATTGTTTGTCTCAGCTATTGTAAAAGAATTACATTTGTAACATAATGTCGATACAGTCAGGGGGAGGCCACCAAAAATTTGCAAGACGTGACGTGGGGATGGGTGGGTCTCTTGAGTGCGCCAAAAATGTGCATTTTCAACTTGTGCAATTTTTTGAATTTTTTAAAAATATATCAATATATCAGCTAATATATACCATCATTTGTGTTTCAAACCTTAAAGATGATGTTGTACATCACACTCTTAACATAAATACAACATCAGGAGGCTTTATATGTGAGAATATTGGGCTTAAACTAGGAAAATGTCACACGTTAGTAGGGGGTGGGTGTCTTGTTCGAAATGTAAAAATATGCAGACAATATTTTGGGAACAATTCAAATGAAAATTTGTTCCCGTATATGTACACCTGCTCTGGCCAAGCCTGATAATGAACAGCTTGTCATTTGTAGATTAGGGCCCACAGCAGTCCACAGAGGTTTAAATTGGTGATACCAGTTTAACCCTTTACCTAACATGAAAAGCAGACAACACTTGCCAAAAAATGATTGAATAACTAATTTTTTTCATTTTTTGTTTCAAAAACATAGGTTATGACCCCTCATTGGAACGGGCTCGACGAGCTCGTTCCAATGAGGGGTCATAACTTATGTTTTTGAGACAAAAAATGAAAAAATAATAAAAATTAATTGGCGATTTTTGAGAATAGCGCTGGCAGGTTTTGGCCGTTACGTTGGGTAAAGGGTTGAGAACATTATGAAAACCCCCTAAAGACAGCTGTGCCTACTAAGTTTATAAGTTTATTTTGGATTTTAATGGGAGAGTCGGGGTGGGTGTCTGAGAACGGTAGTAGAAAATATTCACGTAGTGGGTGGGTGGGTGGGTGGGTGGGTGTAAAAAGGAGCCGAATAAAAAATAGGACGTCACGTCCTGTTAATTTTGTGTGCCCCCCCCCCCCCCCCACCTTGATACAATACACATAAATAGGGCAATTGTTTCGTCGTGTCGGTTGATCAATAGCCATAACTTATTTATTGTGGTTTAACGACACCTTTGACAGCCAGAGACACTTCGTTGTCGGAGAGTTTTACGTTTGGCGTTAGCCGGAGTTCCCAGAGAGAACTACCGAATAATCGACTCAGACTCAAACGTACAGTTAAAACTAGAAGTCCTGTCGCGAACTGTGCGCTTATCTAGGCTTAAATGCGCGTATGAATTGCCATATCGAATGGCACCCAAAGCACGGCAGGTTCTCCTGGTTACTCATAGAAATCACAGGCAATGTTTCGGCCAATGGACCTCCGGGTTACCCAGAGGTCCATTGGCTGAAACATTGCTTGTGCACAGGCCATACGTACAGGAATTTGATAGCTTTACTATAGTCATAACGCGGAGATTAACGCGCAGATCGACGTGGTATTTGTGCGCACTTCATGACAGGACTTCTAGTTATAACTGTACTACCTCCGCGCAAGCAGGGTTAGCACTGGTTGAAGACAAGTGCACCATTGACGTGCAGTACGCGTTACTACACAGTACCACAGGGACATCCTGTGAGGAATCAGAATTATGTGCCTTGCCGAAGGATACAACGCAGTTATTGGGGATAGAACCCATTAACCTTTCGGTTTGAAGTCCAATGCAGCAACCACTGAGTCACCGCGTCCCCAGTAGCTATAATTGCTTTGTGGATAAGTTATACAGTCCGTCACGTATTCGGTGCCTGCGGTGTGGGTGTGGGTGGGTGTACCGGAAAATTGGTGCCCCAACGCGAAATGTCCCGGCCGCGCGGGTTTTTTCTTGTTTTTTTTTTTTTCTTTACTGATGTTACCAGCGTCGAAACAGGGGCGTAGGAAGCTTATAATATTGGGGGAGAGGGGGGGGGAGGGTATTGTACACAGGAGCTTGTAGGGGACAGCACAGTCGCCTTTGGGGGCCCGCCCTGCGTAGCCAAAACCGGAGGAGAGTGCGGGAGGGTGTTACCAGGGACATTTGTGAAATATGAACTACTGAGAGCTCATTTCCTCGCTTCTCAAGTGAAAAAATCAAGGTATCGTTGCTGTTAATTTTTGGTGTTTATCCCTTTACCTAACATGAAAAGCAGACGACACTTGAAAAAAAAATTCTTGAATAACTAATTTTTTTTTCATTTTTTGTTTCCAAAACATAGGTTATGACCCCTCATTGGAACGAGCTCGACGAGCTCGTACCAATGAGGGGTCATAACCTATGTTTTCGAGACAAAAAATGAAAAAAAATTATGAAAATTAATTGGCGATTTTTTGAGAATAGCGCTGGCCGGTTTTGGCCGTTACGTTGGGTAAAGGGTTAAAGGAGGATGCATATCAGAGAGGAAGATGTTAACCTGTTGAGCGTCAAATCAGTGAGTGACATCGGCTACCAACTTTTCTATGCACTGCAAATGGTGTATATCATACAGTTTTTATGTGCGCCTGTATGATGTAGAATATGCAGATGTATGTGGTTATTTTCGTGTAGATACTAGATATGATTTACAAAGTTTTGAAAAAAAAAAAAATTGGGGTGGGGGGGTAAATACCCCCGCTTAACACCCCCCCCCCCCGCCCCACCCCCACCACCGGTTCCTACGCCATTGGCGTCGAATATAAGTAGTGGAGTCATCCACGTTGAAAAGGTTTAGTGGCCAGTTTCGCTGTTAATTCAATGGGTCACACCGGACCAAACAAACTCTAGTGGCAGCCCAGTCTGACAATATTTTAAACACTGAAACCCACCACTGAAGTAGACCGCTTCAGCAGCAACCTAAAGCCCGCGCCTTTCATTTTAAATTATGTCAGAGTATCTCCATTTTCATATCGAAACTCTCTGTTTAACGGTTATTTTCTTTACGGCCCAATGTCACAGTACAGCACCATGCTGTGTTTATGGCGACAGTTAAATTTATCGACTCTTGATTGTGGCGATACATAATTAAATCACCTGGTTTAACAATTTAAATTATCTTCAATCTCTTGCTTATTTCCAGGTCTTTGTGGTTCGAATGTTTTCACCGCGGGTTATGTTTTTGATGTGCCTAATCAGTAACGGATCTGTATTTTCGGGTTTTTTAACCATTTATCCAACAGAGACGATATCAAAATTTATTGTTTTAAATGTCATTTTTTGACATTTTCCCATAAATTTCAACAAAACCATATCATGTGAACCCTCATTGAAACGAGTTCGACGAGCTCGTTCCAAAGAGGGGCCACATGATATGGTTGTGTTGAAATTTGTTGAAAAATAATATTTCTTCATCTGCTGAATTGGCATATTACGCGGGCGGATGCGGCCGATTCGTTGGTTAAAGGGTTAGGTTACTATTTAAGTTTGCCATGTTTTATCACTGATGCTTGTTCGCTGTAATCAAGGGCATCGCAAAAAGGATAGTTGGGGGAGGGGGTGTAAACCTGATTTGTCTCAATTGTGATGTCCCAAGTCCCGACTGACAACTACGCCAACCACATCACCCAACTGCATCATCAAGGCATGCTTCGTCGAATGCATGCCTTGGTGATGTAGTTGGAATATTAGTAATCGAGATAATAGTTAAAAAAAACTCAAAACTGTTTGGAAATTTATCAGTGAATACATAAAATACACATGCCATAGTTCTGACGCAACTCCTTATTATGCGAAGGAGTATCCGGGGGGTGTCTAGTGGAAGACCTACGTCAGTCCGTCCGTCTGTCTGGTTGTTCATCTGCCTATCCGTCCGTCCGTCTGTCTGTCCGTCTGTCTGTCCGAAAAAACGTTTTGGATTGAAATTTCAAAGCCATTGGTCGGATTTGGATCTGCTTTGGTATCCTGATAGACCCGCATCTGGGAACGGATATGCACAACAAATCGGCTACAACATACCTCCGATGACGTATGTGACACGTGTCTAAGTATCAAATCAAGGCTTTTGAGAAAGTACATGATAACTACCAAGGGAGAATTGGTATCTTAGACTTCAATACTGACGACAATATCCCGACTGGAAAAATTATTGGGGGTGGGATGTCACTCCCTAAACCTCCATCAGCGACGTCTTTCGAGATTCCATATTCATATCTTGGGGATGGAACGACCTGGTCCCGTGGAACCCTACTCCCAGCACTCCTAACTAAAAAATGACTGGCCTTCGGCATTCCATTTTACTGAAATGAGGATAACAGGGATGGTAGATTCTACTTTATTGGGGAATTCCTCATGGCCCTCTCATCCCCACCTCCATAAACTGGAGTGCCGATGGCCAGTCGTTTTTTAGGGGCGCTGCAAGTGGCGGTGCGAAGGGACGTAGCCGTTCCATCCCCAGGAATGGCCACGTTCCGCGCCATCACACTAATAGAATTGCTTTTTGATAAAAACGTCTGTGGATATGTAGTCCCTTTTTACCGAAATGAGGATAAGAGGGTAGATTATACGTTATTGAAGGATTTCTCCGTCTTTGCAACTTCTCAATCAAACACCATCTAAACAATTTAGAGATGCTTAGCAAGGTGTACGTTTAAAGAGGATTGCCAGTAAAGAATTCACGGAGTGCCTTTTCCAATCAGACCGGAAGTCACTCGTTTACTGCGTAAAATTCAAAGCAGGCTTCCCACCAGCAATGAAGAATATTTCAAATTTATTTTTCACTTTCTATTGCTTAACCCTTTCATTCTTATGGTATATTCCATGTTAGTTAAGAGCCCCATCAACTCGTATAGAGTCTATATCCGTTACGCAGGGAAGACCAATCAATATTTCAACGTGCAGCCTTCGGGCTGCACGTTGAAATATTGATTGGTCTACCACACAAATTCACTGAGCAAGTATCTTTTTTTTATAGATTTTTATTTACAGACATTGGTACATATTGGTACATCATTTGATACATACACGCTAAAAACTAAAGTGTTAAAAACTACACTTGAAGTATTGTATTTAACACTTACTAAGTGCTGAACTAGCACTTTGTTCAAGTGTAGATATCCCAGAACTTGACAGGTGTTGACAATAATACCACTTGACAAGTGTAATGTCGCGACACTTAAAAGAAAACATCGCAGATGACGCGGATCAGGCTCGAACTCTCGAGCCTGATCCGCGTCATCTGCGTTGTGTCCTTTTAATTATGTACCCACCAAGCTCAAATCAAATCATGGACGATTCTGGAAGAACCACCAATGCTAGACACATGGTAAGTGCCATCCATTCAAGTTTCAGATGTCTGACGATTGTAAAGTCTAAGTGCTTAAAGCATTGCACTTTGAGTGTTAAACTCAAACCCTAAGAGTTAGAATGGGTTTAACACCTTGAAAGTGTCAGTTTTAACACTTTAGTTTTTAGTGTGTATTGTATAGTAAAAAGCAATCATACATATTCATCAGTTATTAAGGTTTTTCTAATGATAGATAGGCTTATTTCAAGTGCTGTTTTATGCTTGAATCATAAGAGAAGTTGAGAAGTGGTTGTCTGTTTTTCGAGAGAGAGAGAGAGAGAGAGAGAGAGCTGTCTGCTGTGCTGTTCATTCAGGTTTGCAATAACAGTCACATCATCGCATAGGTAACACTGTGTAGACTGCCACGTGGCCCCGACAATTGACACGCTACACAGATTTGATCCCAAGTGACCCGAAGTGTAAACATTCTATTGCTGCTGTAATGGCGTGTATGCATTGGATTTGGGTTAGTAATTAAGAAGATGTCTCAGGTTCTAAAGTTAGCCCCTCCCATCCAGCCCAGCGCTTCTGAAAGCGATCATACCTGCATATTCGGTAATATGCCGCTCTTTCAATGTAATAATATCGCCGAACTGCATGTTTTATCTGTGATAATGTTGGGTAATGATTAGTGAATTTTGTTTTATAAATGCAAAATTTAACGAATATAAAAAGGAACTGATACAGTTCTTCAACATGACCTGCAACTGAGCAACTATCTACTTTATGAATGCAGGTCGTATCACCATCATGGTTCCATAAAGCAGGACTTCGTGTTCAAAAGGTTAAAGATATCGGGAAGAGTTACCTGAAAAATGGGTTTATTGAAAAATTTTAAATCTCCTCTTTTCGAGTCGCCTTAAATTCTAATTTGTACACGACTGGTTCCTTGAAGGACCACTTGAGCTCTGTTCTTTTGGTTTTTGTAGTACGTTTTTTCAAGTGAAAAAGTTCAGGTCGTCAGTCGCAGTAAGAACATCCAAGACGGATGGCTTTCTATCGAATCTTCTGATGCAATTTTTGTCGCTAAAATCAAACGTGTTTGATTTGTACTTTTGTTTCCGCTTCTCCACGATTGTCGAAAGGATAACGGCTGCTGATTGGTTCTCGTATGATGATCATGTGATCAGTCTGCAGTTTTCAGAAACACAATGATCTGTAGATTTTTATCTATAGTGTACACGACCTTTATATGTAAGACGTTTAGACAGAAATCTTTTGACGAAGGTCTATAGACAAAAATCTACAAACTAAAATCTATAGTGTGAACACAGCTTTGGATTATCAATTAGCCAATAGCTATCGGCAACCATTTTCACTTGGACATGTCACGATGGGAACTGGTGGGAAGTGATCGAATACAATCAGGTCTTATATTTCGACGAGAATCTGAGAATCCATTCACGCAAAGATTCGCACAACAAAGCCAGCGAGAATCCATGTAGATTTTCGCTGCACCTCTGCTTGGAATCGCGTGAAACGAATTGAGTCAATATAACCCTGTACCTTACATAGCGGCAGCATATTAACCAATAAAAGGCTAACATGGCCTGAAATATCCCGACACTTTGTCAATAAAATGAGCCGGTTCCAGTGGAATCCATATATATATTTGTAAGGTTTTATTGATATATATTGTTTATTTTTTTTAAATTATCAAATTCCGTTTATATTTTAAGAATTAGAAAAGCTGTGTGGAGTAAAGGGCTAACATGTGTTATCAGTATACAACAGGGGTTCATCCATGGTACCCTAATGGAATCCTGAGCGCGATGGCTCAGTGGTAGACAGTTCGACTTCTATGCTAGAGGTCCCGATTCGATCCCCGTCCGGGACGACCCGCGTTGTGTCCTCGGGCAAGGCACTTTATCCCGGTTGTCTACATGGGGGAACGATGAAGCCGTGTACTAAGGCGTACTACACGTCGATGGTACACATGTTTTCAACAGCTGTAACCCTGCTTGAGCGGAGCTTGAACATAGTTAAAATGTAGAGGAGCTGACAATTGCTCGTCGATGCTCGGTGGCTCTCTCCTGATACTCCGGCTTCCTCCACCCGCAAAACTGTCACGATGTCAAAGTGATAGCGATAGCTTACAGTTGCGATTTTTTTGTTTAAAACTGTGTATATTTTCGATGGGTGAGCGGTGGCGTGGTGGTAACCGGTTCTTGTCAGATCACCGAAGTTAAGCAACGTCGAGCCCGTTAAATCCTTGGATGGGTGACCGTCTGAGCGAACGATTCGGACTCCCGCGTTGTGTCCTTGGGCAAGGCACTTCATCCGATTGTCCACATGGGGCACGATGACGCCGTGTCCTAAGGCTTACTGCACGTAGATGGTGCGCATGTCTTCAACCAATCTAGCACTGCCTGTGCTGTAGTGCGGAGTTACGATGTTGGTGAGCTGGCAGCTGCTCGTCGTTGCTCGGTGGTTCTCTGCGGGTACTCTGGCTTCCTCCTGGTCTGTTACGAATGTCAGGACATGCCTCAATGCGATTCTTTCAGAGAAAGTTTAAAGCGAATATCAAATTAAGATAGATCTAAGCGGCCAAGATTAAGAGATGCAATTAAAATGAGAACTGATGTTCTGGCTATGGAAATAAAAATCGGGGGTTTCTCGAAAAATTCATTCCAGTCTGAAGGTGTGTAAGACTGGTGGTCTCGGTGAGGAAATGGGGATTTCCCATGCTATAGGTTAGAGCAGGTGCCGCATCGGTGCAAAGTATTGGCACTTGTGATGTAGGGGTGCCACAGAGCTCATATTTTGAATAGGGGCAGTCGCGGGCCAAGTGGGTGGTCATATCTGAGTGTAAGTAGTATGTCAGGTACATTTGAGGGAATATTGGCCGGATCCCGGTGCCGGACCCCGGAAGTGACGTCATGTCATGTAACCTAGTGCCGCCATTTTGTGTTGTCATGGTAACCCGCGTGAGCGGACATGTCGTGACGTCATCTCATAGTGATACGTGGTGTTAGTGCGCATGCGCAGCGCGTGTTGTTAGGGTGATACGTGTTTCCGTCGTCCATTTTGTATACCGAAGGCCGCCATCTTGGTTTCTATGGTAGCACGTGGTTGCTATGTGACCCAATTTTTCTGACATACTACTAGTGTAGAATCAGAAATAGAAAGTGCGAGCTTAGGGAGCTATTAGTATTCAGGAAGACGGCATACCTGTCGCAGAAGGCAAGATATACGTAGGCAGAGTAGGCTTGCCTGTGTGAACATTATTCTGATATAAACCTAGGGGAGAGTTTAATCTCATAGGTGGTGACTTCTTAAGTGAAAAGCGTTCAGTAAATTGACTTTAGTGCGACGGCAGTGGTAGAGTAACATTCCGTCACTTGTTAGAGGGGAAGCGATATAGTAAACTGACAATACGTTAGTGGCCGTGCCACGGCAATGGTACAGTGACATTCCGTCACATGTTAGAGCAAAGGCGTCCGGATAAAGTGACAATACATTAGTGGTCGTGCGACGCCACTGGAAGAGTGAAGTGAAGACGCGCCCAAAGAACAAACACCAGCGACAAGAAGACAGAATGCGGGCCCGCAGGTGACTCAAAAACTGTGTGGGTACGGGGTGATTGTCGTTTTGTTTTCTGATTCATTGGATTTATTGAAAGTCACAAATTACCATATTCATATATTTATATAGGGTTAGCATTGGTTGAAGACAAGTGCACCATTGACATGCAGTACGCGTTACTACACAGTACCATCGTGGACTTCCTGTGGGTAATCGGAATTAACCCTTTACCCAACGCAGACGATATCACAATTTATTATTTTAAATATCATTTTTTAAAATTTTCAAAAAACTTCAACAAAACCATATCATGTGACCCCTCTTTGGAACGAGCTCGCATGATATAGTTTTGTTGAAATTTTTTGAAAAATAATATTTTTCAACCGCTGAATTTGCATATTACGCGGGCGGATGTGGCCGATTCGTTGGGTAAAGGGTTAAGTGCCTTGCCGAAGGACACAACCGAAAAGGTAGACTGGACCTACATGCACTTAGTGATAAACTAGTTCACAATGCATCATTGACGGAAGGGTAAAGTGAAAACGATTAACAGAAAGGAATTAAATATTTCCGCTCCTTGAAGAATAGGGGGAGACGCTGCTCATCTTTGCAACGCGTGTGAACATTATTCAAGTATTGGTGTAGTTAATGCCGAATGTTCACCACTTAATAGAGCTGAAGATGGCTTTTGTGTCGACAGTTCTTTGAGAAGAATAAAAGGTCGATAGACAGGGCCGAAGACAAAAAATATTTCTGTCGGAAAAAATATTTCGGACCGACAAAACCAAGTCGAACGGATGTCCATTTCTAACAGATTCTCTCGTTCTTTCAACAATATTCCGAATATTGGCGAAATATCGAGAGAAACTGTCAGAAATGAATATCGGTTCGATATTATATTCATCTTTTGCATAACAGTCTTGTTATTCGTTCATTCTCACAGGCACCAAAAAATCATCTTATCTTAACCGTACTCTATTGTGCTGCTAGAAAAGCCGGATATCGTGAGCCAAGATATTCTAGAATCATTATCAGAGGTTTGTCTTTTACAAAATTGTATTGGGGGAGCTACCCGAACCCCACCAATGCGAGGGAGTTACGCACATACAGTTAAAACTGGAAGTCCTATCACGAACTGTGCGCTTATCTGGGCTTAATTGCGCGTAGGAATTCCGCGCAATTGCTATATCGAATGGCATCCAAAGCACGGCAGGTTCGCCGGGTTACTCATAGCAAACACAGGCAATGTTTCTGCCAATGGATCTCCGGGTTACCCGGAGGTCCATTGGCTGAAACATTGCTTGTGCACAGGCCATATGAACCATATTTGAAAGCCTTACTGTGGTCATAATCTACGTGCTATGTGTGTGCATTTCATGGCAGGACTTCTAGTTTTAACTGTAGGCGGGGAGAGTATGGGAAGGGGTCGACCCCTGAGGGACCGACCCCCTCCCATACTCTCCTCCACTTCGGTGCTACACACCTCGGGTATCCCTCCTCCATGCAGCTGCTACTTCGCCCCATATGTCGGGTGGTTTTAACTCTCCTTGCTTCCGGCCTGTCGAGAGATAAGTATTCGAGGCGGCTGTCGTATCCGCTTGATACAGACGAATTGTTTGATATCAAAATTTTGATACAGATTGAAATAAATATTCATAAATGATGTGACCTGTCATGACCCCATGAAATCACGTGTAAACAAAATTTTTGAAGAACCAAAAATGTTCAATTCCTGCCTCAATTTTTTTTTTTATGGGTTACTTAAACGACCTGGAATAGCTCGTTCGACTAAGTTTGGTCATGACTATGTTTTTGAGTCAAAAAGCGAAAATAATAATCTTCGAATGGAAATCGTTGTGAAACGTACTCACGTGTATGACCACTCCCTTGAGTACGCCGAAAGGAATGGTTTCGCGCGCCGAACAAGCCCCTTTCGACCCTCAGTGACTGTAGATGATTTTGATTGTCTGGGCGTGGCAAAGGAGGAATGTAGAAGGAAGCCGCTTATCCTCTTCTATGTTTTTTGCGGGACTTCTTCTTTGGAGGTGGTTGTGATGGAAATGAGTTTGTAGAATCTTGTGGTGGGTGTGGTGGAGATGAGTTTGTCGGATCTTGTTGCTGGTTTCTATTGTTAGGAGTTCTCTAGCCATTCTGGAGACTTCATCCGAGCGCTTATCACCATCTTTGCACTTTGCCTGGAGCTGATTACATTGCGCCCTCAGTTCCCTTGCTTCTGCCACTAGTGCGGCCAGTGTTGGTTGGTTGGCAGAGTCTCCCTTGCCCGGGCTGTCCGGAAGCGAAGGAAGAGGGCTAGTGAGGGGCGGGAGGTGGCGAAAAAGCAACTCCCAGTTCCTCCTCAATCTCCACAGGGCATTACACATCCAACGAATTGAGTAAATGGGTCAATATACTTTATGTACATTTACGACGGTCAGGTAATAATCCTCCCCCCCCCCCACCCCGGATGAGCATTAATAACACATTTTCTCATACGAGTAGGGGCGAAGCCATTATTCTATAATAGGGGGTGTCCTAGACAGTTTTTGGAGAGGTTTGGAGCATGATACTTTGAAGATTTTTGTGGGGGTTTCGGGAATCTCTAGGAATTTATCTTAACCCTTTACCTAACATGAAAAGCAGACGACACTTGCCCCAAAAATTCACGAATAACTAATCTTTACATTTTATGTCGTTCCAAAGAGGGGTAATAACCTATGTTTTTGAGACAAAAAATGAAAAAATAATGAAAATTAACTGGCAATCTTTGTGAATAGCGTTCATTGCGAATAGAGCACATTGCGGTTGTTATCCCTTCTTTTCTTTTCCCTTCAGGGAAGTGGGTGGAGGGGGAAAAGACCGGATAGCCGTAGTTATGCCTTGACCCCCATCCCCCACCTTCTAGGATACTTTTGCAAAATTCAGTGCTTTCACTGCTCTAAGTGCGAATATGGCGTATTTGTAGTCTTTGTAGCCCCCACATTGTAGACCATTATAGGGCTCTATGTTGGGGGCGCGGTATCGTTGCGGTAAACGGTTCTCGTCAGTAGTATGTCATGAACCCGGACAGGTCATATTTGGGGAACCTCGATGGGGGACCTCGGAAGTGACGTCATGTCACGTTAACCAGTGGCGCCATGTTGTTTTGCCATGGTAGCCCGAGTGAGCGGCCATGTTGTGACGCCATCGTCATAGTGATACGTGGTGATAGTGCGCATGCGCAGCGCGTGTTGTTAGGGTGATACGTATTTCCGTCGTCCATTTTGTATACTGGAGGCCGCCATCTTGGTTTCTATGGTACCACGTGGTTTCTATGTTACCCAAAGGCCTACAATAAGACAGGGGTATGTTCGGAGGGTGTGTTCCTTTGTATAAGAGTAATTTCCCGATTCATAGAATTACCACAAAAAATCTGACAATCCCTCCAAATCACCGAAATTTATTTAGCAGGGATTTCCCCCCAGAATCATTTTTAGGACCGCCATTCTTTGGCTTATAATAGTAGCACGTAGTGCTATAGTACGGATGGGGGCCCGGGGGTACGTTCGTTTGAACTAGAGTAGTTTTGTATGATTCGGATTTTCCCTAGAATCCTTTTTAAGACCACCATACCATGGTACCGAGAGCCCCCCAGGAACCGAGAAGGCCCCCCAGGGGTAAGTTCGATTGAACTAGCGTAGTTTTTCTGGCTCAGATTTTTCCAGAATCCATATTTACTTCATAGAATTGCCACAAACAACCCCATAGTTGTTTACTTGGCTCTGATTTCCCAGTAAATTCTCGGTTTACACCTATGTATCTACAAGCTCTGTTATGACATCTTTGTTCTTCTTATTCTGACGCCCTAAATATGTTTATGTTGTATTGCACACATTACAAGTAGCTCATAGGCACACGCTGGATACGCCAATATGTGCTTATGTGAAAAGGCACAATGTGACACATTGTGCCCTAACACATCGGGACATACTGGGTGTGCCAATGTGTGCCTATGTGAAAAAGCACAATGTGACACATTGTGCACTAGCACATAGGCACATACGACCAAAAAGGGATTCTACAGACATATCCTAAAAAGGGATTCCACAAACTGGATTCCAAAAAAGGGATTCCATAAGTAGGATTCCGTCTTACCTCGAGTGACTCGCACATACTGCTCGAACGACTCGTAGCCCATCGAGCAAATGAGCTATCAAGCAATTGCTCCTTTGAGTGACTCTCACATATGACTCTTAGCCTCATTTAAGAAAAAAGGGGTGCCGAAGACCATATGTTTTCGAAAAAGGGATTCCACAAATGGGATTCCAAAAAAGGATTCCATAAGTGGGATTCCGTCTTACGTCGAGTGCCTCGCACTTACTGCTCGAACGACTCGAAGACCACTTATGGAATCCTTTTTTGGAATCCCATTTGTGGAATCTCTTTTCCGAAAACACATGGCCTTCGGCACCCCTTTTCTGAAATGAGGCTAAGAGTCGTATGTGCGAGTCACTCGGACGAGCAATTTTCCCGATAGCTCATTTCCTCGATGGGCTTCCAGTCGTTCGAGCAGTAAGACGGAATCCCACTTATGGAATCTCTTTTTTGGAATCCCATTTGTGGAATCCCTTTTTAGGATATATCTGTGACTACAGAATCCCTTTTTGGTCATATGTGGCTATGTGCTAGTGCACAATGTCTCACATTGTGCCTTTTCACATTAGCACATATCGGCACATCCAGCATGTGCCTATGTGCTAATGCACAATGTGACACATTGTGCTTTTTCACATAAGCACATATTGGCACATCCAGTATGTCCCTATGTTCTAGGGCACAATGTGTCACATTGTGCCTTTTCACATAAGCACATATTGGAATATCCAGCATGGGCCTATGAGCTACGTGTAACGTGTACAATAGAACACAAACATATTTAGGGGCGTCAGAATAAGTAGAACAAAGATGTCATAACAGAGCTTGTAGATACATAGGTAGAAACCGAGAATTTACTAGGAAATCAGAGCCAAGTAAACAATTATGGGGTTGTTTGTGGTAATTCTACGAAGTAAATATGGATTCTAGAGACATCTGAGCTAGAAAAACTACGCTAGTTCAATCGAACTTACTCCTGGGGGCTTTCTCGGTTCCTGTGGTCCTCTCGGTACAGTGGTATGGTGGTCCTAAATAGGATTCTAGGGGAAATCCGAACCATACAAAACTACACTAGTTCAATCGAACTTACCCCCAGGGGCCCCCTCCTTACTATACCACTATGTGCTACTATTATAAGCCAAAGTATGGCGGTCCTAAAAAGGATTCTGGGGGAAATCCGTACTAAATAATGTCAATTTCGGTGATTTGGAGGGATTGTCGGGTGTTTGTGGTAATTCTTCGAATCGGGAAATTACTCTTGTACAAGGAACACACCCTCCGAACATACCCGTCTTATTGTAGGCCTTTGGGTAACTTAGCAGCCACGTGGTACCATAGAAACTAAGATGACGGCGTCCAGTATACAAAATGGACGACGGAAATACTTGTTACCCTAACAACACGAGCTGTGCATGCGCACTAACACGACGTATCACTATGGCGATAACGTCACAACATGGCCGCACTCGCGAGCTACCATGACAACACAACATGGCGCCACTGGGTCACGTAACATGACGTCACTTCCGAGGTCCCCCACCGAGGTCTCCCAAATATGACCTGTTCGGGTACATGACATACTACTCTCGTCACATCGCCGAAGTTAAGCAAGGTCGAGCCCGGTTAGTCCTTGGATGGGTGACCTTCTGAGCGATCGATTCGGACTCCCGCGTTGTGCCCTTGGGCAAGCACTTAACCCCGATTGTCCACATGGGGGCGCGATGACGCCGTGCTCTAATGCGTACTGCACGTCGATGGTGCGCATGTCTTCAACCAATCGAATCCTGCTTGTGCTGCAGTGCGGAGTTACGATGTTAGGGAGCTGGCAGTTGCTCGTCGTTGATCGGTGGTTCTCTTCAGGTACTCCGGCTTCCCCCATCCGTAAAAATTCCTGCACCCGTAAAAACTTTCACCGACACGATATGACCCTGGCCGTTAAAGTGTCGTTAAAACTTAATAAATAAAGAAGGCTCTGTGTTATGTGAAAATTGCAGTGGGTCAGTGTTTTGGGGGCATCGAAATGTTTAGGGGGTGCCCCCCACTTCTTTCCCCTTGTAACGAAGTGCCTATAAATCGATGATCGTAGGCTAGGACTAGTTGTTGTGTAGCTGACAGAACCGCGAAGTCCCACCAGCTTGTAAATCTCGGATTTCTGACAGACGAACATTGAACTCAGACAATGTTCAGTTTTACGTAACCTCACGAATCTTGTCTTGAAGCAAAACGATTTTAACGTAATGAACTGTTCAAACTAGTATCTATAATTTTAATTAGCTCAACGTTTGAGCTTTGTTTGCAGTTGATATTTAAAATCGGATATTTATTGCTGCAAACAAAGCTCAACGAACGAAATGATTTTTCCTATCAGTTGCACGAATTGGGAAACATGCCACATCATTCTTCTTCGTAATATATATACGCAGTATTTGTGACAAAAATACAACACTTCATGTGTAGTTTACACAATATTAAAGAAACTGAAAAGGTCATTAAAATGTAAAACATTCAAAATATAAAGAAATTTACTTTATTAACCCTTTACCCAACGCAGACGAAATCAAAATTTATTATTTTAAATATCATTTTTTCAAATTTTTCAAATAATTTCAACAAGACCATATCATGTGAGCGCCCGTTGGAACGAGCTCGACGAGCTCGTTCCAACGAGGGGTCACATGATATGGTTTTGTTGACATTTTTTGAAAAATAATATTTTTTCAACTGCTGAATTTGCATATTACGCGGGCGGATGCGGCCATTTCGTTGGGTAATGGGTTAATCCAGTCGGCACCGGAGATGTTTAGTTCAATTCCGCCATCAAGGAATTATGTGACTGACTGAAAAATCGGTTTTGAGTTGCAGAAGGAAACGAAACAGCGCAGCAGCGCGTTATCGAAGTGTCGTTGGTTAAACCCTTTGACATCTGTTTAACCCCCCCCCCCCCCCACCACCACCCCTCCTTGATCACATCCAACCGCTTAGAAATGAAAGCTCACTCAACGAGAATATAGGGACGTGTTAACAAACAAAAGTGTCAATGTACACTGTAGCTCAACTTGACAAAATTGAACTTGGAAAGTTATAAATGAAATGGCAAAATTGAAGATCATTGGTACCAATGTTATTTTTTTTGCCAGTGGCAACATTTTTTGACAGAAACCCGAAGAAAATCGATAGCTCCCATCTAGAGGCCTCCTCAAACAGGCATGCCAGGTTTCAAAGTAATCCGATCATAAATGTGCCCTGTAGGGTGTACAAAACGGAAATATTGTTCTAAGAACGTTGGCTGTGGCAACATTTTTTGACGGAAATTGAAGAAAATCGATAGCTCCCATCTAGAGGTCACCCTAAACAAGCATACCAAATTTCAAAGTAATCTGATCATAAATGCGACTTGTGAGGTGTGCCAAAGGAAATTGTGGACGTACGTACTAACATACGTACGTACGTACGTACGTACGTACGCCGACGGACGAGAAGTGATGGCAATAGCTCAGCTTGACTTTGTCAAGCTGAGCTAAAAATTGCGTAGCTGAGAATACCACACATCATTCGTTCGACACTGACTGGTTTTGTGGCAAAATCCGAGCCCGTGTGTTTCAAGCCCAGTTGATTATCACGAAAATAAAAGAGACTAATAATAATAATAACTCTTTGGCCAGCCGCTGATTTGTCGCGGTCCTCATAAGAGAAGGCCATCATTCCCCCTGCACCCCACCCCCTCTTCCTCTCCTCTCCTCCCAGCATTCAGATATAAACTGCTTAATAGTGTCCCTCACTTCCTCTTTTTCAATTTCTTCAATAAGCATTCCTACCCTCTCCCTCGTGTCTCCCTTCAGCCATCTATCCTTTGTTTCCTCACCCCACTTCTGCATTATTCTTCCAGTAAATTTTATTCTATGAGGTATATACTGTGGGCATTCCAAGAGAAAATGTTCCAGGGTCTCCACTACTCCAGGGTGGCACATTTGGCATCCCTTTTCCCCATCTCTCCCAATTTTTCCCCGAAGCTCCAGTGATCTTGATCTCAGTTTGAACAGCAGTGACCCTCCAAAGGTGCCATCTAGGTACTTCTTAAAAGCTGGCTTTTCTTTATATTGTAACCCCTGCAGTGATCTTTTCACGCTAACCCCTGCTCGCCAGTTTCGATTGCAATCTTCCATGACTCTCTCTTTGACAAACCTTTTGCCTTCTTTCATTCCTACTTCTATGTTTGTGACCTCTATAGAGTAATTGTCCATTAGTTCCCTCACATGTTTTGAATACCCCGTTTCTATATTAGAATTCCAAATGGTATCGAGCACCAATTTGCACCGCCGGTTGTCAGGCAGGTTTCTCAAGTAGTTAAAGTAACACAGTTTTCCCAAATCTACCCTGTCCTTGATTTTCATCCACCCAAGCTCCCCCCTTACTGCTTCCAAAGCTGCAGCATTACTCGACCCTGTTATCCATCTGCCGGCATCATTCTGAGTACTTTCCAACTTCTTAATAACGGTTTGGTTTAATGGAATCACGTCCGTGCCATACGTTATACTTGGTAAACCCACCCTCTCCCACAGTGTTTTCCCCACAAAGACCTTGTTGAAACTATTTTTCCCTAAAAGTTTTAGTTGGTTCAGAATTCTTTTCCCCTTCAGAATCAGTCTAGCTGAGTAATTTCTGTACACCCCTCTTCCCGTTATATTTATGCTTACCCCTAGATACTCATACTCTCCCGTTTCTCCTACAGTGATTTGTTTGCTTTCCCCTTCGGGGATTGAGAACTCCCCCACTCTCCATCTCTTCGTCATATCTACCTTGCGTCCAACGGGTATTACCTTGCTTTTATTTTCATTTAGTTCGAGCCGCCAAGTGTTCCCATATCTACCAACAATTTCCAGCAATTTCTCTAGCCCCTGTTCAGTTCTAGACATTAACACCATGTCGTCCACAAAAAATAAGCCTGGTATCTTTATGTCTCCAACATTTACCCCCTCCGCACTCTGAATTAGTTCGTCCCCTAAATCTTTAACATACAATGCAAACAAAATCGGTGAAAAGATACACCCCTGCTTGAGGCCTATATCCTTAGGGACTCGTTTTGTGGTGATACTCCCTAGACTGAGTTGGCTTTGCACATCTGTATACAGTGCTTTCATGATTCCCACAAAGTCACCCCCAGTCCGATGCCCTCGAGCTTTCGCCACATACCTTCCCTCCACACTCGGTCGTACGCTTTTTTCACATCTAGAAATGCCAGAAACATCTTTTTCTTTTCAGCCTTTGTTGATTCTATCAGTTGGGTGAGTGTAAATAGGTGATCAGTGACTCTTCGTCCTTTCCTGAAACCATTTTGAATTTCTTCTAAAAAACCTTTCTCTTCAATAACTTCCTCTAGTCTACCGCATATGACCTTACAGAATACTTTTCCGATGTTACTACTAACTGATATCCCCCTATAGTTATCTAGAACTTCCTTATCCCCCTTTTTGTGTATGAACGACACCTTACTTTCCCTCCACTCTCTGGGGACCTCTTGCTTTCGCAGAGCCAGGTTGAAAAGGTTTGTCAGGACTTCAATAAGTGCCCCCCCTCCATTTTTGAGGAATTCGTTCGGAATTTCATCAGTCCCTCCCGCTTTACCATTTTTTAATTTCGAGACCACGTTCCGCACTTCTTCTGTCGTTATTTCGCTACATACACGATTGGATAGGTTCTCCTCCACCAGTGTATTTCTTTTTGGTGGGGACCCACTGCCCCATCGCCTATCGTTTATCTTTTCCCAGAGCTTGACTAACTCTGAAGCGATACGGCCTTTATCTTCTGTACTTTCCCCATCCACTTTGATACTCTGCACACTACTTTTCCCCCGTTTATTTACCCAGTTCCAAAATACGTTTGAGCTCGAACCCCCCGTTTTCTTTATTGTTCTGGCAAGACTGCAATTGCGCTCCTTCCTATTATTATTCTTTATCTCATTCACCTTTTTCCGTGCCAGTTCATATTCTCATTTCATTAGTCTCGTGTCATTGTTATCCACCCCTTTAAGCTTCCTACTTCTGTAAGCAGCGCATTTTACCTTCCTTTCTTTTATAGCCTTTTTCAGTCCCTCGTTAACCCTGTATCCAAGCTCTCTCGTTGGGACCCTCACCCTTCCTATACAATCCTTCCCTGCCTCTGTTAGGCTATTTACTATGCCATCTGAAATACTCTGGACATTTGCATCCCTAGGCATACATTCAAGATTTGGTTTTAGTTTTTCCCGAAACTGCTTCCAGTCGGCTCCTTGTTTTAGTCCCCAAACTTCTTTGAAGGTATTTCTGTCTCTATTCGTCTTTTTGCCCATAATCTTAACTGTTATCAGGTTGTGATCACTACCCAAGTCATTTTTTCCCTCGTCATCTATTTCTACATCTATAACCTCCCTCCATACGCTAATGTCAGTGAGTATATAATCAATTATTGTTTTCTTATCGTTCCTCTCCCAGGTCCATTTACCCTTACATTTCGCATCCCTGTTCAGGATCTTTAAACCAAGCTCTTTTGATAGATCCAACATCTTCCTCCCATTCGTGTTAATTTTCCTATCACCTCCCTGTATGCCCTCCTCCTTATCCCCGATGTGCCCATTGAAGTCCCCCATTAGGACAATACTGAACCCTCTGCTTTCAAGCTCTGTGATATTCGATCTAAGAGTTGTATATATTGAATCATTCCTCTCGGGCTTACTTCCCTCCACTGCTAAGTATACAACACCAACGGCAACACTCCTGCTTCCTAACTTGATTTTTGCCCAGACTATTTCGTTGGATACTGGAATCTGAGTCCTTGCTTCTGTGAGATCTGTAATCAATGAGGACTGTAATTCCTCTTTAGCGTAGATGCCAACACCCCCACCCCGTTTCTGACCCTCAGTTCGCCCAGCTCCTATCCACACGCAACCCTTCATCTGATCAGCCAGCTCATCCCGTCGTATCCACGTCTCACTTAGACCCATTATATCGAAGTCTCCTTCGTCCATCATTGTTGATATTTCGCTTACTTTCTTGTGCAGACCCTGGATGTTGCAGTACCCAAACTTAATGAATCTTTGTTTTTTTTGTCATCACTGGCACATTATTATAACCCTGGTATGTCCCTGTGTTGTGCATGTTTGTTGTTCTTCCTATGTTCCCAGCATTTGAGCCCCTCTGGGTTATCGGCTGTGGTCCCCTACCCCCCTTTTCTTCAAAAAAGGCCCAGCCACCTGTAAATTTTTTGGGCCCAACCGGTCTGTACCCATCCTACTTAAATGCAATCCGTCTCGCCCATACAACTATCCTTGTCCCCAGAATGAATCCCAGTGGTCAATGAAATGTATTCCCAAGTCTTTGCAGTGCTCTTCCAGCTCCTCGTTTAGTGCCATAATCCGCGAGTTCCTCTCATTCCCACCACCCATAACGGGGAGCACCCCTGAAACGATGATCCGAGCATTCCTGCTAAGTAGCTTACTAATTAGGCCCTTGTATGTGTCCACCAAACGAACTGATTTCCTCTCCCTGATGTTATTGGACTCCACATGTAATACCACTACCGGATCAGGCCCCGACCCAGCTACAATACCGTCCACTCTATCCCTCAGGTCCTCCACTTTAGACCCCGGAAAGCACAGAACTGTTCTATTTTTACTGTCCGGACCACAGACAACCTTATCGATCCCCCGAACTATGCTACTTCCCGCAACCACCAACTTACTTTTGGCCCTCGCCCTATTTATCTCCTCTAGTCTCCTATTGTTTACAGCGTCCTCTTCCTCTCCAACAGCCCCACTCGGAATCAATATCGGTATCGGTATCTTTGACCTAGGATTACTCCTATCCTTGTCCCTCCGTCTCTTTCCAGGCCCTGAACTACCTGGACTACTCACCTGGTCTTCTCCCGGATTCCTCCTCCTTTTTCCTGGCCTAGACCCCAAGCTACTATCTGTTGCACTATCCTCCATCACCTCCTCTGTCTCTTGAACTCTCTTCCGAATCGAGCACATCAAATCTGTTTCTGGTGCTGCACTCCCCACTGCCTTTGGACTTTACACCCCTATCTACCTGCTTCTCTGGCCCCCTTTCCTACCACTTTTGATAGTCCACGCCAAACGCTTTACAGCATTGCTCCGGCCTGGGCCCCCCTCATCTGTCCTACGTACTTTTCTAGCAGCCCCCACCTCATCACCTACCTCATTCACATCAAAGGTTCTACCCCCATGTTTCCTCTTGGAACCACCGACAACCACCCACTTTTCTCGGAAAGCTACTTTCACAGGTGTAACTCCAGACAGCCCCGCCCTACCAAGTTTTCCCTTCAGCTCAGCAATCTCCCCCTCAAACTTAACAATTGTCTCAAGTAGGCGGAGGATTTCCTGACAGTTTCCACATACCTCTCCATATCCCATCGAACGACAGTCCCCATACATCATAGAACACTGTTTACAAACTTCAAGCCCAATATCGCCATCGGTGGCCCCACCAACCCGGCTCTCACCGACACCCCCAGTGACCTCTGTCTGCACACCAATACTTACCCCGTTGGCACCGTTGACCTGGACCGCGATATTACACATATTTACCTCCATACTTACCTCCGTCTGAACATACTTGCTCGCCATCATCAAGACAAAATTACGCGATCGGACAGGGAAAACTGTATACACGCGACAAAAGGCAACACGACGAACCGTTCGACAACTTAGCGCTCACAGTTTTATTTAAGACCTTCTAACTTTGTCCCAGTTACTATACTAAACTAACTCCCCACAAAGTTGAATAAAATAACCTGAAAATGAAATATATATGATTAGTAAACAATAAAAATACTTAATTTCGAATCGTAACCAAGGAGACTTCTTCTGTATACTTGTGGATCGATACTAGTAATAACGATTAGACAAACATTTCCAGAGTGCGGAGGGCAAAAATGATCACAATTGTCGCTGGCATCAGCACCAGGCCTTTTAGCATTTTCCGGACCATAAATCGCAGGGTGGAATGGGAAGGATGTGGTGAGGAGGGGGGGGGGGGGTGTCTCTCCAACCAATATTTGTCCAAAAATCATGATAGTTGGTGCCACTGTATGGAAATATTATTGATATTGGTAACAGAAAGAAATCTGAGAATTAGCAACAATAACTATGAATTTATCTATTCTGAAATTTAATTAAAAAAATTAATATAAAAAATGATACAAAGATCTTTTACACTAATTGGTTTACAGAAAATAAAAACAGTGGTACTTATCAAATTAGTCCAAAGTACAGTTTGACAGAATCCAGTAATCCAATGGTAGACAATCTTGTGAAGAAAGTTACCAGCTGGTAGTATTAAATCCAAGAATGTCTCTTCAGAAACAGTATCCTGTAGATTTGTAATGAAATTTTCACTTAGAAATTTCAGCAGTCTCCAATAAAAAAATGTTCTTCAAAATTCAAATGGAGTAAAAATCCAAGAAGTATTAGCGTCACAGGTAATTTTCAAATAATCCAGTAGAATTCTGGCTTTTCACAAAATAATATTCTGTTTCACAGAAAGTATAAATTCTCTTTTCCAAGACGAACAAATTCTCTTCAAAATTCTCTTTTGGAATCAATCTTCCAAATTCACAAAGAAGCACTGCTTCTATAATATATGCACTGTCCTAGAACAATAATAATTTCCAATGGAAACAACTGCTGTGAAAATAAGTTCTTCTGAAATGGCTGTCTAAAACAAAATGAGTTTTTGAATTCTGTTGACAAACCTTTATATAGTAACCAGATTGAATGTCCTAGAAGATGAAATGTCTACAATGTTCTGTCAGTTTCCAGGTGATTCTGTCACAATCCAAGTAAACAAGGTCCCTGACCTACTTAAACAATCAACAGCTATATGTACAATAATTGTAGATCAGTGTAACAAAGATGTAAACAAGGTCACTGAGTGCAAATGAGTGAGACCAGTCAGAAAATGTAGAAATAAAAAAAATCTTTCTCATATAATTATCTACTAAGGATATATCAATCTCAATATAATATGGGGGTTATAACAGTTGGAAATTTTTCAGGCAAAAATTCCAACAGTTGGAAATTCGAAGCATTGTTGTAACGGAGGTTTTTTCCGAATGTGGTTTTACATTTCCGTGAAATTCCAACAGCAAACTCCCACAGAGAGAATTCTGATCGAACAACGTAAGATTTCCCGACTACTCGACAAACCGTTTCTTGAATTATATCAAAAATTACGGAAATACAAACAAGTTGGTTAATTTGGTGCTCACAATAGTCATAAGATGGTGATTTATGAGGCCAGTATACAGGGCATATTATGGGACAAAAATGCAATGCATTAACAGACTGCAGTTTATATTAGAAGATTAGTGTGCTCACTGCTCATATTTGAGATGATAAATTAATAAATTATTGGTTGAATACTGATTTTTTTTAGCATTCTCCATACATGTACATTCATGTAATTGACACAATGCCGTAAGAAGGCAAATAGGGCCTACTTTCACATGGGAACGGGCAGATTCGGCCTCGAGGAAGATTCGGCCCTGTCTTTTTTGGCCTCGGGAAGATTCGGCCGGGAGGATTTGGCCCCAGTATTTGATGTCTTAATTAAGGTTATCTGACAGTGGTTTATGGATTTCGCTAATAATAATAATAATAATAATAATAATAATAATAATAAATAATAAATAATAAAAAATAATAATAATAATAATAATAATAATACTGGTCGCTGATTTGTCGCGGTTCTCTGGTGAGAAGGCCTTGGTTTTCCCTGTGCTCCCAACTGCCTACCTATTCCCACGCGTCTTCTCTCCACCCAACACTCTGCATGAGACGAAGACGTGCCCCATTCTTCCCAATCTCTCCGATAAGCACACGAACCCTCTCCTTTGTACCTCGTTTTCACTGAATCTTCACTGAATGTGTACCCCTTACAGACTACAGTACCACAAACAATTGTCATTCTTGTGCTGTCTTAGAACCTCAAATTGTTAGATATTTAGCTTCAGACACTTAACCCTTTACCTAACATGAAAAGCAGAAGACACATGCAAAAAAAATTCTTGAATAACTAATTTTTTTCATTTTTTGTCTCAAAAACATAGGTTATGACCCCTCGTTGGAGCGAGCTCGACGAGCTCGTTCCAACGAGGGGTCATAACCTATGTTTTTGAGACAAAAAATGAAAAAAATAATGAAAATTAATTGGCGATTTTTGAGAATAGCGCTGGCCGGTTTTGGCCGTTACGTTGGGTAAAGGGTTAAACTTCTTGGAAGTATTTCCGAATACCCTAAACACTACCGATACAGTCACTCGGAGTCAACATTTTGGGGGCATAGGTGGCACCCCTTTAAGTATCCATCTCTAGTTGGATTTTTTTAAAGATCAGTACCCCCTCCCCTCCCCCCCCCCCCTCGCCATTGAAGCCCCCTAGCTGCGTCCCTGGTAATATAAACCTATTACAATAGCGGTTGGCGTGAAATTTTTCGACAACCGCTAGTATTATAAACTTGTTATAATAGCGGTTGATGCAAACATTTTCAACCACAGCTATTGTAATAATAAACTTATTACCATAACGGCTGACGTACATATTTCCACCAACCGCTATTGTAATACATTTATTACAATAACGGCCAATTCGAGTGTCTGTCCTACAGTTAAAAGTAGAAGTCCTGTCCCGAACTTAATTGCGCGTAGGAATTACGCGCAATTGCCATATCGTATGGCATCCAAAGCACGGCAGGTTCTTCTGATTACTCTTAGCAACCACAGGCAATGTTTCTGTCAATGGACCTCCGGGTTACCCGGAGGTCCAGTGGCTGAAACATTGCTTGTGCACAGGCCATAGGCAGAGAATTTGATAGCCTTACTATGCTCAAAGCGCGTAGATTAGCGCGCAGATGATGTGCTATTTGTGCGCATTTCATGACAGGACTTCTAGTTTTAACTGTACTACCTCAACTGTAACCGCTATTCTAAGAAGTTTTTGAATTAATTTGAGAATAATCTAACTAGTGATTTCATCAACAGACGAGCCACTTCCATTAAAGATTTGATCTCTTTACCCATCACAGCAGCCACAAAATAAGAAATTGTCTATATGGCAGATCTGAAGTATTTTGCTCCGAACAATGGTCGATAAAACCATACAAATAGGGATGTCAACAGTCATTGGCACCAGCTTCTTTTTTTCTTTCAAATACATCAACATTAGTACGGTTACAATTATGGTTAAAATATTTATAAAATGTAATATGTATGAAACTACGATATTTGGCAGAGGCGGAGTGAACGCACTGCAGATGAGTTGGGCGACAGATAATCATATGACATATAGGAGAGAGATTTTCTGCAATTACATTTCTTGTATAAACCCTTTCAATGCTAAGCTTTTGAATGGTGTTATCCAACTTCTGTTTCGTTTATCCAGTTTGAATAGTGGGGACATTGGAATGGTACCTGAGGGACGATAATAAGTATTTTTTTACAAACAAATCTATCCTACACGTTTACAGTATAGGGGGGGGGGGGGATTCAGGGAGTGTGGATTTCCACTAAGTCGTGGTAGGGTAGATTTCCCACCGATGGTTTTTTACGTGTTTATGGGACCAAAAACCCAAGAAGCACAAGCACATTTTTTATCCCATGGCTGATAGTCTGCAAGTGTCCCGTGTGATTTTTGGGAAAAAAAATTGCGATTTTTCTGTCTGGTCGAAAATCTACCCCACTGCGATTTAGTGGCACTCCAACCGCCGTGTACTGTATATAATCTATAGATTCTGTATTTTGAAAGCTTGTCAGATGTACTGGAGAAGAAGGAGGGTTATCAAACTTTATTGTCTGATGCTCATTTGTTCTCTGCCACGCAGTATTGTCTTGGGTTATCAATCATATCTTTCGGGCGAACTATTTGAGCCCCACAAGCTATCCCTCTTTCCCTTGAAATCCTGTCAATAGAGCCCATCACACGCTAAAAACAAAAGTGTTAAAAACTACACTTGAAGTGCTGTATTTAACACTTACTAAGTGCTGAACTAGCACTTTGTTCAAGTGTAGATATCCCAGAACTTGACAGGTGTTACAATAATACCACTTGACAATTGCAATGTCGCGACACTTAAAAGGAAACAACGCAGATGACACGGATCTCGAGCCTGATCCGCGTCATCTGCGTTGTGTCCTTTTAATTATGTACCCACCAAGCGCAAATCAATTATGGACGATTCTGGAAGAACCACCAATGCTAGACACATGGAAAGTGCCATCCATTCAAGTTTCAGATGTCTGACGATTGTAATGTCTAAGTGCTTAAAGCATTGCACTTTGAGAGTTCAAATCAAACCCTAAGAGTTAGAATGGGTTTAACACCTTGAAAGTGTCGGTTTTAATACTTTAGTTTTTAGTGTGCAGAGATGGGGTTCCCAGGAGATATTTCGAGAAAGCGGCAGAAAAAACTATTTCTTTCGTGATGATGGGTCAATTTGTCTCCTTCTTGGCCTAATATTCATTGTCTTCATCATAAATACAGTTGCGACTGTGTCCACGCCCGATTTCAGAGTGTGCGTGGGGTAGTAACCCCAGGGCCTGGAACTTTTAGGGGCACAGGCATGGACAGGGAGCAGGGCTCAAAATAAGCAGTGTCGCGTCGCTTTTTGCTATACAAAACTTGCAAAAAGCTACACAATATTCAATTATGTATAGCATTTTGCGATACAAGATAATCAACTGCAGCCTATTAGGCTGCAGTTGATTATCTTGTATCGCAAAATGTAAATGACAATTTGCGAATAAATTTGAAAACTAGCTCACTGATGCTTTACTTCTGATTGTGGAACATTCCAGGTATAACTCAGATTAACTCTCCATCCAGCATCATTAACAACTTCATATGTAAGATGAAGTCTATTGGTTAAAATTCTTCCTGTTTTTACAACATTTTGTATAAAATGTCCATTAAAAATAACTTCAAGCCCATCAAATTAAAAATCCCAACTTCCATTTTGAGAACTCCATTAAACAACCAAGACGCCATTTGAAAATATCCAAGTCCATGCAACCCTTAAAGGCAGTTCAGTTAAAAAAACATAGTTAATGTTTCATGTGTTGCAGATCATTTGGAAATGTCCAGAAATGGATGGAAACTCTTCTATCTGCTTAGAAGAATTCAATACAAAACAGCATAACATAACTCTGGTATACAAAAACAGCTATGTAATTTTTATAAAATGCTATTCATGTTTTGGAAATGTGTAGCATTTTGCTACGCAAAGTAAAAAAGTTATTTTGAGCACTGACAGGGAGTTTATGACCCCTGGGTTAAGTTCGGGTACCTCAAAGTTCCGCGTCGTATAGTACAAAAATGTTAAGGAGGAGCTCTATATCAAATGACATCAAATGGTTCTCTGCATTTTACAAGCGGTTGTAGCTTTGGGCTACTTTTAGGGGCACAGACATGGACAGGGAGCAGGGCTCAAAATAAGCAGTGTCGCGTCGCTTTTTGCTATACAAAACTTGCAAAAAGCTACACAATATTCAATTATGTATAGCATTTTGCGATACAAGATAATCATCTTGGGTGGTAACCTTATTACGTCAACTTGACGTCATAAAGTTATCACTAGAAGAATTGTGCAGCCAGAAGCTATAAGTAACTCAGTGTCACGAGATGATCACTGATGAATTTGTAAATTTGAAACACGTTGCTAAAAACTCATTTGACGGCCCAAAGATAACATGAATTTTCATCCTAAACGCCGCAAGAAGGCTCTATTTAATAGCAGATTTCAACTTTTCTTGGAGAGACCCCCCCCCCCCCCAATCCCCCATTACTGGTCGTTCCGTCTGCCTTCGTAGAAACACACCCCGATACACCTCCTCCCTCTCTCCTCACAACTGCACACATTCTTTAGAAAGGGTTCTGTGAGTTGGCGTAACAGAATAAACGCAGGGCCCGAATTTTCTCTCCCCGACCCTGACTGTGTCACACTAAGAGCTTGCTTATCCAACATTTTACGATCGTAATTTTATTTTTATGACATATTTTAGTGTTTATGTAAATGATAATGAAGAGTTATATTTTTTTGTATAAAAGTTACTCCCGAATGTCTTCAAATATTTAAAAATACAAGTCTCGAAAAAAATCCCGTTTTGTTGTGTTTGATAATTTGGAAATGCCAGTCCGTTTCAAATTGTCGAGTTCCATATTTTGATTATTTTCAGCGCGGGTAAAACCAAAACGCCACATTGCCTTTTAGGCATGAAATGCACCGTTCTCAGAAGTATTTTATCCAGAATTGTAGAAGGGGTGCCAGCTTCAAATTGGAATCGCTATTACATTGTCAGGGTAGGTATTTAATGTTATTAACACGTCCAAACCGTTTGTACCAAAAATCTGTTACGCGTGACTGCTTTGAAAAGCCCTTTTAACCCTTTACCCAACGTAACGGCCAAAACCGGCCAGCGCTATTCTCAAAAATCGCCAGTTAATTTTCATTATTTTTTCATTTTTTGTCTCAAAAACATAGGTTATGACCCCTCGTTGGAACGAGCTCGTCGAGCTCGTTCCAACGAGGGGTCATAACCTATGTTTTTGAAACAAAAAATGAAAAAAATTAGTTATTCAAGAATTTTTTTTGCAAGTGTCGTCTGCTTTTCATGTTAGGTAAAGGGTTAAACTTCCAGCGAAGAATAGCACATAAATATCAAAATCATAAAATTAGCTATTCTCCTCTGGAATTCCAGCTAAAATTTTAATAAGAAACTATCGACTGACCGTCGTTATCTCCGCCTATTATACACATTTACAGAATTTAACAAAGTTCTTACCTCGTTGCAACTGATGTTGCAATTGTGGCGGCATCCATCTTAGGTCTTGTATGCAGGTATACTGCAGGTGATGAGCCAGGAGACAACATGGCTCTATCACCCAGAAAACGGTACTTATATACACCAATTGTCTGATGCAACACCTAGTCACGCGACTACCAATTAGCGGAACATTGGGGGAAACTCCCTTGACGTGGCAGTCGCCATTGTTGGACTCTTTCAGTTATACTGCTATGCAGACTGCCGGTCTTTACATGCAAATAGTATTCTGCCGGGTGCATGAATGTTAACCGGCTGGCTGCCCCAGTGGAATGCACAATCTGCAATTCAGCATCACCTCGTATCTGGTGATGTTCCTCTAAGTACATGTTATGATTTCGTGACAGTTCGAACAATACCATCCCAGTAACTACTGCAGAATGTTATTGTACTATCTATCAAAAAATCCTACAATATTACTGTTTGTTGACAATATTGGTCTGCAAAGTTATGCCTAATACTGTCAACAGGACATGTGGCGTCCACTCCTATGTGGGAACTCAAGGTACTTCTGTACTCTGATCGCCAGTTTATATAATTCCATGTAATTCAGCTTCTATTATATTCTGTTAACCCTTTACCCAACGCAGACGATTTCAGAATTTATTATTGTAAATTTATTTATTTATTATTTATTTATTGGTGTTTAAGGTCACATATTTATGCACAATGGAAAATCATGACCGTGACAATTTTACGAGTGGAGGAAGCCGGAGTACCCGGAGAGAACCACCGAACAACGACGAGCAGCTGTCAGCTCCCCAACATCGTAACTCCGCACTGCAGCACAGGCAGGGTTAGATTGGTTGAAGACATGCGTACCATCGACGTGCAGTACGCCTCAGTACACGGCGTCATCGTGCCCCCGCGTGGGCAATGGAGATGAAGTGTCTTGCCCATGGACACAACGCGGTTGCCGCAGGTGGAATTCGAACCGAGGACCTCTCGGCTTGCAGCCTGCACCTCTACCTACTGAGATTATTTTAAATATAATTTTTTAAATTTTTTCAACCTTTTTTAACAAAACCATATCATGTGACCCCTCTTTGGAACGAGCTCGACGAGCTCGTTCCAAAGAGGGGTCACATGATATGGTTTTGTTAAAGTTTTTCGAAAAATAATATTTTTTCAGCTGCTGAATTTGCATATTACGCGGGCGGATGCGGGCGAGTCGTTGGATAAAGGGTTAATAAAATCGAGTCCAATTTACTAAATAGAATTTGTCAATGAAAACTATCCTGACCCTAACAGTTCCCCTTAACGCTTAACGGAGCTTAGAAGAGCTGTAGCTCTTCTCCCGAGCTTGATTAACCCCTTTGGGGCAACTCCCTCCCTCCACTCCGCTACGCCATCGGCGAACGTTCCAGATTTGATCCGGTTTCAAATTTTTTAATTGATTCGATTGCATTCGAAATCATCTTCCTTATTCGAGGAAATCATATCCTGGAGAGTTCGGGTTTCCAGACATGTCTTTATTGTCGACTTTCCGGAGATGACACATCATCCGGCAATTTTCAGAGGAATGATGTTATTATTAATGTTGGTGGGTGAGAGTGTGAGATGTTCACCCAAAGGAAAGATATTTGTGCCAGACACGAGGCTTGCCGAGTGTCTGGAAAAAATATCTTGTCCCGAGGGTGTGATTTTCCCATTTCACGTCCACCCCATCGGGGATAAGTTTTCTCCGACGTCATCAAAAGTAATCCAGGAGCACGTGCAACTATTTTCAGTAATTTTGTTGATCATTTCTGAAAAATACTGATTTGCTTATCGGATAGAGCTCACAAAAGTTCTGTATATACCACAGGTATATAACACGAAATTAAATTGCAGCGCCGGTAAGACAGGGGTTAAAGATTTGTAGCGAAATGAACAACGAAATGAGCCCTCTCCACTCATAATGGCGTTCACCCAAAAATTCGTATAAAAGAGTCACGTGTCCTTTGATTTTTCGGTCTTTGTTTTTATTTCCATTTTCTTCGACAAACGTTCGTCTGCTAATATTTCCGAAACGTGACGCCATCTTTGTTTGCGGGGGAACGTGCGATGATTAAATAGTCCGTGCGCTCATTAATTATGCTAATAAGCCGGTCACGTGGGTCATGTGAGATAGATGTCTATCTCACATGGCCTTCTCATGGGAGACACGCATACCTTGCATAGGAATTGCGGGAAGAATGACCATGTCCAGTCTTACTTGATAAAATGGTAAACATGAAGAATAGCGGACCCAACAAATTATACAAAAATGACCAACTTTTCCCAACTTTTCATGGTTTCCCTACATTCTTTAGTGTTTTTTCTTTACATATTCTTAAATTTGGGGGAATAAAAATCACTTTTTAGCTTGTTTTTACTAGTTTTTAACTTCCGAGACGAAGCAATTCAACTTGCGCGTCAACCATCTTTTCTATCGAAAGTGTGTGTTCAATTTTGAAGCGCACTTCTTCTGCACTGGTACCACAAGGAGAAGACGGTAAGTACAGCGCTTTTTTCACTTTTTTCATTATTAAGGTAAGTTATGTAATAAATAGCACCCCGCTCGACGGGTTAGGGTCAGTCTAGCAAGGGTTCGGGTTAGCTAACCCGAACCCTTCCTACACTGACCCTAATCTGTTGAACACGGTGCGATTTTCGGAACTGATGTGATACTGAATTCTCCACAAATGGGAGGAGACGCCCACCGTGACGTCACATCTTTGACAGTTTTCATGAAAGAACGTCGCTGTGAATGATAAGCACGATCAGACGACTTTTCCGTGCCTCTCTTACGGGAAGGAAAAACTTAGTAAATAATGTCTAAATGTATTAAAAACTCGGTGTTTTTGATACATATGTGAAATCATGAAAAGCTGGGAAAACCTGGTATTTTTGGCATAATTTGTTGGGTCCGCTATTCTTCATGTTTACCGATAAAATAAGTTCAGTCGGAAAAAAACTAAAAAATATCGGAAGTGATATTGGAGATCGCTCCTTCGCGTGGGTTGTACAATATATTTTCCTTCTGGGTGAAACAAGGCGCCATCTGCAATGCTGACGCATTGTAGACGGTGCCTTGTTCCATCGATAGGACGATATATGGCTGTTTTCTTCGTTCACTTTGATGATTACTGGTCGAGTCTTCTTTGAAGCTAATCCCGTCCCAGTGACGTTGCGGTAACCGGTTCTCGTCAGATCACCGAAGTTAATTAACGTCGAGCCCGTTTAGGCCTTGGATGGGTGACCGTCTGAGCGATTGATTCTGACTCCCGCGTTGTGTCCTTGGAAAGGCACTTAACCCCGTTTGTCCACATGGGGATACGATGACGTCGTGTACCAAGACGTACTGCACGTCGATGGTGCGCATGTCTTCAACCAATCTAACACTGCCTGTGCTGCAGTGCGGAGTTACGATGTTGGGGAGATGGCAGCTGCTCGTCGTTGCTCGGTGGTTCTCTCCCGGTACTCCGGCTTCCTCCACCCGTAAAACTGTCACCGACACGATATGACCTTGGCTGTTAAAGTATCGTTAAACCTTAATAAAATAAATAAATAAATAAATCCCGTCACTAAGATAACTGTGGGGTGACTTGTCACCAACAGAATATTAACACTTTGAACCCTACTGGTATTTACATGTCAGTTCAATGGCGGCGATTGGAAGAATCCATATTTATTATTTGATTGGTTTTCCTCACACATTTACTTAGCAGAAATTCTACTTAATGAAATTGTGAGTTCAAATCACTGAACCAACCACCTTAGATATTCCTCTTGCCCCCCCCCCCCCCCCCCCCCCCCCACACACACACCCAATATTTTGCCTGATTTGATTCTAGATTCGATTCGAGCGTAACATACGTGATTCGCGGGCCCTTATCCAGGCGAGTAGCCAGGATATCAAAGTTAGAGGGGGAGCAAGAGGGATATCTAGGATGGCTAGTTCAGCGATCTGAGATGGCTAGTTCAGCGATCGCTGGAGAGGGGGCCTCCCCCGTGAAAAAATTGAAATCTGAGACAAATAAACGCAATTTGACTCAGAGTCCATTTGTGTCCAAAATTAATAAGTTGGCCACATCACCTGAGGGAAGTCTCAGCTGAACTGGGGGGGGGGGGGGGGGGGGGGGGTTAAATCCATCAGACAGTTTGAGAAATTAAGTACAACTGGAATGTTTCAAGTATTTATTATTGTGTTTTGTCTTGTACATAGCACAGAGAAGACATTATCGTCCGTATTCTCAGATCGTCTTTTGATGTAACGTCGAAATTAGTTTTCCAAATCATGGACATGTATCAGAAGTTGAACGACACTCCTTTAAATTGTCATCCCAGACAGTAGACGCTGCACAGTCCATTTCGTACAAATTCCCAGCGACGCATGCTGCAAATTTGTAGCAGGTGCTGCATAGCTGATAGTTTCCATCCGTCTTGGAAGTACATCCATTAGCTGAAAGGCATCCTCCACAAGCTACAAATAAAAGCGATTCTGTTCACAAACAAAATAAAGGATGAGAACGCAATAATATCACTTGAAAAACTGTAAGCCGAAAAAAAAGAAACGATTTAGTTTCAATTATTATTTATATGCAGTAGAGATGGTAGGTCGGTTTGGACTTTTGATTTTTCTTTCCCGCAATATTTTTCTCTTACAGTCGCTGTACTCTCTGCCCCACGTAACGTAAAAAACCGCCATTTAAATTTTATTGCCTTTTATGTTTCGTCTCAAATCACGACTTATGACCAATGACATCACTGCGATATTTCCACTGAGCTGTTTATTATAAGCTATGTTTTCGAGGCAAAGAATGAAATTTTTTATTTCTTATATTCTTGCCTGTGAATTATCGCAAATTATCTTAAGAGATATTTCTCGATGATATCCATTGACTCGATGGATATTGAGGAATATCCATCAGGAGCTCCCTAAATGACGACACTCTTCGGCGCATGACGTCGCCTTGAAGGAACGATCAGCTGATTTTTGTTATTGTTCTGAAATGTACGTATTTGAGGTCGACTTGGACTGAAATAAAATGTCATGTAATAAAAAAAAGAAAAGTCAGAATCGGGAATTATCTCATGGGTGTGGGACCTGAAAGTTTTATTTTTCACGAGAGTGAAAAATAATATTTTCAGGTCCACACGATGTATTTTCTCAGTAGCTGCCTGAATGACGTTACGCTTCGGCGCATGACGTCGCCTTCAACTTCGCCTTAAAGGAACGACCAGCTGCTTTTTGTTATTGTCTTGAAACTGTTTGCAGTCGAATTGGGTTGAATATTGCGCGGTAAAATGTCATGTAGCATACAATAAACAGAAGAAAATCTAATGCTGTTATAGTGAATATCGGGAATTTTCTCAGTCGTGTGGATCTTATTCAATTTTTTGTCGTCGGCTATTTTAGTTAGGTTGAACATGAATTTGAAGTCCAGTGCATACAGTACGTGGAGAGTGGATTGTAACTAACTCACCCGCGGAGTGGAGTTATCACCCAAGCTATAACTTTCAAATTGTGTACATATCGACAAAAACACAAGCAATGTTTCAGCCAATGGACCACCGGGTTTAACCCGGAGGTCCATTGGCTGAAACTTTGCTTGTGCTAGGTATGCTTTACAACAAATTTGCAAGTATTTCTTGGGTGGAATCTCAACTCTGTGGGTGATTTAGTGATAATACAAAATCTCCACGTACTGTACTTGTCTTCCGATATAATTTTAAATGCAGATAACATTTTTATAAAGTGCTTATAAAAGGATTACGGTGGGGTTGGGTGTAGAATTTAGGATCGGTCCGGAAACAAGCACCATTTCATGTTTTTGTCAATTAGGCTTACAAGTACAGTACGGCCTCCGTGACTGATAACTTTCGATGAATGGTCATCAATTCCACGGACACAATTAATATAATATTCCAACCACTATAGTTACAAGAGTAATCGTCAAAAACTGAATTAATGAAGTACCTGGAACAACCAGGTGCTTCATTAATTACAATTTTGCTGCTGGAGATTTGTATTACCTGGTAAACGCATGCGTGGTCAACACTGTCCACGCGTGAATTACGACCAGTCCACGGCGGCTGTACTTTATATCGCTGCTACAAGTTGATACTGAAGTTTCGTTATAACCCTCTGTTGCAGATCGGTAACCATCTTTAGATGTTGGTTGGTAGGGCGATTCTTAGTTTCCAGACCATGACATCAATTTGTCGACGGTTTTTATGTGCACATACCTATACCTCAAACCGAGCTACTCAGAAATTACAATCACAAACATTTGCACGCCAACTGCAGGGACGTGGCTAGAGGTTTCCGATCGGGAGGGGGGTTAGGGTAGTGAATTTCTAACTGTGCAGGGACCGCGAAGGGGAACCCCCTCCCGATCCTTCCCCAGTTGGAAATTCACTACCGAGGAGGATTTTGTACAATCGTAAACATTTGCAGCGACATGGCTAGAGGTTTCCGATTGGGGGAGGGGAGGGGGTAGGGTATTGAATTCCCCCGACTCCCCCCCCCCCCCCCCCCCCCCCAGTTGGAAATTCACTATCGAGGAGGATTTTGAAAATGAAGCCATGAAACAGGGCATAAAATTGATTCTTGTAACTGAAATGCCAACACATTTATGATAGAATTATCAGGTTATTATTATTTGGTATGCGTCCAGATGCGTCTGGGAATTTAATATGTGCGAAACAAATGCTCAAGCTTAGAACTCTGTGCAATCCTGTGTTAAACACACTGTCCTAATATTAAATCAGATCTCATGCAGGAATGATCAATTTTCCATGTTTCATCATTTTGTAACTGTGAATGATGGAATTAACTCAGGATAACGATTTTACATGGCGTGATTTTCTTGAAGAGCATATCGACGATAAGTAAACGTACTATAGAAATCTCGTACCGATTGACATCACGCATACTTATGAAGCTCGATATTGCGTACACTTTAGTTGTAAATGGTAACAGTTAGAATTTTGGCCGATTTGAAACCGAGTTCGAATTTTAGGAAGTAAAGGAGACATCAGCATCACTAAAGAAGCTCTAAAATCCAGATAGACGGAATTTCCAACTTCTCATGACTTGCCCTCCGAATTTTCAACTATAGAAAATTTTGGTCAGGATGGGGGGTAACCACCCCCCCCCCCCTCCCCCCCCCCCCCCCCCCACACACACACATCCTGTCGCCACGTCCCTGGGCAATTGGCAATGTTATGGTGAAAGCCGCGACACACAGCCACGTCTCTTCTGGCGCATTTCCGATTCACGTGGCCCATATCTATGAATTGTCTGGCTCACGAAACTAGCATTCGCCCGTGACTTTTTTTTAACAACGTTTATGCCCATGCAGAGGTCTTTGAACACGAAATACTGCCACGATATGTTGACAATCTCGGAGATTCTGGGAGGCTGTGGTGATGACGTCAAAGTTTCCACGATAGAGGCGGGGGTGGGGGGGGGGGAGGTGTTGCTTCCCCAAGAATCCCACGATAAATTAGGCACTTTCCCCGACGGAGTTGTGTGTGAGGGGGGGGGGGTGGGGGATGGGGAGCTAGACCTACACGACGCGGGCTGTGTGCTTACAGCACTATATATAGGGCACGGTTCAGCAACCAGAGTTTCATATGCACACAGAGAAATTTGGGTTCTCCCAGGAACAAAAACTGGTTCTTCAGTTTATCATGGTAGGGGAACCAAATTGGGTAAAAAGGAACCATATATACACAGTTCTTAAATCTTTTCACATTGACTGAAATGTCAAACCCTCTGGAGATGGTACATTGTTAAATATCAAGTCGAGCCAAGCAGGGTAAAGCTGAAATTTCAAAATGGCGACGAAACAACGCCAGAAACACCTTTTCAGCTGTTCCATCACGCATGTGTTAACACTTTACCCAACAAAACGGTCAAAACCGGCAGGCTCTATTCTCAAAAATCGCCAATTCATTTTCATTATATTTTCATTTTTTGTCTCAAAAACATAGGTTATGACCCCTCTTTGGAACGAGCTCGTCGAGCTCGTTCCAATGAGGGGTCACAACCTATGTTTTTAAGACAAAAAATGAAAAAAAAATTAGTTATTCAAGAATTTTGTTTGCAAGTGTCGTCTGATTTTCATGTTAGGTAAAGGGTTAACACTTTGCCAACCGCACACGATATCAAAATTTATTATTTTAATTATTGTTTTTCAGGAAAATTCTACAAAACCATATCATGTACCCCTTATTCAAACGAGCCCGTTCCAATGAGGGGGTCACATGATATGGTTTGTTGAAATTTTTGTATTTTTTTAGCTGCTTTATTTGTAAATGACGTGAGTAGATGCGACCATTCGATAGGTAAAGGGTTAAGTTTGCGCGACAACGACGATTGTTTTTTTTATATAAACAAGATAGGCAACTATTTTTGAAACTGCCTTGTTCTGTAGATCACATGAAGACTCGAGCAGTTTTCTGGTGTAATAATCTGCAAATGTTTCAGTTGCGTATAAGGTAAACTGCAGTGGCGTAGCCGGGGGGGGGGAGGGTGAAGGGAGCACATGTCTCTTACCAAATTTCAGTCATGCCCTCCCCCCTCCCCCCCACCCCACCCAATATTAACCCATATGGGGAACACAAGGAAAACATTTTTAATATCTAGCTCTTTCCTTGATTTATTAGTGGATTAATTACTGTATGGAATCCACTAGGGACGTTTTTGTTTAGACTCTTCCGGTTGAAAGACACTGACAAGATCGAGTGCAGGGGGATGTTTATTCTATTGATCATTTACGACACATATGTCACATATGTCACTAAGCTTGCTCGACACTATACCATGTGCATTTGTAGATGTGCAATCTACCTTCACGCTCTGCAAGCTAAGCTCAAATAGCTTATTCTATCTCTAAAAAATAAATTTTTGTCCTCTAAAAAATAAATTTTTGTCCACCCCGAAATTAGAAAACATGCCTTTTTCTTCGTTGTCGTTTTCGACTGCAAGGGAGGATTTGTCAGCGCTAGAGCTGTTTAGTTGCCAACTTAAACCATTCCTCCTTTCAAATTTTGTCTAATGTATAGAACGACTGCGTCGACCATCCCCTCTCTTTTCGTCACTTTTCTGCGACAAGTAGATGCGCATGGTGTACGTGTTTAGTGGACCTTATAACAAGGCGTGTACGGGTTGATTTGTATGTCGCTACAATCGCATGAGCTACTGAAATTGAGCACCCAAGTCAATCTGGGCTACAAAGTACAACGGACTTCATTATATCTCTCTGTCTCTATCCCCAGAGGCGCTGAATGCAATAAAACTGTGTGTGAGTTTGAGGAGGAGAGGGGATAAGGACGCGATCTTCTTAGAGATGACGATAGCCTTTGGCGAAAAAGTAATCGATTTTGCGTATACCCTAAGATTGGAAATATTATTTCCTCTCCCACTTCCAGTGCAAGGTATGCGTGTCTCATGTCAGAAGGCCATGTGAGACAGATATCTATCTCACATGATCCACGTGACCGGCTTATTAGCATCAGGGATGTGGCCAGAGGGTTTCAGCTGGGGGTGCCACCGGTGTAAATTCCAACTGTGAGTGGTTTCGATAGGTGGTTGCACTGCAGCGCTGGGTGATATCTTTTAACCCTTTACCCAACGAATCGCCCGCATCCGCCCACGTAATATGCAAATACAGCTGCTGAAAAAATATTATTTTTCGAAAAGTTTCAACAAAACCATATCATGTGACCCCTCTTTGGAACGAGCTCGTCGAGCTCGTTCCAAAGAGGGGTCACATGATATGGTTTTGTTAAAATTGTAAAAAAAAATTTAAAGAGTCGAAATTTTGAGGCCATTTTTTTTATTTTAGAGTAGGAAATTTGAAACTCAAGTTTCCAGTTGGAAATAAAAGATCAAAATTTCTCATCATTAGTCGGAATTTTAATATTTTTCATGAACAATGTTAATTTATTGAATTTCCAACTATTTGATTTTTGACCTCGGAATTTCCAACTATTGAAAAAAATACTCCTAGCTGGGAGGTGAGACACCCACTCATCTCCCCCCCCCCTCCCCCTGTCGCCACATCCCTGATTAGCATATTTAATGAGCGCAGAACTATTCAATCATCAAACGTTATTCTGTAAACAATTATAAACAACATGGTGTCACGTTTCGGAAATTTTAGTAAACGAACGTTTGTCGAACGTTTGTCGAAGAAAATAGACAAAAAACATAGACCACAAAACCAAAGGACACTTTTCTCTTTTATATGAATTGTTGAATGAACCATTATGAGTGGAGAGAGTTGAACGACATTTCCGTCGACAAGTTATGCAAACACATTGTGCATTCATAATATGAGGTCATCAGAATGTGTCAATGTTCATTTCGCTACAAATCATTAACCCGTATCTTGCCGGCGTTAGTATTTAATTTTGATTTTGTGGTATAAACTTCTGGTATGTACAGAACTGTTGTGCGCTCTTTCCGATAAGCAAATCGTTTTTTTCAGAAATGGACAACAAATTTGTCCGATATACCTGCACTTGCCACTAAATTATTTTTAATGACGTCAGGGTGTTCTGTTGGAAGGTGGGGGGGGGGGGGGTATCCCTGATGTGGTGGGTGTGGGATGAGGAAATGTCACTCTCTAGATAAGATATTTGGTCCAGACACTCGACAAGTCTCGTGTCTGCCCCATATATCTGACCCTAGGGTGAGATTTTACCTAACCCATCGCTGATTATTATTATTCCTGATGGGTTTGGGTGTGAGATGTAAGTGTAAGATGAAGTGTTATTAACTCCTATGTAAACGGCTTCAACACTGTGACCAAAACTTCGAGTGCTCTTGCCAAACAAATAGTCTAATGAAATCACATATCAGGGATTACTATTATCCCTGATGGGTGAGGATGTGAAATGGGGAAATCTCACCCGAGGGAAAGATACTTGAACCAGACACGAGGCTTGCCGAGTGTCTGGACCAAATATCCTGTTCCGAGAGTGAGATTTACCCATCTCACACTCACCCACATCAGGGATAATTTTTCTTCTCCACCAAAACACCCTGATTTCATCAAAAGTAATTCAGGGGCACGTTCAGCTATATCGAACAATTTTGGCGTCCATTTCTGGAACAAAAATGATTTGCTTATCGGGAAGAGCGCACAAAAGTACTGAATATACCATAGATGTATACCACGAACTTATATCCCAACGAGGATAAGCAATGGGTTAAGGATTTGTAGCGAAATAAACACTGACACATTTCGATGACGTCATGTAACTCATGTTTTAAATTCTGACATGCATCCGCATAAACCTTCGACGGGAATTTCGTGCAACTCTCCACTGATAACGGCGTTCACACACAAATTCATATAAATGAGTCAAGTATCCTTAGGTTTTAGCTGTCTGTGTTTTTGTGTCCATTTTCTTCGACAAACGTTCGTCTGCTAATATTTTCGAAACATGACACTATGTCGTCTGCTTACATAAGAACGTGCGATGATCGGATAGTCCGGCGCTCACTAAATATGCTAATACGCCGGTCACGTAGGCCATGTGAAGTAGATATCTATCTCAAATGGTCTTCTCACTTGAGACACAGATATCTTGCACAGGAAGTTGGGGGACGTCTTTCCGTGTTGGCGACGGGTCTGGGGAAGAGACGATATCACGTAGTAACGGAAAACAAGACTGTCAAAATTAAAGTGGGCCCATATCAAGAATCTGTCATATCCGTGGAAAACTCTTTGCTAGAAGGGATAGTTATTCTAAAAAATGTTGCCCAGCATTGTGAATGTTATCGTGTTAGTGAAGCTTATCGTTCTCTGAGTTCCAATGTGTTCTATGTGCCTACTGGCACACAGAACACATTGGAACTCAGGGGACGATATGTGATCAGGTTCCGCTCCACAACTTCCCAATTATAACAAAAATGGGCCTTTAAATGGCATACCATACACTATCTTCAACCGCGAATAATCATTAACTTAGTTATCTACCTTATAACACTAATTACATTTTCCAAATCCACTGAAAACATACAACACCATCTGATTAAATAGAAATAAATCTGGATGTGGGTGATGTAATTCATTGTCTAATGCAATGCTTCAACCTGAAAACTTGCATGAAAAATGTCGAAGCCAGTCATTTTCAGCCACCCAGCAGACTCAAAGGCTAAATTTTCCCACGAACCCACTCTTCCCAACTCCTGGAACATATCACATCCTGTTTCCAAAACATGAAAACATGAGGAGCGCATCCGAGACCGAGATGCAGGCGTCGAGTTGTGGTGGTAATCGGAGAGTGTTGCATGTATATAACCCGGTTATCGGTCATGTCGGTTGTCAAATCGGAGATCATTTGTTCACGTTATTGCGCTAACGAACTCAAAATTCGTAAAAATTGGTCTACTTAAGGCCCATAACTCTGTAACGAAAACCCGGGCCGCGCCAGTATCTCATGCGATTGTATTGACATACAGATCAACCCCTACATACGTTGTTTATAAGGTCCGCTAAACACGTACACCGAGCAGATCTCCTTGTCGCAGAAAAATAATGAAAAGAGATGGGATGGTCGACACAGTGGTTCTATTAGACAAAATTTGGAAGGAGGAATGGTTGACGTTGGTAACTGAACAGCGATATCGCATCCCCCCTTGCAGTCGAAAACGACAACGAACTGCATAAAAAACATGTTTTCTAATTTCAAGGTAGACAAAAATTTACTTTTTTGAGATAAAATAAGCTATTTGAGCTTAGCTCGTAAAGCGTGGCGGCAGATCGCACTTCTACAAATGCACATGGGATAGTTTTGTGAAAGTTTGGGAACATATGTGTCGAAAATGATCAATAAAACAGACATCCCCTGCGCTCGATCTTGTCAGTGTCTCTCAACCGGAAGAGTCTAAACAAAGACGCCCGTAGTGGATTCCATACAGTGCTAATTATTGAAGCCTTTCACAAGTTATAAATTATGGACACAAACGGACTCAAAGTCAAGGAAACAGCGTTTTTTATGTCTCGAGTTTCAAAATCTTCCGGGGGGGGGGGGGGCAGACCCCTCCAACGAGAGGGGGCTCCCTCTCTTGTACTCGCCCCCATATTGCCGCTTGCTCGAATGCTGCAGCAAATCACATTCTGCTCCTCCTCCCCCCCCCATAGATATTACTCTCGCCCCCCCCTAACTTTTATATTCTGGCTTCGCGCCTGGTAAACTGTAATAAAACAGTAATACAAGCCCAAACCCATCACTATATTCCCTACATACCCGCATAAACCTAAAAAAAAGAATATATATATATATTCTAAATAAGAGGTCTGTGGAGATCAACGGAATTTGGAGGACATGTATGGTCTTACTGTGGGAATCAGATTTTATTCGTCGTGGTCTTGTGTAATGCAATTAAGTTTATCTCATCGTGTCTGAACTTATGGTATCATACAGAACCACAGGCTCGAAGATAATGGGGAGACGAGGTTGGGTGTTTCGCCCCCATGATCCCGTTGGTTGAAAATTTGTTCGTTGTCTGTCGAAAAACGTGTTGGTCGCCTGACTGCCAACATTATGTCTGAAAGCCGCTAATTTGAAAAAAAAGTTGACCATTTCGTCGGGAGCACGGTGACTCTGTGATTAGAGCATTGAACTTTAAAACAGAAGGTCGTCGGGTCGATCATGACAAGCGGTAGCTGCGTTGTGTCATTATGCAGGACCATCTGCTTAAAACAGTCGGATATCTAAAGTGATCTGCCAGCCACGACGATATCCCCAACGACGTTTTATTAGGCCAGAGACGTGGCTAGAGGTTTCCGATTGGGTCGGGGGGGGGGTAGGGTAGTGAATTTCCAACCAGGGGGAGGAGCCGGGACCCCTCCCGGTCTCTCTCGTAGTTGGAAATTCACTACCGAGAACATTTTTGAAAATAAAGCCATGAAAGGGGGCCGATAAAGTTGATTCTAGTAACTGAAATGCCAACACATTTATGATAGAATTATCAGGTTATTATTATTCTGGGAATTGAATGTGCTAAACAAATTCTCAAGCTGAGAACTTTGAGCAAGAATGATCAGTTTTGAATGTTTCATCATTTTGTATAAGATTCTTGCAAAAGATCTGATTTAATGTTAGGAGAGTGTGAATTGCTCAAAACTCTCAACTTGGGCATTTTTTTAGCACATATTCAATTCCCAGAATAATACCTAATAATAACAACCTGATAATTCTATCATAAATGTGTTGGTATTTCATTGCTAACCCAGCTTGTGAGGAGTTAGTATGTTAGAGAGTCTGACAGTACACTGCAAAAAATATAGGTTCTCTTTAGAACCAAAACTGGTTCTAATCTTGTCCCTGAAATGGAACCAGTTCTGTTTAAACAGTATTTATTTCAAATCAAATAAATTTAACAAGATTAGCATTCAATTTTAACAGAATATTACATGAACTGAAGTAGATTATGCCCCTTTTCGTGGCTTTATTTTTAAAAAAAATTCTCGGTAGTGAATTTCCAACGAGGGGGATGGACCGGGAGGGTGTTCCCACCTCCCGGTCCGTCCCCTTAGTTGGAAATTCACTACCCTACACACCCCCCCCCCCCCCCCCCCCCCCACAATCGGAAGCCTCTAGACACGTCTCTGCGAAGATTATTTATGTCAAGGTGTATTCCCGTGAAAAGATTCGAATAGAAACGAATCGTGCAGCCGATTCGAACCAAACCGAATAGCAACTTAACCCTTTGAACCCCAGAGGTCGCTATTCCGGCCCAGTAACATGATACTTCATAATTTCATTAAGTAGGTTGACTTTTGCGTGAAGGTGTGATGTGGACCCCAAGGCTGCACGTTGAAAATATGAATTGGTCTACCCCCAAATAAAGAATATGGACTCTTCCCGTCCCTGCTATTGAACTGATATGGAAGATACTACTAGGGTTCAAAGGGTTCGAATCGAATCGAATCTCGATGGTTCGCAAGGCTCCAGAATCCGACAACACAGAACAACTAACTGTTGTAATAAACTATATTACTTGTTGACGTCTGGCAATTCTGCCCGGTCCAATTGCAAAGGCAACTACAAGTGTATGTGCTTCCACTCAATGAGCATGTTCCAGAATTCTGACACGGGTTAGGTAGGCACGGATCATCTGAAAAAAAGAAAAACATTATAGTCAATATGATCAACCTAAGTTTTGCTGCTGCAATCACATTTCCATTACTCTTCAAACGATGGGTTCCTGGACAATTTCATCCCATGCTGTCACCAGTATTTGGACTTCAGACCGAAAGACCCACGGTTCCATCCCCATCAGGGATAGCTACATTGTGTACTTGGACAATCTATTTAATCCCGATTGTCCGGGTGGGAGGGGGCGGTGGCGCTCTGTACTAAGGCGTACTGCGATAGTGCCTTGTCTTCAACCATTGCTAACCCATCTTGTGAGGAGTTAGTATGTTAGAGAGTCTGACAGTACACTGCAAAAAATATAGGTTCTCTTCAGAACTAAAACTGGTTCTAATCTTGTCCCTGAGATGGAACCAGTTCTGTTTAAACAGTATTTTTTTTCAAATCAAATAAATTTAACAAGATTAGCATTCAATTTTAACAGAATATTACATGAACTGAAGTAGATTCAGCAGTAAACTTGGAGCTTATTCAACGCAGTCGCCAAACATTTTGAAACAAAGGAGATATGAACAGTTGGCATATCGAACAAGTTTTGGTTCTGTATAGAACCAAAACTGGTTCGATATGCCAACTGTTCATATCTCCTTTGCTTAATAATGATTTGAGTCAACCTCGTATAAGCTCTAAACTTACGACTGAAACCCCCTCAATTTATGTTTAATTCTGTTACTATTTAATGTTAATCTTTATAAATTTATTTGATTTGACATAAATACTGTTTAAACAGAATTGGTTCCATCTCAGGGACGAGATTAGAACCAGTTTGGGTTCTAAAGAGAACCTATATTTTTTGCAGTGTAGCTCGCCGCTGCTCGGTGGCTTTTTCCGGGTATTTCGGCTTCCTCCGTCCGGAAAACTGTTCGATACGAGGTGGGCGTGGCTGTCGAAAGTGCAGTTATATTCCAATAGAAAAGTCAAACGTCAGTGTTTACCTTGCATTACTTTCCAATCTCGACACATGTTTTGGGTAAATTATAACTAAAATATGTTATAAAGATTCCACGAGAAATGTTCCCATCATTTATATATTCATTTGTCGCAGACATTTAGCCTGAAGGATATGGTTTAACTGGTAAAGCGCTGAGTTATTTTTGGTCGTCGAAAAATTGTCACACGTCTTTGCCTTATTACAATTTATGGGAGAATGCCTATGGGCACTCCCCCATAAATTGTAACAAGGTACATCCACACAGACTAAATAATTACACTTACAAGATGATGTGAAGCACGCCAACAGAATTCGAAGTTTTTATGTTACAATACCTGCCCTTTAGAATGAATCCCAAATATGAGCTTCCAGGACTCTACCAGTTAAACAATTGATCGAAGATTGCAAGGCGTCAAAAAATGAAAACTTTCGAGAAATTATTTTTGTAACATTGTTTATTTAAAGAAACTTCGCCCTCACCCTCAATATGGCGGAGATGGGACACTTATCTATATGTGACCAATGAGCCTTGCAGCAGTTCAGTTATATAGATATCAGTGAGCTGGAGCGAGATCATTTTCAAAAATCTACTTCCGAAACTCAGGTAGCCGAGGGACCGCGGTGGCTCAGTGATAGACTGTTGGACGTCTATGATAGAGGTCCCGAGGTCGATCCCCGTCCGGGACAACACGCGTTGTGTCCTTGGGCAAGGCACTTTATCCCGGTTGCCTACATGGGGGCACGATGACGCCGTGTACTAAGGCGTACAGCACGTCGATGGTGTACATGGCTTCAAGCACTGTAACCTTGCTTGAGTGGAGCTTGAACAGAGTCAGAATGTTGAGGAGCTGACAGTTGCTCGTCGATGCTCGGTGGTTCTCCCCGGGTACTCCGGCTTCCTCCACCCGTAAAACTGTCACGGTCACGATTAGTCATTGTGCATAAGTATGTGATCTTAAAGACCAATAACTAAATAAATAAATAAATAAATAAATAAATAAATAAATAAATAAATAAATAAATAAATAAATAATCAGGGAGCCGAGGTTCAGCCATCAGTGTGAAACAAATTTCGTGAAAGATAAAATCGTTTGCACCTTTTGAGCAATATTTGTGGGACACTATTTGAGATCTAGGAAGTGAATGCGTGGTCATGTGACCCATTTAAGTCGTTTGGGGTGACATGGTATAGTCGGGCAGCTAGGTACACCACCTATGGGACCCCCTCCCCCCAGACCGAACGAGACCGGTATTTTCATGTACCTGGACCTCGCTAATTTTTCTCGATTACGGACAAACTGTATAATGGACGGGTTAACTCATTCGTATTTCTGACACATTTCCCCGTATAATAATATCAATAAAGTAAATGAAAATCCAAGATGGCCGTAAAAATATGCCTCAAAATAGAAGAAAATCGACATAAGTTTTCGCAGGAAACTTATACAATCGTGATAAAAAATAATCAGAAACCTGTAAACTTTTGAACTTTAAATTGATCGCAAATCATTCTCCGATAATACCCAGCGTGAGCATGCACCATCGGAAATTGTGGAAAGTATAATAACATTCTGCAGTACTTTCTGGTATGTTATTGTTCGATCTATCACCAAATCATAACATGCATCTGGTGGAGCATCACCAGATATCATACGATGCTGCATTGCAGAATTGTGAAATCCATCGGGACATTCTGCCGCGTAACAGGCACCTGGCAGAATACTATTTTGTTGCAAAAATTTCACGGACTGCATGCAGCAAGAGTAGAATGTCATGTTCCCCTACAGGTAAAGGTTGCCGGACCCCGGTGCCGGACCCCGGAAGTGACGTCATGTCACGTGACATAGTGGCGCCATGTTGTGTTGTCATGGTAACCCGCGTGAGCGGCCATCTTGTGACGTCATCTCCATAGTGATACGTGGTGTGAGTGCGCATGCGCAGCGCGTGTTGTTAGGGTGATACATGCTTCCGTCGTCCATTTTGTAGACTGGAGGCCGCCATCTTGGTTTCTATGGTAGCACGTGGTTGCTATGTTACCCAATTGTTCTGCAATAAGACGGGGTATGTTCGGAGGGTGTGTTCGATTGTAGAAGAGTAAATCTAATTACCACAAACAACCCGACAATCTCTCCAAATCACCAAAATCCACCCGAAATCACCGAAATTGACTTTATTTCCCCATTTTATCGGTTTAGCACTTAGTGCTATAGTACCGAGAGGGTGCAAGGGGTGCATTCGACTGAAGTGGAGTTAATTTCTGGTTCGGATTTTCCCAAATTCTTCATTTAATTACCCAAATAAACCCGTCAAGTTGTATTATTTCGAATTCTTTAAGAATCCTTTTTTTTGATCCCATGACGTGTTATTTCCCTATTAAGAGTAGCACGTAATACCGAGGGGGTGTGTTCGTTTGAAGTGGAGTAATGTTCCTATCTTTTTTGGATCCCATGACGTTTTATTTCCTTATTAAGAGTAGCACGTAGTGCTATAGGACAAATTTACCCAGAAATCCTCTGCTTCTACTTGGAACTATATTTTTATAAATTCCTACGCTCTATTTTTAGTAACATCCTTAACTGACCCCCTAACTAATTGTTAGGGTCTATATTTAGCAATTTCTTTAAATGACCCCCCAAACTACATGATTTTAAATAATAAAATTAATGAGGATCAAGATGTTTTGACACTAACCAATCAGAGCGAAGTTAATCCACCAATCAGATTTCTGGATTCCCATTGTGTTTCTTTCCCATTACTTTCTATACTAATTTTCTAAATTTCCCAACTTTAACCTATAATCCTATAGGAAACAAACACAAACACCCATCGAGAATGAAAATATCGATGAAAAAACGTTGTGACGTCGTGACGTTTTCAAAAACGTCCGTCACGTCGAAATAAATTCCGGAGAAGAATAACGTCGCGTCATTCTGTTTCGATCCTTCGAACTGAACACATCGCTAGAGAGTTTTCTATAGCAATTTTGCCGTTGCAAAGAATTTATGAAGATGTCTGAAGCTGCTACTGCCGTTACCAGAACTGATGTCTACGCCTGTGAAGAGTGTGGAAAGACCTTTACGGACCGTCGGAACCGGAATCGCCATGTACGCACCCAGCACGCCGCCGAAGAGAAGAAGACCCACGATTGTACCAACTGCAACAAGACCTTTACGAGGAAAGAAGATTTGGTAAACCATCTGAAGAAATGTTTGGAGATATATACATGTATGGAATGCGGCCAGGAGTTTAACCAACTACTCCATTTTAATCGACATAAGAGCGTTGCCCACCGACCAGTTCCTGTACCATCAAAAAGGAAGACTGATGAACCGAAGAGAGGACCACCTAAACAACCACGGACCACGACGACCACCCATTATGATGTTGACCCAATGGAGTTTGAAAAGAATATGATGTCTGAAGAAGAGCCAGATGAGATATTGACCGTGTACAAATATAGCTGGAGTTCTATTAGAACTCGCCACATGATGAACAGAAGAGTCCAGGACCAATATAACTACCGGATCAACGATGTGAACCTGAAGATGATGACTGATGAATTGATGACTACCATATTTCTGCCACAGCAGCTAAGATTTAAAATTAATCTGAGTTTTGGTTTTATCCTGCGACACAATGAAACGAATGAACTGAAGTATTACCATCCATCACAAAACAACGCCCGGGTACTTGATGTTCCACAACTTGTGTGCTGCCAAGAAGACTTTGAAGAATTCCTTGATGATGTCATGGAAGAAGATATCCTAGAATGGGCCAAATTGAAACGACCCGACACCAAATGGCTTGTTGAGAGAGTTACCAACGTCACATTTTATGTGAACAAGCTGAAAGACCACCCAATTGGAATGGCAGAAGATCTTCCTGACTACATTCCCCAGAACAGCAGTAAATGCTTTGGTGAAAGATAAACCTCGCCAGTTTTATTATGATGACAACCTGTGTATTTTCCGCTGTTTAGCTTTATGGAGTGGTTCCATAACAGACAACCTCAACTATACAACAGATGCCATGTACAGCACGTATACCCAGAAGCCAAAGAATGATTTCCGTGGAGTAACTTGAGCTGAATTACCCGACTTGGAGAAATGTTTTGAAGTAAATATCCAAGTATATGAACTTGTCAAGAATGATGAAGACCAAATTGTTGCCAAATTAGTACAGAGATCTCACAGAAAGTATGAAGATACCATGTATGTGAACGTCTACAAGAACCATTTTAGCTACATCATCGATATAGACCAATACTGAAAATCCTTTGAATGCCGCAAATGCGGCAAATTATGGCACACTGTGAAGAAATTAAATCGTCACGAGAAAACCTGTACAGATGAAGTCAATTACCAGTATGTTGGCGGTGTATACCATCCATCCCAGTCCATATTTGATCTGTTAGAAGATGAAGGTATAGAAGTATCTGAAGAGAAGAAGTTTTATCCATACCGTGCAACATTTGATTTTGAAAGTTACTTTGTCAAATCCAGTCTACCTGCTGACAGTGATAAACTGATATGGGAAGCAGAACACCGACCATTGAGTGTTAGCATATGTAGTAATGTTCCAGAATACCAAGAACCGAAATGTTTTATTACAAATGGAAATTCTCAAGAACTTGTTGAAGAAATGATGACATACCTCACAGATATTTCATCTCATTGCCACCAACTGATGCAGACCTATCATGCTTGGACCTTGTTTAAACTCAGACAGAAAATTGATGAAACGCTGGAAGCGGAAGCCAGAGCTTCTGGAGAAGATACATCCAAGATGCACCCTTTACAAAAATTGGAGAAGAAATTTCAAGATTATCTGCAAGAGATGCCCGTCATCGGATTCAACTCTGGAAAATATGATATGAATGTAGTCAAGCGTGAACTGATGACATACCTGAAGAGACAGAATCCACTCAAGTTTGCAGTGAAGAAATCGAATAACTACATGTTCGTCTCGACAGAATCTTTCAAGTTTGTTGATATTTGCAACTACCTCGCTCCAGGATTCAGCTATGACAAGTTTTTGAAAGCATTTGGCTGCTCCGTGACAAAGGGATTTTTACCATATGAATGGATCGACAGCTTGAACAAATTGGATCAAGACCACCTACCAGACATATGAAGCCTTCTACAGTTCTCTCAAGAAAGAAAATATATCCAATGAAGAATACCAGTACTGCCAGCATGTATGGAACGACCTGGAGATGACAACTTTCCGTGATTTTCTGATCTGGTATAATAACCGAGATGTAAAACCATTCCTTGAAGCAGTTGACAAGCAGTTTGCTTTCTACCAAGAACGCCACATCGACATGTTTAAAGATGGTATCAGTGTTCCGGGCCTCACGTTGAAATACCTGTTCCAGACCATGAATGATGACACTTACTTCACGTTATTTAACCAGAAGAATAAAGACCTGCATCACTTGGTGAAAAATAATATCGTTGGTGGACCTTCAATTATCTTCAACCGATACCACGAGAAAGATGTTACCAGAATCAGAGAAACAAAATATGGCAAAGAAGCAAAACCATGTGGAAGTATTATAGGCTTTGATGCGAATGCATTATATCTTTGGTGCCTAATGCAAGAGATGCCAACGGGTTGGAGTATTAGACGTCGTGAAGAAAACCAGTTTAAACCAGAACATCCAATGAAGTATGGTAAAATGGCTGAACAATGGTTAGAGTTTTTATCCATGAGAGATGACATCCACATCAGACATCAGTTTAACGGAGCTGAAAAAATGATTGGTCGAAGACAGTTGCCTGTTGATGGTTGGTGCAAAGAGACACAGACTGTATACCAGTTCCATGGCTGCTTCTGGCACGGACATACCTGCATGAAAGATAAGAATGGCCTTCCTATCATCCATAATGAAGTCAGAGATAAACCGATGAAAGAACTGCTACAAGACACCCGTACCAATGCAAAGTACATCACCGATTTGGGCTATAAACTTATTGAAATCTGGGAGTGTGAGTGGAGAGAGATGAAGAAGACCGATGCCACACTCAAAGCCTTCCTGAAAGAGAACTTTTCAGACAAAATAGATGGTGCGATGACAGAGGAAGAAATACTGAACAAAGTGAAGTCCGGTGAACTGTTTGGTTTAGTCGAATGTGATATACATGTACCAGATCATCTGAAAGAGTACTTTGAAGAGATGACACCTATCTTCAAGAATACAGATATTTCCATAGATGATATTGGTGAACACATGCAGTCCTTTGCCGAGAAGAATGGAATCATGAAGAAACCCCGTAGAAGTTTGATCGGAAGCTATGGAGCGGAAAAAATGTTATTTGCAACCCCTTTACTGCAGTGGTACCTCCAGCATGGTATTGAAGTTGATCACGTCTATCAAGTTATCCAATATAAACCAAGAAGATGTTTTGAAAAATTTGGAGATGAAGTATCTGAAGCAAGAAGACAAGGAGATGTTGACCCTGACAAGTCGATCGTTGCCGACATCATGAAGCTGTTGGGAAATTCTGGATATGGCAAAACCGTCACCAACAAAGAGAAGCATCGACGTGTGTGCTATTGCGACGACGAAGAAGTTACCAAAGCTGTAAATGACATGTCCTTCAGAGCCTTGAATCCATTAGATGATACATTATATGAAGTCGAACTCAACAAGAAGACCATCAAGTTGGATCTGCCACTTCACATCGGATTCTTTGTTTACCAGTATGCGAAACTCCGGATGCTTCACTTCTATTATGATGTCATCGATACTTTTATCAACCGCCAAGATTTCGAATATGCTGAAATAGACACAGATTCTGCATATCTATGTACCTCGTAACCATCCATAGATGAATTAGTGAAACCAGAGAAGAGAGTAGAATTTTACAAAGAGAATCACAAGTGGTTTCCATCAGAGTGTTGTGATTTCCACAGAGATGATTATGTGAAAACCAAATTAGAAGGCAAAGAATGGCTGTCACCCTCATGCTGCCAAGAAAGAAAGCGTTTTGACAGGAGAACTCCAGGCTTGTTTAAGGTAGAATGGCAAGGAACCGGCATTGTTGGACTGTGTAGTAAAACATATTATTGTTTCGGAGCCACCAATAAATTCAGTTGTAAGGAAATCAGCAAACGCCACAATGATTTGACGAAAGACAGATATTTGCAAGTTTTGAAGACTCAACAAAGTGGATCTGGCATCAACCGAGGATTTGTGATGAATGACAACACTATGTATACCTACCAGCAGAGCAGAGATGGACTATCATATTTCTACCCAAAACGAAGAGTTTTAGAAGATGGAGTTAGTACCATACCACTAGAGATTTAAAGAAGAAACAATTGAGTGAGTGTCATATTTTTCTACAACCTGAACCAAGTCTAGCTTTTGCCTACAAAAAAGTTCTATTTAGTTGATCAAAAAAAATTCCTAAAAAAAAAAAAAAACCGAAATGGTTTTTAGGTGGTCTACTCAATCATATTAGGCTCATCAAATTTTTAAAGTCCTTTATGGCATTCTCTAAAGTCCTTTATGGCAGTCCTCATAAAGTCCTATATGGCATTCTCTAAAGTCCTTTATGGCAGTCCTCATAAAGTCCTACATGGCAAGTTTTTCTCAAAGTAAAAAGTCCTATATGGCATTCTCTAAAGTCTTTTATGTCAGTTTTTCTCTAAAGTCCTATATGGCATTCTCTAAAGTCCTTTATGGCAGTCCTCATAAAGTCCTACATGGCAAGTTTTTCTCAAAGTAAAAAGTCCTATATGGCATTCTCTAAAGTCTTTTATGGCAGTTTTTCTATAAAGTCCTTTATGGCAGTCCTCATAAAGTCCTATATGGCATTCTCTAAAGTCCTTTATGGCAGTCCTCATAAAGTCCTATATGGCAAGTTTTTCTCAAAGTAAAAAGTCCTATATGGCATTCTCTAAAGTCCTTTATGGTAGTCCTCATAAAGTCCTTTATGGCATTCTCTAAAGTCCTTTATGGCAGTCCTCATAAAGTCCTATATGGCAGTTTTTTTCTCAAAGTAAAAAGTCCTATATGGCAAGTTTTTTCTCCAAGTAAAAAGTCCTATATGGCATTCTCTAAAGTCCTTTATGGCAGTCCTCATAAAGTCCTATATGGCAGTCTTCAAAAAAAAATTCTAAATGGCAAGTCTTACAAGGCAATACATTTTTTCTAGTGTAAAGATTTTTTCAATTTTTTTTATTTATTCTAATACAGAGAGTTTTTTCATCATTATCATCATCATCATTTTCCTGATATACTTTAGGCTAACCCTATTGGAAGTGGAGGATACTTCTTTAGTTTCATTCAAAACTTAGTTTCATTCAAAACTTTTTAGTTCAATTTATTTTTAAAAAAATGTTGATTCATGCTATCTTTTAGGTTACACCTATTGGAACCAGATGATACTTCTTTATTCAAAATTTAGTTTCATTCAAAACTTTTTAGTTCCATTGATTTTAAAAACATGTTGATTCATGGTATCTTTTAGGTTACACCTATTGGAACCAGATGATACTTCTTTACTTTTCAGTTTCATTCAAAACTTTTTAGTTTCATTCAAAACTTTTTAGTTCCATTTATTTTTAAAACATGTTGATTCATGGTATCTTTTAGGTTACACCTATTGGAACCAGATGATACTTCTTTACTTTTTAGTTTCATTTCATTTTTTTAAAGTTGATTCCTGGTGTCTTTTAGGCTACCCCTATTGTATAACCAAAGGAATAAATCATCATCATCATCATTACTAAGAAATTCTCTGTTGTGAATATTTAAAAGAAATGAGAAATTTTTATGATAGAAAAACTAAATTGCTAAGTTGGACATGTTGTTTTCGTTTTCTTTTTTGATGAACAAAAAAAAAAAATTCCCTCAAAGAGGATACGAACTGTAGGGGGTGGGAATGCACTCGAGCTATTTGACTTATCTCCATTGGACAGAGGTTTGTAGCTTGACCTGTCCCAAGCCAGTATAAAATGCAGAGGGCCATATCCTACAGTTTAAGGATCAAGATTGCAGTTTGATCGCCAAACTGACCAATCAGATCGAAGTTAATCAACCAATCAAATTTCTGTATTCTCATTGTGTTTCTTTCCCATTACTTTCTATACTAATTTTCTAAATTTTCCAACTTTAACCTATAATCCTATAGGAAACAAACACAAACCCCAACCAAGAATCAAAAACTCAATCAAAATTTGTTCAACTGGGGTGATGTTTTCAATCACATCCGTCAAAGATATATAAGATTAGGCAAAGCATGGACTTTGGTAACTTCTTCGTCGTCGCCATAGCACACACGTCGATGCTTCTCTTTGTTGGTGACGGTTTTGCCATATCCAGAATTTCCCAACAGCTTCATGGTGTCGGCAACGATCGACTTGTCAGGGTCAACATCTCCTTGTCTTCTTGCTTCAGATACTTCATCTCCAAATTTTTCAAAACATCTTCTTGGTTTATATTGGATAACTTGATAGACGTGATCAACTTCAATACCATGCTTGAAGATAGGTGTCATCTCTTCAAAGTACTCTTTCAGGTGATCTGGTACATGTATATCACATTCGACTAAACCAAACAGTTCACCGGACTTCACTTTGTTCAGTATTTCTTCCTCTGTCATCGCACCATCTATTTTGTCTGAAAAGTTCTCTTTCAGGAAGGCTTTGAGTGTGGCATCGGTCTTCTTCATCTCTCTCCACTCACACTCCCAGATTTCAATAAGTTTATAGCCCAAATCGGTGATGTACTTTGCATTGGTACGGGTGTCTTGTAGCAGTTCTTTCATCGGTTTATCTCTGACTTCATTATGGATGATAGGAAGGCCATTCTTATCTTTCATGCAGGTATGTCCGTGCCAGAAGCAGCCATGGAACTGGTATACAGTCTGTGTCTCTTTGCACCAACCATCAACAGGCAACTGTCTTCGACCAATCATTTTTTCAGCTCCGTTAAACTGATGTCTGATGTGGATGTCATCTCTCATGGATAAAAACTCTAACCATTGTTCAGCCATTTTACCATACTTCATTGGATATTCTGGTTTAAACTGGTTTTCTTCACGACGTCTAATACTCCAACCCGTTGGCATCTCTTGCATTAGGCACCAAAGATATAATGCATTCGCATCAAAGCCTATAATACTTCCACATGGTTTTGCTTCTTTGCCATATTTTGTTTCTCTGATTCTGGTAACATCTTTCTCGTGGTATCGGTTGAAGATGATTGAAGGTCCACCAACGATATTATTTTTCACCAAGTGATGCAGGTCTTTATTCTTCTGGTTGAATAACGTGAAGTAAGTGTCATCATTCATGGTCTGGAACAGGTATTTCAGCGTGAGGCCCGGAACACTGATACCATCTTTAAACATGTCGATGTGGCGTTCTTGGTAGAAAGCAAACTGCTTGTCAACTGCTTCAAGGAATGGTTTTACATCTCGGTTATTATACCAGATCAGAAAATCACGGAAAGTTGTCATCTCCAGGTCGTTCCATACATGATGGCAGTACTGGTATTCTTCATTGGATATATTTTCTTTCTTGAGAGAACTGTAGAAGGCTTCATGGTCTGGTAGGTGGTCTTGATCCAATTTGTTCAAGCTGTCGATCCATTCATATGGTAAAAATCCCTTTGTCACGGAGCAGCCAAATGCTTTCAAAAACTTGTCATAGCTGAATCCTGGAGCGAGGTAGTTGCAAATATCAACAAACTTGAAAGATTCTGTCGAGACGCACATGTAGTTATTCGATTTCTTTACTGCAAACTTGAGTGGATTCTGTCTCTTCAGGTATGTCATCAGTTCACGCTTGACTACATTCATATCATATTTTCCAGAGTTGAATCCGATGACGGGCATCTCTTGCAGATAATCTTGAAATTTCTTCTCCAATTTTTGTAAAGGGTGCATCTTGGATGTATCTTCTCCAGTAGCTCTGGCTTCCGCTTCCAGCGTTTCATCAATTTTCTGTCTGAGTTTAAACAAGGTCCAAGCATGATAGGTCTGCATCAGTTGGTGGCAATGAGATGAAATAGCTGTGAGGTATGTCATCATTTCTTCAACAAGTTCTTCAGAATTTCCATTTGTAATAAAACATTTCGGTTCTTGGTATTCTGGAACATTACTACATATGCTAACACTCAATGGTCGGTGTTCTGCTTCCCATATCAGTTTATCACTGTCAGCAGGTAGACTGGATTTGCAAAGTAACTTTCAAAATCAAATGTTGCACGGTATGGATAAAACTTCTTCTCTTCAGATACTTCTATACCTTCATCTTCTAACAGATCAAATATGGACTGGGATGGATGGTATACACCGCCAACATACTGGTAATTGACTTCATCTGTACAGGTTTTCTCGTGACGATTTAATTTCTTCACAGTGTGCCATAATTTGCCGCATTTGCGGCATTCAAAGGATTTGCAGTATTGGTCTATATCGATGATGTAGCTAAAATGGTTCTTGTAAACGTTCACATACATGGTATCTTCATACTTTCTGTGAGATCTCTGTACTAATTTGGCAACAATTTGGTCATCATCATTCTTGACAAGTTCATATACTTGGATATTTACTTCAAAACATTTCTCCAAGTCAGGTAATTCGGCTAAAGTTACTCCACGGAATTCATTCTTTGGCTTCTGGGTATACTTGCTGTACATGGCATCTGTTGTATAGTTGAGGTTGTCTGTTATGGAACCACTCCATAAAGCTAAACAGTGGAAAATACACAGGTTGTCATCATAATAAAACTGGCGAGGTTTATCTTTCACCAAAGCATTTACTGCTTTGTTCTGGAGAATGTAGTCAGGAAGATCTTCTGCCATTCCAACTGGGTGGTCTTTCAGCTTGTTCACATAAAATGTGACGTTGGTAACTCTCTCAACAAGCCATTTGGTGTCGGGTCGTTTCAATTTGGCCCATTCTAGGATATCTTCTTCCATGACATCATCAAGGAATTCTTCAAAGTCTTCTTGGCAGCATACAAGTTGTGGAACATCAAGTACCCGGGCGTTGTTTTGTGATGGATGGTAATACTTCAGTTCATTCGTTTCATTGTGTCGCAGGATAAAACCAAAACTCAGATTAATTTTAAATCTTAGCTGTTGTGGCAGAAATATGGTAGTCATCAATTCATCAGTCATCATCTTCAGGTTCACATCGTTGATCCGGTAGTTATATTGGTCCTGGACTCTTCTGTTCATCATGTGGCGAGTTCTAATAGAACTCCAGTTATCTTTGTACACGGTCAATATCTCATCTGGCTCTTCTTCAGACATCATATTCTTTTCAAACTCCATTGGGTCAACATCATAATGGGTGGTCGTCGTGGTCCGTGGTTGTTTAGGTGGTTCTCTCTTCGGTTCATCAGTCTTCCTTTTTGATGGTACAGGAACTGGTCGGTGGGCAACGCTCTTATGTCGATTAAAATGGAGTAGTTGGTTAAACTCCTGGCCGCATTCCATACATGTATATATCTCCAAACATTTCTTCAGATGGTTTACCAAATCTTCTTTCCTCGTAAAGGTCTTGTTGCAGTTGGTACAATCGTGGGTCTTCTTCTCTTCGGCGGCGTGCTGGGTGCGTACATGGCGATTCCGGTTCCGACGGTCCGTAAAGGTCTTTCCACACTCTTCACAGGCGTAGACATCAGTTCTGGTAACGGCAGTAGCAGCTTCAGACATCTTCATAATTTTTTTGCAACGGCAAAATTGCTATAGAAAACTCTCTAGCGATGTGTTCAGTTCGAAGGATCGAAACAGAATGACGCGACGTTATTCTTCTCCGGAATTTATTTCGACGTGACGGACGTTTTTGAAAACGTCACGACGTCACAACGTTTTTTCATCGATATTTTCATTCTCGATGGGTGTTTGTGTTTGTTTCCTATAGGATTATAGGTTAAAGTTGGGAAATTTAGAAAATTAGTATAGAAAGTAATGGGAAAGAAACACAATGGGAATCCAGAAATCTGATTGGTGGATTAACTTCGCTCTGATTGGTTAGTGTAAAAACATCTTGATCCTCATTAATTTTATTATTTAAAATCATGTAGTTAGGGGGGTCATTTAAAGAAATTGCTAAATATAGACCCTAACAATTAGTTAGGGGGTCAGTTAAGGATGTTACTAAAAACAGAGTGTAGGAATTTATAAAAATATAGTTCCAAGTAGAAGCAGAGGATTTCTGGGTAAATTTGTCCTATAGCACTACGTGCTACTCTTAATAAGGAAATAAAACGTCATGGGATCCAAAAAAGATGGGAACATTACTCCACTTCAAACGAACACACCCCCTCGGTATTCCGTGCTACTCTTAATAGGGAAGTAACACGTCATGGGATCAAAAAAAGGGATTCTTAAAGAATTCGAAATGATACAACTTGACGGGTTTATTTGGGTAATTAAATGAAGATTCTGGGAAAATCCGAACCAGAAATTAACTCCACCTCAGTCGAATGCACCCCTTGCACCCTCTCGGTACTATAGCACTACGTGCTAAACCGATAAAATGGGGAAATAAAGTCAATTTCGGTGATTTCGGGTGGATTTTGGTGATTTGGAGAGATTGTCGGGTTGTTTGTGGTAATTAGATTTACTCTTCTACAATCGAACACACCCTCCGAACATACCCCGTCTTATTGCAGAACAATTGGGTAACATAGCAACCACGTGCTACCATAGAAACCAAGATGGCGGCCTCCAGTATACAAAATGGACGACAGAAGCATGTATCACCCTAACAACACTATGGAGATGACGTCACAAGATGGCCGATCACGCGGGTTACCATGACAACACAACATGGCGCCACTATGTCACGTGACATGACGTCACTTCCGGGGTCCGGTAACCTTTACCTGTAGGGGAACATGACATACTACTAGCAAGGTAGTACAAAAGTCCAAAAATTGCGACTGCCACGTCAGGGGAAGTAGTATGTCTCGTATGTTTGAGTCACTATTTTGGGGATCTCATCGGGGGATCTCATGTGATGTCATAGTCACGTGGCCCAGTGGTGCCATGTTGTGTTGTCATGTTAACCCGCGTGAGCAGCCATGTTGTGACATTGTCCCCATCGTGATACGTGGTGTTAGTGTTCAGCAGCGCGTGTGGTTAGAGTGATACGTGCTTCCGTCGTCCATTTTCTATACTGGAGACCGCCATCTTGGTTTCTATGGTAGCATGTGGTTGCTATGTGACCTAAAACCTTCTTATAGGACAGGGGTATGTTCGGAGAGAGTGTTCCTTTTTACAAGAGTAATTTCCCGTTTCGAAGAATTACCACAAACGCGGAATATAACTTTACGGAGTTGGATAGGAATCTCATTTACGGAATCTCTTATATAGCCTGTTTATAGATATTTTACATTGAACGCTGTATAAAGTGCCTCATTGAGGGATTTTTTTTCATGCCCTCATGCCCTCAAAAGCAATGAGGCTATGAGGGATAGTAAATGAGGCCTCATTGAGGGCTTTTCACATAGCCCCCATGGCCTCATACGACAAGAAAGGAGTGCCGAAGGCCATATGTTTTCCAAAAAAGGGTGCCGAAATATGCCTAGGGATATGGCTGTTAAATACCGAGATGAAGCTAAGAGGGATAGTAAATTAAGCCTCATTTGGGGCTTTTCTCATGGCCCTCATGCCCTCAAAAGAAATGAGGCTATGAGGGATAGTAAATAAAACCTCAATGAGGGCTTTCCACATATGACAAAAAATGGTGCCGAAGGCTATATGTCTTTCAAAAAGGGGTGCCGAAATTGGGGTGCCTGGGAATGTGGCTGTTAAATACCGAGTTAAGGCTAAGAGGGATAGTGAATTAGGCCTCATTGAGAGCTTTTCTCATGGCCCTCATGCCCTCATATGATAAATAAGGGAATGAGGCTAATTGGGATAGTAAATGATACCTCATTGAGCTCGTTGAGGGCTTTTCACATAGCCCTCATGGCCTCATATGACAAATAAGGGGTGCCGAAGGCCATATGTTTTCCAAAAAGGGGTGCCGAAATTGGGGTGCCTGGGGATACGGCTGTTAAATAAGGAATGAGGCTAAGAGGGATAGTAAATTAGGCCTCATTGAGGGCTTTTCTCATGGCCCTCATGGTCACATACTACTAAAAAGGGATTCCATAACCAGAGACGTTTCACAAAAAGGGATTCCATGGGACATGGATATTCGATATAGAGGTGATGAGAATCGGAAAGGACTTCATTGGAATAAGGGGAGATAACTTTGTATGGTTAAGTACAGGTTATGAGAAATTAAGCAATCTGATTAGTTAATTAGCGTCAGGAAAGTGAAGTGATTGGGTAATATAGATAAATGAAACAACAAGAGTAGTCGGACTAGGGTTAGAACTATCAAGAACAGACCAGAACAGCTAAATATAGTAATAATAAACAAAGCTGTTCCAGCTGATAGGCACTTCAGCTCTACTGCAGTATACTCCAAGACAAAAGAACATGGTCGGGTAGACGAAAACAATTGCTTAGATAGATAGAAGCAGAGAATTCTGAAAGAATTCGAAATAGTACAACTTGTCGGGTTGTTTGTGGTAATTCTAAGATACGGAAAATTACTCTTGCTCAATCGAACATACCCCTATCCTATTAGGTTTTAGGTCACATAGCAACCACGTGCTACAATAGAAACCAAGATTGCGGCCTCCAGTATACAAAATGGCCGACGGAAACACGTATCACCCTAACAACACGCGCTGCGCATGCGCACTAACATCACGTATCAATATAGGGATAACGTCACAACATGGCTGCTCACACGGGTTACCATGACAACACAACATGGCACCACTGGGCCACGTGACCATGACGTCACATGAGATCCCCAGATGAGATCCCCCAAATAGTGACTCAAACATACGAGACATACTACTAAGGAACTTTCCCTAAATTTTCCGCTGACTGGTAGTCGCGTGATTAAGCGTTGCATCAGAAAATTGGTGAATATAAAGCACCGTTTCTGGGGGTTTGAGCCATGTTGTTTCGCAAGGCACATCGCACGCTGTATACCTGTGTACAAGACGTTAGATGGATGCCGCCATTGCTTTGAAGCTCTAAGGTATGAACTTTGTTACATTGAATCATTTATGTAAATATCCAGACGGAGACGGCATAGCAATTGACAGTTGTAAAATTAAATGATAGATCATTAGAATCAAGAATTCGTTATATTATTTCTATTCTCGTGGATGTACTGGAAGCTGAACACCATCTGCGACCTGCGTCCAATATCGTATGGAAGGGAAACCAAAAACCAACGGGCTGGTAGGATTTCGCGGTTCTGTCAGTTAACACAGCGACTAGTCCTAGCTGTAGTACTGAAATGGTTGACTGGATAACCGGTTGGAAACCGGTTACCTACCTAACTGATTAAAAAAAACGTCAACCGGTTATCTGAAATATCGATAGTGATCGTCATTCCACGGTTAAAACGTAGTAAATCCGCCGCTTCACCTTTGGGATAGATTACACCTCGAAGCAACGCTGTATGTATTGAGAAATAATCGACTTTGGCGTTCAAGACTTCGTTAATGATCGGCAATTTCCGTGAGTTCTGAGTAACCGCAGAAACGATTCCGTAGTATGTACACAAACGAACGTTGTCGAGTACTCGACAACGTTCGTTTGTGTACACACTACGGAATAGTTTCTGAGAATACTGCTTTCCAATTCATGTAGTTTTGATCCCAGATTCAGTGAAATAATGGCAACGGTTAACCGGATATTATCCGGTTATAGCGCTCAATTAGTCGGTTGTGAAAATGAGCCAACCGTTTCAGCCCAACCTATCTGACGATCGTATAGACATTAACCGTAATTCCGTCACACCGTGAAAGTGAGAACCTCCCATAACAAGTCACAGTGTAACAGTAACAGCCATCACTTCATCAAACGTCATAGTCTTTACCGAGCACGAGAACTACAAATACAGCAGCATCTTCTAATCTGAGCAGTTGTTTTGTGGGGTTTTTTTTTCATTAACCCTTTACCCAGCGTAACGATAAAACCGACCGGCGTTATTCACAAAAATCGACAATTAATTTTCATTATTTTTTTCATTTTGTGTCTCAAAAACATACGTTATGACCCCTCTTTGGAACGAGCCCGTCGAGCTCGTCTCAAAGAGGGACCATAACCTATGTTTTTGAGACAAAAAAATGAAAAAAAAATAGTTATTCAAGAATTTTGTTTGCAAGCGTCGTCTGCTTTTCATGTTAGGTAACGTGTTAATTTTTGTTGCCAAAATATGTTATAAGTATTCAATTTGTATAGGGGGCGCGGTGACGTTGCGGTAACCGGTCCTCGTTAGATCACCAAAGTTAAGCAACGTCGAGCCCGGTTAATCCTTGGATGGGGGACCGTCTGAGCGATCGATTCGGACTCCCGCGTTGTATCCTTTGGCAAGGCACTTCACCCTGATTGTCCATATGGGGGCACGATGACGTCGTGTACCAAGGCATACTGCACGTCGATGGTGCGCATGTCTTCAACCAATCTAACCCTGCCTGTGCTGCAGTGTGGAGTTACAATGTTGGGGAGCTAGCAGCTGCTCGTCGTTGCTCGGTGGTTCTCTCCGTGCACTCCGGCTTCCTCCACCCGTACATCTGTCACCGACACGATATGACCATGGCTGTTAATGTGTCTTTAAACCCAAATAAATAATTAATTCAATTTGTGTTTCCGCGAAAAATCTGTTCATCGTTTGATTTCTCACAGAATCAAAGTACATTCTTTAGAAAGATTGCGACGATAGCAAGACGTCGTGAAATTGAGAATGGTTTGTTGAGCATTGTTTATTGATAGCAATCCCCCCCCCCCGCCCCCTCCCATCACCGCCCCACTAACGCTGTAGCGGTCGAAACAATTTTCTGTATGGGATATGTGACCAATGAGCTTTTTATCAAACTGTATAGTTGTATACAGATTAGTGATCGACCGTGACGCTCGCTCGAGTAGTGTGTCAACTCCTTAACGTAACCAGAGGCGTAAATGGCTATTCGGGGTTGGGGGGGGGGGGGCGAGGTAGGGGGGCGGGTATTAATAAATTGATCGGAAAATTTTAGAATGGGAAAGATAATTTCTATCGGTGTTGGCATCTAAAGCGGATTGGGTATTAAATTAAAATTCTGTCTTCAAGCGGATGTTTTACCCAACATGTCATTACATTACATTTCCTTCCATTTTGCAAATTATGCCAAGAAAAGGCCGGAACATTTTTTCAAGGGGCCGACAAACTTTCTTGGTGTTGGGATGGGTGGGGGGGAGGCATTTGGGCGTCGCCACTGATCTGTATCTATGCCACTAAACCTAATATGTCAACATACAACACAATGCTTCACAAACATCAAACTGTTGCTAAAACATTACCTATTTCGCAATTCGTGCCTATCCATCCAGTAGCGCAACTACACGTGTATGTGGTTCCATCTCCAGTCAGAGTGCATACTCCAGAATTCTGACACGGGTTAGTTGAGCACGCATCAGCTGAAAAAGTAAGAAAAATAAAATAGTCGATACGATTAACCTAAGTTTTGCTGCTGCAATCACATTTCTAGGGCTAAAAAGGTTGGCTCATTTTCACAACCGACTAACCGAGAGCTATAACCGGATAATATCCGGTTAACCGTTGCCATTATTTCACCGAATCTGGGATCAAAACTATAGGAATTGGAAACCAGTATTCTCAGAAACTATTCCGTAGTGTGTACACAAACGAACGTTATCGAGTACTCGACAACGTTCGTTTGTGTACATACTACGGAATCGTTTCTGCGGTTATTCAGAACTCACGGAAATTGCTGATCATTAACGAAGTCTTGAACGCCAAAGTAGATTATTTCTCAATATATACAGCGCTGCTTCGAGGTGTAATCTATCCCAAAGGTGAAGCGGCAGATTTACTACGTTTTAACCGTGGAATCACGATCACTATCGATATTTCGGATAACCGGTTGACGTTTTTTTTAATCAGTTAGGTAGGTAACCGGTTTCAAACCTGTTATCCGGTCAACCATTTCAGTACAATCACATTTCCTTTACACTACAAACGGTGGATTCCTGGAAAATATCGTTTCATGCTGTCACCGGAAAATGGACTTCAAATCTAAACATTCCCGGCTCCATCCCCACCGGGGTAACTTCATTGTATCCTTGGGCAATGCACATAATCCCGATTGCTCGCGTGGGGAGGGGGGCGGTAGCTCTCTGTACTAAGGCGCTTGTCTTCAACCAATGCTAACCCAACTTGTGAGGAGTCAGTATGTTGGGGGTCTGACAGTTGCTCGCCGCTGCTCGGCGGTTCTCATCGGTATTTAGGCTTCCTCCACCCGTAAAACTGTCCGATACGAGGTGACCATAGCTGTCGAACGTGTCGTTAAATCCCAATAAAAAAACAAAATTTAACACTCAAATTCCCATAGACATTCTTACGTCAGAGTGCCATCAGCTTTCACGACTTTCCATCTCGACACTAATAAATAAAATACGTTATACATATTCAGTTTACCTTGCCACGAAAAATGTGCCCACCAACAGCATATCCATTTGTTGCAGACATTTAACCCTTTACCCAACGTAACGGCCAAAACCGGCCAGCGGTTATCTCAAAAATCACCAATTAATTTTCATTATTTTTTTTCATTTTTTATCTCAAAACATAGGTTATGACCCCTCGTTGGAACGAGCTCGTTGAGCTCATTCCAACGAGGGGTCATAACCTATGTTTTTGAGACAAAAAATGAAACAAATTAGTTATTTCAGAATTGTTTTTGCAAGTGTCGTCTGCTTTTCATGTTAGGTAAAGGGTTAAAGGATATTCTTTAATTGGTAAAGTGCTAAGTTATTTTTGGTCGTCAGAAATTGTTCACATGACTTTGCCATGTTACAATTTATGGGAGAGTGCCCTACAAATTGTAACAAGGTAACTTCACACAGACTTGTCAAGGCGATAGCCTGAATTTACAATTTTGTGGTTTAAAAACTTTTTATAATCTTGATAATTTTCTCACTTGGGGTAAAAGCGTAAATATGGGTATGTGCCGGGCCCCGAAAAACCGGTTTGTCAAGTAAGCCATATGTGTACCTTAATAGAAATAAATCAGACAAATATGATGGCTTTAAAAAGATAGGAATTTCCTTAGGAGTCTGTAACGCCAATAAGCGCTTATCTTGTCTGAAACAACGATCCTGCCTTATAAGCTTCAAACAAATGACGCCCGTTTAGCCAGCCAAGGTGATCAGACATCTAATTATATGGTCATTAGTGGCGATTATATCCTAATAAATGGTAGCGCACGTGTAGGCCCTGTATCCTTTTCTTTCTGACAAGTGAACTGCCACAAATGTCACAGAGTAGCAAACTTAAAGGAATTTGAAAGAGAATTTTAAATTAAGATAGATCTGAAGCGGCCAAGATCAAGAGACGCTATTAAAATGAGAATTAATGCTCTGGCTATCGAACTAAAAATATGGGGATTTCTTGAAAATTTCATTCCAGTCTGAAGGCGTGTAAGACTGTGGGTCGTAGGCGAGCGATAAGCTGGGGATCTCCCATGCTATAGGTTCGAGGAGGATCCGCATCGGTGCGAAAATATTGGCACGTTTTAATGTAAGGGGAGCCACAGAGCTGATATTTAGAATAGGAATAGTTGTGGGCCAAGCCGGTGGCCATATCTGAGTGTAGGATCATAAATAGGAAGGGCGAGCTCAGGGAGCTATTTGCATTTAGGTAGATGGTATTACCTATTCTAGAATGCAAGCCATAATTAGGCAGAGCAGCTTTACATGTATGAACAATATTCTGATATAAATGGAGGGGAACGTTTAACCCCATTGGTGGTGACTGCTTGAGTGAAAAGCGTCCAGTAAAGTGACAGTAAGCTAGTGGCCGTGCGACGACAGTGGTAGAGTGACATTCCGTAATTTGTTGGAGAGAAGGCGATATATTAAAGTGACAATACATTAGTGACCGTTGGACGGCAGTGGTATACATTCAGTCACATGTTAAAGTAAAGGCGTCCGGTAAAGTGACAATACGTTAGTGGCCCTACGACGGCAGTGAAAGAGCGAAGTGGAAAGACGACCAAAGTCCAAACATCAGCGACAAGGAAGGGTAACCAGCGACAACAGAGAATGCGGGCTCCCAAGTGACTCAAAAACTGTAAGTAGTATATAAGGTACCCGATCGGGCGTGATTACCCAGAGTTTTGGGGGAGCAGCTAGTGTTAAATTCCCATAGGAAAAGGAGCTTTGGGGGAGCAACTTTTTCTTTTGCAAAAGTTCGGCTCCTTGAAGCAAGATCCAGCAAATAGTGTACCTACTGCATGCTATGGTATGTATAGTGATATATGTTAAACACAGGGTTATTGGTATTTATTATGGGTAAGTGGTTGAAAGATGAAGGGAATGTTGGGTTTTCTTTTTTTTCGCGAAACGGTTGACGTTGCTATTGTAGTCATGACGTCATGATACGCACGCGAGGTCATAGAGATGCTGACCACTGTCATTGTCCAGTATACAATCTGACATAATTTTATTCGGGTCAGGGGGTGACGGACTTCTCGTAAGGGGGGGGGGGGGGGATCTGGTAGTGGTGATATTTATCCATGTTGGTATGTTATTAGCCCTTGGGTCTTCATATTATCCTATGTCTTCTATAGCTAGGTTAAGCAGTATTGTGGGGATGAGGGTAATGCATGGTCGCCCAGTGTGATATTGCGAGATAGTCCTTGATGGGTTAGATTGGCAGTGTAGGATGAATGGTCTGTTGGCCTATTACCCCCTTAGTACTATTTACTTACCGAATCCTTTGTATTATCTTATGGCTGGTATTGGTAGTTCGTAATGCTGGGTCAGGCAGTATTATAATCGCTTGCTTAGAAGAGGGGCTCAGGAAGCATTGTATATACCGCTGTAGGTCCCCTGTTAACTAGCTGCTCTCCCAAAGCTCCGTGTAATCAGGGTACCTTATATACTACTACTGTATAGATGGGTTGGGTGTGATTGACGTTTTGTTTCTCTTATTCATTGGATGTCATGTAAGTCACAAATTATACCATATTTATTTTTATATATGTGTATTAAAATTGTTGTTTTCGGTGAACCCCTGTCGATTTATGCTTTTTGAGGAAAAGTCAATGACCCCTTCAGGATGAGAACCACCCTATCAAAAACGAAACGGGTGGGTGAGACATGCCTTCACGTACAGATTCAGGCGACACTCCTTGAGTTTTGGCTGAATGCGCGGCGTGAATCTATTTCCCGCAACATGACAAAGCCCAGTTTCCGACAAGACTAAATAATTCCACTTACGAGAGGAAATGAATCACGCCCACAGCATACGAAGTTTTCATGTTACAGTACCTGCTCTTCAGAATAAAGCCCAAACTTGGGCTTCCAGCACTCTACAAGTTAAAAAAGCGATCGAAGATTGTAAGACTGGTGTCAAGAAACTGAAAACTTTTCGAGAAATTATTTTTTTAGCATTGTTTATTTATAGGAACTTCGCCCGTCCCACCCCTACACCAATATGGCGGGGATGGGACACAAAAAACAGCTTCCGAACCTCAGGCAGCTGAGGTCCAGCAATCAGAGTGCAACAAATTTCGTGAACAACGAAAATAGTTTGTATCTTTAGAGCAATATAAGTGGTACATAGTTGGGGATCCAGGAAGTAAAGGCATAGTCACGTGACCCATTTAAGTCGTTGGGGATTGACATGCTAGCCATGTTGTGACGCCATTACCATGACGATACATGATGTAAGTGCGCATACGCAGCTCGTGTTGTTAGGTTCACGCGTGTTTTGTTTACCGTCAACGCTATTTTGATGTCACAGTAGCATGTGAACACCAATTAACTGAAATGCTTCTGATAAAGTGGAAGTGTGATATGGTTTCCGGGGTATGTTCAATTGAATGCGTGTATATTTTATTGCCCACATAGTCCTGATAATTACTGAATAGCACCTAAATTGAGCAGCGCGCCAAGCTAAACGGTTTCAAATAGTGTTGGGAGCGTTCCATTTGTATAAAAGTATGTAGAATCGCCGGAAACAACCCAACAACTGTTTATCTGGCTCGAATTTTACAGAAATCCTCGGGGGGGGGGGTCTCTCTCAGGTCTCTCTCAGAACCTATTCCTCGTTTTCAGTATGTATGACGAGGGCATGTGTAGTTCCTAAGAATAAGTCCAAAAGTCAGTCGAACAGTGACAGGAACAGACATTGCTTGAAAATCTAGAATCTTATAAGGCAAATCAGCTATCGAGTAATTGATCTAAAGAATGACTCCCTACATAGTTCATATCTGCATCGAGTATTCGAGGGTACCTACAGCATGGTGATGTGCTCGTGGAGGATACTTTTTAAAGTATACCTCTTGGAGGATTGTTGTTGGAGAATCGCTATCAGATGATACCAGATGGCTGTGACTATGTACAAATCAGAGGTAGCGGCTTTGTAGCTATTAAAGCCAGGCGAGTCTTGAAGCCAGAAGCAGAAAAGGTGCATCTTTTCGACTTCTGGCTTCTAGACATCTACAGCCCTAATAGCTCCGCAGCCATTACTGTGATTTGTCAGTAGTCACCGTTATCTATTCTATGGTCGGCTATCACTGTAATCACCCAATACTATAGTCTTCTACCACCTTTGCAATTCAGGACCATTACTACTTACTAGTAGCACTACTGCAGACCTCCTAGCTATCTCTGACCCCACCCGAATCTCTGCACGGGGCCAAGTCATAGTAGGCTCAATGGGATCGCTCTACTCACCTGAATCAATCTAATCGGTTTCCTGACCTAGTGCTTGTCTGGATATCTTAGATATAATAATATACTGCCCGTTGATCGTACAGAGAATATGTGGTAGTTAACAACGTGGGCACAAAAGATACAGCACATACAGTACAGTCGCCATGGTCTGGTCACTTTCCACGGGATGGCAATATTTCCACGGAAGCAATAACATTCGATTCCAAACACTAATTATAGGAATAATCATCAAAAGTTTAATTAATGAAGCACTGGGTACAATCCAGTGCTCCATTAATTAATTAATTAGTTAAAATTTTGCGGATGGCGATTTTTTATTACCTGGTAAACGCATGCGGGAACATCACTGCCAGCGTGGGTGGATTATCACCAGTCCGTGGCGACTGTATACTGAAGGCGCACAGAGTATTGTGCTAGCAGTGAGCTCTGTCAAACAAGCATATATTGGTTAAATTCCGTGTTGCATTATGGGAAAAAATTACAGCTTAACATTTCGGTAATTCGTCAATAATATTATGCATCGTAACGTTGAAGGTTATCCCACACCCTTGATTTTTTTAGTTTTATTATACACAGCCCTTCGAGTTCGAGGAGGCAGTCAATGCGGTCTTCACGATGGGCGACAAATCGATGACACACGATGAAGGGCATACATAGGTACAACAAATATGAAGCAAAAAGATCACAATGAGCACATTCGGACTGGCGTATGTTTCACTTCAGGGTTTTCCTGACATGAAAAGCAGACGACACTTGCAAAAACAATTCTGAAATAACTAATTTTTTTTCATTTTTGTCTCAAAAACATAGGTTATGAACCTCATTGGAACGAGCTCGTCGAGCTCGTTCCAACGAGGGGTCATAGCCTATGTTTTTGAGACAAAAAATGAAAAAAATAGCACTGAAAAAGAATCGGACAATTTATTCCTTCTGGACGAATGATGGTAGGATTTCCGTGATTCACCAAGCCGATGATAGTCCAAAACTGATCAGAAATGAGTCGGACCTTTCGTGCCTTTCCCCTTCGGACTAGACAGATATCTTGTTATAGGTATTATTCCTGTAAATCCATTATGATTGATTCTCCATGGTAGGATTTTCGTGATTCACCAAGTCGATGTCAGTCCAAAACTGATCAGAAATGGGTCGGACTTAACGTGCCTTTGAAGCAACCTTTCCTCATAGGACTCGACACAAATCTTGTTACATTTTTTATTCCCGCAAATCCATTATGATTAATTCTCCAGTTGTTAGGTTATTCTGACCGTAACAACACCAATATCCAGTTTTCGCAGTAAGCGACAGGTAAATATAGCCTACTCATTTATATAATTCAACAACTACTCGCTCACTCGGGTGTCACTTCGTTCTCTTCGTTCATACATTCATCTCTTATTTTCTCTTGATCGATGGGGAAAACCTTCTCATTACTGCTTATCTGATTCATTAAATTACGCGGACGTTCCACAAGTCAAATATACTACTCAAAGTTTGCTAAGCACCAAGTATTTGACACATCATTGTGAAATTTGCTTGTGACATATTTGCGATATTTTTGGTGGATATGATTGAGGAATGTATTGAGATGGTCCCCAGTGTTTACATTAGCTCTCTTGACAGGCAGACATTTCGTGACAGTCATGGAAAGCATGTACCCCTTGATTTTCATGATGTTTTCGTGTACTGTCTACATGTACATGACATGTATAGGGTATTCAATCTACAGTTCAGCACAGACCCTTGTGATTTAATGATTGAATGTGGCAAATGCAAATGCAAGAAGACATTTGTCTGAAGCAGAAATGTGGTGGGCTGTAGGGATGGTGGAGCAAGGGGCTACCCATTGTCAGGTTGGCGATGTCCTTGGTGTGCACCATACGGCGATCACCAGAACCTTGGCAAGAATTCAGCAGTATGGCACACTAGCAAGACGGCATGGTGGTGGCAGAGACAGGGCAACATCTGCAGCTGAAGACCGGTTTTTGATCATTCAGGCCCATAGGAACCGCTTTGCCACAGCAACCCAGCTTCGCAGTGACCTTCAAAATGCACCCGGGGTAAATGTTTTGACGCAGACTATCCGGGCAAAGTTACACAAATGTTGTCTCCGATCGAAAAGACCATATATTCGCATTCCACTGTCCCAGAACCACCGCCACGCACGATATGAATGGGTCATGGACCACGTTGGATGGACCAGAGACGACTGACAACCTGTCCTTTTTACAGATGAGTCAAGGTACTTCCTAAACCACACAGATAGGTGTTCTAGGATATGGAGAAGACCAGGAGAGCGATTCCATGCAGCCAACATTGCTGAGCATGACCGCTATGGAGGAGGGTCAATCATGGTCTGGGGCGGCATCAGCAGAGATGGACGTACAGAGCTCTGTGTCCTCGAACGTGGTACATTGACTGCACAACGGTATATTGATGAGATCCTGGATGTCCAGTCAGATTGTATGCAGGTGCAGTGGGTGATAGATTTATTCTGATGGACGATAATGCCCGTCTTCATATTGCTCTTGCTGTCGGGGACTGCCGACAGAGGGAGAGGATTGAGCGTATGGACAAGCCAGTAAGATGCCCTGACCCCAATCCAATCGAAATGCACCTTGCAATTTCATCCCGTCTAGTCCAGCAAAGAAGTGTCCAGGAGCTTGGTGCCTAGCGGGTCCAAGAATGGAACAACACCCGACAAAAGGACCACCAGGAACCTGATTGGGAGCATAAGAAGGCGTTGTCAAGCTGTAATTAACAGTATTGGGTCTCATACTCGATATTGAACCCATACCAGTTCGCTCCGCCAACCTTTTGGCAAATTTGAAAAATTTGCTCTTTTACCAAAAATATCCATTTTCCATGGTTATCGTATTCAAAAGCTAAAAAATGTCAAACACAAATAAAATCTTATTTTCTGTACTCAAATCATCAAAGATATAACTAAATAAAGAATATATACACTTTTCATTACAATATTTCAACAAAAACAGGTAGTTGGATATACTTGGTGCTTAGCAAACTTTGAGTAGTATAATATGATATGTCAGCATACAACACATTGCTCCACAACCATCAAACTGTTGCTAAAACGTTACCTATGTCGCAATTCTGGCCTGTCCATCCAGCAGTGCAACTACACGTGTATGAGGTTCCACCTCCAGTCACAGAGCATACTCCACCATTCTGGCACGGGTTCGGTGAACAAGGATCTACGAAAAACACACAAAAAGTACAGTACGTGGAGAGTGGATTATAACAAAATCACTCGCAGAGTGGATTTATCACCCAAAGTATTATTTTCAAATTCTGTACATATGGTCAAACAACAGAAGCAATGTTTCAGCCAATGGACCTCCGGGTTTAACCCGGAGGTCCATTGGCTGAAACTTTGCTTGTGCTTGTTACGCTTTGCAACAAATTTGCAATTATTGCTTGGGTGGAATCTCCACTCCGCAGGTGGTTTAGTAATAATACACTCTACACGTACTGTATACATCAAATCTAACATTGCCGATTTACAAAAGATTTTCTATATCAAACAGTTGCTTAACCCTTCCAAAACTGGCCCACGGGAGACGCGTCGTTAAGGAGTGTGATGGAGTGTGGGGGGATTAGCAGGAGTAGCCAGAAAATAATATTGGAAAGGGGGGTACTTATTAATGGGGAAGCCGGGGTATCCCCCGTGAAGCGACGGCTCGACGCGAGGCTCCCAAAGAAAAGCACGAGAGGGGGAGTCTGTAATACCTCCCTGGGAATCTTTTTCAAAATCTGTGCTTAAAAAACAGCAATTTGGTGGTTCTGCGGTAGTTTCAAACAGGATTTATCTACACCTCAAATCCACCAGTTTGTGTGATTTCTGAAATAAAACCGGAAGCAGCGAAGCTGCTTCAGGTTTTATTTCAGAAAACACAAAAACTCTGGTACTATCGACCGATAGAACATTTCGCTGCTTCAGGTTTTATTTCAGAAATTACACAAACTCAGGTACTATCGACCGATAGAACCTGAAAAGAAACGTTCTAATAATAATAACAGTGCAGCTGCCGTGGACTGGACGAAATTCACGCGTGGGCAGTGATGCTCGCATGCCTTTACCGGGTAATAAATATCATCAACAGCAAAATTTGTTGCTGTACCCGGTTTTTTTCAATTAAATGTTTGATGATTATTCCTATAATTAGTGTTTGGAATCTAATATTATTACACATCCATTAAACTTTAAACTCTTGTATTCAACGGAATCGCCGCTATGATATAAATGATTCTGTATTATTACCACTTTGGTGGGCGTTCCTTAGGCCATTATCGCTATTTTCCTGGGCATTAATACGCGATAAATGCTCAAGTCATCACGTGACGTGCTGGGCCCCTAATGGGTTTTCCTTCCCATTAGCGCCCGCAGTCCGACACGTCACATGTCCGAATGTACCTCCCATTCTCAATCTTCTGTTTCTGCTTTGTAAGTTCGGATGCTGTGCGAGGTAAACAAATCTCACAGCAGTTACTTGAGGTGATTACACCAAATATAACCTATTTACTGAAACATAAGGGGCCAAATAGTGATATAATGTGAGTATGTTTATGTATCATTCTGTTGTTGAAGCTGCCACACTCCGATCCTGGATTTTTAACAACGGTTATTTCGTACTTCTTTTCAAAAAACTTCCAAAAATAAACTCCGACAACTTATGAATTTGGCTTGTTTTGATCACATGGTATTGTTTGCAAACAGACGACACGCGTTCATTGTTATTTTGAGGTTACTTGAATGTCCTCCCCTATTAGTGGTAATAATAGAAATAACATGATTTTTGTCGGATGTTATGGTTTATTAACGGCCCTGCAGAAATGATTAACAGACCTTAGGCTATTAGCGGCCCTCGACTTCGTCTCGGGCCGCTAATAGACCCTTGGGCTGTTAATCATTTCTGTAGGGCCGTTAATAAACCATAATGCCCTCAAAAATCATGTTATTGGTATATTCAACGTTTATACAAGTCGGAACTTTTTTACCGCACCGTTTAGTTACGCTTCGAAAAGTTTCCAGATTTCGTTATACAATCTTCGGCCGTCTATCGCATAGTGTGAAAATGAAAACGGGCAAAACAAAATAAAGTCGGTTCACAAAAAAATAGTTGGCCAAAAATGAGATAATATTTTTAAAAAACCCAATCATTTCCAACGAAAACATTAACCCAGTCCCGTGACCGTCTCGTTTTGTGGATCCCATTATATCTAAATAGGTCAACTTGATTTCGGTAAATCTTCGTACATCTTGAGAGGCTTCGAACTTCTTTTAAAAATGTTTCTCCCAGCTGTTTTGCAAGTTTGCACAAATTTGTACTAACAGTAACAGCCACCAAATGGTTAGGCGTGAATGGGCACCAGCCGAAGAGAAACAGCGATACGAATTTCAACAAACACTGGTTCCGAAAAGGTTGTTTTGATTTTTTATCGATCCATTTGATCAGTACAGCTTCAGTTAAAACAAACTCTTCACCTTTGGGTTTAAACATCGGAACTAAAATTTGTTTATTTAAATGAATTTTAATGTATAGGTTGTGTAATAAACACAGAACGCGATGTGTGTTTGAATCGGTACGGCTCTCGCGAAATATGACTACGCCATTCCAACTCGTTATGTAAAACACCCACCGATTCAAACACATATCGCGTTCTGTCTATTTATTGCGTCCGTGGAAATATTGCCCATCTGTGTAAAGTGACCAGTGCACGGCGTCCGTACTGTACCGTACTACAGTTAGTCCACCAATCGGTTACTAGAGGCCTCCATTTGTATGACCGACGGAGTACCAAACGTCGAGTCGAAGTACCGATCAGTGACATATCTAAGAGGAGTAAGAGTGGGGTTGGGAGGTCTCTTGCCCCTAAAATGTTCGCTGCCCCACCCCCACCCCCACCCCCGAAGAAAACATTGGCCCAATGCAACTTCCACGCAACATAGAGCCCCAAACGGTTTCTAATATAGTGGTAGCACACTCTACAAATTCCTCAGATTCGCTCTTAGGGCACTGAATGTTGCAAATAATTGTGCGTGTGGGGGTGGGGGAGGGAGGTAGTCCTAATTAGGGCTCTGTGGTTGTTGCCGTCTCCTCCCACGTCCTTGAGAGGAGGGAGTAACGATCGGAGAGTCCTAGTTAGGTCTAGGGTAGGGCCCCGAAACGCCACAACACGGCCTTTCAAGTAGAATCCTTGCCGCGCACCCTCCCCCCCCCCCCCAACAAAAATGGCTAGGCACCCCCTATTATAGAATCCTGGCTACGCGCCTTGTATCAATCTAAACTTGTATGTTAATACATGAATACTAGCAAGCACAAGTCAACATCTAGGACTCTAATCCAGGCGAAAATGTTCCGACTGGAGAATATAATAAACCACCCACTTACTTATGCATCTGGGATTAGGGGCTGGGGGGGGGGGGGGGGGGGTTATACCATGGTGTTTGCTTGTTAACTTAAGCTGCACCACACAGTACTATTACAAGAGTGAAAAATTTCAAGCAGACAAAATACATATTAAACTTACCGTAGGTGCTACAGAACAAATCAGTATAATGTGCAGGACATGTACATGTTACAGTGGCCCCATTCCATGAGACCGCCGTTCCTGGTCCACAAGGATCGCAACCTGAAATTGATAACAACGTTAGGTGTATGCACTTTATTTCTCCGTTCGTGGAAAGCCTTTCAACCTGTTCAAAAATACATACCTATTTATTAATTAATTAATTTATATATTTATTTATTTATTTATTATTTATTTATTTATTTATTTATTTATTTATTGGTGTTTTAGGTAACATATTTCCGCAAAATGGCTAATCATGACCACCACAGTTTTACAAGTGGACGAAGCCGGAGTACCCGGAGAGAACCACCGAGCAACAGCGAGCAACTGTCAGCTTCCCAACATACTAACTCCACACAAGCAGGGTTAGCATTGGTTGAAGACAGGTGCACCATCGGCGTGCAGTACGCCCTAGTACACAACGCCGTCGTGCCCCCCCCCCCCCCCCCCACATGGGCAATGGGGGCCAAGTGTCTCGCTCAAGGATATAACGCGGTTGCCGCAGGTGGAATTCGAACCGGGGACCTGTCGGCTTGCAGCCTGCACATCTAGTACAAAAAGAAACAGGTAGATCATAACTCTGTTTCCATTTATCCTAATCAGTTGTTTATGAGTGGAAGTTACAATTAGCCTGGTATAAATGATAGTACAAGAACTTAGCAATCAGGGGCAGAGAGAGAGAGAGAGAGAGAGATACCTATGTTATTTTTACCAATATATTTACATATTTCCATATTTACACACAACAATATGACCACAAGAGGATTGGTAGTGGGTGGGGGTGAGTGTACGTCACAACTCAAATGCACTCACCTTGAACTTGCATTTCTTTTTCGGGTCACATTTGGAATTAGCGGGAAGGGAACAGGGGGGGGGGGGGGGCACGTGTCCCTCCTCTTTTTTCCACAGATATGTTTCGCAGTTACACAATGAGGTAAAATGGGCGCATGCAAACGTGTCAATATACAGGCATTTCTGTAACATTATTTTCAAATCCAAACAACATTTAGCTAAATAATCTCACTTACGATCGCTTCGGTTCGTTTCTTCTACTCCAGCCTTCGGGTTGGAAGATGGTTGAAGTAGAAGAAACGGACAGGACAGTGACCACAAACCAGCATATTCATCTTAACGAGATACGAAAGCGTGTCATGGTACATTTACCGATGTACGATTGCAACCTTTTTCACACTGGGTCGAACCAAGTAGCATTGCGAATTTGTGCCCCTCCACTTTCATCGAGCTTCAGTCTCCCCTGGAAGGGGATGCGCAGACTCTTTGCTCTTAAGGTATGGCCGAAAATTATATATTTATTTTCTTTCTATTCTATTTATTTTTTAATCTCTTCTCTCTCTCCCTCTCTCTCTCAGTTTAATTTGTGTTTGTCTATAATGTTTATAATATTTAGATTTTGTTAGATTCTGTTTTTTTATGGAATACGTTCTGCCATATTGAATATTGTTAGTCATTGTACAGGCTTCTAAGTGGTAAGCACTTGTCCTCCACTCTTGATTTGCATTGTCAAATGGCAAATAAAAATATGTTTTATCTAATCTAATCTAATCGAAACCGACGATATTTTAAAATTTTTGTACAGTCGCGTGACTGCAGTTAAAGCGTTTATTTTCAAGAAAGAAGTCCCTCACTTTCTTTTCAACCCTTGCGCGCCTGGTTAAGTATCCTGAATTCCTACGAGGCTACAACCTGAACATGCCCAGTTTCTTAACATTGGTTTATCTATAGTCAGCAGGACTTCCTGCGACGAGCTGTTAAGGGCACATGCTCTGAGATAAAAACAACAACCATAATGTAGCCTTTAAAGATGAAGGCCTGTTTGAAATAAGTCACAAAATTACTGCAAATATTACACGTGCCTATGTGCTACCTATAATGTGTACACATTGTGACACAATGTGTAATCACACGCATGCACATTCCACCAAACACTCCCGTTCCATGGAATCCCTTTTTGGAATCGCTATGGCATCCCTTTTTACGATATATCTCAGGTTATAGAATCCCTTTTTTATCGCATGTGCCTATGTGCTAGTGCACAATTTGTCACATTGTGCATTTTCACATAAGCATATATCGGCACATTCAGCATGTGCTAATGTGCTACAGGTAATGTGGACACATTGTGACAAAATGTGTAATAACACACAAGCACATTCCACCAAACACCCAAGTTCCCTATAGAATCCCTTTTTGGAATCCCTATGGAACCCCTTTTTAGGATATGTCTCATGTTATAGAATCCCTTTTAGTCGCCTGTGCCCATGTGCTAGTGCACAATGTGTCACATTGTGCTTTTTCGCATAAGCACACATTGACACAATCAGCATATGCCTATGTGCTTGTGCACAATGTGTCACGTCGTGCCTTTTCACATAAGCACATTTTGGCACATCCAGCATGTGCAACTGTGCTACCTCTAATGAGCGCAATAGAACAAAAACATGTCTAGGGAAGTCAGAATGAATAAAACAAAGAAGTCATAACAGAGCTTGTAGATAAATAGCTAGAAACCGAGAATTTAATGTGTAATCTGAGCCAAGTAAACAATTATGGGGTTGTTTGTGGTAATTCTACGAAGTAAATATGGCTTTTGGGGAAAATCATAACCAAAAAATTACTCTAATTTAATCGAACTCACCTCGGTACCATGGTATGGCGGTCCTAAATAGGATTCTGGGGGAAATCCATATCAAATAAAGTTAATTTCGGAAATTTGGAGTGGATTTTGGTGATTTGGAGGGATTGTCGGGTTGTTTGTGGTAATTCTACGAATCGGGAAATTACTCCTGTATAAAGGAACACACCCTCCGAACATACCCCTGTCCTATAAGAAGGTTTTAGGTCACATAGCAACCACGTGCTTCCATAGAAACCAAGATGGCGGCCTCCAGTATACAAAATGGACGACGGAAACACGTATCACCCTAACATGCGCTGCGCATGCGCACTCACACCAGGTATCACTATGAGTATGACGTCACAAGATGGCCGCTCACGTGTGCTACAACTGGCCACATGACTATGATATCATATGAAATCCTGCAACCACATCACATACTACTCTCATCTAGAGACCCCACTGGAACATATAAACACACTTTCAACGTTTCGAATTGAAACTTTTGGGGGCCTTCCACCGGAAACTGATTCACTAACGACATAAGTGGGGCTACGGGTGCCACACGGGGCCGAATAAAAAATCTGAAACCTTTATGCACATCTAGAGACCCTACTGGAACATGTGAACACACTTTCAACGTTTCGAATTAAAACCCCTTGGATCCTTTCGCCACAAACCGATTCACTAACGACAGAAGTGACGCCACGGGTGCCACACGGGGACCGAATCAAAAATCCAAAACCTTCATGAACATGTGGATACCCTACTGAAACATATTAACACACTTTTTCAACGTTTTGAATTAAAACCCCTTGGAACCTTTCTCCACAAGCGGATTCTCTAACAACAAACGTGGCGTTACGGGTACCCACGGAGCCGAATCAGAAATCAAAAACCTTTCTGACTATCTAGAGACCTTACTGGAACATATTAACATACTTTCAACGTTTCGAATTAAAACAACTGGAAGCACTCCACCGTAAACCGATTCTCTGTCGACAAAAGTGGCGCTACAGGGCCCCACGGGGCCGAATCAAAAATCCAATACCTTTATGAACATCCAGAGACCCTACTGGAACATATTAACACACTTTCAACGTTTCGAATTGAAACCCCTAGGAGCCTTTCGCCACAGACCGATTCTCTGTCGACAAAAGTGGCGCTACGGGTGCCCCACGGGGCCGAATCAAAAATCCGAAACCCTCAGGTCTCGTTTCCTATTAAAATGTCATTTCCGAGGTTATTGGATATCCTCAGCCAAATGGCTGTTTTGAGCTATAGTTTTAGTTTGTGGTGGTGTGGATTTAGTAAATAATTCTCATTAACTGTGATATGGGCAATATAATCTGTTGATGGTCTTGATTCAAACTGTGCACAGACAAGTGCTTTTCAGTTGGGGGCCAAGGTAACACGGGAGTGTTAGTCCTCGGTATTATTAACCAACCGATTGCTTTGTATTATGCTATGACTGGTATAGGTAGTACGTCATGGCAGGTCAAGTGGTATTGTGGAGTGGGGTGGGGGTAATGCCTGGCAGTATAGTATGGACGATATATACCTCTGTGGACCCCCCCGAAAGCCATTAGTACTACTAATCGACCTAATGCTTCATGTGACTGGTCTAGGTAGTATGTAAGATCAGACGTTATTGTGTGTGTGGGGAGGGGGGTGTAATGCATGGTAGTCTTGTGTGGTAGTATGTTAGTCCTTAGTACTATTAATCCACCTAATGCTCCATGTTATCCTATGACTGGTTTTGGTAGTATGCAATGCTAGGCATAGGGGTACTGTGGGAAGGGATAATGCCCGGTAGTTTAGAACGGTAGTATAGTATGGGTGGTATATACCCCTATATGCCCCCTGTTAGTGCTTGGTACTATTAACCAATCGATTGCTTTGTTTTATTATATGGCTCGTATATGTAGTATGTTATGGTAGGTCTAGTGATATTGTGGGGTGGGGGTAATGATTGATAGTTTAGAACGGTAGTATAGCATAGGCTGTACATACCCCTGTGGGTCTCTTGTTGGCCTTTGGTACTACTGATCCACCAGGTGCTTCATATTATCAGGCGGTATTCTGGGGTGGGGGTTAATGCCTGGTAATACAGAACAGCAGCAGAGTATGGTTGGTATATTCCCCTATAGGTCCCATCTTAACCTAGTTCCTATCCTATTCCGAGTATTCTTGTTGTTTCATTTATCTAGATCACCCAATCAGTTCACTTTACTGGCGCTAACTAACCAAACAGATTGCTTCGTTCCCGAAATCTCCATGCAGAGTTATCTCACCTTATTACAACGAAGTCCTGTCCCATTCTTATCACCTTTATATCAAATGGCCATGTCCCAAGGAATCCCTTTTTTGAAACGTTTCTGAATATGGAATCCCTTTTTTGTCGTACGAGGTCATGAGGGCCATGACAAATCCCTCAATGAGGCCTCATTTACTATCCCTCATACCCTCAAAAGAAATGAGGCCACGAGGGCAAGGAAAAAATCATCCCTCAATGAGGCCTCATTTACTATCCCTCTTAGTCTCATTTCGGTATTTGAGGATACCTATGGCCTGGTATTGTATTATTTGAGGATACATATCAAGGATAATTTCTGGAGAATCCCTTTTTTGTAGTATGAGGCCATGAGGGCCATGTAAAATCCCTCAATGAGGCCCCATTTATTATCCCTCATGCCCTCAAATGAAATGAAGCCATGAGGGCCATGTAAAAATCCCTCAATGAGGCCTCATTTACTATCCTTCTTAGCCTCATTTCGGTATATGAGGATACCTATTGCCTGGAATTGTATTATTTGAGGATGCCTATCGAGGATACTTTCTGGAGAATCCATTTTTGGTCGTATAAGGCCATGAGGGCCATGAGAAATCCCTCAATGGGGCCTCACTTACTATCCCTCATTTCTTTTGAGGGCAAGAGGGAATAGTAAATGAGGCCTCATTGAGGGATTTTCCCTTGTTTAAACATGAATTAAACCAATTATATACTACTTAAAGTTTGCTAAGCACCAAATATTTGATACATCATTGTGAAATTTGCTTGTGACATATTTGCGATATTTTTGGTGAATATGATTGAGGAATATAGTGAGATGGTCCCCAGTGTTTATATTAGCTCTCTCGACATGCAGACTTTTCGTGACAGTCATGGAAAGTATGTACCCTTTGATTTTCATGATGTTTTCGTGTACTGTCTACATGTACATGACATGTGTAGGGTATTCAATCTTCATTTCAACACAAAACCTTGTGATTTAATGATTGAATATGACAAATGCAAATGTAAGAAGACATTTGTCTGAAGCAGAAATGTGGTGGGCTGTAGGGATGGTGGAGCAAGGGGCTACCCAATGTCAGGTTGTTGAAGCCCTTGGTGTGCACCATACCGTGATCACCAGAGCCTAGGCAAGATTTCAGCAGTATGGCACACCAGTAAGACGACATGGTGGTGGCAGAGACAGAGCAACATCTGAAGTTGAAGACCGGTTTTTGATCATTCAGACCCGTAGGAACCGCTTTGCCACAGCAACCCAGCTTCGCAGTGACCTTCGGACTGCTTCCGGGGTAAATGTTTCTACGCAGACTATCCGAGCAAGGTTGCTCGAAGATGGTCTCCGATCGAGAAGACCATGTATTCGCATTCCGCTGCCTGGCCCAGAACCACCGCCAGGCACGATATAAATGGGCCATGGACCACGTTGGATGGACCAGAGAGGACTGGCGACCTGTCCTTTTTACAGATGAGTCAATGTACTGCATCGACTACACGGATAGGCGTTCTAGGGTATGAAGAAGACCAGGAGAGCGATTCCACGCAGCCAGCATTGGTGGAGGGTCAATCATGGTCTGGGGCGGCATCAGCTGGGATGGACGTACAGAGATCTGTGTCCTTGAACGAGGTACATTGACTGCACAACGGTATATTGATGAGATCCTGGATGTCCACGTCAGATTGTATGCAGGTGCAGTGGGTGATAGATTCATTCTGATGGACGATAATGCCCATCCTCATGTTGCCCATGCTGTCGGGGAGTACCGACAGAGGAAGAGGATTGGGCGTATGAACTGGCCAGCAAGATCCCCTGACCTCAATCCAATCGAACATGTCTGGAATGAGTTGCAGCTTGCAATTTCAGCCCGTCCAGTCCAGCCAAGAAGTGTCCAGGAGCTTGGTACCATGCTGGTCCAAGAATGGAACAACATCCCACAAAGGACCACCAGGAACCTGAATGGGAGCATGAGAAGGCGTTCCCAAGCTGTAATTAGCAGTAATGGGTCTCATACTCGATATTGTAGCCATACCAGTTCGCTCCGTCAAAGTTTTGGCGTATTAAAAAATGTCCTCTTTTACCAAAAATATCCATTTTCCATGGTTATCGTATTCAGAAGCTAAAAAATGATGTCAAACACAAATAAAATCTTAATTTCTGTACTTAAACCATTAAAGATATAATTAAATAAAAAATATATACACGTTTTATTACAATATCTCAACCAAAACGTAAAACAGGTAGTTGGATGTACTTGGTGCTTAGCAAACTTTGAGTAGTACATCTCAAACAAGGCGTATTTGATTAAATATCAAACTGCATTATGGGAAATATTTGCTGCTGAAAACTTTGCCATTTTGACATCAGAGTGCAGAGTTAATAGTGACAGTTTACATCACTTTGAAAAACATAAGAGACTAAATTGTTTGCCTGTTTGTTTGTTGGCGATTAACAATACTTTCAAAGTCAAGGCCATATCGTGTTAGGCAGTCTATGGGTGGAGGAAGCCGGGGTATCCCGAAAGAACCACCCAACAGCGGTAAGCAACTGTTAGAATATCCAAGTAACTAACCCAGCACGAGCAGGGTTAACAGCGGCTGAATTCAAAACGCATTAGTACCCAGCGCCGCCACGCCGCCACGCTGTCACGTCGGTTATCGGGATTAAGTGTCTGACACAGATTATTTTGGGTGTCTACAGGTTTCCAATATGGGACCCTTTCCCAATGGCATTTTGGCATGATTTTTCTCAGATTCAAACCAACATTTCCCAATTTCAGTCCTCATACAAATAAAAATTTAATTCTTCTTTAACTCTTGGAGTCTAAATTTTAAATTTTAACTTTAATCATTTTTTACTGCAACAAAACAAGTGCCTCGACAAGCAGTTTTTAGATACATTTGCAAGTTACATCCCAAGAACCTTGTCAGTTGTTTCTAGGCAAATCTTGGCTGCCTGTATAGGCAGCCAAGTCTTGCCTGGACACAAGTACTAAGGCACAGAATACAGTATGTGGAGAGTGTATTATCACTAAATCACCCACGGAGTGGAGATTCCACCCAAGCAATAATTGCAAATTTGTTGCAAAGCATAACAAGCACAAGCAAAGTTCCAGCCAATGGACCTCCGTGTTAAACCAGGAGGTCCATTGGCTGAAACATTGCTTGTGATTTTAGTCGATATATACAAAATTTGAAAGTTATAGTTTGGGTGATAACTCCACTCCGCGGGTGATTTAGTTACAATCCACTCTCCACGTACTGTATAGACAGTCGAAATGTAGAAATGTTCGTGGCATGAAATATCCCAGTTGCATGGGGTCCGGATCCTTTCCCTAGCAGAACAGAAGAATTCCTGTGATACCCAAGGACACAGGCAGGCGGTGCGGGTCAGGATCGAACCATCACCTTTGGGTTTAAAATTCAGTGCTCCACTAATTGAGCATCCGTGCCCCAGAATCTATATTAAACAAATTTAAATAATTTATTTAAATAAAAACCTGTTTTAATATAGAGGCGGTATTGAAATTTTGAGTTCGATATTTATTTATTTATTTATTTATTTATTTATTTATTTATTTATTTATTTATTTATTTATTTATTTATTCATTTATTTGTTTTGAGGTGAAGTGAGGGGGGGGGGGGGGTATACCGTGGTATCGGTTCGGTATTTGACTTAAATGGGGTTCGCCGATAGGACCAAAGTGGAATTCATTCCGAGAAAATACAGAAGTTGCTCTTTTCTTATTCTACTATAGCGGAACAAATCGTCGCCTGAGTGCTAGAATGTTCTATGTCCCTTAGGGGACATAGAACATTCTAGCACTAGGGCGACGAAATGCCCCTGTCAATGATCTCAACATTGGCATTATTTTGCCAACGCAAATAATATTTGCAGTAATTTTGTGACTTATTTCAAACAGGCCTTCATCTTTAAAGGCTACATTATGGTTGTTGTTTTTATCTCAGAGCATGTGCCCTCAACAGCTCGTCGCAGGAAGTCCTGCTGACAATAGATAAATCAATGTTAAGAAACTGGGCATGTTCAGGTTGTAGCCTCGTAGGAATTCAGGATACTTACCCAGGCGCGCAAGGGTTGAAAAGAAAGTGAGGGACTTCTTTCTTGAAAATAAACGCTTTAACTGCAGTCACGCGACAGTACGAAAATTTTAAAATACCGTCGGTTTCGATCAGATTAGATTAGATAAAACATATTTTTATTTGCCATTTGACAATGCAAATTAGGATTGGAGGACAAGTGCTTACCACTTAGAAGCCTATACAATGACTAACAATATTCAATATGGCAGAACGTATTCCATAAAAAAACAGAATCTAACAAAATCTAAATATTATAAACATTATAGACAAACACAAATTAAACTGAGAGAGAGAGGGAGAGAGGGAGAGAGAGAAGAGATTAAAAAAATAAATAGAATAGAAAGAAAAAAGAAAGCATGAAATACAACATTAGATCCTGTGATGATGCCCTCCACCCACACATTTGATTCTATAGTATCTTGGTCCATGATGTGAGTCCAAATTAACATCTTGGTTACTGCCACTAAGCATTGGTTTTCACTTCTGGGGATGTTCACACAACAGTTTCGAAATCCATTGCGTGGCCAAACCCTTGATAATCTAACTTTCGCCATGGGTACACTATCACAGTGGGAGTTTCAGGTCCCTCCGCGATAGCATACCCATGGCGGAAGGCAGATTATTTCTATTATATTCTAGCTGGCGATTCCGATAATAAATGGTTGGTTCGGTTCGGTTCGGTTCGGTTTTTTTGGTATTCCCATAACAAAGGTATCGGTTCGGTTTTCCGTATATTGCCCAGGATCTCAAGTATGACATGAAAAGATATTATTTCAGATCATACCATCCATAACAATTTCTCATTTGTATGTAAAATCTCCACAGTTTTTTGTACCCTAGTGTAAAGTACGTGGAGAGTGGATTGTAACTAAATCACGCGCGGAGTGGAGTTATCACCCAAACTATAACTTTCAAATTTTGTATATATCTACTAAAAACACAAGCAATGTTTCAGCCAATGGACCTCCGGGTTTAACCCGGAAGTCCATTGGCTGGAACTTTGCTTGTGCTTGTTATGCTTTGCAACAAATTTGCAATTATTGCTTTGGTGGAATCTCCTCTCCGTGGGTGATTTAGTGATAGTATACTCTCCACGTACTGTAGGTGCCAATTGAGAAAGCTGCACCCATATAAGGAGTTGGTTGCACCCCCATACAATAAAGACCTGATACTTCCTGTTGAAAATATAAAGGCTTAGTAGATTTTTTATGGAAAACAATAAACAGATGTTAGCCCTTTACCTAACGAATCAATCGCATTACCCCAGTAATTTGAAAAATGTATTGTTGAAAAAAAGAATCTTTTTTTTGAATTTCAACAAAAACATGTCAGGTGACCCATCATTGGAACGAGCGCATTCCAATGAGGGGTCGCATGATATGGTTTTCTTGAAACTGTTTGAAAAATTCGAGAAAATATTTTTTTTAAATAGCAAATTTTGATATCGTCTGCGTTGGGTAAAGATGTTAACATCTTTATGTATAATTTGACAGTATTGATGTTGTACGTAAAGCTATGACTTTAGTGCTTATTTCAGGCAAACAATTCATGGCTAAAATTGAATTGGTCACATTCCACGGATGGACAATATTCCACGGACGCAATAATATTAGATTCCAACCACTAATTATGGATATAATCATTAAAAATTTAATTAATGAAGCACCGGATACAATTCGGTGCTTCATTGATTAAAATTTATCTGAAGGTGATTTTATTACCTTGTAAACGCATGCGTGGACATCACTGCTCACACGTGGATTTCGTCCAGTCCACGGCGACGTACTGTACCACGGTATCTGAAGGCAATATTATGGTCATTTAGTTTAAACAGTATTTATTGAGAGAAGCAATATTATGGTTATTTATTATTTAGTATTTATTGAGAGAAAAGAATCTTAAGCTACATGCAACACAAAATTAGAAACGAAACGAAGGAACACATTAATACAAGATACAGAACTGTCGCAGTGGACTGGTCGCAATCCACGCATGGGCAGTGATGTCCACGCATGTCTTTAGCAGGTGATAAAAATCATAACCAGCAAAATTTTAATTAATGAAGCACCGGGTTGTACCCGGTGCTTCATTAATTAAATTTTTGGTGATTATTCCTGTAATCAGTGTTTGCAATTTAATATTGTTGCGTCCGTGGAAATACTGCCCACCTTGTGAATAGTGACCAGCCGACGGCATCTGTACTGTACACAGAACACTCCGTAACAGTAGACAAGTTAGAAACATAACAGGTGAGGGATTCGACAGAAAGCTTTAACCTTTTTCCTAACACGAAAAGCAGACGACACTTGCAAACAAAATTGTTGAATAACTATTTTTTTTCATTTTTGCATCAAAAACATAGCTCAACGAGCTCGTTCCGATGGGGATCATAAGATATGTTTTTGAGGCAAAAAATAATGAAAACTGAATGGCAATTTCTGTGAACTACGCTGGTCGGCTTTGGACGTTACGTTGGGTAAAGGATTCTATATGTCGTCTCCGTAGCTCGAAATACATTTACACAATATGATTTGTGGCAGCAGTTGAACTCGTATAACACCACCTAATGACCAAGTCCCCAACGCCAGGGGCCAACAGTCAGTCTGATAAAATTTAAATAAGGTGCAGTGCCAGCAATCGCCCCCTCCCAAACTCCGTGCTAGAGTGTCACACCCCTCATATCAACCGAACACAAAGCAAAGGGCAGCGGCTCGTGGAAAGAAAACGAAATTAGCCAAAGGAGCACCGACGACAACCTTTTCGAATAATCAACTTTGTAAGAAGATTATCCCAACCAGGCAAGCTTGTTTCAATCCTTGATTGGTGTTCTCAGCGCGAAGGATCATATTTCAGATAGTTCAATTGTCAAGTAGTTCCGTTGTCTTTCGCAGCGTCCACTGGCCATTCGTCACTGACGATCTCAGTTAGGAGGTGATTCGGCCGTTTTTATCAAGCGTCACCAGCGTCTGACAAGTCCAACTCCTAAAACCGTCACCATCTCCAACTTTCGGAGACAGACTAAACTTTTCAATGAAGGAATGGAACCTTCACAACAAGTTATACTTTATAAGAGGTAGACTTTACATGCGTGAAAAATAGATCAATAACCACCTACTACAAGCGTTGGGGTAGCTGGATTCTACTGGCTTTTTTGGAGTTCTTTGCTACTCCTCCTGTCCGACTGCGATAATGTGGAAAGTACTGTTGTACTGATAAAGGCGGCGTAAGGGGTTAGCTTACAACACACCGCCAAGAGCTCCTTCGGCGCGCTAAAACCTCCGATTTGCTTGATCTGACGAGTTAGTTATCCCTTGTCTGTGAGAGAATATCACGGTAAGTTTATTATTCAGGTGCACTGTTTTTCCCCCAGCCCCACCCATCCGACTTCACGTTTTATATCTGCCCAGGGAGGACATGTCAAAGGAGGGATGTTATTTTGTATTGTGAATAGAGAGTAAATATTTATTTATTTATTTATTTATTTATTTATTTATTTATTTATTTATTTATTTATTTATTTATTTATTGATGTTTAAGGTCACATATTTATGCACAATGGCTAATCGTGACCGTGACAGTTTTACGGGTGGAGGAAGCCGGAGTACCCGGAGAGAACCACCGAACAACGACGAGCAGCTGCCAGCTCCCCAACATCATAACTCCGCACTGCAGCACAGGCAAGGTTAGATTGGTTGAAGACATGCGTACCATCGACGTGCAGTACGCCTCAGTACACGGCGTCACCATGCCCCCACGCGGGCAATGGAGAGAGAGTAAATAACGTAAAAAACGCAAATAACGTAGAAGGTTACTCAGACATAATTTATTGTGCATTCATTGATCTTTTGGCTACACTGTTTTTTTTCCAAGATGGAGATACAATGCCTAAGGGGCAGTATAGCTCGCAACAACAGCCTATTATTTCTAGTTCTTGCGATGATGCATAAAACATGTTCGAAATAGATATGTTTGTATAAAGTCTGATGGGGGCGCGGTGGCTCAGTAGGTAGAGGTGCAGGCTGCAAGCCGAGAGGTGGGCGCGGTGGCTCAGTAGGTAGAGGTGCAGGCTGCAAGCCGAGAGGTGGACGTGGTGGCTCAGTAGGTAGAGGTACAGGCTGCAAGCCGAGAGGTGGGCGCGGTGGCTCAGTAGGTAGAGGTGCCGGCTGCAAGCCGAGAGGTCCTCGGTTCGAATCCCACCTGCGGCAACCGTGTTGTGTCCTTGGTCAAGACACTTCACCCCCATTGCCCACGTGGGGGCACGATGGCGCTGTGTACTAAGGCGTACTGCACGTCGATGGTGCACTTGTCTTCAACCAATGCTAACCCTGCTTGTGTGGAGTTAGTATGTTGGGGAGCTGACAGTTGTTTGCTCGCCGTTGCTCAGTGGTTCTCTCCGGGTACTCCGGCTTCCTCCACTCGTAAAACTGTCATGGTCATGATTAGCCATTGTGCAGAAATATATGACCTTAAACACCAATAAATAAATAATTAAAGTCTGACACAGGCCCAAAAGGTAAAATCATTTCTGATAAAATTAGCCTTCTTGTGTACGAGGCTTTACAGTACAGCCGCTGTGGACTGACCGTAAGGCACGCGTGGGCTGTGGTGCATTTGCCAAATAATAAAACTCAGCAGCAGCAACTTTTAATTAATGAAGCACCGGGTTGTACCCGGTGCTTCATTAATTAAATTTTGTGTGATTATTCTTATAATCAGTGTTTGGAATCCAAGGCTATTCCGCCCGTGGAATTATTGCGCACCAGTAGAAAGTGACCAGTCCACGGCGGCCGTTCTGCATAAAATTGAGACGCTAATTTGCAGTTCAATAACGAGCCTTCGTACGTCATGGTCCTATCGTTGATGAACTGAGATTTTCCTCACAATTGTATAAAGTATAAAACACGTAGAAATAGAAAAAGTGTTTAAAATTATTATATTATATGATACAATATGTAACCTCCTTTATTTGTTTGTTACGAGAGGGTGATTTTATTGAGTTTTTCGAGCTGCTTTATAATAATTGAAATATCTCATGTAAACACATCTAGGTAAGTGAGAATCGGTCGACATCTCTTCGAAGTTAGACTGCACGATATTTCAACTCTTTTGGCGCGACAGGCGATTAAAGTCGACAGACGGCAGACGGCAGAAAGGTAATGCAGTAGTCATTTTAGCCAACTGTGTGTGTCCATTTCCAAGTGCTTTTAACCCTTTACCCAACGCAGACGATATCAAAATTTATAATTTTAAATATTACTTTATCGAATTTTTCCAAAAATTTCGACCAAACAATATCATGTGACCCCCTCAATGGAAAGAGCACGCCGAGCACGTTCCATTGAGGGAGTTAAATGATATGGTTTTGTTGAATTTTTTGAAAACAAAGTTTTCAACTGATGAATTTGTGTATTACGCAGGTGGATGTGGCCAATTTGTTCGGTGAAGGGATAATACCTTTTATTCTGCAAAACAATTAAAACTCAAGACATCTTGAAAATTGAATTGTGGGTAAATATATAATTACGAAAAACCGATATTATTGTAATCGATACTAGTTTGAATACCGGAATGTATCGATTTATCGATATACCGTGCAGCCCTACTTGGAAGTAATAACATAGGCAAACAGGTCCAATAACAGTGCTCAAAATAACTTTTTTTCTTTGCATAGCAAAATGCTACAAATTTTCAAAAAATGAATAGCATTTTGTAAAAATTACATAGCTATTTTTGTATTCAGAGTTATGTTTTGCTGTTGTGTATGGAATTCTTCTAAGTAGATAGAATAGTTTCCATCCATTTGTGGGCATTTCCAAATGATCTGCAACACATGAAACATTTACTATATTTTCTTTTTAACTGAACTGCCTTTAATGGTTGCATGGACTTGGATATTTTCAAATAGCGTCTTGGTTGTTCAATAGAGTTCTCAAAATGGAAGTTGGGATTTTTAATTTGATGGGCTTGAAGTTATTTTTAATGACCATTTTATGCAAAATGTTGTAAAAACAGGAAGAATTTAAACCAATAGAATTCATCTTACATATGAAGTTGCTAATGATGCTTGATGGAGAGTTAATCTGAGTTATGCCTGGAATGTTCCACAATCAGAAGTAAAGCATCAGTGAATTAGTTTTCAAATTTTCATTTACATTTTGCGACACAAGATAATCAACTGCAGCCTAATAGGCTGCAGTTGATTATCTTGTATCGCAAAATGCAATACATAATTGAACATTGTGTAGCTTTTGGCAAGTTTTGCATAGCAAAAAGCGACGCGACACCGCTTATTTTGAGGCCTGTCCAATAATGCTGGAGTGAGAGTAGTTCGTATATGTAGTGGTGACTAGTGACCGAAAAGAATTGGATGTTACTAGGGCTGCACGATATTCAAAACTGAATACCGGTATCGGTATTCAAAAAAATACCGCGGTATACCGGTATATCGAAAACTGTTCAGATATAAGAACACAAGTACCACAATCGAGACTCGAGGCATCACAGTCGGAACGAATTAGCATGTCTTGATGATGCGGTTCGAAAAACCTTTACGCAACGCAGACGATATCAAAATTTATTATTTTCAAAATTATCAGATTTTCCCCAAAGATTTCAACAAAACTATATCATGTGACCCCTCATTGGAGCGTGCTCAACGAGCTCGCTCCAATGAGGGGGTCACATGATATAGTTTTGTTGAAATTTTTGAAAATTATTTTTTCAACTGCTGAATTTGTATATTACGTTTCCTTGCATAAAGGGATAATATTATTCATTCGGGGCTACAGTTAAAAAACTCAAGACATCTTGAAAATTAAATTGTGGGTAAATAAATATTGACGATAAACAGACATTTTTGTAATTACACCGGTATTCAATCGATATTGGTCGGTGGCGCGGTGGCTCAGTTGGTAGAGGTGCAGGCTGCAAGCCGAGAGGTCCTCGGTTCGAATCCCACCTGCGGCAACCGCGTTGTGTCCTTGGGCAAGACACTTCACCCCGATTGCCTACATGGGGGCACGATGACGCTGTGTACTGAGGCGTACTGCACGTCGGTGGTGCGCATGTCTTCAACCAATCTAACCCTGTCTGTGCTGCGGTGCAGAGTTCAGAGTTACGATGTTGGAGAGCTGACAGCTGCTCGTCGTTGCTCGGTGGTTCTCTCCGGGTACTCCGGCTTCCTCCACCCGTAAAACTGTCACGGTCATGATTAGCCATTGTGCATAAATATGTGACCTTAAACACCAATAAATAAATAAATATAAATAAATCGATATTGGTTTGAATACCGGTATATATCGGTTTATCGATATACCGTGCAGCACTAGATGTTACACTTTTCTGAATGAAATACTCGTCCATTCTATCAGGGTTCCACAGAACCACAAAAAGAAGTAAAACCATCTTCAGAACAAACCAGAAAAGCTAAAAAGCTAAAAATATTAACAATGAACAAAACCTGTTCCAACCGATAGGCTCTTTTACTCCACTTGGGATTACTCCGGAACAATCGAATAGGCTTGTGCAGACAGAAAAAAATAACGTAGATACATAGACAGAAGATGATTCCAAAAGAATTCGAACTAGTAAAATGGTTCCATGTTGGAGTTGAGGGAATAGGCAGAAAATAGGATTCTAGAAAATTTCCGAACAGCAAAAGTACTCCATTTCGATGGAACACAGCTGTTGGTGACTTTTCGGGGGAGGGGGTGGGGGGGGGGGGGGGGGCGGGGGCTATAGCACTACATGCTACTATTATAATGAGAATTCTCCAGGAATCCGGACAACAGGCAGAAACCGTGGATTTACTGGAAAATCCGAACCCGTTTATATGATTTTAGGCAGATTTTGGTGATTTGGAGTAATTACCGGGTTGTTTATGGTAATTCTATGACGTATCCGAGAATTTGGGAAACATCCTATTCAGTAACTTACTCTTATACAAAGGGAACTCCTTGTATCACTGCGCTCTACTATTAGAAGCCCAAGGTGGGACCCTTCTTCAAGTCCGTTTGGGTAGTTTTGGGTGATTTGGGGTGATTGTCGGGTCTACTTGGGTAATTAGAAAATCTCGCGTTCAACCGAATGCACCTTCCGAACATACCCCATCCAAATAGAGGGTTTTGGGTCACATAGCAACCACGCGCCACGAAAGAAACCAAGATGGTGACCTCCAGTATACAGAATGGACAACATGGCTTGCGCATGCGCGCTGACTCCTCGTATCAGTATGGTAATGACGTCTAAAAATGGCCGCTTACGCGAGTTACCATGACAACCCAACATGGTGCTACTGGGTCCCGAAATATAATGTCACATGAGATCCCCCCAATGACATCCCCCAAATACATACTACTACGCATTCGCAACCGTTGCAACAGCAAGAAGCTCCAGTTTCTACGGGAATTTAACACTGCTTGCACCGACAAAGCTCCGAGTTATAAGACACAATTCATACATGCAAAACTACTACTGTCTACCTGAATAACTAAATATTTTCATTTTTGTCTCGGAAAATAGCTTATAACTACTCATTGGAATGAGCTCAAATCATTAGCTATGTGTTTGAGGGAGGAAAATTGTTTTTAAAAAAATGCTAAAAACTGGATGGCGACAATTGTGAACAGTCCTGGCTGGCTTTGGTCGTTACCTTAGCTAAAAGTTCAAATTGCACAGTGTGTGATAAAAAAATAATCTCAAATTTGTCACGATTTGTCATGAAATCGCGACTCATTACAGATCTCTTTCTCTACCCCCCCCCCCCCCCCCACCCCGTCCCACCCACTGCTATTTTAGTAATTGAAAAATTAAAACTTACTTGGGGTATCAAGGCAAAAGCAGGACGCCAACAACGATGCTAAAACGAATAGAGATTTCATGTTGTCGAGATCTTCGAAACTTTTAAGAAGCACGAGCAATGAAAATTCTATATACCACGAATAAGAAAAGTCAGTGAGAAACAGCGACTTTTATAGTGTTGATTTCAAGTACATTTCCCCTTCATTTGTTGAGGTAATCAACCAAACATTATGCCAGAAAGCATTGCATCTAATTAACTCTTTTTTAAAAAAAACAGCCATCGGTTTTTTTACGCCGAATAATATGCGAATATGATCCAAAAAGAACTGTAGGGTTGCATTATTTAAAATACAAAATAGGTTTTCATATTTTCAAAATTTATCGTTTTTATTTTCTCGCCTTTGTGGATTTAAGAACTGCACATATCAATAATGATATCTGAAAGGGTTATTTTCTCGCCAAGATTTTATGAGGAATAAAAGTTATTTTCTGTAGATATGCGTTATTAATTTTTCAGATACAATGCGACCCGAAGGCTAATGAAATTGCACTTAATGCGATATTTGTGCATTTCTTAAATACAATCTTTATAATTACTGTACGAAAACTATGTTAGGCATTAACCAGCGACAGACAACCCCTTCGGTTCGATTGGGTTGCAGGAAAAAAACTCGGCTTCGGTTCGATGTTTCTATGCGTTGAGAACACAAAGTAAATAACACTTCTGGCTCCGTAACTTAGAAAAAGTTGTGCAATACTCTGTATCTGTATTGGGTTCAGCATAACCCTCATTTGATCATTCTTTGGGGTTCCAGGACATCATGGGCAAAGCCTATTCAGTCAGATAAAAATATAAAGGGCAACAAATGAACAGGGACATGGCTAGAGGTTTCCGATTGGGGGGGGGGGGTACAGGGTAGTGAATTTCCAACTAGGGGAGGGATCGGGAGGGGGAACCCTTCTCCGTCCCTCCCCCTAGTTGGAAATTCACTACCGAGAAAGAGTTTGAAAATGAAGCCACTAAAGGGGGCATAAAATTGATTCTAGTAACTGAAATTCGAACACATTTATGAGAGAATTATCAGGTGATTAATATTTGGTATTCTTCTGGGAACTGAATATGTGAGTAGTAGGAGATGTGGTTGATCGGGCCAGATTGGCCGGATCCCATGACGGATCTCATGTGACGTCATAGTCACGTGACCCAGTTACGTCATGTGTGGTTTGCATGGCAGCCTGCGCCAGTGGCCATCTTGTGACGTAATCCCCATTGTGATACGTGGTGCTTGTGCGCATGCGCAGCGCGTGTTGTAAGGTGATACGTGTTTCCGTCGGCCATTTTGTATACTGGAGGCCGCCATCTTGGTGTCTATGGTAGCACGTGGTTGCTATGTTGCCCAACTCTTTGCAGTGGGGCGGGGACATGTTCGGAGGGTATGTTCCTTAGTACAAGAGTAATTTCCCGATTCGTAGAATTACCCAAATAAACCCGACAAGTTGTACTATTTCGAATTCTTTCAGAATCCTCTGCTTCTATCTGTCTGTGCAGTAGCTTTCGTCTACCCGTTCATGTTCGTTTGTCCTGGAGTATACTCCCGTAGAGTAGCAGAGTCTATCATGTGGAACAGCTTTGCTTTTTGTTACTATATTTAGCTTTTCTGGTCTGTTCTTGTTATTTCTGACCCTATTCCGAGTACTCTTGTTGTTTCATTTATCTACATCACCCAATCAAGTCACTTTACTAGCGCTTACTAACCAATCAGATTGCTTCATTCCTCGTAATCTTTATGCAGAGTTATCTCCCCTTATTACAACGAAGTCCTATACGATTCTCATCACCTCTGTATCCAATGGCCAAGTCCCATGAAATCCCTTTTTTATCGTATGAGGCCATGAGGGCCATGAGAAAAGCCCACAATGAGGTCTAATCTACTATTCCTCTAAGCCTTATTTCGGCTGAGGCCATGAGGGCCATGAAAAAAATCGCTCAATGACGTCTAATTCACTATCCCTCTAGCCTAATTTCGGTATTTTTGAGGATACCTATGACCCAGTATTGCATTGTTTGAGGATACCTATCGAGGGTACCTTCTGAATAAGCCATTGTTTTGTCGTATGAGGCCATGTGGGTCATGAGAAACGCCGTCAATGAGGTCTAATCTACTATCCCTCTTTGCCCCATTTTGGCTGAGGCCATGAGGGCCATGCAAAAATCCCTCAGTGAGGTCTAATTTACTATCCCTCTTAGCCTCATATCGGTATTTACTGGCCATATCCCATGGAATCCCTTTTTGGAAAATGTCTGGTCTTTGGGCCATGAGAAAAGCCCTCAATGAGGTCTAATCTATTATTCCTCTAAGCCTCATTTCGGCTGAGGCCATGAGGGTCGTGAAAAAATCCCTCAATGAGGTCTAATTTACTATCCCTCTTAGCCTAATTTCGGTATTTTTTAGGAAACCTATGACCTAGTATTGTATTGTTTGAGGATGCCTATCGCGGATACCTTCTGGAGAATCCAATTTTTTGTCGTATGAGACCATGAGGGCCATGAAAAAAATCCCTCAATGAGGTCTAATTTTCCATCCCTCTTAGCCTCATCTCGGTATTCGAGAATACCTGGCATTGTACTATTGGAGGATACCTTTTATAGGATACTTGTTGTAAAAACTGTACATCCGGGTACTTCTGTTTGTAAAGGTATAAAAAGGGTGCAAGCTCGGCTTATACCTCATTTGTGTCCTGACCGTCGTCGAGTGAAGACATGTTACCAGTTCGGTGCAGATACTGTTCCAAGTTATTTTCGAGATCGAATAATGCCAGAAGACACCAGAAAAACCATCGTCGACTCCATTGCAGATATTGTACGAAGTAGTTTACCCGATCCTTCAGTGCTCGTGGGCATGAAGAACATCACTGCCCATGAAGAACAGAAGGGCAGACATATACTGAAGGTTCAATGTCGGATCAGAATAAAGTACTTTTAGAATTTTCACGCCTTGCTGACAAGTGGGAAATCGATGCCCTTCTACGTGTCACTGATGAAGATTTGATTACCTGTTTATGTAAATGTACAACCAACATCCTCGAAGATAAGATACCATTGAATTTGCCTGAATTTGATGACCTGTGAAAATAGGAACATGTATTGAAGCTGCTGACAGATGATGGAATTTCGACCTAAATAGAAACAACTATCTTGCACTCATGTTTTATTCGTAACAAATAAACGCATAACATAAGTAAAAAACACGTAACATTAGAAAATGGTCGGTCAGTCCATTTATTGTAGGTATAGCAGGTAATTATCTAGTAATATCCATACCTTAATTCGTGCACTTTCGCCTCCACTTTTACCTGATAATTTTTGTAGGCGAAAGTGCACTGTAGGCGAAAGTAGACGACACCCGTTTAACACTTGAGATGTCTTGAATATTCTACGAATACACAGAGAGTTAGAGTGATGAGGAGCTGACAGTTGCTCGTCGATGCTCGATGGTTCTCTCCGGGTACTCAGGCTTCTTCCACCTGTAAAACTGTCACGGTCACGCTTAGCCATTGTGTATAAGTATGTGATCATAAACACCAACAAATAAATGAATAGAAATTGACAGAACGCGATGTGTGTTTGAATCGGTGGGTGTTTTACATAACTCGTTGGAATGGCGTAATCATATTTCGCTCGGCCCGAGCGAAATATGATTACGCCATTCCAACGAGTTATGTAAAACACCCACCGATTCAAACACACATCGCGCTCTGTGTTTATTACACAGCCCATGCAGGGGAGGGGCAAAAATTGGCAAGACGTGACTTGGGGGTGGGTGGGTCTCTTGAGTGCGCCAAAAATGTGCGTTTCCAACTTGTGCAATTTTTTGAATTTTTAAAAAATATATCAATATATCAGCTAATATATACCATCATCTGTGTTTCAAACCTTAAAGATGATGTTGTACATCACACTCTTAACATAAATACTCTCTTTCCAGTCCTGGCTCTGAAAAGAGTATAAAAGGGTGGTACCAACACCAAATGCTCATTTGTTCTACGGCCACGTCAGCGTGAAGACATGAAAGTCCATTGCTGTAGATATTGTGGAAAGGCCTTTTCCAGATCAGACAACATGCACAGACACGAGAATGATTACTGTCCCATGAAGAAATTGGAAAAATCGAACAACACTGCAAGACTAGACAGAAATTCAGATACACTTCGAATCCTATCTGATGCAGATCGACATGAAGCCAAGGCTGTAATCAGGACGGCCATGATGACTTAATACAATGTATATGTGATTGTGCCTCGAATATCTTGAAGGGGCAATACCTGTTACCAAATCTGAGAGAGCTCAGCTGGTGCCATACAAACACCAGGTGAGGAGAATTGCCTTACCAAAGAGAGAACTATCTTATAGGAAGAAGACGGATCCTACAGAAGGGAGGATTTTAGGAAAGTTACTCAAACCCATCATTAATGTTCTGTCCGATATCCTATAAAAAGGTCATTCTCGTAAGAAACTTGTCATTTGTAATCTAACCTTCGAAGTGAGCGGACGCAATGCAATCCAGTTGTGCACCAAAACATTGGTCAAGAGATCCGGACTCCGATGAGTGGTCGGAAATATCAGAAGATATGGGATATAAAGAAGAAGCAGAAGACGTTTCTATGATAGGGACTATCGTTCAAAGTGCCTATGACAAATACCAAGACGATTTTGACAACCTCCCGAAGAAATATATCGAGGATGGAATGGACAGAGAAGATGCAGTTGAAACAGCATATAGAGCACTTCAAAAAAGTGCCAGAGAAGCCATCAGTGTGAAATACATTAAGGTCCTAACGAAAATTAAACATTTTTGCAATGAAGCGTCTTCGTGAAGAAAAGGACTTTGACTTTGAAGAATCCCAGAAATATGCCATGGAAAAGCGAAGATTTCTGTTCGACAACCTTATGACAAACTACTCATTCAGAGTAGAAGATGACGTAGAATAGGACGATTAGAGAAACAAGTACAAAAGGAGTGTTGGTATGAAAATAAACTCATTTCCGTTTTTGAACGTCGAAGAGTGAAGATGTCTGTGTCAACAACAGTGCTCAGATTCAAAGATGACTTACACATACATATCTTCAAGAATGATGCTGGATTAAAGCTTACTTCCCAGGAACTGGCCCAAGTGAATCGTGTTGTAAATGGAGCCAAGAGGAAAAATCTAGACATGGTTGCTTGTGGAAACAAAGATGTGTGGATACTGGTCGATTAGTAAGCAAGAGACGGAAGACAGAAGAAGTGACTGATGCTTCCACTACAAACAAAAATGAAGTTACAACTCAAACTATGAATCAGTCTGAAGACAAGAGAATGATGCCAGATTCCTTAACGAATGAAGTTACCACTACAAAGAAGCCCGAAGTTTCTACTGAAACTAAGAATACTGTTCAGAATACTGAAGTTACTACAGTTAAAACTAGAAGTCCTGTCACGAACTATGCGCTTATCTAGGCTTAATTGCGCGTAGGAATTGCGCGCAAGTGCCATATCGAATGGCATCCAAAACACGGCGGGTTCTCCTGGTTACTCGTAGCAAACACAGGCAATGTTTCTGCCGATGGACCTCCGGGTTACCCGGAGGTCCATTGGCAGAAACATTGCTTGTGCACAGGCCATATGTATAGAATGTGATAGCTTTACTATGGTCATAACGCGTAGATTAACGCGCAGATCGACGTGCTATTTGTGCGCATTTCATGACAGAACTTCTAGTTTTAACTGTACTCAAACTACAAAACAACTAAAAGACAGGAAAGAGGAATCCAAAAAGAAGAAAGATGCCAGACAGGAAAATAAAGCAACCACCAAAGCCAAGCTACCAGCGATCAATCGGAGGACATGTTTTATCAAGAACGTAGCCAGACAATGGGAAGAAGCTCCAATCAACAAGAAGATGAGATGGTTAGCCCATGAGAGAAGACAGATGAACTGTAAAGACGAAAATGATGCCTTGAGAAATTGAATTGTAAACCGTATACTCAAATAAAAATGAATGAAATGTGATGTATTCTTGGGGTTTTTTATCTACTATCCAAACAGAAGTACCCGGGTGTATGATGAAGTACCCGGATGTAAGGTTTCTACAACAAGTATCCTATAAAGGGAATCCTCCAATAGTACAATTTCAGGTATTCTCGAATACCGAGATGAGGCTAATAGGGATGGAAAATTAGACCTCATAAAGGGATTTTTTCATGGCCTCAGCGGAATAATAGATTAGACCTCATTGAGTGCTTTTCTCATGACCCTCATGGCCTCATACGATAAAAAGGGATTCCATGGGACGTGGCCATTGGATACAGAGGTGATGAGAATAGTATAGGACTTTCGTTATAACTCACAATATTTAACATGCAGGTTACCAGAGATATTATTCAGCATCGTAGCCGTAGAAAGACAGAGAAGAGAGAGAGGGGTGGGGGTGGGGCTAGGGCTCTAGATCTCCTCCACACTCACACTTTTCATGCCTTAACCCTTTACCCAACGAATCGCCCGCATCCGCCCGAGTAATATGCAAATTTAGCAGTTGAAAAAATATTATTTTTCAAACAATTTCAACAAAACCATATCATGTGACCCCTCGTTGGAACGAGCTCGTTCCAACGAGGGGTCACATGTTATGGTTTTGTTGAACATTTTTTAAAAAACTAAAAAAAATGATATTTAAAATAATAAATTTTGATATCGTCTGCGTTGGGTAAAGGGGTAAATCTCTAAACCTGGTTGATGTACTCTCACCCTGATATTTTTGTAGTTTTTTTTCTATGACTATTTGTCCTTTTTCTGAGTACGTAAGCCTTCAGAAAGTACCCATGGTGCTCCGGATGGCAAGAGAAGTTATTTTTTTTCCTGGGTGAAGAGAGAAGAGTTACAATAGTTTGTCCCCCACTTCATTTCGCCTGGCCACGCCCCACATATTAGCAGTAAAACCACAATATTATTCCCCTAATCATACAAGCAAGCAAACAAACGCGGGGTATGTTTTAGTTTAAGCAATATTTTATTCGATGAATATACTATACGCTTCAGAATTGAACACCAGAAAAGTAACAGTACAATGCACAGAAGCTCACAATATAATATACATATAGGGGGCCTAACAATAAACAAATTGCTAAGTAATGGGGTTAAAGATTTGAAGCGAAATGAACATTTGACACAACCCGACGACGTCATGTTATGAATTTTGAAATGTATTCGCATAACTTTTCGACGGGAATTTCGTGCAACTCTCTCCATTCATGATGGCGTTCACCCCAAAATTCATATAAAAGAGTCATTTGTCCTTTGGTTTTACGGTCTGTGTTTGTATTTCTTATTTTTCTCCGACAAACGTTCGTCTGCTAATGTTTACAGAAGAACGTGTGATGGTCAGGGCTGGGAGGAGTTAAAATTTCCCTTAACACGCTAACGTGTTAAGTATTTTTGCGTTAACGTGTTAAATGACGTTAAATGTTAAAATGAACAAAATTGTAGTATAACAGACCAATTCCGGCCATTTTTGCTGATTTGATCTTGAATCTGATTGAACTTACGTACACTATTGACCCTTTTAACTCCAGTGGTATCTCCCATCCCAGTTCAATGACAGCAATTAGAAGAGTCCATATTCATTATTTGGGATAGACCAATCAATATTTTCAACGTGCAGCCTTGGGGCTGCACGTTGAAAATACTGATTGGTCTACCTCGCAGGTTCACTGAACAGCCGACCTGTAATATAATGGCGTTATGAAGTGTCATGTTCCTGGCCGGGAAAGCGGCCGCCTGGATTCAAATGGTCAATATAGTTCTCTCGACAATGTGGCACAGTTTCAGTTAACTGAGTGAGACGAAAAATAGATGCCCTATACAGATACATTAGATGAGTCACGATGAGTACAAAATCATTCTTGGTGCACCCTAACAAACTTCAAAGTTATAAATGTTAATAACTTAGTTAAACATTTTTTAACTCTGTTAAAATAATTTAACACGTTAACGTTTGAAACGTTAACTGCTCCCAACCCTGGTGATGGTTGCATAGTCTTGTGCTCATTTAATATGCTAATAAGCCGGTCACGTGGGCCATGTGAGATTATTATTATCACACATGGCCTTCTCACATGAGGCTATTATTATCCTCGATGGGTATTTGGGTGGGATGGGGAAATCTCACCCGAGGGGCAAGATATTTGAGCCAGACACGAGGCTTGCCGAGTGTCTGGCTCAGATATCTTGCCCTGAGGGTGAGATTTACCCATCCTTCCCAGATACCCATCGGGGATAATATTTCTCCCACCATTTTAGGGATGCGACGCCATTAATAAAAAAAAATACCATATTTTCCAGGACAAAAATAATTCTTACTGCGTTCATTCTACGAGATAACCAATAAGATATTCGGAAAGCTTGTCGAGAAGATGTGTTATATACCAAAGGTATATACTTTAAAACACGCAGCCTAGCACCGCATGTTGAGCGTTGATGCACCGAAGCGACCTGTAATGAAATCGTCATGCCTGCACACGTCATTTCCAGACTTGTACTTCAGTTTGACAGGGCGCAATGATATCACATGTATATTTCTCTCCAATAAACTGATAGAGCAATTTGAGGTGTGTTGAACATTTTCTTTTGAGTGTTCTAGTTTCAATTTTCGTTTATAAAATCCTGTTTACGGTTGCAAATCGGCCTTCCATTTTGTTTGTTCATACATGTGCAGATGCTTAAATAGTTTCGGCGCCAATTAAATATGCAGATAGGGTGGTCACCAGGGCTGGGAGCAGTTAACGTTTCAAACGTTAACGTGTTAAATTATTTTAACGAAGTTAAAAAATGTTTAACTAAGTTATTAACATTTATAACTTTGAAGTTTGTTAGGGTGCACCAAGAATGATTTTGTACACATCGTGACTCATCTAATGTATCTGTATAGGACATCTATTTTTCGTCTCACTCAGTTAACTGAAACTGTGCCACATTGTCGAGAGAACTATATTGACCATTTGAATCCAGGCGGCCGCTTTCCCGGCCAGGAACATGACACTTCATAACGCCATTATATTATAGGTCGGCTGTTCAGTGAACCTGCGAGGTAGACCAATCAGTATTTTCAACGTTCATTTTAACATTTAACGTCATTTAACACGTTAACGTAACAATACTTAACACGTTAACGTGTTAAGAGAAATTTTAACTCCTCCCAGCCCTGGTGGCCACATGGGTGGGGGTGAGATAGCAGTCACGTGGGTGGGGTGAGACAGGCATATCTCTCCCAGCTGTCTCACCGACTTTATATATATCTCACTACCTTAGTGGTGGAAGAAAAGCATTTATATATTGACTAAAGTGAATTTTTTGATTTGCTTGGTTGATAGATACGTCGTAGGAGACCATATTCATTGAAACCCACGATACGTCCGCCCAGCCACTGACAAATTTCCCATACCCAGTGAAAGCCTCGTTCCGAAATCTACAAATTATCCATACCCCGTAGAAGACGCGTCATTCCAGTTTTACAGTGTACATGTATTATATTTTAATTTTTTTATCTCCAAAATATAGCTCATGACCCCTTATTGGAATGAGCTTGTCGAGTACCCTCCAATGTGGGGTTAATAAGTTATGTTTTTGAGACAAAAAAGAAAAAAGAAATTCAATAATGTTTTTTATACTAGTCATATCGGCATATTTTCACAATAACTCTTTTGCACAAAAATTCCACAGAAACCTGTATGGCTCAACAATGGAAGATAAAAGATCTCATGCTGTGTGTGTTCACACATGAAATAGATTGTACTTCTAAAACGGAAAGTCAATAGATAAATTCGTTACCCCATGTCTGATCACGTGGTACGGGTTTTTACCTACCCGAAGACTTCGGCCTCATGGGATACGGCTGGCTTCGGGTAGGTAAAACCCGTACCACGTGATCAGACACGGGGTAACTAATAATCTTGCACAGGAAGTTGGAATGGGGAGAAAGGAACCTATCGCAACACAGCCACAGTATCAGACCAACTGGGAAGTGTATACGATTCGACACTCGAGAGGAGTTCAAAACCTTTTGGCTGATTTTTAATCGAGCGGAAAATCGTGATGTTCGCAGAGTCGTATTTATTACACATCCATTCAACTTTAAACCCTTGTATTTAATGGAATAGCCGCTATGACATGAATGATTCTGTATTCAGTGGGTGATGTACAAGCTGATACTTTTTTCCCAGCACCGTTCATACTAATTCCTTTCCCACCGAGTCATTAGATACGCTTCGAACAGTTTCCAAATTTCGTTATACAATTATCGACAGTCTGTCGCAAAGTGTGAAAATGAAAACGTCAAAGGCAAAATAAAGTAGTTAAGCAAAAATGAGATAATATTTAAAAAAAAAAAAAACCTAATCATGTCCAGCCAGAAAATGAACTCAGTCCCGTGGCCGTCTCGTTTTGTGGATCCGTTGTATCTAAATTGGTCAACTTTATTTCGGTAAATCTTCGTACATCTTGACAATGACATGCTTCGAACTTCTTTTAAAAATGTTTCTCCCAGCTGTTTTGCAAATCTGCACAAATTTGTACTTATATTTTTGCTAACAGTAATGGCCACCAAATGGTTAGGCGTGAATGGGCACCAGCCGAAGAGAAACAGCGATATGAATTTCAACAAACACTGGTTCCCAAAAGGTTGTTTTGATTTTTTATCGATCAATTTGTTCAGTACAGCTTCAGTCAAAACAAACAGACTCTTCACCCTTGGGTTTAAACACCGGAATTAAAATTTGTTTATTTAACTGAATTTTAATGCATGGGCCGGGGGGGGGGGGGGGCACTAAAAATTTGCAAGACGTGAGTAGTATGTCAGGCACGTTTCAAGGAACATTTGGGGGACCTCGGTGGGGGACCTCGGAAGTGACGTCATGTCACGTGACCCAGTGCCGCCATGTTGTGTTGTCGTGGTAACCCGCGTGAGCGGCCATCTTGTGACGTCATCTCCATAGTGATACGTGGTGTGAGTGCGCATGCGCAGCGCGTGTTGTTAGGGTGATACTTGTTTCCGTCGTCCATTTTGTGTACTGGAGGCCGCCATCTTGGTTTCTATGGTAGCACGTGATTGCTATGTTACCTAAGGCCTACAATAGGACAGGGGTATGTTCGGAGGGTATGTTCGATTTAATCGGAGTATTTTCTGGAACGACTTCCCTGGATAATTACCACAAACAACCCGACAACTTGTATTATTTCGAATTCTTCCAGAATTCTCTGCTTCTATCTATATATGCAATAGTTATCGTTTATCTGGCCATGTTCATGGCCTCATACGACAAAAAAGGGATTCCATAGCCAAAGGTATTTTGCAAAAAATGGGATTCCATGGGATATGGCCATTGGATTTAGTCTTTTGTTATACACAAGGAAGATAACCTTGCATACAGATTATGGGAAATCAAGCAATCTGATTGGTTAGTTGTAATCTAGATAAATGAGACAACAAGAGTACTTAGAATAAGGTCAGAACTATCAAGAATAGACCAGAAATTGCTAAATATAGCAATAATAAGGTAAACTGTTCCAGTTGATAGGCTCTTCTGCGCTACTGGGGTATACTCTAGAATAAAGGAACATGGCCAGATAAACGATAACTATTGCATAGATAGATAGAAGCAGAGAATTCTGGAAGAATTCGAAATAATACAAGTTGTCGGGTTGTTTGTGGTAATTATCCAGGGAAGTCGTTCCAGAAAATACTCCGATTCAATCGAACATACCCTCCGAACATACCCCTGTCCTATTGTAGGCCTTAGGTAACATAGCAATCACGTGCTACCATAGAAACCAAGATGGCGGCCTCCAGTATACAAAATGGACGACGGAAACACGTTTCACCCTAACAACACGCGCTGCGCATGCGCACTCACACCACGTATCACTATGGAGATGACGTCACAAGATGGCCGCTCACGCGGGTTACCATGACAATACAACATGGCGGCACTGGGTCACGTGATATGACGTCACTTCCGAGGTCCCCCACCGAGGTCCCCAAATGTTCCCTGAAACGTGCCTGACATACTACTGACGTGACGTCCTATTTTTTATTCGGCTCCTTTTCACACCCACCCACTACGTGCAAATTTTCTACTACCGTTCTCAGACAACCACCCCCCCCCCCCCCCCCCCCACTCTCCCATTAAAATCCAAAATAAACTTATAAACTTAGTAGGCACAGCTGTCTTTAGGGTTTTTTCATAATGTTCTTAAACTGGTACCACCAATTTAAACCTCTGTGGGCTGCTGTGGGCCCCAATCTACAAATGACAAGCTGTTCATTATCAGGCTTGGCCAGAGCAGGTGTACATATATGGGAACAAATTTTCATTTGAATAGTTCCCAAAACATTGTCTGCACATTTTTCGAACAAGACACCCACCCCCTACTAACGTGTGACATTTTCCCAGATTAAGCCCAATATTCCCACATATAAAGCCTCCTGATGTTGTATTTATGTTAAGAGTGTGATGTACAATATTATCTTTAAGGTTTGAAACACAAATGATGGTATATATTAGCTGATATATTGATATATTTTTAAAAAATTCAAAAAATTGAACAAGTTAGAAATGCACATTTTTGGCGCACTCAAGAGACCCACCCACCCCCACGTCACGTCTTGCAAATTTTTGGTGCCCCCCTCCCCCCTCCCCCTCCCCCCCCCCCCCCCCCCCCCCCCCCGCATGGGTTGTGTAATGAACACAGAGCGCGATGTGTGTTTGAATCGGTGGGTGTTTTACATAACTCGTTGGAATGGCGTAATCATATTTCGCTCGAGCCGAGCGAAATATGATTACGCCATTCCAACGAGTTATGTAAAACACCCACCGATTCAAACACACATCGCGTTCTGTCAAATTCTATTCATTTATTTGTTGGTGTTTATGATCACATACTTATGCACAATGGCTAAGCGTGACCGTGACAGTTTTACGGGTGGAAGAAGCCTGGGTTCCCGGAGAGAACCATCGAGCATCGACGAGCAACTGTCAGCTCCTCAACACGCTTACTCTATGTGTATTCGTATAATATTAAAGGCATCTCAAGTGTTAAACGTACTCAGTAATTTATAATCCTTTTGGATCAACCTAAAATATTTTCATTTGTGTAATGAGACATGGCTTAAATATTTATTTGAAGCTCATTAAATTAAGGGAGTGTAAACTCTGTGAATGTCTTCTGGCAAGATGGTTTAGTACAAGTATGAGAATAGATTTTATATGTCCGGAACGAATTTATAAACGATACATTACCATTAAAAAATAAACATGTTATATGAGGTGTGTCTTTACGGGTTTCATGTGAAAACAGTTTGTAATAATGAATATCTGCCTTCCAGCAATTCACAATGGCGCGATAATCTGTTCTGGGATTTTACTCCACTAGACCAAAGATCGACGTCAGCTCAGTGTCTTCCAGAAATCCACCACAGCCCAGGGTGTGTGAGTGTGTATGTAGGGAGGGGGGGGGGGCGAATGCGTGAACATAGGTGGATTTTTTTGTTTTGCAGATTTTGTGACCCACGCACCCTTTCCTGCATATTTGTCCATAACATTTTTGGGAACCACTCTCTTCTCATACATTTTTATATACAAAACTTCGAACACCAACCCGAACAGCGTTATGCACACATTAAAAACTGGTACGCATTTACCCTAGAGCTCATATCATTAAGGGACTCCCATGGTGATTTCCCTGTTTATGTCATAATTTATGTCCCGCTGAAGCTTTGTTGACATAATTTCTGCGTAAGTTCCTGAGAGTTCAGCAGATTATTCCAGCGAATACCGGCAAATTAGTCCACAATAATGTGACAGGTACATGTACTGAATGCTACAACATTGTTCCTTCTAAAATTACGCTGACTGAATGCGCCTTTCCTAGTACTTGCGCAGTGGCGCGTCTAAAAAATGTAAAATAAATAGATGCTGAGCAGGCTGGGGGTGCACCAAATATGATACGCAGCATCATCCGAGCTGCGAATCAGCCAGCCCTGGGAACATTTTCCAAATTTGAGACCAAAATCGTAATTTCCTTGTCTTAAAATCCGTTGGTTGGTGGATTCCTTAGGCCATTCAGTAGACTGGATCTGTTAAAGTAATTCTTCCTTCATCTTGGGAACTGTCAATGTAGTGATATATGCATAAAATAAACTCTTTTGTTGAAAGCATTGTAAAACCCCAATCAAACCAGATCAGACAAACTAAATGTATAGCTTAATATTCTTACAAATATAGTTTTTTGGTGTGTACTTGCAAATGAAACTCAATTGTTCTTTTTTCCCAGAAACATTTGATTTTAAATCGAAATTTAAATTAGCTTTTCCAAATTGTATCTCTGGCATGCAGTAATATTAGTACTGAAATGGTTAACCGGATAGCCGACTTAAAACCGTTTACCTACCTAACCGATTTGAAAAAAAAAACGTCAACCGGTTAACCGAAATATCGATAGTGCTCGCCATTCCACATTTGAAACGTAGTAAATCTGCCGCTTCTCTTTTGGGATAGATTACACCTCGAAGCAGCGCTGTATACATGTATATTAAGAAATAATCGACTTTGGCGTTCAAGACTTCATTAATGATCGGCAATTTCCGTGAATACTGAGTAACCGTCGAAACTATTCCGTAGTATGTGTACAAACGAACGTTGTCGAGTACTCGACAACGTTCGTTTCTATACACACTACGGAATAGTTTCTGACAATACTGCTTTCCAATTCCTATAGTTTTGATCCCAGTTTCGGTGAAATAATGGCTACGGATAACCGGATATTATCCGGTTATAGATGGCGATTAGTCGGTTGTGAAAATTAGCCGTTTCAGTAATAAACACTTCGAACAGTCTAGTTTTTGAAAATCATGGCATAATGCAGGCATGTGTGCCTGCTGTGCCCATAATTAATTGATTGCTGCTTACACTGCAATCCAGGTATATGTTGCAAATATTGGTTGAGTAAATGGGAACTTGTTTTTGTTCTGGCTCAAGAAGAGCAAACCTTGTGTTTCTGTTGTTGTTAAGGCATCTGCATGGCAGGGAAGCTATAAAAAGACGTTTTTTGTTTTTGTTAAATAAGATTTTTTGGTTTTTGTTGAAATAAAAATTAATATTTTCAATTTTTTTATTTGAAAAATCTGTCCCGCCAAGGTATTATGACTCATTAAACAGTATTATATGCATTATGTTTCATTTTAAATAATGTTCCATTAAAAAAATTGAATATGAATGAATTACGTTATGAATGGAACTTTTAGTCGACTTAAGGAGAACACAGTGAAACATTTTTTTTTCTGTTCAATATTGGACACCTACCGCCAGTTAGTCTTTTATATCCATGTTATCATGTATATTTATGAGTTCGGAGTTACTCTCAATGTAATCGAACACTTCTTGGTTGCTTTTGGTTACGTGTAAACACTCTTTGCTTATTCTTGATTTATGCTGGTCAATAAAACAGTCTTCAGTAAAAGTTCATTTGTTTTCCATGGATGCGTTGATAATCAGTGAAGTATTTATAATTGCCTTTTAAACTGGCGTACCCCCATCCTCAAGTCAGTTTTTGATGAAATTCTCCAATATGTTTCATTTAAGGGGGGTTACGTCTGTCAATAATGCTACTAAATGGGCTTTTATGGTCAATTAGTAACATTTTCTTACAATTTGGGACACAAAAGATGGCATAACAGTGAAAAAGAAAAAAAATGCATTAACTGTTTTCGCACATTTTTGTTGTATTTGAATACCCACCCACACCCACCTATGTTCACGCCCCCACCCCCGCTCCCCTCCCCCTGCACAGCCAGCAAAAAAACTTAACCAGACATTGGAAACAATATATGTATTGTATCTTTTTCTTCGCCTTTCTCTATCCTTGACTTCTTCGTTTTTATTTCTTTCCGTTTTTGATTTCTATTTTAGACTTTCACAAACATCAATTTGGGAAACACTCTTGTTATTCTTTTTTTTTTCAAAAGTTCTTCTTCACTATTTTGTTTCGCCTTCAATTTTGTCTGTGCACAGCTCAAAAAACAAGCTGTACGATTTCAACCAAATTTGACATATTTATGTAATGTGACTAATGTCATAAAATCTAGTGAAATGAGGTATCGTCATATTCGTGAAAACGGTTATTTTCATAAAATTTTGCTCAGACCATAAAAATTCACCGTTTTTTTCATAAGTCTCAAAATTGTGTACAGTTATTTAGCTCCAATTTTTCAAACACTTAGAGCATAATACGATACACTCAAATCAAAATTAACCCCTACTGGCCAAAAATGACATCAATGTAGCATTTTTTCTTCAAAAGTGAGTAATAACTTCAAAGGCAAATTTCTATAATTGTGAGATTGTTGTAACAATACGTTTGGTATGGATAGATGCAACAATGATGCTGAAAAAAGTTACTGTTCACTATTTAATCCCAGTTTTAACCCTCAAGCACAATGAGAGTGAGAATAAGAATACCATTTGAAAATGCCAAAATTGGCCATCTTTGGTTGCTTTTTTCTATCATTTTGGAAAGGGTTAATTTCAAACACGTTGCATGTCCGTATTCACAATTGACTACCGAGTATATTTGCTGTGGTAAATTTGGTTGTAAAGTTTAACTCTCTGCACATTCTGGTACCATAACAATAGGTACCGTCCAAACAAATTCCCACTCTTTCAGGATTTGGAAAGTTTAAGGAACAAGTGACTCCATTTCTAATTGATTGAGCGCTGAATGTTTTCTGTGGCTGCATGCAACAGTCAAAGTATGACATCTTTTGTTTGTATGTTATTATTAAAAGTTTAACCCTTGGCGGATTTGAAACTTGGGGGGGGGGGGGGCGAGGCACGCACAAACATAATTTGAAAACGTCTCTGATTTAGTGCACTTCGGAATATGGAATTAAGCATACCCACCATTACACCGCAACGTTCAATACAAAAATTAAAATGATAGTATTTTTTTTACTACGCTTGCCGAAAAAAGTGGAGGGGTAAGTGCCCCTCCATACTCGCCCCCCCCCCACCCCCATGGCACCGCCACTGTCCAAAACACTGACTGCTATAAAAAGAGTATTATTTAAAAATTACAAAATTGGCATACTTTGGTTGCTACTTTCTATCAACTTGGAAAGGGTTAATTTTAAACAATGCACTTCTATGATTAGAGATGCTCACTGAACACATTTTCTCGTTGAAAGTTTTTCTTTGTGGCTTAACTCAACACAACTTGGCTTTGGCCACCTAAAGAATAGTACAGTTTGAAATATTGTGATTTGGGGTGAATTTTGCAGTTTTCTGCACTCATTTTCTCCAAAACCCAAAGTATATAGCTCAATGTGCTTTCTATACAATACAGTCTACCTTTTCACATTAACCCTTTGAACTCTGGTGGTACAGTTAAAACTAGAAGTCCTGTCATGAAATGCGCACAAATAGCACGTTGATCTGCGCGTTAATCTACGCATTATGACCATAGTAAGGCTATCAAATTCTGTACATACGACCTGTGAACAAGCAATGTTTCTGCCAATGGACCTCCGGGTAACCCGGAGGTCCATTGGCAGAAACATTGCCCGTGTTTGCGATGAGTAACCAGGAGAACCTGCCATGCTTTGGATGCCATTCGATATGGCAATTGCGCGCAGTTCCTACGCGCATTTAAGCCTAGATAAGCGCACAGTTCGTGACAGGACTTCTAGTTTTAACTGTATCTTCCATACCAGTTCAATGGCAGCAATTAGAAGAGTTCATATTCATTATTTGGGGTAGACCCCGTGTTGTGTCCTTGGGCAAGGCACTTAAACCCGATTGTCCACATGGGGGCACGACGATGACGTGTACTAAGGCGTACTGCACGTCGAAGGTGCGCATGTCTTCAACCAATCTAACCCTGCTTGTGCTGCAGTGCGGAGTTACGATGTTGGGGAGCTGGCAGCTGCTCGTCGTTGCTCGGTGGTTCTCTCCGGGTACTCCGGCTTCCTCCACCCGTAAAACCTTCACGGTCATGATTAGCCACTGTGCATAAGTATATGACCTTAAACACCAATAAATAAGTAAATAAATAAATGGGGTAGACCAATCAATAGGCTGCACGTTGAAAATACTGATTGGTCTACTCCACAATATTTACTGAACAGCCATCCTATATAATGATGTTATGACGTATAAATGTTCCTGGTCGGGTTCAAAGGGTTAAAACTTGGGAAAGCCCGTAATTTGTCCAACAAATTACAATTCTCTAGTTCTTTTTTCTTGTTTGTTTCTTTTTCTGTTTTTTTATTTTTTTTATTTTTGGCTGTTTTATATTTATTTATTTATTTATTTATTTATTTATTTATTTATTTATTTATTTATTTATTTATTTATTTATTTATGTCATTTTATTTTTGTGTGGAGGGGGTGTTGTTTGGTTTACACCTACAGGTTTTTTTCGAAACACAGATTTGGCCTATAACAAACCATCGGGCTTAACCGCAATGATGTATACGTTCCAACAATACCCCACGTTTTGCCCTAAACCCACATCGTGAAATGAACAAGGCAACATTGAACGATAACAAGTTTATGAGTGAAACCTCTCTTGTACCATACAACTTCAATTGGCAAATACTAAATCAGATTAAGGTCGAGGTTACTCCATTTTATTTCAAATCGAAAAATGATTCGTAATTTAAACAACACATCATTTGAGGCGTCACGTGTGAAAAATGTAGAAAAATGAAACGATTTGCAATTATTTCACTCCGTTGGTGAAATAATTGGCAACGTGCAACCTCTTTCGAATATTTCGCGTGGTGACGTGAAACGGTAACATATTCTACTTGAGCTGTAAACATAGAAAAAACTACGCGAGCTCTCGTCCAATCAGAGGGCGAGGATTTTAGTTCTATTGGAACAATGTGGTTACAAAAGCAGACAGAATTCCAACCGGATCGCGACTGGGTCGCGCCAGTCGCGACCTGGTCGAAATAATCTGTCAGCTCTTCTCCCCTTCTCTCTTCTTCCAAACATATTGCCTGTTGAACCAGCAATTTTGAACATTGAACCACAAACAGTATTTTCTTTTCTTGGTTAGGTCTTGATTTCGCAATGTTTTATTTTTGAAATTTCGGTTCACTGGTATTAAGTGTATCGCAAGCAGATCGGGATCTTATCGAAAAACAGGCCGCTTTCGCGATGCGATCACAGTTGATAGACAGATAGATACTTTATAGCAATAAAAAGCCCATGATACGGCAAATTGGTGTGATAATATATAGTGAATACATATGAATTTAGGTAAAAACAATATTATTGACATAATTAGTAGAATGGAATATAAAAGTCAAAGGGCTGAAACGGTTGGCTCATTTTCACAACGAACTAACCGCCAGCTATAACCGGATAATATCCGGTTATCCGTAGCCATTATTTCACCGAAACTGGCATCAAAACTATTGGAATTGGAAAGCAGTATTCTCAGAAACTATTCCGTAGTGTGCATACAAACGAACGTTGTCGAGTACTCGACAACGTTCATTTGTATACATACTACTGAATAGTTTCTGCGGTTACTCAGTACTCACGGAATTGCCGATCATTAATGAAGTCTTGAACACCAAAGTCGATTATTTCTCGATATATACAGCGCTGCTTCGAGGTGTAATCTATCTCAAAGGAGAAGCGGCAGATTTACTACGTTTTAACCGTGGAATGACGATCACTTCGATATTTCGGTTTACCGGCTGACGTTTTTTTTCAAATCGGTTAGGTAGGTAACCGGTTTCAAACCGGTTATCCGGTTAACTATTTCAGTACTAAAGAGTCATAAAAATATACACAGTACGTGGAGAGTGAATTGTAACCAAATCACCCCCGGAGTGGAGTTACCACCCAAAGCATCACTTCCAAATTCTGGACACATGGACAAAAAACTCAAGCAATGTTTCAGCCAATGGACCTCCGGGTTTAACCCGGAGGTCCATTGGCTGGAACTTTGCTTACGATGGTTATGCTTTGCAACAAATTTGCAATTATTGCTCGGGTGGAATCGTCACTCTGCGGGTAATGTAATGATAATACACTCTCCACGTACTGTACATGGCACTACATAATCTGATTAAGTTTCATTTCACGCTCTTTGAAGTAAAGCTGGACAATTTTGCAAATCGTGTTACACAGAGCGGGAATATAATTTTTCATGATCGTTCTGAATTTTTCTACCGTAGTCATATAATAAAAAAACCCTTCTTATTCATCTTCTAGTTTTAACTGTACACAACGAGTTCTACAGAATAGCCTTGCTTATATTTATAAGTAATGTTATCATAAAACGTCCTCAGAAAAAGCAATCTCAGCTGACGCTGAGTCATCAGGTTCCCGTGAGGAGAAGGTTTCTACCTTCCTACCTGGCCAATCCAGACTGAATAAAACTGAAGCCATCACCCAGTTAGCCTCCAAACGTTTCCCGGAAAAGGTTCCCAAGCCCTTCCAATTAATTGAAATCAACTTTCCCAAAGAACGAAACTAAATTTAAAACAAACTCAGCGCTAATGTACACAAAAATCGCCAACCACATTTTACTTCAGGCTAAACATGTACTTTACTCTTTTCTACAAATTCATAGCTTATTAACTTTCACTTGGACGAGATGCTTCTATTAAGGAATCATGAGCTACGTTTTCGAAACGTATCCAATTTCACACATCACTTTACTGATTGAATCTGTAAAATGAAATGTGATATGTTTCGAAAATGTAGCTCATTCAAGACTGCATGATCTGGGGACGATTATTGTCTCAGTATACACTCACGCGCGTATACATATACACACGCGCGCTAAATAACGTGCCTGTGTCCCTGGGAAAGTTGAGTTAAATTGCCGCTGCAATTTAGCTTGACCAATGAGAGTGAAGATGCTAAATTGTGGCTAATTGTAACTACAATTTAGCTAAATTACAGGTATAATTTATTAAATTATAGCTACAATTTAGTAAATTTCTGGTACAATTTACTAAATTGCAGATGCAATTTAATAACTAAAAATTAAGTGGCGCTAATAAGCTGCCGTACGAAGCCAATCAAGAGTACAGAGTTGAGTAAGCGGTCTACGTCGTTTGCCAATGTGGCATGTGGCGCGAGGTATCATTATCACAGGAACACCGTGATTAGCACTTTTAAGTTCTGTCTCTATTTTACTGCAAAACGTTCACCTAGGAATATGGCGAAATGTGTTTAGAGAGGTGTCTCACCCAACTCCAAACCACCCACCCCGGCCAGAATTTCCAATAGTTAGAAATTTTAAGCTCAAACCACCAACCAGGGGCGTAGATAGGATGTCCTGTTGGTGGGCATAATTCTTTCAAGTGTTCCAGGTTGATATATACTACAGGTATATCCCAAGGCCGTAGGCCTGAGGGGGATGGGTATGGCTGCCCAAAACCCCCACCAATGGGAAGGGCATGCCCCCCACCTCAGGTCTACAGTACCCCCTCCCACTGGTGAGGGTTCCGGTGACCCCCGAAAATTTTTGGAAAATTAAATGCCGTGAGAGTGAATGTGGGGCCCTTTGGTGCTTTAATTTTCCCATTGAGTTTCCCCTCCCATTGGTGGGGGTTGGGAGGTCCCCCGAGAAAACTTATTAAATCTTTTGACACAAAATGTTTGTCAATGGCATTGAGAGACAGCTTACAAAAGCTTTAGCTTACTGTTGGATCCCTTTTCCATACCTTTTTGTATCATTTACTTTGGGGCGCGGTGGCTCAGTTGGAAGAGGTGCAGGCTGCAAGCCGAGAGGTCCTCGGTTCGAATCCCACCTGCGGCAACCGCGTTGTGTCCTTGGTCAAGACACTTCACCCGCATTGCCCACGTGGGGGCACGGTGACGTTGTGTACTAAGGCGTACTGCATATCGATGGTGCACCTGTCTATGTTGGGGAGCTGACAGTTGCTCGCCGTTGCTCGTTGGTTCTCTCCGGGTACTCCGGCTTCCTCCTCCCATAAAACTGTCGCGGTCATGATTAGCCATTATGCAGAAATATGTGACCATAAACACTAATAAATAAATATCATTTACTTTGTTATTATTGTGTTGAATATTTTTGGTTGGAAATAAAATATTGCTTAAACTAAATATAGAAAAAATAATCGAACATTCAGTGTTCCCGCATTTCTCTTTCAACGGGTCAATTCCAACCAAGTTGTGGGGAGGGCGGCGGACAGCAAATTTCGTCCACATCGCACCGCAGTAAGCATGCATTCGTAATTTTCTTATCTGGTCTTTTGCGGGCGCGGTGGCGTTGCGGTAACCGGTTCTCGTCAGAACACCGAAGTTAAGCAACGTCGAGCCCAGTTAGTCCTTGGATGGGTGACCGTTGAGCAAGGCACGTAACCCCGATTGTCCACTTGGGGGCACGATGACGCCGTGTACTAAGGCGTACTGCACGTCGATGATGCGCATGTCTTCAATCAATCTAACCCTACCTGTGGTGCAGTGCGGAGTTGCGATGTTAGGGAGCTGGCAGCTGCTCGTCGTTGATCGGTGGTTCTCTCCGGGTACTCCGGCTTGATCAACCCGTAAAACTGTCACCGACACGATATGGGCTTGCCTGTTAAAGTGTCGTTAAACATTAATAAATAAATTTTTAAAAATCTGGTCTATTAATAGTATTGCTGTATTCTATAGCACTCTCACCACAGCCATCGGTGTTACTTCAGTTTTACGTCTACCCATATTGAGATTTCGTAAATTGTAACAGGTACCTGTAGTGTACCCAGGTCAGGGACGTGGCTAGAGGTTTCCGACTGGGTGTGTAGGGTAGTGAATTTCCAACTAGGGGTAGGGAACGGAAGGGGGAAGCCCCCTCCCGGTCTCTCCCAGTAATTGGAGATTCACTGCCGAGAAAGATTTTGAAAATGAAGCCATGAAAGGGGGCATAAAATTGATTCTAGTGACTGAAATGCCAACACATTTATGATAGAATTATCAGGTTATTATTATTCGGTATTCTTCTGGGAATTGAATATGTGCTGAACAAATGCTCAAGCTGAGAAATGAGAAGCTGAGAACTGTGAACAATTCACATTGTCCTAACATTAAATCCGATCATATGCAGGAATAATCAGTTTTCGACGTTTCATCACTTTGTAACTGTGAAAGATGGAATTAACTCAGGATAAGGATTTTGCATGATGTGATTTTCTTGAAGTGCATTTCGATGATTTTTTTTTTATTATGATAAGTAAACGTACTATAGAAATCTCGTACCGATTGACATCATGCATACTTATGAAGCTCGATATTGCGTACACTGTAGTTGTAAATAGTAACAGTCGGAGTTTTTGCCGATTTGAAACAGAGTTGGAATTTTGGGAAGTAAAGGAGACATCAGGATCGCCAAAGAATCTCTAAAATCCAGACAGATGGAATTTCCAACTACTCATGACTTGCCCTCCGAATTTCCAACTATAGACAATTTTGGCCAGGATTGGGGTAGGGCTGAAACGGTTGGCTCATTTTCGTAACCGACTAACCGAGAGCTATAACCGGATAATATCCGGTTATCCGTGTCAATTATTTTACCAAATATGGGATCAAAACTGTAGTAACTGGAAAGCAGTATTCTCAAACTATTCCGTAGTGTGTATTCAAACGAACGTTGTCGAGTACTCGACAACGTTCGTTTGTATACACACTACGGAATAGTTTCGGCGATTACTCATTACTCACGGAAATTGCCGATCATTAATGTAGTCTTGAACGCCAAAGTCTATTATTTCTCAATATATACAATGCGGCTTCGATGTGTAATCTATCACAAAGGAGAAGCGACAGATTTACTACGTTTTAAACGTGGAATGACGATCACTATCGATATTTCGGATAACCGGTTGACGGTTTTTCTAATCGGTTAGGTAGCTAACTGGTTTCAAACCGATTATCCGTTTAACCATTTCAGGACTAGATGGGGGGGGGGCTCCACCTCCACCCCCGCTGTCACCACGTCCCTGACCCAGGTAGCGACAAACATGTTAATCAATTACAGTGTGGGAGTACGGTGGCTCAGTGGTTACAGCATTGAACTTCAAACTGAAAGGCCGACGGTTCCATCCCCTCACTGGCGCTTTTTCAATCTCCCCCAACTATGTGACTGACCCTTTCCCTCATATCATCCCTCATCCACTTCCCTCTCTTGTTTTCACCCTATTCCTCCTTAATTTTTCAAGATATTTTATTTTTGTTGGCAAATATTTAGGGCATTCTAAAATGAAATGTTCCAGGGTCTCCGTCATCCCTAATCTGCACATTCGGCATCCTCTTTCCCCGCCTTCTCCGATTCTGTCCCTCAACTCGAGCGATATAAACAACAAAGACCCCCCCCCCCCCCCCCACACACACACACACACACACACACACACACACACACGATCCATTGATGTACTCCTCAAACGGGGGAGCATATTTTTGTATAACCCTCCCCAAGAGCTCTCGGCCCTAACTTCAGCTCGCCAGCTTCTATTGCAACCATTGAAAACCATTGCCCTGATAAAACTGATAAAAAAAAATAGTTTTCCGCTAACTCCCTCGCCTGCCTCGTCCATCCTGTCTGAATGTTGGAATCCCATACATAGTTAAATGTCGTCTAACACTACCTCCTGTTTGGAAGAGTTACAAGGTAATTTAAATAACATTGATTTTCCATATCTATTCTATATTTTACAGGCATCCAACCACGTTACCCTCTGACCATATTAAGTGCGGCTGCGTTACTTGATCCGGTTATTCATCGACCTGTATCATTCTGCAGAATCTCCAAGTCCCGTTTCAAAGGAATCACATCCATTCCATAAGTTATACTTCTTATCTCCACCTCCTCCCAAATAGTTTTTCCAACGAATACCTTGTTAACCCTTTACCCAACGAATCGGCCGCATACGCCCGCGTAATATGCAAATTCAGCAGTTGAAAAAATATTATTTTTGAAAAAATTTCAGCAAAACCATATCATGTGACCCTTCGTTGGAACGAGCTCGTCGAGCTCGTTCCAATGAGGGGTCACATGATATGGTTTTGTTGAAATTTTTTGAACAATTTGAAAAAATGATATTTAAAATAATAAATTTTCATATCGTCTGCGTTGGGTAAAGGGTTAAATTTATTCATTCCCAGAAGTTTTATCTGATTGAGTATTCTTTTCCCTTTTGTGATGAGTTTATTGGTGTGGCTTCTGTATATGCCTCTACCTGAGACATATAGATTAAACCCCAAGTATTTATATTACCAGTAGGTAAACCCGATCTTCACTTACCCCATATTAATGTTTCCGTTCGGAAAATGGTTATTATTGTTATTAGTTTTTAAAAAATCAAAAATTCAGATAATCAAAATCTATGCTTTTCCACAGACAATTTACTCCATATGTCGCTACCCCGGGTGTTCAGCTACTAAACTAATGAACTGTTGCATAAATGAGAAGAGACCCCTTGAATTATTTTATGAATTTTGACCTGATAGAAAAATGTGAGACCGCAAATATTGCTGGAATTCTTGTTTCGTTAGATTTCGAAAAAACCCTTTGACTCTTTTGAATGGTCCTTCATAGAAAACACATTAAAGTTCCTTAATTTCGGTCCTTCTATTATAAAATGGTTTAATACTTTTTATCGCAATATTTTCAGTTACATCTTAAACAATGGGCACTGTTCCGAAAAATTTAACTTACAGAGAGGAGTGAGGCAAGGTGACCCCCTCTCTCCCTATCTTTTTATTTTAAGAGGGATAGTAAATTAGACCTCATTGGGGGCTTTTATCATAGCCCTCATGGCCTCATACGAATAAAAAGGGATTCTCCAGAAGGTATCCTCGATAGGTATCCTGAAATAATACAATACCAGGCCATAGTATCCTCAAATAACGAAATGAGGCTAAGAGGGATAGTAAATTAGACCTCATTGAGGGATTTTCCCATGGCCCTCATGGCCCCATTCGAAATGAGGTTAAGAGGTATAGTAAATTAGACCTCAGTAGTATGTAAGGTTGAGATCTGCCCTCTTTACCAGGACCCCGGGGTCTGACCCCGACCCCGGGGTCATTGACCCCGACGCCCACATCCGTTAGGCCTCCCCGCCCCCGCTCCCCTCCCCTCTCCACACTAGGCCTAGGTTATTTTTAGGCGCTCCTTCACTCTACCCGCCCTTTACGTACCCTATTTTTTAGGTTATCCCTCCCCAAAGCCCATTTTAGGACCCGAGCTATTTATAATCTATTTAGGCTTTCCCCACATTGTTTTGGCCTTTCCTGTATGTGGGCTCCCCCTTCCAAAAGCCCAGTTCCTCCCCACCAAAGCCCTGGGCTGTTCCTCCCTCCTTCCAAAGGCTAGCCCAAAAGCTGGGGGACATTCAAACTGAGATGTCCTTATGCGTACTAACAAAAGAGTTCCCCCTCCCCTGCCCCACGTAAATTTCGAGCTCTGTTGGTGTATCTAAGGTAAATGTTGTCAAGGACACGTAACGGCATACAAAATGCTTTAGACATAAAGACTACCTGGTTTTGTTTAGACATGTCATAAAGGTGATTAAGATATAGAGAATCTTTGTTTATAAGAAGATATGATAGTGTCACGTTGTATAGTTATGCAAATAGATAAGGGGCAACTGGTATGTTTGATTATGACATAGCTAAAGGTATTATGATAAAGGGCTCCTTTGTTTATAAGAAGCTTAATATGATAAAGACCATGTACACTGTTTGATTATGTCATAGATAAGATGGTGTCACGTCGCAGGTGTTTGATAACCCAGTAAGATCGAGGCGGTGTCTGATTGGTCAAACAGTTGTCCAATCAGATCATTCCACACGGCGGTATGTTCCATGGGACCAATAGATAAGCGTGTTGTAAAATCTCTGATTGGTCAAACAACTGGCCAATCAGATCGTGTCAGTATTTTCTGTGTGGCGAACAGATGAGTGATCCAGAATGTTGTAGTAAACTACTATAGCATGCTCAACTCATAGGTAAGCTGAATAGGAATGAACAACTCTAAATTTTCTCTCTATTAAATTTTACTTTCACATAAAATCGGTTTTACAAGTAATTAATTGGTTTTACAATAGTCAAAATGGATTTGCAATCAGACTTACAAATTTACAAGTATTTTTTTCAAAGCGAAAATGGTTTTACAATCAATTAAAATGGATTTACAATCAGTCAAAATGGATTTTCAATAAATTTTTGCAAGTAATTTTACAATTTCACCATAAGTAATTTCTACAATAAGTAGTTTTACAATACTTGTTTTACAGGTAAGCATACAATAAACATAATTAAATATTCAGAAACTGTCTTTTGTCCATGAAAAGGGGTAGTTTTTGTTGTTGTCGTTCTTCTGGACTTTCTCTAGTCATGAGAGTCATGAGTCTTCACCAACAGAGCTCGAAATTTACGTGGGGCAGGGGAGGGAGAACTCTTTTGATAGTACGCATAAGGACATCTAAGTTTGAATGCCCCCCACCCCCCACCCCCCAGCTTTGGGCTAGCCTTTGGAAGGAGGGAGGAACAGTCCAGGGCTTTGGTGGGGAGGGACTGGGCTTTTGGAAGGGGGAGCCCATATACAGGAAAGGTCAAAACAATGTGGGGAAAGCCTAAATAGTTTATACATAGCTCGGGTCCTAAAATGGGCTTTGGGGAGGTATAGCCTAAAAAATAGGGTACGTACAGGGCGGGTAGGGTGAGGGAGCGCCTAAAAATAACCTAGGCCTAGTGTGGAGAGGGGAGGGGAGCGGGGGCGTCAATGACCCCGGGGTCCTGGTAAAGAGGGCAGATCTCAAGCTGACATACTACTGACCTCATTGAGGGCTTTTCTCATAGCCCTCATGGCCTCATACGACTAAAAAGGGATTCCATAACCAGAGGCATTTCATAAAAATGGGGTTCCACGGGATGTGGCCATTGGATATAGAGGTGATGAGAATCGGATAGGACTTCGTTGTAATAAGGAGAGATAACTCTACATAAAGACTAAAAGGAAAGTGAACTGATTGGGTGATCTAGACAAATGAAACAACAAGAATACTGGAATAGGGTCTGAACTAACAAGTACAGACAAGAAAAGCTAAATATAGTAACATTAAGCAAAGCTGTTCCAGTTGATAGGCCCTTCTACTCTACTGGAGTATACACCAGGACAAACGAACATGGTCGGGTCGACGAAAACTATTGCATACCCAGGGGTCACTCGGTACCATAGCACTACGTGCTACTATTAAAATATACGGTATGGTGGTCCTAAAAAGGAATCCGAAAGCATTCGAAATAGTACAACTTGTCGGGTTGCTTGTGGTAATTCTACGAAGTATCTAAGCCAGAAATATACTCCTATTCAATCGAACTTACCCCCCCCCCCCCCCCCCCCCCATGTGCCTCTCGGTACTATAGCACTACCTGCTAAGCCGATAAAATGGGAAATCCTTATTTGGATGGATTGTTGGGTTGTTTGTGGTAATTCTGCGAATCGGGAAATTACTCTTTTACAAAGGAACGTACCCTCCTAACATACCCTTGTCCTATTATAAGCCATTGGGTAACATAGTAACCACGTGCTACCATAGAAACCAAGTTGGCGGCCTCCAATATACAAAATGGCCGACGGAAGCACGTATCACCCTAACAACACACGCTGCGCATGCGCACTCACACCACGTATCACTATGGAGATGACGTCACAAGATGGCCGGTCACGTGGGCTACATGACAACACAACATGACGTCACTAGGTCACGTGACTATGACGTCACTTCCCCCTCCGGCTCTCCCTCCGGCCAATGGTGGGCCTGTTCATCGCGCTCCTACTACTTCTGGGCTTCGGAAATAAATGAAATAAACTTTGCTTCTTCCCCATGTGAAGGTGGTCAACTTCAGTTCTATAAACATGTGCTTGGCGTACTCAGTAAATCGTCAGATCATGCTGTTAGAGCTGAAGTCGACCAATATCTATTACATATTGACACAATGATGCAACTGGTAAAGTTTCTGTGTGGTTGAAGTATGGGGAAGTTATAGGCACTGACAAACCTATTCTGTGTGGTTGAAGTATGGGGAAGTTATAGGCACTGACAAACCGGTACTTGAACCACATAAATGTGACAAAGTTATAGAGGATTTTAAAAAAATCCATCGCAACACCTTCTATAAAAACATCCACGAAGATAAGGGAACAAATTAAGAACTTATCGTCAGTTCAAAAAAGAATATAAATGAAAAATTTGTTTGACAAACACGACATCGTCTGAAGCAAAGAGTATGTTCACGCGACTACTTATAGTAAGTAACCATTCCTCAATGATAGAGAAGGACTGGCATCTACCCCCCCCCCCTCCCCCCTCACGAACGACTTTGTGGGCTGTGCGACTCGGGAATGTAGAGACGGAATTTCATTTCGTTATGGAATGTTCGGAATATTTGTCTCTCAGGAAAGACATTTTTCGCAGACTGGAGGGCGAGTACCAGCCCTTCCCCACTAGGAATGTCGAAGAGAAATTCATATTCCTAATCAAGAATGAAATCTCCGGTTTATATAATATCATCTGTAATATGATACAGTATTTTCTCTTCAAACAAGGAGAGTTAAAGCTTAGTTAACAATAATTAATGATTGCTCAAAGTATTTAACGTTAATGTTTACAAAAGATATCATCACACTTATGATTACTGTTTTTATGTGTTATTTTCCTTATTTAATTACACTTAACTTTCAGTTGTTGTTAAATATCCTATTTTATTGATGCAATCTGCCTTGTTTTTGATGTATTTGCTCATTAAAGCTATTCTCTTCTATTCTATTCCTTGTACAGCGCTTTCCTGATTCCGACAACATTTCCCTCAAATCCGAGGCATTCAAGTTTCCGCCACATCCTCTCCCTTCACACTCTGTCGTATGTTTTCTACACATCTAGGAATGCCATAATTTCCATAAACAACTTTTTCTTATTGTCTTTTGTTGATTCCATCAGTTGCAAATGAGGACATAAGTTGTCAGTGACCCTTCTTCCTTTCTGGAACCCACTTTTGATTTCCCTCAGGAATCCCCTCCCGCTCTTCCACAACTTCGGCAATCTTTCCATAGAGAATCTTGCAGAATAACTTACCAATATTGTTACTATCCAATACCCCTCTATAATTACCAAAAACTTCCCTGTCACCCTTTTTATGAATAACTGTTACCATGTTTTCCTTCCACCCATTGGGGACCTTTTGCTTTCTGATAGCCAAATACAAAACAAAAATTCTCTAGCATAAACTGCTGCAGGGTTTTTCGAATCAGGTTGACGATAATCACAAGTATTGATGTGGTCTTCCTGTGACAGGAAGACCACATCAATACTTGTAATTATCTTCAATGGCTATTTCACAGGGGTGGGATGTGTACGGGCAACATTTGCATATCGAAACAAATCTCACCCCCTATGAGATTTGCCTCCGGCATGCATGTGTTCCTTCATCCAGTTCTGAAGGGATTTGTACGTACTTTCATACTGTTTGCATTTGTAGATTTTTCAACGTTTTTCTACTTTGTTCTAATTTGTATTATCAATTGAAATAGTTAAGCCAAGGGTGAATGTGGGGGAGATATGCCGAATTAAAATATCTGTGTGTGCCCATTTCTAAGAGAGAGTACCCTGAGTGGGAAAGAGATACAGTACGTGGAGAGTGTATTATTACTAAATCACCCGCAGAGTGGAGATTCCAGCCGCGCAATAATTGCAAATTTGTTGCCGAGCATAACCAGCACCAGCAAAGTTTCAGCCAATAGACCTCCGGGTTAAACCCGGAGGTCCATTGGCTGAAACATTGCTTGTGTTTTTTGTCGAAATGTACAAAATTTGAAAGTTATAGGTTGGGTGATAACTCCACTCCGCGGGTGATTTAGTTACAATCCACTCTCCACGTACTGTAGAGAGACAGAGAGGCAGGATGGGGGAGAGAGGGAAAGAGAGTAAGAAAAAAGAAAAAAAAAGAGAGAGAATTTGTACACGAAAGTGGGGAGTATACGCAAGTGCATGTGGGCGTATGTATACTCTGTGTGCGCGCGTGCGTGCGTTTGTGTGTGTGGGTGCTTGTGGTTGTTGTTTTTTTTTGAGGGGAGTTGATTTTTTTGTTGTTTGTTTTGGGGGGGGGGAGGGTTCTGTATCTTTTGGTTTTATTTCTGTTTTTGGGTTTTTTTTTTTTAGTTTCCTAGTTGAACTACTGTAAAAATGAACTACATCTGATGAAATATGTCCCATAAGCCTTCAGAGGCTTTCATATAAATATTTTGTAAATACTCTATGTTAAGTATGGGTATTGAAATGTGACACTTAAATAAAATATTCTACTACTACTACTACTCAATTGGTTCGGTAAATGTGTGTCAATCCACAACATCAGAGAGTATCCGACTATAGTTTTGTTTGTAAAAGTAGGCCAGTTAAATATTGCCTTGCGGGTAACCAGGAATAATTTGATACTTTTCCATCATAAATTAACATATATAATCAGTATAAATTACTCTATTAAGTAGTATAATTTACATTTTATTGAATTAACATATTTTTGTTTCTTTGGTGATCATTATTTAACATATTTAATGAAATAGAAGTAATACAGGCTTACATGCAGGACAGCAGCCGCGGAGTGGTCGTAATCCACGTGTGGGCAGTGATGTTCACGCATGTGTTTACCAGGCTATAAAAATAAGCAGCAGCAAAATTTTAATTAATGAAGCACCGGGATTCTTCCGATGATTCTTCCTATTATTAGTGATAGGAATCTAGTATTATTAGTTTAAACAATATTTATTTCCAATTATCAGAGAAAAAGACATACATTCCACAGTAAGCTGGAAGCTTTTAAAGATCGTTTCCACTAAAGGTACATTTACAAATATGATGGCACGAGATGTTAATTAAATGTGTTCTATAACCCAAACATTTACCATATACAGCTTCTACTGTGCCAAGTGTGTTCTATTCCATATCAGAATGCAGTCATTTTGGAAACAAATATTACTACGTTGGTTTTTAAGCTGAACAGAGTGAAGAAGTTAGAACAGGTGAAAGAGATAGTACTGATGGGCTAGAATTTTAAGAGGCCTCAACAACTCACCGAGCCGAAGGCGAGCAAAGAGAGACCAGGTTAGATACATGTACATGGGTGCACATGGCCAGCGGGATGAGTATAGCACCGGGACAATCGTCAGTAATTGTTTATCGGCATTGGTCGAATACTTGTATACATTTATAAAGGCATTAGTAGTGGTCGTGAATAAAGGTCCCCATTTTAAGTTCCAGAACGGTCGTGGTATAATTGCTTCGGTGGAATTGCTGCACACCCGTGGGAAATGACCAGTCAACGACGACCGTACTGTCATTTTATATTTTAGTTTCCTAAACCACAATAGGCACCGCCCACCATCCTTCTTTAGTGGTGCAAACTGCCGCGCGACATAAATATATCACTGTTGGTTGAGGATAAAATGTAGCAACTACAATAGCCAACTGTCATTTGCTGTTAACGTATCGTTTGTATATATTTATCTAACAACCAAAAAAAATTTTTAAAAAGATTTAATTTCCGGTAAACATTCGCATATATGCATTGTTATTATGCATTAAAATACAGATCCCGAATTTCAAAATTTTGACCAATTTCAACCCAATTTAAACTGAAAAATTGGGAAACGGTCTTTATGTAACAGGATTGTTAGATAGGGAACGGTCTTTATGTAACAGGATTGTTAGATAAATGTATTATCATGACCATGTGCATGTTCTGAAATGTGAATCAGATTCGAGGTCGTGTTTACAATCGGATCACTACGAGCCCGTCGGCGCGAGTTGCGATCCGATTGCAAACACGACCGAGAACATTACCTCTAAGTAATACGTACATTTATTTGCTGTGACTAGGGCTGTCACGATTAATCGTTTAATCGATTGTTGATGGGTCACTGCGAAATCGATTAGTATTTTTCGTTGTCGAATAATCGGTAAATTGTATCCCGTTTTAGACGTTTAATAACTAAAAGAAAATTTGATGATAAAAATATTGTTTCTAAAGGTAAAGAGTTAAGAACATCGATGTAAAACCTCAAGAAGCTGTGGGAAGCATTTGTCTTTCAGGTACATTCATCAAAGCTTTGATGTTCTGAACTTTTGAACCGTCAGTGTAATAATCAAGACCGGTCGGCAGTTGCGAAGTTCGCAACTGCCGACCGGTCTTGATTATTACATTGACGGTTCAATAGTTCAGAACATCAAGGCTTTGAATTTAACTAAAAGAGGATCGTCTTCGTTGTTTACTTGAGGTAGGTCAACTGACTTGAACTTCATTTTTATCGACTTCAAAGAGAGGTAGAGGGGGGGGGGGGTCATCTAGGGGCGATCAATCGATTATCATCGATTATTTGCGACGATTAATCGATTCCTAAATTAAAAAATCGTGACAGCTCTAGCTGTGACATCTATAATCTTAGTGTACAACTAATGTTACCAGATGCGGCATTGAATTGATTTGTACCCAGGTTGCCCCAGTCTTTCTTTTATCTCCTCTCTTCTCTCTCCCACTCTTCTCTTATTTTCCGTTTATGAACTTCTCAAAATGTCAATTAGATCCCGCTGTTCAGCTTGTAACTCTAGGGAGATACGGGAGAATACCATAGTACGCATTATGCTTCCTGTCAAATCCCGACTCTGTTACGTGTACATTTTCACTACATACGATATGTCACAGCCGTTGTTGAATTGGATCATCGAGCAAGAACCAGCAAGATAATTCTTGAAATGATAACTTCATTAAATCAAATTGACGTAATAAAGTTATCACTTCAAGAAATTTGCACTAAAAAGCTATAACTCGTGGTCACTGGATACTTTCAAATTTTAAACATGTTGCTAAAAACGTCATTTTGACGGCCAAAAATAACATAATTTTTCATCCCAAAAGCCGCTCGAACTGATTTCAAAATTTTCATTGGGGAGAAGACCCCCATAATCGCTCGTGCCTCCGGCACTCGCGGCAGATGCCTTCAGCATCGCCAACAGTATCCCGACACTTTATAGCTTTGAATGAAATAACATTGCTAATTTACCCTCTTTACAAAAACAGACGAGCAGACGACAATTGCAAACAGATTTCTTGAAAACATGGTCAAAGGGAGAATTTTTCAATCTGGGAGGATACGGTCATAGATGGTAGTGCTCAAACGACTAGTGAATTCCAAAGTCAGCTAGTCAATACCCAAAAGTCAAGTCGACTTCGACTGGTCATTGGTGAAAACCTGTCTCCTTATAACAGTGTTGGTGTTCCGGTAGAGTGCTGAAGGTCCAAATTTGGCTTCACTTGGGCATTCATATACAGCAACTTACTGGAACATTATTCTGTTAATGTGCTTCTAATTATGCTAAGAGTGAAATTATATAGTCTTATTTAATTTGCCTTGTTGCGATTTATGGGAGAGTGCCTATAGGCACTCTCTCATAAACTGCGACAAGGCAAATTAATAACATATCCTGATAGCCCAAAATAATTCAGCACTCTACTAGTACCAGTTAAAACAAACTACTGTCACTACTATTAGATGGCAATAGATGTATACATTCATTGCCCAATATTGCTGTTCAAACTGTCTGACAGTGGCACAGAAGGGATACTATTTACCTAAAAGCTTGAACTCCTCCGACTAGTCGACTGCACAATTGAGAGTCGACTACCGGTTTGCCCAGAGTCGACATCGACTAGTCGACTAATCGTTTGAGTACTAATAGATGGGCACCCCACAATGATATAATATCAGTAGCTAGAGGTGAGAGGTTTGGATTTTTCAGATTTGGTTCTGTATAAATAAATTTAAAATCTCGGTTTAACTTTTGTGTTTTCTAATTGTTAAGAACAGAGAGTAAATAACACTTCAGGCTCCTTAACTTGAAAAAAATCCTTTTGTATGACACCACTCACATCAAAAACCCTGTCTGTAAGTATTCCCATTTAGTTCATCCGGGGACGGAGCGACAGGGGGGGTACACCCCCCCCCCCCCCCCATCCTGGCTAAAATTTCCTATAGCTGGAAATTCTGAGGGCACGTCATGGGTAGTTGGAAATTCCATCTATCTGGACTTTAGAGCTTCTTTGGTGATGCCGATATCTCCTTTACTTCCCAAATTCCAACTCGGTTTCAAATCGGCAAAAACTCCGACTGTTACTATTTACAACTATAGTGTACGCAATATCGAGCTTCATAAGTATGCATGATGTCAATCGGTACGAGATTTCTATAATACGTTTACTTATCGTCATATAAAAATTCTCGAAATGCACTTCAAGAAAATCACATCGTGTAAAATCGTTATCTTGAGTTAATTCCATCATTCACAGTTACAAAAACATCGAAAATTGATCATTCCTGCATAAGATCTAAATTAATGTTAGGATAGTGTGAACTGATCAAAGTTCTCAGCTTGAGCATTTGTTTAGCACATATTTAATTCCCAGAAGAGTACCAAATAATAATAACCTGATAATTCTATCATAAATGTGTTGGCATTTCAGTTACTAGAATCAATGTTATGCCCCCTTTCATGGCTTCATTTTCAATATATTTCTGGGTAGTGAATTTCCAACTGGGGGAGGGACCCGGGAGGGGGGTTCCCCCCTCCCGGTCCCTCCCCCTAGTTGGAAATTCACTACCCTACACCCTCAATCGGAAACCTCTAGCCACGTCCCTGAGTTCATCAGCCCAATTCCTTTTTGATCATTCTTGAGGGTTCAAAGCCTTTTCACCCAGAAAAAAAACATAAATCCGGGTAACAATTGAATCAAGTTCATCTAATCTATGTTGAGAGATTGTCACATCTTCTTCCTTATTGACTCGTCCGGTGGACGTCTGGTGGACCAGTCAATAAGAGAGAACATGTGACAATGAGAACTCGGCGTATTCGCCTTTCGCCGGATAGATGTAAGTGATGCGAGTCCACAGTGGTCACTTGTCCACTTCCTCCCAGTTGATCAGTTTTAACGGTTTTCGCTTGATCTTGCGGTTCGGTTTTCCGCCCAAAACCGGAACTGAGCCGAAAAACCGCCCTGCCCCATCAGCGCTGGGCCCATGAGCCTTAATGGCATGGTAAAAATACAACACACAAAGCCATGTTTGGGACTTAGGCACCTCATCCTTGAATAAAATGCTAATTTTGGCTCCACATTTAACAAATTCCCCATTCGGTCTGGTGTGATCGTTTGTTGAGAATTGAGCCCAAAATGTGCACTTTTCTTGGCATTACGTGCCGTCGAAGAGACAATTCATACAAGGTAATCTTCAGTCACATCCTGGAAAAGAGATTTTTTGCAAGAATTTAATGCTTCGCAGTTTGCAAAATTACATCCCTTTTCTCACTTCAACCAGAAATGATTTTCGACCTGATGTCTGCATTTATTTATTTATTTATTTATTTATTTATTTATTTATTGGTGTTTAAGGTCACATATTTCTGCACAATGGCTAATCATGACCACGACAGTTTTACGGGTGGAGGAAGCCGGAGTACCCGGAGAGAACCACCGAGCAACGGCGAGCAACGGCGAGCAACGGCGAGCAACTGTCAGCTCCTCAACATACTAACTCCACACAAGCAGGGTTAGCATTGGTTAAAGACAGGTGCACCATCGACGTGCAATACGCCTTAGTGCACAGCGTCACCGTGCCCCCCACATGGGCAATGGGGGTGAAGTGTCTTGCCCAAGGACACAACGCGGTTGCCGCAGGTGGGATTCGAACCGAGGACCTCTCGGCGTGCAGCCTGCACCTCTACCAACTGAGCCACCGCGCCCCCATGTCTGCATTTACCGACAGAGGAATGCGGAGGTTTGACAGTTTAGAAGATACATACGCATAAGGAAAATGTCTTTTTCTTAAAATTATTGCCCTTTATCAATTTTCTCTCATAAAAAGGCCCGGTGGAGGGGAAATTTAGAATAGATTTTTTGCAGAAAGCCAGTCAGTTTTAATTCGACCCAGCAACCCATATACAACTGTATAGGATTTATCTAGATTTATTTATTTATTTGTGTTTAAGGTCACATACTTATGCACAATGGCTAATCATGACCGTGACAGTTTTACGGGTGGAGGAAGCCGGAGTACCCGGAGAGAACCACCGAGCAACGACGAGCAGCTGCCAGCTCCCCAACATCGTAACTCCGCACTGCAGCACAGGCAGGGTTAGATTGGTTGAAGACATGCGCACCATCGACGTGCAGTACGCCTTAGTACACGGCGTCATCATGCCCCCTTGTGGACAATCGGGGTTAAGTGCCTTGCCCAAGGGCACAACGCGGAAGTCCGAATCGATCGCTCAGACGGTCACCCATCCGAGGACTAACCGGGCTCGACGTTGCTTAACTTCAGTGATCTGACGAGAACCGGTTACCGCAACGCCACCGCGCCCCACTGTATAGGATAGGAATATATTGTACAGCCTATAGTAGTTTAGTTTAGTAATGCACCACGTATCACCTGAAGCGTGAATTTATGCGACCGCCCGTGTTCAGTTTGTAGCCATGTTATTCTAGTTTCACGATCCGGGGTTGCAGGGGAAATCTCTGGAGCAAAGGTGTATTTCTGGTCCATTTTCTTGAGGTAACCACCCGGTTTTTCGTGCGACTTTTTCTAAACCGGTACCCATGGTTTATGACTAAAAGAGCACAAAGTGTGCAAACAGTCGCAAATTGTCTAGTATTTTCTAAGAAGGGAGAGGGCTGGTGTAATTTGTATCACAACAAGACACCCGGGTGGTCCCGCACCGTTCGGGTAGAAAAATATATGAAAACATTTTCAGTAATTTGAGTACACTTAGCCCTTTCCCCAACGCAGACGACATCAAAATTTATTATTTTAAATATCATTTTTTTAAATTTAAAAAAAAAATTCAACAAAACCATATCATGTGACCCCTCGTGGGAACGAGCTCGACGAGCTCGTTCCAACGAGGGGTCACATGATATAGTTTTGTTGAAATTTTTTGAAAAATAATGTTTTTTCAACTGCTGAATTTGCATATTACGCGGGCGGATGCTGCCGATTCGTTGGGTGAAGGGTTAACACTTTCGATCACCCGAGAAAAATATGTTACGTTTTTTTTCCGAACAATTTGCACTCTTTGTATTCAGTATTATTATTCCCGCTGTCCAAATTTACCGCGCATTTGTGTTGTATCAACATATTGCAAAAATGTAACTCGTCCCCTCTAGGCACATAGAGCACATTGAAACACTGGCGAACTGTCAAGATCGATTCGAAACGAATATGTAGATAAGTAAATATAGGTCAGTTTGTGGAATATTGATAGTCAGACAAGCAATTAATCAAACCGTGCCTTGAGGCGATCGACATTTTGTCTGTCAAGCAACGGGTATAGGTCCGCGCACAAAAATTAGGCACAGCGAACTGACTTTTTTTTAACTTATCCAGAAATATGACGTACGAACAGGATCATAAATCAGTGAATTAAGCATGATGCTAAAATAAAGAGTATGATACTCAATTAATATTGTATGATACCCAAATAATATAGTATTATACTGAATTAATTCAGTATCATACTCAAATAATTGAGTATCATACTCAATTATTTATGCAGTATTTATGAAATCATACCAAATAATATAGCATCATACCAAAGTATTAGAGTATAATACTAAAAAAAACAATTATGACCCTCCCGTACGTAAACCTGATTTCAGTATCATGCTATTTTATTTATGCTGCATTCATGAAATTGTGCACAATAATATAGTATGATTCTAAATTAATTGAGTATCATACTAAAATAATTAAGTATCATACACAAATAATATAGTATGATTCTAAATTTATTGAGTATCATACTAAAATAATTAAGTATCATACACAAATAATATAGTATGATTCTAAATTATTTGGGTATCATACTAAAATAATTAAGTATCATACACAAATAATATAGTATGATTCTAAATTAATTGAGTATCATACTAAAATAATTAAGTATCATACACAAATAATATAGTATGATGCTAAATTAATTGAGTATCATACAGAATTAATTCAGTATCATACACAAATAATATAGTATGATGCTAAATTAATTGAGTATCATACTGAAAACCTGTCAATCAACACATTCTAACCAATCAGTGGCGCCGATACACACACGCTAGATTTTCTGGCGCCACATTTAAATAACACGATAAGCAAATGGAAGACCGATATAAAAATGAATCTGGAAGGTTTTCTTGAAGGCGCTCGCAGTATCGTGTCTACGGTAACCCGTACTTTACAGTCCTCGATCAACGAAGCATCTGTTTCAACAGCAAGTACGAGACTGGAAGCTTTAGAAAGAAATGTGAACAGAATGGTCGCGAGGTTCCCGGAATGTTCAGCCCTGTTACCAGTATTAACAGAGGCTGTGCAGATTGTTGAAGAAATGAAAAGGTAAGAATAAATCTTCGAAAACATCACGTTTTGGAAAATTGAAACGATCTCGTCGATCAAAATAAGGCAAGACGCGACACATAGAAGGGGGTGGTGGTGGGGGAGTGGATGGTTGTTGGTGGTGTAATATGTACACTGTTTGAAACAAGGCAATGGGCAAGAACATGGATGTTACGACGGGGGGGGGGGGGGGGGGTCTCACGCCCCGCCACACAAAATCAAATCCGGACACAGGTTTTAAATGGTTAGAAGTTCCCGTGGGACATGCCAAATTGCTGAAACTTCACCCTGCAAAGTGAGTAGCTGTCATAGTAATTAGTGTTAAACACTCGTTTTAATTTTCCTTCTTCCAGTAAAAATTTAGCCTGAAAAAGTTTCCTGAAAATTTCGTGCGGTTGAAATTATGCAACACTTAGAACACTTGAAATATCAGTCGAAAAATTATATACCAAAGATTGGGGGTGGGTGCGCTTAACACAAATTCATCTCCAGTCGGTTGGAAATTTTGTCTGGCCCGGGTTGGGAGGGGGGGGGGGGGGAAGGTACTGTTTAAAAGTTTGAAGATGACAATATTCTCCACCGAAGACCCGCTAAACACCCTGTAGCCACACCCAGACGAAGATTCAACGATGGTTTATTTATTTATTTATTTATTTATTTATTTATTTATTTATTTATTTATTTATTTATTTATTTATTTATTTATTTATTGGTGTTTAAGGTAAAATATATCTGCACAATGGCTAATCGTGACCATGACAGTTTTACGGCTGGAAGAGATTGACGGAGAGAACCACCGATGATGGAAGAAGGAAAATTAAAACGAGTGTTTGACACTAATTACTATGACAGCTACTCACTTTGCAGGGTGAAGTTTCAGCAATTTGACATGTCCGGCGGGAACTTCTAACCATTCAAAACCTGTGTCCGGATTTTGTGTGGCGGGGCGTGAGACCCCCCCCCCCCCCCCCCCCCCCTTCGTCGTAACATCCATGTTCTTGCCCATTGCCTTGTTTCAAACAGTGTACATATTACACCACCACCAACCACCCACTACCCCCTTCAAGGTGTCGCGTCTTGCCTTATTTTGATCGACGAGATCGTTTCAGTTTTCCAAAACGTGATGTTTTCGAAGATTTATTCTTACCTTTTCATTTCTTCAACAATCTGCACAGCCTCTGTTAATACTGGTAACAGGGCTGAACGTTCCGGGAACCTCGCAACCATTCTGTTCACATTTCTTTCTAAAGCTTCCAGTCTCGTACTTGCTGTTGAAACAGATGCTTCGTTGATCGAGGACTGTAAAGTACGGGTTACCGTAGACACGATACTGCGAGCGCCTTCAAGAAAACCTTCCAGATTCATTTTTATATCGGTCTTCCATTTGCTTATCGTGTTATTTAAATGTGGCGCCAGAAAATCTAGCGTGTGTGTATCGGCGCCACTGATTGGTTAGAATGTGTTGATTGACAGGTTTTCAGTGTGATACTCAATTAATTTAGCATCATGCTATATTATTTGTGTATGATACTGAATTAATTCAGTATGATACTCAATTAATTTAGCATCATACTATATTATTTGTGTATGATACTTAATTATTTTAGTATGATACTCAATTAATTTAGAATCATACTATATTATTTGTGTATGATACTTAATTATTTTAGTATGATACCCAATTAATTTAGAATCATACTATATTATTTGTGTATGATACTGAATTATTTTAGTATGATACTCACTCAATTAATTTAGAATCATACTATATTATTTGTGTATGATACTTAATTATTTTAGTATGATACTCAATTAATTTAGAATCATACTATATTATAGTGCACGATTTCATGAATGCAGCATAAATAAAATGGCATGATACTGAAATCAGGTTCACGTACGGGAGGGTCATAATTGTTTTTTTAGTATGATACTCTAATAATTTGGTATGATGCTATATTATTTGGTATGATTTCATAAATACTGCATAAATAATTAAGTATGATACTCAATTATTTGAGTATGATACTGAATTAATTCAGTATAATACTATATTATTTGGGTATCATACAATATTAATTGAGTATCATACTCTTTATTTTAGCATCATGCTTAATTCACTGATTTACGATCCTGTTCGTACGTCATACAGAAACGTGAGTTAAAGCAGTGGATGCAGTCTCACATTAGACATTTTCTATTCAGCTCACAGAAAACAATTAAGAATTATTAGGTCCTTCAAAAAAGGACCGCTCGACCGTCTTTTGGGAATTTCTGTTTGGTATTTAAGAAAACTGGGGAGATTGGGGGAGGAAGAATGTCCGCTTGAGTATCCGCTACAGTAGCCGCTCGAAAGAAAGCATGGAAGTGGAACGAGAGGCTGCTGTCGAAATGAGCTGCTGGGCTAAGTGACCCAAAAGTAATTTCTCGTGGCTGGGGGCTTCCTTTAGTGCATTAGCGGAAGTTTTTCGGCTGAGTGAACCCACAAGTAGTTTTATCACACACCTATTAATATAAAATAAGGGATTTCCACTGTTCTGCCTGTACGATAAAAATAAAGTTTGACAGTTTGTGAGGGCTTTGAGAGCCATAGATGCAGTTTGACGGGTCCGTCCGTATAAGGCAGAAGTAAAGTTAGTTGGAGGGAGCTATCGAGATTTCGATTTTGTTTCAAACGTAAACAGTAACCGTTTAACCCTTTGAACTGGCATGGACGATACCACTAGAGTTGAAAGGGTTAAACGGTTATCGAGTGATTGATTCGGTACGAGACTCTAAAGTGCATCCGAAGCTGCATGATAAAGTGACATTGTAGGGTAATAGTAAAAAAAAGTGCTACATGTATATATTCTGCTTCAACTGTAACTTTACTGTGGTTTCGTTGTTAGTACGTGGATTGTAACTAAATCACCCGCGGAGTGGAGTTATCACCCAAACTAAAACTTTCGTACTTTGTGTATATCGACTAAAAACACAAGCAATGTTTCAGCCAATGGACCTCCGGGTTTAACCCGGAGGTCCATTGGCTGAAACTTTGCTTGTGCTTCTTATGCTTTGCAACAAATTTGCAATTATTTCATGGGTGGAATCTCCACTATGTGGGTGATTTAGTGATAATACATTCTCCACGTACTGTATATATTCTGCTTCAACTGTAAGTTTACTGTGGTTTCGTTGTCAGTGTGTACCGAATTGGTCTGATATGGTGGTATTAGTGGCGAATCGGTCGGGAGAGGATCAAATCATAAGCGGCACCCAGCAACGACGATGCTGGCATCTATTTGGGGAGCGCGGTGAACAGATACTTATGCAGCAGGTAGTTTTTGCCTAACCGAATCCAATCCGACTTCGTTAGTTGTGTTAACGTGTCCGGAGCTCCGTTTGCATTCTGAAAGCTGACAGCCAAACTCAGTGATTCAAATATTGATGTCAACGAGCCTGGGCTTCCACTCACGCCTGAACACTGAACAGCGGGGTTGCTGGAACTTTAGCGAAAGCGACGCCATTCAAACTTCCCCATCCCCACCCCAAGATAGATAGCGTCAAGTCAATCAGCATGGTGAATTTTTCCTGTCCACAATATTCCATGACTTGAGAGCTATTTTGTTGTGACTGTAGTCACGTTCGATTTCGTTTCCAACGTAAACAAAGAAGTCCGTCTAAGTAAATCACGTCATCGTCAGGGCTGGGAGCAGTTAACGTTTCAAACGTTAACGTTTTAAATTATTTTAACAATGTTAAAAAAAATTTAAGCAAGTTAATAACGTTTAACTTTGAAGATTATAATTGTATAATATGTAGCATTGCGTCGTTATCTTGTGTTTACCCAAGACGAGTCGCGCGTGAACAGGACGTCAAACTTTACTCCCTTTGACGTAATTGAAGAACACGAATAATTTAGATGTCCGTCAATTATAGACGACCCATTGATTTGGTGGACAGACCACAAGCCCTTCTACCAACGTTGGCGAAATTGGCCCGCCGATATTATCAGCTTCATCCGAACGCCTATTTTACATGTAAGGACTGGTATTCGAGCAACGGCGGATGTCTTTTTCTATGGATACGGCCGCAGCGATTGTATTCTTAAATGAAAACATCGCTGAATGTTAGAATTTACGATAACCTGCGAGAACTATATTAACTAGTATAACTACTCGTCCCCTGAGTTCCAATGTGTTCTATGTGTCAGTAGGCACATAGACCACATTGGAACTTAAGAGATGAACTGTACGTAATAAAAATGGCCGAAATTATTAAAATTTTGTTCATTTTAACATTTAACGTCATTTAACTCGTTAACGCAGAATTATTTAACACGTTAACGTGTTAAGGAAAATTTTTAACTCCTCCCAGACCTGGTCATCGTTGGTCGAATGTACCGGAGTCGGGATCGCTTGGAAATTCCAAGTTCTTCATTTAGATTTGTTTACCCGGTATATTTAAACACTCAGATTGGAGTCAAAAATCTACAAAATAAAAATAACATTCTGACTGCTTGTTCCTTGACAAATACTTTCCACGAGTGGTCATATAATGATGGAGTGTGCAAAACCAATTAGCTATTTAAAAAGTTTTTGTTGTGTTATTCCCCACAGTTTAGTCGGCATTTGAAGTTCGATCATTGTGACGTCGAAACTGATCGGCGTCAATTGGTTTCGACCAATTGAATGTCGTAAATATTAAAGAGCAAATTGGGGTTGGTACCCCACCATCTAACAGTGATGTCTCGTAACAACGAAGAAAACGCAGCAATTATCCAGCAAAAGACCCGGTATGACAGGAGTGATAGTCCGTAGGAAGGTTAGTCCCTCTGGACTATTATTCCGCGGAATTATAGTCCAAGGTCTACCATTTCTAGGAATAGTAGTCCGGCGGACTACTATTCCTAGAAATGGTAGACCTAGGACTATAATTCCGCGGAATAATAGTCCAGAGAGACTAATTTTCCTACGGACTTCCATTCCTGTCACACCGGTTGTACCCTGTGCTTCATTAATTAAATTTTTGATGAGAATTCCTATGATTAGTGTTTGGAATCTAATATTATTGCGTCCGTGAAAATATTGCCCTCCCGTGGAAAGTGCCCAGCCCACGGCGGCCGTACTGTACTGTGGAAATAGTTGATAACGGTCATGACGAGACCTTAAAGTTGCGTGCGTGCGTGCGTGCGTGCGAGAGAGAAACTTTGAGGAAAATGATTCCCCTTCTTTTTCTTATAGGCGATGACATGTCGAAGATTCAATGGTTCATTTAATTTAGAATTGGTAAAATTGAATTCATCTTTTAACATTTCTGCTATTTCGATATTCATTCTGTTGTATGTTAAAGTGAAAGGAATGATGGACTTCCTTTCGCATTCTCCCTCTGATAAGTCCATACTAAATGGCCAGAGGGTTTGAACCTTATTGATCCAAAAAGCTTCACGTTTTTTTTCTAAATTCATCCGTTTCTTCTAATGTGTCTTTAATTGGTGGTTGTTCATTAGGATGGATTTCGAAATCGTCCAAAGAATGGCCAGGAGTGTTAAAATGTTGTGCTACTGGGGCATCAGCATTATGTTTTATATCCTGTTTTTGTGTAGTAGCAATTTATAGGAAAGGATTTTACTTGACCAACAGGGCTGGGAGGAGTTAAAATTTCCCTTAACACGTTAACGTGTTAAATATTTCTGCGTTAACGTGTTAAATGACGTTAAATGTTAAAATAAACAAAATTGTAGTATAACAGACCAATTCCGGCCATTTTTGCTGATTTGATCTTGAATCTGATTGAACTTACCTTACTTCCGTACACTATTAACCCTTTTAACACCAGTGGTATCTCCCATCCGAGTTCAATGACAGCAATTAGAAGAATCCATATTCATTATTTGGGGTAGACCAATCAATATTTTCAACGTGCAGCCTTGGGGCTGCACGTTGAAAATACTGATTGGTCTACCTCGCAGGTTCACAGAACAGCCGACCTATAATATAATGGCGTTATGAAGTGTCATGTTCCTGGCCGGGAAAGCGGCCGCCTGGATTCAAATGGTCAATATAGTTCTCTCGACAATGCGGCACACTTTCAGTTAACTGGGTGAGACGAAAAAATAGATGCCCTATACAGATACATTAGATGAGTCACGATGAGTACAAAATCATTCCTGTTAATAACTTAGTTAAAAAATTTTTAACTTTGTTAAAATAATTTAACACGTTAACGTTTGAAACGTTAACTGCTCCCAGCCCTGTTGACCAACAGCGTTTACAAGTGATAAGGTAAATGTTTGGTTAATCACAATGGAGGGGGTAACAGATCTGATAAAGATTTTTCGTTTGTTCGGAGGAAAATTCCTCTTTCTGATCAGGTATAAAAGTATGCAATCTACAACAAGGCTTTTTTGCAAGTAAATACCGCACCACTACCGTTCTGCAACAGGCTGTTGTGTTCAGTTTTCAGTGATTCGAAATCAGTAGTGTGATCTGAGGGCGCCAAATAGAGTAGAACAAACAAGTGTAATGAACTAAACATTACTAAAATCTGATAATTACAGTTCACATTATCATATACATGTAATTATTAAAATTTTCAATAAAACGAAAAAAGTACTATGACGCTATCAATTTTTCAGCAAATCAACATCGTTTTCAAACTCGTCCATGTCAATGCCAATATATAAAGCTGAATGCCAAATGTTATTTAAATGTAATGTTTACCTTTCAAGTCATCACATAAATATTAACAATCAAAGTATAAGGGAATGCACAAAGGGCAATAACTTTCTCTATTTTTTAACAATTCACAGTCAATTTCGATCCCATCCGAGACATTTGATATAAAGTAACATTTAGAAATACAATGGAATCTTGTGTTTAACTTTCAAGATTTCACACAAACATTAAACATTCAAGTAAAACGGAACCATCAAAGGACAATAATTACCTTAATTGTCAAGAGATCGTTGTATTTTTTTAATTGGAGCAAGACATTATTAATACAAAGCATGACATCAAAAGTTTATTGAAATCAAATTTTACTTTCAATGAAATTTTGAACAAAATTCAACGAATGAAGGGCAATAACTCTCTCAATTTTTCAGACATCGCCGTGATTTTTGAATATGTCCAAGACAATCTTAATATAATGAGGACTTTCAAATTTTACTGAAATTGTTCACCAACTGCTGAAGTCATTGCACAAACAATGAAATATCAGGCAAAATTCCACAATCAAAGGACAATAACTCTTTTAATTTTCGACGAATGATGGTGATTATCGAGCTTGCCCAAGACATTGTATAAAGCACCACAATAAAATTATTCAAAATCCGATAGCAATTGTTCAGGTTATCGCATAAATAAAGTTTCAGGCGGACGGATGCCCTTAAGATTCACCCTAAAGTGTTTCTTCTTTTGCTACAAACTCACACCAACCCCCTTCCACTTAATGACAAAGGAATGACCACTTAAAGAAACAATACCGGTACATAGACAATGGAAATCTTTTGTGTTAGGCCACACCTCCTATCGCTTAAGGTACTGAATATACGTCCGGTCGGACGGACGGATGGACGAACGGAAACACGGACGGACGGAGCTCTTCGCTAAATCCCTTCCCATTCGGGGAATAACAACAATCAAGAAGATCGAAAAAGAAAGAGGCGGACCCTCACTGTCTCTATTGTCCAGTCAACTTGCAACCCACAGCTGAATTTAGAAAAGTTTTACTTTTTCTTACAAAGTATATCAATTAACTGCTCACTGGAACGGTGTGGAGAGGATACATATGCTATATATAGTTTGAAAGAAAGGTGAATGAAAACGTTTGTAGGTGTCTGGGTGGTACTTGGCAGACTCCGCCCTTTTGATTAGTAGATGGTAAAATCCCAGAATAGATTATTGCTCCAATATGTATTCAGGGACGTAGCGACAAAGGTCACCCCCACCCCCAATCCAGGCCAAAATTTTCTATAGCAGGAAATTCGGAGGGCAAGTCATGAGTAGTTGGAAATTCCATCTGTCTGGATTTTAGAGCTTCTTTGGTGGTACTGATGTCTCGTTTACTTCCCAAAATTCCAACTTGGTTTCTAATCGGCAACAATTCTAACTGTTACTATTTACAACTACAGTGCACGCAATGTCGAGCTTCAAAAGTATGTATGATGTCAACCAGTACGAGATTTCTATAGTACGTTTACTTATCGTCATAACAAAATCCTCAAAATGCACTTCAAGAAAATCATATCGTGTAAAACGTAATCCTAAGTTAATTCCATCATTCACAGTTACAAAATGAGGAAACATCGAAAATTGATCATCCCTGCATAAATCGGAATTAATGTTAGGACAGTGTGAATTGCTCAGAGTTCTAAGCTTGAGCATTTGTTTAGCGCATATTCAATTCCCAGACGAATACCAAATAATATTTTATCATAAATGCGTTGGAATTTCAGTTACTAGAATCAATTTTATGCCCCCTTTCATGGCTTAATTTTCAAAATCTTTCTGGGTAGTGAATTATCTACTGGGGAGGGACCGGGAGGGGGATTTTTATTTAAGAATAAATAACATTTGGAACTAATATCTGGTTTATAAATTCGTTCGGGATACACATACTTTTTTCCTATTCTGTCACTGAACCCCGAGGTGCATAACTGATAATTTATTCGCGACATTAAGTAACTTAGCTTCAAATAAATATATTCGAAATGCTTCATTAAACAAATTAACGGGTTTTCTGTGGGACAATAAGTGCGCTTGACACTCTAGGTGCTTCAGTAAGGTGTTTACAATCCGGCCGAAGCTGGAATCTTAAAATGTCTCGACATGGAGGGGCGATAAATAAAATTCTGCCGTTGTTCCCAGGTCGTTGACTTCCGGTATGAACTTAAAACCTAACTCGATATTATAAGTTATCTCCGCCAACATGTACGGTATATTAAACATCCATATACCATACATGTTGGCGGAGATAACGTTTTTGTCCCGTTTCAAACACAAAACAAACATAGTGGAAATAAATTTGAGGACACATTTCTCAGCTCCACAATGCCTTGGACCAAATTCGTGATAATTATTTTGTTTTTATAATCGCTGAAGACAACAGACAGAGTTAGATCCCTTGGGTCGTTAAGGAAACGAGTGAACAGTATTTTGTTGACATATCGTCCCCTGAATTCCAATGTGTTCTATGTGCCTACTGGCACATAGGACACATTTCTCAGCTGCACAATCCCTTGGACCAAATTCGGGATAATTATTTTGTTTTTATAATCGCTGAAGACAACAGATAGAGTTACATCCCTTGGGCCGTTAAGGAAACGAGTGAACAGTATTTTGTTGACATTTCGTCCTCTGAATTCCAATGTGTTCTATGTGCCTACTGCCACATAGAACACATTGGTACTCAGGGGATGCATTATTTGCTCTTATTTTATTTTTAGGATTGAATTGTTGGAAACCTGATGATATTTGTGACTATTTTCGGGTTTTTTGGTTTGATTTTTATTTCGAGGCGAGCAAAAGCGGAAAGCTTTCGTTTAAACCATACACCCCGATGTTTCGCGTGCGCTTATATCCTGGATGTTGCACGCTCTCATATACCTTGAACGTTGGGTGCACCCTTTGTCATGGCTATGTGTCCAAGGCATTCTGACCAATCAAAAGACAGAATTTATCGGGATATAGGGACAAACGTCTTTGAACGAAACAGGAAACACATTTATTTTTATCATTATTTATTATTATAATTATTATTAAGTACTTCTTTAAAATAATAATACACTAATTATTTTCGTATAAATGACTCCTCGATCTTCATATATTTATAACGAGAGCTTTCTTACAAAGGATATTTGAGAAACATTGGGGTATTGTGGCATAATGAATATTGGTTTCGTTAAATGGTCCATGTTCTTCAAATTAGCGGCTTTTTCTATTACAATTTTGGCATTCAGGCTACCAATACTTTTTCCAACGGACTAAGACAATTTCCAACAGACTGGGTCATGGGGTGGGTGGGGTGGGGGTGGGGGTGGGGTGTGGTGGGGCGAACTGACAATCCCTCTAGCTCCGAGCCTGTTTACAATAATTTTAAACCGAACAGACAACAATTCCCTCCTTCGCAAAGTTTGCAATCGTTACTGTTAAAAAATGGGGAACCCAAATGTAATAAAACAGAACTGGGGTGCTGGCCCTAAAGTCGGGCATATCGTTTGTTTTTCTTGATTAGTTTTTGAATTCCTACAATGTTTGTGACATTTCCATTCACTTGTGTAACTGTGTCGCGACCAAATTGCGATTTGACCGAGAAGGATGCCAGTAGTATATCGTGTAGTCGGACAGGTCATAGTTGCAGGATCCGCGTAGAACCTCGGACATGACCCTGTGCAGGGTAGCATTATCAATTTCACCCTCTGGGGACCACGGATACTAAAATGCTAAGATTTCACATCCGTGCATTGAAATTTAATTTTGATGTTTTCTGGCCGTTGTTGGAAAGTTCGTGGTAGGATTACATGTTTTGCTACAATGTAAATGGCACGAGACACCACTTCAGCTATTGCTCTGAGTGTATGTAAAAATACTTTAGGGGTATCTGCTGTAGTGTGTGCTGAATGGTGTTCACAAAATAAGCGGACGGAAATTAAAAATCCAAATTTGTGCAAAAGCATCGAAAAGACGTTAAATAAATCAATCCAAAAACAGGTATATTTTTATTTTTCGAGCTTTGGTTCCGCTCCACAGATTTCCAGGCATTTCCAAAAATGACATCCCATACACTCTCATCAAATGCAAATATTCTGTAACTTAGTTATATAACCCATAACATGTATTACATTTCCTAAATCCACTAAAGACATATAACACTATCTGACTAAGAAGAAATAAATAATCTGAATGTGAGTGGAATAATTTTTTGTTAAAGGCAAGACAGCAACCTGTTAAAATCGCATGACAAAATGCCGAAACCATTCATTTTCAGCCACCCAGCAGCCTCAAAAGCAAAATTTTCCCACCACCCCCACCTACCTACCATTGGAGCAGAGCATCACCTGTTTCTAAAATGCAAAACAAAATTTGTATGTTTCCGTTTCATTTTTGAGTTCCATGCCTGGTAACAAACCCCTTTAAAAATTACATTTTAAAAATAGCCAATTTTTCGAAGCCACTGTTTCCCATAACTCATCTGGTAATTTACCCCTATATATCAGACTCCAACTTTGGGACAAAACTTAAAATTCTCTTGTCCAACAAAAAGCCTAATGTAATCATATATCGGGTACAAAAATTATATCTCTATTTTACATGCCCTTAGTTTCAACATATGTCCTATATTTAGAATTCCCCCCCCCCCCCCCACCCCGTGCATTAGTGCGAAACTGTAGAACGGAACCTTAAGAGAAAATAAGAGTGATCTCCACTTGGATTTCACTCAGGCAAAAGAATCTGGAGGCTATCCTGAGTTGAATGAACGAAAACCACAAGTCTCTATTTTCAACCAGTAAAAAGATATAGCATGGTCTTTCAGACTACCGAATAGCTTTTGCTGCCAGTTTTTGCCTGATTTTCACAAGCACACCACACCACCTCAAACCTCTCATTTCTCTGAGCCACTTCAGAGAGCATTTTTGTTATTACCACCAGCCACATTGACCACCCAGGTCCTGTGAATAGCACTGTTAAATACAATAAAAATGTAAAACAATAAGCAGTAATAACCATTGCTTTTGGGGTGGGGTGTTGCTCTCTAGATATGAAAGTGTAAACAGCTTAACGGACGGATGACACACAGACATGATACCAATGACCAAAATGAAAAGTAGACACCATGACTGCAAATCTGTGGTGAACAATAACGACCAGGCTGTTCATAATTGCATATATTTGTCATGAATACAAGGCTCTGTGTTTAGGAAAGGCAGTACTCTGCCTTAATGTGTTTTCGAAATCTTGACGAAAATTCAAAACAGGTGCGAAATTAGGCTACATCCATAAATGTCTCCAAATTTTCACTTATTTCCTTCCAGTTGTGCTGAGATATCACTTGATGAGTGTTAACTATCACTAACAATTGCTCACAAACCAGAAATAATGAAAAGTTTTTTTTTTAAAATGGTGTATTTATAACTCAAACACAAATACAGTACGTGGAGAGTGTATTATCACTAAATCACCCGCAGAGTGGAGATTCCACCCAAGCAATAATTACAAATTTGTGGCAAAGCATAACCAGCACAAGCAAAGTTTCAGCCAATGGACCTCCGGGTTAAACCCGGAGGTCCACTGGCTGAAACATTACTTGTATTTTTTGTCGATATGTAAAAAAATTGAAAGTTATAGCTTGGGTGATATCTCCACTCCGCGGGTGATTTAGTTACAATCCACTCTCCACGTACTGTAAGGAACTTCCTGGTTTAAGAATTGACACCGACGGCAAAATGCTCTTTAACGTTCCGCTCCAGAGTTTTCCAGGCATTTCCAAAAATGACATCCCATGCACTCTCTTCAAATGCAAATATTCTGCAACTTAATTTTCTAACCCATAACATGTATTACATTTCCCAAATCCACAAAAAACATATAACACTATCTGACTAAGTAGAAATTAACAATCTCAATGTGGGTGGAATAATTTATTGTCAAAGGCAAGACTTCAACCGGAAAAATTGCATGAAAAAATGCCGAAACCAGTCATTTTCAGCCACCCAGCAGCAGTCCCAAAAGCAGAATTTTCCCACCACCCCATCTACCTGCCCCTGGAGCAGAGCATCACCTGTTTCTAAAATGCAAAAAAAAAGATTTGTATGTTTCCGTTTCATTTTTTTAGTTCCATGTCTGGTAACAAACCCGTGTAAAAATTACATTTTAAAAAATAGCCAATTTTTCGAAGCCACTGTTTCCCATACCCCTATGTATCAGGCTCCAACTTTGGAACCAAAACTTCAAATTCTCTTGTCCAACAATAAAAGCCTAATGTAATCATATATCTGATACTAAAAATATATCTCTATTTTACATGGCCTTAGTTTCAACATATGCCCTTTGTTTAGAATATCACCCCTGTGCAATAGTGCGAAACTGTAGAGGGGAACCATTACAGCATACTAAAGTTTCATGCCTATCGGACGTGTTTTATTTTGTTTGTGACGTTGACATTAATTACATCACTCGATAATTCGGCCATAACCGTTGGGAGTTTCCAAGTCGGTACCCCGTTTTTAGAATATTGTTTTTGTCTGAGAAGGAATTTATAAAATTTGAAAGTGGTAGGCTTGATACATGCGCTGATATCCAAAGATCAAGAAAAAATCGCAAGTTGGTAACTGTTTTGGATAAAAGCCCAAAATTGAAAATCCGGATCGTTATTTTCTAGCCCCGATTATCATTAACATTTGTGGCAAATTTCATGATTGTAGGTTGAAAATTATGGCCGAGATTTGCATGAGGAAGAAAAAAATCATTCCCTTCTATGTGACATGACCCGTCAACGACCATAGGCGGATCCTGCCACATAAAAGGGAAGGCATGTGAATGTTGAATACCAAAAAGTCATTTATATTAATTTCAACTGAATGAACTAAAATTGAATTTTGACGTTAGATCGTATTAACGTCATCTCGTTAATTAGCTATTTTCCGAGAATGTGAAAAGATGTGACAGTGCACGCCCACAACTATTCCTTTTGTCACTTGTGATGTTATTATAGTGCCGTGTTGTGCAGTTTGGGGGTAGAGCTCTCATGAAAAGGGAGGGGTAACTCCTGTCGGTTTGACGTCATATCTCCGGAAGTTGAAGTCGGATTTACAATTTTTTTACAACTTGTTAACCCTTCACCCAACGTAACGACTAAAAGCGGCCAGCGGTATTCACAGAAAACATCATATAATTTTCATTTTTGTTTTTCATTTTTTGTCGCAAAAACATAACTTATGGCCCCTCTTTGGGACGAGCTCGTTGAGCTCGTTCCAATGAGGGGTCACACTCTGTGTTTTTGACGCAAAAAATGAAAACAAATAGTTATTCAAGAATTTTGTTCCCAAGTGTCGTCTCCTTTCTTGTTAGGTAAATGGTTAATCGGGACCATGAGAACTAAAAATACCCCTAAGTTTCAACTTTATGCAGTGAAATGTAATTTTGACGTTTCTCGACTTCGGTCGCCGATAACGTCATAGCGTTAACACTTTTCAGACAACATGCCCTCAACTATTTCTCTGGGGGCGCGGTGGCTCAGTATGTAGTGGTGCAGGCTGCAAGCCGAGAGGTCCTCGGTTCGAATTCCCCCTGCGGCAACCGCGCTGTGTTCTTGGGAAAGACACTTCACCCCATTGCCCACGTGGGGGCACGATGGTGTTGTGTACTAGGGCGTATTGCACGTCGATGGTGCATTTGTCTTCAATCAATGCTAACCATGGTTGTGTGGAGTTAGTATGTTGAGGAGCTGAGAGTTGTTCGCCGTTGCTCGGTGCTTCTCCCCGGGTACTCCGGCTTCCTCCACCAGTAAAACTGTCGTGGACATGATCAGCCACTGTGCAGAAATATGTGACCTTAAACACCAATAAATAAATAAATTAATTAATAACTATTTCTCTCGCTGCGTGTTATATTATTAATGTGCTGTGTTGTGTAGTTTGCCGATAGGGATGTCACTTAGATAGGGGGGGGGGAGGGGGCAAAAGTTGAAATGACGTTAAAACGTTGCAAATGACGTCATGTTTGTTAACTCCACATCATAAGCAAATTTCATAAAATTCGGACGAAATTAATTTTTTTAGAGCTGAAACAGTTAACCGATTAATCGATTAATCAATGATCAACATCTTGATCGATCCAATAAGTAACTGTTCGATTAACGGTTACTTTTGCACTATTGTATTATATTATATATATATATGGGTCAACAAAGGAACAAACTTGCTCCGAAACAGGCAAACATTGTCACACTGACTCACATCAATTTTTGAGACAGAGAAAAGCATGCAAGTTACTTGCTGACATACTTGTTTACTTGCATGATCATCATACCATATCAGTAGCTGGAAATGGTCATTCTTAACCCTTTACCCATTGTGGGTAGCAGAAGATACTTGCAAAATAAATTCATGAATTACTAAAAATTTTCAATTTTTGTCTCAAAAACATAGCCTATGACCCCTCATTGGAATGAGCTCAACGAGCTCGTTCCAATGAGGGGTCATAAGCTATGTTTTCTACAGGCGTCAATTTTAAAAGTTGAAATAGGAAGGCTTGATACAGGCGACCATTTTAAAAGGTGAAATAGGAAGGCTTGATACAGGCGTCAATTTTAAAAGTTGAAATAGGAAGGCTTCATACAGGCGTCGATTTTAAAAGCTGAAATAGAAAGGCTTGATAGAGGCGTCAATTTTAAAAGTTGAAATAGGAAGGCTTGATACAGGCGTCGATTTTAAAAGTTGAAATAGGAAGGCTTCATACAGGCGTCAATTTTAAAAGTTGAAATAGGAAGGCTTGATACAGGCGTCAATTTTAAAAGTTGAAATAGGAAGGCTTGATACAGGCGTCAATTTTAAAAGTTGAAATAGGAAGGCTTGATACAGGCGTCAATTTTAAAAGCTGAAATAGGAAGGCTTGATAGAGGCGTCAATTTTAAAAGTTGAAATAGGAAGGCTTGATACAGGCGTCAATTTTAAAAGTTGAAATAGGAAGGCTTGATACAGGCGTCAGTTTTAAAAGTTGAAATAGGAAGGCTTGATACAGGCGTCAATTTCAAAAGTTGAAATAGGAAGGCTTGATACAGGCGTCAATTTTAAAAGTTGAAATAGGAAGGCTTGATACAGGCGTCAATTTTAAAAGCTGAAATAGGAAGGCTTGATAGAGGCGTCTATTTTAAAAGTTGAAATAGGAAGGCTTGATACAGGCGTCAATTTTAAAAGTTGAAATAGGAAGGCTTGATACAGGCGTCAGTTTTAAAAGTTGAAATAGGAAGGCTTGATACAGGCGTCAATTTCAAAAGTTGAAATAGGAAGGCTTGATACAGGCGTCAATTTCAAAAGTTGAAATAGGAAGGCTTGATACAGGCGTCAATTTTAAATGTTGAAATAGGAAGGCTTGATACAGGCGTCAATTTTAAAAGTTGAAATAGGAAGGCTTGATACGGGGATCAATTTTAAAAGTTAAAAAATAGGAAGGCTTGATACAGGCGTCAATTTTAAAAGTTGAAATAGGAAGGCTTGATAGAGGCGTCAATTTTAAAAGTTAAAATAGGAAGGCTTGATACAGGCGTCAGTTTTAAAAGTTGAAATAGGAAAGCTTGATTCAGGCGTCAATTTTAAAAGTTAAAAAATAGGGAGGCTTGATACAGGCGTCAATTTTAAAAGTTGAAATAGGAAGGCGTGATACAGGCGTCAATTTTAAAAGTTGAAATAGGAAGGCTTGATACAGGCGTCAATTTTAAAAGTTGAAATAGGAAGGCTTGATACAGGCGTCAATTTTAAAAGTTGAAATAGGAAGGCTTGATACAGGCGTCAGTTTTAAAAGTTGAAATAGGAAGGCTTGATACAGGCGTCAATTTATAAGTTGAAATAGGAAGGCTTGATGCAGGTGTCAATTTTAAAAGTTAAAAAATAGGAAGGCTAGATACAGGCGTCAATTTTAAAAGTTGAAATAGGAAGGCCTGATACAGGCGTCAATTTTAAAAGTTAAAAAATAGGAAGGCAAGATACAGGCGTCAATTTTAAAAGTTGAACTAGGAAGGCTTGATACAGGCGTCAATTTTAAAAGTTGAAATAGGAAGGCTTGATAGAGGCGTCAATTTTAAAAGTTAAAATAGGAAGGCTTGATACAGGCGTCAGTTTTAAAAGTTGAAATAGGAAAGCTTGATTCAGGCGTCAATTTTAAAAGTTAAAAAATAGGGAGGCTTGATACAGGCGTCAATTTTAAAAGTTGAAATAGGAAGGCGTGATACAGGCGTCAATTTTAAAAGTTGAAATAGGAAGGCTTGATACAGGCGTCAATTTTAAAAGTTGAAATAGGAAGGCTTGATACAGGCGTCAATTTTAAAAGTTGAAATAGGAAGGCTTGATACAGGCGTCAGTTTTAAAAGTTGAAATAGGAAGGCTTGATACAGGCGTCAATTTATAAGTTGAAATAGGAAGGCTTGATGCAGGTGTCAATTTTAAAAGTTAAAAAATAGGAAGGCTAGATACAGGCGTCAATTTTAAAAGTTGAAATAGGAAGGCCTGATACAGGCGTCAATTTTAAAAGTTAAAAAATAGGAAGGCAAGATACAGGCGTCAATTTTAAAAGTTGAACTAGGAAGGCTTGATACAGGCGTCAATATTAGAAGTTGAAATAGGAAGGCTTGATACAGGCGTCAATTTTAAAAGTTGAAATAGGAAGGCAAGATACAGGCGTCAATTTTAAAAGTTGAAATAGGAAGGCTTGACACAGGCGTCAATTTTAAAAGTTGAAATAGGAAGGCTTGCTACAGGCGTCGATTTTAAAAGTTAAAAAATAGGAAGGCTAGATACAGGCGTCAATCTTAAAAGTTGAAATAGGAAGGTTTGATACAATCGTCGATTTTAAAAGTTAAAACATAGGAAGGCAAGATACAGGCGTCAATTTTAAAGGTTGAAATAGGAAGGCTTGATACAGGCGTCGATTTTAAAAGTTAAAAAATAGGAAGGCTAGATACAGGCGTCAATGTTAAAAGTTAAAAAATAGGAAGGCTAGATACAGGCGTCAATTCTAAAAGTTGAAACAGGAAGGCTTAATACAGGCGTCAATTTTAGAAGTTGAAATAGGAAGGCTTGATACAGGCGTCAATTTTAAAAGTTGAAATAGGAAGGCTTGATACAGGCGTCAATTTTAAAAGTTGAAATAGGAAGGCTTGATAGAGGTGTTAATTTTCAAAGTTAAAAAATAGGAAGGCTAGATACAGGCGTCAATTTTAAAAGTTGAAATAGGAAGGCTTGATACAGGCGTCAATTTTAAAAGTTGAAATAGGAAGGCTAGATACAGGCGTCAGTTTTAAAAGTTGAAATAGGAAGGCTTGATACAGGCATCAATTTCAAAAGTTGAAATGGGAAGGCTTGATACAGGCGTCAATTTCAAAAGTTAAAATAGGAAGGCTTGATACAGGCGTCAGTTTTAAAAGTTGAAATAGGGAGGCTTGATTCAGGCGTCAATTTTAAAAGTTAAAAAATAGGAAGGCTTGATACGGGCGTCAATTTTAAAAGTTGAAATAGGAAGGCGTGATACAGGCGTCAATTTTAAAAATTGAAATAGGAAGGCGTGATACAGGCGTCAATTTTAAAAGTTAAAAAATAGGAAGGCTAGATACAGGCGTCAATTTTAAAAGTTGAAATAGGAAGGCTTGATACAGGCGTCAATTCTCAAAAGTTAAAAAATAGGAAGGCAAGATACAGGCGTCAATTTTAAAAGTTGAGCTAGGAAGGCTTGATACAGGCGTCAATATTAGAAGTTGAAATAGGAAGTCTTGATACAGGCGTCAATTTTAAAAGTTGAAATAGGAAGGCAAGATACAGGCGTCAATTTTAAAAGTTGAAATAGGAAGGCTTGATACAGGCGTCAATTTTAAAAGTTGAAATAGGAAGGCTTGATACAGGCGTCGATTTTAAAAGTTAAAAAATAGGAAGGCTAGATACAGGCGTCAATCTTAAAAGTTGAAATAGGAAGGCTTGATACAGTCGTCGATTTTAAAAGTTAAAAAATAGGAAGGCAAGATACAGGCGTCAATTTTAAAGGTTGAAATAGGAAGGCTTGATACAGGCGTCGATTTTAAAAGTTAAAAAAATAGGAAGGCTAGATACAGGCGTCAATGTTAAAAGTTAAAAAATAGGAAGGCTAGATACAGGCGTCAATTCTAAAAGTTGAAACAGGAAGGCTTGATACAGGCGTCAATTTTAGAAGTTGAAATAGGAAGGCTTGATACAGGCGTCAATTTTAAAAGTTGAAATAGGAAGGCTTGATACAGGCGTCAATTTTAAAAGTTGAAATAGGAAGGCTTGATAGAGGCGTTAATTTTAAAAGTTAAAAAATAGGAAGGCTAGATACAGGCGTGAATTTTAAAAGTTGAAATCGGAAGGCTTGATACAGGCGTCAATTTTAAAAGTTGAAATAGGAAGGCTTGATACAGGCGTCAATTTTAAAAGTTAAAATAGGAAGGCTTGATACAGGCGTGAATTTTAAAAGTTGAAATAGGAAGGCTTGATACAGGCGTGAATTTTAAAAGTTGAAATAGGAAGGCTTGATACAGGCGTCAATTTTAAAAGTTGAAATAGGAAGGCTTGAAAGAGGCGTCAATTTTAAAAGTTGAAATAGGAAGGCTTGATACAGGCGTCGATTTTAAAAGTTAAAAAATAGGAAGGCTAGATACAGGCGTCAATCTTAAAAGTTGAAATAGGAAGGCTTGATACAGTCGTCGATTTTAAAAGTTAAAAAATAGGAAGGCAAGATACAGGCGTCAATTTTAAAGGTTGAAATAGGAAGGCTTGATACAGGCGTCGATTTTAAAAGTTAAAAAAATAGGAAGGCTAGATACAGGCGTCAATGTTAAAAGTTAAAAAATAGGAAGGCTAGATACAGGCGTCAATTCTAAAAGTTGAAGCAGGAAGGCTTGATACAGGCGTCAATTTTAGAAGTTGAAATAGGAAGGCTTGATACAGGCGTCAATTTTAAAAGTTGAAATAGGAAGGCTTGATACAGGCGTCAATTTTAAAAGTTGAAATAGGAAGGCTTGATAGAGGCGTTAATTTTAAAAGTTAAAAAATAGGAAGGCTAGATACAGGCGTCAATTTTAAAAGTTGAAATAGGAAGGCTTGATACAGGCGTCAATTTTAAAAGTTGAAATAGGAAGGCTTGATACAGGCGTCAATTTTAAAAGTTGAAATAGGAAGGCTTGATACAGGCGTGAATTTTAAAAGTTGAAATAGGAAGGCTTGATACAGGCGTCAATTTTAAAAGTTGAAATAGGAAGGCTTGATACAGGCGTCAATTTTAAATGTTGAAATAGGAAGGCTTGAAAGAGGCGTCAATTTTAAAAGTTGAAATAGGAAGGCTTGATACAGTCGTCGATTTTAAAAGTTAAAAAATAGGAAGGCTAGATACAGGCGTCAATGTTAAAAGTTTAAAAATAGGAAGGCTAGATACAGGCGTCAATTCTAAAAGTTGAAACAGGAAGGCTTGACACAGGCGTCAATTTTAGAAGTTGAAATAGGAAGGCTTGATAGAGGCGTCGATTTTAAAAGTTAAAAAATAGGAAGGCTAGATACAGGCGTCAATGTTAAAAGTTAAAAAATAGGAAGGCTAGATACAGGCGTCAATTCTAAAAGTTGAAACAGGAAGGCTAGATACAGGCGTCAATTTTAGAAGTTGAAATAGGAAGGCTTGATACAGGCGTCAATTTTAAAAGTTGAAATAGGAAGGCTTGATACAGGCGTCAATTTTAAAAGCTGAAATAGGAAGGCTTGATAGAGGCGTCAATTTTAAAAGTTGAAAAATAGGAAGGCTAGATACAGGCGTCAATTTTAAAAGTTGAAATAGGAAGGCTTGATACAGGCGTCAATTTTAAAAGTTGAAATAGGAAGGCTTGATACAGGCGTGAATTTTAAAAGTTGAAATAGGAAGGCTTGATACAGGCGTCAATTTTAAAAGTTGAAATAGGAAGGCTTGATACAGGCGTCAATTTTAAAAGTTGAAATAGGAAGGCTTGAAATAGGCACCAATTTTAAAAGTTGAAATAGGAAGGCTTGATACAGGCGTCAATTTTAAAAGCTGAAATAGGAAGGCTTGATAGAGGCGTCGATTTTAAAAGTTGAAATATGAAGGCTTCATACAGGCGTCAATTTTAAAAGCTAAAAAATAGGAAGGCAAGATACAGGCGTCAATTTTAAAAGTTGAAGTAGGAAGGCTTGATGCAGGCGTCAATTTTAGAAGTTGAAATAGGAAGGCTTGATACAGGCGTCAATTTTAAAAGTTGAAATAGGATGGCTTGATGCAGGAGTCAATTTTAAAAGTTGAAATAGGAAGGCTTGATACAGGCGTCAATTTTAAAAGTTGAAATAGGAAGGCTTGATACAGGCGTCAGTTTTAAAAGTTGAAATAGGAAGGCTTGATACAGGCGTCAATTTTAAAAGTTGAAATAGGAAGGCTTGATACAGGCGTCAATTTTGAAAGTTGAAATAAGAAGGCTTGATACAGGCGTCAATTTTTAAAGTTGAAATAGGAAGGCTTGATACAAGCGTCAATTTTAAAAGTTAAAAAATAGGAAGGCTAGATACAGGCGTCAATTTTAAAAGTTGAAATAGGAAGGCTTGATACAGGCGTCAACTTTAAAAGTTGAAATAGGAAGGCTTGATACAGGCGTCAGTTTTAAAAGTTGAAATAGGAAGGCTTGATACAGGCGTCAATTTTAAAAGTTGAAATAGGAAGGCTTGATACAGGCGTCAATTTTAAAAGTTGAAATAGGAAGGCTTGATACAGGCGTCAATTTTAAAAGTTGAAATAGGAAGGCTTGATACAGGCGTCAATTTTAAAAGTTAAAAAATAGGAAGGCAAGATACAGGCGTCAGTTTTAAAAGTTGAAATAGGAAGGCTTGATACAGGCGTCAATTTTAAAAGATCTCGAAAAACGCGTTAACTGGGAACTGCAGAGGATAAAGATGAAAATTCAAAAAAAGAAAGACTACGCATTTTTAAGGTCGATATCCAACAACATGTGTGCCAAAATTCATGAGTGTGGTAGAGGTATCACAGCACTAATTCACAGTACTAATTAGTTTTAGTGTTCAACTGATGACCGGAACCGGCCACCTCAAAACGGCTGATTGTGGGCAATCGGATGACAACGCTCCTGGAACATCGGTTCAACCGATTGCTGCCAAACATTTTGTGATGATTCATTAACCGCATTTTATTATCTTCTGCAATTGTTCAATTGTTAATATAAAATGATGTCATTGATACAATTCAATAAAGTTGAGAAAAAACACAATGTGTATTCTTATCTCTCTTGACGCCCCTTTACGGGATATACAAGTTAAACGGCATGCAAAGCTTACAATTGAGCGTACTTGAGGCAATCGCCAGTTCAAACCGGAAAAGTCAAGGTTTCACTCCATTTACTTAGGTTGCACTCCATTGACTGAGGTTGCAGTAAAATTACCAGTCGCACGCACTTGGGCGGTAAACGTGGCTCTCAGAGCCACGTTTACCGCCCAAGTGTGCGCGACTGATAATTTTACTGCGACATCAGTCAACGAAGTTTAACACTGTGAAAAATGTTCAGTTTAATGTAGTTTTTTTCGAGCGTCGACTTGTCTTGTCTAGTAGTTCACGGTATTATAATCGGAATCGGCATCAGAATCGGCCGATTGTGAGCTCAAATAACCTTTAATCGGTCAGCGACCATTTTGGGGAATCGGTTGAACACTAATTATTTTATCAGGCGACCATTATAATGTTCAGGCGGAACTTTTGGCATTCAAATATTTTTGTCAAGTATAGCCCTTCAGACGATCTGTTCTGACCCGAAAACAGGGAGCCATGCAACAAATAAGAGAGAGAAAGGAAGGGGAGTACGGTTCAAAGTAGCGGTCACTTGCACATATTTTTCAGGGAATTCCCAACAAAAACACAACAAAAACACACCGATGGTCAATTGTTTTTTTTTAGGTCCTAAACATCATCAAATCACCTTTTTTATTAATCTGGAATATTCAACAATAATGTAAGATGTTAGTAAAATGCTTCGAATGTTTATTGAAACAATATATGTTTCCAAGGCTGCTCAGTTTTGGAGATTGCATCGTTCCCGAGTGCACCTTTCAAGGCGGGTAACTCTAATTCGAATGTTTACTACAATGACAACTGCTTCAAATGTTTATTGAAACAATATATGTTTCCAAGGCTGCTCAGTTTTGGAGATTGCATCGTTCCCGAGTGCACTCTAATTCGAATATTTACTACAGTGATAACTGAAGAGGAAGTATCCTAAACGTTGGGTGGCATAAAAAAGGAAGAAAAACAAGAAAAGGGTAACAATCGCTACAGGACATTTCAGCTTCGTTGAATGACTTAATAAAATATCAAAGTCTTTAAAGCCTTGAAATAAACAGACTGCCATCTACATACTGAGTTCCCCAGAGGGTGAATTTCGTGATGCCATCCTGCACAACAGGGTAGCATTACCAATTTTCCCTCTGTGAACCTCAATCCGAATCAAGATATCAGGCCTAAACAGAAAGAGGTAGCAAGAGGATAATATGGGACAGCATCTGCAAATTCACCCTCCGGGGATCTCATTCTGCAAATGAAGATTGCTTATTTTCATACTTGCCCGGCGCCAGTTGTCTCCTATTACACAACACTATTGACGTCGCATGCGCAATACAAGGTCAGTCATTTGCAACGTATAACGTTTTGTTTGGACGACCCCCGAGGACACTTTCAACTTTCTTTCTAAAAACTGTTGTATTCACGCACATGGGTGGATCCACAGGTAGGGGGCTCACCCGGTGCTCCTCTATCTTTGTAACTCAATTTTTCAAGCAGCAAAGTGAACAGAGAACGCGGGATCATCCATGCTCATATACGGCCCCAAAAGCGGATCTTGACACGTTTCTCTCAAATTTATTTGACTTCACCTTGGAATTCTGTAAAATCAGGAATGCCAACAAGACAAAATTTATGACGGATCGCCCGGATGTCTTTCAGTTCTTATAATGGGAAAATATTCACATATCTACACGTTACCAAAGAAAATGCACATTTAAACGGCAATTGTTGTGCTGGCGTGGAGCTAGGTTATAAACGACTCGAACAGTTAGACTGAACAATCGATAAAACTTGCCTTTCCCTCATATTCGAAACTCTTCTCTTTGAGAAATGAGATCACACTGGAACTCCATCGAAACAAAACGGGGCTAAACATGCTGACGTATTCATTTCCACGGAGCCTTTTTCCTCCAGTGAAGCAGTTACCTGAAATATGCAGGACATACGGGGGGTGGGGCCTGGGAAAAAAATTGCAGACACCGATGCCTATTTTTTTGTTTTCAAACCATCTGAGGATCCACCCACCCCAACTGTGCATTTTTTCCCGATTTTACTAATTTTTCCGGTGTTGCCTGCACATCCCACCCTCCTAAATACAGGATTCAATCCTCCCATCCCCACCATAAACAATTTTCCTCAGATGTTTCCTAGAATGTCGACTGGTGGATACAGTAATTGATTATTATAGCAATATGAAACTCTATAATGATTTGTTGTTGACTTGAAATCAGCTCGGCATCACACAGATCAACATATAATGAGAGGGAAGCTGCCTGACTCAGTGAGTAGGTTCTGTGGTAATCACGGATGCTCGGTAGAGATTAAAAAAACACCAAACATATGTCTAGCTGTGAGACGTTTTCAAAATTCAGATTGAAAGCTGGTTTAGAATACAAAGAGAGGTCTCAATGGACAAACCGGCCTATTCAGATTGAGTAATGTGGGGTTGTGTACTGGAGCTATTACCTCAAGACTCATTATTCAACCAAACAGTGGCATTCATTGTCCCAGTATAATTGAAAACATTGAAAAGAGTCGTATGACCAAACTGATTATTTGGAGATAGTGGGTTTGGTCATACAACTCTTGTAATCTTTCTGCTTTTACAGTACAGACATGCTGAGTCGGTACTCTGCCAGTCTGAAGACGAGAATAATCATGCAACAACATGCATTTGCCTTATCAATAGAAGCTACCGAATGGCACAGGATGACACAAGCACATCTGCAGCACATAGTCCATCGGCAGGGCTGGGAGCAGTTAACGTTTCAAACGTTAACGTGTTAAATTATTTTAACAAAGTTAAAAAATTTTTAACTAAGTTATTAACAGGAATGATTTTGTACTCATCGTGACTCATCTAATGTATCTGTATAGGGCATCTATTTTTTCGTCTCACCCAGTTAACTGAAAGTGTGCCGCATTGTCGAGAGAACTATATTGACCATTTGAATCCAGGCGGACGCTTTCCCGGCCAGGAACATGACACTTCATAACGCCATTGTATTATAGGTCGGCTGTTCAGTGAACCTGCGAGGTAGACCAATCAGTATTTTCAACGTGCAGCCCCAAGGCTGCACGTTGAAAATATTGATTGGTCTACCCCAAATAATGAATATGGACTCTTCTAATTGCTGCCATTGAACTGGGATGGGAGATACCACTGGAGTTAAAAGGGTTAATAGCGTACGTAAGTAAGGTAAGTTCAATCACATTCAAGATCAAATCAGCAAAAATGGCCGGAATTGGTCTGTTATACTACAATTTTGTTCATTTTAACATTTAACGTCATTTAACACGTTAACGCAGAAATATTTAACACGTTAACGTGTTAAGGGAAATTTTAACTCCTCCCAGTCCTGTCCATCAGGTAATCTGCCCAGTGATCTGTGTGTTGCAAATTTAATTATTAAATCAATGGATTCTAGTTTTTTTAAACCTGTTTTGCAAAGAAGGATATGCGCCTACAGTTAAAACTAGAAGTCCTGTCACGAACTGTGCGCGTATCTAGGCTTAATTGTGAGTAAGAATTGCGCGCAATTGCCATATCGAATGACATCCAAAGCACGACACGTTCTTCTGGTTACTCATAGCAAACACAGGCAATGTTTCAACCAATGGACCTCCGGGTTACCTGGAGGTCCATTGGCTGAAACATTGCTTGTGCACAGGCCATATGTACAAAATATGTAGCCTTACTATGGTCATAACGCGTAGATTAACGCGCAGATCGACGTGCCATTTGTGCGCATTTCATGACAGGACTTCTAGTTTTAACTGTATATCCAGCAGCTGGGTGTGCAAGTATCAAATAAATGTGCGTATACTGTAAAGACAACTGTCTAATAATTAACATTTTGGTAAAGAAACTCTGAAGAGACCCAGACAATAGCCGTGGCAGCGTGAGGAACATTTACATCACTGATCCGTGCTGATGCGTGTGGCTGCAGTTGACATGTTTGAGACTTGGAGAAAAGAAGATTGTTACTAACCCACCTAGGAGGGGGTTTTTCACACCAAAATTATTTACAAGTTTAAGGGATTAGCCGAATACGTCCAGTTTGAAATTCCCAAACCCTCTTGTGACTCGCAGGCAGCCCCCATCCCCTCTCCGTGACGTCTGGAGTGCCACACCCCAGCGTCCTTTCATCGTTACCTTACAAAATTGAGACGTCCAGTGTCATCCTCCCCAACTCTTAATGCCTCTTGGGTATTTTGTTAGTGTTTTCTGTACAGTTATCCCGAACACGAGTTATTATCTGGGAGGAATTTATACTGGGTGGGTGCTTCCAAATCTACCCAATATATAAAGGAAATTGTATTCAGATGACAGAAAACAATGAAAACGTGTTTCAACTATTTATCCAACAATGACGTTTGGCAGAGCACACCAGGAAGCCTATGTGTTTTTCACGTGGGCCAAGTTGTTCACAAATTTCAAACAGCACGTAGATGAGTCAGACACGTTTTGTCGTGAAGTTTCGCTCCAATGCAGATCGACCCATTCTAATAAATCGAATCAAACATTATTTTATATACGGGGTAATCTATACTTTGCTTGAGATTCTTCAGAAGCCTGGTACAAATCCACAAACAGTACACGGATATTGGGCGGATTTGGAAACACCCACCCACCCACTGAAAGTCTCAGTTTTGTAGGGCAAGGATCGAAGTGCGCTGGGTTGGGGCACCCAAGCGTCACAGAGATGGAATGGAGGCTGCGATTCACAAGAGGGATTGGTAATTTTCCATTTTGTTTTTGGGGAAGAGAGTACCAAACCACTTGTACGCCACTGGTTGCGTAATTTTCAATTGCAAGACATTTCGTCCCTATTCAGTTCGACCCAGACAATAGTCGTGCCAGCGTGAAGAACGTTCATATCATTGAAATGTGCCGATGCGTGTGGCTGCAATTGACTGTTGGAGACTTGGAGTTCATACTACGATAAAAGAAGATTATTATCAAACCACCGAGGAGGGGGTTTTCCACCAAACAATTATTTACAAGTTTAAGGAATGAGTAGAATACGTCCGGTGTGAAATGCATTCCGCAACCAGTGGCGTAGAAATCATGTAAGTGGGTTGGCAGCCCACCCCCACCCCCAAACAAAATGGAAGCCCCCAAACCCTCTTGTGACTCCCAGCCTGCATCCCATCTCGATGGCGCTTGGGTGTCCCAACCCTGCGCCCTTCGATCCTTGCCCTACAAAATTGAGACTTCCAGTGCCACCTCCAACCCTTACTGCCTCTTGGGTATTTTGTTAGTGTTGTTTGCGCAGTTATCCCCAACACGAGTTATTAACTGAGTGGAATTTACACTAGGTGGGTGTTTCCAAATCTGCCCAATATCCATGTATTCTGCTAATCCCTTAAACTTGTAAATAATTGTTGGGTGGAAATCCCCACCCAACCCCCCCCCCCCCACCCCCACCCCCTCGGTGGTGTGATACATCCTTGTTTTGGGCGAGATTTTGTAGGCTGTGTTTTGACTTCAAAGTAAAGTTAGGCCTAAATTTTCGTATTTAACAATATTATGGCAATTAAATATCCTAAAACTCATTCCGCTGTGTTTTTTTTTTTTTTTTTTGTCGCTTGAACAAATACCACAAACTGAGATCCATACAATGAGGGAGTCCAAAACCTAGACTGTTAAATTTAAGCCTTTACTCATTGATTCTCCAGGTGATAACTGGTAGGGTGGTGAGTCACTGACCACCCTCAAAGCTTTTTTCAGAGGTAAATGACAACCCGCGTAACACAGTGCGAAAAGGCAGGGAATTGCTCGCTCTGAGGCGATGAAATAGCAGGCACACAACCACAGAGGAAAAAAAAAGAAGCAGTCCTGTTCTTTTTCGAAGTCCGAGTTTACTCTTGAACTCTATTGAAAATGTGATAGGGGAGGCGGGGTGGAGTGGGTGAAGGTGATGCCTTGGACTAAAGTGAGCTAACCCTGTGTCTTAGAAAACAGGTGGCAGACCATATACAGCCCCGCCCCGTCTTCACAAAATACCAAACGTGCATTGGATTTTAAGAAAAAAAAGATTCGTTTTGTTATTTTTTGTTAGGCGTATGCCGAACAGTCGCGGTCAAAACAAAGCAACGATTGAATGGTTTTCTCACACGAAGGATAAACTAAACGCGTGCACACCTATTTGTTGTTACATTATTGTAATAACATGTTTGCTACAACCGAAACAATCAGCTCTTTCTTTGAGTGACATATTAATTGGCACGAATTAAATTTAATCCCAATCACCCGACGTCACGACGGATCACTCGAAAGTATTTTCCATTTATTAAAACTTGATCATTCTCCCGAAAAACGCTAATCCTCAACACTTGCGTTTGCAGTGAAAGATTATTAGTTTGATCGGTCCCTCAGCACTTGCGTTTGCAGTGAAAGATCATTAGTTTGATCGGTCCGCAGCGGATTTTAATCCGTTCCACCCGTTGTCGCTGCCATAGAAATCGGATATAAAAAGACTTTTTCCGATTCCTATGGTCGCTGCCGCTGCGGCGGCTTTTTGTGGTACAATGCCTCGCGCGTACAGTAACCAAAACAATGAAATGTTTAGCGCAGAACCACTGAGAACCCTCCATACAGGCCACAGAGAATCTGTTGAACCACTTTTGTTGTGTACCATATCCACTGAGGTCTAAATTGTGCATATTTTAAAACGATTCTCGGTGCCCAACTTAAATTGTTTTCATTCCCAATATATTTCGTTTCCAGTCTATCACCTCAGATTCCTTTAGGAATCTAAAGGAATCTGAGGTGATAGACTGGAAACGAAATATATTGGGAATGAAAACAGAAATTGAACGGAATTTTATTATGCCTACAAATTGGTTAAAAATCCACCTAATTGCCCATAAGATAGAAATTCTATCAGACCCCTCTAGGTTTGTGCAGCCTATTTTCCTGCTTAAAACATAAGTTACGTCTCCCCCAGATGAACGGAGCCTTAGTCGACAACCCTGCTACTTGATACATGCAACGGGGTTGATAAATACCCCCCCCTCCCCCCCCCCCCCCCCATCTTACTCGTGTGACTAGACATCTGCTCTGCGAACGTATTTGCTGGGTGAAAAGACACGATTTCAACATAGAAACTTACATCAACAGAGAATCCTCTGATTGCTCATAGAATCCGAGAACCGATTGGGCAGTCCTTTGAGATCCGATGCTTTGGCAAACCTAGATCAATTTTGTAGTGCCTATAAATGGATTTGTAATTCCGATAAAAGAAATGTAAATTGATTAAACGGATTAATAATTCGATTAAACAGATGAACAATCCATCTACTTTGACTAGTAATTCGATTAACTGCATTAATTATGTGATTAAACAGGTCGTTATCTCAGTTTTCGGTAAATCTGAAGAAGAGGGGACTCTGAAATTTATTTTTAAAATATCTGGTAGCCTTCTTTTTCTGTTTTTATTTTCATTCCATATCATGTTCCCAACAAGTAATAACATTTTAACCCTTTACCCAACGTAACGGACAAAACCGGCCAGCGTTATTCACAAAAATCGCCAATTAATTTTCATTATTTTTTTCATTCTTTGTCTCAAAAACATAGGATATCACCCCTCTTTGGAACGAGCTCGTCGAGCTTGTTCCAAAGAGGGGTCATAACGTATGTTATTGAGACAAAAATTGAAAAAACATTAGTTATTCAAGAATTTTGTTTGCAAGTGTCGTCTGCTTTTCATGTTAGGTAAAGAGATAAGGTCCAACAATATCATATTTATTGGATTTTTCAACCCTTTTCGTGCTATAAATTTAACAAACTGAGAAACAAAATCTCCCTCTTGAAGTGGACTGTGAAAGTGTCAATGTCACTGTAGCTTAACTTGACCGTGTGTAGTGTTTGATAACAAGGATAATTTCACTGTTTATGAAAGGATTATGGGTCGCGGTGGCTCAGTAGGTAGAGGTGCAGACTGCAAGCTGAGAGGTCCTCGATTCGAATCCCATCTGCGGCAACCGCGTTGTGTCCTTGGGCAAGGCACTTCACCCCCATTGCCTACGTGGGGGTACGGTGGCGTTGTGTACTAATGCGTACTGCACGTCCATGGTGCACCTGTCTTCAACCAATGCTGCTTTTAGTATGTTGAGGAGCTGACAGCTGCCCGCCGTTGCTCGGTGGTTCTCTCCAGGTACTCCGGCTTTCTCCATCCGTAAAACTGCCGTGGTCATGATTAGCCATTGCGTGCAGAAATATGTGACCTTCAACACCAATAAATAAATCAATATGAAAGGATTATGAAATAAGACAAGAATTGTGATAATTGAGAATATGTTAATGTTTCTTTCATGCTATGTTTTCAATAAGAATAATGTGACGTGTAGACTGTACTAAAGAATTGAGGCCTGGGTTAATGTGGCCATCAGAGTTAATGTCTGTCAGCCAAAGTTACCAAGTCACAGTAACAGTATTCCGAAACGAGTTAACCTACCAAGATACAATGAAATCCCTTCATAAATATAACTCGCAGATTTTGCTAAAGGAATTTAAGTCATGTAATGGTACGGCGGTCACGGTTGACCAATCACGACCAAAATAGGAGTCTCTTCTAGATATCACACCAAGTTATCCTACCAAGTTACATTGAAATCCCTTCATAAAAACAACTTGTAGACAGTGCTAACGGAATCTAGGTCATGTGACCAAAATAGGACTGTCTCATCTCGATATCATCCCGAGTTATCTTTGCAAGTTACAATGAAATCGCTTCATAAATGTGAACTGTAAACTGTTAACAAATCTAGGTCACGTGCCCGTGCGGCCATCACTGAAGACCGATCGCGGCCTAAATAGGATGTTCTTATCTGGACCTTAGACCGAGTCAACCTACGAATTTATAACAAAATCCTTTCACAAATGCAAGCATCAGACTGTGCTAAAGGAATCTAGGTAATGTGGCCCTGTGGCCATCACGGTTGACTACCAAGTTACAATGAAATCCCTTCATAAATAGGATCTGTAGACTGCTAAAGGTTTTCGGGTTTCGGGCCCGCGCAGCCGTCGCGGTTGACCGATCGCGACCAAAAGCGAACGTTCTTCTCTAGACATTATGCGGAACCATCCTACCAAGTTACAATGGAATCCCTTCATAAATATGACCTATATACCGTGGTATAGGTTTTCGAGTTTCGGGCTCACATAGCCGTCATCTAGATATGATCTCCAATCTGCATATGAAATTTCGTGATGATCGGACAAGAACTACGGGGAGTAGCCTGTGCTAAAGAAAATGTGGACAGACTGACAGACTGACAGGCTAGTAGACTAACAGACGTACAGACTTCCACGCGCGTGATAGCAATAGTTTATGTTGACTTTATCAAGTTAAGTTAAAAATGGGAGACACCCATAATACTTAAGGATCAGAGTATAGTAAGGGCAAGGGTTAGCAGTGGCCTGCTAACAATTATCCTCGGGGGCGCGGTGGCGTCGCGGTAACCGGTTCACGTCAGATTACCGAAGTTAAGCAACGTCGCGCGCGGTTAGTAGTTGGATGGATGGCTATTTCAGCGACTGATTCGTGCTTCCGCGTTGTGTTCTTGGGCAGAGCACTTAACCCCGATTGCCTACATTTGGGCACGATGACGCTGTGTACTAAGGCGTACTGCACGTCGACGGTGCGCATGTCTTCAACCAATCTACAGAGGTACATTGTTCAGAGTTACGATGTTGGAGAGCTGACAGCTGCTCGTCGTTGCTCGGTGGTTCTCTCCGGGTACTCCGGCTTCCTCCACCCGTAAAACTGTCACCGCCATGATATGACCCTGGCTGTTAATGTGTCGTTAAACCCTAATAAATAAATAAATAAATAAATAACACTTATCCTCACTATACTGACCCTAATGATTTCTCCCAGTTTTTTTTTTTTTCTAGTAGCAGGTGGTGCTTTATAATACACGCATAACATAGTCAAGAGGGAAGTGTGTACGGTTGTCAATTAGGGCTGTCACGATTTTTCAATTTAGAAATCGATTAATCGTCGCAAATAATCGATAATAATCGATTAATCGTACCTAGATGACCCCCACCCCTCTCCCTCTCTTTGAAGTCGGCAAAAATGAAGTTCAAGTCAGCTGACCTACCTCAAGTAAACAACGAAGACGATCAACTTTTAGGTTCATTCAAAGCCTTGATGTTCTGAACTTTTGAACCGTCAGTGTAATAATCAAGACCGGTCGGCAGTTGCGATCTTCGCAACTGCCGACCGGTCTTGATTATTACACTGACGGTTCAAAGATTCAGAACATCAAAGCTTTGATGAATGTACCTGGAAGACAATTGCTTCCAACGTCTTCTTGGGGTTTAACATCGATGTTCTTAACTCAATACCTTTAGAAACAATAGTTTTTTTCATCAAATTTTCTTTTAATTATTAAACATCTAAAACGGGATACAATTTACCGATTATTCGACAACGAAAAATACTAATCGATTTCGCTGTGACCGATCAACAATCGATTAATCGATTGATCGTGACAGCCCTATTGTCAATCAGTCCGCAAAATGGGCTTATAAAAATGACATAAGAGAGTTAACTCTAATTTTTTTTTTTACTAAATGTTCTAAAAATATGCTGTAGAGTAGTGAAAAATGAAAAAAACGTTCAGCAGACCATGTATTTTTAAAAATAAATTGCAGGCGTCAGCTGTATCTAATTTTTTATGGCTGATCTACCCTGTCGTAGAACCCATTTGACAGAGTTACATCACAAGATAATCGTTTCAAACGCCAAATCATATCAATCGGCTACCCTGCATGCCAAACACTTTACCACTGACTCCAGAAATGTATTCCTTTGGGTAATATCCAACATCAAAATAAGGTAAGTTTTAGTATACATATATGACATCGAACCTGCATATGAAATATATATATTTATATATATTTCCGGCACCGGATTAGATAATACTCCAGCTTTCTGATGTTTTACCTCACAATTTGCACGCCCGATGACCTAGGTATGTATAGCAGCTATTTTTAGTATATTATAATCGCTTTCTATGCGTATTATATAAATATGCATGTAGTTGTAGACGAGCGAGTGTGTCTATTTGAATTGGATAATAAGAAGTCGACAGACTGTGAATACATTAACAAAAGACTGCTTGCAAACTTGTAAGAATTAAATTGCAGTGGTGAAATTAAATTTTTCTAAATATGGGTATTAATTTTAAAGTTAAGGGGACGTCCAACCTAACTCTGATCAAATTTCAGGTAATTTTCTTCGAAGTTTAAAAAAGGCCCAAAATGAATAACCCCAATACATTTTATACCAAAATGCTTTGGAATGAAACATAGAACATGTGGAATCTGAAATTGGCCATAGAGCTGCTGCCATGTATAGATAGCACCACCTGAAAGTCTGATATGGCATAAGTAAGAGAACAAAATTTTTACAATAAAATACCTTAAAATAAAATAACAGCTGTATTCTAGAAACATTGAAGTACATACTCGATGAAATATGTTCCTAAATCTTGCAAGTGAAAAAGAGCGAGACCAAATGTTATATGTGGAGTGCTCAGTGATTGAAGGCAGACATTTACTTCTGTTTATGTTTTGATTTGGGGAGGTTCAACAACGGTCAACTTGAAGGAGTCCTCTAGAAGTATGGAAGGACAAACGGGTGTCTACCCATATAAAGATATATGTGCCACTGTGGTGGTTTGGAAAGAAACTATGATATTCTCCTCTGTAGAATGCAGTGTAAAGTTATACATTGTAATTGAACATATGTATTTACAAACCCCTTGCACTGTAACCCCTTTTATCCCATGCATCAATTTGATAGTGATTAAATTGTTAAATTTGTCTGGTTTATCAATAATTATTACCACTTTGCAGGGCGATTCCTACTGCATTAATGTCGATTTAACGGGCAATCATATCCTCTATTGCTCGGTAGTCACGTGATAGGAGGGCCGCTAATGGAAAACAAAATTCATTATCGGCCCTCTTGTCACGTGACGTCTTTTAGAATTGAAAATTTAGAAATGAGGCGAGAACTCGCAAGGAAAAGTTGATGCTTTCGCCATGTTGCGGTCTTGTTGATCGACAGCAACAGAAACAAATGACACGTGGCCATGTTGTCAGTTGTAGCTGATTCGTCATCTTTATTGCGTGCATTACCTCCCTCGCTGGAAGTGGAAGACGGAATGTTTCTGTTTTATTAAATTTTGTGTCTTTTGACTGCTGGGATATCATTTTGGAAATGTGTAAAATTACAAATTACGTAGTGGTAATAATAGTAATAACATGATTGTTGTCGGGCATAATGGTTCGTGAGCGGCCCTGCATCGATGTTGAACAGCCCTTGGGCTTATTAACGGCCCTCGACTTCGTCTCGGGCCTTTAATAAACCCTCGGGCTGTTCAACATCGATGCAGGGCCGCTCACGAACCATAATGCCCTCCAAAATCATGTTATTGTTTAAGTAACATTGGTTCTTTCACTCTTGGACACCAATATACTCATGCTATCCGTTGGAGAAGAAATAAGAGTAACTGCAATAAGCCACCAAATGTACATAAAAGTACGCTGTTATTCCAAACACATCAAATTAAACCTACATAACCATTATTGCCTGTACTTTTTCAAAAAAGAGGCTTATTGGCATATTGAGATCAGAAGGGCACATCCAGTAGGTCTCTCATTAGGTGTTCACGTATTTTTTCAAGAACGCAGTATGTAGAGAAATCCCTAAAAGGACACGAGAGAGCTCCATTTGATAAGAAATATTTCGGAGGGGGGGGGGGGGGGGGAGTATGCCCCATCCCTTGTACATGTATGCATGTACCTTCGGCACTCATGGCATATGCCTTTTTCATCAACGTTTAACCCTTTTTGAAAAATCCTGGCGACACACATGCTTCAAACACTATCAAACAGGTAACCGACCAAATATCATTCAAATTGGCGTAGGAGTGGTTGAGATACAAGGGAAAATGTTGGTACGGACGGACGGACGGAGGCCTCTACGGCACTAGATACCCCTTCGACTTTTCAAGTCGGGGGCATAATAATCACAACACACCCAGCTTATCAATTCATAATTTCAGTAAAATAAACAGAATTATCAATTTAAATTAATTTATAGATGACGGAAAAATATTTGGCTTCTGTCACCCTCTCGTACTATGACCAAACACATCTACAGACACTTTGTTGCTGACAAACGAAAATCAACGCACGTGGTCTGGTGTGTCAGGTTAAAAAGCAACTCGGCACAGATACTGAAGAAATTGCGAATATGTCGGGTATATCATTTGTTTAAATTTCAAATGCGGATAGTTTTGACCGTGGATTCGATAATTCGTTTGGGTTTTGACCATCACGGTCACGCTGACCGCTGTTATGTTTATTATGATATGCAAATTGGGAAAATGAGATCTGTCACATTTGTCAGTCAACATCGATGACAAAAGACACTGATCGACGCTCATGTTGGTATGGTTGTTTGCAAGAAAAAACTAAATTCACAGCATCGTCCAATCGCGCCTTATTTAAAAGCGCGATTGCATCATTTTCAACCCACCTTCCATCGGTCGGAGGGGGGGGGGTGGCATTGCGGTAACCGGTTCTCGTCAGATCACCGAAGTTAAGCAACGTCGAGCCCTGTTAGTCCTCGTATGGGTGACCGTCTGAGCGATTGATTCGGACTCCCGCGTTGTGCCCTTGGGCAAGGCACTTAACCCAGTTTGTCCACATGGGGGCAGGATGATGCCGTGCACTAAGACGTACTGTACGTCGATGGCGCGCATGTCTTCAGCGAATCTAACGCTGCATGTGCTGCAGTGCGGTGTTACGATGTTGGGGAGCTGACAGCTGCTTGTCGTTGCTCGGTGGTTCTCTCCGGGTACTCCGGCTTCCTCCACCCGTAAAACTGTCACGACCATGATCAGCCATTGTGCATAAGTATGTGGCCTTAAACACCAATAAATAAATAATAATCTTCCATCGGTCCTTTGCGGACATCAACACAGTCGCGGCAGAGATCCTTGGTTACTTGGAAGTAAATAACTTCACAGCATCAGTGGAAATCAACACGCTCAATATAGTTCCAGCTCTCTTGGAATATACTTCGCGAAAAAGGTGATTTCTGAAGCATTCGGCTTACTTGTTATGAATATTACTTTATTTTATGTATATCGTCCCGATTTTATACACTCCGTTATTTTTTCTCACAAGTGGTTGATGTTATCTTTTTAGTGCGCAGTGATTCAGATTTTCGTCAGCAAAAAGGTTCAGACAGCCTGTAAATATTGGATGTCGGTGGAGGGAATTTCAAAGCATTTTTTGCAGTTATGGCATTAACTGCTCAAGTGTTTGCTGTAACATGTTTGCAACTCCGCTCATACGTTGTCTCAAACAATTAAAAGGCGTGATCACGTCCTTGCATTTTTACGATCGCCCAAAATGCATATTCCTGCAAGAACCACATTATGATCACATGACCGGAATAAACATCATTGAAACATGGCCATATCCGAACATCCAAATTGTGTGTTGGTGGTATTGCATTACAACATCACAACACACCAGAGTGTGTGTCATAAAATGCTTTCTCCGAGTCTGTAGCAAGTTACTTTGAGGACAAGGCTTTCGAATCACCGATCATTTTGTTGTTTTACGGTTCGGTACTTATGCCGTTGGCAAATTAATTTTCTTCATAATCATAAAATTGACTTTTTTCCTGAAAAAAAATATAAAAAAAAATTTCTACGCACTTTTCTCATTATTTTGATATATAATTTGCCTTTCCTCACTTCTCTTATCTGTTTTGGGGACATTTGAAAAAATGTCAACAAATTGACCAAAGTTAGGTTGGACGACCCTTAACCCTTTGAGCTATTTTGATATACGCTTACGAAGGTAACTAATTCTGGCCGCGTGGTTTTCTATTGCGAGTTTCGCGTATCGAGATTAGCCATCTTTGAAAACAAAACATTGCGGAATATCTCTCTCTCTCTCTCTCTCTCTCTCTCTCTCTCTCTCTCTCTCTCTCTCTCTCTCTCTCTCTCTCTCCTCTCTATCTCCCTTTCTGTGCTTTGTCTTTCTGTGCTCTGTCTCTCTCTCCCCATTGTAATCGTAAGGCGCTGCTTGATGTAATAGGGCTATACCCGGTAATCAAAAAGCTGCAATAGTCTCAAATGTTGTTTATGTAGCCCGACTTCTCCAAGGGCACACATGGTCTCTGGTGGCAGGTGATACAATGGAGAAAGTGGTATGGGATATGTTTTATTAAACAGGAGTATTCCCCCAGAGTTGTCTGGCAGGCGAATCCTCGTTTCATCAACATCTGATGTTTCTTATCATGTTCTGGATATCCTCGAACCCAACATTCCCTCTAATACAAGCTACGATTAGTTACAACTGTTCCTGTCCTGAAGTCTCCTTTCTGTTCTCCAGCAACCGAATCGCTTCATTGGAACAAATCGGGTCAGATCGATCATTCTGCAGGGATTATATTTCATCTAAATTTAGGAGAATCAATTTGGATTTTCGCAAAAACGTTTGCGAGAATCCATACCTGCCACGCGTGTCGCAGGAGTCCATGAGGTCACCATGGTTGAATCTCTGTTGTATACTGATAACACATATTAACCCATTACCCAAGACAGCTTTTTAATTTTTAAAACATAAGCGGAATTTGATAATTTTAAAAAAATAAACAATATGTACCAATAAAACCTTACAAATATGGATGTTATTGGAACCGGTTGAATGAGCCGGTTCCATTGACAGGCATATTTGTATAATTTTATTGACAAAGTGTCAGGATATTTCAGGTCATGTTAGCCTCGTACTGTTTAATTTGCAGCCGCTGTGTTAGGTAAATGGTAAAATTGACACAATGTTTTTCACGCGAATACTAGAAGAGGTGCAGCGAGAATCTACTTAGATTCTCGCTGGTTTTGTTGCGCGAATCTTTGCGTGAATAGATTCTCGGTATCTCGTCGAAATACAAGCCCTGTTCTGCCTAAGGCACAGTGCTGATGATTGACTGGCCTCTGCAGCAATAGACGTATCAGTTTGTCTCTACTTGTATAAGTCTTTGAGGTTCATAAGAAAGTGTCAAGCTGGTGAGAATCACTATAAAGTTCTAGTTATTTCTGCAAACCCACTCTTCTTGTCATTCGTGTGGCTGAAGGCTACTGCCAGGGTCGCCGTCACAGTCTCCTAATTATACTAACATCGTCATGTTCTACTGTTCCTTGTACTTCTACTGGCTTCGTCCAAAATTACAGCCCTCTCCCTCCACTACTGTCCTTAATGGGCATAGTCAGTGTTATTACTAGCTTTGGTCACCATTCGTGGGCTTGGTAGTGGATGTTCATATTGTGTCGTCATTAATACCATACCCCATGAACACAGCTATAGGTCTAGCTCCTACGCGGGACTGATGCACTCTAAAATTCAACCCAAATCAACAGGGTTGAATGAATCTGAAGCTTTGGTCACCACTCATGGGCGGATTCAGAGGGGGCGCACCAGGCGCGCACCCCTGGATGTTCATGTTTTATCGCTGATAATCCCGTAACCCATGAACACAGCTATAGGTCTAGCTCCTACGCGGGACTCGTGCTCTCTAAAAGTTAACCCAAATCAACTGGGTTGAATGAATATGAACCCAAATGGGTTCATATTCACTCAACCCAGTTGGTTTGGGTTGATTTTTAACCTAATTGATTTTAGAGTGCACGAGACCTATTTGGGTTCATATTCACTCAAACCAGTTGATTTGAGTTAATTTTTAACCCAACTGAATTTAGAGTGTCTGGGCCGATATAAATTGGCCTCATTTCTTCAACACTTAAATCCTGAAATATTTTGGTTTAAACATTGTAGTCGGGTAGTCATGTGTAAAGAAGCCAGCGGAGGGCTACACTGACCTTCCATGTTTCAACATTTTCCCATGAGACTTCCCAGACCCCGCAGACAAGAGTGGGATACCCGTCTCATGCTCTCCACAAACTCGCCGCTACGATCGTCGGGTGATGCTTCGCATCATGACCCATGATTGAAATGTGGCGCCCCCTCAAACACAGTACCTTGGGTCCGTCACTGCGGCACTGTCACCTAGCACTGTACTTCCGGCATGTACCACTGTAGGCCACGGTTCGTATCACGACGAACCCTATGCTTGGCATGTACAGCTGTTTATAAACTAATCCACTAGTGTCGAGTGGGGTGGGGAAGGGAGAACTGCCCCAGGGCCGGTGATTTTTGTTATTTTAAAAAAAAAATGTCGCTTAACAAATCGTTACGTCTGAGGTGAAAGTAGTGGGAAAGGTTTTGACACGGGCCTCAGACTCTAGTTAGAGGTGGCAAGAGTACGAAGTTGCATTAGTGACCAGGTTCCATTCATATAAAAACCCACTTGTTCCAGTTTGTCTGTTCTACACCGGTGTTTCCTCCACGGTCACGATTATCGTTGGAGACAAATACAACATACACATAGAAATAAGGTAATAAATTCCAAATTGTAAGGAAATAATGGAGTAGATATTGTCAAGAAAATGCAGGAGAATGCTTCTCCTAGCACAACTTTAAAAACATTTCTGGTGGAGGGCCAAAATCCCCCAACTCCCTGCCTTATCGCTTCGCGCCTCCGGGGTGCGCGCGGGGCCCTTAACGCCCATTCTATGTCCACGGATCCCGTCCTCGCTCTTAGCTGCCCTGAACTACAGTTTAAACTAGAAGTCCTGTCACGAATTGTGCGCTTATCTAGGCTTAATTGCGCGTACGAATTGCGCGCAATTGCCATATCGAATGGCATCCAAAGCATGGCGGGTTCTTCTGGTTACTCATAGCAAACACAGGCAATGTTTCAGCCAATGGACCTCCGGGTAACCCGGAGGTCCATTGGCTGAAACATTACTTGTGCACAGGCCATATGTACAGATTGTGATGGCATTACTATGGCCATAACGCGTAGATTAAAGCGCAGATCGACGTGCTATTTGTGCGCATTTCATGACAGGACTTCTAGTTTTAACTGTACTCTCCTCTATGTCTGCCTCAATAAGTAATCGAATACTGTCTATCAGCTCTTACGAGTCTTTGCATCCAGTGTGACTGTAAGAAATGAGCGCCAAAATGCAGTAGGTTGTAAGACAGGAACTCTACAAGCGCTGGAGGGCGGGGTGGGGGGGGGGCACAAACTACTTAAAGAGCACCGATAGTCTCAAAAAGCGGAATGCTCGTTCGCCTCTTGACACATCTCGGTTAAAAAAAGAGATGCTGATGCTCAGTCGGTTGTTAGCAGAGACGTTTTCTGTCCTAAATGATCTCGGATGAAGTGGGGGTGTCCACCTTTAGCTTTTTAGTTGCACACACTTCCCTGTTTAGGTAAAATTCCGATTACCACTATAGAAGTTCCGAGCGGGAAATTACCCGTTTCAAATTTTCCAAACTACAGGTTTTATGATGCAAAATTCCATTTGTGCACACTCTCTTGAGTCTTGACTGTAAATTATCCAACCGAGGCTCTCGGTAGTCACAAATTCCAACTACATAATAACTATTTGGGAGGGAGGAGGGACTTTTACTACTTTTCAATCAACACTTGGTAAGGCTGGGAGGTTTTTCGGTTCGGAACCTAACCGCAAGACCCAGCAAAAAATCGACCGAACCGTTTTACTGTGTGTGTGCATAAACTGATTGAACTATCTTGCAAGGAGGGAACTGTACTAGTTACCACCATGAACTCTTGTCACTATTCATTTATTTATTTATTTATTTATTTATTTATTTATTTATTTATTTATTTATTTATTTATTTATTTATTTATTTATTTGTGTTTTAGGTGACATACATGTACTTATGCACAGTGGCTAACCATGACCGTGACAGTTTTACGGGTGAAGGAAGCCGGAATACCCGGAGAGATCCACCGAGCATCAACGAGAAACTGCTGGCTCCTCAACATTCTAACTCTGTTCAAGCTCTGCTCAAGCAGGGTTACATCGGTTGAAGACATGTGCACCATCGACATGCAGTACGCCTTAGTACACGACGTCATCGTGCCCCTTTCTCGATTTTAAGTAACAAAGTCGGCTGTGTATTACAGCATGGTATAAATAAAACAAAGAGGTACATGTGCTAGGGTAGGTAATCCGATTTAAACTACTCCTAGAAATTAGGGTTTAAATCTGATTACCGACCCTAGTACCTGCTTATTATATATTTATACCATGGCTACCTATTCTACTATATATGAAAAGCCTATGACATAAATGTTTGCTTTTTACACCAACCGTGGTGAACACGCTAGCAATGGGATTTCAGTTGTTAAAATTTACACCTACAGTGGAACTACATCCAAGTTAACCTTTGGTGACGTCGACCTGAATGCGAACTTGTCTAAATTTATTGCACGTTGCCATGCGAAGAGTGAAATGAAAGTGGCAATTATTTATTACATTTTTAAATGAGTTTACCCCATAAAACGCCCAAAATTAACAAACATGCATTGTCTCGTGTTAATAAAGCATCCATAACTCGAAATAGTATGTTATTATGTTAATAAAATGAAAAGGCCCTGCTTCTCTTTCTTTTTCTTCTATCTCGTTTTGGTGATAAAATTGACAGAAGAAGTACCTACCACCGATCCTCATGTAAATAAAAGCAAATTCGCACGCATGTGCGGCTCTGCTCAGTAAAATCGAGAAAAAATAATAGCAACTCTTAATAATCTGACGATCAAGGTATAAAAATAATTTACCCAAAGTAGCTTGGTATACCAAATGTTCACCACTAGTGGTGAAGTGGTGTTAACCGCGCGCCAAAGGCTCGCGGTTAACACCACTTCACCACTCGTGGTGAACATTTGGCACACCAAGCTACTATGGGTATATTCTACATATATGACTCCTAAATGGCTCCTAACTCCCATATATATAACCACTACCGCATTACGTATATTATGTGTTCGCACAAAACACTAAAATGAATTATTAGCATTTTAAAAGATATGGCAATTTGCCAACTCAAAATATTACCCACGCGTGGATTTTGACCTTTGCACACCGGCCATGCTGAAGGTGTGGTAAGTTTCATAACAGTCTCCCGTATAAATAGGGCGCAAATTGGATTCATGGACGTAATTAAGAGCATAAAAATATAGAATATACCCATAGTAGCTTGGTGTACCAAATGTTCACCACGAGTGGCGAAGTGGTGTTAACCGGGAGCCTTCGGCGCGCGGTTAACACCACTTCATTTGGTACACCAAGCTACTTTAGGCATATTTTATTTATACCATGGTCGTCAGATTAATAAGAGTTTAAATGTTAAATAAATCAATATTCAGACGTGTGAATCTGTTTTTGTTTATATGAGCACCGATGGTCGGTACTTACGCTGGTTATTTTATCGCCGAAACGAAATAGAACAGTCGCGTCAGACGGGGATATGGATGACCTTGCGGATGGAGATACGTATAATAAATCTCGACCCCCCCCCCCCCTCCGAACCGTGAAAATACCACGTATTTGGGGGAAATAGGCATATAATACGGATGAGATACGGATGGTCTGCGGATAAATACGGATAGATACGGATGTATGCGTATCATTCTGCGGCCATACCTAAAACCTACGGCAAGAGATACGGATAGATACGCATAGATAATCATAGATACAGATGAGATACGGATCAATACGGATAGATACACTGCGATGCTGTATTTTGTGGTATCAAACCTCGCGTTGGTAGACTCCCCTTTCCACCGTATTTACCCGTATCTGATGCGGATGAGATACGTATTAATACGGATCAATACGGATTAATACGGATTAACACGGATTTTGTGCGGATTGGCCATCCCCACACGGATGAAAAAAAGTTTTGAAATTTTCAAAACTTTTTTCATATTGTGCGCTTCGTGATACGTTTTCACACGGATTGATACGGATGTCTGCGGTCAGATACGGATGTCTGCGGATAGATACGGATGGTCATCCGTATCTATCCGTATCAACCGTATTTCCCCGTCTGACAGTCGCGGAAAATGAACATAATAACATACTATGTCGAGTTATGGATGCTTTATTAACATGAGACAACGTATGTTTGTTAATTTGTGGTATCTTATGAGGTAAATTTATTTAAAAACGTAAATAATTGCCGGTTTCATTTCAATCTTCACTAGGCGACGAGTGATAAATTTAGACAAGTTTGCATTCAAAGCGAGGTCACCAAAGGTCAACTTGGATGTAGTTCCACAGCAGGTGTAAATTTTGACTATTGAAATCCCATCGCTGGCGTGTTCACCACGGTTGGTGGGTGTAAAGCTAAAATTTATGTCATAGGCGTTTTACATGTATATATAGCAGAACAGGTAATCATGGTATAAAATAGGCTAAACTTTAAAGTGACGCAAAAACGTGAAAATGGCGTTAAACCGAAAAATTAAAAAAACTGACGCAAAAACGTGAAAATGGCGTTAAACCGAAACATTTTAAAAAAAAGAAGCGATCTTCTAATTTTGTTAGCTCTACAATTTACTAATATTTCCAAAAATCTGACTCATTTTAAATTTTGATCCTATGACCTCAGTGTCATCACCATAGAATTCGACTATGAAGCCTATAAAATTTAAAATTCTGTTTCTCAAGCCCTCCCGCATGGTCATTTTAACTGCCGCATACTCTCTTTTTATAACCAATGCAAACTTTAAAAAATAAAATTTAAATGGTTTATGTCTGATATATTATCTAAGTTAATATAATTGATAAGCTTGTCCCTTGAGTGGAAGAAGGCTTTGCAATGCTTTTGCACTCAAGGGATGAAACACACCACCACCCATGCTGATCTGAAGATTATGAGGCCTAAAACATAAAAAAAACTAAAAACATAAACTTTTGATGACAAATAAATAAATACAAAAATTAAAATTTAAAAAAAAAAACCCGACCACATGGAATATTAAAAAAAGAAACAGACTATCTACTTTGTTGGGTATTTCCAAGGACGGCGCGACATTTGTAGATATTTTTTTTTTCTGTGAGGATTATATTCCTCAAATTGAGGTTGAAAACAAAAGTATAAAAACAACATAAAATTGGCATCGCTGGCATCGGGTGTCTCAATTTGAAATGAACAAAATAAAGGTGCACAACTACAAATATACTATAAATATGTGTGGGAAGTTTTATAACAATATTCAATATAAACAGGTAGCAATTGGATTCACGAGCGTAGGGCTTTTAATTAAAAATGTGGAAAATAGTCTAAATTTCAAACTGACGTAAAAACGTCAAAATAGCGTTAAACCGAAAAACAAAAAATAAAAATAAAACGGCTATCTCCTAATGCTTTTTAGCTCTGCAACATGCAATTTTTTTCAAAAATCCGATGCATCTTAATTTGTGACCCTACGACCCCGTATGACGTCACCCCAGACCTCAACCATAACGGTTGGGGATTTCCTTGGACGGCGCACATATTTAGATATGAGTTTTTGTGGAGATTATTTTCCCAAAATTTCAAAATGAGGTTGAAAGTAACAGGCATAGAAAAAAAACCAACATTGGCATCTCTGGCATCGGGTGTCTCATTTTGAAATGAAAAATGAAGATGCACAACTACAAATAATCATAAATATGTGTGGAAACTTTTAGAACTTTATCCCATGTAAATACGTCACAGGTAGAACACAAGAATCTGTTTTAAGGGGGTTTATTGGAAAAAGGTGAAATATTTGAAATGAAGTAGAAACGTCAAAAATGTCGATAAATCGACCTACAAAAAACAGCTACTTCTTGAGTTCTTTTATCTGTACAGCATACTCAAATTTCAAGAAAATCTGCCGACAGTTGTATATTTCTTCGTAGCGTTGACGTCAATAACGTCACCTGAAAATTCGGCCAAAGCCTTTCCAAGGCAGCCCCATAGTTTTAGATATGTTCTTTTAGAGGTAATATTTACAAAATTTGAAAGAGGCAGGCCTGACATTTTTCAGTAGAGCGATTTATTCACTCGCCTACTGCTCGCCTTAAAAAAAATGAGAAAGGCGAAAACAAACTAGCCTTCCTGGTCTTAAAAAATAATGATTACCATAACAGCCTATTCCTAAAACCCATATCTTTTCAGATCTCTGTTATGTTAGTGGTCTCTGTAAGACGGCCGCACTGCCCCTCCCGCACCTCTGAGCCATGCTGAGGCCCGGAAGTGCGGGTGGGTTAGTGTAGCCGTCTCACAGAAACTATCTTTTTAGTAACATCAAATAAAATGTGCAAAGCCCACTGGGTAGAATTCATTAATGAAGAGGGAGGTTTCATTCACGCACAGATATTAAAAGGTAGAGAAAAGTGTTTGAAGTGATGTTGCTTTGGAAAGGAGTCGAAAATCTGGAATCTAACACAGGAGTGTTCAATGCAGTATTATAATTTAAAAATGTACCATATTTGGTTACTGTAGCTTCAGCGGCGTAACAGTAAATTTTAGGAACCTTAGGCTACATACTGTCATTATTCTGTACATTATAATGTTATATTCTAGCACACTGACTGGGTACAAACATTTTATTCAGCATAAAATCCACCCGGCCTTGACAAGTTTAAGAGGTTCTAGTGTGGTTACATTATGGTTGTCGTGGACTGGTCACTTTCTACGGGTGGGCAATATTTCCGCGCACGCAATAATATTAGATTCCAAACACTAATTCTAAGAGTAATAGCCAGAAATTTAATTAATGAAGCACCGGGTTGTACACCCTGTGCTTTAATAAAGTTATTACTTCAAGAATCATGCAATCCAAAATTACAACCGTTGGTCAAGTGCAGAGCTCCATTCACGATACAGCCCTTATCTTAACTGTTGGCACAGAACCTGGGGGGGGGGGGGGGGCGCTAGTCCAAACATGGTCTGAAAGCCCGTATTTTAATTTTTGGTTTGGTACGTCCTTTAAAAGGACGTACCAAACCAAAAAATTAAAATGCAGCCTTTCAGGCCATGTTTGGACTGGGGTGGGGGGGGGGGGGGAGGCCTCACCCAAGACCCCGTTCTCTCCCCGGTCCTAGCGAAGATCAAAACTGTTGTGTTTTTAGTTAAAAATAGAAAATGTTTGGTTATTTCATATTTCTTGTTTGCAAATATAACGGGTTAGTGGATCAATTAAAGAGTTGAATATAGCAGGAAGCTACGGTTCAAACTATGTTCATTTTGTTGAAAATAGGGTTTACTTGACAGGATAAAGGACATTTTTTTAAAAAATATATCTCTTCATTTCAGAATGAAAGCGATCTGCTTAATTTGCCTGACTGTAGCTTTGTTTTGTGTCTACGACTGTCAAACCGCGAAGATATTGCTTGTCGCAGACCCATTCTTCAGCATATGTTCTCAGTTTACAGCAGTGGGTGAAAGTTTGTTAAATTTGGGACATGACGTCACGGCGTACGTGCCTGATCAGAAAAGGTACGGGAACTGCTTTGAGAACAAAAAAATTCGAAAAATTGAGTACCGTTGCCTCGACGAAAGAATATTCAGTATACACAATGTAGAAGCTGAACAGATTTCCTCAGCGACGAAAGTGCTGAAACACTTACAGGCTTACAGTAAACATGCATGTGCCTCAGCACTGAAAGACGCAAAAGCACTGAAGGCAGTTGAGAAGATGAAGTTTGATATTGCAGTTGTTTCTACTTTTGTACCAAGTAGATGTTATCTGCTTATTCCATACCGATATAACATTCCTTATGTCTCGTTGTCTTCATTTCATTTCTGGTTTGATAACGGAAAACCGTTCTTCCCAAACATCCAGCCACATTTCCCCCTAAGATTTAACAAAAACATGAATATTGTGGAACGAGTGATCAATTTTTACTTTACTATGCTAATACCTTTTGTTATGCCATGGGTGATGTACCATGATGCCATACCAGAATTTGCACCAGAATTGTCATTTTATGATTATATATCGCTCACGCGAGGAGCTCAGCTTTATATAGAAGACGTGGATGTAATACGAACCGATCCTCTGCCAAATATGCCTAACACCATTAATGTCGGCTCATTTTCAATAAAACCATCAAAACAACTTCCGCCGGAAATTGACGAATTCTATCAATCGGCACAAGATGGCGTCATCCTTGTAGTTTTTGGTAGTATAATAAAAGAAATTCCTGTTACCATCACTGATACTTTTGATGACGTGTTTACAAATCCCTCAATGAATGTATTGTGGAAGAACAACACAGTGTCTAGAAACAAAAAGGTTAAAACGCTCAACTGGATTCCACAGAATGACGCTCTCGGTAATCCAAAAACAAAACTATTTATATCACATTGTGGTCTAAAATCTTGGTATGAAGCCGTTTACCACGCGGTGCCCGTGATCTGCATCCCCGTTAATGGGGATCAGCCGCTGAACGGGGATCGTGCTGAATATCTAGGATTGGGCGTCAGCTTAGATTACGTGTCCCTGACACCAGAGATGCTCAAAGCAGCGATAACAAGAGTTCTGCGAAACGATTCATTCAAAGAGAAAGCAAAACATTGGGCTTCCATTTTCAGAGATATACATCCAAAGACGGCAGGTGACACGGCAGCTGCTGCAATTGATCATGTTATAACATTCGGTGGCGAGCATCTCCGACCACATTCCTTGGATATGTCACCGTTTTCCCATCTAATGCTGGATTTGTGGTTGTTTTTTGGAGTTGTGTGTGGGCTTAATGTGGTCCTCATGTACTATTGTTGTAGGTGTTTGTGTAGATGTAGGAGTGCGAAACTAAAAAAGGAATAGGGAAAACAAAACTGTTATTATATGCTAGCCTGTGAATTATCGCAAATTATCTAAAAGATATTTCTCGATATCTATCGACTCGATAGATATCGAGAAATATTGCTCAGTAGCTTCCTAAATGATGTCACGCTTCGGAGCATGACGTCGCCTTGAAGTAACGATCAGCTGATCTTTGTTATTGTTTTGAAACGTATGCATTTGGGATCGAATTGGGGCCGAATGTTGTATGTTGTGCAATAAAATGTCTCGTAGTATATAATTAAAAAGAAAATCTTTTCTATTTTATCCAGTATCTGGAATTATCTCATGAGTGTGGACCTGAAAGTGTTATTTTTCATGAGCGCTTGCACTAGAGAAAAATAATACTTTCAGGTCCACACGATGATTTTTGCGGTAGCTTCCCAAATGACTTTACGCTTCGGTGCGTGACGTCATCTTGAACGTCGCCTTGAAGGAACTATCGGCAGCTTTTTGTTATTGTCTTGAAACTGTTTGCAATCGAATTGGGCTGAATATTGCGCAGTGAAATGTCACGTTCCATATAATAAAAAGAAAATCTGCGCTTTTTTAGTCAATATCGGAAATTATCTCATTCGTGTGGACTTGAAAGTATTATTTTAAAATAAAACTTTGAGGTCCACACTCGTGAGATAATTCTCGATATTCACTAAAATAGCGTAGATATCCTTTATTTTTGTTTCCTCTAGAATATACGAGAAAAGAACGCCTGGTTTGTATTTGTTTGTATTTGTTACGGTGTATACACACTAAAAACTAAAGTGTTAAAACTGACACTTTCAATGTGTTAAAACCATTCTAACTCTTAGGGTTTGATTTTGACACTCAAAGTGCAATGCTTTAAGCACTTAGACATTACAATCGTCAGACATCTGAAACTTGAATGGATGGCACTTCCCATGTGTCTAACATTGGTGGTTCTTCCAGAATCGTCCATAATTTGATTTGCGCTTGGTGGGTACATAATTAAAAGGACACAACGCAGATGACGCGGATCAGGATCGAGAGTTCGAGCCTGATCCGCGTCATCTACGTTGTTTCCTTTTAAGTGTCGCGACATTACACTTGTCAGGTGGTATTATTGTAACACCTGTCAAGTTCTGGGATATCTACACTTGAACAATGTGCTAGTTCAGCACTAAGTAAGTGTTAAATACAGCACTTCAAGTGTAGTTTTTAACACTTGAGTTTTTAGCGTGTAATAATAATAATAATAATAACAGAAAGAAATCTGATATCCAGCAACAATAACTTCAATTTAACTGTTCTAAAATTTAATTAAAAAAATAATATGAAAAGAAAATGGTACAATGTTTTTTGCGCTGTATGGTTTATGGAAAAATAAAACAGAAAGACTTATCAGTTAGTCCAAAATAAAGTTGGATAGAATCCTTTGATTAAGAAACTTTCCAGAATACATCGTGGTTCACTCAAGAATAATAAATTTTCTTCAAAGTTCGGAAAAACTTTCCGATACAAAAGATGCTCGGATCACAAAATAATATTCTGTATAATATATTTATTAAACTCAGCTGCTATCTAGAATGATGCACTGTCCTGTAATAAATATCTCCACTGTCCAATGCGTGCTGAATATATACACAGTTGTCACGTCTCAGATGCTGTGTGTGATGAATGAATGATGCAGTCTCTTGATGGATTATTATATAGTCTTCAAATAGAAAGTTCCAGAATGAAATATTTCTCCATTGTTCTATTGTTCCATTAATTCCTGATTGGCCGAATAACGTCGCCTCATTAAGTTTCTAGATGATTCTGTCTAATTTCAAGTAAACAAGACATGTGTAACCCAACTAAACAATTAGTGAGCTAAAAATAGATTCTGTATAACAGTATTTGTGAACATGGTGAAATGTACATTCAAACGTCACTCTGTGAAAATAAGCTATCAGCCCAGCCAAAAATCTGCTTTCGATAAAACAAAATAATTTTAGAAAATATTAAGTTGTTTATAATTATGAACAAATGACATATCAGTTCTGATATCATAATACGGCCTATAACAGTATTAGTGTATTAAACTAATTGTGCATTGTAGGTTTGTCTTTAGGTCCACGGTCAGTGTCGGATGTACAGGGATGTAGAGAATTAAATTACTGGAGGCGTTCTAAAAATAAGCCTAATTCTCGAATTGATCTTCACCAACAAGTCCTTCAGACAGCTTAACACGCTCATCCTACATTCATCCTCCGAGTCTGATAAAGCGACAGAGAATTCATTTCATTCTTTTTTGATGTTTTAGTGCTTCTGTACTTGTTTCAATAATGTTTCCACAGATATTAATATCTTCATTTTCAGTATATTGTCATTTATCATATGACTCGTCCGTTTTGTTCACTTTAAAACATTTGATATTTTGTTTTCATATTAATCAGTGATAAATAGAGCCTTCCGTTAATTTCATTGGTCAATTTCAAAACTAGACACTTTTATTGGCTGAACAAAATACAATTGGGCCACATTTTCATAATTTGCATAATTAGAGTTGGGAGCTTTCATTGGTCAATTTCAAAACTGGACAATTTGATTGGCTAAACAAAATACAACTGGGTCACATTTGCATAATTTCAGTTGGGATAATTTACGTTATCTGTCCTATTTAGGGTGGGTTATATTGTATTAATCTTTTACCTACAAGAAAAACGCCATTCATTTTTTTTTATATATTTTCACTTTTTGCTTCCAAAGCATAGGTTATGACCCCTCATTGGAACGAGCTCGACAAGCTCGTTCCAATGAGGGGTCATAACCTATGTTTTGGAAGCAAAAAATGAAAATTTTTAGTTATACGAGGATGTTTTTTCCAAGTGCCGTCTGCAACTCAAGTTAGGTGATGGGTTAAAAAGTCATACTAAGTGGCTAATTTGTGCGTGTGTGTGTGTCATATGATAAACAGAATATGAAATGAGTGTTTTTCTCATATAATATTTATAAAACGAGTCTAAGAATTTTCCGTTTTCTATTAGTATAGAAAGTCCAAAACACAAAACAAATCTCACATAGAAGTTTGAAGAACTCTGTCAGAAACGATGACACCCTTGAACAACTTATACGAAGATAGATTTTCAAAATATTGTAGGTTTGTTCCAAAATGGAGACTTTTGTTCGTACCCCCATCATATCTATAAACATATATATCGAAGTTTATGTTGTTGAATTATTAACCCTCTCATCGCTGGTAGTTTCGTCCATTGTCAGTTCAATTATAGCAATTGGAGGAGTCCATGTTCATTATTTTGGGGGTAGACCAATTAATATATTCCACGTGCAGCCTTGTGGCTGCACGTTGAAAATATTGATTGGTCTACCCTACACGCTTACTTCGCAGGCATTCTATTTAATTAAATTATGAAGTACCTTGCTCCTGGGCCGGACAGGCGGCCTCTCGGGTTAAGAAGGGTTAAGCAAAGACAACGAAGCGAAAATCGAGTTATATTTTGGGAAGGACGAATACAATTGGTACATTAAATGAATCACGGTCCAGTTTTTCGTTGAAGAATAGGGTGGGAAAAATCTCGCATAAACATATGAGTGGGTGAAAACTGGGTATTCTGAGCGGTTGTGGGAATCATCGCGAAGTAAGCAAATTAGGAGTTTGTTCTGTAGATGTTGGAACATCGGCGAGTCCTTTATGAATGTAATAAAGCGTCAAGACAATTCTGTTTTGGAGAAAGGATACAGACAGTAGTTCACTGCTCGGATTCGAGTACGATGTTTTCTCGAGTGGGGCGCGGGGAGGATTATTTCACGAGGTGTTAAAATCGTACTCGAATCCGAGCAGTGAACTTTTGTATTTCGTGATCGGGTTGTCTTAACAACCGAGACCTACGATTTGGCGTCGGTCGGTGTGCGTCCCGACAGCCGGGCGGGTTCGGGTGTCCTCGCACTTTTAGGGAAATAACTTGAACAAACGTTTTCCGATTTGACTAATATTTGCCATACAGCTTTTTCAATAATATCTCAAGCACGTTCGAAAACTGGCCTGGCCCGATTTTTCGCTACAGAGTAATGGGCGTTAATTGGTTATTTTTTACGAATTTTGAGCTCGTTAGAGCAATAACAAAAACGTTCACGGATTTCACTAATATTTGCCATAGAGTTCTTTTGCAATAATATCTCAAGCGGATTCGAAAATTTTCGTTTCAGAGTTATGGACCTTAATTATTTTTTACGAATTCTGATCTTATTAGCATTATAACTTGAACAAAGGTTCCAGATTTGACATAGATTGATAACCGGGTTATTGACATGTAATACTCTCCGATTGCCACCACAGTTCGACGCCTGCATCTCCGATGTGCACCTCTTGTTTTATTTTCTCCTTATTTGTTTTCACAAAACAACCCTTTACAACTGATTCCGCGGTTACTTTCAAAACATGTCAAAAAAAAAATATTCCGTCATCGCTGAGAATGAAATACGATGCTGGGAGGGGAATACCATTTTCGGCGAGTGGGCGTGAGAATACGATTATTTTTTTTCCGGGACGAAAAGCGAATGAAAATAAAACAAACAAAAAATATCACGGCCTTTTTGCTTATTCCCCCTGTACCAAAAAAATAAATATGGCTCTTCAACTTTTTTAAACTGGGCAACACTGTATGATCATCACGTTAGGGTTTGTGAATCAAAGGTACATCTGTGAATGTTTACAACGTCGATGCATAAAAATACGTCAAGTGTACAGTTTACACCTTTCTGTAAAAGGGGAACAGTTGATCGTGGACACTTCACCCTCTCATTTACATTTAGTATACAGTTAAATTAGAAGTCCTGTCACAAACTGTGCGCTTATCTAGGCTTAATTGCACGTAGGAATTGCGCGCAATTGCCATATCGAATGACATCCAAAGTTCTCCTGGTTACTCATCGCAAACACAATTAATGTTTCTGCCAATGGACCTCCGGGTTACCCGGAGGTCAATTGGCTGAAATATTGCTTGTTCACAGGCCATATGCACAGAATTTGAAAGCCTTACTATGGTCATAACGCGTAGATTAACACACAGATCGACGTGCTATTTGTGCGCATTTCATGACAGGACTTCTAGTATATTCTGGGGACGTGACAACCGTTACATATTCCCAGATACGAATGTCGAATAAGGAACTGGGAATAAGTACCGGTTGTCACGTCCGTATATATTACCACCATTATATTTATGAACAAAATGTAGTATCTCGCTCCTGTTTCCAAGGCCAAATCTCGACTCGTCGAGATATGGCCTTGGAAACAAGAGCTCGACCCCGATACAACAATTTGTACCTAAATATAATGGTGATGATAGATTTATCTTACAATAAGCCATTTTCGAAACTGCCATCTTGGCTTTTAATCGATGCAAGGTCACAGGTCGCGAGGTGTAAACATTTCAAGAAAACACATTGCAAGCAATGGAAGAAGAGAGCGAGTGTAGCGCTTCGGACCCCATTACTTTCATTAGTGCGAATTCAAAAAACATTTAGCCAAGGTTACGATTTGTTTAAGATAATGGCAATATTGTATGAGAACGTTCATTATTTCGAATTCAGTTCCCATCAACTTAAATGTTTGAATGCACGGCCTTGGGCACCGTTTCGACAACTTTCGGGGGTTCCAAAAGCCGAGAAACTCTGCGCAACGAGTGTTGTCACTCAAAACAAGTCCTCGCCTCCGTAAACAGTCTTTAAACATGCGGTATCCCATCGTTTAAAGTTGCCTAGTGTTGCCACTGCAGTTAATTCGAATGATGACATAGATTCTACGTATTTAAACAGATATATCAGAAAACTAGTTGTCTTGGCTGACACAAAACATGAAAATCGCTTTGTTTGCACACCGCGACCTGTGACCTTCCATACATTAAAAGTCAATATAACAGTTTCGAAAAAGGCTTATTCTGAACTATGACAGGGAGTCTTTTGAGTGTTTGCAGGGGCCGTTTATGGGACCCTTTTCCAATACATTTGGGCATGATTTTTCTCAATTTTTCACCCAACATTTCCCAGTCTCAGTTCCCACTCAAACAAAAATGAATGCATAACTGGTGCCCTGAACTGGGTAATCATAAGGCCTCAGAAAACCAGTTTTTACGACAGTTTATCCGAGGATCACAAAAGTTCAATACAGCCGCATACACCAGATTATTTTGGGTATCTACAGGGACCGTTTATGGTACCCTTCCCAACGACATTTGGGAATGCTTTTTCCCAATTCTTAACCCCAATCTCAGTTCCCACACAAACAAAAATTCAATGCATTACTGGTGACCTGAACTGGGTGGTTATAATGCCTCAGAAAATCATTGTTTTCCGAGGCCTTGTAGCCATTCAGTTCGGGTCACCAATTGTACATTAAATGTAAATTGCTTGCCTAACGATGTCTGTTAATTCAAAGGCAAATGACAAGTTCTTCTTTAATATACTATTCAAAAAGGTAGGGTATATCCAAACTGATGTTGATATTTTTGGAAAATGGTATTGGATAAGCGTGATTGGACACATCAATATGTTACCAAGTTTAGTGTGGATCATGAATGTCACCGGCCCATGAAAACTTCGTGCAGGTTTTTCGCAGGAGCGCCGCGTTAATGTCTTGTGGGAAAAGTTTCGAAATTTTCATTTGTACTGGACGGGCTTTTTTGGAGGTCTCATCGTTCTTTTCTTGGTATAAAATCGTTCAGCAAAAGTTTCTGGTCGAAACGTAACTTTTGAGGTATGCGAAGACTGACACGTGACGAACGTGTACGTGTCATTGACATGTTGGAAGCTGGCAACAGACTGCACTGGCTCAAATTCTCAACGTTACTCAATCGGTAATTAGCAGGTTGTGGTCCCGCTACCGTCAGACAGGCAATGTTGATGCCAGACGTCGGTCAGGTCGTCCAAGGGCGACAACTGCTAACCAGGATCGTTTCATCCGAACCACATCATTACGTAACCGCCATCACAGTGCCTCAGAAATTGGATAGCAGCTGCACCGAGCGTCAGATGAGCGAGTCAGTGGTCAGACTATCCGAAATCGCCTACAAAGCTGGAATTTGTACGCTCGGTGACCTCGAATAATTCCACGTTTGACTGAACGTCAAATCCCAACAAGGAGTAATTGGTGTGGAGCACGACAGCGCTGGGACAATCGTCGGTTGAACAACGTCATGTTTTCCGATGAATCGAGGTTCACTCTCGACTTCCACGACAGGCGAAACAAAGTGTGGCGGCGGTGGAACGAACGATACCATGACGTAACGAAAAAGCCCGTCCAGTACAAATGAATATTTCAAAACGTATCCCACAGACATTAACGCAGCGCTCGTGCAAAAAAAAAACCTGCATGAAGTTTTCATGGGCCAGTGACATTCATGTTCCACACTAAAATTGGTACCATATTGATCAGGGCTGGGAGGAGTTAAAATTTCCCTTAACACGTTAACGTGTTAAATATTTCTGCGTTAACGTGTTAAATGACTTTAAATGTTAAAATGAACAAAATTGTAGTATAACAGACCAATTCCGTCCATTTTTGCTTATTTGATCTTGAATCTGATTGAACTTCCTTACTTACGTACACTACTAGTCCTTTTAACTCCAGTGGTATCTCCCATCCCAGTTCAATGGCAGCAATTAGAAGAGTCCATATTCATTATTTGGGGTAGACCAATCATCAATATTTTCAACGTGCAGCCTTGGGGCTGCACGTTGAAAATACTGATTGGTCTACCTCGCAGGTTCACTGAACAGCCTACCTATAATATAATGACGTTATGAAGTGTCATGTTCCTGGCCGGGAAAGCGGCCGCCTGGATCCAAATGGTCAATATAGTTCTCTCGACAATGCGGCACACTTTCAGTTAACTGAGTGAGACGAAAAAATAGATGCCCTATACAGATACATTAGATGAGTCACGATGAGTACAAAATCATTCCTGATGCACCCTAACAAACTTCAAAGTTAAATGTCAATAACTTAGTTAAAAAATTGTTAACTTTGTTAAAATAATTTGACACGTTAACGTTTGAAACGTTAACTGCTTCCAGGCCTGATATTGATGTGTCCAATCGTGCGTATCCACTACCATATTCCAAAAATATCAACATCAGTTTGGATATCCCCTACTATCTGCGACCAGCAGCTCTATAAGTGGCAATGTCGGTCTGTCTGTCGGTCTGTCTGTCGGTCGGTCGGTCGGTCTGTCTGTGACCAACGAGTTTCAAAACTCAATAACTTTTGTAATACTTGATGGAATGACTTTATATTTGGCATGTAAATGTATCTTATTGATGTCTAGCCACTGTTCAATGCATGTGTTGTTCCAAATATCTTTCTTGGAGTTATGGCCATTGATGAACTTAGAATGTCGGTCGGTCTTCCTGTGACCAACGAGTTTCAAAACTCAATAACTTATGAAATACTTGATGGAATGCCTTTATATTTGGCATGTAAGTGTATCTTATTGATGTCTAGCCACTGTTCAATGCATGTGTTGTTCCAAATATTTTTTTTGGAGTTATGGCCCTTGATGAACTTAGAATTTTGTGAAATTGCACCACCCGTCGCAGCTATGGCGTCGATGTCGCGATTTTTTTTTAATAGTATAGTATCGGAACAGTTTAATAGAGACTATTAAGACTGCTTGAACATGATTCCATGTGACTCTTTGTTATAAAACATACTTGTAGCATACTTGCAGTTGCTTAACCACCTGCACACTGATGTCAAAATATCTAAATTTCAGGCAGGGGGAGGCCACCAAAAATTTGCAAGACGTGACGTGGGGTTGGGTGGGTCTCTTGAGTGCGCCAAAAAATGTGCATTTCTAACTTGTGCAATTTTTTTAATTTTTTAAAAAATATATCAATATATCAGCTAATATATACCATCATTTGTGTTTCAAACCTTAAAGATGATGTTGTACATCACACTCTTAACATAAATACAACATCAGGAGGCTTTATATGTGAGAATATTGGGCTTAAACTGGGAAAATGTCACACGTTAGTATGGGGTGGGTGTCTTGTTCGAAATGTAGAAAATGTGAGTAGTATAGCATGTACCCGGAGGGGCCACATTGGGGGGACCCCGCAGGGGACCCCGGAAGTGACGTCATGTCACGCGGCCTGGTGACGTCATGTTGTGTTGTCATGGTAACCCGCGTGAGCGGCCATCTTGTGACGTCATCTCCATAGTGATACGTGGTGTGAGTGCGCATGCACCACTGGGCTTCATGTTCAAACATTCTGTCACATTCATGGTAGTGGTGGTATGCGACTCTCTGGTAATGTCACCAATTAGATGTGGAATAATACTTGAATATTGTTGGGGAAAGTACAATTCTACGTTAAGATCCTGTTCACACCCCCCTAGAAATACTGCTAGGGATAGATGTAGTTAACTTTGTTATTCTTACACTAACTGTATGAAATAAGAAGACTTCCTTAAACATGTTGTCACCTGTGTTCCATTCTGTTCTATCTCCCTACTGGGAGATAGAACACAATGGAACTCAAGTGACGGTGTGTATCCTGGCGAGAGCATTTGCCCTCCTGGGAAAATTTAGGAGGGCAATTGTTAGCCCTCCTGTATGTCTCATAATGCCAGGTCTGACTTCACAGGCACATGCTGAATAAAGTGATTAAATACCCTGGATCCTGGCCCGCTTTCTTCCCCGAATCTAGCATGCATTTGTGATTCATTTTCAGAATGATCCATTTTAGATGGGTTTTACTAACTTTAGGCCAGTGAGAAATGTGTGTGTGTCAAACATATAACCAGTACCAACAGTAAATTTATTTATTTATTTATTTATTTATTTATTTATTTATTTATTTATTTATTTATTTATTTATTTATTTATTTATTTATTGGGATTTAACGACACTTTCGACAGCCAAGATCACCTCATATTGGACAGTTTTACGGGTGGAGGAAACCCGAGTACCCGGAGAGACTTACCGAGCAACGGCGAGCAACTGTCAGATTCCCTAACATACTAACTCCACCCAAGCAGGGTTAGCATTGGTTGAAGACAAGTGCACCATCGACGTGTAGTACGCCTTAGTACACAGCACCACCGTCCCCCCAATCGGGCAATCGGGATGAAGTGCCTTGCCTAAGGACACAACGCAGTTACTCCTGGGGGCGATCGAATCGTAAACCTTTCGGTTTCAAGTTCAATGCCGAGTACCAATTGTAAAAGCGACTGAATATATTTGGATATCAGTATGCCTAACATGTAACAAATCAAACTCGAAATCTACTTGCGTTGTTGTCACCATCATAACTCCAGGTATGATTTGTGCATGATTATGAATTTTAGCTAGAAGTCCAGGGAAAATTTTTGTGGGTGCTGTTGATTACTCGAATAACATGTACCGAAACGGTTACAATCTTTTACCGGTTACGATTTTCGTCATCGGTAACAACCCAGCAGTTGCAGAAGTGTGCACATCGTTTATATTCAGTGGATTGGGACAACAATAAATATACAGAGAGTAACTTATGCAACTGTTGCATAAAATAATCGGGCCTGTTCAACAGACCAGAGTATTTGTCCTGAACTGTCTGCTTTAACGAACTGTTGGTCGACAATGGAATAATTACTATGTCTCTGTGACACCCCTTCCCCATTAATTTTCCAGTCGGGACCAAGCCTGGACATAAGCAGACTCATCTGCAGAATAAGGTCCCCAGAGGGTGAATTTGGTGATGCTACCCTGCACAGTAGGGTAGCATTACTAAATTTACCCTCTGTGAACGTCAATCTGAATCAAGGTCTCAGGCCTAAACAGAAAGAGGTACCCAGAGGATACATTAAGGGATTCTAGGCCACTGTATGGGATAGTATCAGCAAATTCAGCCTCTGAGGACCTCATTCTGCAAATGAAAGATTGCTAATTTCGAGGCTTGGTAGGGACATTTTTCATCTGGGTTGGAGTCTTGAATATCTATTCGCTCTTGAAAATAAACATTTGCTTCTTGGACTTATATCACACACTGAGTCGATCTCACGCAGGTGGAGGTCCGTGACTGACTGGGGTTGTTGGAGTCCAAACATGGCTAGTTTTTGGTCGCCCGGAATGAAATAAGAAGTTGGGAAACCCACAAACAAATTTACGGAGGTTTTTAACAATAATCTCCATTGACAAATATTCCAACTTCATCATGAAGGTGTTCCTTTGCAGCAGGTGTGCCTTGATAATGAAAATGTCTTCACCCGGGATCTGAGTGATGACGATCGGGGTAAATTGGGTTTCCCCCACCCAGTCGGTCGTCTTCCCGACGCCCCTGACTTGTTAAAACTTAACAGTTAACCGGAAAAAACGCCCCTCAATGCTTACAATTAAACAGTTCGTCCACTGAGTTCCAATGTGTACTGGCATATATAACACATTGGAACTCAGGGGGCGAGTTAACCGGAAACGACTAATAAAATTTGAAAGGCATTTCTTGTGAATATAGTACTAATTCCTTACCAACCTTTCAGTCGCCTCCGTCACCGTGATTCGCATACTGAGCAGCCAAAAAAGAAAAATTTCAAAACAGTTAAACAGACCCATATCATTTGAAACCTTCACTGTAACCAGCATGATATGGTTTTATTGACATTCTTTGAAAAACTTGAAGCCAACTAATACAAATCACAAATTTTTATATCGTGCCCGTTGGATAAAGGTTTAAATGAACACATTGGAATTAAAAACACTTAATTAAATTATTCTTTAAAGATTTAAAAATATATACGATTCAAAAAAGGTAGGGGATATTTGATAAAAGTGAGATATATGAAGAAATATATTTATATTTTCCTCAAAAATACAGTTGAGGCATTGCACTGTGACATCTGGGGAATGATTTCAGCGATTTTTGGGTGTCTGGCAAGCACACATTCCACGCACTGAGCTATAGAAGACATGCACGGTCAGTCAGAGAATTTACCATATTCAGTCCAAGACCTCAATACCTTGTACATCCTCTTCTATTCGCGAGACAAGCGCAGATTCGACGTGGCATTCTCCTCACCAAACGTCCAATATCAGCTTCACTGATGTTATTCCATTCTTTCTGCAGTGCAGCGGCGAGTTCCTGGACATTGGTAGGCGCCTGTTGGCGTTGTCGTAGACGCCTGCCAAGCATACCCCAGACGTGCTCGATTGGTGAAAGGTCTGGTCCTGGAGGGACTCTGTAGCGACATGGGCCCTGTGTTCTCTCGCAGTGTCATCTTGGAAAATGAATCGGCGGCCGTGACGTCGCGCAAATGGCACCACATGATCTACGAACATGTTATCACGGTAGTACTGCCCTGTGACACGCACTTGGATGACATGCAATGCTGTTCTGCTTGTCATGGTTATGCCTCCCCACACCGATCCACCACCAAAATGATCGTGCTACCTATAACGGTTACGTCATGGTATCATTCGCCGAAACTCTCTGTTTCGCCTGTCGTGGAAGTCAAGATTGAACCTCGATTCGTCGGAAAAAATGACGTTGCTCCTCCAACGATTGTCTCAGCGCTGTCGTGCTCCACACCAATTACGCCTTGTTGCGATGTGACGTTCAGTCAAACATGGACTTATTAGAGGTCGTCGAGCTCGTCGAGCGCACAACTTCAGCTGTGTTGGCGATTGCGGATAGTTGGACCACTGACTCGCACATCTGTCGCTCGGTGCAGCTGCTGTCCAATTTCTGAGGCACTTTGATGGCGGTTATGTAATGCTGTGGTTCGGATGAAACGATCCTGGTTAGTTGTCGCCCTTGAACGACCTGACAGACATCTGTTATCAACATTGCCTGTCTGACGGTAGCGTGACCACAACCTGCTAATCACCGATTGAGTAACGTTGAAAGTTTGAGCCACTGCAGTCTGTCTGTTGCCAGCTTCCAACTTGCCAACGGCACGTAAACGTTCGTCACGTGTCAGTCTTCGCATACCTCAAAAGTTACGTTTCGACCAGAAACTATTGATGAACGAGTTTATACCAAGAAAAGGACGATGAGACCTCCGAAAAAGCCCGTCCAGTACAAATGAAAATTTCAAAACGTACCCCACAGACATTAACGCGGCGCTCGTGCCAAAAACTTGCACGAAGTTTTCGTGGGCCAGTGACATTCATGATCCACACTAAACTTGATAACATATTGATTTGTCCAATCACGCATATCCAATACCATTTTCCGAAAATATCAGTATCAGTTTGGATATCCCCTACTTTTTTGGAATAGTATATTTTACCGACGTTTCAAATTGTAAAATGAAAAACGCTTTGCCAAAGGGCGATAAATAAATACTCTTTCCAGTTATTTATTTATTGTGGTTTAACGACACTTTCGACAGCCAAGATCACATCGTGTCGTACAGTTTTACGGGTGGAGAAACTCAGAATACTCGGAGAGAACCACCGCACAACGGCTAGCAACTGTGGGACTCCACTTTGTACTAACTCCACACAAGCAGGGTTAGCATTGGGTGAAGGAAAGAGCACCATCGACATGCAGTATGCCTTAGTACAGAGTGCCATCGTTCCCCAACCAGGGCAATCGGGATTAAGTGCCTTGCCCATGGACACAACGCAGTTGCCCCTGACTTGGATAGAACCACGACCTTTCGGTATGAATTCCAATGATGCCGTAACCGCTGAGCCACCGCGATCCCCACTATTTCCAGTAATCACAAAACTGAAGTACAGTTAAAACTAGAAGTCCTGTCACGAACTGTGCGCTTATCTAGGCTTAATTGCCCGTAGGAATTGCGCGCAATTGCCACATCGAATGGCATCCCTAGCACGGCAGGTTCTCCTGTTTACGCATAGCAAACACAGGAAATGTTTCTGCCAATGGACCTCCGGATTACCCGGAGGTCCATTGGCTGAAACATTGCTTGTGCACAGGCCATATAAACAGAATTTAATAGCCTTACCATAGTCATAACGCGTAGATTAACGCGCAAATCGACGTGCTATTTGTGCACATTTCAGGACAGGACTTCTACTTTTAACTGTACTTCTAATTTACATGTTGATTCCTCTGTCTCACGAGAAGGAGATATTCTGTGTGCAAGAAGTTTGTGACTGATGGATAGGAGCGTTGATGAGGATGACCGACCATACCATATCACCCCTCCTGCTCTTTTGTCCGTTCCTGGGAGTCGGATGTGTCGTCTTTAATTGTTTGGGATATTTTGGGGCGCGTTTGATACCCATCCCTACTACCTTTTCGAAAAAATGCGGCCCCCACCCCCATGCTAGCTTGACATGACATAGAGCCCAAATATGATATCTAATATATGACCTATACACGCTACAAACGGTGGTCATATTTAATAGGTGGGAATATTTTTTGTGCCGTACAGTACCCGGTGCTTCTGTCGCAGGATTACAGGGGTTACATTGGTGTTCGAAATGATGGGGGAGAATTTACGTTCTTATCGGTGCTCAGCTGTCGTCTGAACCCCAGTACGAACGTAAACCTTGCCACCTTATCAATGCCCTGTCCGCTTGGGACTGTTAGGATTCCTGAAGGTGCCTGTGGCGTACAACGCCAAAGGGTGATCAATGATAATTCACTGAAAAGATTATTTTTTTACATGTACGAAGAAATAAAATATGAAACAAATTACTCACAAAATTATCTATCAGAATACTCTAATTACGCAGATAAAAGTTTATTCTTTTGGGCCCTCGACGTCTCCCACAGCTAGCTGTGTCCGCTGGATCAACCTCACATCATCTTCATTTTCTCACGGTTTGTGCTACATACAAAGTGTCTGTTCACTTCTCGCTGCTTCCTCCTCGCAGGGTTAACTTCACAGTCATTCGGGCTTAACACATATTATGTTCTGCTTGTGTGACTCTATCAGCGTTCTCACAGTTCAATCACAATTCAATCGGCGTCTACCACAGTTCACGATCACTTTACGCCTTGCCTGGCTCCACGGGGTTAAGTTATTCTTCGCCTTCAGATATATACTTAACAAAGCTTACATAAAAATATTCTGCAAAGTGTTCTCAACACCACCAATTCTCGCACCGTCTAAAACTATCTTATCTCGCGAGTTATTCAAGCGCTTACTCAAGCTTTTAATGCGGTTTCTGGACCTCAGCGTTACAGCTTTTACTTCTTTGGCTACTATGCCACTACGGTTCGCAACCGTTAACAAGCTACTATCGGTTCCTTACAGCCATCACAGGCTTACGACAATACGCGAACTTTCAGTCTCGGTGCCTATGACCTTCGATGGCCAAGGCTAAACTCGGACCTTCTCTGAGTGCCCTCAGGCCAACTGCCCCTCAGAATTCTGCTTCACTCTTTGTACAGTCGGAACGCAAAGTTTAAACATATTAATTCTGATTTAACGAGTGCTTTGTAATTCGATATGGATAGAGATATAAATGATAATTTTGTTTCAGTTCGACTCGCTTGACATTTCGTGGACACTTTTTTATTATTATGAGCTCGTGTTCTGTGATGTCTGGCAACATATTTCGAAGCTCTCCTGGCCTGGTAAGATATGCCTCTTTTGAAACAACTAGACATTTTAATGATTGTCTGAAACGGCCAGAACACGATTAAACTGTTTACGTTCAAATTACCCGTTAACAATCGCTAATTCAAACCCACGATGGACAAGATGATACGTAATATGGATGTGCGTCCAGAACACGTGTGATTCACTGGTTTCCAACAATTACATTTTAACTGGCTTTAATTATTTAGATAATGACAAGCGGGGAATACTTCTTTGATCAGTTATCAGATAGCCCATGTGGCGTTCAACAAATGCGCCATAATGGACATTAAATTTCATACTTAATTACAAGAGTTCGAGTGACAAATAGGTTTTCGGGGTACGTTATATAAACGCACATTCTTGTACCTTGGCCCGAACGAGAAAAATTATCCAAGATATGTACACTTTTAAACAACAAAATCGAAACTTTTAGCTATCACCTTGACAGCTTCATTCATTGAATATTAGATGGTGATTGCGCCGGAAATTCACAAATATTGTCCATGCGAGGATTTTGACCTTTCCACTATGACCGTACTGTATATTAAAAGTCGGGTGTGTGGGGCTTAGTTGCGATGCCGTGGGAGAGGAGCTGGGATCCTGGACTCTCCAAAACTTTCGCTTTCCCGACCTAAAATTGTCCAAAATCAGGTGTCACGTAAAAGATAGCCTCAGTTTGCTGAAAGGTCAACACACACTACAGAGGCCACAGATTTACCTTCAGAGCATTGATTTTTATAAAATTGTCTTTGCCATCTAGGGTAGAATCACACACTCCAAAGCCTGCAGCTTCGCTCTCTGAAAACCACAGCTAAAACATTTGATTCCAGCCATCGTTTTTTACTGTGTGTAGTGGTTCGGGTGTTGGAGTCCTGGGTGCCAATTCGTCCCCTGAGTTCCAATGTGTTATACAATTAAAACTAGAAGTCCTGTCATGAAATGCGCGCAAATAGCACGTCGATATGCGCGTTAACCTACGCGTTATGAGCATAGTAAGGTTACCAAATTCTGTACATATGGCCTGTGCACAAGCAATGTTTCAGCCAATGGACCTCCGTGTAAACCATTGCATGTGTTTGCTATGAGTAACCAGGAGAATCTGCCGTGCTTTGGATGTCATTCGATGTGGCAATTGCTCGCAATTCGTGCGCGCAATTAAGCGTAGATAAGCGCACAGTTCGTGACAGGACTTCTAGTTTCTTTCATTCGATGTGGCAATTGCGCGCAATCATATGCGCAATTAAGCGTAGATAAGCGCACAGTTGGTGACAGGATTTCCAGGGGGTTTTTTCTACTGGCACATAGAACACACTGGAATTCAGGGGACGAATTGGTGTTGACGAGGGTTCAATTCCCCGTGGGGAATCATAACCCAACATTGTAAATTCTCCCATAACATGATTGTGTCCTTCAAAATACACACACATGATCGTGACAGTCTTCGTCTGAGGGCAACCACAGCCCTTACTGTTCGAAACTGGTCAAAGTCCAATTTTGTCCAGAAACTGTCTGGTTCATGTGAACAAAATTGTCAATTTCAACTTTGCACATGGGAATTTAATTTTAACGATTACCGGCGCTTGGTCGGGATAAACAGCATAGCGTTGAATATATTATGTCCATGTGAATAAGAATGTGATGCGGAATAAATTGAAGTCTTCCTTTAGGCATATGTAAAATATAAGAGCCTTATGTTTTGTGTTTTTTAGGGCGCGCTTTTACAATATGGGACGGTACACAGAGTAACACAAAACTTCGTGAAAATGGAACGCATTTAATTAAATTTTACGGACATCGATCTCCTTCGGCGTCATGGGTCACTTAGGTCTTAATCATTGAATATTCCCCAGGGAAGCAACGCATTTTTAGATAAGGATGAGCGTCAAAATGGAGTTGAAAATAAAACATATAGAAAAGAAGAGCACCGCCAAGCGTGGCTAAATGCGTGGCCAGTCGAAAATAGGCCGTAACTCATGTAAAAATAATTGAATGGAGTCCATATTCGAACTTGGCCTGTATTACTAGCTGGGTAACTTTGGTTGAGATCAAATAATCTAAACTGGAGTTATCGGTCGGAAACCAAAAATGTTGACGGCACTCTCCAATAATTTGTAATAAAAGAAATTTTGATGAATAAATTGAGACCACTAAAAATAATCTAGCCCTCAACCAGTTAATGAAAACCTTTCAAAGTGGCCTAAATTCCAGACACGTGGCCGTAGTTGCAGACAATCTGGAAAACCCCATTTTTTCCAGTGCGTGCAAATCTGTTCCGGATGGTTTGTTTTAAAACTATTTATAAACAATCACTCTCATTAGCATCCAGGGACTAGCTACGAGTGCCCTCCCCCCCCCCCCCCCCCCAATATTTGTCCAACAATCAAGATAGTTAGAAATTTTTCAAGTTGAGAATTCGAAGCATTGTTGTTGTAACAGGAGGTTTTTCCGAATGTGGTATTACATTTCCTTGAAAATTCCAACCGCTGTCTCCCACAGACAGAAATTCTGATCTAACAATGCAAGATTTTCCGTCCACTCAGCAAACCGTATCTTGAATTATATAAGAACCTGCAGAAGTAGAAACGAATTGGTCAATTTGGTGCTTACAATAGTCATAAGCAGTTAATATATGAGGCCATTATACAGGGCACAATATGAAATTTTTATGCAATGCACTCACAGACTGCAGTTTGTATTACGACTCGAAATGTGTTCCCCTGTGAGCAGGGCTGGGAGCAGTTAACGTTTCAAACGTTAACGTGCTAACTTATTTAACAAAGTTAAAAAAATTTTAACTAAGTTATTAACATTTAACTTTGAAGTTTGTGAGGGTGCATCAGGAATGCTTTTGTACTCATCGTGACTCGTCTAATGTACTGTATAGGGCATCTCTTTTTTCGTCTCACTCAGTTAACTGAAAGTGTGCCGCATTGTCGAGAGAACTATATTGACCATTTATACTGTATAGGGCATCTATTTTTTCATCTCACTCAGTTAACTGAAAGTGTGCCGTATTGTCGAGAGAACTATATTGACCATTTATACTGTATGGGGCATCTATGTTTTCGTCTCACTCAGTTAACTGAAAGTGTGCCACATTGTCGAGAGAACTATATTGACCATTTGAATCCAGGCGGCCGCTTTCCTGGCCAGGAACATGACACTTCATAACGCCATTATATTATAGGTCGGCTGTTCAGTGAATCTGCGAGGTAGACCAATCAGTATTTTCAACGTGCAGCCCCAAGGCTGCACGTTGAAAATATTGATTGGTCTACCCCAAATAATGAATATGGACTCTAATAATTGCTGCCATTGAACTGGGATGGGAGATACCACTGGAGTTAAAAGGGTTAATAGTGTACGTAAGTTCAATCAGATTCAAGATCAAATCAGCACAAATGGCCGGAATTGGTTTGTTATACTACAATTTTGTTCATTTTAACATTTAACGTCATTTAACACGTTAACGCAGAAATATTTAACACGTTAACGTGTTAAAGGAAATGTTAACTCCCCCCAGCCCTGCCTGTGAGGCTGTGTCCTGGAATTTTCTACCACAATTGTGCACATATTTCTTTGGCTCTGTACTCGCATGAAAGACAGATTTTGCCAGACTAACAATTTTGATCTGTATTTAGTTTAAACATTATTTATTTCAAGAGTACAATATAACATAAAAAAATTGTTACATACATTAATGTGGATTCGGCAGGAAGCTATAAGCTTATACAAGGCCATTTCCGCCAAGAACAAGATTACAAGGAGTTAATATTACAATGGCAGGTATGAGTGATTTTAGTATTTAATTTAAACAGTATTTGTATATATTACACAATCGTCTGGTATAAGTCAGCAGTACTGTAGTTGAGCTCAGACCTCGTCGTCCGGAGGCTCCCGCCTCTCGTCCACCAGATTATCCAGTGCCCAACGCGAATAGAATACAGTAGTTGCACAGAGGACTTCTTGAATAACTAGACATTCTTAATTTCAGCTCCACAACACAGTTCTTGGCCTCCCACTGGAACGAGCTCACTACAGCGGAGGGACACGAGCCATATTTCCGAGTCCAAATTTGGAGAGATAATAAGATTTGAATGAGAGCATTTTATTAATATGACCGACCGGTGTTGGCAATCACAGGATGCAGAGGCGGGGACCCCGGAATACGACATGTGAGAATATTTAGGCTACAAGGTGAACAAGATAAGAACGATTTGAAAAAAAGACATAAAAAAACAACAATAAAAAGGAAAAAACAAATCTCCGTCAGCTTGAATACATGATGCATTAAATACACACGAAAAATGCCTAAGTAGGTATAGGTAATGCCATTCAGTTCGTTTAGTAAAAAGATTATGAATACAGTCTATGGATACAGACCAGGTGGCGTTGAGATGCAAGGAAAGTTGAAAGGTGTGGAGGGGTATATTCGATGCTGAGCTAATTTGGTAATGACATTTTAATAATATAAAGTTATATTAAATGGCTTACTACTGTATTTGAAATTAATCATTGTAATCGCTTACTTGATAATATAAAGGCTGTGCCACTTCAAAGATGAGGCGGTTGTCTTCGTAATTCAAGAATTCTGAACCGAAAAGAAGAGTAGATGTGTCTGCTCCAAAAGGGAGTAGGTTAATTAAAAGGATATATCCTCTGGGGAGTTGATTTGACACCCGATCAGTCAGGTAGTGGGCCATTAGCTCACCCTATAAAGTCTGGCAACCTTCGACTGGATCTTCGGTTTGCTCCAGCTCTCACAGAGGTAATCAACGTTGTTGTCTTTGCAGAATTTGATAGTGAGATAGAAATCAACAAATTCAGAGAAGTGATATTTGACTATTAACAATGACTAAATGTGAACATTGCAAGATATACAGGGAGATGAGAAAAAGAATAAACATAATAAGGAAAGAGAAAAACTCGCAATGAAAGACTGTTCCTTAGATTATTTAAAGAAATTGTTGTGGGTGAAGTGACACCTTTGATAAAACAAAAAGTGAACAATCTGTGTGGTGCATGTCAAGAAATACCTGGACAAGAACATGACTTTTGTATAAAAAAAGATATAAGAATATGGATTGAAATGTATATGGAAGAGTGTATGAAAAAAGTGTGTCCATCAAGTGTACTATATAGACTGCACATACAAGCAAAGAAACTGAATATTGAAGGATGTCTTGCAAGTGTGAATGTGAACTTTGAAATTAACACTGATGAAGACATTAAGAGGTGGGCGGATTTAGTACAGAAAGAATGGGTCTACTATACACCACTTAATAAAGACGAAGGAATTGATTGAAAACTACAACTTTATAACAGCCCTTTTCGGGGCTAAGAGGAGATGGAAACCACTCAACTACAATACATTCTGGACAATTCTCCAAGGTTATCATTATTGAATGGAAAAGTGTGTTCAAAAGACTTATTACCAAAACAAAGACCTAAACATAGAAAAGCTTATATTGTGAACACAGATTCATCAAGAGAACCAGGAGAACATTGGGTGGCAATATATTTCAAAGACAATCATTCATGCATCTACTTTGACTCCTATGGCTTACCACCATTAGATAAAGACATTTACAAATTCATAGTGAAAAACACAGATTCATGGACTATTAACACAATGAGAGTACAGAGTGTTCATACTGCGGTATGTGGAATGTACTGTATATTTGCCTTGGATCATCTTGCTAAAGGATATGATTTAGAGACAATTCTTACTATCAATTTCGACCCAAGAAATTTCCAAGAGAATGACAGAGAAGTTTGTCAATGGTTTGAGCAAAACTATAGACATTATTTTAGGTAATCAAGATTAGGTGTCAAAACAACCCACAGAGTTTTTTATAAAAGCATTTTTTCTATTGTATACTTTTTGCCAATCACTATTATGTATCACAGACAGGATATTTTAGCATTTTTGTTTTTAAAATCTCAAGAGATAATGCTTTATTTCAAAGACACAATTCTGGCTATACATATTTTCTCAGCAAAATGGAATCTTGAAATAAAGTGGTATCACACAAAAAAATCTCGATGTAAAAGGCTTTCTATAGATAGGCAAACTCAGATCTCGGTGTATATATGCTTCTCACTTCATAAATTAAATATTGATCCCTAAAACTAATTCTTATTGTCTGTTGCAATGTAGTGGTACCCACTAGCTCTCCATAGCAGTAAAAAAAGAGAAGAGATACTTCTCTTTTTTCATCATTCTATCCCATAAGTGAAAAAGAGTTAAGAGATACTTCTCTTTTCCACTGTGGGTAAGACGTTGTGTGTTTATCAACCAAGCCTTCCATACAGTAGAGTGTTATATGGTTTAAAGTATGGAGAGATTGATTAATAAACATATATTTTGCCAGCATAAAGTAATTGGGAGGCCTCTACCCCGTGACTGACACTATAGGGACCAGCATTTAAGAGATACTTCTCTTTTTTTCACCATTCTATCCCATAAGTGAAAAAGAGTTAAGAGATACTTCTCTTTTCCACTGTGGGTAAGAGATTGTATGCTTATCAACCAATCCTTCCATACAGTAAAGTGTTATACGGTTTAAAGTATGGAGAGATTGATTAATAAGCAAAATCCACATATTTGCCAGCATAAAGTAAATGGGAGGCTTCTACCCCGTGACTGACACTATAGGGACCAGCATTTAAGAGATACTTCTCTTTTTTTCACCATTCTATCCCATAAGTGAAAAAGAGTTAAGAGATACTTCTCTTTTCCACTGTGGGTAAGAGATTGTATGCTTATCAACCAATCCTTCCATACAGTAAAGTGTTATATGGTTTAAAGTATGGAGAGATTGATTAATAAGCAAAATCCACATATTTGCCAGCATAAAGTAATTGGGAGACCTCTGAATTCCACCTACACCAAGGGTGACACTCTGGGTACAAGCATTTAACACTGAATTCCCCATACCACAATGGTGACACTTGAGATACAAAATTAACATAGGATTCTCCATAGGGTTTTGTACCTCAATTGTCATTTTTGTACCCAGAGTGTCATTTTTGAAGCCAGGAAAGTGATTTTACAACGCCTTAGTTAACTCATTATAACGACTTGGAAAAGCGTTATGACGACTTACTTAACTAAATCGTTATTATGATTTAAACTCGGCCGTTATGACTTACTAACCCGTTATAACGACTTGGAAAACTCGTTATAACGACTAAGCAAATTCCTTACAATGATTTAGTACCTCGTTATAATGACTTATTAAACTTAGAACGACGTTATAACGACTCACTTAACTCGTTATAACGAGTTACTAACTCGGTATAACGCATTGGTTAACTCATTATAACTTATGTAACTCGTTATAATAGCTTACTAACTCGTTATAACGACTTACAGTTAAAACTAGAAGTCCAGTCATGAAATGCGCACAAATAGCATGTCGATTTGCGCGTTAATCTACGCGGTATGGCCACAGTAAGGCTATCAAATTTTGTACATATGGCCTGTGCACAAGCAATGTTTCAGCCAATGGACCTCCGGGTGACCCGGAGGTCCATTGGCAGAAACATTGCTTGTGTTAGCTATGAAGAGCCAGGAGAACCTGCCGTGATTTGGATGCCATTCCATATGGCAATTGCGCGCAATTCCTACGCGCAATTAAGCCTAGATAAGCGCGGAGTTCGTGACAGGACTTCTAGTTTTAACTGTAGCTAAGTCATTATAATCAGGGTTCCCACTCAAATGAAAAGTCCTTGAATTTTGATATCACCTTGAAAGGTGCTTGAATTGGTTTCAATCCTTGAAATGTACTTAAGTTTCCATTACCTCCCTTGAAAAGTACTTGAATTCAGTATATACCGATAACTCCTGAGATGCAGTTTTATGACAACCCGCCACACATGCCGGCGATGTCATAGAAATGGTAAGGAACCTCATCTTTCTATTTCTTGAGTGCAGCAAGGTGCCATCTTTGATGCTTTAGCATTTGAGAGACACCTTTTTGCGTGCCATCTGCGATGCTTTAGCATTGGAAATGGCACCTTATTGCACTTGTGGTACATTATATATCTAGCAATTTTGATTTTCCAGAAATCAGGTTTTCGAGGCAGAAATTCTTTTGTGCTGTTCATGGTATTGTCAGTTCATATAAAGATTATACAGAACCACACTTATGTTTGAATGGGTTAACGATTACCGGACGAGAGCGAGTGGGCTCGAGTGGTTATCCCAGCGCCACACGCCACGCTGTGGGGCGGGGTCGGGGGGGATGGTCATCTAGTAAGGGTGGAATATAGTAGATAGTTAATTAGTAACTGCATGTACTAGCTGTCAAACATCTCCAGGCGCTGTCGACGTGCGTCGTCTGTTTTTCCGCTTCATGGTAACCAGTATTCAAGATTCATTTAGTCTTGCTTCCTGAGAACTACTTCAACTTAACATGCTTTTCAAAGTATGTTTGCGTTGGCAAACGTGCTGCTTCATTGCCGAAGTGTGAATCGAATAAGATTACAGTGACACAGTAGGCCTCGTGTCGACTCGCCAGCAGCATGCAGCGGTGAGGGCAACATTGTAATAAAGTTTTACAGGAACTGTACTAGTGGCTGGTTGCAATATCGAACCCAATTGGACTTTTTTGCACTAAAATTAATTACGTTTTCCTCGATTTTCAATAACGAAAGCAAAGGTTGCGTTTCACTGTTCAATTTCTTGGCAGAGATCATGTGTCTTTCATGACTTTCAACAGTTTTTAGCATAGTTGTGCATCAAACATTTTGTAATGGGTATCGGTAATTCCGATAGATAAGTATAGCCGATGGTTCTCATTGGTTATATTCCAATGAACGCTGCAAACTAAAAGGACCAGTCTAACGAGAGAACTTGTGCACGCGAAGAGTACTTTTTATCGGATTGCACTAGAGCTTTCTGGTTAAAATTACCGCATGCCCCTAAAATCCATGTGATCGTGACAAATACAGTTAAGGGTGTGTAATAATACAATAGTCCTTGAAAATCATGGTCCGAGTCCTTGAAAAGTGCTTAACCCTTTACCTAGCGAATCGCCCGCATCCGCCCGCGTGGTATGCAAATTGCACAGTTGAAAAAATTAAATTTTTCACAATATTTCAACAAAACCATATCATGTGACCCCTCATTGGAACGAGCTCATTGAGCTCGTTCCAATGAGGGGGTCACATGATATGGTTTTGTTAAAAATGTTTGAAAAAATATAAAAAAAATGATATTTAAAATAATAAATTTTGACATCGTCTGCGTTGGGTAAAGGGTTAAATAGTGCTTGAATTTGGTTATCTGATATCAGTGGGAACCCTGATAATGATTTACTAACGCGTTATAACGGCTAAGAAAACTCGTTATAACGACTTAGTAACTCGTTATAATGACTTAGTAACTCGAAATAACGACATAGAAAGGCGTTATAACGTCTTACGAAACTTGTTATAGCTAGTTAGAAAGTCGTCATAACGAGTAGAAAGCCATTATATCGATTCAGATAACTTGTTATAACGAATTAGAAATCCGTTATAACGACTTTGCTAAGACGTTATAACGACTTACGTAATTTTTTATAACGACTTAGCTTTACAACTCTATCCGAATGAGCATTGTTATCCCGTGTTAGCTGTTATTGGGAGTCATTTGCCATCAGAAAATTACAGATGCTCCAGAGGAAGAAATTTCCGGAGTGTGGCACGGACCCTCCCCTCCCCTGCACACACACACTCTCCCCTATCCTAAGTACCCCAGGATCGGTCTGTGTCGTGTCGATCAATGGAAGATATTCGGCTCTAGTACGACATTCGGGGAACATTCCAGACTCACGGGTTATACGAGTGTTATACCCGTTAAATTCTGGACAACTTTCCTTTTGCAGAACATCACTGAAGAATGAAAATCGGTATCTGTGGCCCTTCGAGTTGATAGTGCGGAATAACAAAGAATTCGAAGCGATGGGATGCATGTTTTTGCCTGAGAAATAGACACACCCGTGCGCTTCGGTCTGTGATAACAAACAACATACAACTGATAGTCAATACTCTCTGACAGTTCAGACCTTTTATGTCGCCTGAGCCGACTGTGTTACGACTGGGTCGTGTTATTTGCTTGAGTTAACAAAACAGCCAGAGAATGGGTACTAAGCTTTCCATTCTGAAATGTAATGTCAGCATCGAAATTATCTACCACTATCTGCATTTCGTCTCTTGAGTTCTACTGGCACACAGAACACATTGGAACTCAGGGAACGATTAGCCAACCGTCAGAACTAGATATTGGTGTGAAGTCAACATTGCTATGTGCCGGATTTGCTGCCGATTTCGTGAAACACAACAATTCATCATTGGAACATGTTACTCCGAAGTCCTGCAGTTGTTGGTATCCCACGTACTAGTGATGTTACAATGTACCTAATCAGCATTCCGGGTAGGGTATGGTCTAATTCCGACGACAGGCTAACCAGAAAAGCCAACAACGTCTTGCTTGAAAACTCTGATATTTTGACAGAGTTGATCTCGAGATCATAAGTGTTTCCATCTATATCTATATACTTTATTTCGCGCATATACTTTTTTCCAAACTTCCATTGCCCTTTCGGCAACATAATCAACTGGATCCAGTGTAAAACGTAAAGCCAATCCAGCTCTCGACCTATCCGTTAAAATCGTGGCTATCCCTGGCGAAGAAAGGACTACAATGTCGTTGCTGTACTTCTCAGCAAGCTTAAGAGCAAACACTTCGCCTCTTGAGTTCCAATGTGTTCTATGTGCCTACTGGCACATAGAACACATTGGAACTCATGGGAAGAGTCTTGATAACAGTGGCAATAGTTTCGGGATAGGCCGATGTCATGTCGATCACTAAGATATATTTGGTGTTAGTGCGACATTCAGGGAATATTCCGGTCTCACGAAATATTCCAGTGTTATACCCGTTAAATTCTGGACTACTTTTCTTTTTGCAGAACATCACTGAAGAATGCAAATCGGTCTCTGTGGCCATTCGAGTTGACAGTGCTGAATGACAAAGAAGTTGGTGGGACGGGGTGCATCTTTTTGCTTGAGAAATAGACACACCCGTGCGTTTCAGTTTGTGATGACAAACAACATCCAACTGATAGTCAATAGTCTCCGACATTTCAGACTTGTCAGGTCGCGCGAGCCGACTGTTTTGCGACTAGGTCTTAAGGTTCCAATTTTCTTTTAAATGCTCTTTATTAATTTATAAATGATGTTCAAGAAACGTTTGTTTTCTTTGTTTTCAAAACAAAACAACAGTTTTTGGCGAACTTGCGCTTATTTATGCATTGAATAATGTCAATGGTGTCCGAGTAAAACTTCTAGATTTTTTCTAGTACATGCCGATTTTATAATAGAATTTAAGCACCTAGGCTAACTACGCGAAATTGAAATTGGGTATCCCTTTTCTGAGATGAATATCTTTGCGCAGTGCTGTCAGACGTCCAGTAAACTTTTTCTAAATTAGGAGATGCCCCATGTCCCACTATCTGAAACCACCGAGAAAAAAATTTTGGACGCGACTTTGAGGATGAGCAGAAAGTTGGCATCTGGTGGCCGGACCAAGATAGGGCTTTTTTGGTGAGTGATGTCGTACATACAAAGGACGGCACGCATGTGTGAATGGGTCAATCGATATGGCACGAGTGGCAGCGCGGAAGGATAGAACGAGAGGCCGCAGGCCTAGAGTTTTATCCTTCCGCGATGGCATAAGTGCCATATCGATTAGCCCATCCCCACACGCGTGTCGTTCTGTGTTCATTACACGCCTTCGCGTCAACAAAAACAATTACTAGAAGGACACTCAGCAATTCATTTGACAACTATCAACAAACACAACACATTTTTTTCGCCAACCAAATCTGCGAGGGGTGCCTTTGTTACTATTTCGTCCCCGAGTTCCAATGTGTTCTATGTGCCTACGGGCACATAGAACACATTGGAACTCAGGGGACGATTTTTAGCTACCGCTAGCGATTCAAATTGTAATTGCGTTGCCCGATTTATAGAAAATTCCAGTGAAATGTCGTTTCTTTTTAAAAATAGCCCCTCAACGATTTCCGTTCCGCACATATGTGCGGAACAGGTTTTCATTTTCCGCATGGTTTAGTGTTGCTGTAGATGGGAATTTCATAGAACAGGCGTGTGATAAAAACTATTGCGGATTTCTTCCAAGTTAGGGAGCCAGAAGTGTTATTTACAATCTGTTTTTAACACATAGAAAACACCGAATCGAAACCGAGGTTTTTTCCTGAAACCGAACCGAACCCGAATCTGAAAAATCAAAACCTCCCAGTTTTTCCTAGAACTTCACATAAAAGGACATACATACTCCCATGCGAAATTAAATTGGCTGTTCACCATTGGGCAGACATAGCCTTATAAAGTTGTGGGAAAAATTGAAATGGTTCAGCTTCTTCCGATTGATCCTAATTTTCATGCCGACCCTAATCTTTTTATGAGCTGAGCTGAGCTCTTGGCCAAAAACTTGTATCTATTTAACCCTTTAACTAACATGAAAAGCAGACGACACTTGCCAAAAAACTCTTTTGGTTATGTGATTCATCTCCTCCTATTGTTTATTCAGCCAATTGTAATCAATTCTGAGTAGGTTGAAAAGAAATTAAAATTTTTTAGTAAATTTTGTTTCTTAACATACCTACCACAATTGTTTACCGGAGGCCCACCCTCCTTGGGGATATCTTTGATATCGATGCCTCCCCGCTAAATCACAAACTTCTCGTTGGCGGAAATACGGAATTGACGTCACGGTTGTTGCGCATGAGCTCGGTAAACGCAAGAGGTGTGCAGATGGAGTACCTATAATTTCGAGCGCTGGTCTCGCTCGACCCTTTTTTCGATCTTTTTCGTGCTCTTGCACTCTATTACTTTTCCAACTTGTTTGGAAACGTTCCCTAGAAGCTTGAGTTAGTTCCGAAGTAGGGCTTGCACTAACGTTACAGCCAATTGTAAACAATTGTGAGTAGGCTGAAAAGAAATAGGTTATGACCCCTCATTGGAACGAGCTCGTTCCAACGAGGGGTCATAACCTATGTTTTTGAGACAAAAAATAAAAATTAATGAAACTTAATTGGCGATTTTTGAGAAAAGCGCAGGCCGGTTTTGGCCGTAACGCTGGGTAAAGGGTTAAAATGATACGGGCCTGGGATCAAATACATGTGTGACGCCATGAATTTAGGCAATACATTTTAATTCTTCACATAATCCGAAGAGCAGACGACACTTGACGAAAATTTTCTTGAATAACAAAAAATTTTCATTTTTCCTCAGAAACATAGCTTAAGACCCTTCATTGAAACGAGCACAACGAGCTCGTTCTAATGAAGGGTCATATTCAACGTTTTTAGACAAAAACAAATTGAAAAAAAATTTGAATGACGGTTTTTATTTTTGCAAATAGGTCTGGCCGATTTGCCCTTACGTTGGGTAAAGGGTTAGGCTACTCTATGAGAAAATAAAATATTTAAAAAATCCCAACCGAACAACCCTATTTTTTCTATTGCGTGTAACTTGAACCACACAATTTTTTCGCTAAAGCAATGAACTCAGTGTTGGTATGCTGTTCTTTAATAAACAATAAACATGAATTCCATAACAATATTTCAAGTTCATATCACCACAGTCATATAACAGAGAACGCAGTCAGAGCCACGCAAAGCGCCGCTCAGGAAGTAAGCTCCATAGGTAACACACACGCATTTGTAGAGAAATGGGGGCGCGGTGGCTCAGTAGGTAGAGGTGCCGGCTGCAAGCCGAGAGGTCCTCGGTTCGAATCCCACCTTCGGCAACCGCGTTGTGTCCTTGGGCAAGACACTTCACCCCCATTGCCCACGTGGGGGGGGGGGGGGGGGGCACGGTGACGTTGTGAACTAAGGCGTACTGCACGACGACGGTGCACCTGTCAATCAATGCTAACCCTGCTTGTGTGGAGTTAGTATGTTGGGGAGCTGACAGTTGCTCACCGTTCCTCGGTGATTCTCTCCGGGTACTACGGCTTTCTCCATCCGTAAACCTGTCGAGGTCATGATTAGCCATTGTGCAGAAATATGTGACCTTAAACACCAATAAATAAATAAATGTAGAGAAATCCGCAATTACTAATAAATCAGTATATCAGACACAAATAGAAAATTGTGTCTTCCGGTTTGTCCATCGGGGATCGCCATTTTTTCGTTCGATATTGAATTCTGGTATAGCAACAAAAACAAGAGAACGTACCGTGTGTTGGTCGTATCAATCTTTCTGAATAAAGGACGTTATTATTTCTTTTAACTTGAACACTGGCTTCCTAGAATTCAGTATCAAATTGATTTTTGTTACTTGAAAATTTTAAAATCCTACTGTTTACGACGAATTTTTTTCTATTCAGGTTTACTGCCACTATCAAAAGTTGACAAAACTACCGGCGGTGGCAAGAATAATTTTCTTTTAATTTTACGATACAATAGATTCATTTACAGGTGCGTTCTCTTCTAGGTCTAACCTAATTCATATTATATTTATCACTTCTTCTTGTGATTATGTATAGCAATATTATAGTGAAATGGGTGATGCTAAAAGATTTCTTCCGGTGTCTTTCTGTAAGGGAGATGGTAAGTTACAAGACGTTTAGTTGGCAATACGGTGTCACATCATCTGACACCGTATCCGTCAATTAAACGTCCGGAACGTATTTATTATGCCAGCCTGTGATGTATTTGCAAACCCTTTCATGTTTTCGTCAAATTTTCCTATCGACAATCATTTGTTTACAAAAGCAGACGACTAGAGTGCAGTGCAACAATGCCACATCTCATCGATCCCAAAGAAAATTGTTGATTTATTACCTGCGACATTTTGGGGCGCATTTTCAATTCTGCCTACATTTCAACGCTGTGAACAGGAAACAAACCTTCAAAGGTGCCAATGAGCCGAATTCAGACGGCGATTTGGCCAATAAAAACAAAATGGCGGGCAGTGACAATTAATATACCGTTAGTGTCGGTATATTGATTAAAATGGGGTCAATGTTGACCATTATTGACGGTGTATTCCTCGGGCCACTAGTTCTGACGGTTCATTGGTTAATCTATCGAGCTGGCATAATAATATAAGTTACATAACTTTACTTGGGTGATACAGTATCATTTGAGCCAAAGTGAAACCAGATCAGGTGAAGCGTAGCCGGGTCTGGCATGGTATTATTCTCTGAACCATATTTGACACTGCATCTTGCCTCCCACAAAGTTTCCAGAATCCATCTGGATTACAGACAAGCTATGCATAGAATACCCACTCTCTAAAATCAGTTGGGTTAAAAAGCAACCCAAATCAACTGGGGTGAGTGAATATGAACCCAATTATATTCACTCAACCCAGTTGATTTGGGTTGATTTTTAACCCAACTGATTTTAGAGTGCACAGTCTCTTGCCTGTTGTGATCTATAACGGTTGCCATTTCCCATTTGTTCATTCGTCTTTCAAAATGACAGAAGACAACTGTCGCTTTAGATTGAAGAATTCTATCATTTATTATGCGTCGCAATTGAAAGCTTAGTATGCAAAATATAGTCGGTAAGATATATTCTTTATATAATTTATTTGTGATTTAATATGATGCGAGTGCAGAAGCGGTATTGTGCGGCACGTCCATTTACCCAATACTACCCAATATTTATCCAAAGGGTGGAAGAGAGAGGGGAGGAGCGTGGGTGAAATAGGGGGGGGGAGGAGATAAGGGGAGAGAGGGTCAGAGAGGGAACCGAAAAGAGCGAGATTGAGAGAGAAACGAAGAGAGAGACGCAAGTCTGTGGAAGTTTGAGGGAGGGATTTACGTTAGAGCTGTAGGTTAACCGAAACCGAACCGAGGTTTTTAGTTTTTTTTTTAAAACCGAAACCGAAACCGTCGACATCCCGTAATCTAAGGTTTTTCGTTTTTCATTAAATACTTTCTTGCTGCAGAAATTCACAGAATGTAGCCACCCCAGAGTAGTGAGAGTACCCAGACACTGCCAATGGCAGTGTCTGGGTACTCTCACTACTCTGGGAAGACTACATTCTGTGAATTTCCGACATTTCAGTTTAGTTGTGTTTGCAGCTTTTCTCAAGTTGCGTGTAGGTGTCAGACCTCGAAAAATGGCCGAGCACAATAAAAGTTCTGTATATTTAGGTAATTATTATATTGGCCTTCCTGATTCTTCATGTATTATAGCTTATGTCGGGCATTCATTGAGTTTCTCTCAATTTCACTGCCATTCAGTTATGACTCCGGACATAAGAATGAGTTTTATTGAATTTTATTTGGCCTCATGAACAAACCGAAAACCGAACCGAACCGAGGTTTTACTCCACCTGAAAAACCAAAACCGAAACCGAACAAGAAATTTAAAAACCTACAGCTCTAATTTACGTGCCACCCCTCGAAGAGGGGGTTGTCAGGTGATTCAAAATGTCTCTCGATGGAGATTTTTACCGTATGATTAGGTGATAAACAGAATATTATTTTGAATGCATTAGACAATAAAAATATTATGATAGAGGGCGCTATTATCCTTCATCATACCTTACGGGTGAAATGTAGTGACCCAGTCGTAAAACTTGTAAAAATGTCTTTTCTTTGATACATGCCACAGTTAGTATCATATATATATAGACAGAACGCGATTCGGTTCTCGCGAAATATGACTACGCCATTTCAACTCGTTACGTAAAACACCCACCGATGCAAACACACAGCGCGTTCTGAGTTTATTACACAACCCATGCATTAAAATTCATTTAAAAAAACAAATTTTAATTCCGATGTTTACACCCAAAGGTGAAGAGTCTGTTTGTTTTGATTGAAGCTGTACTGATCAAATGGATCAAATGGATCGATAAAAAATCTAAACAACCTTTTGGGAACCAGTGTTTGTTGAAATTCGTATCGCTGTTTCTCTTCGGCTGGTGTCCATTCGCGCCTAACCACTTGATGACTGTTACTGTTAGTGAAAATATAAGTACAAAATTTGGGCAGATTTGCAAAACAGCTGGGAGAAACGTTTTTAAAAGAAGTTCGAAGCATGTCAAGATGTCCGAAGATTTACGGAAATATAGTTGACCAATTGGAAATAACGGCATCCGCAAAACGAGACAGCCATGGGACTGGGTTAATGTTGTGATTGGAAAAATGATTGTTTTTTTAATATTATCTCATTTTTGGTTAACTAATTTTTTTGTGAACCGACTTTATTTTGCTTTGTACGTTTTCATGTTCACACAAACGCGATAAACGATCGATAATTGTATAACGAAATTTGGAAACTTTTCGAAGCGTTACAAATGACTCTCTATGGGAAAGAAACAAGAAAAACAGTGCTGGGAAAATAGTTCAGGTGTAACAGGAATGGAAGTCCGTAGGAAAATTAGTCCCTCTGGACTATTATTCCGCGGAATTATAGTCCTAGGTCTAACATTTCTAGGAATAGTAGTCCGCCGGACTACTATTCCTAGAAATGTTAGACTTAGGACTATAATTCCGCGGAATAATAGTCCAGAGGGACTAACGTTCCTACGGACTTCCATTCCTTTTACACCGGCTTGTACATCACCTGTTGAATACTGAAACATTTATGTCATAGCGGCCATTCCGTTGAATACAAGGGTTTAAAGTTTAATGGAAGTGTAATAAAGTGACTTAGGTAGGTTCTCCGCCTCACCAGGATCCTATATCTGAACAACATGTTGGTTCGATGGGGACAGCTTTGACTTTCTTCTCGGACTAATTTGACTTAAAAAGGTAGGTTTAAATTGTTCTACTTTTAAAAAATTATTCACGACACAAAATAGTGAAAATGTCATTCTGTTTATTTCTTCGTTTTTCGGAAGAAATACTGTAAAATACAAAATAGGTGTCGTACATTATCCCCAAGTTTATTGTTTGCTTTGTAGTGTGTAAGGTCATCTTCAGCATATTAACCCCCTACATAATGAGGTCGAAATATCTAAATTGCAAGCTGTGAATTTTTCCAATAATTTTTCCAATAATGCTAATAGGCATTTGACCATTTCATACTAGTCTGACAGAACTCATTGAGTAAGGTTGAACCGGTTAACCCTTTACACAACGTTACGGCCAAAACCGGCCAGCGCTATTCTCAAAAACCGCCTAATAATTTTCATTATTTTTTCATTTTTGTCTCAAAAGCATAGGTTATGACCCCTCACTGGAACGAGCTCGTCGAGCTCGTTCCAATGAGGGGTCATAACCTATGTTTTTTAGACAAAAAATGAAAACAATTTGTTAGTCAAGAATTTTGTTTGCAAGTGTCGTCTGTTTTTCATGTTAGGTAAAGGGTTAAACTCCCATCTGCATTACGGGAAACATTGGGGGCAGGGAGAGGGTGGGGGCCGTGGTAAAAATCCTGGGGCCCGGAACTTTGGGGGCGGTTGGCCCAGGAGTCCAGGATTCGTTGGTAAGGCCTGGGTCCCCCAAAGTTCTGTCTCCTGTGCTAAGCCTAGACAAGTAGGCATCCGGATCCCCGAGTGAGAATCGACAAGCGGTTGGCCCAGGAGTCCAGGATTCATTGGTCAGGCCTGGGTCCCCCAAAGTTCTGTCTCCTGTGCTAAGCCTAGACAAGTAGGCATCCGGATCCCCGAGTGAAAATCAACAAAATAAGTTGCCCGTTCTAGTGGAATACTACATGTAGTTGCCTAGGGCTGCACGATATTCAAAACTGAATACCGGTATCGGTATTCAAACAAATACCGCGGTATACCGGTATATCGAAAACTGTCCAGATATATGAACACAAGTACCACAATCGACACTCTAGGCCTCACAGTCAGAGCGAATTAGCATGCGTTGATGATGCGGTTCGAAAAACCTTTACCCAACGCAGACGATATCAAAATTTATTATTTTCAAAATTAGTTTATCAGATTTTCCCCCAAAGATTTCAACAAAACTATATCATTTGACCCCCTCACTGGAACGAGCTCAACGAGCTCGTTCCAATGATGGGGTAACATGATATTTGTTGAAATTTTTTAAAATTATTTTTTCAATTGCTGAATTTGTATATTACGAGGGCACAAGCAGACGATTCCTTGGATAAAGGGATAATATTATTCATTCGGGGCTACAGTTAAAAAACTAATGACATCTTGAAAATTCAATTGTAGGTAAATAAATAATGACGATAAACCGATATTTTTGTAGTTACACCGGTATTCAATCGATATTGGTTTGAATACCGGTATATATCGGTTTATCGATATACCGTGCAGCCCTATAGTTGCCAAAGAAAAGAAGGAATGGGAGTGCCCCAGTCTGTTAACCCTTTATTTACCATGAAAAGCAGACGACACTTGCAAACAAAATTACTGAATATCTATTTTTTTCATTTTTTGTGCCAAACACACAGCTTATGACTCCTCATTGGAACGAGCTCGTTCCAATGAGGGGTCATATGCTATGTTTTTATGCAAAAAAAAATGAAAAATTAATCAAAATCGAATGGCAATTTTTTGTGAATAGCGCCGGACAGTTCTGGCCGTTTATTTACTTATTTATTTATTTATTTATTGGTGTTTAAGGTCACATATTTCTGCACAATGGCTAATCATGACCATGGCAGTTTTACGGGTGGAGGAAGCCGGAGTACCCGAAGAGAACCACCGAGCAATGGAGAGCAACTGTCAGCTCCCCAACATACCAACTCCACACTTGCAGGGCTAGCATTGGTAGAATACACGTGCACTATCGACGTACAGTACGCCTTAGTACACAGCGCCACCGTGCCTCCACAAGGGCAATGGGGGTGAAGTGTCTTTCCCAAGGACACAACGCGTTGCCACAGGTGGGATTCGAACCGAGGACCTTTCGGCTTGCAGCCTGCACCTCTACCTACTGAACCACCGCGCCCCCTGCGGGCCGTTACATGAGGAAAATGGTTAATAGACTGTTATCCGAATACATGTGAACCAGACCCGGTGTTATCACTTCAAGAATTCTTCACTTCAAGAACTTCGGCATCTGCATCAGTATCTCGACACTTTTGAAAGGAGGCTCGTCACTGAATTAGCCCTGGTGCCCGAATTTTCTCACCCCGACCACGGGAAACATCGCTATTTTTAATTCAGGTATGTCTACATCGGTGTGCAGGGTGTAAAGCTATGTACCACAAGACAAACGCCATCACCACAATACCCTTCAAGAAAAATAATATAGAAGACAAAAGCCCTCAACTATCGTTTTAATAATTTTTCAAGAAAATATTTTTTGGAAATCAAATTACATAACAAACAATTAAGTTAAGAACAAAGTCACTCAATTAATTTTTACACATTTCGCCCCCACTGGCTTTATCAAGTAGAGGAAAGTTCTGAAGGTTACTTTCTATGTAAAATCCATGTTGTCCCTCTATACTTTAAACTTAAAAACATAAAGTATATTGTGACAAGATAGATTTACATATAGACAGCAATCACTTGATAAAGCTCGTGGGGCCAACAATGTGTAGCTATTAATTGAGTGACTTTGTTCTGAATAATTTAATAAATTTGTCCCGACTATGATAGCGCAAGTCCCAACTGATATAATATTCCAACTACATCATCAAGGCATGCCTTCGTTGAAGGCATGCCTTGGTGATGTAGTTGGAATATTAGTCAGTCGGGATTGAATTTGAAAAAAATTTATTTATTTATTTACTTATTTATTTATTTCATTGATGTTTTACCTGCTCCCCAAATAAATAAATAAATATATATTTGGGAGCACGTAAAAATATCGAAGGTGCCCGCGTTTTGTTTTCCATTAATGTATTATAAGTAAACGTTTCAATTTATGTATTTAATATATAGATTTGCACATTTTCCTGGCTCCTCGGAAATAGCCAATCGTCTCTTTCTCAGGCTTTCTGGAAACAGTTGATCGGCTATTTCTCGAGCCATCTAATTACACAGTAACAATAAGCTGTTGTTTCTTAATGCATAAACAGCCCAGATATCGAATGGGACAGAGAGCGTGGATAGATGGAGTGAGCGCATAACATCTTGTAAACTGACTGCGGCTATGGCATCTGATCACTTCATAATTTTCAATGTGTGATGACCTTCACAGTTATAGCAATGTGTGTGGGGGTTTGTTTAATTATTGGAGTTCTGGAAGCCCATATTTGGACTTTACTCTAAAGTCGGACACTGTTCCTTAAAGTATTCACACTCGGTTGATGAGCGTCATATTACTTTTGATTTAGTCTGTATGGATTTGAATTGGTAATTATTATTTATCGAAGAGTATCTATGGGTACAGTTAAAACTAGAAGTCCTGTCATGAAATACGCACAGATAGTACCTCGATCTGCACGTTAATATACGCGTTATGCCCATAGTAAGGCTATCAAATTATGTACATATGGCCTGTGCACAAGCAATGTTTCAGCCAATGGACCTCCGGAGGTCCATTGGCAGAAACATCGCCTGTGTTTGCTATGAGTAACCAGGAGAACCTGCCGTGCTTTGGATGTCATTTGATATGGTAATTGCGCGCAATTCCAACGCACAATTAAGCCTAGATAAGCGCACAGTTCGTGACAGGACTTCTAGTTTTAACTGTACTCTCCCATAAATTGCAACAAGGCAAGCGATACGAAGAAATTTTGACGACAGACAAAAAATTAATTTAGCACTCGACCAGTTAACCGATGTTCTGAAACCCAATACAATAGTACTGAGGTGTTCTCTTTGAAGATTTTGGGCTGGGATTTCCTTACACCATAGAGGCGGGGTTAACCGAGAATAAAGAAAAAAACAACAAATTCCTACTAGAGGCCTTATGTCTGGTGGTGAGTGGGAGGGAAGGGGATGGAAAGATATGTATGTCAGTAAGGGTGGGCGGGTTAAGTTGAGTACAGCACATTTTCTTCAGAAAGTTTCTGTCTCAGCAAAAAACAAAAAGCAAAAACAAAAACAACAAAACATGAGCAACAAAATTTTGGATACGTCATGACAAGTATTGACTCCGCATTCACGTTGTTTGAGATGGGAAGCGAGATGCCAACTGCATAGTCATCACAAATGTGTTATCAGTGTAATATTGTTCCATTGTTCTGTTTATGTGGTAGGTTAAACGTATGCCGAAAATGAAGAAACATTCCAATGGGTACTTTCGAGACAACAATTATCTGCTATTTATTTTTACATTTAAAAAAATATAAATCCAGACACAAACCCACCGTGGAAAGCATTGAGTAGTATTTGGAAATTATTGGATTGTCTTGGAAACGTATTGGGCAGAAGTGGGTAGTATTGGGTAAATTGACGCGCCCAAATTGTGCAGAAGCGAAGGTTTTCATTGGAAGCTTCATATTCATAACTGCAAAGGGGTCTCTGTGCAAGGAGTACTGAAAGCGAAACGGCAATTCATCCAAATGAACCGTTGCAAAATGTAAATGAATAACACAATAAAACATTAAACTAAGATTTAAGAGTATTTTATTTACAAAATATCACACAGGAGAGACAGAACGAGAGAGACAGACAGACAGACAGACAGATCTTTACAAAGTATAAATACATATACGAAGAAGATTCCGGACCACCAAAATCGGCCACGTAATACGAGTGTTTCTTTCTCAAGTACCCTCTTCCGGAATACCGTTTTTTTCGGTATACTCATCCGGTATATCGGTCCTGGTAGCAGCAGCGCCACGGAGGGAACATACGTCTTAGGGAAGACTATCAGGACCCCAAAATATGTCATATAACAGTCATTTTCCTATCTTTGAAATAAATAGCAGCAATTTACTTTGACCATGGTCAGCCCGGTGGGTCCATGGGCTTCCGTCGTTTAAAACTAAAGGGTCCCAAAGACCCATGATCCCCCACACTGGTTTGTCATGGATGGTACAGACCCCATAATAGCTCCACCATTGGTGAGTTCCGTGGAACCTCACGCGGAGAAATGTTTGATAAAACTACGTCTGAAATGGCGCTATCAGCATGGGACGCTTTAAGCCTTGATAGAACGTCACTTTACACCAGACTAAATGTGGATCGTTAAATGTAACTACATGAGTTGACGCTCTATGTAGATCGTGTTTGGAAAGCCCAGTCACGGGTATTTCAGGGGTCTGGGCCCTGCCCACCCCACCCGTCCCCGGCTTCCCCACTATTCTAGAACAAATCACAGTCTCAAAAGAATTTACGATTTTAGGAAAAAAACTTATACTTTTTTAAAAATTATCACAAAAACATCAACCCCCTTCACTCTGATGTCAAAATACCAACATTTCAGGAAGCTGTTTTTTCCCATAATGCATCTAGAAATTTAACCAATTCAATCTTGTTTGACAGAGCTCAATGAGCTCTGTCAAACGAGATTGAATTGGTTAAATTTCTAGTTGCATTATGGGAAATTCTTTCTACCTGAAATTTAGATATTTTGACATCAGTGTGCAGGGGGTTAACACAGCAGTCGGCAGAAAAAATACTATAGGGCCCAGTACTATAGAACTTTTTAAATTGTCTTTTCTAGAATAGTTTCTAGTTATGACTTTTTATGGGTTGAACCATTAGCTTTTTCAAAGGTATGTCAATTTTCCAGTTGCTGATGATTCATTTTAGTCAGTTATATTAATAAGTAGAAAATACAATTCAAGAAAATACAATTGTAAAAGTTTTATAGTATTGGTCCCAAGTTTGCCTCAGTTCATTTCCTCGGTTTGTTCACAAGAGTCGCATTGATAGCACGAGACGGTGTTTATTTATTATGTATAAATATCCAAGTACAAAAATTGTGACAAAACTTTCTGTATATACACTGTTATTGCTGTGTATGTTTTATTGTTAAATACATAAAAATTTGGAACTGTTATTGCTGTATATGTATAATTGTTAAAGACAAAAACATTTCGAAGTTTTATTGCTATATTGCTGAAAATGTTTCGAACTGTTATTGTTGTATATGTTTTATTGTTAAAGACATATAAATTTCGAACTGTTATTGTTGTATATGTATAACTGTTAAAGGCATAAATTTCGAACTGTTATTGCTGATTGTGTATCAAGTTTACAGACATGTAAATTTCGAACTACTATTGTTGTATATGTATAACAGTTAAAGGCATAAATTTCGAACTGTTATCGCTGATTATGTTTCAATTTTAAAGACATGTAAATTCCGAACTGTTATTGTTGTATATGTATAACTGTTAAAGGCATAAATTTCGAACTGTTATCGCTGATTATGTTTCAATTTTAAAGACATGTAAATTTCGAACTGTTATTGTTGTATATGTATAACTGTTAAAGGCATAAATTTCGAACTGGTATTGCTGATTGTGTATCAAGTTTACAGACATGTAAATTTCGAACTACTATTGTTGTATATGTATAACAGTTAAAGGCATAAATTTCGAACTCTTATCGCTGATTATGTTTCAATTTTAAAGACATGTAAATTTCGAACTGTTATTGTTGTATATGTATAACTGTTAAAGGCATAAATTTCGAACTGTTATCGCTGATTATGTTTCAATTTTAAAGACATGTAAATTTCGAACTGTTATTGTTGTATATGTATAACTGTTAAAGGCATAAATTTCGAACTGGTATTGCTGATTGTGTATCAAGTTTACAGACATGTAAATTTCGAACTACTATTGTTGTATATGTATAACAGTTAAAGGCATAAATTTCGAACTCTTATCGCTGATTATGTATCAATTTTAAAGCCATGTAAATTTCGCACTGTTATTGTTGTATATGTATAACTGTTAAAGGCATAAATTTCGAACTGTTATTGCTGATTGTGTATCAAGTTTACAGACATGTAACTTTCGAACTACTATTGTTGTATATGTATAACAGTTAAAGGCATAAATTTTGAACTGTTATCGCTGATTATGTGTCAATTTTAAAGACATGTAAATTTCGAACTACTACTGTTGTATATGTATAACAGTTAAAGGCATAAATTTCGAACTGTTATTGCTGATTATGTTTTATTGTTAAAGACATATAAATTTCGTTCTGTTATTGTTGTATATGTATAACGGTTAAAGGCATAAATCTCGAACTGTTATTGCTGATTATATATCAGTTTTAAAGATATGTAAATTTCGAACTATTATTTGCATTAAAATTCCATGAGAAGGATTTAACTCTTATCCTGTTGAGTGTCTTCTTGACGTTTTCATGAAATCAAGTACTAGCTGCTGTAAAGCAGCCATGAGTTGATTTGATGGAAAATTTAAATGAGCCGGGCATTTAGAAACAATTTGTTGGAGGTCTACTAATATTTATAAGTCTGAGGAAAAATAATGAAATGGTTGAGTTTTCCCGTGTGATCCAAATTTCCATGCGCGACCCAATTCATTTTATGAGCTTTTGACAAAACCTGCAGTTAAAACTAGAAGTCCTGTCATGAGATGCTCACAAATAGCACGTCGATCTGCGCGTTAATCTACGCGTTATGACAATAGTAAGGCTATTAAATTCTGTATATATGGCCTGTGCACAAGCAATGTTTCAGCCAATGGACCTCCGGCCAAACCGGAGGTCCATTGTCAGAATCACTTGCTGTGTTTGCCATGAGTAACCAGGAGAACCTGCCGTGGTTTGGATGCCATTCGATACGGCAGTTGCGAGCAATTCAGCCTAGATAAGCGCACAGTTCGTGACGGGACTTCTAGTTTTAACTGTATATATGGAGATTCTTACAGGACTGACTTCAACTTTTTGTGCACCGCGAACACAGGATATACATTTTAACCCTTCACCCAACAAGAATAACAGACGACACCTGAAAAAAGATTTCTTGAATAATAAATGTTTTTTTCATTTTTGGCATCAAAAACATAGCTTATGACCCCTCCTTTGAACGATCTCAACGAGCTCGTTCCGATGGGAGTCATAAGCTATGTTTTTTAGACTGAAATGAAAAAAATACTAAAATCTGAAGGGTGATGACTGTAAATAGCACTGACCGGGTTTGGCAGTTACGTACGTTAAAGGGTTAAGTGGCTGTGTGGGAAAATAAAATATTACCAAAAAATTAAAATCCTGGCCGAACGACCCCATTTTTCTATTGCCCGTAACCTGAACCAAACCATTTTTCGCCCTAGAGTTTACTTCGTTAAGAAGAGTGAGGAACATATCTCTTCAGATTTTTCTACCGGTCGCCGAAATTCGTCTGTAGCAGGCAGATTTAATGCACCGATAAAAATAGCGCATTAGGCCCCACAAAGTAGATTTTTGTTTCGCAGGCCCTTTCTGGTAAAATTGCATGTGGGCGGGCGATTTTTATTTCATTTTTTATTTTTTTAATTATTTCTTTGTCATCAAAAGTTCATGTTCTTGGTTTGTTTAGGCTTCATAACCTACAGAATAGCATGGGTGGTGGTGTATTACGTCCCTCGAGCGCAAAAAGGCTTAGCAATGCTAAACGTTATTGCACTCAAGGGAAAATTTATACATTTTATTAATTCTCGAGTTTTCAGAGGTAACAGTGTATTTGTGTTCCCTCAGAGGTTCAATTACTTGCTTTGTGTTAGGTTTTAGGTTACACAATCTACAGAATAACATGGAAAGTGGTGTATTTTAACTATTTATCCACTGTATTACCTTGGGGAATTTGTCTGATATAAACAAAAACTGAATTTATTTGTTTATTGATTTTTCACTTTGTACAGGAAATAAAAACAGAGCATGTGGCAGCTAAAATGACTATGCGGATGTCATGAGAAACAGATTTTTTTAGGTTTTTGCCTAACGAATAATTATACTCCCAACATTTACAGAACGGTAAAACATGGATATCGAATTAGAAAACAGGTTTACTGAAAGAATGCAGTTCAAAGGTCAAAGAAAATATACCATTATTAAATTTATAGACGTATAAGGTAAACTTTGAAATTATTAACAAGCTATTCAACGATTGCATGTAGAAGAGCTGAATGTGCAGATCTTCAAATTGTTGTCCCATCTGAGAGAACCTATAGCACATGGCATGATATGGCTTCTGCCGTTTGAACAAATGATGAACTCGTTACATGATCTGCAACTCTGGTAATTCCCGTCAGGTTTTCCTTGGCATCCCCCATCACTGACACAAATTGCTGAAATATCAGAAAGAATTGAGAACATTGAGAGTGAAACAGGGTTGTTATGCTTTCGCAACTAAGGTCATTTCGAATCGAATCTCGAATCTTGTCTTCAATCGAATCTCGCGGCTCTTGAAGTTGTAAATATTGCATCTTCTTACAACAGTAAATATAGTAAGTCTCCACCCGAATACTCGATTCAATGGCGAATCGTCTGTTTGCGCAGACCAATCAAAAAAGCCGAATATTACAGAACGGAATGAAAGTAGTTTCGGAAGCGAAACCTCCGTGAACTCTTCTTCTATCGTCGGGTCTCCTGTACAGGAGACCCGACGACAGAAGAAGAGTTCAAGGGAGACAATTGGTAAAATTTTGAGAACATCTCCACGATTCGAAAGTTTCCGAATCGGCGCGATTCGAATCGAATCATCAGGACGATTCCGAATCGAGTCGAACTAAGAAGCTTTGTCGTTTCCTATTCTCAACCTCAATTCAAGTTGTCAATCCGTACAGTTCCATTTCACGACAATGTGCAACTTCATACCATCGTTGAGACCACTTTGGTAAATGACACGTGTTGTTGCTACATTGGTCAATAATATCCGTTGGATTTCGCTGCTACATCAGCTCGGTACTTCGAATACCAAACTTACCAATGATCAACAGGAAACTCGACAAGTGACCAAGAACACTGCCCGTTATATCTTGTTCAACAAAGCCTGCGTGGCTCTGTAAACAAGATATAATTGTTCGTTCAGTACATATAAACCTGCAGTGTAAGAAATTACCGGCGACTGACAAGCTGTCGAAATACTACCATAAACTGTTACGTTACGTTTTGTGATGAAGACATTTTCGATCAAGATGCAGAACCAACGATCTGATATTGTTAGCTTCGGTTTACGAGACGTGTTCAGTCGTCATCAAATGTAGACCAATTAGGCCGATTGACTGCAGGTTAAAAATATTAACTGGTCTACGCTAGGAACAGGCTCCTCATCCCAGACAAGGTCGATCTGGATGATGCTGTTATACAAAAGCAGGGGTTGAAGAACTAAATGTCCTCGACCAGAATAATGCGACCTCCTTTGAACAAGAGCATTTCTCCGTTGGTGTGATTACACTTTGAGCAGAAACGGTTGTCACCGTAAAATTGCTATTTTTACTGCATATGTAACTGTAATTTCTAACAGAGTATGTTAAACATATGTATATGGCCCCTGTGGGGATTCGATATTCGATTCGATTTCGAACCTTAAGTTGGTTGGTATTCGGTTCGATTCGAAATCGGTTGCCCGTTTCGTTTTCCTTCGAATCTTTTAGTCGTCTCACAAAACGCATTGCTGAGATGCAATTGTACATAAATAATGGTGAAAATAAATATCGAGAGTAATTTCCGCGATACTAACATAAAACCATCTGTACCCATGCCACCCTCCATGCTAATCCCAGTTTCACAAGTCACTACCCCTGCTGAAAGCAAATTTAAATTCCCCAAGCAATATCGACGATGAGCTCACGATTGATAGCGGCTAGCCCCGTGCAGTGCCCAGAACAGAGTTCTCGAACCCGTTTATGTTTTTGAACAATAATCCTTACAGGGTAATATTCCAACTACATCATCAAGGCATGCCTCTGACGAAGGCACGTCATGATTATGTAGTTGGGCTATTTTATCAGTCGTGACTTCAAGACGCCTGTATTCGATTCGATTTCGAATAATAGACTTGATTCTATTTGAGATTCGATTTGAGTCGGAAATATGTGATTCGCGGGGCCCTATGTTGTTAGCAATATTTAAGGAATAGTGCATGGCTTGGAGTTGACTACGCCCATATTGTGCCCAGTGGGGTGGTTTAGTTGCCGCCGCGAAGCGGAGGGAACTACACCACCTCACTGGGCACTATATGGGCGTAGTCAACGACAAGACATGCACTAATCCTTATATTATATCGAACACCCATCAAGAAAAACATCTGTCCAATTTGTTAATCTATTACCAAGGTAGCAGCCCTCCCAACCAGCGTTATATAGAAAAAAATACCATTTCGTTTTCAAAAAACATTTTCTTTTTCCAAAACACGGCTTATTGATATGAGCTGAAGACAAATTTTGAATCGGTCGGCAAGGGTAAACAAAACATTTCCCCCAAACGGAACTGTGTATTCTAGAATCGCACAACTCGCGAATGAAAGCTATAATTTTCGAAATTTGACAACGCAGTTTGATAATTTCTACACATTTGTCACACATATACATTAACGAATGGGTCAGTACGGGGATACAAACCTCCGAAGATTCAAATGAATTCCATTATTTATTCGTTTACTGCCCAAAACATACAATTAAATAGCGAAATAATATGAGCAGCGAAACAAATGATTTTTCATATCCGGACGCGTTCTCATGAAAGTTGTACCCAGGTGTGGATCATTCTCTTCGAAACGAGATATGGATCATCTTCTCAGTGAATAAAATGAACGCCTCGGAAAATGTGACTGCAACAATGGAAAAGCGATACATTTTTCCACAATGATTTCTTTTCGGGTCGTTTTGTGGATGTTGTGCCTCTGTGAATCAATTTTTAAATTTAGCCTGATCAGTTTTATTCGCCCAGTATGAAAAGAAAACTGATATAGTAGTGTGCTAAAAATAGAAAACGTGTAGTGCCTGGGTGTAGTGCCTGGTCAGTTCTGTGGATGCAAACTACACGAAATAGGGTATCATCTTTCAGCCAATCAGAATGCAAGGAAGTCACGTGAGATATAATATTAGATTATGCATGGGTATCCATTATTATCGCTTGGAGTTGAGTGGTTCAGAACTGCACTGCACCTTCTTAGCAACATTCGTTTTAAAGCATCTACGTCACAATATATTAATCGCGAATAGCGTTTCTCCAATTATTGAATTACGAGAACTTTTCGAGCCCAAATCACGGGCGGTGAAAACTCGATGAACGTGGGCGACACAAATATCTTAGCCCCACCGAACTGACCACGATTCCTTCCGTAGTAAGAAAATTTGAAGAAGAAAAAAACAATCCGCGGAACGCTATTTCTTTGATTCTCGGGAGGTAACGAAATGTGTTGGAACGTCGAGGGTGAATTTATAAGACCTTCAAACAGGTGATAATTCGTTTTTGTGTCACGTGACATATTACAATCGCATATAAATAGTAGGACGATTCACAACCATTCAGATCCACGTCCATGTGTTATATCCCATAATACCATACTCCCAGTCTTGCACACAGCTATACAGCTCCAGTGGCGGGTGACATTCCATTTTCCAAAATTTTACCCAGGAAGATCTTTGAACTGCGCCGACAAGCATCGCCAAAGATTATTGGCGAAATACTTAGAAATACATTGTCTAACACATGCTCATTGAAAAAAAGACATCATTTTTGACAAGTTCCCCGACCCGACAACCCTCAAAACACCGTCTCAGTAAGCCACTCACTGGTTTTTAGTCATGTTTTAGTCGTATTTTATTTTGCAATGCGCACGGTATGGAAAAATGAAATAGGCCTACTTTGCTTGCAATCAAGTACTTTCTCACACGACTCTTTTTGATTCTTGGACTTACTTCACTCACACATTCGGCCATACAATTGCGTGTCTGTAGTTACAGATTCAGGCCTTTGATGGTTATATACGACCATTTTGGAGTACTCGGTAAGGTTTGTGTTAATTAAATAACATATAGCATCACGACTCCTACGTGTATATTTTAAATGGCCCCCCAGAAAATCACAGATGTTTTAAATTTTGTTCGCCGTTGCTCGGTGGTTCTATCCGGGTACCCTGGCTTCCTCCACCCGTAAAACTGTCCGACACGAGGTGACCCCCGTTGTTGAAAGTGTCGTTAAACCCCAAAAATAAACAAATAAATAAAGTATGTCGTCGTGGACTGGTCGTGATCCACGCGTGGGCAGTGATGTCTACTCATGCGTTTGCCAGGTAATAAATGGCAAAATGGCAAAATGGCAAAATGGTTGTACCCGGTGCTTCATTAATTAAATTTTCTATGAGTATTCCTATAATTAGTGATTGCAGCAGGGGGGGGGGGAGGGGGGACTAAAAATTTGCAAGACGTGACGTCCTATTTTTTATTCGGCTCCCCTTTTTACACCCACCCACCCACTACGTGCAAATTTTCTACTACCGTTCTCAGACACCCACCCCCACTCTCCCATTAAAATCCAAAATAAACTGATAAACTTAGTAGGCACAGCTGTCTTTAGGGGGTTTTCATAATGTCCTTAACCCTTTACCCAACGTAACGGCCAAAACCGAAGCGCTATTCTCAAAAATCACCAATTAATTTTTACTATTTTTTCATTTTTTGCCTCAAAAACCTAGGTTATGACCCCTCATTGGAACGAGCTCGTTGAGGGATCATAACCTATGTTTTTGAGACAAAAAATGAAAAAAATTAGTTATTCAATCATTTTTTGGCAAGTGTCGTCTGCTTTTCATGTTAGGTAAAGGGTTAAACTAGTACCACCAATTTAAACCTCTGTGGGCTGCTGTGGGCCCCAATCTACAAAGGACAAGCTGTTCATTATCAGGTTTGGCCAGAGCAGGTGTACATATACGGGAACAAATTTTCATTTGAATTGTTCCCAAAATATTGTTTGCACATTTTCTACATTTCGACAAGACACCCACCCCTACTAACGTGTGGCATTTTCCCAGTTTAAGCCCAATATTCCCATATATAAAGAAGCCTCCTGGTGTTGTATTTATGTCAAGAGTGTGATGTACAACATCATCTTTAAGGTTTGAAACACAAATGATGGTATATACTAGCTGAAATATTGATATATTTTTCAAAAATTCAAAAAATTGCACAGGTTGGAAATGCACATTTTTGGCGCACTCAAGAGACCCACCCGCCCCCACGTCACGTCTTGCAAATTTTTGGTGGCCTCCCCCTGATTGCAGTCTAATATTAGTGCTTCCGTGGAAATATTGCCCAACCGTGGAATGTGACGAGTCCACGGCGGCCGTACTGTAAATAATTAATTAATTAATTAATTAATTAATTAATTAATTCAAGTTCAATCCCGACTGACTAATATTCCAACTACATCATCAAGGCATGCCTTCAACGAAGTCATGCCTTGATGATGTAGTTGGAATATTACACATCAGTTGGGACTTGCGCTATCACAGTCGGGACAAATTATAATAATAATAATAATAATAATAATAATAATAATAATAATAATAATAATAATAATAACACTCATTTGTCGCAAAGCTTTCGGCCCCTGACCTTCCTCAGTGCTATATTCAACAAAAAGTTTCACATAGCCCAATAAATTTTACTTAGTAATCACCACAGATCGTGTTGATAACATACAGGAAGATGTTAGTTGCAGAGTGACTGTGAAAAGACGCTATTACTCCGGGATTTGACAACGTAAGCTATGAAGCATCAGTACTACTATTCATTTCTACTGTTCTGTCCCTAATATGGACAATACATTATGATGGATCAACAGTCGGGGCAAATCGGTATTACACCCCGCTCCATCCCCAGTCGGTCATTTTCGCTATGTCCCGTCATTATGCATAAAAAGATTGCGCAAAAGTTGGTAATCGATGCGCAGATAACTTAATAGGCATCAAATTGGTAGGTGGGGTCCGTATTAATTAAATTATACAGCCCGATAGGGTTGAAGTATATAATTATCCGTGATCCTCCACAGAAATACAAGACAGATGTTCCAATTTCGATGTTGAATGTAGAGTATAAGACCAATGTATTCAGGCGCCAGGCTTGAAAGTGTTAAAGATTTTCTTTGTAGAATAATTGTAAATTAGCTATAATAATACCTGTTTGGCAGTTGTCTCCAGAGTACCCAGAAGGACAAGCACATGAGTATCGACTTGGGCTGCTATCAGGTGTGCACGCTCCACCGTTTTGACATGGATTTGGAGAACACGCATCGAAACCTATAAATCGAAAATTAAAGCTGTATTAAAACTGTATAAGTTTCATGAAAGATTATGCGTTTCCTTTTTGTCTTCGATTTTAAGCCTTCAGATGCGATATTAAATACTGAAACACTCATCGCATTATTAATTATTATTAAATAGTTAAGGGAGTAGTCGAGGGGATTAGCCCCCACCTCATGCGGAGAAACTGCCTCCTTTATTGTGTGTTTGTCGGGGAATCCCTAGCCCCACGTCGGGGAGCACAAGCCCACTATCGTGAAAATTTAGGCGCCACCACTCAGGGCCGTATTAAGGCTGACTAGGCTTGAGCCTAGGGGCCCACAGGGACAGGGGGCCCGCCAATTTTAGGGCTACAATGGTTAAAGGCACTTTGCACTCTGCGCCGTAGCGATACATGTACATATGTATTTATCCATATATATATACTCTCATAAGTATACTATATATATATTTATATGCAGTACATTATTTTAATGCTTATTTAAATAATAATATGTCAAGTTGTGAGGAAAATTCTTCAGGCGACCCGCAAAATGGATATAGGGCTAGGTACTGCGGTACAGTGCTTACCGTGCTTACCGTACCAGGGTCAGGCTGACAGCTATAGTGGGGTGAAAGATTGAAGTGCCGGAGGGGGCCCTATCCCGAAGTACTTAAAGCCTAGGGGCCCGACCATGGATTAATACGGCAATGCCACAACTGTGACAATCCTCTGCCCACTCTCTGTATTGACTGTACATTCCCAAGGCACACTGCATTTATTTTGGCCACTCATTCAATACTAAGTCACGTGTCTGTTCTTTAACTTCTCACTGAAATATACACTAAGAAATACACAAACAAAGAAAAGAGTTAAGCACCCCTGGATATTTTAAGATGGTAAATGTATTGCTTGATAACAGTAAAGTACTCGCAAACTGAGCTTCAAAAACTGAATGCTATCTTGAAAGAACATATTCAGGCGAAAGGAACACACAAAAATCGTAGCCTTCTTCGTTGTTTCAACGACAGCATTGATGCGCCAAAAAAGTAACTGCTAGAGCTCAATACGAAACCCGTTTTAGTATGGAGCTGGAAAGTCAACAAGGCAACATTATTTGGCTATAAATGGTTAAAAATATCATATGTGACCTCAAGTGAACATGAGGCAGTGTTAAAGTTTACTATCTGCTGTATACTCCATGTGCTCGGATAACAGCTTTTATCCTGCGTCGCATCCTCCAGTCAACCGTCGTATCCGTTGCAGAAGTACATGTCGCCATGCCTGATACAAAGCTGATACAAAGCTGCTTCCAATTCTCCCAGAGTTCGTACTGGGGGTTCGTGTGCTTGTGTTCGACGCCCTAGAATGCCCCAAATGTGTTCCATTGGATTCAAATCAGGACGATGGTAGACCAAGGAATGGTAGTCAATGAAATAATTTGAAAGCAAAATGCTAAACACTAAGCCAAACGTATTCCTTGGTGATGATCTCTTAGCAGAGGTCGTTCGATGGCCCTTCTGGACCTCAATATGACATTTCTCAGGTCGTTTCTGGCCGTTCTCGTGCGGATTCGCTAATTTGTTATCCACAGGCTCTTCAGAACAGTACTTGAGGTGAATGGCACAGGGGGTCGTTCTGACCATGGACGATCCTTGACCTCATTGGTTTGCAAGTGCTTTGTACTAAACGACTGGTGACTGTGCAATGGATGTCAAGTTGACGACCAATTGCTCTAAAGGGCATAGCGGTGGAATGCACACCAATAATTTGCCATCTTTGTGCAGATGTCATCCTTCTTCATGTCATGGTGACAGATAGTGATTGAACACGAAAAATATGCACTATAAATATCCAAATCGGAGTCGTCATACACAAACAGTATTTTGGAAAATTCTGGGTTGCATTGTGCACATGATTCCCGGGACCTGTTTGTGGGACACACTCAATCATGCACGCTCACAACCAGTTGTTGGATCATCAAGTGACCATTCCTCGCTGATGTACTGTACATGTATAGTTTGTTTACTCATAAAATAAGTTACATGGCGTTTAGTTGGCAGATACAGTGTCATATGCGGCGAAGAGATATTAGGTGAGGCGAATTAGGTGAGGTGAATTAGGTGAGGCGAAGCCGAACCTAATATTGTTTTCTCTTCGTCGTATATGACACTATCTGCCAACTGAACGCCCTGTAACGTATTTATTATGCACGGCATGCTAAAATGTCATTGGGGAAGTTAACTCAACGAATAGTTAAATGATGCGCACTTCTTGAAAAATGTAAACAAAGCAGTCGATGTTTACAAACGCAACAAGGGGAGTAATTTTGCTTCCGCATTCTAATAAATCACACGTGACTTGTTCTATAACTGCCAATGTTTTGGGCTGGTCTGGCATTTTATTATAACAGTTTCATTCAATCGAATGCAATGTTTATACGACGGGACTATTTTATATGGTGGGTCTTCTGTACGACTGCGCTGCAGCATGTACGTACGTGTAAATTAAAAGCTAAGGCGTGTGGATACTATGATAAAACAAAACGGCTAACGGGCATCTAATATTAAATTAATATTGGGTGCTTTTCAGCCATCCTGAACCTAAAATTGCGGAGTTTATGTCTCTTAGTAAATTCATTTGATTGGATAAACAAATTTACTAGCATAGTAAATAATATTCCAAGAGGTTCTGAAATATGATTTCGATGACTTATATTCTAACTACATCATCAAGGCATGTCTTCGACGAAATCATGTCTTGATGATGTTGTTGGAATATTTTATCAGTCGGAGTCATCACAGTCAGGACAAATTAGGTTTACAGTTACACCCCCATTACGTCGTCATCGCGACGCCCTTGCTCATCGAGACCTATCTGGGCAGGCCTGGGTGGGACATAGTCTTACACAGACTTCTTATAACAACATAATATGTTATGAATTGATGATACAGTACGAGGAAATTCTGCAACGATATTAATTCAACGTTACTGTGTACGTTATGTTGCACAGAATTTCTGTTTCTCTGCATCAAATAGCACCTGTAGACACATGTATGATCCAGACGGGTGTCACCAATCGTGAAGTGTATATGTTTGCTGGGGGAGGAGTACAGTGACTCGACTGATGTACCTACTTATCGAGTGATGCTCTGTTCAGGGACGTAACTAACAAATTATTATGATTAATTTATTTTTCGGGGTGGGGTGGTACGCGCCGTCATATCGCCCAACTATTTGGAACATACCTAATTGCTTTTATCAAAGACGTATTCGTTATAAATATACTTTCCATTGAGAAAATTCTGTATTTTAACTCTTTACCTTACAGGAAAGGCAGACGACACTTGCAAACGAAAATTCTTGAATATTTTTTTTTTTAATTTTTGCGTCAAAAAACACAGTTTATGACAACTCATTGGGACGAGTTTAACGAGCTCGTACCATTGAGGGGCCTTTCGCAATGTTTTTGAGACAAAAAAAAGGAAAAAATAATGAAAATTCAATGAAGATTTCTACGAGTAATGCTGGCTGGTTTTGGCCGTTATGTTGGGTAAACGGTTAAAACGTAAGTAGTATGTCGGGGCTTTTGAGAGATAGTTTGGGGGATCTCATGTGCCTTCATAGTCACGTGACCCAGTGGCGCCATGTTGGGTTGTCATGGTAGCCCGCGTGAGCGGCCATGTTGTGAAGTAATTACGACAATGATAAGTGCGCATGCACAGCGCGTGATGTTAGGGGGATACGTGTTCCGCCGTCCATTTTAGTTTCTATGATAGCACGTGGTTGTTATGGACCTGAAAGGCCTATAATAGAAAGGAGGTATGCTTGGAGGGTATGTTCGACTGAATAGCGGTAAATCTAATTACCACACACAACCCGACAATCCTTTCAAATCACCAAAAAAACACCTAACATTACCGAAACGGACTTTATTTCCACATGTTTGGGCTTATAAGAATAGCACGTAGCGCTATAGGACCGATTAGTCTACTATGTTAAGTTCGACTGTATAAGAGTCAATCTAATTACCCAAATAGACCCGACATTTACTCGAATTTTAAAACAAGACCACCCAACCCTGCCGAAACGGACTTGGCGAAGCCCCCATTGTGGGTTTATAACAATAGTACTATAAGACGCATTCTTTTACACTGGAATACTGCACTGGTTCCGATTTTCCCCAAATCCCATTTTTCGGCCTATTACAGACGCTATTCCAGCTACTCTAACTCTAGCAGGTTATCCAGTCCTAGCTACTCTTAACTGCACCTTGTTACGACCTCTGCCCTCGTCAGAGTCTTATTATTCATAGGTCAGAATGCTTGATTTTCTATATGTACCTACCCATATAGAGTTATCTCCATTGTGTATAATGAAGGCCTGTTTGATTCTCAAACTCAAAAGACAATCGAGCAGTTACTGAAAAGTCATTGCTCGAACGTCTCGAATCTCATCGATCAAATGCTCTTGTGACTAGAATCCCCTAGAGCAAATTGCTCTAAAGAGACTCCATATACTGTTCTACGACTCATCTGTGTATTTGGGGATATCTATGACATGCAATGTATCATTTGAGAGTACTCGTTGAGAATACATTTTATAGGATACTTAATTGAGGATATCTATTTGAAGATAATTATGGCTCCCAGTACCTGTTTGACCCGGTCTTCAAGACCACCCCAAGATCTCTATAACTACAAGGTCATTACTTGTCCATTGTCACCATCATCCGCCCTTTGATCAGCAGGTATTGTACAGTTAAAACTAGAAGTCCTGTCACGAAATGCGCACAAATAGCACGGCGACCTGCGCGTTAATCTACGCGTTATGGCCATAGTCAGGATATCAAATTCTGTACATGTGGCCTGTGCACAAGCAATGTTTCAGCCAATGGACCTCCGGGTAACCCGGAGGTCCATTGGCAGAAACATTGCCTGTGTTTGCAATGAGTAACCAGAAGAACCTGTCGTTCTTTCGATGCCATCCGATTTGGCTATTGCGCGCAATTCCTACGCGCAATTAAGCCTAGATAAGCGCACAGTTCGTGACAGGACTTCTAGTTTTAACTGTATTCACCCTATACTATAGTCTTCTATCACCTTAATTATTGTGGTACTACTACAGCTCTTGGTACATTAATCCCGTTAAGGGCACAAGTTATCACTAGCATTCCACTATTGCTTGCTCGAACAACTTTTCATACATATTCCAGGGTCCCGTAATAAGCTATCGAGCAGTTACTGAAAAGTCAATGCTATTTCAACTCGAATCCCATGGAACAAATGAGCTATAGAGCAACGGCTCGAAAGAGTGACTCGAAATACTTCTCTTCGGCTCAACTCGAAAAAGGGGTGCCGAAGGCCAGACGTTTTTTTTTTCAAAAAGGGGCTCCGTAAGTGGTATACCTAGAAACGGGGTTGATGATTTCATCGAATGGGATAAGAGCTGTGGGAGTAACTGCTCCAGGAGCAAATGCCCACGCGACTCTAATCTTATCGAGCAAATAAGCTTTATAATTTCCTTTTTGTTTACGTTGGTGAGACCAGATTGGAGTCCACGGCGTCGTGTTTTGTCTAGTCAATCTGGCAACATCAAACATCCCTGATTCATATCGTCATGAAAATCAACGTTCGATGAAGTTATCTCCCTTGAAATTATTAGGCTGGAGAGGATTGTCAAATCGAGACGGAAGTAAATATTGCGAAAACACATATGACATCAGTAGGAAATAAAAATGTAATTTTCTTCGCTTGAAGAATGATTTAGAAGAAAATTAATTTCCATCGGATAGAGCGGTGTCTCCTTAACCCGTTGGTGAAAGTCGTGCACGGAGTTAATTAGTGTTCAGTGAGTTGTGACAAAAGTCATTCAGCTCTGGGACAGTGACCGTCGACCACGCTAAATTTTCAAAGTCCTTCTTAGGTTTCCAGACGCTCCATTCAAAAAAAAAAAAACGTTTACGAGGTTTTTTGTACAGGTTTTTGAAATTTCTAGTAACATTCTCTACGTACCTTTGTTCACTGTTCCAGGTGCTCACACCAAAATAAACCATTATTTTGTACTATTTGTTTATTGTCTGTGAATGTCGCGTTAGAGACGTAGCGGGATTTGAGAGAACCAAGTTTCAACAGACAGCTCTCGAAGCTGTCTGTTGTTTTCGGTTATTAAAAGTTACAAAATGCTTCTTATGGTAAGTTAATTAGAAGCAATTAGTTCACTAATTATCCTCTGTTTAGAATATCTATCAGTATCACACAAAGTGTCCACTTGGGTTCTTTGATTAGCGAATGTATTTTTACAGTATTTGCACGTTTTTATTGTTTCCAGGAAAAACATTAGCAAATCTTACCTCCTAGACTTTTATAGTAACTCTTTTACTGCCACGCCTACTTTAGCCATATATGGAGGACCTCCATGTACGCCTGTATGCGTGGAAGTTTAATAAAAAATTAAAATTATGACATACTTGGAACTCCATCATCTGATTAATTGTTCGAAAGGGCTCTCTGAGCCCTTTCCAACAATTAATCAGATGATAGGTTTGATCTGCGCATACCAGAACGTGCAGATAAGCATCATGAAGTAGGTGACAATAGTTGCTTTCGGCAGCGGAAGTGTTAATGGAAATGACGGTGTCTGTATTATATGCCAGGATGCTCACACTGCTGATGTAATGAACAGAACAAAAGTACAGAACATCAAAAAACCGGGAAAACACCGTTTTCTTATTTTTAACCCTTTTAACCCCAGCGGTCCTTTTTCTGGTCAGGGTCATGATACGTCGTAACGTCATTAAATATGCTTGCTGTTCAGTAAATCTGTGGGCTAGACCGATCAATATTTTCAGCGTGCAGCCTCGTGGCTGCACGTTGAAAATAATGGTTGGACTACCCCAAATAATGAATATGGACTCTTCTAATTGCTGCTATTGTACTGGCATGGAAGATACCACCATAGTTTAAAGGGTCAACTGGGCCTCAACAGAAAATAATAGTCAAACGTTCATACTGATTGGGGGGAAATGTAAAAAGACAGCTTCTGTATTTTTATACCACTCTACAGGAATATGCCTGAAGTTAGTGAAATGAGGCGATCATCGATGGTGGTATTGCGGAACTAAATATTTGGTTTAGTGATCTCCCTTGAAATGTTGCACTCGGATATTGCATCATAGACTAAAATAAGACTCCTTGAAAAAAACTTATTGTTTGAGAAAACTGTTAAAGAATTTTATTAGATTTTTACATCAATACTGAATATTCCACAAGAAAAAAGAGATTTTCTAGGTATGTTCTGGGTCTAAAAAATTCAGTGAACTATTTGTGTATTTTTGTTGGGAATTCCCAGAAAAAACTGAGTTCAAGGACGGTACTTCACTTCCTGGTGGATTTTTTCTCTTATTTGTTGCATGACTCCCCGTTTTCTGGCCAGAGAAAGTTGTGTGAAGGTCTGTACTTTGTGTAGGAATTTAAATATTTCATTTTAAGTGATGCGATCATACTTTTTTCCACATAAGTGTTATAATGGTCGCCTATGGGAAAATATTTAGTTCTGTGATACCTGATACAGCTTCAGTAACATTCCCTCAGTGTTAAATTTACGCATAAGAAAACTAAGGGGAGTTAACTTTTCTGTAAATCTCTTCTTATGACGAAAATTGTCAGCCATGTGGACGGAATATGACAACCCATATCATTCAAGTATTGTCATAATTTATATATTAACCTGCTCTAATTGCTCGTTGCAGCGCAATAAATGAACTTGAAAACAACAATTTGAGTAAATCTGATTCTTATGGCAGTGTGCCACAGAGAAGTCTAATGCACCAATACGATCAGTTAAAAGTACAGGTGCATCCCCAGCTTTCTTTTCAAAACAAATACAAGCGATTTATGCCGAGTGATATATGGACTACTGGGGTATTTTTACATTAAAGACGTAGCTCGTCAAATTAACCCTTTTTCAATCTTCTCCATATTGCCTCTGGGTACAATTGTACACTATGCCAAGATACGTACTTGTTTCGCAGTTCCTGCCAGAATAATTGGGGCTACAGTTGCATGTGTATCCGTTCACACCATCTACACAATCTCCTCCGTTTTGGCATGGGTTTGACACGCACTCGTTTATGTCTGGAAAACAAGAAAAGGATGTAGGTTAACATTTACGTCTCTATGACACTCAGTGGTGTCTGTCCAAACGATAATACCAAATACAAATAAGCTAGTTGATTTAAGACCAACAGAGTGAAATAGTAATATGTGTATTATGTAGGCATGGATATTGCCACAGATCTCACATCCTACAAATTCCTGAAATTTCAATGGTTTTAAGACGCCACGTGCAAGCTGTGTAAGTAGTAGGAGAGCGATGACCCGGGCCTTATTGGCAGGACCCCGGACAGGACCCCAGAAGTGACGCCATGTCACGTGACACAGTGGCGTCATGTGTGATTGTAATGGTAACCCACGTGGGCGGCCATCTTGCTATGTCATCCCCATAGTGATACGTGGTGTTAGTGCGCATGCACATCGCGTGTTGTTAGGGTGATACGTGTTTCCGTCGGCCATTTTGTATACTGGAGGCCGTCATCTTGGTTTCTATGGTAGCACGTGGTTGCTATGTGATCTAGAACCTTCTTTTAGGACAGGGGTATGTTCGGAGGGTGTGTTCGATTAAACAGGGCAATTTCCCCGATTCGTAGAATTACCTCAAACAACTCGACAATCCCTCCAAATCTCCAAACTCCACCCCAAACTACCTAAATTGACTTTATTTGATACGGATTTCCCCCAGAATCCTATTTAGGATCGCCATATAATGGTACCGAGGGGACCCTAGATACCAGGAAGGCCTCCAGGGGTAAGTTCGATTGAACTAGAGTAGTATACCTGGTTCGGAGTTCACCCCAGAGTCCGTTTTAGGACCGTCATACCATGGCTTATAATAGTAGCACGTAGTGTTATAGTACTGAGAGGCCCTTTGGATTATAGCCAACTGATAGACAACCTCTATGAAAGCCTATATCATTCCTAATGCTAAGAATCTATCGAGTAGTTACTGAGAAGTCATTGCTCGAACTACTCGAATCCCACGGTGCAAGTAAGCCATATAGTATTTACTCGAACGAATGACTCGCATATACGCCTCTTAGCCTCATTTCGGTATTTGAGGATACCTATGACCTCACCTGGCATTATATTATTTGAGGATACGAGAATCCCTTTTTGTCGTATGAGGGCCATGAAAAAAGCCCTTAGTGAGGCCTAATTTACTATCCCTCTTAGCCTCATGTCGGAATTTGAGGATGCCTATGGCCTGGTATTGTATTATTTGAGGATACCTATCGAGAATACCTTCTGGAGAATCAATCTAAGTTTGAACTGTTCGAATGAAGTGAACGAAGATCCAACACAACCAAGCCATGAGAAAATCCCTCATTGAGATCTAATTTACTATCCCTCTTAACCTCATTTCTTTTGAGGACATGAGGGCCATGAAACAATCCCTCAATGAGGCCTAATTAACTATCCCTCTTAGCCTCATCTCGATATTCAACAACCATAGCCCCTGGGACCCCAATTTAAACACCCCTTTTCGAAAAAAAAATGGCTGGCCTTCGGCACTCCTTTTTAGTCGTATGAGGCCTTGAGGACTAAGAGAAAAGCCCTCAAGGGGGTCTAATCTACTATCCCTCTTAGCCTCATTTCTGTTGAGGCCATGAGGGCCATGAAAAAATCCCTCAAAGAGGTCTAATTTACCAGCCCTCTTAGCCTCATTTCGGTATTTGAGGATACCTATGATCCATCTCCTATACATCTCCTATATGGCTCCTATATGGTTCCTACACAGGTAGTCTTACCAATGGCTTCCATCTTATCTCCAAAGCTCCAAGGCCACTTCTTGTCTATGGTATATCTGTCCTATCATTAGCTTCTACACCAGTCTTGTGCTATTGCGGCCTTGTACCAGTACTATCATCCATTAATATCGATTTGTAACACTACTTCCTACCTATACCTATCTCAGTCTCGACTATAACATCGATCAAGGTTGAATCATATTGCTTCATTTACACAGTTTTCATATAAACGGGGTATATAAGGCATTCCGTAATTGAGATTTTTATCCGACTTCTAAGAGGGATAGTAAATTAGACCTCATTGGGGGCTTTTCTCGTGGCCCTCATGGCCTCATACGACAAAAAGGGATCATCCAGAAAAATCCTCGATAGGTATCCTCAAATAATATAATACCAGGGCATAGGTATCTTCAAATACCGAAATGAGACTACGAGGAATAGTAAATTAGGACCCATTGAGGGTTTTTTCATGGTCCTCATGGCCTCATACGACAAAGAAGGGATTCCCCAGAAGGTATCCTCGATAGGTATCCTCGAATAATACAATGTCAGGTCATAGATATCCTCAAATACCGAAATGAGACTAAGAGTCGTATATGCGAGTCACTCGTTCGAGTAAATACTCTATTGCTTATTTGCTATGTGGGATTTTGAGTAGTTCGAGCAATGACTTATCAGTAACTACTCGATAGATTCTTGGCATTATGAATGATATACTATACTCTAGCTCAATTGAACTTACCCCTGGGGACGTTCTCGGTACTAGGGGCCTCTCGGTACCATGGTATGGCGTTCCTAAATAGGATTCTGTGGGAAATCCGTATCAAATAAAGTCAGTTTCGGTAGTTTGGAGTGGATTCTGGTGATTTGGAGGGATTATCGGGTTGTTTGGGGTAATTCTACGAATCGGGAAGTTGCTCCTGTTCAATCGAACCATCCCTCCGAACATACCCCTGTCCTAGAAGAAGGTTTTAGGTCACATAGCAACCAAGTGCTACCATAGAAACCAAGATGGCGGCCTCCAGTATACACAATGGCCGACGGAAACACGTGTCACCCTAACAACACGCGCTGCGCATTCGCACTAACACCACGTATCACTATGGGGATGACGTCACAAGATGGTCACTCACGTGCGTTACCATGACAAGCAAACATGGCGCCACTGGGTCACGTGACATGACGTCACTTCCGGGGTCCTGCCAATAAGGCTCGGTTCATCGCTCTCCTACAACTTGTGTATATAATAATAATAAATCTTCGGCCTTCTGCTGATTTGTCGATGTCCTCTAATGAGACCTACATAAACCCAGTACTACGCCGGGGTATTCCTCCCACTCTCCTTCCTAATGTCCCAGCATTCAGTCAAACAAAAACTGTTTCATAATTCCTCCCATTGGCGCCTTCTCGGTGTCTTCAACTATAAAACTTACACTTTTCTTCATGTCATTTCTCATCCAATTATCCTTCATGTTTCCATCCCATTTTTCCATTAGTTTCCCAAGGAGTTTTGTTCTACTAGGCAAATATTTGGGGCATTCTAAAATGAAATGTTCTAGGGTCTCCGTTACACCTAAGTTACACAGTTGGCACATTATTTCCTCGTCTTTCCCGATTCTCCTCCTCAACTCTAGTGACTTAGATCTCACTTTGAATAACAAATGCCCCCCACCCCCCCCCCCCACCCCGCCCCGCAACCCATTCAGGTACTCTCAAAAGCTGGAGTATTATTTTTTGTGTAACCCGTCTAAAGAACACTTGGTTCTAACTCCATCTATGTCATATGCAGTCTTTTCAAATTTATGCACGACTAAAGTCAGAGTGATGAAGGGCGCTGTCTTAGTATAGCTCACGAAGAGTGATGCCCTAAACTTTAGGGAATGTGAGGGGTAGACCTCTCCTTGTTGAAGTCGAAGTTAAGGTTAACCATGCTCTCGTAGGGAAAATTGGGTCTCTCCAAACCCAAAACTTGAAGGATGGTCGAGTTGGCCCCTTCCCCCACCCCCCACCCCCAAGACGCTGTGGGAATTGGTTGCTGTCCGTCAGAAGAAAAAATGTTGGTCGTCGAACATCACATTTTTCTCTGGAGGAAGCTGGTTGACAACAAAAACTTGACCATTTCGCGAGTTTTCATTATGCAACAAATGCCCTTATAAAAAATACTCTTGGTATGAAAGAGCTCCTTCCGAATAACCCTTTACCTAGCACGAAAGACAGAGGACACTTGCAAACAAAATTCTTGAATAACTAAATATTTTCAGTTTTTGTCTCTAAAACATAGCTTATGAACCCCTCACTGGAACGAGCTCACCGAGCTCGTTCCGATGAGGCGCCATAAGCTATGTTTTTGAGACAAAAAAGGAAAGAAATAATGAAAAAAGAATGGTGATTTTTGTAAATAGCGGTGGACGGCTTTGTTCGTTACGTTGGATAAAGAGTTAAGTAAATTTACTTGAATGCGAGTATCTACAGACTTTTTTAAAAATGAAAAACGTTCATTTATTGTTTTATTTTAAAGAATTACTTTCAAAAAAACAAAAGTAATAGTTTAAAATAACAACAAATGTTTCTGACCTGTTTCATTAATTATTGTTTTGAAGAAGTATATTTAGTTAGGTTTCAAGTTCGAGCCGGGGGGCGATGGTTCAGTTGGTACAGGTGCAGGCTGCAAGCCGAGAGGTCCAAAGTTCGAATCCCACCTGCGATAACCTCGTTGAGTCCTTGGGCAAGACACTTCACCCCATTGCATGGTGGCACGGTGACGTTGTGTACTAAGGCGTACTGCACGTCGATGGTGCACCTGTTTTCAACCAATACTAACCCTGCTTGTGTGGAGTTAGTATATTGGGGAGCTGGCAGTTGGTCGCCGTTGCTCGGTGGCTCTCTCCGGGTACTCCGGCTTCCTCAACCCGTAAAACCTGTCGTGGTCATGGTTAGCCATTGTGCAGAAATAGCTGACCTTAAACCCCAATAAATAAATAAATAAGTTCGAACTGATGGTCAACGATCAGGGATAAATCTCTGAAAATTTCAATCCTTACCCACCGTGTCAGAAAATATTGAGATCCCAGCTTCGGGCTGTTTATCTTTCGAGAAATCTTTGGCACTAGCTCTTTTCCCTCGTCGGATTGTTTAGGTGAAATTTGAGCGAGTCCGTGATGATTTTTGTACTTCTCTCTCTTTTCGGCTGGCCGTTCACAGACCTTACCTTACCTCCTCTCTCGTGTGCACGCAGTTTCTTCTCAACCTTTGTTTCGTTTCGTAATGGTATCAGGCAACAAAATCTCCATTTATGACCGAGTCTGTGTCAATTACCTTTCGGCATATACTTTCAGTACATAAAAAATAAATCGTCCGGAAAAAAAACTGGCTCAACTTGTCCTACAACAAACTGACAAGAGGACACGAGTAATGATTTACCAGTCAGCTATCCGACAAGCCATCAAATGTCCATTTGTCAAAACCACAGGAGTCCAAAATAGATTCCTGCAGAGAATTTCGTCCCTCTTCGCACATGCGATAATTTTCCTCAAAATATTTCTCAATAACGGGGTTTCGGGCACTAGTGTCGAGAGGTGGGGTAAGGGGTGGGGGCAACTGCAACGGCGCACAGGATTTTGGGTGGTTTAAAAAAGCTGGAAGTCGTGGAAGGGCTTTTGGTACGGGCCTTCAAAGCTGGTTGAGTCTGCAAGAGTACGTAGTTGCATTACTGACCAGGTTCCATTCATATAAAAAAGCACTTGTTACAATCTGTTGGTTTTCCACCGGTTTTTTCTGCATTGCGGTGGTCACGATTATTTTTGGAGAACAAATGAAGCACACACACAGAAATGTCGGTGTGACAGGAATGATAGTCCGTAGGAAAATTAGTCCCTCTGGACTATTATTCCGCGGAATTATAGTCCTAGGTCTACCATTTCTAGGAATAGTAGTCCGCCGGACTACTATTCCTAGAAATGGTAGACCTAGGACTATAATTCCGCGGAATAATAGTCCAGAGGGACTAACGTTCCTACGGACTATCATTCCTGTCACACCGGCAATAAATTACCCAAATTGTTAATATTAATTGAGCAGGTATTGTGTAGAAAATGCCGCAGCTTCATAAGTATGCATGATGATAGTCGGTAGGAGATTTCTATAGTACGTTTGCTTATCGTAATAAAGAAAATCCTCGAAATGCACTTCAAGAAAATCACATCATGTAAAATCGCTATCCTGAGTTAATTCCATCATTCACAGTTACAAAATGATGAAACATCAAAAATTGATAATTCCTGCATAAGATCTGAATTAATGTTAGGACAGTGTGAATTGCTCAAAGTTCTCAGCTTGAGCATTTGTTTAGCACATATTCAACTCCCAGAATAATACCAGATAATAATAACGTGATAATTCTGTCATAAATATGTTGGCATTTCAGTTACTAGAATCAATTTTATGCCCCCTTTCATGGCTTCATTTTCTAATTTTTTCTCGGTATTGAATTTCCAACTAGGGGAGGGATCGGGAGGAGGTTCTTCCCTAGTTGGAAATTCACTAAACCTACACCCCCCCCCCCCCCCCACCCTCCTTCTCAATCGTAAACCTCTAGCCACGTCCCTGGTCACTTTTGGATGTGTGGAGTTCAATAACTGACAATACAAATGTTGAGTGGAGATCAACACAATTTGTCATATTACAGGGCTGTATGTCCAAAATTCTGTATAATCTGACTACTTTTCTAACATCTTGGTCGATTATCTCTGAAGCAATTGGCTTCTGATAGTCGATAAGGGGAGATAACCGTCCACTTGCACTTGAACCAGTCAGTTGAAGTGGAAAGCTGGGTGTGCACACAGGGTCCTAGTTCGGGATAATTGAATTTTACAGCGCTTTAAGACTGTATTACACAGAAGGAATCGCGAATATGAACCATTGGGGTGGTGGGGGGGGTGGGGGTGGGGGGGGGGGGTAAACTCAATTTGTTCTGACGATTAAGACTCAAGTCCCAACTAATGAAATATTCCAACTACATCATCTTCGAAGGCATGCCTTTATGATATAGCTGGAATATTTGTCGCCGGAGATTATTGTTGTAGAAACTCGGGAAATTTATCTGTGCATGAATACATGTAGTAGTCATGAATCGTGAGATCCCCAACCTTTTATTTAACCCTTTGGATCTAGATGGTATATGACAAGTTCAGAACCATCAACTGGTAGAGCCTATATTCATTACCTGGGGAAGACCAATCAATATTTTCAACTTGCAGCCTTGCACGTTGAAAATCTTGATAGTTCTATCACACAAATTCTATCAACTTTATGAATTCAAGTCGTATCACGATCCTGGGCCTGAAAGCGGCCTTTTTTTCGAAGAGTTAAGCAGCACGTACCGGACAAACAATTGGTCATGTTGGGACCCCTACATCCACAATCAGCAACAGATCTTGCATGAGACCGACTGCGTGTGTGTTATATGTCCACGAAGCAACTCTAGTCCTGTAAGAAACTACATAATTACCAGCAAGAGCGAATAAATATATTATTAGTTACACAGTTTGTTGGTGGCCTAATATGGTATTACCTACGTCATTGGGCCAAGGAGAGGCGTTAATATAAGTTGCATAACTTGTTCGCCAATCCTTGTAAAACAAATAAGATTAAATAAAAAATATGGTATATATGGTGTGAGTTAATTTCATATTGGACGAGAGCGAAGCTCGAGTCCAATACTGAATGAACTGACACCATATATACCATATTAGGCCACCAACAAACTGTGCAACGAATATATCTTACCGACTGCTGCATCGATGCCCAGAACTAATAACAACAGCGATCAAAATTAAATGAGAGAATCCACGTGTGAAGTGTTCACGTGTCTTTGCCTTGTTACAATTTATGGGAGACTCTCCCATAAATTGTAACAAGGCAAATTCATACATACCAAACAGTTTCATTTCGAAGGTAACATGACACACATCTACAGAATATGAAGCCTTTTAAGTTGCCTAACCTGCACTTCAGACCAAATATGGGCTTCCAACACACAATCTTTCAACTTGAAGCGTTTATCGGCTGCCGTCATTTTGAATAATCAATGAACAAAAGGGAGATTACCCATAGCTGTCACCGTATATTGATGTTGTCAGGCAGTATGTGGTTTTATATACAGTCTGCATGTGACGTCTTTGAACCAATGAACTTCCCAGATTCCCAGATACTTGTAGGAGGTAAGATATATCATCATACAAGACTACAATGCATATGAAAATTTCAGGATTTGAAAATTATGGAGGTTGGGGGGGGGGGGGGGGCGTTCACGTCTCACATACCCACATTGTTACGTTACTTGCTTTATATGATTGTATCATTCGTGCTCCCGCGTTGTGTCCTTGGGCAAGGCACTTAACCGCGATTGCCTACATGGGGACACGATGACGCTGTGCAGAAAGGCGTACTGCATGTCAATGGTGCGCATGTCTTCATCCAATCTAACCCTGCCTGTGCCGCGGTGCAGAGTTCAGAGTTTCGTCGTTGGAGATCTGACAGCTGCGCGTCGTTGCTCGGTGGTTCTCCCGGGTACTCCGGCTTCCTCCACCCGTAAAGCTGTCACCGACATGATATGACCCTGGCTGTTAATGTGCCGTTAAACCATAATAAATAATAAATAATAATAAATATGATTGTATCATTACTGATCCGCTCTATTTATTTCGGAGGTGGACTGGCCATACGTTCCACCGTGAAAATTCCATCTGCCACGTGTTGGTGCATGAAATTTTGTGAAAATGACCAACAGGCGATATGGATCTGATTGCATAGACTGCCGGTATGCCGAACTGCTCTCTTTGTGGACTGCCAATATTGGCAGTCCACACATAGAGACATTTCGATATACCGGCAGTCATGTCTACAATACTCTACATTTAATAGCTCAGATGCAAGGAAACAGTGTTCAGTCAGTTTGAAAAATCGAAATTTTCTCCCACTGGGAGTCGAACCAGGGTCGGCTCGATGCCCCCCCCCCCCCCCCCTCCCTCCAGGAGCAACCATTTTATTCCAAATGGGCGGCGAAGATGATATATAAATATACAATCGAAATGTCCTCTAAGTGGACTGCAATTGATCGCTCAAATGCAGGAAAGCAGATTTCTTTCAGTTCCAAAAAGCAAATTTTTCTCTAGGTCACAGCCCCACTGATGCATTTCCCGGTAACTTTTCTTGGCCCAGTTCGCCCCTGATCTATTTGTTGTTTCAACTTGTGGACTTCTAACCTTTTCTTTACGTTAAAAAGCTCGTGCATACCTTTTGGGAATGGTTAAAATGGGACAGTAAACTGATCTCAAATACTTACTTGTTTCACAGAAAATGCCTTCATATCCCGCAGGACAGGATGTGCACGAAAATGTGGAGCCGCTCACACTAAGCACGGCACCGTTATAGCATGGGTTGCAAGCTGAAAATTAAAAAAAAAAATAAAGTCAAACAAGATGCTGCATTTTTATTTTCAGTTTCACGATGAGAACATGTCACGAGGTGAAGCTGCGCAAGTTCTTGACTCAATCACAAGTGTGAAGTTGAGCATTGGAGAGTCAGCACAAGTGTTAGAACATTGAGTGATGGCCCTTCCAATGCTGGATAATAAGGAATGTTTGTTTCAGAAACAAATTGAAAAAAATTATCTATTCAAGCACGGCTACAGCGAAGATGTCTGATTGGGGGGGGGGGGGGGGGGGGGGGGGGGTGATAGCGGAAGACCAGCTGGTTAATATTTATTTATTTATTTTTATTTATTTATTGGTGTTTAAGGTCAATGGCTAATCATGACCGTGACAGTTTTACGGGTAGAGGAAGCCAGAGTACCCGGAGAGAACCACCGAGCAACGACGAGTAGCTGCCAGCTCTCCGACATCGTAACTCTGAACTCTGCACCGCGGACAGGCAGGGTTAGATTGGTTGAAGACATGCGGACCATCGACGTGCAGTACGCCTTAGTACACAGCGTCATCGTTCCCCCATGTAGGCAATCGGGGTGCCTTGCCCAAGGACACAACGCGGGAGCGCGAATAAGTCGCTGAAATGGTCAGAAATCCAACTTCTAACCGGGCTCGACGTTGCTTAACTTCAGTGATCTGACGAGAACCGGTTACCGCGATGCCACCGCCTCCCTCCCCCCCCCCCCCCACCCCTTAGTTAATATTACAACTCCATCACCAAGGCATGCCTTCGACGAAGGCATGCCTTGGTGATGGAGTTGGAATATTAATCAGTCGGGGCTACAGTTTAAATATTCAAGACTTTTTGGCGATTTATTAGTGAATATATAAAATATACATGCAGTGGTCGTGACGCAATTTCTTGTTTATGTAACGCACACTGTTCCGGTACTCTACATTTGTCATATCACGCCCTCTACAGTCCGAATCGGGTACCACAAACATCTATACGAATGGCTGACTGTGTGTGTGACACAAGTCTAAGTATCAAATCAAGGATCGCGGTGGTTACGGCATTCAACTTCAAACATAAAAGTACACGGATCGATCTTCGCCAGGGGTAACTGCGTTGTGTCCTTGTGCAAGGCACATAATCCCGATTGTACACGCGGGCGCATGGCGGCACTATGTACTAAGATGTACTGTACGTCGATAGTGCACTTGCCTTCAACGAATGCTAACCCTGCTTGAGGGGAGTTAGTACATTGGGGAGTCTGACAGTTGCTCTCGGTGGTTCTCTCCGGGTACTGTTGTTTCCTCCGCCCGTAAAACAGTCCGACACGAGGTGACCTTGACTGTCGAAAGTGTCGTTAAACCTAAATAAATAAATAAATAAATAAATAAATAAATAAATATACACCAAGAACTTAATTAAGCACACCCAAAACTGTTTCATGACAGTGAAATTGCTGTTACTGATTATTATGTTTTAATGATATCATTGCTAGTACATTTCGTAAGGGATAATGAACGAGTGGTGAATCATTCGGCGTTAGAAAACACGAGACCCGAAGGATCGAGTGTTTTCTAACTCCGAATGATTTACCACGAGTTTATTATCCGACTTAAAACACAACATTCTGTTAAAAGACATGTGTAGTTATAATAGCCGAGTTAAATGTTTGTTCTCAATTTTCGCGTTTTAATAGTATGTTCCTCTGTAGCATTTCTGTGACTGACGATCGAATTTGGATACATCACCCTTCTGATCCACACTATTCATGAAGCAGAGCGTCGTCCGGTTTGCACAATTGAACTGGTTCAAGGCGATACAGAAAATACTTAATTACTCAACAATCCTCTATCACCTCCAACTTTTCAAACTGTGTCGAAGTGTTTAAAGACACTAAAGCATAGAGAACCAAGCTGTTGAGGCAGAAATGTAGCCCATTTATTGCCGGGTTCCCTCGCAAATAGCTTTTATAAACAATCGATTTTAATCATTGCCAAGACATAGCTTTTCCTCGATCACCCCCCCCCCCCCCCTCAAAATGCTCGATTTGCTTCCCCCCACTAGGTCCATTTGCTTTCCCCCCCCCCCCCCCCCCAAATATGTGCCTGTACACCGTGACTTTCGCCAACGGGAAACAAAAGGCTTGTCGCAAGTGTGTTTTCTGGGAACAATAACTGTGGATTATTTTACGAAACCACAGTCATTGTTCTCCGAAAACACACTTTCGTCGATCCCTTTGTTCACCTTGGCGATTCGGAGTTATAATGCACTGAGGCGGATAACGCGGCTGTGTTTTAAATCTCGTGAAACATGATGTTTCTGGTTGATAGCGTACCCCAAACACATCCCCTCGTCCACGTGAAGCATGCTTCCCAGGAATGTCACAAAAAAACATTATCATCCACATGCAATATCTGGGTATAAAACAAGAAAAGTTGTCACTTCTTTTATTAATGAATGTTGACATGGCACGTAGGAGACTGTCAGAGGCACTAAGATGGCAAATCGTTGGCATGCATGCATGCAACAGGCATGTCATTCAAGCTATTGGAATTCAACTTGGCTATAGTCATTCTGTCATCAGCAGACTTGGCCGAAAACATCAACAAACCAACGATGTTAAGGACCGACCAAGGCCTGTACAACCCCAAAAGACCTCTCCTCGGAAAGATCGGAGTCTGGCATGCCTCGCTAGGTATAAACCCTTTGCTTCAAGTGGGGTTTTGAAACTCCTTTGGCTCCCCAGCAGGAGTTTGTGCAAAAGAACTGTCCAAAACCGTCTCAAAACACTGCGTATGAGGTCTGTTAGACTCTCCAACTCCACACAAGCAGGGTTAGCATCAGTTGAAGACAATCGACGTGTTGTACCCTTAGTACACAGCGCCACCAGGCTCCCACCATGACAATCGGGATTAAGTGCCCTGCCCAAGGACACAATGCAGATACCCCTGACAGGATCGAACCGTGGACCTTGCGGTTGAAGCTCAATGCCGCAAACAATGAGCCATCGCGATCCAACATTCAACATTTATATCTCAGTTAATGATGGTCTCATTAAAATCCTCAACAGGTACAGGCAAAAAACTGTGACGACTGTCATAAGGATTCTTCTATCCTCTTTGGGGAAGGATCCGGGCCTCATGCAGTTGGAAAGATTCGTGCCATGAAGGCTCCAAGTGGAATACACATAGATTAAGAAATGTTACCTTCATATTGAGCCAAGAACATCAGTACAGAAGCTTCTGCATGTATAGTACCAGTAGTAAGTTTTATAACAATCAGTCGCTTTATAACAATCAGTCGCATGAAATACTGAGCAGTCTTTGCAATCTCTATTAAACAAATTATTGGATTAAATGATTAAGATATTTATGCATTTTGCTACATTTCAACTGTCTACATTCTATGGCTTAGCAGTTGTGTCTAGGCAAGCCTTGGCTGCCTATATAGGCAGCCAAGACTCGCCTAGAAACAACGGACAAGCTTCTTAGGATGTAACTTGCAAATGTATCTAAAAGCTTCCTATTGGGACACTTGTGTTGCAGTAAGAAGTGATTAACCCTTTACCCAACGTAACGGCCAAAACCGGCCAGCGCTATTCTCAAATATCGCCAATTAATTTTCAAAATATTTTCATTTTTTGTCTCAAAAACATAGGTTATGACCCCTCGTTGGAACGAGCTCGTCGAGCTCGTTCCAACGAGGGGTCATAACCTATGTTTTTGAGACAAAAAATGAAAAAAATTAGTTATTCAAGAATTTTTTTTGCAAGTGTCGTCTGCTTTTCATGTTAGGTAAAGGGTTAAAGAAGAATTAAATTTTTATTTGAATGAGGACTGAGACTGGGAAAGTTTGGTTTTAATTGTGACAAATCATGCCAAATGCCATTAGGAAAGGGTCCCATATTCGGCCCCTGTAGACACCCAAAAGAATTCCTGTGTCACCATTTTAAATACCACATTTGTTAACTTTTTCTCTGGATCTCTTCATCAACCTTGATGATGGGATACCAAACAAGACTATTTGATAAGAGTTTGTAAGGGTACGGTGAACGTAATTCACATTGTCCAGCGCTTGAGAACGGGTTTGGGTCCAAAGTCACGAAGGATCCGATCCAATGGTACATGACTAAAACCTCTGTTTGAGTGGGTCATCAGACCCTTTCTCTTGGTAACACGTGGTTTCCATCACGCCCATGTGTCATAAACAAGATAGTTTACAGAGTGAGATGATGTCATACGGTAGACTAGCGGAACACAGTGTGTACAGTCAACGTAGGTAAACACTTAATACATTTATTATGCCAGTAATTGTTATTGACCAATCAGCTTCAATATATAGTGACCGTATATGAGACTGTGTATCATCGAGCTGACCGTATATAGAGCTTATATACGGTCAGTTCCGACATTTTGGTTTTGACATCCAACGCTCGCTTCGATGTTTTTCCTAATTTCGCGTGTTCAACAAACAACAAATAATTTTGCGTGTCTGTCTGTAGAGCGACGTACAACTATAATATGTTTCTTCCAGTCTTTGAGAAATTTTAATAAACAAATGTAAATAAATACAATAAATAAACCACTAAAACAATGTGTATAGAAGCCATCTGGCACTGTTTGAGGCGAATGATGAATGAAACTGCTTCCACTTACCTTCTTGAAAGAATTGTTAATCCATTTGCTCCAGTTGTTTTATTTTTCCAGTACTTAACACTGAATTAAAGTTGTGAATTGTTAATTTAAATTCCTGTTTATTGAGAAGAAAACTCCGTTGTTTTAGCACCTGCTACTAGCGTTACCTTCACATGACGTAAAACCGGGAAATTCGCTGATAGTGATAATAGAACATTTGCGCTAGGAATCTGGGTACACTTATGGTTGTGTCTCTTTAAAAGGACTGGCATAATAAATACGTTATGGGGATTTCAGTGGGCGGATATGGTGTAATATAAGGTTCAGCAAGATCAATATTAGGCTCGGCCTTTGGCCTCGCCTAATATTGATCTCACTTCGCCTAAAATCACACCATATCCACCCACTGAAAGCCCCATAACTTATAATAGTGGCAGCCAAGAGGATAAGTATACTGGTCTCTCGGGTGGAGACAAAGGTCACGAGTCCCACACTACGTCAGAGATGACTCTCAAGTGACCAAACACTCATCATCAGTTAAAGGTATAACTCTGAGAAATTTAAAAATATTTTTCATCAAATCAAGACATGGCTGCTTTGAAGCAGGCATCACTAGATTTAATGAAGCATACATCAAGATGTGACTCACGATATCATAGGCCAAAAAGTCTATATAATTTACAGGGGAAAATTGGGTGAAAAAGTCCTAAATTTTACTTATTTTAATGGCAAGAGATCTCCTGTTCTGGGCAGGAATATCCGCCATCAGCATGCAAGGAGATAACGCTGCCACACACATACTACAGTGTGAAGCTGAGTATATAAAGGATCCGGCCAATTATCGAAAGAAACTTTCCACTCCCCACCCTATACTTTCGCCAAGAGATGACGCTGATCGGTAAAGGCATTCTTCGGTTGATTAACGAAACCAAAATCAAGATATCCGTCATGGCAGCAATATTGAATATCGAATAAATTATCGGAAAGGACCTCCCACTACCCATCCTCAATACAATAACAAGAGGTTAAAATGATCGGTGAAGTCGTTTGGGAACGTACTGGCTGAAACCGAAATCAATATGGCCGACACGGCCAAATAAATATGAAATCCGGGCAATCATCGAAAGGAACAATACTCACCCCCAATATCACCAAGAAATGAGATTGATTAGTGAAGGCATTTTTGAGTTAATTGACGGAAACCCAAATCAAGATGGCTGCCCTGGCGGCCATATTGGATTTCTAATTCGAACAATTATCGAAACGAAACTCGCACTACCACCCGCAACACAATACCGAGAGATGAGAATGATTAATGAAGGCGTTTCTGAGTTAATTAACGGAAACCGAAAGTTTGCGGACCAACTATAGACGGACGATATAATTCCCCCTCGCATTAGAGATCGGAGGCATAAAAATGACTGCTTCGTAGAAATAGCGTTTTACACTAAAACGCCTGTTAGTCGATCTCATTTAATACCTCGCGGGGGCGCGGTGGCTCAGTAGGTAGAGGTGCAGGATGCAAGCCGAGAGGTCCTCGGTTCGAATCCCACCTGCGGCAACCGCGTTGTGTCCTTGGGCAAGACACTTCACCCCCATTACCCACGTAGGGGCGCGGTGGCGCTGTGTACTAAGGCGTACTGCACGTCGATGGTGCACTTGTCTTCAACCAGTGCTAACCCTGCTTGTGTTGAGTTGGTATGTTGGGGAGCTGACAGTTGCTCGCCGTTGCTCGGTGGTTTTCTCCGGGTACTCCGGCTTCCTCCACCCGTAAAACTGTCATGGTCATGATTAGCCATTGTGCAGAAATATGTGACCTTAAACACCAATAAATAAATAAGTAAATTTAATACCTAGTCTCCCTACATCTGTGTTTCATCTGTGTTCTTTCATCTGGATCGCTTCATCAGTTCAGGTGATGGAACACAACACTCAAGAAATCGCCGTTGAACACATGTTTGTGAGGGTGTAATGAACTTTAAAGGCGTTCTCGAACGCAAGGGAACGTGTTTGTATTGTTTTGTTTTTTTGTGTTTTTTTTTTGTTTTGGGGGGGGGGGCAAAGAGGGGAAGGCTTAATCCGGGTGTCTTTGACACTCGGCAAGAGCCGCTGTCTCTTGGTCAGCGAAAATAACAACACTTGCACTGCACAGTATATATATACTGTACTACAGAAGAGATGTTATTCCAGATTTTCCCGTTGCTGTGTAGGTCATTTATCTGTTTGTATAGCACATATTGTTCCGTGTACTGTGAGCACTGGGCACTGGGCACTTGGTCTCCCATCGGGTGCACATTAAGACAGAACACAGTGAGAATGGAGCTCGGGGGAACTGGAATCAACGAGTTGAATTGGAGTGTTTCCTGTATTTCACGAGCGCCGAAGGCGCACGTGAAATACAGGAAAGAAATCCAACAAGGGTCCTTGATTCCTGTCACCCGTAGCCTACCCGAGTTGTGTTCTGTATTTATCCCACGATTAAACTGGATTTAAGAGAATTAAGCTGATGTTTTAAAGAAAGATATTAAGGAAATATTTCACCTTCGGCTGTTAGTTTGCATTCTTATATAAATACTCTACACTGTCTTGTGTCGAATGGTTTCATTCACGTCATAACGTCACACAGCTGTGTGTCGACCAGTCAGATGCGTTTTTACATTATGTTCCTGTCTTAGACTGGATTTCAAGCATGGTGTACCTGGCACATTTCTCAATGTTTGTATTATATCGGGCAACGTTAAATACACACAGCAATCGTGGTGTAAATATATTTTTATTTGCTAATCTCAAAGGAACCCAAGGACCCAACAATGAATTTATCGTTCCTGGATCACTGGGTACATTCTACGTGAATGGACCAAATAATAAAAGATATGACTCAAAATTTCTAACAATATCCTCGGGGTGAGTTACTACCTCGCATTCCCCCACTCTGTTGGTACATTATTGCCAAAATAACTGTCGCAAAATTCAAGAAATGATATATCTTGCTTTCTAAAGCTCACGGTGGCCCTTGGGCTGCACGATATTCAAAACTGAATACCGGTATCGGTATTCAGGAAAATACCGCGGTATACCGGTATATCGAAAACCGTTCGGAAAAATGAACATAAAAACCACAACCGAGGCTTGGGGCATCACAGTCGGAAGGAATTAGCATGCCTTGATCATGCGGTTCGAAAAACCTTTACCCAAGGCAGACGATATAAAAATAAGTTTTTTAAAAGTTTATCAGATTTTCCAAAAAAAATTCTACAAAATCATATCATGTGACCCCTCATTAGAACGAGCTCAACGAGCTCGTTCCAATGAGGGGGTCACATGATATAGTTTTGTTGAAAATTTTGAAAATTATTTTTTCAACTGCTGAAATTGTATATTACGTGAACACATGCAGACGATTCCTTTGGGAAAGGGATAATATTATTCATTCGGGGCTACAGTTACAAATCTCAAGACATCTTGAAAATTAAATTGTGAGGAAATAAATAATAACGGTAAACCGATATTTTTGTAATTGCACCGGTATTCAATCGATATTGGTTTGAATACCGGTATATATCGGTTTATCGATATAGCGTGCAGCCCAAGGTGGCTCAAGGCACTTAATCCCGATTGCCCATGTGGAGGCGCGGTGGCGCTGTATACTAAGCGTACCGAACGTCGACGGTGCACTTGACTTCAACCAATGGTAAACCTGCCTGTGTGGAGTTAGCACGTTAAGTAGTCTGACAGTTTCTCGCCGATGCTTGGTGGTTTTTACCGGGTACTCCGGCTTCCTCCACCCGTAAAACTGTCCGACACGAGATGATCTGACAGTCGAAAGTGTCGTTAATACCCAATTATAATAAAATAAATAAAAATAAACAGGGGGTCCCGTTCTTTTGTACACGGAGAGTGGATAATTAAAAACACCGCAACTTGAAATCTCCGCCATCATAAAAAGTATAAGGTGTACAGGGAACGCAGTGGTTCATTGGTAAGCGCACTGGACTTAAGATTGAAAGTTCACAGTTAGAACCCGCGCCGAATCATCTGCGTCGTGTTTTTGGGTAAGATCCTTAATCCCGATTGCTCAAATTGGTTGTGAAACTTACTAAATCGTACAACACATCAATGGTAGACGCATCTTCCACAGGTGCAAATCCTATTTCTGTACGGTCGGGTTTATAAGCCGGAGAGTCCGACTGTTACTTGTGACTTCTCGGTGGTTCTCCTCGGACCCTGGTCATTGAAGGTGTCATTAAACTCCATTAAACAAACAAGATACACAAGTAAAGTCGACTTGAACCCGGAGATCTGTTGCCTGAAACATTGGCTTATTATTTATTTATTTATTTATTTATTTATTTATTTATTTATTTATTTATTTATTAAGGTTTAACGACACTTTAATAGCCAAGGTCATATCGTGTCGGTGACAGTTTTACGGGTGGAGGAAGCCGGAGTACCCGGACAGAACCACCGAGCAACGATGAGCAGCTGCCAGCTCCCCAACATCATAACTCCCATTGGCTGATTCTTACGCTTACTTACAGAATGTTAGATAGTTAATATCTCGGTGGAAACTCCACTCTGTCGGTGTTTCTCGTGCCATTCCACTCCCTGTGCACTATACCATGTTTTTGATGACCCCCCCCCCCCTCCCCCCATAAGTGACTATTAGCCCTTTGCCCAACGCACACGATTCAAAAATTAGTTATTTTATTATTTTTTTCACTTTTTAAAACAAAATTATTTGCAACAAAATCATATTATATGACCCCTAATTGGAACGCTCTCGACGAGTTCGTTCCAATGAGTGGTCACATGATATGGTTTTGTTGGAAATGTTTTAAAAAGAATTTTTTTTCAACTTCTCGGATGTAATATGCAAAATCAGCAGCTGAAAAATATTATTTTCCGAAAAGTTTCAACAAAACCATCTCATGTGGCCTCTCTTTGAAACTAGCTCGTCGAGCTCGTTTCAGTGAGGGGTCACATGATATGGTTTTATTGAATTTTTTCAAAATAATAAATTTTGATATCGTCTACGTTGGGTAAAGGGTTAATTGCTCTCCCAGCTTCTGCCATCTAATAAAAATCTTCACTAAATCTAACAATATATAGCCTCGATGGTTTCGGCAATAGACTTTAAACAGAAAAGTCCGCGGTACGATCCCCAACATGTGTGCTGTGTCCTTGGACAGGGCAGTTAATTCCGATTGCAAAGTTGGGGGTGCGGTGGAGTCGTGTACTAAGCCGAAGGCGTACTACACGTCGATGGTGCACTTCTTTTCAATCAATGTTAACCCTCTTTCTGTAGAGTTAGTACGTTGTGGAGTCAGACAGTTGCTCGCTGTTGCTCGGTGCTCTCTACGGGTATCACGACTTTCTCCACCCGTAAAACTCTCCGATATCAGGTGACCCTGGACGTCGAAAGTGTCGTTAAACCCCAATAAAAACATATATAGTATAGGCGAATCACTTACACTGTAAATAGGCCGTAGATACACAACATAAGATATTCAAAGCAGTAAATAGATTCCTCATTCTTCAGATTATTATCACACGAAGCTGATTATTCTATATGGCTTTTCCACAGTCAAAGAGACAATGATACATTCTTATCGCCTTTATATACTTGTGGACACGACACTCAGGCTGTCCAGTTAGTTTGGAATTTTACCCCCCGGTTATCTTATTCTAATTAATATCTACATATCAGTTCGAATTTTAACTAGACAGTGTTTTGTTTTACCATCCCTCGGGATATTAAGTAATGAAGGGATAAACACAGTTGGCTGACGAAGCATTGGTCCGAATAATTTTATTGGTAATGTGAATTTCTGATGACCACGAAAACCAATTTACCGCCGGCGTTACTTCTACTCTGGTTATAGCATGTCTTTCGGTTCCCCTCGACTTTTCCGATTCTCGTCATTTGACCTCGGATGGGTTAAAGAAGTGATACACCCAGTTGTTCGCCGGAAAAAAACCTGACCACTCAGTTTGAAATGTATATATGCTTCTTATAAAAATAATTACGCTCTTAACCCTTTACCCAACGAAGACGATATCAAAATTTATTATTTTAAATGGAATTTTTTTTTAAAAAAAAATTCAACAAAACCATATCATGTGACGCCCTCATTGGAACGAGCTCAATGAGCTCGTTCCAATGAGGGGTCACATGATATGGTTTTGTTGAAATATTTTGAAAAATTAAATTATTTCAACTGCTCAATTTGCATATCACGCGGGCTGATGTGGGCGATTCGTCAGGTAATGGGTTAAAAACTAAATACGTTCCTTAACAAGTACATACCAAAACGTGATAGCTGACTTTTTGATTTGCCTGAAAAAAAAGAAAACCCCATAGAATTTTGTACATAAAGAGAAAACTTTTGGAATGTACTGTTTGTTGTTTGGAAAGTCTAAATTGTTGTGATATTTTGTTCTAGCTCTGTAGAGGGTCGTAACTAATAAAAAAGGGGGGTGGGGTGGAGGACGCTGGTGCCCGACTGTTTGGTCATACCGCACAACTATTTGGAACATAACTAGTTGCTTTTATCAACGACTGATACGCTACATGTATACTTTCCATTGATAAAATATATTATTAAAAAAAAGTAGGGGATATCCAAAGTGATGTTGATATTTTCGGAAAATGATATTGGATACCCGTGATTGGACACATCAATGTGTTACCAAGTTTAGTGTAGATCATGAATGTCACCGGCCCACGAAAACTTCGTGCAGGTTTTTCGCACGAGCGCCGCGTTAATGTCTGTGGTGTACGTTTTGAAATTTTCATTTGTACTGGACGGGCTTTTTCAGAGGTCTCATCATTCTTTTCTTGCTATAATCTCGTTCATCAATAGTTTCTGGTCGAAACGTAACTTTTGAGGTATGCGAAGACTGACACGTGGTGAACATTTACGTGCCGTTGGCATGTTGGAAGCGGGCAACAGACAGACTGCAGTGGCTTAAATTCTCAACGTCACTCAGTCGGTGATTAGCAGGTTGTGGTCATGCTACCGTCAGACAGGCAATGTTGATGACAGACGTCGGTCAGGTCGTCCAAGGGCGACAACTGCAAACCAGGATCGTTTCATCCAAACCACAGCATTACCTAACCGCCATCAAAGTGCCTCAGAAATTAGACAGCAGTTGCACAGAGCGACAGATGTGCGAGTCAGTGGTCCGACTATCCGAAATCGCCTACACAGCTGGAACTTGTTCGCTCGGCGACCTCGAATAATTCCACGTTTGACTGTACGTCACATCGCAGGAAGGCGTAATTGGTGTGGAGCACAACAGCGCTGGGACAATCGTCGGTGGAGCAACGTCATGTTTTCCGATGAATCGCGGTTCACTCTCAACTTCCACGACAGGCGAAGCAGAGTGTGGCGGCGGCGGAACGAACGATACCATGACGTAACCGTTAGGCAGCACGATCATTTTGGTGGTGGATCTGTTATGGTGTGGAGAGGCATAACCATGACAAGCAGAACAGCATTACATGTAATCCAAGGGCGTGTTACAGGGCAGTACTACCGTGACATGTTGGCAGCTCATATGTGCCATTTGCGCGACGTCGTGGCCGTCAATTCGTTTTCCAAGATGACAATGCAAGAGCACACAGGGCCCATGTCGCTACAGAGTTCCTCCAGGAGCAAAACATCACTACACTGCCTTGGCCAACACTAGGTCTAGACCTTTCACCAATCGAGCACGTCGGAGATATGCTTGGCAGGCGCCTACAACAACGCCAACAGCCCCCTACCAATGTCCAGGAACTCGCCGCTGCACTGCAGGAAGCATGGAATAATATCAGTCAAGCTGATATTGGACGTTTGGTGAGGGGTATTCCACGTCGGATCCGCGCTTGTCTCGCGAACCGAGGAGGATTTATAAGGTAGTGAGGTCTTGGACTGAGTGTTGTAAATTCTCTGTGTCTTCTACAGCTCAGTGCGTGGAATGTGTGCTTGCCTGAACCCAACTATCGCTGAAATCATTCACCAGATGTCACAGTGCAATGCCTCAACTGTCTTTTTGATGAAAATATAAATATATTTCTTTATATATCTCACCTTTATCAAATATCCCCTACTTTTTTTTAATAGTATACTTACGTGGCAGAGAATTTATCAGAGTTTCATGACAGTGCGTTCAATTACACACCAGCTAAATAAAGGTGCCCGACCATCTGGGTGCCTTCAACAGGTCCTCGTCATAAAAAATCATTTGTTATTAGTTTCTCTCTCTCTCTCTCTCTCTCTCTCTCTCTCTCTCTCTCTCTCTCTCTCTCTCGCCCTGGATGTGGAAGTTTAGCGATATACTGAGTCGGGTATTTATTGCACTTTCTAGTCTGCAGGCTAAATCAGTTGGGTTCAAAATCATGAATATGAACCCATCTAGGTTGATTTTTACCACAACTTATTTTAGAGTGTGTGTATATTTTTGTCTGACAAGCAAGAGATTTTGCCGGAATGAGTACACCAAAGCGAGAGTAATATTTTCGTCAGGCAAGCAAGGACGTCTGCCCAGCTGGGTATTTCATAATAATCATGTACTTTTCTTGCAAGACAATTTGAGAGTTTGACGTATGTCACACCGATCAGTCTAGTCGGTCATATTAATGGACATCTGTGGTACGGTACCCGGTTCTGGCAGTTAAGCCCCCAGCATGACCAATGTGGAATACAGTACGTGTTAATTAACCCTTTACCCAACGTAACGGCCAAAACCGGCCAGTGCTATTCTCAAAAATCGCCAATTGATTTTCATTATTTTTTTCATTTGTTGTCTCAAAAACATAGGTTATGACCCCTCATTGGAACGAGCTCGTTCCAATGAGGATTCATAACCTATGTTTTTGAGACAAAAAATGGAAACAATTAGTTATTCAATAATTATTTTGCAAGTGTCGTCTGCTTTTCATGTTAGGTAACGGGTTAAATAAGCAGGTCCGTCGCGACTACTGCACGTATATTTTATTCGTCGATAAAGGGCTTGACCCAGTGTTCATGCGTGCCTAAAACTTCCTGATGCCAAATTTTTAGCCATTTTAGATGTTTTAGTATCAAACAACGTGTTTTGGGTCAAAGTGGGGTGGGGGGGGGGGGGCTGTTCATTCGTTGTCTAATCCACTGAGTAAATTGATAAAATTTGTTGAAAAATGAACTGGCAATTCAATTTAACCGAGTGGTTAAAACCCTTTTTCTGCGAGTGGTTTAAATCTGATTACCGGCCCCAGTACCTATTTGTTTTATTTATACCATGCTCTTAATAAATAATCGACTTTGTCGCTTAAAATGGAGAAAAAAAACGACACTTTCTATCGCAAAGACGTGGGTTTGTTTTGTTACTACCGGCTGCACGGGGTCGTTTCACTTTGCTGGTCGCTATTGTTTCTGGAAAATGTGTGAAGATCAGGTAGATCAAAGGGATGAGGGTTATGGTCGGTTTCCAGTAAGTTTGTTCATTTAACGCAGGTTGACTCTATTACTGACAGCCAACCGGGGAGATGAGGCTAACCAAATAAACCCACAGGTGCTAAAAACTCAAAAGATAACTTTTAATAACTATTTTATGATCGACCCTTTTCGCCTCCTCAAAAAATATAAATGAATATATTTTTTGAGGGGGCGAAAAGGGTCGATCTTAAAATAGTTATCATTAGTTATAATTAACCAACAGGAATCTCGGAAAAGTGACGTTTGATAACGATTTTAAATACGACGATCGGTCAGAAAATAGTCATCAAATGTCATTTTTTTTCAAGATTTCAGCTTGTGCCGAGTATCTCTTGATACACATGTACTAAAATTTACGAACACATATATTGAATTTATTTGCATTACACAAACAGATTAAAATGCAGTACTGTACGAAACAGAGTCTAAGTACCGGAGTAATCCGATTTCACCAGCTTGAAATACTCTTTTAAAATGTCCAAGTGAATTGTCAATTTTCCTGTATTTTCTTTTTCTTTGTGCCAATTTTCTTTGCGTTCTAACTGTTCATTACTTTCAGTCGACCGGCAAAATGAGACTAACCCTGTTGCACGAATATGCTTGATTGACAGCTAGACACATGTTATTATTAACAATTCTTAAATTTTATTTTAAATATTTAATTGTAGGTATTTCAAACTTAATATGTCATTGCACGTAGTAGATAGGACGGCAAAATGCCGTATGTTTGAATGAAGCATCGCGAAGTGTCAATGTATCGAAATCGGCAAATTGCGTTTTGTCAAAGGTCAAGTTGGATGAACTTCCGACTTCAAGTTTAAATTTGTTTTAACTGCAGCAGAAGCTTTACACCGGCAGTGGGGTTAAAAGCTAAAATTTAACCATGGGCGGCGGAACGATTTTCAAAGTAGGGGGCTAGATCGGACGATCGATGGTCGTCGGTATGACGGGCCGACCATAGTTTAAATTTTAAATTCCAGGGTCCCAAAACCCCCATTTCAATGCATCTGAGAGGATATTTTGAGATTTTTCAGGAGACGAATTTGAAAGATTTCAAACTTTGAGAGCCGTTAAAAACGTCGGTAAAGCATACCGGTGAGATCTATTTATCGGCTTTGGTCTTAACGACCAAAGCTGATAAATAGACCTCACCTGTATGCTTTACCAGACGTTAACAGCAATTATATTGTCTGTGGATTATCTTGTCTAGCGTGGATTTGGTACTTGTATGTCTGTAAGATTACGATCTATTTCAGTTAACCGATCTTTTAACAGACTGTATACATTTTAGCGTTTGCTGCCACTTACTGCAACAAATGATCCGAAATGCATCGAAACTGAACCAGTACGACAGAAATATAGCTGGCGAAAATATGGGGAAGGCTCTGGATCCGCCCTTGTTTCACTAGTCATTGGTTGTGTTAAAATGTATGCATGCAAAAAAAACATGGCCAGGCAAAAAAGTTGGTGAGCTGAAGCCCCTCCCTCGACCCCCCCCCCCCCCGGTTCCGCCTCCCCTGAATATCAAACAGAAATCAAACTTTGGCCATATCTGTCTTTCATGAGAGTACAGTGCCAAAGAAAACTCTTAACAATTTTGGAAGTAACTTAAAAAATTCCAGGACACTGGCTCAAAGGGGTATATTTTGAGTTCGAATACAAACTGCAGCCTGTATGTGCATTGCATGTAGGTCTCGTACTGTGCCCTGTATACTGGTTTTATAAATCAACTGTTTGTGACTAATGTGAGCACCAAATTGACCAACTTGTTTGTATTTCTGAAATTTCTGATATAATCCAAGAAACGGTTTGATAAATGCTTGTTACAACGTGAAAGTTTATGGTTAGTTATAGAAGAGAACAAAACGAGTAACACGACCACCGTTGAGGAATTAACATTGGAACCCGCTGAGTAGTCGGAACATCTCGCGTTGTTCGATCAGAATTCTGTCTGTGGGGGTCAGCGGTTGGAATTTTCACGGAAATATAATACCACATTCGGAAAAACATCTGTTGCAACAATGCTTTGAATTTCCAAGTGTTGGAATGTTTGCCTGAAAAATCTCTAGCTATCTAAACTTTTTGACAAATATTGGGGAGGCGGTGAGTTTTATTTTGATTTTACCACTTTGCGAGTTTGAAGGGCATAACTCTGGAACGGTGAATAGTATAATGGTGGAATCGAACGTGGCCTGCATTTCATGGTAAGTAGTGACGTTGCTTAGCCATGGTGCATAAATATGTGACGTTAACCACCAACAAACAAACAAACAAACAGTGACGTTGCTAAATTATAAGGTGAAACATCAAAGCAAACTAGAGTTATCATCCGGAAACCATTTGTTTCAGACGGACGCTCCAACATTTCGGGTTTATGAGCTACCAAAAAAACATTTTGTATGTCCAAAACCTTATTTTACCCAGAACCGCACCCCCTCCACCCTAGAACTTATATTTAACCCTAACCCCACCCTCCACCCCAAAACCACACCCTAACCCTACCCCGACCCTAAAGCCTAAAAGCCCACCCCAAACCCTAACCCCACCCACCCCGGGACCTAACCTCCCAACCTTAAGCCCTACTCTGGGGCTACCCCTAACCCTAACCCCCACCCCACCCCACCCCTGACCCAAACCCACCCTAGCCAAACAAATAGGATTAGGAGCTATTTTTCGGTTTAGGGGCTACAAAAACTAAAACCCCACCCCTGACCCCAACCCTACCCCCGGGACCTAACCCTCCCCAACCTTAAGCCCTACTCTGGGACTACCCTTAACCCTAACCCCACCCCAATCCTAACCCTAACATTACCTTAATTTGGAGGTAGCCCCTAATAATAATATCCCCTAAACCCAATGTTGGCCCGGACAGACAGACAGACCAGGTGGGCAGATGGACAGAGTGACAGATGGACATACGGTCGTATGGACAGACAGACTATATGCTCCCAGAAAACGTTTTGGGGGGCATAAAAACTTGTGTTGAGGCAATAGAGCCCTGCGAACCTCAAATTTCTCGTCAAATCGAATCAAGCATAATTTATGATTTCAAATCGAATCGTATCATTTTTTACTGCGTTCCAGGTTTTAGATATTCCACTTTCTCAGGAACTATGGAATTTAGTAGTGAATATTTTCCGTTTCCGCAGAAGTTAGTATTCAACGACAACTCGTCTATTTCGGCAAGCCAGCCAAATAGTGGAATATTCCAGAAACGGAATGAAGGTACTTTCGGAAGCGTAACTTCCTTAACCCTTTACCTAACATGAAAAGCAGACGACACTTGCAAATGAAATTTTTTTGAAAAACTTTTTTTTTTCATTTTTTTGCGTCAAAAACATAGTTTATGACCCCTTAATGGAACGAGCTCAATGAGCTCGTTCCAATGAGGGGTCATAAGCTATGTTTTTGAGACAAAAAATGAAAAAATAATGAAAACTGAATGGTGATTTCTGAGCATAGAGCTGGCCGGTTTTGGACGTTAGGTTGGGTTGATTGAACTCTTCTTTCATCAAGTCTGATGTATCGGAGACTTGATAACATAAAAAGAATTTAAGAGAAGACATTTGGTATGATTTTGAGAACATTTCGATCCTTCCAAAATTTCTGAATCAGGCCGATTCGAATCGAATCAAATCAAAGCATAGAAACGAGTTCGACGCGAATCGATTTTCGAAAATTCCTAGGCTCTATGAGGCCAGAAAACCTCCAGAGATTTCGATTACTGTTGCTGGGGGCGGGGGGTGGCGGAGGGGGGCTCACAGGACTGAACATTTTCCGCCAGAACTTAGCAATGCAAAGCTGACACACTATGCACGGGCTTCCTATTTGTAAAATACAGTGTACTCTCCGACTGCATGTTTTAGAAGGACGTTCACTCACTCTCCCCCACCCCCACCCCCCCCCCCCCCCACACACACACACATGTTGGTGCTGTGATAGTGTAATGCAAGAATCGTGGTCACCGAAGTCATCGACCCATCCCTTCATTCACAACCAGAAAAAAATGTGCATTCCAACTTTCGACTTCTGCAAGATGTCAAGCATGTCACTTGAGTTCAGAAAGTCCAGACAAATTACAAATTCCGAATGCGATGTCAAGCTTGCGATATTTCGTGTGACCGGTTTGTATTTGATTATTAATAATACTGGCTGCTTTTGATCTTGAGTGCATTCATTCAATAACACCCTCAGGGTGGTTCAATTTCTTCATTTGTCTGCATATTAAAGTTTGAGAATTTTGAATGATTAGAAAGCTTTCTTTCGGCTTAGTTTATGGACTAACAACGACGTGGGAGCAAAGGGACACGCATCGCCACACACACATATGCTCTCCCCAATATAACGGAGAAAGTGGGGATGGAGAGAGGGCACGGGGAGAGAGATTAGACCAACATTATGTTATAGGGCCTTGCGAAGCTTCGAATATCGATTCGGTTCGAAACAGTCCTCATGATTCAATTCGATTCGATTTCAATCGCGCTGATTCTAAATTTTTCGAATCGTTGAGATGTTCTCAAAATCCTACAAATTGTCTCCTCTTGAACTCTTCTTCTATCATCCGGTCTCCTGTACAGGAAATTACATTGATTCCGTTGCGGAATATTCCGCTTTTTTGCTTAATTTGCACGAGTCGCAGTTGCACACAGTACTTGAGTGGAGATTGACAATATTACGGTTGGGAGAAGGTGCAATATCAATAACTTGAAAAGCGGTGCGATTTCGATTCGATTCGATTCGAAGGTATCTCAGATCGATATTTCGGCCGATATCAAACTAACGAAGTAATAACCCGCAATTATCGGCTACACTATGGTATCTATGAAGTATATGGTCCTGCGAATATTCGAGATTCGATTCTATATCGATACCATACGTTTGCTTCGAGATCGATCCCGAATCAGTCTCAGGATTCGATTTTTTCGAATCTCCCTTACTAACTTCAATTTGTTACATTTCCAACAAAAAATTGATAAAATTGACATAAGGCAATTCATTCACGTGGGCTCAATTCACATTTAATTGAGTAATTAACGTTAATTGTTAGGTGCATTTTGTCCGGATTTTGAAAGCTTAACTTGTTACTATTCACGTTCTTAAGAAGTTAAGCCTTCAAAAACTAAAACTAAAACTATGGATAACAGGCCTAGCTGTTGCAGCGACTGTGCTACAGAGAATATTTATTTATTGGTGTTTAAGGTGTCAGTCAGTCTTCCATTTGGGGCAATATGAAATAACTTGTCTATTAAGATTCGATTCGAAATTCGATTCGATATCGGTATCAGAGATACTATTCGGTTCGAGATTCGATTCGAAAAAAAATGTGTGATTCGCAGATCCCTAATGAAGTATATGTCTACAAATGTTTGAGGTCCTGTACTTTTTATTATCTGGGATGAGCCTGTGATTCTACTGAATCGCAATATTCTATTTATTATTTATTGGTGTTTAAGGCCACATACTTATGCACAATGGCTAATCGTGACCGTGACAGTTTTACGGGTGGAGGAAGCCGGAGTACCCGGAGAGAACCACCGAGCAACGACGAGCAGCTGTCAGCTCTCCAACATCGTAACTCTGAACTCTGCACCGCAGCACAGGCAGGGTTAGATTGGTTGAAGACATGCGCACCATCGACGTGCAGTACGCCTCAGTACACAGCATCATCGTGCCCCCATGTAGGCAATCGGGGTGTCGCAATATTCTATTAATTCATTTGAATGGTATTCACCGAAAAATGGGCATAAGACGTTATGAAAAGAAAGAAAAAAAAACGCCAGCAATCGAATCGACGAGATGTTCTCAAAATGCTACAAAATCCTACAAAGTGTCTCCTCTTAACCCTTTACCCAACGAATCGCACGCATCCGCCCGCGTAATATGCAAATTCAGCAGTTGGAAAAATATTATTTTTCGAAAAATTTCAATAAAACCATACCATGTGACCCCTCTTTGGAACGAGCTCGTCGAGCTCGTTCCAAAGAGGGGTCACATGATATACTTTTGTTGAAATTTTTTGAAAAAATTTTAAAAATGATATTTAAAATAATAAATTTTGAAATCGTCTGCGTTGGGTAAAGGGTTAAACTCTACTTCTATCATCAGGTCTCCTGTACAGGAGACCTGATGATGGAAGTGGAGTTCAGGAAGGTTCCGCTTCTGAAATTACATTAACTCCGTTCCTGAATATTCCACTTTTTTGCTTTATTTGCACGAGTCGCAGTTGCACACAGTACTTGAGTTGAGACTGACAACATTACTTGCCTGATTCGATTTGAGATTCGATTCGATTCGAAATCTGGTGTCTGATTCGATTTGAGATGCGATTCGACCCGAAATTTGAGGTTTCGTGGGGCCCTAGTTTACAAATATACTTTTACGGCAAAATACCACTACCACAGAATTTTTATGTGGAATCCTTCACGACTTAAATGTAGTCTCCTGAAACTTGAATTCTCTTTGGTTCCCGTCAATGCAACTTCTTCGAATGGGGATCCACGTTTAGCAAATGCCCCACCAGCCGAAACATTTTCTCAACTGTGGAGAAGTGTTAGTCTCAAGCATAGCCTGGTGTACTGTATTCACACCATACTACTATGGAACATGAACTGATACAAATAGTGTGTGGGTCCTCTTATGATCATACCTCAAATCTCCGTGGTAGTACGGTTACGAAGTGTATACTCCGATCAGATTCTTTCGCCGGTAATCCAAGCCTAGCATTTTCATGGTGTGTGGGCGTGTTGTACCCGTAATACCTGAATGAATTTTTTCTAGGGGTGGGGGGGAGGAGAGGGGGGTAGCACGCATGTAAGTCGAGCATAATTCGCTACTACTAAAGCTGCGGTTAAATTCCATGACTCCGCGTCATAATTATAAACATTGAATTTTCTCTCCCCAATCCGTAACTTCATTGTTGCATGGGAGACATACACTAACCATCATCTGGTATTTGGGTTCCCTCACACTGTTTTTTGTTTGTTTTGTTTTTTTAATCTTATTTAATTTACAAGTATTGGTGAGCAAGTTATGCAACTTATATTAACGCCTCTTCTTGTCCTAATAGTACAGGTGCGTGGGAAAACCTTCGTAGTAGCAACTTCGTGGACTCGCTCTTCTCGAATACTACGAAGGGATCTTTAGCCTGCACGGAGTGTGTCTCTCTCCGCATAGAGGACAGCCATTTTACGTCCCCACCTGATAGGACGGTACGCTGAAACAGCATCAACCCCACAATATGTTATTTCTTATGACTAAAGTATGGTCTGGGTGGGTCTGATAAGTGACAGGCTCTGCCATGCGGGAAGTCTAAAGGCGTGATACCAAAGGTTAGTCATCTTACCAGTCTTGTTTAATTCCTATAATAAAATATTTTTTTTAAAAACAACACGTTTTATTAAAGACAGATTTAGGTGGGCGTGGGCAACTGCACTCCTAGGCAATTTGAGAGGGGCATGTTTTGCACCCACGCATGTTCTAGATGCATTATATCTGTCATTCGACACAGATCTAAAACGACCGTTTTGATTGGTTGACATAGTCTGAATCAAAAACGTATACGGGTTTTTTGCACTTAGCACTCGTAACCTACATTGCGAGGGTTAATGTTTGCACTCACATTATAAATAACGCGGCGAAGAACTGATTCGGGTACTGTCAAACTGCTCAGTTAAAGACAGCGTTCTAAAACAAAAGTTTTATGCAATTTTCTAAAATGTTATTAGTTGTTCATTGTGGAAGCGGTACACACAGATCAATTAATTTAAGAATCCCTGGCTTATATCGTCGTGAAAATACATCGATTTTTGATAAAGTTATCTCCCTTGAAATTATTGGACGAGCGAGGAAGATCCCGTTAAGAAGCAAGTAATTACTGAGACAATACCCATTACATGATGCCAATAGAAAATAAAGCCAAGTTTCCTTTTGTTGCTTTTAAAAAAACGAAAACAACAGAAAGTTTATTAACCCTTTACCCAACGCAGACGATATCAAAATTTATTATTTTAAATATCTTTTTTTTGAAATTTTTGAAAAAAATTTAACAAAACCATATCATGTGACCCTTCGTTGGAACGAGCTCGTCGAGCTCGTTCCAACGAGTGGTCACATGATATGGTTTTGTAGAAATTTGGGGATATGGTTTTGTTGAAATTGTTTTAAAAATAAAATTTTTTGAACTGCTGAATTTGCATATTACGCGGGCGGATGCGACGGTTCGTTGGTTAAAGGGTTAAAAGCTACAAAAGGAAACTTGGTATTTTATCTCAACCTAATAAGAAGAAACTGCTACACAGAAAATCTGTCATTGGGAATATCTATCAATATCACCATCACGAAGTACGTGGCAATTTTGTCTCTTTATTTAGTGAATGTTTATTTATTTATATTTATTAGTGTTTAAGGTCATATATGCACAATGGCTAATCATGACCGTGACAGTTTTACGGGTGGAGGAAGCCGGAGTACCCGGAGAGAACCACCGAGCAACGACGAGCAGCTGTCAGCTCCCCAACATCGTAACTCCGCACTGCAGCACAGGCAGGGTTAGATTGGTTGAAGACATGCGTACCATCGACGTGCAGTACGCCTTAGTACATGGCGTCATCGTGCTCCCATGTGGACAATCGGGGTTAAGTGCCTTGCCCAAGGACACAACGCGGTTGCCGCAGGTGGGATTCGAACCGAGGACCTCTCGGCTTGCAGCCTGCACCTCTACCTACTGAGCCACTGCGCCCAGTAGTATGTAATGTGGTTTCCACACCCTATTTGGATGACCTCGGTGGATGACCTCGGAAGTGACGTCATGCCACGTGGCGTAGTGGCGCCATGTTGTGTTGTCATAGTGACCCGCGTGAGCGGCCATGTTGTGACGTCATCTCCATAGTGATACGTGGTGTTAGTGCGCATGCGCAGCGCGTGTTGTTAGGGTGATACGTGTTTCCGTCGTCCATTTTGTATACTGGAGGCCGCCATCTTGGTTTCTATGGTAGCACGTGATTGCTATGTTACCTAATGCCTACAATAGGACAGGGGTATGTTCGGAGGGTATGTTCCTTTGTAGAAGAGTAAATCTAATTACCACAAACAACCCGACAATCCCTCCAAATCACCAAAATCCACCCCAAATCACCGAAATTGACTTTATTTGATACGGATTCCCCATTTTATGGGTATAGCACGTAGTGCTATAGTACCAAGGGGTCCCCAGGGGTGTGTTCGATTGAACTAGAGTATTTTTCTGGCTCGGATTTTCCCAGAATTCTCGAAGAATTACCCAAATAGACCCGACCACCCTTACAAACCACCAAAATCTCCACCAAATCACCCAAACGGACATGTGAAGCCCCATTTTGGGCATATAAAAATAACACGTTATGCTATAGTACCAAGGGGTACAGGGGGTATGTTCTATTGAATAGGAGTACAGGGCCTGATTTTCCCAGAATCCCATTTTTTAATACCTATTGCATATGTTTCTCTATCACTAACAGTCTATCCAGTCCAAACTATCTCTGGTTCTCTCGTCCAAGTCTTATAATTACCAGTGCTTGATTTCCCATTATGCAGTCATCTCCCTTGTGTATATCAAAAGTATTCCCAAACCCAATAAGCAATCGAGAAGTTACTGATAAACTATTGCTCGAATGACTCGAATCCCACCGAGCAAATGAGCTTTAGAGTAATTGCTCGATCGAGTGAATCGGCATATTGCTCGAACGACTCGAATCCCATCGAGCAAATGAGCCAACGAGCAATTGCTCGATCGATTGACTCCTCGAACGACTCGACGACTCATTTCAGAAAAAAGGGATTCCATAGCCACAGGCGTTTTCGAAAAAGGGATTCCACAAATGGGATTCCAAAAAGGGATTCCATAAGTGGGATTCCGTCTTATGTCGAGTGACTCTCAGCTATTGCTCGAACGACTCGAATCCCATCGAGCAAATGAGCCAACGAGCAATTGCTCGATCGAGTGACTCCTCGAACGACTCGACGACTCATTTCAGTATTTGAGAATACCTATGACATGGCTACGTATCAATTGAGGATACCTTTTGAGGATACAAATTGAGGATACCTATGGCCTGTTATTGTATTATTTGAGGATACCTATCGAGGATACCTTTTAAAGGATACTTATCTGAGGATACTATATAGGCCGTAAAAGTCTCTATAGGTCTCTTGTTGGCCCTTAGTACTATTAATCCACCTGATGCTTTATGTTATCCTATTACTGGTATAAGTAGTATGCAATGCTAGGCATAGGGGTATTGTGGGTAGGGGTACTGCCTGGTAGTTTAAAACGGTACTATAGTATGGCGGTATATACACCTATAGGCCCCTGTTAGTGCTTGGTACTATTAACCAACCGATTGCTTTGTTTTATTATATGGCTAGTATATGTAGTACGTTATGGTAGACCTAGTGATTTTGTGGGGGTGGGGGTAATGCTTGGTAGTTTAGAACGGTAGTATAGCATAGGCTGTACATATCCTTGTAGGTCTTTTGCTGGTCCTTGGTACTACTGATCCACCAGGTGCTTCATATTATTGAGCGGTATTCTGGGGTGGGGTCAATGCCTGGTAATACAGAACGGCAGCAGAGTATGGTTGGTATATTCCCCTACAGGTCCCATCCTAACCGTTCATAGTATTAACCTACCAAATGTTTTGTATTATCCTGTTACTGGTAAGGTGGTACGTAATACCAGTAGTTCCTACCTTATTCCGAGTACTCTTGTTGTTTCATTTATCTAGATCATTTATATAAATTATAATTAACCGATTAGATTACTTGATTCCCCATAACCTGTACTTAATCGTACAGAGTTATCTCCCTTCTGCATAATAAAAACCTTTCTCAATGGCAATATCCCCGGCACCCCAATTTCGGCACCCCTTTTTTGAAAAACATATGGCCTTTGGCACCCCTTTTTCTGAAATGAGGATAAGAGTCGTATTAAAATACGACTCTTATCCTCATTTCAGAAAAAGGGGTGCCGAAGGCCATATGTTTTTCATTAAAATACGACTCAAAAGGTATCCTCAACTGATACGTGGCCATGTCATAGGTATCCTCCAATACTGAAATGAGTCGATGAGCTTCGAGTCGTTCGAGCAATGACTTATCAGTAACTGCTCGATAGCTTATTGGCTTTGGGACTGCTTTTGTTATACAGAAGGGAGATAACTCTGCATACAGATTATGGGAAATCAAGCAATCTGATTGGTTAGTTATTATCTAGATAAATGAAACAACAAGAGTACTTGGAATAGGGTAAGAACTAACAAGAATACACCAGAAATTGCTAAATATAGTAATAATAAGGTAAACTGTTTCAACTAATAGGCTCTTCTACGCTACTGGAGTATACTCTAGAACAAAGGAACAGGGTCAGATAGACGGAAACTATTGCATATATAGATAGAAGCGGAGAATTCTGGGTAATTACCAAAGGAACATGTCTTTTAATGGGGAAAACGTCATGGGATAGGGATCCAAAAATGGATTCTGGGAGAATTCTAATCAAGAACATTACTCCTACAAAGGAACACACCACCTTGTACCCCTTAGTACTATAGCACTACGTGCTAAGCCGATAAATTGGGGAAATAAAGTCAATTTCGGTGATTTCGGGTGGATTTTGGTGATTTGGAAGGATTGTCGGGTTGTTTGTGGTAATTAGATTTACTCCGATTCAATCGAACATACCCACCGAACATACCCCTGTCTTGATAGAAGCCATTGGTAACATAGCAATCACGTGCCACTATAGAAACCCAGATGGCGGCCTCCAGTATACAAAATGGACGACGGAAACACGTATCACCCTAACAACACGCGCTACGCATGCGCACTCACATCACGTATCACTATGGAGATGACGTCACAAGATGGCCGCTCACGCGGGTTACCATGACAACACAACATGGCGCCACTACGTCACGTGACATGAATTCACTTCGTCACTTCCGGGGTCCGGCACCTGGGTCCGGCCAATGATCCCTGCAGGGGAACATACACTACCACTGCGCCCCCATTTAGTGAATGTGTTTTACAGTAATTCACAAGTTTTTTCCAGGAAAAAAATTAGCAAATCTCACCTCCTAGACTTTTATATTAATGGAAAGGACAGTGTCTGCATTATATGTCACGATGCGCACACAATATACTTTGCGCACAAAAATTGTAAAAAACCCTCTTCTGTATTTTTTCTATTGCGATGCAGGAAAATGCCCGAAGTTTGTTAAGTGGTGCGCATGACAGTGATACAAATTCACTAACCTTTCATTTTTAATATAAAATCCATACTCTTAGTGTTAAATGTAATGACAGCTTTTGGAAATTAAAGGGAGCTAACTTCCCCGTAAATCTCATCCAATGACAAAAATTGTCAGCCATGTTCAATTCAAGTTTTAATTCCCGTCACTTCAACCCTCCCGTCAATCATTTATTGGAAAGCAAGAGACGGAAGCCTTAACGGTCTGTTGAATCAGTTGTTCTTTCACCAATTCATTTTTTCAGTCTGTGATTTTTTACAATAAATTGAATAAGAGCAAATTAGACCTACCCCCCTGCAGCGGTTTCCACAATACAGTTAAACACAAAGGCACTCGTCATATTACTGGAGCTCAATATTCAATAAAATATATATTATACTATCAACACTAAAAACACGTGTTTTTATTATTGATAGCATAACATATATTTTATTGAATCTTTTAAATTCAGCTAATACAATGGGTGCCTATGTGTTAAACACTATAAAGGGGCGTAAATTCTGGGCCGAAAAAAAAATCTCCTGATCATGGGTTTCGTCGGGCAAAGGTTAGACAAGATATTATGAAATACTAAGTTGGACAGACGTCCTTGCTTGCCGATGAAAATATACAAATGCTTTGGAGTACTCATTTGGGCAAACTCTCTTTCTTGCCCAACAAAAATATGCACAGATTATAAAGTGTAATAAATACCCGACTCAATATATCGGTAAACAAACAGGACAAACTCCTAAATTGCAGTTTTCATTCCAAAGTTCAAGGAGAAATCCTATCTGCAAACACAAATGTCATAGATCTTAACCCTTTACTCAACGAATCGCCCGCATCCGCCCGCGTAATATGCAAATTCGGCACTTGACAAAATATCATTTTTCAAAAAATGTCAACAAAACCATATCATGTGACCCCTCGTTGGAACGAGCTCGTCGAGCTCGTTCCAACGAGGGGCCACATGATATGGTTTTGTTGACATTTGATGAAAAATTTAAAAAAATGATATTTAAAATAATAAATTTTGATATCGTCTGCGTTGGGTAAAGGGTTAAAAAACTAAATGATTATCTGCATTCTAATATCAGTTGGGTTAGAAATCAACCCAAATCATCTGGGGTGTGTGTGTATGAATCTAATTGGGTTCATATTCACTCAACCCAGTTGATTTGGTTTGATTTTTAACCCAACTGATTTTAGAGTGTAGGGGGTGGGGGAGTTGGGGGAGGTAGGGGGAGGGTTACGGTACTTTATATATTATTTCACCTGTTGTATGTTTAAAATACAGTATTTTATCAGCTGAAGGTATATTTGTAGCGTATAAGTCTTAAAAATAAGTCTCATAAAAGCAATTAGGTATGTTCTAAATAGTTGAGCGATACGAATGGCCCGTCGGGCAAATGTCTGACCCCCTCCCCCACCCCCCCCCCCCAAAGTTATTTACGGCTAGCGACTTACCGATAAGGATTTGCGACCGTTATCTGCTTGCCGATTAGAGGAGCGCACAATCAGCCGGTTGTGAGTGCCGGTGTCAGATAGTAACAACCAAAAGGAGTAGTGTGCTCAAGAATGCATAGCATAGGGTTAATTTTACAGTACAGTCAGATTGATTGGTTCGTTGACCTCAAGAGTATGTCACTGTGTGTATTAAAATAAAAATACGACATCATCGGAAAGAAGTTAACAGCGCAGCGTCTTGGATCAATGATTAAAGACGCCATGCTGTTATCCCTTTACCCAACACGAAAAGTAGACGACACATGCAAACAAAATTCTTGAATAACTAAATATTTTCAATTTTTGTCTCAAAAACATAGCTTATGACACCTCATCGAGCTCGTTCCAGTGAGGAGTCATAAGCTATGTTTTTGAGACAAACAATAAAAAAAATAATGAAAATTGAATGGTGATTTTTGAAAATAGCTCTGGACGGTTTTGGTCGTTACGTTGGGTAAAGGGTTAACTTGTTTCTGCTGATGTTATATTTCATCGAATCATCACATGACACGTGGCACCTGTGTCTTGAGCAGCTGTCAAGAGGAAGATCAGACCAATCAATTAGATAATACCAAACACGATTCCTGACAATCATTGTGGCAAGTTATTAAGCTTGATACTGCTTGTATGAAATCGTGAATCAAACATAAATACAAACAAGTTGGGGTCTTTCTATGGGTGGTCCCCGAAAGGGGCCGTTGTTGTCGTCTATCCAAAAACACATCGAAATGTTATAAAAAAAATGAACAAAACCACTTGAGGCAGACTATACTTGCCAATGACGGCCCTCCACCGCACCACGATTCATCGCCGAAGTGGCAGACTATACTTGCCTGAATAAAAGATCACAGCACCGTCGGGAGAGGTAGCACCTTTGTGAGAGGATCCCCTCTCGCTCTGGTCCTCACCCGAGGTTTCGGTCAACTATCCTCACGAAGACAACCTAACACTTCTGATCATCTGGCCTGGGACACCTTCTGAGTACTCGATCCTTTTCCTCCTTCATCACGCCTTGACATGCAGCTACCAAACCTCATACAGTCACAGAGGGTCGAAGGGGCTTGTCCTAGGGCGTCTCTGCGCGCGAAACCATTTCATTTCCAATACAAACAATTTTGATCAAATGGTGTTCCAAGTAACCATCGGCACGAACCGATGTTTACAAACTTTTACCGATGGCTTAAAATCGACCGATGTCAGATGCGATTGCCAAACATTGGTTTATCACTAGTTACGGCCCTGTATTACGAGAGAGAGAAGAATGAAAAACATTCATTCTTCAAAAGAAAGAAAACTGAGTTTCAGTGTGTCATTTGATGGCGTGGTGGGATGTTGTAGTGGAGAGGGAGTGGGAGGAGTTTAGTAATCTTAAACTCAGCCTTCGCCAAAATAATTTAAACTTTTTAACGTTGTGATGTCATAGTCCAATATATGTGGCCAGGGACGTAGCGACAGGCCGGGGGTGGGTTGGGAGGGTGCCCCCAACCCTGCCCAAAATTCCCTATAGTTGGAAATTCTGAGGGCAAGTCATGAGTAGTTGGAAATTCCACCTATCTGGATTTTAAAGCTTCTTTGGTGATGCTGATGTCACCCTTGCTTGCCAAAATTCCAACTCGGTTTCAAATCGGCAAAAATTCCAACTGTTACTATTTACAACTACAGTGTACGCAATATCGAGCTTCATAAGTATGCATGATGTTAATCGGTACGAGATTTCTATAGTACGTTTACTTATCGTAATAAAAACAAGAGGCCCCAAGGGGGTCTTAATCGCTCACCTGTCAAAGTGGTTCAAAGAAGTATTTGGGGTCAAATTCAGTAAGACATGGTTCAACACTGCAAAGGAATGAAGACATGAGAGGCAAATTTTATGGAAAAACACTAAGGAATGGATTTGAACAAACCTAAAACTAACATGCCCCCCTCCACCCCACCCCACCCCAGCCCCGTCCATACAGCCCAAATATTAAGCCAAGGACTCAAATTGAACAAACTTGAATCTGATCCCCCTTGAGATGCCATATACCAAATATGAAAGAATTCTGACTGGTGGACCTGAAGAAGGTTTTAAAAGAAGTCACCTCACATTGCACTAAATTAAACTTTGGGCTCAATTAGGGAGCCAAAATATTAACCCAGGGACCCAATTTGAACAAACTTGAATATGACCCACCTGGAGATGTTGTATACCAAATATGAAAGGATTCTGATTGGTGGATCTGAGAAAGATTTTAAAAGAAATTCCCTCATATTGCACTTAGTTAAAATTCAGGTTCCCATAGGTAGCCCAAATTAATAACCCAGGGACCAGATTTGAGCAAACATGAGTCTGACCATCCACGAGATGTTGTATATCAAATATGAAAGGATTCTGATTGGTGGATCGGAAGAAGAAGATTTTTAAAGAAATTTCCTTATATTGCACTAAGTTAAAATTTCGGCTCCCATAGGGAGCCCAAATATCAGCCCAGGGACTAGGATTGAACAAACTTGAATCTAACCCTCCTAGTGATGTTGTTTTCCAAATATGAAAGCTTTCTTACTACAGGGTCAAAAGATTTTAAAAACAAGTCGGGACCGGACCCAAAATTTTCAAGCTATACATTTCGTTTTCGTCTCAAAATTGAATAAAACGAATAAAGAATCCAAAAACAAATTCCGAATTTTGATCCAAAATTTCGGAATTCCATCCGGACCCAAAATTTTCAGGCTACAATTTTTTTTGGGGGGGGGACGCAAAATTGAACAAAACGCATAAAAAACAAAATTGATCAAAACGCTCCCATAGGGAGCCCAAATATTACCCCAGCGACTCGATTTGAATAAACTTCAATCTGATCCACCTATAGATGTTCTATACCAAACATGAAAGGATTCTGACTGGTGGATCTGAGAAAGAGGATTTTTGAAGAAATTTCCTCAAACTGCACCAAGTTAAACTTTAGGCTCCAATAGAGGGCCCAAATACTAACTCAGGGACCCGATTTGAACAAACTTGAATCTGACCTCCCTAGAGATGTTGTATACCAAATATGAAAGCATTTTGACTGGGGGATCTGAAGACGAAGATTTTTAAAGAAATTTCCTCATATTTCACTAAATTACAATTTGGGCTCCTACAGGGAGCCCAATTATTAACCCAGGGACTCGATTTGAACACACTTGAAGCTGATCCCTCTACAGATGTTGTATGCCAAACATGAAAGGATTCTGACTGGTGAATCTGAAGATAAAGATTTTTCAAGAAATTTCCTCGGATTGCACCAATTTAAACTTTGGGCTACAATAGAGAGCCCAAGTACTAACTCAGGGACCCGATTTGAACAAACTTGAAATTGTCTTGAATCTGACCCCCTAGAGATGTTGTATACCAAATATGAAAGCATTTTGACTGGTGAATCTGAAGAAGGAGATTTTTAAAGAATATTCCACATATTGCACTAAGTTAAAATTCGGGCTCCAACAGAGAGCCCAAATCTTAACCCAGGGACTCAATATGAACAACCTTGAATCTGACCCCCCAGAGATGTTATATAACAAATATGAAAAGATTCTGACTGGTGGATCTGAAGAAGAAGATGTTTTTGAATTTTTGAAAAAAATTATGGGTGTTGTCAGACTTACGCCCCTTGTGCAAGTTTATTTGAACAAACTTGAATTGGCATATGACAAGGACGATGCACAACAAATTTGGTTCAATTTGGTCCAGTAGTTTGGGAGGAGAAGTCGATAACGTAAAGTTCGCGACGGACGACGGACAACGACGACAGACGAGACAGACGACGACGGACAGCAAGTGATAAGTTAAGCTCCCTTCGGTGAGCTTAAAATCCTCGAAATGCACTTCTAGAAAATCGCATCATGTGAAATCGTTATTCTGAGTTAATTCCATTATTCGCAGTTACAAAATGATGAAACATCGAGAATTGATCATTCCTGCATAGGATCTGATTTAATGTGAGGAGAGTGTGAATTGCTCAGAGTTCTCAGCTTGAGCATTTGTTTAGCACATATTCAATTCCCAGAAGAATACTAAATAAAAATAACATAATAATTCTATCATAAATGTGTTGGCATTTCAGTTACTGGAATCAATTTTATGCCCCCTTTCATTGCTTCATTTTCAAATTTTTTCTCGGTAGTGAATTTCCGATTAGGGGGAGGGTGGGTCTCCCTCCTGGTCCCTCCCCAGTTGAAAATTCACTACCCACGCTGCCCCCACCCCAATCAAAAACCTCTAGCCAGATGCATGTATGTGGCTGACAAAATGGCGACCGGAAGTTGGAAATAGACTGATGTTCAATCAATTCACGCTTATTCGAAGGTTTGTTCGAGTTTTATAATGCTGTGTATAGTGGCTTGGGTGGAGATTAGCAACAGCAGCAGTGTGTCAACAGAACACTCTATTTCAAAGGACTTCTCTCGAAGTCAACAGAGTAATTAGTCCCTGTCACGCCACCAATCCATTATTGTCAAAAGCTTCCCGACCAATCGGAGTTTGCATAATGCAATTTGAAGCCCATTCTCCCCCTTTCTAATTCAGAAAAATGTTACAAGAGAGCACCCCAAAGGCACAGTAATGAATACAATATTAGAATAAAATTATTGAAGAAAAATTTCATTGACCTAAGTTTGTTCTCTACAAACAACCCGCTGGCCCAAATGATATGTACGTAAAAGTCAAGCTCCCAGCTTGAATGAAAACTATTTTTATTCACATTTTATCGAGTCAATATTAATATATGTACACTTTCGATGATAAAATGTTTCACACCACCAGGAGGTTTTTTGTGCGGGTCCCTTTTACGTTTTATATTTAATAATAATATTTATTGGCTTTCCACTGACTTGCTGCGGTCCTCTAACAAGGAAGCTTTCTACATCAACCCAGTGCCCCGCCTAGTGTTACTGCTGCCTCACTGTTCCTCCTAATCTCCCAAAATTGCGCTGAAAAGTAACAGTTCCGGGGCGACTTTGAAAGCGTATGGGAAGCGTAAGTGGGGGACACCCCCTCCCCCCCCCCCCGAAAAAAGAGAAAAATATGTAAAAAAAAAGACCTAAGAAGCAATCTGGCAGGGGATTAGTGGACAACCGGCGCCAGAAGTCCCTTAATTCCCTAAACTCGCCCAGATAGCACCACAGTCCTACATTGTGTACTTGGCCACGCTAAGTTTAGGTAGTAACTACCCCGACTCGGATAATCATCGGCTCAAAAGCATTTATTTATTTATTTATTTATTTATTTATTTATTTATTTATTTATTTATTTATTTATTTTATTTTTTTATTTATTGGGGTTTTGCAACTCTTTCGACAGCCAGGGTCACCTTGTGTCAGACAGTTTTACGGGCGGAGGAAGCCGGGCCGGAGTACCCGGAGAGAACCATCAATCAATGGCGATCAACTGTCAGGCTCTCCAACGCGACTCTAAAGTAAGTTTTTTGGTATTAAAAATGACGAGCAGAATTAACAAGCAATTTATCTCATTTCGTTTACTATTTTCAAATATTGTGAGCATTATTGACCCAAAAGGTGAGGAGGGGCTGACCCCGCCGCCCCTGTCTTCCTCTCACTGTTGATACACAGAAAAAGTGTACACTGCAAACAATTTTTGGTTCCAATTGATTCTATATACAGTACGTGGAGAGTGGATTGTAACTAAATCACCCGCGGAGTGGAGATATCACCCAAGCTATAACTTTAATTTTTTTTACATATCGACAAAAAATACAAGCAATGTTTCAGCCAATGGACCTCCGGGTTTAACCCGGAGGTCCATTGGCTGAAACTTTGCTTGTGCTGGTTATGCTTTGGCACAAATTTGTAATTATTGCTTGGGTGGAATCTACACTCTGTGGGTGATTTAGTGATAATACACTCTCCACGTACTGTAGATCCAACTGGTTCTATATGAAATCAAACGGGTAAATGGGTTCTATATGGAACCCAACTGGTTCTATATGGAATCAACTCATTGTAAAAGGGGAAATTGGTTCTATATGGAACCAACGGAACGTAAATTGGAATATGGTTCCATAAATTATCGTTTTGGTTCCATTTCTATTTCCTGATTGGGAGTAAATTTTGTTCATTCAAGTACTTTTTCTGCTTTAGTTTGCTTTAATTCTGTGTTAATGTTTTAATTTGAAGGTTGTAATATGAACTTTGGTAAAACCAAGAAGCGCGCGCAACTCACAGTGTTTTTCAAATGATAATGACATAAACTTAACAAAATTTAAAACAGTGTTTAAGGGGGGCGTCCAACAAAACATTTTGCGTTGTGAACTAATGCATGTACATGATGTCTTGTAGATTTATTTCCTCCTAAAAACATATCAGACCAACAATATAAAAATTGGCCTCGAAACGTATTGTCGAAAATTTGTTTTTGTTTCGCTGGGGTGCATACGTTGTGGAACAGAACTTCTGTTTTGGAAATGGTAATTCGTGGACGTTTGTCAGACAGTATGTCACTTCGACATCTTAGGTTCGTAATAACTGAATGAAAACGACCTTTGCCACAATCCGACCTGTGCGTACTTTTCAGTTACAACAAACGGACGAGTTGTTGATGCTTTTCATTTGGTAACTTTGTTCCAATAACACGCAGTGTTGGTTTGAAGTGAACAGCGTTTTGCACTTGGAAATGCAAAACAGATAAATCACGTGACAGAATACTCCGCAGAATCGAACAACAGCGGGATCCCAACAGCCAGCCAGCAGACGGTGAAATCCAATGTGCATATATGGGAACATTTAGCTTTTCGACAATTTCTGTCATTTAGTCAGCAAAGCAAACAACAGTTGAGTTTGTTTGGAAAAACTTTAATTTTGAAAAGCATGTTCAATAAATTATTCACAGTCTGCAAGGAATGATCTAAGGAGAAATCTCGCATTACACCGTTCGCTTTTTAGGGGGCGTCATTCGATTTGTTCGCTTCTGAAAACGAGAGCTGGGGTTCCCCATGTTTTTACTTCCGGTTTCCGGTTTAGATTAGATGGCATAGCATTCCTTGGTTTTTCCAATTTCACGTACACGTTGTCTATTAGGCTTGCTTCAAAGCAGCCCTTCGGGCTGCTTTTGCGCGCAAGTATCTTTACTTCTGATACATACAATATTATTGCGATTATATACTGATTGAAAACCAAATAAAATAATTGATTAGTTAACCATTCTGTTTTCAGCTTTATAATGGATATATTCGGAAGGGTGGAAAGGACCGATGCCCCCCCCCCTCCCTCCTCCACACTCTCACCCGCACGTCAGAGGTGAGGTGGACTGACAGAAACATTCGGCCCGAGAAAACTTTGGATCGACCGGCCTAAGGGAGCGCAGTCCAGTTGAGAGTCCGGCCCATTTTACAACTCTCCGGCCCATTATCCCGACTCCCACCCCCCCCCCCCCCCCACTCCACACACGTCACCAACAACCCTCTACAAAAAAGTTTTGTTGGAATTTTAGTAAAACGTATTGCCACTTAAAATCAGCCGAAATTGGAAGTTAATCCGTCATCGCCACTGCCTATTTCTGTTCCGTTAGTTCTATTAAATTTATTTGAAGACATCTGGATTAATCTCCCTCAGCCTTTGAAGGAATCAGATTGTTTAGATCGACCATTGTTCAATAACAACTCCATATTGGCGATTCTCAGAACAGGCACAATTATTTACCAAAAGAAACAAATACAGCAGACTATCCTGCTGTGAAGAAATGTGTTTTTTTATTGCTGTTAGGGTTTCTGGTATAATCATGCTTTTGAGTAGAAGCTTCCTATACACTGAAAAACTTTGCTTAGTCGAAGTGACTAACAAAAGTTAGTCAGAGGCTTTGTTAGTCACATTGACTAACGTCTGAGCTACTTAGTCAAAAAGTGGTTAGTCATACTATCTTAAGATACAACTTGTTTTCGTGTAACATATATAGCCGGTGGCTAACTGCTGAGCCCTTTCAATCATATATTTGCTAATGGAGCTTTTATGTGACTTTTGTGTCTCAAGTTAACAAAAGAATCGTCCAACAAACTTCGCTGTATGACGTCGAAATGTTAAACCAAAACAAATATAAATATACTTTTTGGTGAAAGGGCAGGCACCATTTCTGTTTTCATTGAGAAATAATATATTAGAAGCCCTTATATGAATAATGTTCGACCTGATATTTCTTCAAGGTCATTCAAAGATGTGAAAATAACTTCACATGCGTTGAGCCAGTTGACATCATTATATGCATGGGGTGAATGTGGGAAGGGGGAAAGTACTAAAAATGTTATCGACCATTCTGAATATTCTACCGGAATTTCTTTTCTCAGTGAGTGGATTGTCCACCCAGTCAATTACTCATTTTCTTTATACTTGCAAGAGACGATAAGCACATGCAATGTTTGGATATTTGACCTCAGCGTTCAACTCGAAGATTCATTTGCTGAAACAAGCGGTGTAGACTGGGACGAGAGGGGCGGACGGGCGACGTCCAAACAAAATTTTGTGTGAAATTTTTCCACTCGTCGGAAAACTTTTTGGGTTTTTTGTTGATAAAACGTGGCAAAATACAAGAACAATTACTGCAAAAATTCACTGTAAAAATATTGATATCTAGATTATTTAATTATTTACCTCGTGTCGGGATATTGTTATAGGCTCCTTTTTTTAGTTTTTTTAGATGAATAATTATATTTTTTTAAATGATTGAAGGAAACATAAGTGCTAATTGTTTTGAGTTTGTTTAGTGGTCCAATATCAGAGTTTACATAAGCTGATAATCATAATAATTTAATCCCATAGCTCTATGGATATTTTTATTTCACGTTGACAGCTTTGTATGAGACCAGGGCAGATGCCAGGATGTCCCCGATAAATTGATCTGCACTTCCAGGGCGAGGGTATTCTCGACAAGTTCACAATTAAGGATACAGTTTCCTCGCGGGCGGGCGGGCGGGCGGGCTACGGGTGGGTGGGTGGTCGGGCGGGCGAAGCCCCAACCTATAACCCGACGCCACACTTTTTTCAGACGATCCTCTCCAGAGTTATAGAATGGAAAGGGTTATCGTTTCCTAAAACTACTTACCGGGTTCGTACTCTATCGGTTCTTCTTCCTTGTTTTCACATGATGGTCCACTAAACCCGTCGGTGCATTCACAAGTCCCGTTAACATGGGAACAAGCTCCTCCATTCATGCATGTACATGTCTTTTCACAATTATTGCCATATTTACCTTCTTCACACACCTTCTCACAGCTGAAAAAAACATTGAGTCCCGTCAAAGGCGTAGAACTCTCGACCCAATATATCGCAAGGGCGATTGCGTTCATAACCCCATTGTACGCCCATAAAAAGAGAGCCGATGATGGCCGAAAACAAGCGGAATGTGGCCTAAGGCAAACCCCTGGTCCATTTCGTCCGCAAAATCCAAACAGACAGTATCCAATCATAGGTCTGTCTATGGACACATTCGGCTCGCGTTTCGCGGATGGAATCGACTTACGGACACAATTACCCTTATAGAACTACTCGGTCAACACGAGTGTAGAGGGTGTATTTGAGGCTGAAGTTCCCCCCCCCCCCCCCCACCAACCTCTCCTTCATACATTATACATGGTAAATGAAAAACATAGATATTGATAAAAACAAGTTTAGCCAGCAGGGGCGGGAGAGGGGAGGGGGGGGGGGCGCAGAACACGATGGTCAAATGGCTCAAAAACGCATTTTTTCCCAACTCCTTGCAAATATTTTCGTGGTGTTATTTTATGCCAAACTAAACACTTTAAAATGATTTAGACCAATATACACACATTTTAGCCCTATTAAGGGGTTGTATTGATGAGTATGTTGAGCTATCTGTCCCATCTGGGCCCAGTGCTGGGCCCATAATGTTTTGAACCAGCAGTCTGTTCGGGCTTGAGTGTCTCGAGTTCTATAATTGCATATCCTATTTGTGAATTTAAACAGATTTAAACATTTCTTATAATCACAGATAATCAAAGGTCTTTTAGTTTCTCTTAAGAAATAAAGAAATAAAGTTTATGTAAATTATTTTCAAAATATGTACAGTAAGATTCAAGATGCAACTAACATTAGAACAAATGGTTCATATAAAAATTGCACCAACCAGTGTTGAAATTAAAATTAAAATTAACGAAACATTAAAACAAAGCTCTTATGTCCATCGGGATAAAATAGTCCCAACATAAAGGGGCAACGCAGGTTAAAAAAAATTGTTTCTATAAAACCAATCGCATGACATTCCCTGTGTCAATATACCTCCGTAAATCTCGTGTCACATAAGAAATGCTCAGAAACACTAGAAAATGGTCCTCAAGAACACTGGAAAGGTACTAAAAAATTGATATATAATGCTGAGAGGGGTGGGTGTCCAAAATATGTCGGAAAAAGATATTTTTATTGCAGGATATGGGTGGGTGTTCAAAATGTCCGAAACAAAAATGCGGAAAATAAGAAAAATCTTGCTGTAGCCACTAGCCACTGCATTTTAAAAAGACAATTGTTTTCAGAGCGATCTCAATTGCCCACAGATGCCTCTATTTAGGAGGTTTGCACATACGAGTTTGTCATTAGATGAATTAGCAAGTTTCGGTGAATTTTCTACTGACTCTGAAATGTTTAATGCATCTGGTTCTGTATGAAGAACAAGGTTAGATGTTGGTAATGGGTGAATCTTTAGTCCTAACTGTTTGATTAACTCTAGGAATATATATTTTCTCCTCCCCCCCCCCCCCCCCCCACTGCTTGTGTAACATACGTCTGCCCAGGGTGAGATAGCAGGGAGAGACAGATGTATCCCACCCCATCCACGTGACGTTATACATTTATAACGTTATTATGACGCTATGCATAGTGTTTGGCTACCAACTAATTCATATTGACGCCATCAGAATGCCGTGTGATTAAAGTTTGATGCTCTAAAACTCTTTAAACCCCAAGATGCCACCGTTCCTAATTGATTTCGTGGTATATACCTTTGGTATATACATAACTTTTGCATGCTCTTTCCGATGGTGTCATTAATGTTTTTCAAAACAACGAATACCAAATGAGTTGATTATATCATCACGTGACCGCCGATTACCTCTGGCTAACGTTACCGCTGTATGGTGGGGGGAGAAAAATAATCCCTGATGTGTACGGGTGTGGGATGGGAAAATCTCACCCTCGGGACAAGATATTTGGTCCAGACACTCGGCAAGCCTCGTGTCTTGCCCTCGGGTAAGATTTTCCCATCCCACACCCGTACCCATCAGGGATTATAATAATCATCCCCCTCTTGGGGTACTAAGACAAGTGTATGAAAAGTTATTTGACCTCCAGGACTCACACAATGCAGCACGTACTCTGCGCAGTCGATGTCAGTCATATAAGTCCACCTCTGGTATTCCTCCGATTCCCTGGATACCGTTGTATCCAGGGAATCGGAGGAATACCAGGGGTGGACAGAAAAGTTGGTGGTGGACTCAAATGACCCATTTCTTTGTGTGTTTTGTGAAAAGAATGTTCATTTGGGTAAACACGTGTAACACGAAATTGCGCAACTAAAGTGTAAGGCTCGTAATTGTCTTTAAACTGTGACTGGTACACTGTCGCTTGTAATGGATTTGGAAAATAGACTCTTCATCCCATCCTCGTCGCCAATGTTATGTGGTGGGTATGCAGGACATGTAATTTGTGGACATAAATGAGACAACATTGAACTGAAGTTTTGTGTATTTCTCAACCTCGGGTACACAGATTTTGGACATGGATTTGAGGGCAGGTTCAAAAGGCGGATATAACATACATCCAAACAGCTCGGATGCGAGGCTGGACCCGCGTCTCAGTTCGGGACCACAACCCCACACATGTCCGGAATCTCAAGAATATTTTGCTTTCCGGCAGTCCTGCCCACAAAATTACAGTGCATATAAGCATTGCACCCATTATGTATGCATTGTGCAATTATTCATTTGCACCTCAGTTATGATTAGATTGTAAATACTGATGTGGTTGCAGCAAACTCATTTGAAAAGATACTTTGGTGAAAACAATAATTTTCAAGGTTATTATTTATCACTGGAATTACCTGACAACAGATGACCACACACCATATAGACTTCCTTTATCTTATATTTTTTAATTTTATTCATTTTATATTACAAGCAGATTAAGATACTTATGTAAGTTAATGTATAGTGCACTTATCTTATGGAAAATGAATGGAAAGAATTGCAGCATTCACATGATTCAGAAAACATGAAAAAAGTGTTTACTGAAAACGTTTTATTCGGTTCAGCATGCGATAAAGCATATGATTATAAGTTATTGTGGTGAATTGACGGTAACATGGTCTGAGGTTTGCGGCTCGGAGCTTGTGTTCAACCGAGACGCGGAGCGTCGAGGTTGAACATACGCCCCGAGCCGCAAACATCAGACTATGTTACCGTCAATTCACCACAAAAACGTATATGACCCAACCCATAGTTTAAAACCCAAATCGTGAAATGAACAAGTGAACTTTTAACGACAACAAGTTTAGTCAGTACACCTCTCGTGTAACCAACGACGTCACTGGAAAATAATCAACAAATCAGACAGGACTAAAGGTTGAAGTCACTCTATCTGAATTCTGCTCATGAAGTGATTTGTAATTAAACAACATTTAATTCGGAACATCATCTGACACAGGTGTGAAAAAATTGGTAACTATGCGATAAAGCATATGATTATAAGTTATTGTGTGAATTGAAAGTAACACGGTCTGGGAAGTTTATGTTCGTCCGAGACGCGCCCAATCAGATGGCGACGATTTTAGTCTTATTGGAACATACATCTATACAAATAATACTAAAATCCTCGCCTTCTGATTGGACGAGAGATCGTGTAGTTTTTTCGATGTTTACAGCTCCAGTACCATTTTACCGTTTGACGTCACCATACAACGTGCAGCATACAATATCCCGAAGGAAGTGTTGTTTAACCCTTTACCTAACATGAAAAGCAGACGACACTTGCAAAAAGATTTCTAGAATAAATAATTTTTTTCATTGTTTGTCTCAAAACATAGGTTATGACCCCTCGTTGGAACGAGCTCGACGAGCTAGTTCCAAGAGGGGTCATAACCTACGTTTTTGAGACAAAAAATGAAAAAAAAATGATGAAAATTAATTGGCGATGTTTGAGAATGGCGCTGACCGGTTTTGACTGTTACATTGGGTAAAGGGTTAAATTACAAATCAGTTTACGATTTGAACTAAGATGGAGTGACCTCGACCTTTATCTGATTAACTGATTATTTGTCCAGTGAATTAGTGGGTACGCGACAGGTGTATTTACAAAACTTGTTATTGTTAAAGGTCGCCTTGTTCATTTCATTATGTAGATTTCGGGCTATAGGTAGAGTCTTATTGGAAAATATATGGTATTGTGATGAATTGACGATGACAGGGCCTGGGTTTGTGGCTCGGAATGTATGTTTAACCTCGACCCTCCGCGCCTCAGCTGAACATAAACTCAGAGCCGCAATCCTCAGACCGTGTTCTCGTCATTTCTTTAAGATAACTTACACACTAAAAACTAAAGTATTAAAACTGACACTTTCAAGGTGTTAAACCCATTCTAACTCTTAGGGTTTGATTTTAACACCCAGGGTGCAATGCTTTAAGCACTTAGACATTACAATCGTCAGACATATGAAACTTGAATGGATGGCACTTCTCATGTGTCTAGCATTGGTGGTTCTTCCAGAATCGTCCATAATTTGATTTGCGCTTGGTGGGTACATAATTAAAAGGACACAACGCAGATGACGCGGATCAGGCTCGAGAGTTCGAGCCTGATCCGCGTCATCTGCATTGTTTCCTTTTAAGTGTCGTGACATTACACCTGTCAAGTGGTATTATTGTAACACCTGTCAAGTTCTGGGATATCTACACTTGAACAAAGTGCTAGTTCAGCACTTAGTAAGTGTTAAATACAGCACTTCAAGTGTAGTATTTAACACTTTAGTTTTTAGCGAGTAGTGTCATAACCTACCATATTGAACGCTGAAACGATTAATCGATTACGCTGCTCCGAGAAGATTATAAGCATTTTGCAGTTAGAATTTGGTATCGGTTATCTGCCCTTTCGTGACGACAAAAGCGTGGAAATCATACGTATAACTGGTTTGACATTGGGAAATACGGAACTAAAACAAATCTTGCATAAACTACTCGGTCATGACCATAGTCCCACGCATTTACGCGACATTTGCATAAGTTGCAATCTATCAGGTCTTGGTTATATTCTGCGTTTTTTCTCGTTGTCTGAATCCACGTACACAAAGTATTCCCGCCCATTTCTTATCTACATTATCGCAGTTCAACGTCCAAGCATATGAATATTCACTGTTCACAAGTCGCTTGAGATAATCTATCAGTAAAAGTAATGGCTATACTAAACGGTTAACCGGTTACGAGATTCTATAACCGTCCCACCACCATGAGCACTATACATCCCTATTAAGCCCAAGCCCCAAAAAAAACAAAATCGGTGTGTACCTTCCATGGGCGGTGACAATCAGTGGCGTCGCCAAGGGGATGTTACAGTCAAAACTAGAAGTCCTGTCACGAACTGTGCGCTTATCTAGGCTTAATTGCGCGTAGAAACTGCACGCAATTGCCATGCCCAATGGCATCCAAAGCTCGGCACGTTCTCCTGGTTACTCATAGCAAACACAAGCAATGTTTCTGCCAATGGACCTCCGGGTTACCCGGAGATCCATTGGCTGAAATATTGCTTGTGCACAGGCCTATGTACATAATTTGATAGCCTTACTATGGTCATAACGCGTAGATTAACGCGCAGATTGACGTGCTATTTGTGCGCATTTCATGACATGACTTCTAGTTTCAACTGCAGGCCGTATGGCACGTACTTTCGTAAAAGAGTTGATTTGATTATTTGAATTATGTCACACACACACTCGGGCATACTATTTGGACGAATGAAGTATCCGGTTTAGGACGTTAGGCCTACGGGACCAGCATAGCCAATTTGGAGTACCGGTATGCTACAGTACGTGGAGAACGGATTGCAACTAAATCACCCGCGGATTGGAGTTATCACCCAAACTATAACTTTCAAATTTTATACATGTGGACAAAAAACACAAGCAATGTTTCAGCCAATGGACCTCCGGGTTTAGCCAGGAGGTCCATTTGTTGAAACTTTGCCTGTGCTTATTATGCTTTGCAACAGATTTGCAATCATTGCTTGGGTGGAATCTCCACTCTGCGGGTAATTTAGTGATAATACACTCTCTACGTACTTAACATGTTAATCAAACGAGAAGTTGCGCCACAACAACTACATGCATATTTTATTTATTCACTACTACATTTCTAAAAAGTCATGAGCTTTTTTTTACCATAATCCATACTGACTAATATTCCCACTACAGCATCAAGGCATGCCTTCGATGAAGGCTTGCCCTGATGATGTTGTTGGACTATTAGTCAGTTGGAACTGGTGCCATCTCACAAATCAGGTTGACCCATCAGTAGTAGGAGAGATATGAAACGTCCCACATTGGATGGAAGGAAAGGTGGAGGTGGAAGTGACGTCATGTCACATGATCTAGTTAAGTCATGTTTGGTTGTCGAGGTAGTCCGCGTGATCGGCCATCTTGTGACGTCACTCCTATAGTGATACGTAACAAAATGCGCAGCGCGTGTTGTTTGAGTGATAGTGTTTCCGCCGTCCATTTTGTATACTGGAGGCCACCATCTTGGTTTCTATTTTGGAACGTGGTTGATATGAGCCTGGAAGGCTTCTTAGAGAACAGGGGTATTATCTGAGGGTGTGTTCCTTTGTATAGTAGTAATTTTGTTTGTTCGTTCACTTCGTAGAAGTACCACAAACAATCCGATAATCACTTCAAACCATCCAAACGACTTCATTTGGTACTGATTCCTCCATTTTGGGATTATAAGATTCCTTTGTATGAGAGTAGTTTGCGAATTCGGATTTTCCCCAATCACTTCGTATAATTACCCAAATAGGCACAAGTTGTACTAGTTGGATTGTTTTCAGAATCCACTGCTTCTGCCCATGTACATATAAGCTGTGCTACAGTTTCTGTCTATTCAACACTATTCGTTTGTTCTGAAGTACACTCGCGTTGAGTAGAAGAGCCTATGAGTTGGGACAGTTTTGCTCATTGTTACTATATTCAGATTTTCTGGCCTGCCCAAGCTAGTTCTAATCCTATTCCAGGTACTCTCGTTTTTGTTTCGAACATCATGTTTCATTTATCTAGATCATGCAATCAGCTCACTTTACTGCAACAAACTAACCAATCAAAACCCACCCACTGTCACATCTTCATCTTTCTGACCTATTTATGAATTTCATTCTCGGCCCGTTATAATGTATTCTGACTTCCATATATATATATGTTTGTGTGTGCACGATATGTACACATTGCAGGTAGCATAAAGGCCCATGCAGGATGTGCCAATACAGTTAAAACTAGAAGTCCTGTCATGAAATGCGCACAAATAGCACGTTGATATGCGAGTTAATGTACGCGTTATGGCCCAAGTAAAGCTATCAAACTCTGTACATATGGCCTGTGCACAAGCAATGTTTCAGCCAATGGACCTCCGGGTAACCCGGAGGTCCATTGGCAGAAACATTGCATGTGTTTGCTATGAGTAACCAGGAGAACCTGCCGTGCTTTGGATGCCATTCGATATGGCAATTGCGCGCAATTCCAACGCGCAATTAAGCCTAGATAAGCGCACTATTCGTGACAGGACTTCTAGTTTTAACTGTATGTGCTCGTGCACAATGTGCGCACATCACCCAGGCACATACGGGTATTTGCGGATACTTATGACATGGTGATATATCATATGAGGATACTTTTTGAGGACATCCTTTGAGAATATCTTTAGGAGGATACCTTTTGAAGGATAATTACCAGAAGATAATTGTGGTTCCTAGTACCTGATCGGCTTCTGGTTTCACAAGCGCTAAGGCCACTACTGTTGACTTACCCATAATCACTATTATATGTCCTGTAACTACATTATATGTCACTATTATATGTCCTGTAACTACATTCTACTGTAGTCCACCAATCCTGTAGTCTTCTTCCTCACTTGCAACATTACTAATGATTTGTAGCACTACTACAGGCTTAGTAGCTACCCCGATTCTATCTCAACATCTGCTTTTGGCCATGTCTTTAACAGTTGCAAACAGATTGCGCCATTCATCAAAACCCGTATTGATCTTTACATTCCCTTGACATAGTGCGCGCCAGGATACCTTACATATAAGAAACTGTATGTTGATCGTACGGAGATGTGCTTAGGTGTTAGTACACATTGTGTACACCATGTGTACATATTGCAGGTAACACATGGGCACATCTTGGATGTGTCGATATGTGCGCGTGTGTATTTATGCAGAAGGTGCGCACATACAGAGGTGCATACGGGGAATTTGAGGATACTTATGACATGGTGATTCAGCATTGGAGGCTGCATTTGGGAGGATACATTTTGGAGGATAGTTATCTGGGGATACATGTTAGGTACCAACCGGAACGCCTTCCACATTTTGGTACTTACATGGCTATTTGTGAAAGAGGGCGCCCCTCTACTTCGTCGATATATTTTAGTTACGAAAGGTATGAAAGGAGAGGATATCTACCTCACAACTTCATCATTCTGGTTCTAACCAGTAATAGAGAAACATCACACTTGTGAAGAGTGCCAGAAAATGTTCACAAAAAATGCAACCTTCATCGGCATAGGAAGACCGAAATCTACCTCTACCAGTGCTCGAAATGTTTGGAAAGATAAAACAGAAAAAGCAACCTAAAGAGACCTGAGAACCACCACCCACAAAAAGAACCACGACAGTTGTGCAAAAGAGGAGAAGTGAAGAGCTTCCCACCAATTCCAGACAAAACCAGACCATTAACGGGGAATAAACAACGGATTGAACACCAGAGAAGTCCAGAAACTGGAGAAACGAATTATGTGCTGGTTGAACCAGGACTGCCAGAAAGCTTACAAGAACGTTCAATCAACAGAGATCCAAACGAACGAACTGTATCAGATCTGTACAGAGACACGAGAGAGATCAGAGAATCCCGATTTCTGAATGAACACCTATAAACACAAGAACAATCTTCAATACAACCGGGCACTGCAAAGATACAGAGAATTCAACAACAAAGCTTCGCAACCATCAACGATCAAAATACAAGACCCATGACGGCAAAGAAAAAACCGAAGTGAACAGAAGATGGAAGTGATGTGGACATAATGAAGGTCTCTCCGATGTCATCATTGGTCATGTGTGTGGTATGTATACAAGCCAATGTACCTTATAGCACTACGTGCTACACTTATAAGTCCCAAATGGAGGTATTCATACCATTTAAAGTCGTTTTTGATGGTTTGGAGGGATTGCCGGGTCGTATGTGGTAATTCTACGAAGTAAACAAACAAATAGAATTACTCTTATTCAAAGGGACACCCCTCAGAAGATACTCCTGTTCTTTAAGAAGCCTCCCAGGCTCATGGCAGACGCGTGCCACCATATAATTCAAGATGGCGGCCTCCAGTATGATATATGATATATATTTTATTCACCAGCACACAAATTTACAAAAGACTGAACATAAAGTACATGAAATCAGAACATTTACAATAAATAAATACAGTTGACAGTACATTACAAATCCGTCAATACTTCATTCGTGTACTGGTAGGGTAAGGCATAGCCAGATTGGCTGCCTTCCTGCCTCCCCTATGTAGGAAAGAGAAAGAGCATTGAGATATAAAAGAGGAAAATAGAGTGAAATAGAAAGACGAAGGGGGTAGAAAAAATGAAGAAGTTCTAATGCAACATGGTAAATTCTCATTATCTTCTTTTAAGAATAGTTCGAATAAATCATGCGTTTGTGATGCGAGTGGTGGTCGGAGCCCAGTTCAGCCAGGCGCATGAAACGGACTTCATCATTCCTTTAATTTATGCGTATACAGAGTGAGAGGCAAATTGCTCAAAAACGAGATTATAAAAAAAAATGGGGAAGACCTAATCAAAAGCCAGCAGGGACGAGAGTACCAGACACATTACACTGAGAATGAGTTTCAAATACATCCTGAGAGCATGTTAATCCAGATAGTATCCTGGAGCTGAGTTGACGAAAGTCGGTATAAACTAATGAAAGGTGATACATAACCGGGGATGCGTTATAAATAACAACTAGATAACACAATCTGGGCAGTGGGGATTAGAACAGGAGATATTATTTGAGTATGTCGAAAGCATTCTTGTAATTAGCGTTTTTTGAACTTCTTCCTGTTTTTTATTGCCCTGATATCCCTTTCTAGTTCGTTCCATAGTTTAGGAAATGCAAAGACTGGCAGCTTATCTAAGGTTTTTGTTCTAGTTCTGTGTATATATAGAAGGCCCGTTTGACGTAAGTTTACATTATTTTGGTTATTTACAGAAGGAAAAAAATTCGCAAATGATGCAGGGAGATTTCCATTTTGCCAGTCAAACATGAACAGAGAGACATGCAAATTATACAAGTCCTTTATCTTTAAAATTCCGTCTTTTGTAAACAGTGGGTCAGTATGAGCATTATATTTCTTATTATTTATGCTTCGTATTGATCGTTTTTGTGGTTTAAACAGTCGATTACGAGCTTTAGAGCCTCCCCATAACGGAATTCCGTATATAAAGTGACTTTGTATTAAGGTAAAATATAAAGTTTTCATAACTCTGTGAGGAAGAATTTTTTTCACTTTACTTAGAGTGAGATTGGCAAAGGCAACTTTCGAGCAGATTTGGGATATGTGTCCATTGTAGATTAGATTTCGTCAATATTTATGCCCAGGAATTTTACTGATTTTTCGTTCTGCCTGTTGCCAACTTAGTCGATTATCTGATTATTAATACATATATTCTCATGGGAAGTATTTTCTTTGTGGGATGGGTTGATAATTATATATTTCTTTTTCTTCGGGTTCAAAACTAAGTGGTTGGCGGAGCACCAATTGAATATTTTTTGCAGTTCTTCATTGAATTCTTCGATCAGCGGGTTTATCTCTACTCCAGACTTGTATCCCGAGGTGTCATGTGCAAACGATAGAACATTTAATGTTGTTGTGTTATTTATATCGTTTATGTAAACAAGAAAAAGGATGGGGCCTAATATTGAACATTGTGGTTCCCCACATGTTATTTCAGCTAAGTTCGATTTACTGTCACCAAGGAAGACATACTGTGTGCTGTTCTGAAGGTAGCTTTTGAACCAGTGATTAGCATTGCCTCTTATTCCATAATGTTCTCATTTTTGAAGTAGTAACTCGTGGCTTATAGTATCAAAGGCCTTAGAGAGATCCAAGAATAAGGCTAGTGTACTGTCTTTACTAACTTTGTTATTTTCTGTGGCTATATATTTTAACAAATGCATAACAGGGTGCATTGTACTGTGATGTTTCCTAAAGCCGTATTGGTGAGGACAGAGAATGTCGAATTTGTTTAAAAACTTTGTGAGTCTTATAAACATAATTTTTTCTAAGATTTTTGAAAAAAACAGGCAAAATACTGATTGGTCTATAGTTCGTGAAATTGTTTTCAGAACCTGCTTTAAAAATAGGGGTAACCTTAGCAATTTTCATCCTGTCAGGAATTATACCCTGGTTGAATGATTTGTTCATAATATGCGCGAGTGAGGTGGCAATGAAGTTTATTGAGTGTTTTAGGATACTCGTCGATACATTTTCAGTCTTGGCTTAATTTAGGTTTCATTGAATTTACGATATTCGTTATTTCAGAAGGCGACGTCGGTGTAATAAATATGTTTTGGGGTTGTCTAGTATTCAGGTACTCGTCAAATGACTTTTGGGGGTTGGATATCAGTTGTGAAGTCTGGTTGCCTATGTTTGCAAAAAAGTTATTAAATTCCTGTGCAATGTCCCTTGGGGTATCTATTTTTTTGTCACCAAGATTGAAGAAAGAGGGTAGGGATTTCTTATTGTTGTTCCTATTTAATGCATTATTCAAAACTTGCCACGTTTTCCACATGTTCTTGTTTTCGATGAGGATTTGTTCATAATACATAGCTTTGCTTTGCTTTCGAATTCTGTTAAATACCCGGCAGTAATTTTTGTAATTCCTAACATTAAATTGTGAGGGAGATCGCAACTTCTTGTTGAAAAATATATTTTTGTTATTCGTTTTATGAATTTCTTATTTGGTTTGAGGCTTTTTAAAGGGAAGGCTGATTCGAAGGCATTCAAGTAGATATTCAAGAAGTTATCATAAGCTATATTGGGACAGTCTGCCCCCATAACTACAGAAAAGTCGCTTTGAGACAGCAACGACTTAACAAGTTCTATACTTCTGTAATTTATTTTCCTGGAGAGAAGGGGTTTTGAACATTCAGGTTTTGTATGGGCTAATTCAATATAAAAAATTCCAAAGTGGTCTGAAACATCGGTTAGGAATATTCCAGATTTGAAATGATTAGAAATAGAGTTGGTAAATATGTGGTCTATCAGCGTTGCCGAACGATCTGTTACTCTGGTTGGTTTGGTGATAACAGGTGTGAAGCCTTCACTAAACATCATGTCGATAAATAAGTCTGTTTTAAGATGAGAAGCTACTTTTAAAAGGTCAATATTGAAGTCGCCCATAATCAGGGCTGTTTTCTTTTCCTTGTTAATTATATCAGTTCAATAATTCATTTTTGAATGGAATAAGTCTATATCTGCTTTTGGTGCCGTATTCGGTCTGTATATTACGCCAATTATTTTTGACGAATGTTTTGACTTTAATTCAACAAAGATAGACTCAAATACATGAGGTATAAAAACGGACAGATCTTTACGAACACTGAAAGAAATTTAAGTTTCTATGAACCGCCCAACACCCCCACGCCTGTCGTCGTCACTAGGTCTTGTGTTTGTTAATAAGGGGTGATATCCTTCTAGACTGTAAGACACATCAGAGGGGACTTGAAAGATTTCCGTAAGTCCAAAGACATCGAATGTGTTTTCTTCATTATTCAGGTCGGAGAGCAGGTCATGTAATGGATCCCAATTGGCATTTAGACTTTGGCAATTGATGTGAAATGCCGAGAATGATCCACGCCCCCCACCAAGTTCACTAATCAATTCACTAGGCAGGAGGTACTTACATTCTGTATTGTTAAAAATGGACGTAGAGTTGTTTGTTGTCTTCGGGGGACCACCCAAATTTATCATTCAGTATGAGACCAAAGTCATATTCGGGATTAGTCTGGATCTCGTCCAAATTGATATTACCCGCCATGATATCCAAACCGACCACCAACACCACAAACGCACGAGCAAAAGAGAGGGCCTAGTACAGATGCAACTTCATCGTGCACAATGTATTTTGTACCTGGACTAGAGAAGATAATGTGATTCAATATTTCATCAGTACTGTTAAACGATAATAACTGTTGACACAATGTTGCATAATATAGAGCAAAGAAAAATATAAATAAAAAATATGTACAAGAGGTAATTTCTAGCATTCAAGGATGGTGTCCGGAATATGAATGTTCTCTGGTTTTGTCATATACGAGTCAACAATGTGGCCATTAGGGTAACACCTAATTACTGGTATCCGTTTCCCATTTTCTATTTGTGCCATTGTCAGTTCTCGTATTGGTGTCACCTTAATAGCTGCTGAACGGTTATTGCATTGACTATCGAGGGATGAGGTTGCAAAAATGTCATCACTTCTCCGTATAGAGGTGTTTTGTACATTTGTTCAGTTACAGTGTCTTGGAGACTGCCACACAGTTTATTGGCGAGGGGTAGTGGCATCACACATTATCCACCAGACTTCTTTACAGAAAACTTTTTATGCAAAATAGTTTGGTTACAATTTATTTCGGAGGGTTGAAGAAAATGATATCAGTTCTCCATGTAGGGGCGATAGATTGTGTTAGAGAGTACAACAAAACACTCTCCACCACCATGGCACAGAACAATTTGCATAGCAGTAATATGACATGATCCCCTACAGGTCTAGGTTGGGGGACCTCGGCGGGGGACCTCGGATGTGACGTCATGTCATGTGACGTAGTGGCGTCATGTTTGGTTGTCATGGTATCCCGCGTGAGCGGCCATCTTGTTACGTCATCGCCATAGTGATACGTGGTGTGAGTGCGCATGCGCAGCGCGTGTTATTTGGGTGATACGTATTTCCGTCGTCCATTTTGTATACTGGAGGCCGCCATCTTGGTTTCTATGGCAGCACGTGATTGCTATGTTACCCATTTTTCTGCAATAAGACGGGGTATGTTTATAGGGTGTGTTCCTTTGTAGAAGAGTAAATCTAATTACCACAAACAACCCGACAATCCTTCCAAATCACCAAAATCTATCCCAACTTTTACTATTTCGAATTCTTACAGAATTCTCTGCTTCTGTCTATATATGTAATAGTTTTTGTCTACCTAGCCATGTTCCTTTGTTCTTGAGTATACTCCAGTAGTGTAGAAGAGCCTATTAATTGGAACTTAGCTATTCTGGTCTATTCTTGTAACTTCTGACCCTATTCCGTGTCTTGTTGTTTCATTTATATAACTAACCAATCAGATTGCTTCATCCCCCATAATCTGTATGCAGAGTTATCTCCCTTCTGTATAATGAAATACTATATCCAATGGCCATATCCCATGGACTCCCATTTTTGGGAAACGCCCGTAGCTATGGGATCCCTTTTTGTCGTATGAGGCCATGAGGGCTATGTAAAAGCCCTCAATGAGTCCTCATTTATTATCCCTCATACCCTCATTGAATTTTGAGGTTATGAGGACCTTGAAAAATCCTACAATGAGGAAGAATTTACTATGACTCTTAGCCTCATTTCAGTATTTAACAGATATATCCTATGGAATCCCATTTTGGAAAACGCCTGTGACTGTGGAATCCCTTTTTTGTCGTATGAGGCCATGAGGGCAATGTAAAAGCATTCAATGAGTCCTCATTTATTATCCCTCATAGCCTCATTGAATTTTGAGGTTATGAGGACCATTAAAAATCCCTCAATGAGGCATAATTTACTACGACTCTTAGCTTCATTTCAGTATTTAACAGGTATATCCTATGGAATCCCATTTTGGAAAACGCCTGTGACTGTGGAATCCCTTTTTTGTCGTATGAGGCCATGAGGGCTATGTAAAAGCCCTCAATGAGTCCTCATTTATTATCCCTCATATCCTCATTAAATTTTGAGGTTATGAGGACCTTGAAAAATCCCTCAATGAGGTATAATTTACTACGACTCTTATCCTCATTTTAGTATTTAACAGGTATATCCTATGGAATCTCGTTTTGGAAAACGCCTGTGACTGTGGAATCCCTTTTTTGTCGTATGAGGCCATGAGGCCATGAGGGCTATGTAAAAGCCCTCAGTGAGTCCTCATTTATTATGCCTCATAGCCTCATTGAATTTTGAGGTTATGAGGACCATTAAAAATCCCTCGATGAGGTATAATTTACTACGACTCTTAGCCTCATTTCAGTATTTAACAGCCATATCCCCAGGCACCCCAATTTCGGCACCCCTTTTTGGAAAACATGGCCTTCGGCACCCCCTTTTTTGTCGCATGAGGCCATGAGGACCATGAGTAATCCCTCAATGAGGTCTAATGTAGTCTTACCAACCGCTTCCATCTAGTCGCCAAAGCTCCACCGCCTCTACTGGTCTATGATCTATCTGTCCTATCATTAGCTTCTACAACAGTCTTGTTCCATTGCGGTCTTGTACCAGTACTATTGACTAAACTACCGTCCATTAATATTGACTTGTATCACAACTTCCTAGCTATATCTATCTCAGTCTCGACTATGACATTGATTAAGGTTGAATCAGATTTCCCCTGTATACATATAAGGCATTCCGTAAGTGGCCGAGTCCGTAAAAAATGGATTCCGTGTTTTGACATCGACACTCGAGGATATGGAAAGGGATTGATAACACCCAATTCAACAATGACTACAAGACGCTGAATAGAGACAACCAACCACCACAAAACAATAAAGGTACAGAACGAAGATCCAACATAACCAAGATCGACGTAAACATAACAAAGTGAAAGAATGTGCAACTAGTAGATTGATCGAACTAGTTTGACAGACTCAACAGAACAAAGTGAACAAAGATCCAACACAACTAAGATCGAAGTGATCAAAACAAAGTGACGAAAATCGAACTGATCTGATCGAATATAACCAAACTCGAAGTGAATGGACCATAACAAATTGAACAAAGTTCTGAACTATAACCCTAATGAAGATATATATAATTAACCCCTTTGAACTGTTTGAGTGAACTATGTTTTAGCTATAACCCCCTTGAACTGAATGAATTCTATTTTTTAACTATATCCCAATGTTAACACCCTTTGAACTGAATAAATTTTTAAACTTAATGAATTTTAACTGAATGAACTACAGCCCAGTAAACTGAATTCTTCCAATAGGGAAGTGGAATACCTGCGAGTGTCGATGTCAAAACACGGAATCCAATTTTTACGGACTCGGCCACTTACGGAATGCCTTATATGTATACAGGGGAAATTCAACCTTAATCAATGTCATAGTCGAGACTGAGATAGATATAACTAGGAAGTAGTGATACAAGTCAATATTAATGGACGGTAGTTTAGTCAATAGTACTGGTACAAGACCGCTATGGAACAAGACTGTTGTAGAAGCTAATGATAGGACATATAGACCATAGACAAGTAGTGGCGGTGGAGCTTTGGCGACAAGATGGAAGCGGTTGGTAAGACTACATTAGACCTCAATGAGGGATTACTCATGGTCCTCATGGCCCCATACGACAAAAAAGGGGTGCCAAACGCCATGTTTTCCAAAAAGGGGCGCCGAAATTGGGGTGCCTGGGGATATGGCTGTTAAATACTGAAATGAGGCTAAGAGTCGTAGTAAATTATACTTCATTGAGGGATTTTTAATGGTCCTCATAACCTCAAAATTCAATGAGGCTATGAGGCATAATAAATGAGGTCTCATTGAGGGCTTTTACATAGCCCTCATGGCCTCATACGACAAAAAAAAGGGATTCCACAGTCACAGGCGTTTTCCAAAATGGGATTCCATAGGATATACCTGTTAAATACTGAAATGAGGCTAAGAGTCGTAGTAAATTATGCCTCATTGAGGGATTTTTAATGGTCCTCATAACCTCAAAATTCAATAAGGCTATGAGGGATAATAAATGAGGACTCATTGATTGCTTTTACATAGCCCTCATGGACTCATACGACAAAAAAGGGACTCCACAGTCACAGGCGTTTTCCAAAATGGGATTCCATAGGATATACCTGTTAAATACTGAAATGAGGCTAAAAGTCGTAGTAAATTATGCCTCATTGAGGGATTTTTAATGGTCCTCATAACCTCAAAATTCAATGAGGCTATGAGGGATAATAAATGAGGACTCAGTGAGGGCTTTTACATAGCCCTCATGGCCTCATACGACAAAAAAGGTATTCCACAGTCACAGGCGTTCTCCAAAATGGGATTCCATAGGATATATCTGTTAAATACTGAAATTAGGCTAAGGGTCGCAGTAAATTCTTCTCATTGAGGGATTTTTCAAGGTCCTCATAACCTCAAAATTCAATGAGGGTATGAGGGATAATAAATGAGGACTCATTGAGGGCTTTTACATAGCCCTCATGGCCTCATACGACAAAAAAGGGATCCCATAGCTACGGGTGTTTCCCAAAAATGGGATTCCATGGGATATGGCCATTGGATATAGTCTTTCATTATACAGAAGGGAGATAACTCTGCATACAGATTATGGGGTATGAAGCAATCTGATTGGTTAGTTATATAAATGAAACAACAAGACACGGAATAGGGTCAGAAGTTACAAGAATAGACCAGAATAGCTAATTATAGTAATAATAAGTAAAGCTGTTCCAACTAATAGGCTCTTCTACACTACTGGAGTATACTCAAGAACAAAGGAACATGGCTAGGTAGACATAAACTATTACATATCTAGACAGAAGCAGAGAATTCTGTAAGAATTCGAAATAGTAAAAGTTGGGATAGATTTTGGTGATTTGGAAGGATTGTCGGGTTGTTTGTGGTAATTAGATTTACTCTTCTACAAAGGAACACACCCTCTAAACATACCCCGTCTTATTGCAGAAAAAATGGGTAACATAGCAATCACGTGCTACCATAGAAAGCAAGATGGCGGCCTCCAGTATACAAAATGGACGACGGAAACACTATCACCCTAATAACACGCGCTGCGCATGCGCACTCACACCACGTATCACTATGGCGATGACGTCACAAGATGGCCGCTCATGCGGGTTACCATGACAACCAAACATGGCGCCACTACGTCACGTGACATGACGTCACATCCGAGGTCCCCCAACCTAGACCTGTAGTGGAACATGACATACTACTCATAGCATATCATAAACAATGACGAACTTGTTGATTTTTTGCATAATTTTTTTTTATGTAAAATTGTTAAATTACAATTTATTGGGGACATCACCCATTATCCACCAGATTACAACATTGACATCAGTTCTCCACACGGAGGTGTTTCTTTCTTTTTTTTTTAAATATGATTGTTCACTTACAGTGCATTGGAGACTACCACAAGACACTCTCCACTACACTGGAACAGAACAATCTGCACAGCATTTTAGCCACAATGACATCCCCGTAGATTCTTTACATAATTTTGGGACACATTATCCACCGGGTTTGTTGTAGAAGTTGGTTACAATTTATATTGGAGGGGGCATCAACGACAGTCTCCACTACATTGGAGAAAAACAATTTGCACAGCACATCGGAAACAATGTTATACCAGTACATTCTTTACATAATATCGTTTTATGTAGAATTGTTTTGTTACAGTTTATTGGGGGGAGTGGCATCACATATTATCCACCAGATTGCATCAATGACATCAGTTCTCCACAGAGAGGAGATTATTTATATAATTGTTCAATTATCAATTATCAGAAACAACATAAAACCCTTGTACAGTACGTGGAGAGTGTATTATCACTAAATAACCCGCAGAGTGGAGATTCCACGCAAGCAATAATTGCAGATTTGTTGCAAAGCATAACCATCACCAGCAAAGTTTCAGCCAATGGACCTCCGGGTACCCGGAGGTCCATTGGCTGAAACATTGCTTGTGTTTTTTGTCGATATGTACAAAATTTGAAAGTTTTAGCTTGGGTGATAACTCCACTCCGCGGGTGATTTAGTTACAATCCACTCTCCACGTACTGTATATAGGATTGTTTGCTTACAATTTATTGGGAGGGGGTGGCATCACACATTATCCACCAGACTGCAACAATGATGTCAGTTCTCCACAGAGAAGTGTTGTGGGTTTTTATTAGAATTGTTCAGTGTACTGGTGGGTGTCACAGGACACACTCCATTACACTGGAAAAAACAATTTGCACAGCATATCAGAAACAACGATATTCCAGTAAATTCTTTACTTAAAACGTTTTATGTAAAATGGTTTGGTTACAATCTATTTTGGATAGAGGGGCATCACACATTATCCAAAATGGACGACGGAAACACTATCACATAACAAAGCACTCTGCACACTAAGACACGTATCACTATAGGGGTGACGTCACATGATGGCCGCTCATGCGGGCTACGATGACAACCAACATGGCGTAACTAGGTCACATGACATGACGCCACTTCCCCTCCACTTTTTCCTCCATCCAATACGGAGCGGTTCATTGCTCTCCTACTACTCCCCTCCACCCGGCCCACTCAGCTTTGCGACGTAATTGATGACGCTACGCCAATTTTGAACCCCTGACCATAAATAACAAAATATCATAAGTAAAACTTACTGGTCGCCAATAAATCCAGGTTCGCAGAAACATTTTCCATCGGAGTGATCGCAGGATGCGCCCTTCTCACACTGACAGTTGTTCATACAGTCCTTTCCATACTTCTGGCCCGGGCACTTGTTTTCACAATAATCACCAACAAATCCAGGTTGACAGGAACATTTTCCATCCACGTGGTTACAAAGTGCATCATTTTCACAGTGGCATTCAGATCCGCAATTTCCACCAAACGTGTTTTCAGGGCACTTGTTCTCACATCTCCCACCAATATATCCATCAGGGCAAGTACATTTCCCATTTACGTTATTGCAGACTCCATTGTTCACACACATACAATCGAACATACAGCCCTTGCCATACAGTCCTTCAGGACATGTATTTTCGCACCGTCTACCAACGTACCCTGGTGTACATGTACAAATTCCGGAAACATGATCACAGTCAGCACCATTTTCACAAAGGCATTCCGAAGAGCAGTCCATGCCAAACCGATTTTGGGGGCACTTATTGTCGCAGATATCGCCTGTGTATCCCGGAGCACAGGAACATTCACCATCTACATGATTACAGACTGCTCCATTCTGACAGAGACATTTCGACACACAGTTATCGCCAAAAGTGCTTTCGGGACACCTATCTTCGCATCTTTCACCGTCATATCCCGGTGTACAGTAACACTTTCCGTTAACGTTGTTGCATGTTGCACCATTTTCGCAGTTGCATTTTGAACCACAGTTGAATCCAAACATTCCCTCAGCGCATTTCTTCTCACAGGCTCCTCCCACAAACCCTGAACATATTATAAAACGGAAATTACATGAGTTCGACAAACTTTCGAATATTTTATCAAAAAAGTGAACAGACCTAAGTTCCTGAATTTTTGGAAGGTCGTCTCCTGAGTTCCAACGTGTTCTATGTGCCAATAGGCAGATAGAACACATTGGAACTTAGGGGACGCTCTGTTTCAGTGCCTGTAGTCTGCCATGATTGTTTCTTTATCTCCTCATCTTTGCTAGGGAGGGGGGGGGGGGTCCTCCTTCATTGTAGGCCTGGATTTCTTTGAAGTGGTCAATTAAATGGAAAATGTTTGGATGTGAGGTTCGTTTTTTTTTATTTATTTATTTATTTCGTTGTGTCAGCCTTCCAGATAGACTATCACAATTGGTAATCACGAAAAGTAAACACTCATAAAAATACTGATAGTTGTTTTAATATTGATCGATGGTTGTGGTTTCTGAATGCAGAAAACCAATAATTACCTTTTTCCGTTTTAAATTTTGTTTTCCAAATTTATATGAAAGAAAGCATGCACTTGACAAACAGAGGAGGTAAACACCAGTTCACACAGAAAACCCGGAGAACTTGCCAAATTAACTGGCAGCGGATACACAATGTGTTTAGGCGCGCCGACAAAGGGAGATAACTTGAGGCGTTGCCTAGAGATTATTTGGATCGATAAACGAAAATTGTATGTATGAACAGTTCAAAATGTCATTGTTATATTCAGAAAATCCTTTTTCACGATTATGGTTTAATTCTTGGAACGGGAATTTTCCGGTTCTCGTTTTGGTTAGTCAGTTATGATACCAGGAATTTTCCGGTTCTCGTTTCTGAATATCAGTCCAGACACACGGGAAATTTATAGGACAGAACCGGGAATCAAATGGTTCAGCAACCTTTTGTTTCCGACTCTTAGTCTATGAATTTCTCGGGCGCTAGCACTGATTTTCAGAACCGGGAAATTCCCGTTCGCGAGATTAAACCATTGCTCCAATGGCGATGCTGATCTCGGAAGAAATTGATATTCGCTGTAATCTCATAAACTGTAATACTGAATCATTGATAATATGGTCTTTGAATTCCCCTGGTATCGTGGTTGACTTCCAGAACCGAGAGCCCCAGAGACATGGAATTCCCGTTCTCGGTATTAAACCGTACTCACAATTGTAAAATTCATTTGTATTATAGTGTTTTCTTTGAAGCCCATGAATGTGGCGGCTCATTCCTTAGGTCACTGTGCTTTAAACTCAAAGGTCAACGTGGCGATCTTGACCCGCGCCATCTGCGCTGTATCCTTGATTAAGGCACTTAATTGCCCACGTGGGGTGTGAGAATGTGCACGGTGACACTGTATACTAAAGCGTACTGTACGTCGATGGTGCGCTTGCCATAACCTTTTACCCAACGTAACGTTCAAAACCGGCCAGGGCTATTCACAAAAGTGGCCAATTAATTTTCATTATTTTTTCATTTTTTGTCTCAAAAACATAAGTTATGAACCCTCTTTGGAACGAGCTCATCGAGCTCGTTCCAATGAGGGGTCATAACCTATGTTTTTGAGACAAAAAATGAAAAAAAGTAGTTATTCATGAATTTTGTTTGCAAGTGTAGTCTGCTTTTCGTGTAAGATAAAGGGTTAAATTGAGGTTAACCCTGCTTCTGCCTGTTTGGTTAGTTGCCGAGTTTGGTAGTTGCTCGCTGCTATTCAGTAGTTTTCACGTGGCACTTCGACTTCTTCCACCCGTAAAGGTGTCCGACACAATGTGACTCTGGCTGCTGAAAGTGGGGCTAAACCTCAATAAACAAACAAATTTTGATGCCCGCCTTTACCACGATGATCGTTACTGGTTCTCAACACGTTCAAAACGTAATGAATATTTTTTTTCAAAATGAAAAGCTGGCCATCCTTGAACAATGAACGGGCTGGATATATATGTATAAAGCCGTGAAGGGTGATCAGCAATGACTGAATCTTACAGCCCTATAGGGTTGTATGATTCAATCACTACTGACAGCTTCCCTACAAATAGAGAATAGACTCGTCCATTTCCCTGTCGACAGTAGTGTGTAGGACGATACCATTCAGTGTGTAGGGGGTGAAAGGGTTAATATGTGCAGATTTTACTAAAAATGCCTATAGTTGCGCATAGTAGATCTGCCTAAAAATTATTCTCCGCCGAGTATGGGCCCGAGCGTTGAGTGGAATGATAAGCAACCGCTCATATTGAATAGTCGGAGTGAGTGTGTCCTGTATCTGCTGGCCATCATCCCACATCCGAGTATGTTGATGCCCAAGTAATGACAAATTGACCCATGCCCTGTGTGGCCCAGTGTAATGTTTATTGAATGACATGTATTTCGTCGGATTTAAAGAGACTAACGAACATGTTATGCTGCTGTGCTCTAAATATTGTTTTTTTATGGCCAGCCCTGCCCCCAGCCCCCCCCCCCCCCCCCCCCCCCCACCTTCCCACAGAGACACACACAAATCAGATTTGGGTGGATTTACAACAAATTTGGTACACACTAACACAATGAAGGGGGGGGGAGAGGAGGAGATGTGCATAAAATAACCAAAAGTTATGGCTGCGAACGAGAGAAGTGAAGCTCTCCTCCTTTTACATAACAGGGTGAAGCAGTGTCGAAGCGATGTCTAAACATATAGTACGTGGCCATTCCACTCATGTTCGAAATTGCTTGGGCAACAGTAAGTTGAAAACCCAACGAGCAAGTCTGAAGATCGAGGACCACCTTGTTTGTGGACTGCAAATCTGCTCGGTGCGATATATATGCAGTTTCTACTGGTCGAGGAGATATATATGTATGTGTGTCGAGAGCGCGGTGGCTCAGTGGTAGACTGCTGGACTTCTATGCTAGAGGTCCGAGTTGGATCCCTGTCCGGGATGACCCGCGTTGTATCCTTGAGCAAGGCACTTTATCCCGGTTGCCTACATGAGGGCACGATGGCGCCGTGTACTAAGGCGTACCGCACGTCGATGGTGCACATGTCTTCACGTAACCCTGCTTGAGCGGAGCTTGAACAGAGTTAGAATGCTGAGAAGATGACAGTTGCTCGTCGATGCTCGGTGGCTCTCTCCGGGTATTTCGGCTTCCTTCACCCGTAAAACTGTCATGGTCACAATTAACTATTGGGCACAAGTATGTGACCTTAAACACCAATAAATAAATAAATAATAAATATGTATGTGTGTGTATAGATAGGTAGGTATCCATTAATCGAGGGGGTGGGTGTTATTAAATCACCCAGTACGTATTGTATACATCGTAATACGACTTTATGCAAAACACTACCTGCATTGCAGGAACAAGCACCGGTGACAGGGTCACATACACCATTTCCACTGCAATCACATTTCCCTTCACAGTTTTGTCCCCAAGTTCCTTTCTCGCATTCTGAAATTAAAGAGGTTTTCATGAACAAAATCGACTGATAGCTAACCCTGAATACGTCATCTTTCACTCCAGTCTAGAAAATATTTTCTCAAATTAACCATTACTTTATGTAACGCCCATATACGACTACTCTTGAGTTCCAAATAAAAGTACAGGGCGGAATAAAAGTACAGGATGGAATAAAAGTACATGGCCGAATGAAGGTACAGTGTGGAATAAAAATACAGAGCGGAATAAAAGTACACGAAAAGTACAGGGTGGAATAAAAGTACAGGGCGGAATAAAAGTACAGGATGGAATAAAAGTACAGGGTGGAATGAAGGTACAGGGTGGAATAAAAATACAGAGCGGAATAAAAGTACAGGACAGAATAAAAGTACAGGGTGGAATGAAAGTACAGAGCGGAATAAAAGTACAGGGCGGAATAAAAGTACAGGGTGGAATAAAAGTACAGAGCGAAATAAAAGTACAGGGCGGAATAAAAGTACAGGGTGGAATGAAAGTACAGAGCGGAATAAAAGTACAGGGCAGAATAAAAGTACAGGGTGGAATGAAAGTACAGAGCAGAATAAAAGTACAGGGTGGAATAAAAGTACAGGATGGAATAAAAGTACAGAGTGGAATAAAAGTACAGGGCGGAATAAAAGTACAGGGTGGAATGAAAGTACAGAGCGGAATAAAAGTACACGGCGGAATAAAAGTACAGGGTGGAATAAAAGTACAGAGCGGAATAAAAGTACAGGGTGGAATAAAAGTACAGGGTGGAATGAAAGTACAGAGCGGAATAAAAGTACAGGGTGGAATAAAAGTACAGGGTGGAATAAAAGTACAGAGCGGAATAAAAGTACAGGGTGGAATAAAAGTACAGGGTGGAATAAAAGTACAGGGTGGAATGAAAGTACAGAGCGGAATAAAAGTACAGGGTGGAATAAAAGTACAGGGTGGAATGAAAGTACAGAGCGGAATAAAAGTACAGGGTGGAATAAAAGTACAGGGTGGAATAAAAGTACAGAGCGGAATAAAAGTACACGGCGGAATAAAAGTACAGGGTGGAATGAAAGTACAGAGCGGAATAAAAGTACAGAGCGGAATAAAAGTACAGGGTGGAATAAAAGTACAGAGCAGAATAAAAGTACACGGCGGAATAAAAGTACAGGGTGGAATGAAAGTACAGAGCGGAATAAAAGTACAGAGCGGAATAAAAGTACAGGGCGGAATAAAAATACAGGGTGGAATGAAAGTACAGAGCGGAATAAAAGTACAGGGTGGAATAAAAGTACAGGATGGAATAAAAGTACAGGGTGGAATAAAAGTACAGAGCGGAATAAAAGTACAGAGCGAAATAAAAGTACAGGGTGGAATAAAAGTACAGGGTGGAATAAAAGTACAGAGCAGAATAAAAGTACAGGGTGGAATAAAAGTACAGGGTGGAATAAAAGTACAGAGCGGAATAAAAGTACACGGCGGAATAAAAGTACAGGGTGGAATAAAAGTACAGAGCGGAATAAAAGTACAGGGTGGAATAAAAGTACAGGGTGGAATAAAAGTACAGGGTGGAATGAAAGTACAGAGCGGAATAAAAGTACAGGGTGGAATAAAAGTACAGGGTGGAATAAAAGTACAGAGCGGAATAAAAGTACACGGCGGAATAAAAGTACAGGGTGGAATGAAAGTACAGAGCGGAATAAAAGTACAGGGTGGAATAAAAGTACAGGATGGAATAAAAGTACAGGATGGAATAAAAGTACAGAGCGGAATAAAAGTACAGGGCGGAATAAAAATACAGGGTGGAATGAAAGTACAGAGCGGAATAAAAGTACAGGGCGGAATAAAAGTACAGGGTGGAATAAAAGTACAGGATGGAATAAAAGTACAGAGCGGAATAAAAGTACAGGGCGGAATAAAAATACAGGGTGGAATGAAAGTACAGAGCGGAATAAAAGTACAGGATGGAATAAAAGTACAGGATGGAATAAAAGTACAGAGCGGAATAAAAGTACAGGGCGGAATAAAAATACAGGGTGGAATGAAAGTACAGAGCGGAATAAAAGTACAGGATGGAATAAAAGTACAGGATGGAATAAAAGTACAGAGCGGAATAAAAGTACAGGGCGGAATAAAAATACAGGGTGGAATGAAAGTACAGAGCGGAATAAAAGAACAGGGTGGAATAAAAGTACAGGGTGGAATGGAAGTACAGAGCGGAATAAAAGTACAGGGTGGAATAAAAGTACAGGGGTGGAATAAAAGTACAGAGCGGAATAAAAGTACAGGGCAGAATAAAAGTACAGGGTGGAATGAAAGTACAGGGCGGAATAAAAGTACAGAGCAGAATAAAAGTACAGGGTGGAATAAAAGTACAGGGTGGAATAAAAGTACGGAGCGGAATAAAAGTACAGGGCGGAATGAAAGTACAGGATGGAATAAAAGTACAGGGCGGAATAAAAGTACAGGGCGGAATAAAAGTACAGGATGGAATAAAAGTACAGGGTGGAATGAAGGTACAGGGTGGAATGGAAGTACAGAGCGGAATAAAAGTACAGGGCGGTATAAAAGTACAGGGTGGAATAAAAGTACAGGGTGGAATGAAAGTACAGAGCGAAATAAAAGTACAGGGTGGAATAAAAGTACAGGGTGGAATAAAAGTACAGAGCAGAATAAAAGTACAGAGCGGAATAAAAGTACAGGGTGGAATAAAAGTACAGGGTGGAATAAAAGTACGGAGCGGAATAAAAGTACAGGGCGGAATGAAAGTACAGGATGGAATAAAAGTACAAGGCGGAATAAAAGTACAGGGCAGAATAAAAGTACAGGGTGGAATGAAAGTACAGAGCGGAATAAAAGTACAGGGTGGAATAAAAGTACAGGATGGAATAAAAGTACAGGATGGAATAAAAGTACAGAGCGGAATAAAAGTACAGGGCGGAATAAAAATACAGGGTGGAATGAAAGTACAGAGCGGAATAAAAGTACAGGGTGGAATAAAAGTACAGGATGGAATAAAAGTACAGGATGGAATAAAAGTACAGAGCGGAATAAAAGTACAGGGCGGAATAAAAATACAGGGTGGAATGAAAGTACAGAGCGGAATAAAAGAACAGGGTGGAATAAAAGTACAGGGTGGAATGGAAGTACAGAGCGGAATAAAAGTACAGGGCGGAATAAAAGTACAGAGCGAAATAAAAGTACAGAGCGGAATAAAAGTACAGGGTGGAATAAAAGTACAGGGTGGAATAAAAGTATGGAGCGGAATAAAAGTACAGGGCGGAATGAAAGTACAGGATGGAATAAAAGTACAAGGCGGAATAAAAGTACAGGGCGGAATAAAAGTACAGGATGGAATAAAAGTACAGGGTGGAATGAAGGTACAGGGTGGAATAAAAGTACAGGATGCAATAAAAGTACAGGACAGAATAAAAGTACAGAGCGGAATAAAACAAAAGGGCGGAATAAAAGTACAGGGTGGAATAAAAGTACAGGGCGGAATAGAAGTACAGGACGGAATAAAAGTAGTACAGGGTGGAATAAAAATACAGAGCGGAATAAAAGTACAGGAAAAGTACAGGGGCGAAATAAAAGTACAGGGCGGAATAAAAGTACAGGAAAAGTACAGGGTGGAATAGAAGTACAGGGGAGAATAAAAGTAGTACAGGGTGGAATAAAAATACAGAGCGGAATAAAAGTACAGGAAAAGTACAGGGGCGAAATAAAAGTACAGGGTGGAATAAAAGTACAAGAAACGTACAAGGCGGAATAAAAGTACAGGGCGGAATAAAACAAAAGGGCGGAATAAAAGTACAGGGTGGAATAAAAGTACAGGGCGGAATAGAAGTACAGGACGGAATAAAAGTAGTACAGGGTGGAATAAAAATACAGAGCGGAATAAAAGTACAGGAAAAGTACAGGGGCGAAATAAAAGTACAGGGCGGAATAAAAGTACAGGAAAAGTACAGGGTGGAATAGAAGTACAGGGGAGAATAAAAGTAGTACAGGGTGGAATAAAAATACAGAGCGGAATAAAAGTACAGGAAAAGTACAGGGGCGAAATAAAAGTACAGGGCGGAATAAAAGTACAGTAAAAGTACAGGGCGGAATAAAAGTACAGAACGGAATAAAAGTACAGGGCAGAATAAAAGTACAGGGTGGAATAAAAGTACAGGGCGGAATAAAAGTACAGGAAAAGCACAGGGCGGAATAAAAGTACAGGGTGGAATAAAAGTACAGGGCGCAATAAAAGTACAGGGCGCAATAAAAGTACAGGGCAGAATAAAAGTACAGTAAAAGTACAGGGCGGAATAAAAGTACAGAACGGAATAAAAGTACAGGGCAGAATAAAAGTACAGGGTGGAATAAAAGTACAGGGCGGAATAAAAGTACAGGGCGGAATAAAAGTACAGGAAAAGCACAGGGTGGAATAAAAGTACAGGGCGCAATAAAAGTACAGGGCGGAATAAAAGTACAGGGCAGAATAAAAGTACAGGGCGCAATAAAAGTACAGGGCAGAATAAAAGTACAGGGCAGAATAAAAGTACAGGGCGCAATAAAAGTACAGGGCGGAATAAAAGTACAGGGCAGAATAAAAGTACAGGGTGGAATAAAAGTACAGGGCGGAATAAAAGTACAGGAAAAGTACAGGGCGGAATAAAAGTACAGAACGGAATAAAAGTACAGGGCAGAATAAAAGTACAGGGTGGAATAAAAGTACAGGGCGGAATAAAAGTACAGGGCGGAATAAAAGTACAGGAAAAGTACAGGGCGGAATAAAAGTACAGGGCAGAATAAAAGTACAGGGTGGAATAAAAGTACAGAGCGGAATAAAAGTACAGAGCGGAATAAAAGTACAGGGTGGAATAAAAGTACAGGGCAGAATAAAAGTACAGGGCGCAATAAAAGTACAGGGTGGAATAAAAATACAGGGCAGAATAAAAGTACAGGGTGGAATAAAAGTACAGAGCGGAATAAAAGTACAGAGTGGAATAAAAGTACAGAGTGGAATAAAAGTACAGAGTGGAATAAAAGTACAGAGTGGAATAAAAGTACAGAGTGGAATAAAAGTACAGGGTGGAATAAAAGTACAGGGCAGAATAAAAGTACAGGGCGCAATAAAAGTACAGGGCAGAATAAAAGTACAGAGCGCAATAAAAGTACAGGGCAGAATAAAAGTACAGGGTGGAATAAAAGTACATGGTGAAAAATCGGAGGACAAAAAATTGAAGAACAGGGCAGAATAAAAGTGCAAGGTGGAAAATCATGATGGAGTTACTGTAATTTCAATAATACCCCTAACCCACACAAGACTGTTACCTGGGCTTTGAAGCCCAGGTAACAGTCCCGTGTGAGTTAGGAGATTGAAACAGATCAAAGTACCCGTAGTATGTCTCCAATATGAGGCATTCACTTGACAATGATGGGATTTTCAATAAACACACAGGCCCAAATAAACTTTATACAGGGTGGCAAATATCCCGAAAACTAATAAACATACGGGTATGTTCAGGGCCGTATTATTCATAAGGCTAACTAGGCAAGCACAGGGGGGGGGCGCCATTTTTTTCTGATGAGGCACTGTTACCAGCGCCTTAAGGCTCCAATGGTTAAAGGCACTTTACACTCTTACGTGTACATATGCATGTATTTATCCATATATATACTCTCATAAGTATACTATATTTATATATATTTTATACAGTACATTAATTTACTGCTTATTTTAATAATATTTCTAGTTGTGAGTAGAATTCTTCAGGAGACCCGCAAAATGTATATAGGGCTATTTACTGCGGCTAGTGCTTACCGTACCAGGTTGTCAGCTGTAGTGGGTGAACGATTGAAGTGCCGGAGGAAGCCCGCCCCGAAGTATCCAAAAACCAAGAGGCCCGACCATGGGTTAATACTGCACTCGGTATGTTTATTTAGAACCTGAAAGTAGCAATATTCAAACCACGATTGAGGAAGCTCGATAAAAGTGGAGGGGCACAAATTTACAATGCTCCCATGGTTCGACTCAGTGTGAGAAAGGTGACATTCGGGTATCGGTAAATGTACCATGGCTCGCTGTAGTCTCGTTTAGATGAATATAGCGCTGTGTGGTCACTGTCTTGTCCGTTTCTTCTACTTCAAATAACTTTCAATCCAAAGGCCAGCATCGGGTTGGAATATAGTTGAAGTAGTAGAAACGGGCCGAAGCTACCGAAAGTGGGATTCTTTGGCTATATATTGTTTGGATTTGCAAATAATGTTACATGAATGCCTGTTTCTTGATACGTTTGCATTCGCCTATTTTAACTTATTGTGCAACTGCGAAATACATCCCTGGAAAAACAAGTGGAGGGGCACGTGCCCCCTGGCTCCGCCGCCTCCGATTCAAACATGGATATTGAAAATGGGGTTATTTGTTTTTAATTTCTGTGAAGAAAACTGTTCCAATGAGTGGGTCATAAGTTTTGGGGAAAAAAATGAAATTCGGTTGCAGAATTAAAGGGACGGTTAACTGAACGTACATACGCGTTTCGAGGGTACCACTAGAAAGGAGATCGAGCCGCTGATTCGGAAATTTTGGAAACGTTAAAAAGTTCTTAAAGTCCTACCAAATGTCACCTCATGAACTCTCCTGTTCAGGAGACCTGATGATAGAAGAAGTTCCAAGAGGATCCATTTCCGAAATTACTCCCATTCCGTTCTGAAGCACCCGCCTTTTTGGACTGGCAGGAGGGTGCGATGGCTCAGTGGTAGACTGTTGGACTTCTATGCTAGAGGTCCCGAGTTCGATCCCCGTCCGGGACGACCCGTGTTGTGTCATTGGGCAAGGCACTTTATCCCGGTTGCCTACATGGGGGCATGATGACGCCATGTACTAAGGCGTACTGCACGTTGGTGGTGCACATGTCTTCAACCGCTGTAACCCTGCTTGCGTTGAGCTTGAACAGAGTTAAAATGTTGAGGAGGTGAAAGTTGATCGTCGATGCTCGGTGGTTCTCTCCGGGTACTCCGGCTTCCTCCACCCGTAAAACAGTCACGGTCACGATCAGCCATTGTGCATAAGTATGTGGCCTTAAACACCAATAAATAAATATATAAATAATTTTGGACTGACTCGCTCAAACAGGCTCGTTGTCGTTGAGCACAATACTTGTGCTTGCATGGAGTCGTGCTATATTTAGGGTTGTGAGAAGGTGTAATATTTATAACTTGAGGAGTCGTGAAATTCGATTCGTTTTGAAATCTTCAGTCTGATTCGATTCACGATTCGATTCGATCCGGCGTATGAGATTCGCAGCGCACAAATGAAACTCAGTGATGATATTACAAACCTTTTATTATCCTTGAAGTACTCTTTTCCACTTATAGACTGACAGTCAGAGGGGTAACCTTGCAGTGTCGGGAAGTAAAAGGTTTTTGGTCGTTTCTAGAGTAACTTTTTGCTCTGCATCCGAATCTAAATGCTGCTGCTTTGTAAACCTCGAGCAGCTCCAGATAATCGAGATGGCGTCCAAGATGGCCGCCAGAACCTCCCAATATTTCTCTACGTGCCCAAAGTCGCCCAAAATATTTTCCTGGGTGAATATCCCCCCTCCCAAAAAAAAACCCAATCAAACAAACCTCCTATGATTGCTCGTGTCCTGTACTTGCCCATCCATCCCCCTCCGCCCTGTGAAACATTTTCTGGCGTCGCCATGCACTGACAACTAATGAATGAGAGCAAACAAAAAATATTTTAGATAATAATGAGTCTTTTAATGACCAGCTAACATGTTAGCCTCGATCCAATTTTCTTCTCCATAACAATAGTTTATATTCACATCCCCCCCCCCCCCCACCTTCCTGGGTTCCAACTTCCAGGCGAGAAGGTCGCCCCCCCCCCCCCCCCTAAAATAGGATTACATGGTTTGTATTGGAGAAACAGATCAAAATCGAAAAAGAACAGTTGTCCTTATGCGGTGTAAGCCTTTTTCCATATGGGGGCACGGTGACGCTGTGTACTAAGGCGTACTGCGCGTCGATGGAGCACATATCTTCAACCAATGCTAACCCTGCTTGCGCGGAGTTAGTACGTTGGGAAGTCTGACAGTTGTTCGCCGTTGTTCGGTGGTTTTCTTCAGGCATGCACTCCGGCTTCCTCCAAACGTAAAACTATCCGACTCGAGGTGACCCTGGCTGTTGAAAGTGTCGTTAAACCCCAAAAATGAATAAATAAATAAGTAAGCTTTATTCACCCCGAGAAAATAAATTATATTCAGTGGTTATCACTTTGTTAGTTTCATATCGGGTTTTCAATGGGAATTCCTATAGTAACTTTTGGGTCCAGAGTGACATTTTCGGGTATCCTATGTCTTAACCCGCTGAGTAATTTTAAAATATTTTTCATCAAATCTAGTCATGGCTGCCGAGAAGCATGCATGGCTAGATTTAATGATTAATTCATGAGATTTTGACATAAGAAATCATTGCTTAAAATGTCTATAATTTAAAGAGGTTAAATTTGGTTAAAACCCTTTACCAAACGAATCGCCCGCAACCGCCCGCGTAATATGCAAATTGAGCAGTTGAAAAAATGAATTTTTTCTAAAGATTTCAACAACACCATATCATGTGACCCCTCATTGGAACGAGCTCAACGAGCTTGTTCCAATGAGGGGTAACATGATATGGTTTTGTTGAAATTTTTTGAAAACTTTTGAAAAATGATATTTAAAATAATAAATTTTGATATTGTCTGCGTTGGGTAAAGGGTTAAACATCCTCAAATGTGACAAATTTTAATTTCAAGAGATTTCCTGTCCTGAGCAGGAAATCTCCCCAATCCTGGCCAAAATTTCCTATAGTTGGAAATTCGGAGGGCAAGTCATGAGTGGTTGGAAATTCCATCCATCTGGATTTTAGAGCTTCTTTGGTGATGCTGATGTCTCCATTACTTCCCAAAAATTCCAACTCCGTTTTAAATCGGCAAAAATTCCAACTGTTACTATTTACAACTACAGCGTACGTAATATCGAGCTTCATAAGTATGCATGATTTCAATCGATACGAGATTTCTATATAGTACGTTTACTTATCGTAATAAAAACAAGTTGCCCGAAGGGGTCTTAATCGCTCACCTGCCAAAGTGGTGCAAAGAAGTATTTGGGGTCACATTCAGTGAGACATGGTTCATCAACATTACAAAGGAATGAAGTCATGAGAGGCAACTTTTATGGAAAAACACATAAGTCAATCAGTGGCGGCGCCAGACTTACAGAAGTGAGGGGGTACAGTTGGGTATTGCCGTGTCCCCTCCCGAAGTTTAAATTTTTTTAAAACTTACGTTGTAAATGGTGTTCTCTGGAGCATTCTCAGACAATTAAATTAAAACAGTTTTATCCTTTTGAAACTTATTGGGTAAGTCTTTCAGTTATGGAAAACGTCGTACATGGTGACATTTTAACGGAAGAACGCTGTTGTAAAGTGCGAGCACAAAGCACCAAACGACACTCAAATCGAAAATGAAAGTAGGCTGCATTCCAAACGGATGCGTTGCACGCTCTCGATTCTAGCATTCCACGAATACCCTTAAGTGGTATGTTTCAGACCGTTTGAACGCGGCACGCCTTGTCGCAATTTGGGCCCTCCACTCTTGTTTGTTGTTTGCAGCTAATGTGTGTGTGGGGGTGGGGGGTGGGGGTGTTTGCACACACAAACATAATTTAAAAACTTCTCTGATTTAATGCACTTGGGAATATGCAATTAAGCATACCCAACATTACACCACAACGTTCAATACAAAAATTAAAATAATAGTATTTTTTACTACGCTTGGCGAAAACCCCCATGGCGCCGCCACTGATTAGTCAATCGGTACCAGATTTCTATAGTGCATTTACTTATCGTCATAACAAATCCTCAAAATACACTTCAAGAAAATCACTTCGTGTAAAATCGTTACCATGCGTTAATTCCGTCATTCCGTTACAAAATGATGAAACATCGAAAATTGACCATTCCTGCATAAGATCTGATTGAAAGTTAGGACAGTGTGAATTGCTCAAAGTTCTCAGCTTGAACGTTTGTTTAGCACATATTCAATTCCTAGACCAATACGAAATAATAATAACCTGATAATTCTATCATAAATGTGTTGGCATTTCAGTTACTAAAATCAATTTTATGCCCCCTTTCATGGCTTCATTTTCAAAATCTTTCTCGCTAGTGAATTTCCAACTGGGGAGGGACCCGTAGGGGGGTTCCCCTCCCGGTTCCTCCCACTAGTTGGAAATTCACTACTATCCCCCACCCCCCCCCCCCCCGCCCCCAATTGGAAACCTCTAGCCACATCCCTGGTCCTGAGCAGGAATATCAGCAGGCAATGAATTAAATCCTTCGTTCTGGAGTGACGTGGTCCAGTACTGTCAGTAAGATTCGTTATTCGGCCAGTCTTTAGGTACAGTATTGGGATGATAAAAGACGACTGAGTATTTTGACCTATCTGGTCGAAATTCCCTGTCCGCTTCCTTCGCACCTGTTGAAAAGTATCTGCAAGAAAACATTTTATTATATCTAGTAAGGCCCTGCAAAGCTTTAAGTTTCAATTCTATTTCGAATCTTAAGTAGATATTCGGTTCGATTCGAAATCCGCTTCCCGATTCGTTTCCTATTGAATCTTTTTCATAGGAATCGTAGCCATCTTCATCTTCTCACAAAACGTATAGTTCAGATGGAAGTCGTACATAAATAAAGCCGAAATAAAAGACTGAGTGTAACTTCCGCTATAGTTACATTAACATAAATAACATCTTCTCTTATGCCACCAGCTATGCAAATTCCAATATCACCCAAAGGAGATGTCCCAAAGGAGTGGAGGGAAAGTAAAGTGACATTTATTCTCAAAAAGGGGGAAAAAGACGTCTTGGATAACTATCGAGGGATCTCTGTTAGCAGCAACATTGGAAAAGTCTTTTGTAAAGTCCTGCATGGGAGATTAGAGGAGGTGATCGAAGAGAAGGGTTTTTTGGGAGAAATACAGAATGGCTTCAGGAAGGGAAGGAGAGTCACTGACCATCTTTTCACGCTATCCCAAATGATAGAATCCGCGAAAGCAAAAAAGAAAAAGATGTTTATGGCCTTTTTGGATGTTAAAAAGGCATACGATAGAGTATGGAGGGAGAGTATGTGGTGCAAGCTGGAAGCTCTGGGCTTGGGAGGCGAGTTTGTTGGGATTATGAAAGCATTATATAAAGACGTGCAGAGTGAACTTAGCCTGGGTAACATTACAACAAAACGTGTGCCTATGGAGGTAGGCCTAAAACAGGGGTGTATCCTTTCGCCAATTCTTTTTGCATTGTACATCACAGGCTTATGAGATGAACTACTGCATAGCGACGAGGGGGTTGCAGTTGGTGACTTGAAGATCCCAGGGCTGTTTTTTTTGCAGACGATATGGTGCTAGTGGCAGAAAGCGAAGAGGCGCTAGCGAAGATCTTGGGAATTGTTGGGAAATATGGGAGCAAATGGAGACTCGAACTTAATGAAAGCAAGAGCAAAGTTATACCTGTGGGCCGCAAAGTGGACCCCACTCGAAGGTGGAGAGTGGGGGAGTTCTGCATTCCAGAAGGTAGCAGCAGACTTCTTAGTGTAGGAGAGACTAGTGACTACGAGTACCTGGGGGTAAATATAAACATCACAGGAAGAGGCATCTACCGAAACCACACAAATAAATTGATTCTGAAGGGGAAGCGAATCTTTAACCAAATGAAACTTATAGGGAGAAATAGTTTCAATAAGGTTTTCGTAGGGAAAACCATTTGGGAAATGGTGGGGCTGCCAAGTATAACATACGGTACGGAAGTTGTATCCCTAAACCAGACGGCTGCTAAGAGCTTAGAAACCCTGCACAACGATGCAGGCTGATGGATAACAGGGTCGAGTAATGCCGCAGCGCTAGAAGCAATCAGGGGTGAGCTTGGGTGGATAGGGATCAAGGATAGGATAGACCTATTGAAGCTCGGTTATCTTAATTATTTGGTAAATCTTCCCGATGGCCGATGGTGTAAAGTAATGTTCCTGAGAACTTTCAACTCAAATATCAAGACGGGGTGGATGGTCCAAGTGAGGGAGCTAGTAGAAAACTACTCATTGGAGATCTCGGGCCTTGACGTTGGGGCAAACCAGGGTAAAAAGATCGTCAGAGAAAGGGTCATGGAGGATTGTAACCGTAATTGGCGAGAGGGGTCAAATCAAAGAGATCTTTGTGTGGATTACGTGATAAAGAGAAGCCTGGTTTTAAAGAGTACCTTGGTGGCACCCTTGGGGGCTCACTGTTGTTCAAACTGAGGTCGCGGTCCCTGGAGCTGAGGGAAAAAATTGGGGAAAATAGTGAAAAGGAGTGCCATATGTGTAATTTGGGCGTGGTGGAGACCCTGGAACACTTTGTTACAGAATGCCCAAAATACCAGTCTAAAAGAACAAGATTCACTGGGAGCATAATGGGGAAGTGGGATGGGAGAATGAAGGACATGTGGTTAGGGGGCGACTCAAAGGAGAGGGTTAATATGCTAATCGGTGAGATTGGGAAGAATGGGGCAAAGGGTGTCATCAAGCAGTTCGTCTCCGAGTGTTGGGAGGAGAGAAGAAGCGTAGGAATAGGGAGGCAGTTGGTAGAACAGGGGTAACCAAGGCCTTCTCATACGAGAACCGCGACAAATCAGCGGCCGGCCAAAGTGTTGTTATTATTATTAGTCTCCACCACTGTTAAATGCTAATTTAAGGTTTCCAAGCAATGTCGACGATGAAGGCATGCCTTGATGATGTAGTTGGGTTATTTTGTCAGTCGGTACTAGAGCAATCACAGTCGGAACAAATCAGGTTCATAGCACCCTAACCACCATCGATCATCTTTAAGACGTCGCTGACTCGATTCGATTCGATTTCAATAATAGATATGATTTGATTAGAGATTCGATTCGAATCGAAAATGTGTGATTCGCAGGGCCCTAACTTCTAGGCCTGGACTAAGTAGCTTACATCGTAATCCGCTAGGAGGTTACGCTATATAACATGGTGGTAATCAAAAGGAAAAATGTTACGAAGCCTTTCCGTCTCTTCTGTTTTTACTACGCCATTACTATGCTGTTTATGTCTTAACAGAATTTCCCTCAAAATAAATAGCGGATATTGGCGGGAAGTCTATAAAAATGTAAACGACATGCCTCTCTATTCATGCATGGATGTAATTGGTAACCTTTGAATCGAGCTTGTCTTGAAAGTATGTCAGGTCTGACTGGCAAACCGTGTGGGATAAGGAATGTAATAATCTCTGTTACATTATTCTGTCGTAACGCGTGGTTCGTTCCCGCATTTTGCAATGGGCGTATTCTCCACGTAACCTAAACGATCATGATCGGCTTATTTCCAGGCCTGTCAGTCAGCGAGCAATTAAAACACACTTTCACCCTTTGAACCCGAAATCCCATTTCCAGCCCAGGGCTGTGATATGACCTGAATTCCAAAATGAATATTTCTTAGTGCATGAGTGTGGGAGGCCAATGAAGATTTTCAACGTGCAGCCGTCGGGCTGCACGTTGAAAATATTGATTGTCCTCCCCCAGGTAACGAATATAGACTATACAAGATGAACTGGCACGGGATATGCCATCACGGTCCAAAAGGTTAATTAAGGAATGATCGTTTCTTTCCGTCTATTTTTTGAGTTATGAACCCCCAAAAACAAAGTCCAAACTGTGTAAATGGGTTCATAACTCAAGAAATAGACGAAAAGAAACGATCATTCCTTATAATTAAACGTTCGCGACCCAAATAAATAAATAGTGGTAGTCGTCCTCTACTTCAGCGAACCAACACTTGAAAACTAAAACTGGTAGACATATTATTTTTCTGGCATAAAAGAGGGCGCATATTATTGAAATGCAGGTATCAATTGACACACTTTCCAAGTCAAATTCACTTATGTCATTAAATTTTTTATTGACCAATGAATTACGTAATGCAAAGAAAACGTCATAAGCCACGCCTCCCTCAAATTTCATTCAACTGTTCACTTCACGTAAAAGTTACGTTCCGTGATAGGTGGAAGTAGGCCATCAGTATTACATTGTATTTTGGTTTTGACCGTTTCCCGAGAACTGAAAAACACAGTTTGTAAAAGTGGAGTTAGATATAAAGCCAGATGACATTGCCGTATTTAAATTTGCAATGTCAAAATTGCCGTATTCGTCGTGACCAGCCATTGTTTACAATCGATTTGGGTAAAACGATGAACGCAGACGATCACCCAGTGTGCGTAAAAATTGAAATGTCAAATAAATACAGTTGTGAAGAAAAAGAAAAATTGACCCACCACGGCCATTTAAATATTTTATAAATAATTTCATAGTGATAAATTTGTAATATAAATTTATTTTTCTTTTTCACATTTAGAACGTGCAAGTGTTCTAACTTCTACTGATTTGACACCATGTTGCAATTCCGAAGACTGGTATTTTAGGGGCGTGGCTGGGGGCGGACCTAATAGTGGTTTTTTTCGGTTCATTGAGTTATGAAAAGAAAAAACAGAATCGTGTGAGCCAATCGTTTTATCTGAAAACGCATGAACCGAAAAAAGTTTAATTATTAACAGATGAACACCGCAACACAAAAAGAAAACCTATTTCAGCCGCTTGTGAAAACTTGCAGTCGGAGGGGGGGGGGGGGGGGGGGACTCAGTGTTTAAGGCAATGGATTTCACACCGAAAGGTTCACGGTTCGATCACAACCAGCAGTAATTGCGTTGTACTCTTGGGCAAGGCATTTAATCCCGATTATTCACGTGGGAGGCACGGTGGCTCTGTGTACTAAATCGTACTACACATCAATGGTGCACCTGCCTTCAACCAATGCTAACCCTGGTTGTGCGGAGTTTGTAGGTTGGGATGTCTGACAGTTGCTCACAGCTGCTCAGTGGTTCTCTTCGGGTACTCTAATTTCTTCCACCGAACAACTGTCGGACACGAGGTGACATTGGCTGTAGAAAGTGTCGTTAAACTACAAATAAAACGAAACAATTGCAAATATTTCCTTTCAGGCAGTCATGAGATAGCTCTGGCACCCACTCAAAAATAGTGGGATACCCCTTTATCTTACAAGAACGTATTTCCTCCAATAAAAGTAAAAATGTCTAGACAAAGTACAAATCTGTATTGAGGGTAGCAACCATATGTTAGATCATTCGATTCAGAAAGAGAAAGTTTTAGCCTACCTGCACTCATCAAAAACTGATTACACGTGTCAATGTCACCGTTTTTATAAAAGTAATTAAATGATAAATAAATCACCAGCTCAGAGTACAAATTAGACTAGATCATTTTTTGCCATGATGGTAGATTTATATAGTCCCACCATGAGTTAAACCTCGAAAATAGAACAAACAAGCACAACTATAAACAAATATTATATCTCACGTGACATCCTTGCATTCAGATTGGCAGAAAGATGATACCCTATTTCGTGTAGTTTGCATCCACAGAACTGACCAGGCACTACACCCAGGCACTACACGTTTTCTATATTTAGCACACTACTATATCAGTTTTCTTTCCATACTGGGCGAATAACACTGATCAGGCTACATTTAAAAATCGATTCATAGAGGCACAACATCCACAAAACGACCCGGAAAGAAATCTTTGTGGAAAAATGTATCGCTTTTCCATTGTTGAAGTCACATTTTTCGAGGCGTTCATTTTATTCCTTGAGAAGATGATCCATATCTCGTTTCGAAGAGAATGATCCATACCTGGGTCTAACTTTCATGAGAACGCGTCCGGATATGAAAAATCGTTTGTTTCGCTGCTCATATCATTTCGGTATTCAATTGTATGTTTTGGGCAGTAAACGAATAAATAATGGAATTCAATTGAATCTTCGGAGTTTGTATCCCGTGCTGACCCATTCGGTAATGTATATGTGTGACAAATGTGTGGAAATTACCAAACTGCGTTGTCAAATTTCGAAAAATTTAGTTTTCATTCGCGAGTTGCGCGATTCTAGAATACACAGTTCCGTTTGGGGGAAATGTTTTGTTTACCCTTGCCGACCGATTCAAAATCTGTCTTCTGCTCATATCAATAATCCAAGTTAGCCGTGTTTTGGAAGAAGAAAATGTGTTTTAAAAACTACATGGTATTTTTTTCTATATAACGCTGGTTGGTAGGGCTGCTACCTTGGTAATAGATTAACAAATCGGACAGATGTTTTTCTTGATGGGTGTTCGATATAATATAAGGATTAGTGCATGTCTTGTCGTTGACTACGCCCATATAGTGCCCAGTGAGGTGGTGTAGTTCCCTCCGCTTCGCGGCGGGAACTACACCACCTCACTGGGCACTATATGGGCGTAGTCAACTCCAAGCCATGCACTATTCCTTAAATAGTACAAATGGAGCAATGAATGGGGATCACGTCATGCACAGCTGAAGAACGTAATACCATGACGTCATGATTTTCATTCATAAAATAATCAATTCACAGTCTCGATTGACTGTCAAAATATATGCGTGCAAATCAAGAAAGATGGGTAATATTGCAAGGTAAACTGGTTATTACCAAGTGGGTTTCCGAGATGGTGTATTGAAGTCTCGACCACGCCCCTGGGTCATACATCGACTCGTCCTACCTTTTTCGCGGCAATATAAATTGAATGCTTACACGACTATTATTATAACAGTAACATGACTTTCAAGGGCATTACGGTTCATTATCGGCCGAACAGAAATGATTAACAGCCCGAGATCTTTTAAGGGGTCAGAGGCGAAGTCGAGGGCCGCTAATAAGACAGAGGGCTGTTAATCATTTCTGGCGGTCCGCTAATAAAATGGTAATGCCCGGCTTAGTCATGTTGTTACTATTATTACCACAATAGGGGAGGACATTCAAGTAACTTCAAAATAACTTGAAGTCAAATAGTTTTTATCAAATCCGAGAATTATTCAACATACTTGTCCTTTAATCAAGAAATATACTGACATTTTAATGTGAATGGAAAATGAACAATCAGTTAAGAGTTTGAACCCTGAATATTCATCAGATGTCGGTATTTACTTTTTAAAGTTTTTTTAAAAACCAAGTACGAAATAAAAGAAGAAAAAAAATCCAGCGTTAGAGTTTGGCAGCTTCAAAAAACAGAATGATACATAGAGGATATCTAGTGATTTTGAGTGGATACCAAAGATTATCTCACGAGTGACCGAGACAAATGTTTATTTTTCACGAGCGCTTGCGCGAGTGAAAATGACCATTTGTCTCGGTCACAAGTGAGATAATTTTCGGTATCCACTCAAAAACACTAGATTTTCTTTTTATTATGCGCTTTTTGTAAGAATCTGATAATTCCACTCATTTCAACCATGAATTGTTGCATGAAAGTAAACAGCGCATTGAATCATTAACGGTTACGCGGAAGTGATTTCATCGATACTCGGAACAGATAGCGTCTTGCGATCTGATTCAGTTGGCGGGTTTCTAGCCCAAACGTGGCCTGAAAGTCCGTAATATACATTTTTCGGTTTGGTGCGTCCTTTGAAAGGACACACCAAACCAAAAACTTATATTACGGACTTTAAAGCCGTGTTTGGACTAGCGTGTCTCATGCATCAATTCAAGGCGAATACGTGTTGAATTATTGCTGGAAATGACCGGTATCCACTTTTTCCTTTTCATTATACGTTCCTAAAACAAATTGATAATTTCCATTGTGACTCGTATTCACCTTGACGTTATGCTTTGAAAGCCGCCATTTTGAAAGTGAAAATCTCTATATCTTCACAGAGGGGGGATACGATTTCTATCTTTCCGCAATTTCTTCGATAATCTATCGTTTAGCGTATAATAAATATATATACTCACTTTAATTGACGTAATCACCAAGATAACTGCTGTGAGATTCGTTTTACTCGCGCGACATCCAAACTTACAAAACGGAAACAGAAGATTCGGAACGGGACGCAATTCGGTCACGTGACGCGTCGGGCCGCCGGGCGCTAATGGAAAGGAGATACCATTAGCGGCCCAGCACGTCACGTGATGACTTGAGCATTTATCGCGTAGTTTAGATTAGATTAAACATATTTTTATTTGCCATTCAACAATGTAAATCAGGATTGGAGGACAAGTGCTGACCACTTAGAAAATCCTCCGCTCCTGTACAAAGACTAATACATTACAAAAGGCAGAACAAAATATAACAATATGTAAACATTATACACAAAAGAAGTTAACTCAAAAGAGAGAGAGAGAAGTAAAGAAAGAGAGAGAGAGAGAGAGAGAGAGAGACGAGAGAGACGGTTAAAAACAGATTGAAATCAAAGAAGACAAACAAAATAAACAAAAAACAAAAAAAAAGAACAGTATACAACAGAAATTCCAGTGATGATGACCCCCCCCCCCCCCCCCCCCCACCACCACCCCACAATTTATTCAATTCTAGTAGTTGATACCACGCTCACCTATGTTACTACCTGTGGGAATACGATATGTTAATTTTTTTCTTTTAACCATACAACCAGTGAAAAGCTTCTATTGAGGTTAAAACATTTTCAACGGCAATTTCATTATAAAAATTTACACCAAAAAGAGGAACTACATCCAACTTGACCTTTCACATGACCCAGTTTGCCGACTCCGATACGTTCACACTTCGCGATGTTTCTTTCAAACGTACGACGTTTTGCGGTACTATCTACGACGTGCAATGACTTATTAAGTTTAAAATACGTACAATTAAATATTTAAAATACAATTTAAGAATTATTAATAAAAATTAGACTGAAAAAGCAAAGAAAATTCAAACAACTTTGACGATGTGTCTAGCTGTCAATCAAGCATTCACAAACGTGCATTGAAGAAACGAAGAGATATGAGTAGAGATTATCGCCAAGCCATGGGATAAGATATGATAAATTTATACAGTCACAAATACATCATACATTAAGTAATCACAGAAGACAGTTGGCTCCACACAATCAGGGCTGGGAGCAGTTAACGTTTCAAACGTTAACGTGTTAAATTATTTTAACAAAGTTAAAAAAATTTTAACTAAGTTATTAACATTTATATCTTTGAAGTTTCTTAGGGTGCATCAGGAATGATTTTGTACTCATCGTGACTCATCTAATGTATCTGTATAGGGCATCTATTTTTTCGTCTCACTCAGTTAACTGAAAGTGTGCCGCATTGTCGAGAGAACTATATTGACCATTTGAATCCAGGCGGCCGCTTTCCCGGCCAGGAACATGACACTTCATAACGCCATTATATTATAGGTCGGCTGTTCAGTGAACCTGCGAGGTAGACCAATCAGTATTTTCAACTTGCAGCCCCAAGGCTGCACGTTGAAAATATTGATTGGTCGACCCCAAGTAATGAATATGGACTCTTCTAATTGCTGCCATTGAACTGGGATGGGAGATACCACTGGAGTTAAAAGGGTTAATAGTGTACGTAAGTTCAATCAGATTCAAGAGCAAATCAGCAAAAATGGCCGGAATTGGTCTGTTATACTACAGTTTTGTTCATTTTAACATTTAACGTCATTTAACACGTTAACGCAGATATATTTAACACGTTAACGTGTTAAGGGAAATTTTAACTCCTCCCAGCCCTGCACGCAATGTACCCGTTCATGCACCATTATTGTTTGCAAGTTCTTCAATGTAATGGTGAGATATTCAAATAGGCTTAGCCTGTTTACCAAACCATTTTGATTTCGAAATAAAATATGTTTAAAAAAAAGCACCCACGTGCAGCCGGAAGTACTGCCCACCGGCGCAGATATAAACAAATAAATCCATGTGTTTGCGATGGAAAGTATCGTTTTTCTCTATTTTAAGCGACAAAGCCGATTATTTATTAAGAGTGCGGTATAAATAAAACAAATTGGTACTAGGGCCCGCAATCAGATTTAAAGCACTCGTAGAATGCAAAGCCGACTGGTTAAAACCCCTATCCTAGTCGTGGTTTAAATCTGATTACCAGCCCTAGTACTTGGGCTGCACGGTATATCGATAAATCGATATATACCGGTATTAAAACCAATATCGATTGAATACCGGTGTAATTACAAAAATATCGGTTTATCGTCATTATTTATTTACCCTCGATTTAATTTTCAAGATGTCTTGAGTTTTTTAACTGTATCTCCGAATGAATAATATTATCCCTTTATCCAAGGAATCGTCTGCTTGAGCCCTCGTAATATACAAATTCAGCGGTTGAAAAAATAATTTTCAAAAGTTTCAACAAAACTATATCATGTGACCCCCTCATTGGAACGAGCTCGTTGAGCTCGTTCCAATGAGGGGTCTCATGATATAGTTTTGTTGAAATCTTTGGTTAAAATCTGATAAACTAATTTTGAAAATAATAAATTTTGATATCGTCTACGTTGGGTAAAGGTTTTTCGAACTGCATCATCAAGGCGTGCTAATTCGTTCCGACTGTGATGCCTTGAATCTCGATTGTGGTATTTGTGTTCATATATCTGAACGGTTTTCGATATACGTGTATACCGAGGTATTTTTTTAATACCGATACCGGTATTCAGTTTTGAATATCGTGCAGTCCTACCTTGTTCCTATTTTATTCTACATTTCTTTGTATCTCAGAAGCAATGTTTGTTTGTTTCACTTAAATCGATCCCCATTTACATTATTATATTTCGAAATCTCAATACACTGATGTAAATGTGCTGCACCTAGATATCGAACTGACCGAGAAAGAGACTGCCCTGACAATCAGAGCACTGCAGGTCTACTTACTCAGTTCACAATATGTTCCTGTCCAACCAGGTTCGCATTGGCATACCCCAGGAGACGAGCACTGGCCATGGACGCATCCGGATCCACAAATTGCTGAAAAATAACAAAAGATAGGACATTACAAGTTCTATTTTTCATTTGAAATTAGCTAAAAGATAACGACCTTACGCTTGTGTCGCCCCAGAAGCTATGTAATAGTACCTAAATCTGCTATGGTTCATACCCTGAAGTAACAAAATCGTTTTATTGTTTGTGCATTTGATGCGTTAAGTCAACATGGCTGCCCAAGCACGCATTGATCGTGGCAAGCATAATCTAATCCTGCTCCACGTCAGTAATGCTCTTCGGGTAGCTCATCCAAATGAGACCATTCAATCACATGGCAACGGACGTAACTGTCAAACAATAGCTTATTAACAAATCACAAATGTGACTTAAGAGTGAGGTTTTAGTGGCTGGTGACTCTCGACTTGTGATACGCCTCGGCAAAGCGCCAGCTCGCTACCAGCTGAGAACAGACTGAAATCTTGTTTTCTTATGACAGGATTCAGATTCGAGCAGAATTGCTTTCACCCGTTATGCCCGAAACAATCAATCGCAATTCTCCACTGAAGGGTAGGATTACTACATTTACCCTCTGTGAATCTCAGTTTCAAGCAAAGTCTCAGGCCAGAATAGAAAGAGGTACCCAGAGGACTAATTGGGGGATTCTTGCTCACTTTATAGGGTAGCGTCGGCAAATTTCCATTCTAGGGACCTCATTCTGCAAATGACAGATTGCTTATTTCCAGGCTTGTTTGAGACTGCGTGTGTTACCTATGTTGAAACTATGAAACCGCTTTCTGTACTCAACCTGATACGAATGTTCAGTGTCCGTGTTAAAGATCATCATTTGATCATATTTGCATGGCACAAGTGGATAAGGCTTCGACCTCATATTGGACAAGCGACTACTCTAAATTAGATTGTAAGAATTGAAATGAATTAGCTGCCAATTTATCAGAGAATGGATGGGAGATGGACGTGTTATGTTTTTGAAGTGTTTCGCTCTTCATACAATTTAATACGCACGCCCACAATCATACTCCAGTAAAGAATTTGTCGCTTATGGCAGTATGAACGTGGGATGGGCGTGTTAAAATTTCTATGTAGTGTTTCGCACTTCATATAGCTTAGCATGCACGTCCAATATTCATATCCCGATTTAAAGCAACAAACAAATCGCTTTAATTCTTGTTTAATGTAATTTTTACTACTTCCACTTCCTTCTCGTGCATAAACTTAGACATTTTTTTTCCATTAATGCTTTCCAAAATTTAGAAGTAGGGAAATGGTGGCTTATCATTGCAGTAATGGCCGACGGAATGTGTTATTGGGGGAAAGCCGGAAAGGTGTAAGAAGCTTGGTGAAAATTTTGAAGTTTATTACTGAAAACACAAATTCTTGTGAATTTTTTTAAGTAAATTTATTTAGGATCCTTCCCCCGATTTATTGAGAAAAGCGTAAAAATGCTTTCGTTAGACATGGTTGATTTGCAAATCAAAACAAACGTGCCTACATGTACAATTTATCAAAAATGTCACTTTCTTTATGTCATTCTGTGTTTTTATATTCCACTCCAAATCATTTTATAATTCGGAAAGCAAGTAACTTATAGATAACTAAATGGATATAATGTAGATAGCAAGGTAGAGGAGTGCTGGTTGTGTTCAACACCGCGATCACTCCTGAGTCTTGCTATCCGTGCAATGTGTTGGATATTCTATAAAATCCAGCCATCCCAGGTCTTGAAATTGTAGGGGAACGTTGTCCCTCGTCAGAAGAAAGTAGGGGAACGATGTTCCCCACGGTCCCCAGGAAAGTACCGCTGATTGTTTTATTTATAACACTCCCCATCCATCCCCTTCGGATTTCATGTATGCATTTCACAATGCAATTAGCGTTTTTAGAGAAGAGAAGTTGAGCCACTTTCAAGCTTGAAACGCACTCGACCAATCAGGAATAATTCAACCGATTGCGCGGCATATATTTTTCACGTTTTTGTTTTACGAGCCGTTTGATATAGATTTTCTTTAGGGATGGGAAGAAAGGGGTGGAGAACTGTAATCAGGCCTAGTAATAATGACCATCGTAACTCGTTTAGAGATTACGTTATGGAACACGGTGGTAACTAGTGCTGCACGGTATATCGATAAACCGATATATACCGGTATTCAAACCAATATCGATTGAATACCGGTGTAATTACAAAAATATCGGTTTATCGTCAATACGATACCCACAATTTAATTTTCAAGATGTCTTGAGTTTTTTAACTGTAGCCCCGAATGAATAATATTATCCCTTTATCCAAGGAATCGTAATATACAAATTCAGCAGTTGAAAAAATAATTTTCAAAAAGTTCAACAAAACTATATCATGTGACCCCTCATTGGAACGAGCTCTTTGAGCTCGTTCCAATGCGGGGTCACATGATATAGTTTTGTTGAAATCTTTGGGGAAAATCTGATAATTTTGAAAATAATAAATTTTGATATCGTCTGCGTTGAGTAAAGGTGTTTCGAACCGCATCATCAAGGCATGCTAATTCGTTGCGACTGTGATGCCTCGAGTCTCGATTGTGGTACTTGTGTTCATATATTTGAACAGTTTTCGATATACCGGTATAGAGCGGTATTTTTTCTGATTACCGATACCGGTATTCAGTTTTGAATATCGTGCAGCCCTAGTGGTAACCTATTGGAAAAAACGTGTTGTGAAGCTTCTCTGTTTTGCAACGGCAACCATATTGTACTTTATGAAACAATTTCCTAAATGCTTGCACATGGCAAAATTCTAAACTAACGGCATATGTTGAATCTAATGCCATGTAAACTGTCGGGGTGATTTCTAAACTTTATATCGAACCATGAGTGGAACAAAGTGCCACCTGCAATGCTTTAGCATTGTATATGGCACCTTATTTCTCTCAAAAAACGATTAACATATATAACGTCAATACCATTGTGTGTCAAAATACAATTTATGGAAGGTTGTAAACTACTAGTCTTCACTCATACACAGAGTTATGTATAGGGCTGTCACAATTAATCGTTTAATCGATTGTTGATCGGTCACTACGAAATCGATTAGTATTTTTCGTTGTCGAATAATCGGCAAATTGTATCCCGTTTTAGACGTTTAATAACTAAAAGAAAATTTGATGATAAAAATATTGTTTCTAAAGGTAAAGAGTTAAGAACATCGATGTTGAACCTCAAGGTGCTGTGGGAAGCATTTGTCTTTCAGGTACATTCATCAAAGCTTTGATGTTCTGAACTTTTGAACCGTCAGTGTAATAATCAAGACCGGTCGGCAGTTGCGAAGTTCGCAACTGCCGACCGGTCTTGATTATTACACTGACGGTTCAAAAGTTCAGAACATCAAAGCTTTGAATGTAACTAAAAGAGGATCGTCTTCGTTGTTTACTTAAGGTAGGTCAACTGACTTGAACTTCATTTTTATCGACTTCAAAGAGAGGTAGAGGGGGGTCATCTGGGTGCGATCAATCGATTATCATCGATTATTTGCGACGATTAATCGATTTATAAATTAATAAATCGTGACAGCCCTAGTTATGTACTCTTTTTGATACCTCTTCCCTCGTTCTTGGAATGCTTCCGGCGCTCTGAGGGGCAGCGGTATAATCTGATAATTAGATCAAGGATGGACTGCGGTTCCGTCTGTGGGTTCTCAAATACATTCCGTTTGCGTCAGGGAACTAGGCAGAAATCCGGCCCCCTCCCACACCGATCTGATGGGACTCATGTCTCGACCGGAGGCCTAAGCTTATTAAATATACTTACGTTTACAGGCACCACTTATGTCCTCGTAACCTGGGCAGCAAACTGGGATATCAGTCCACTTTGTTACAGCCACATTTCTGGTTGCTATATAGGGCTCGTCTCTGTTTAAATAAAGAGCAATATCGGGCAGGATTCACTAATGTATCGTGCAATAAGCTTCAGAATTCTCTTCGTTTCTGAGAAGCTTTCACTGGATGATTTACCAAAGAACGCTTCCTCAACAAAGCATAACCGTTTGAAAGGCATCCTCGTTTTTTTACAATATATTCATGATTTAAACTTCATGTGAAAATTGACGTTAAGATGTTAATATTTGATCAAACGTTTTCAATTTTCAATGCGTCATACGGCATCGCGTTATCAATTCACAATATTCTAAGCAGAAGTGTTGCTAAGAGTCGCGGGGGGGGGGGGGGTGTCTTGGGGGTACAAAATGTGTCACCCAATAATTTTTCAAGTCGGAACATGTTCGTTAGTGCTAATGCTAGGTACGTAGGTAGGTAGGTTGGAGAGCATGAAAGTTAGAGTCCGATTATTCAGGCTTCCTCCACCCGTAAACTATCTGACATGATATGATCATGGCTGTTGAGGAAGTTTGGTAAACAGTCCAATAAGTAACTAATATACATAAAACATATTAGTATTACTTCACCTTCCCATTGCAGACTTTAAATTGAGTATCTATTATATATTTGCGAGGTTTGTTATCGCGAACTCCAGCGAGAGTCAGTTTTAAATAATTTAGAAATTGTGAGTACGGTTACACCATTGTGTGCGCAACTAGTACCTATTCCATACTACAAAATAAACCTAGCATTTATATATTTCATAGATTTTTACCCTAAAGGGCGTAGTTCTAATTCTGGTGAGTTTCTTGTTGTACACGTTCAGGTGGAACACATATACCAACATTCAGGTGTTTTGGTGGTCTTGCTAACGGAAGTTACTTAACATAGCAGTGGTGACTACGAGAGTCTTGGCTTCACTAAACAGCATGTACTGCCATATCAAAGTGTTACCTTATTATGAGGGGCAAAAAATAAGCACATCCAGCTTTCCACTTCAGCTGACTGGTTGAAGTCGACGGTTATTTCCCCTTATCAACTACACGAACCCATCAGCTCATTGCTTCACGGATAATTGGCCAATAGCCCAAGAATATTAGGTTTCACTAGGGAAAAAAATCGGAGAAAGCTGATTTTTTCAGGGAATGTCGAGTACATGTCACTGAACGATTAGACAAAAGTCCCCTAAAATCCCAGTTGAGCTTTTTTTTCTACAGCCTTTTTTCGAAAACGCGTTTGAAAAAAATAAAAAAAAATCGCACGAACTTTGTAACCTCGAATTGATCCAACTGTATTTTTTGTTTACGCGTATTTCGAGCTACATAATGTCTAATATACATTTACCTAGAGGAAAATGTGCATTCTGTGACAATTTCTGCGAAAAAATATTGAAAATTCACAAAAAAGTATCGGATTTACGCAAAAAATGACGATTTTCCTAACGGATTTGCCAAAGGGTCGTAGTACAGAACGGGATGTTAGTTGGACAGACGATAAAAAATCCACCACCATTTGAAGACTTTTATCATTGCTTACAAAATAGACATTATGGAAGACCCCCTCTGCTTCTGGCCGAGTTCCCCTTTTGGCATAAAATTCGTCAGCATGAGAACTCAACTATTTTCGGGCTTGGGACCGAACAGACACGTCTGTGTCTGGCAGCATTAGATCAATAAATAATATTTACAGAATGTACAAAAATCAATAAATAATATTTACAGAATGTACAAATCAATCAACATGGATTAAGTTACATTGACTATTATCAACGCTATATACAGAAATGACATGACCTATATACATATTATTCATCGAACTCAGAAATTTCCGACAGGACAGTGTTTCTGTGGTTGTTACAAGAATCCGAACTGCAATTACACAAACCTGAGCAAGAGAGTCCTGCCTTCTTACACCCACACCTTTTTGTACAAGCACTCTTGCAACCACAACTGATCAGATTCAGTAGGTTATCGGGGGTACATGGCTTTGTGGCTGCAGTCGGTACAAGAAGTCCATTGTCTAGCGACCACCCCCAATCCGTCGGAGGAAGCGAAGTGCCCAGCCATTGTTGGACCTGGAGATAACATCTGTAGACATGTTGTTGTGCAGCATCGCTGCTTGGTGGGAGTGAGGCTAGGTCGATGGGTTTATTCAGTTTAGATTTTGCTACATAAGGCTTGTAAGTGACATATCTATATTGGTCGAGAGAGGAAACAGTTTTACTCCCGTATAAGATCAGGAGAAGTTGTTCCCCGGCAGCGGCTACTGCACTTGGTGTACTGTCATCCGCCAAAATTGTGTTGACATACTGTTGTGAGTCGCTAGTAACATCGGAGACAATTGTACTGAATACTTTCTTCTTACCAACTCGAAAGAGTGCAGAAGTAGTGTCACAACCACTTATAGAATGTGCTACAAGGAGGTTGCTTCTATGGTCACCCATTTTGGTTGCTATTTCACTAACTGAAACTAGTAAGTTTGGGGTAATGGAATACATCATGTGAATATTACATCCCGGTTGAACTCGAGAGGTAAGAATGACTAACAAGTCTGTGTCTGTTCCCACAACGACAACATTGTTGTCATCTTGAGCGATGTCAAGTGCAGTTTCGGCTATCAGTACATCAGCATCAGCCTCGGCCTGCTTGGACTGAATATTGATAGCAGATAGCTCCTGCATTAGAAGATCGATCAGTTGGGTTTTGTTCTTGGCATTTGCAAGGAAATCGGATTGGGGTGTGGTGGCTGGTAACTCGGGTGAGATATTGATATCAATGGAATACCTGTCTTTAGATCTACGGGCTTGTTCCATGCCCTTTGTCGACATTGTACAAGCATAACCATCAAAAACAACCACGACGTTCGCCCCAAAATGTCTCACTAGATAATTGGAATATGATGTACATATGTCCTTATATGACGACTGTTTAGGCCATACAACTGCCCTCAATAAAAATCCACCATCTACAACAAACAGAGAATGTTCTGGGATTTTAGTTTGCTCGGAACCGTATGTTTTGAGGATCTTACCGAGCGTGCTTTTCTGTGTCTTCCTCATTCCAGCAGAATCAAACAATGCTGGTGGTTTCGGGGCGAGTTCATATTTGAGATACTCTTCCATCTCTGCTTGTGACTGAATAACACATGTGATGCGGTTGAACAGAATTGTGGGGTCAATCACTACCTTACTTCCACGGACTTTGATGCTATTTGTCATCGATGCGAAAGACTTCACAGTGTCAACACGTCGTAGTTTGATGCTGTTGAACGTTTTGTTTACAACATTCGATACGCAACATTCACCAATTTTGCGAACTTGGTCACAGTTCACAGTTTCGTCGGCCACAAGCCCGGTCTCTATAGAGACTAATTGTAGTGGATCTCTATTCTGAAAGGGGGAATGCACTCTGAGCCAGTTCAATAATTTGGTGATATCATTGGCATCAGTCAATTGTGAACTTTGACGGAGATCCCGATGTTGTTCGCCATGACCAGTGTGAACATGAACAAAATTTTCGAGAGCATTACATATCGGAAGGCAAAGAGGTAGTCCATGTACCCATTTCGCAACAGTGCTATCGGTTATTCCCCTGCCATGTGTGAGACCACCAGGGAGCTTGAACATTCTCATTAAACACTGCTCTATGGTCTGATCAGAATATATCCCGTCCCAGAATTGATCTGAGCGCCTTATGGTAAAGTAACCATTCTCAGTGAACAACTTCAAATCATCCTGTTGCATTATTTCTGTTAGCTCATTCATCTGCTGCAAATAGAGATGAGAACTTTTTGCGTATGCAAAATGACCACCTGCGTGAAATACTGGAATCATATTGCGAACACAATATGTGTGGAGTTCCCAGTCGCCTGTGCGCTCTGCTCTCAAGAACAACTGGAGAAGACCTATTTGCTCGTAGTATTGTACCCAAAGCTTTCCTGTGCGTCCTACGGACGCATTCTGGAGCAGTTCGTGTAATTTTGACAGTAGATGGTTGACACTTTCTTGATTGACAGCGTCAGCTGTTGTACAGTCATCTCTGGCAAGTCCACAGAATATTTCATTGACTTCTGTGCAGTCTATGTTATCTAGTGTTCGACTTTCTTCAAACATCTTGAGTGTAGGCGAACACCACATTATGTGATTTAATCGAACATGGAAATTGAAACAATGATGCTATAATACGGTATTTGAATGAGAAAAGTCGATGCCGTTTGAATTTGAGTTTAGGGGGTATGGTTAATATTTCACACGTTTCACCAGTTCATTATGGCATAAATGACTATTGTTATATATCATTATAAAGCCACTGCTTTTCTGCAATTTTTGATATATAATTTAACTCCCAAAGTAGTCGTAGATTTGATTTAATGGACGTTGTGTACCGTTGTGTGTATGAAAACAATAAAAAAAATTTCGTAATTTTGTACATTTTCGTGAATATTTCACCATTGAGTGTGAGGATTGGTACAAAGTTGGCATTTTCTGTTGGGGATATGTATTCTCAATATAATTCAGCACGATATTTATGATTCTCACCCTACTAAGGCGAATAAGAATGAGAAATATGGAGCTGGGTCGAATTTTTTTTTAAATTTTTTTTTTCATCAAAAAAACGCTATAACTAAAAAAGCTCAACTCGGATTCGCGGGGACTTTTCACACTTTATCCGCAATGTGTGTCCCGGAAACATATAAAAAAATCAGCTTTCTCCGATTTTTTTCCTTACTTTCTCATTTTTATGTCTAATGTGCCTGGACTACAAGGTGTTAGAGAAGTAATCAGATAATACAGAATTTTGGACATCAAAGGAACAAAAGTCAAGACTTGTGTATGATAGATATTTTTACCAGACAGAAGACACAAGATCATATTTTCCGAATTAAAGTGCTTCCCAGTCATCTGTCAAACCAAAATATCAAATGGAAACACTGTTTTTAAACATTTTTAGCATGATTGCACTGGAGAAAACAGTGCATTTTATAAATGACGGGAACAAAACTCTGATGGTAAATTGGCAAAATTCAACCAATCACTATAATGAAAATATATTGAACTTTCTCGATGCCATGAGCTTCCATAATGTCACTTTTGAACATTATATTTAATCCCTGGAATTGTAAAACTTCTCCGTAATGCTAATTTCCAATCCCCAAAACCACAATATCAGAGGCATAGTTTTTCCACTAATTTAAAGATAAAAGCTGGACAAATATAATTCCTCAGGCCCTTTAACCCTTTACCTAACATGAAAAGCAGACGACACTTGCTAACAAAATTCTTGAATAACTAATTTTTTTCATTTTTTGTCTCAAAAACATAGGTTATGACCCCTCGTTGCGACGAGCTCGTTCCAACGAGGGGTCATAATCTATGTTTTTGAGACAAAAAAATGAAAAATAGTGAAAATTAATTAGCGATTTTTGAGAGTAGCGCTGGCCGGTTTTTGCCGTTATGTTGTGTAAAGGGTTAAGAACACTTTCAGAACCAAGTTGATTCTCGTTGTTTTTCTTGCGAGAATTATTGGTTGGCACCGATTTTGATTCTCGCGTGAATTTTAAGACACGCATTGCTAGACATCAGAAAAGGGTTCTGGGGTTCTTCTACCCTCTCTGGGGGGGGGGGGGGGGGGGGCGGTGGCGTTGCGGTAACCGGTTCTCGTCAGATCACCGAAGTTAAACAACGTCGAGCCCGGTTAATCCTCGGATGGGTGACCGTCTGAGCGTTCGATTCGGACTCCCGCGCTGTGTCCTTGGGCAAGGCACTTAACCCCCATTGTACACATGAGGGCACGATGAAGCTGTGCACTAAGGCGTACTGCACGTCGATGGTGCGCATGTCTTCAACCCTGCCTGTGCTGCAGTGAGGAGTTACGATGTTGGTGAGCTGGTAGCTGCTCGCCGTTACTCGGTGGTTCTCTCTGGGTACTCCGGTTTCCTCCACCCGTAAAACTGTCACGGTCATGATTAAGCATTGTGCATAAGTATGTGACCTTAAACACCAATAAATACTAGATACAAAATATCCTCTCTGGGAAAGGGTCCAGGGTTCATGCAGTCGGGAAAATTCATGTCATAAAGGCTTCAATTGGGAATTTGTACACAATGAATAAGAATTGTTACCTTCATATTGAGCTGAGAACATTAACCCTTTACCCAACGTAACTGCCAAAACCGACCAGCGCTATTCCCAAAATTCGCCAATTAATTTTCATTATTTTTTTATTTTTTGTCTAAAAAACCTAGGTTATGACCCCTCATTGGAACGAGCTCGTCGAGCTCCTTCCAATGAGGGGCCATAACCTAGGTTTTTTAGACAAAAAATGAAAAAAATTAGTTATTCAAGCATTTCTTTTTCAAGTGTTGACTGCTTTTCATATTAGGTAAATGGTTAATACAGACGCTACTACATGTTGATACACTTTGGCAGTTGTATCACACGAAATTACTCGGTATCCCCCAGAATTAGTTGTTTACAATGAATTACACCATGTAATACAGGTGAAATCAGTGAGAATCAATCTCTTTTTCAAATTTCCTGCTTAAGGTATAGAATACAGAATTCGGCACTTCTGTTATGCATTTTGTAGGATGAAAGACTCTGGCGCCCGATGGGGATCGAACCACTGCCTTGGCGAGAGTACATTCATTTCTGCGGCACCAATCGTCTAGCGAAACTGGACCAGCGCCATAGACCACTCGGCTACCGACAAGCCCCCAAAAAGGCACGCTAGCAGGTCGAGCGTCCATGGAACTGGCACAGTCCACACGAAATTACTCGGTATCCCCCCAAATTAGTTGTTTACAATGAAATTACTGATTAATTTTGTGTGGACTGCGCCAGTTCCAAGGACGCTCGACCTGCTAGCATGCCTTTGTTTTTTTTTTGTTTTTTTTGTTTTTTTTTTGTTTTTTTTTTTTTGGGGGGGGGGGGGGGCTTGTCGGTAGCCGAGTGGTCTATGGCGCTGGTCCAGTTTCGCTAGGCAATTGGTGCTGCAGAAATGTACTCTCGTCAAGGCAGTGGTTCGATCCCCATCGGCGTTAGAGTCTTTCATCCTAAAAAATGCATAACAGAAGTGCCGAATTCTGTATTCTATACCTCAAGCAGGAAATTTGAAAAAGAAATGGAAAGAGGTGCTGGATGGAAAAAGCACTCACGTGTGCTAGATGGAAAAGCACTGCTGGATTCGTGGCGAACATCGACTTATATCACAAACAGCCAGCCCACATCTACTGTGGACTTTTTCTATGACGTCAATCATGTGCGTCACGAACCGAACAGCGTGGGTTGAAAGTTTCTCAGATGTTCTTTACAGAAACTGCCAAACCACAGTAACCATGGAGACCATGTGAAGTTATGACGTCAATCATGTGCGTCACGAACTGAACAGCGTGGGTTGAAAGCTTCTCAGATGTTCTTTACAGAAACTGCCAAACCACAGTAACCATGGAGACCATGTGAAGTTACCTTACCTCTGTGTCGAGCTGAAACGGCAGCCCACACAGTATTTCACAATAATACTTCTAACATTTGCTTTATCATAGTGACTCTGCAGAATGCTGACTACCATCCGTTTGTGCTTTGTCACGAAAGTACTTACGCCTTCAATTACTTAGATTATTTCATAAAACGTTTGCAATCGTTTGTAGTCTAACAGCATCCGCTTATAGATCCGTTTACAGATGTCCAGGAGTGTATGACACTTCCTAATTACTTCTATGATCGTGAGAAAGATGCATCAATATTTCAATCATAATTAAAACCCTGTTTCCATCAGAATGAAGTATTAATTCCACCAGAATAAAATATGAAGTCTCATTACTTTTCTCTGTGCGTTAACACTCATTGAGGCTTGACGAAAATAAAACATAAATGCTTAAGCGACTCATGCTTAACCCTTCCAGATGACTCAGTCCACATTGACTCTGTTACACAACTCCCCCAACCAAAGTTTTCTTGTGGGAACAAGAAAACTCCAGAAAATGAAAGTAACAGTGTCAACGAGGGCGTCTGTTAGGTGGGTATGACAAAATATATACGGTAAAATACTACTACAACATCAAACTGGGTTCAACTGTACATAACCCATTTGAACTTAGTACTACTCTGTGACCAGGATTGCTGTGCAGCAACCTCAATGTGACGCAGGAGTATCATCACATTGCAAAGGATTCATGGACTATAATCCTACTAATTCTACTAATACAATGTCGAATATACCGACTACCTTTCTAAAAGGTTGAAAAGGTCTGGTCGCTGACACTCAACTATCTGACTAGGATATAGGATATACATGAAACACCTTTGATTACAGAAAACATTGATTACATTGTCTATATGTCTATAGAATTGCTTTGTCAACCTAAGCCTATTGTGTCTTTGTACATCTCGATTCACTTTCTATGGAACTGGTGTGGTGTACTCAGGGCTGGTCGTAAACAGAACACGGGGCTCTGCATATAAGAATTCGCAGGTCTCTGCATCTCGTTCAGGTGATAATTCTTCCATTTCAATCTTTTCCAGTGTCATTGGACAAGCTGCTGTCACTGTCAAGTACTCATTTGGGTCTGCGTTCCGCATAGGTTCAGAACCTGGTCCTGCACAAACTATTTTGCGCAATTCATTCAATTGCTGAATAGCCTCAAGTTGGCGGTCTTGGTGAATTTGTGTTTCTTGCAGTAAATGCCGAATCATCGCCGGCCTGCGTTCTCGGATACGAGTGGTTTCACGCCTCCCGCACCAAATACGCAGCTTTAAACAGAGCTTTTTCTACAGCAACAATATGCAACACATCCTATTACTATCAAGGCAAATGCCGTAGAGGAGATACCGTAACCCCAAAGTGGTAACCAGGATTTCGTATCTGGCTCCGATATCGTATCAAGATGTTCAAGTTGATCAATGAATGATTTTATTGGAATTGGATCGACATCCTTAAGTTGTTTGGGAAAAACTACATTTGTAAAAGTCGGAAATTTCGTAAACAATGGGGACCATAAGTGGAAGTTTGTGGTGTTATGATTAATTAATAATTTTGTTTCCATGGCATCATAAAATTCTTTGGTATTTCCACGTAAATATGCTATCATTTGAATGATGGCACTAGTAGCAGAACATTTTGGGGGTAATTGTAACATGCCAATAGGTGGGTCAATAGTGAGGGTACGGGTGTTGGTAGTATTAGCACATGAGACAGTGAATGGCAAAGGGTCACATGTACTAACAAACTATACACCATGGGCAATTTGCATTGCACTGGGTAAGATTGTATTGATTTTCACTTCCACTGAACAAGCTAACTGTATTGATTTTTCATTTTCCAGAAACAAAGCCTGACTGCAGTAAGCTTCAGGTCGTACTGTTTGCATGACACCATCCACGGAACAAAATTCCAAAGTATTACTCAGACAGGTGTGTGCATTAGTTGAGTGAGCTATGTATGTGTGTTTCTTATTTATTGTCAAATAGTCGGTTTCCAATTTATGTTGTGTTGTTAAGGGTTTAAATTGTGGATTTAATTTCATAGTTGCGTTAACCAAAGGATAAGGCAAGGAATATATCCTGTATAGCTCGAATGTCTTACGGACATCTACTAGTGGTAGTTTCACTACTATAATCAACCGCTGATTCTCAAACACGGCACTACTGGACAAGTACTTGTAATATTTCCACACTTCTGTTCTTTCATCGAAGGGCAACTTTAAATGAGCAGGTAGGTGCATTTTAAATCTGCTAAAACGTTGTGTAACATTTTTACTTCAATCACACTAGGCGCTAACTGTCGTGCTATCAATGAGTTAAATTGTGTGTGTAGATGTTCAATGTAAAATCTTGCTTGATTAGTCATTTGATCGACCTCATGAACTAATAGCTGTAATTTATGATGTAACTGTGTATAAAATTCCGGGAAAGCGAGTCGCATGGACACGGCCTTGTAAATGTCAGTTATCCGGGCAGACAGGATCCTTAATGATGTTATTATGTGACTAATTGAGTGTCTGTTCTGTTGTACCTGTTTACGTGTAAGATTCATTATTGTAAAACCTTTTTTAACCAGATGTTGTAGCGTTTGTTGATTTTTTGAAAGAATGTCAATATTATGGTTAATTGTGTCTAAGTCTGAGGAACTAGTGGTGCCAAATAGAAATGACAGGGTGTCGCTTATAAATGACAATAAAGCTTATCTGTCTCTGTGGTGCAATTGTTTGTAGCCACCAAACTGTTTGAGTTGCAACTCATACTTTTGTATCACAGAATTTATGTCACGAACTAGTCCCTGAAACAAGTCATCAAATCCTGAATGTAATAATTGTTTGGCCCACCTACCATGATTTATTTGTTTCCCGAAAATCTGCTTTTGGGTGGTTTCTACTACTGGGGCTGGCATAGTCCATGATTTAGTTATATCTTTAATGTTGCCTGGAACCTCGTGAAATACTTTCCTTACACCTTCTATGCTCCTACCTACATGTTGTAAATATGTCTCAAAAAGTCCCAAATCAATATAGAAACCTATTGTCCAGTCAAAATTCACTAAACTAATTTCTTTTTCCTTGTGGAAAACCATGTTATGTTTCACTATAAAATCCCTAGATTTAGTTTCATTACTGCTTGCCAACGCCGTTGTCAGGACTATTATTATGAGTTTTAACATCATCCTTCTCCTGCAATGAGAGAAAGAAAGGTTTCCTTCAGTTCCCATTCCACTATTTTCTATCTCTATTTCGATTGGCGGCTGAATTTTACTACTATTTCTATTTTAACTGTATTACTCCTACTCTACTTCACTTAACACTGATGAATGTATTTAATTCTCTTAAACTTCTATTACTTAATCTTTAAAACTTCTGATTCTTTACTTACTTGCACGCTTCCGTGTTTGGTGCAGTTTAGTAGGGCCCTAAACCTTACCAACACTAGTTAGTAAATTATCCTACAATTTACTACAACGTTTTTAACACAGGGTTAAATTATCGTTTAGTTGTACACCCACAATCATCAAGTAAACAAGATCTCCCACTGTTGATTATCAGTGACATGTCAGTATCATGCAGTATTTTATTTACTTTTAAGGAGTCATGTTTACTTGTGGAAGCCTACTCTCTTCCACAATTCAGCTACTACACAATCGATTGTAGTGCTCCAAGGACAGCATTTATAATTGCAATCCTATTGATTTTCTCTGTTTTACTTTTCTCCACACTTTGTCTCTTAATTATCTCAGTTGAAGTATTAGATTGACTTTTACCTTTAATTATCTCAGCTAGAGTAATGGATTGATTTTCATCTTTATTTTCACCTGTACTCATTGTAGCACTTAGAGAAATTTCTAAATTGTCATTTGGTTCTTTAATTTGATCCATTTCTTGCTGTTCTATTTCATTTATTTGATTATCGTTATCAGAAGAACTGTCTATACTCATACTTTCAGAGGTTAACTCTTCAACTTCCACTTCTATATCTTTTAACTGATTTTCGCGTATTCGCTTATGCAATTCTGTCAAGGGGATATCATCTTCAGATGAGGAATTTTCTCTTGCACACCTGTATCTGTGAGCTATTCTGTTTAAGGGTATATCCTCTGGATCCGTAGCCAAATCGGATTCACTACCTTCTGGGGGCACAACATATCTTTGTTGTCGTAATGCCTGATTTAACGAACCCTTTTTGGGGATTTCCCAATCTAAATTTGCTTTTCTGATGTTTTCAGCATGACATTTAGTAGTTTTGCCAGTTATCTGATCTCTGAGTCTGAAACTAACTGGCCCAGTTTTCTCAATAATTATGTAGTATTGTTTCCATTTATTTTGTAATTGACTGCGCCTCTGATTATCTTTATAATAAACTGGGTCACCAACTTCATAGTTAATTTCCTTGCAATTTTTATCGGCATATTTCTTTTGTTTATTTTTCGCTTTTTTCAAATTTTGATGTACCAGTCGAAAAGCTTGATGTTGTTCTTGAAGTGCCACCTTATGAAATTCTTCTCCCAAATATTTACGATGTGGTTGTAATAAATTATCCAATGGTAAGACAACATCCCTATTATACAACAAATAAAAGGGGGAATATTTGGTTGATTCATTTGGATGAAACCAAATAGTGGCCAATGTTTGATTTGAGTGCAAGTCCCAAGTTTGTAATTGATCTTGACTCAACTTTGCCAATACATCATGTAAAGTTCGGTGGAACCTTTCGACCTTAGCATTTGACTGTGGGTGATAAAATGACGTCACAGCGTGACTTACATTTAATTTTATTAACACTTCCTGTATGATGTGATTTACATTCTCAGTGCCATTATCAGTCAATATTTGTAAGGGTGCACCAAATCTCAGGAATATTTCCTCCAATAACAATTGGGCTATTGTGTCTGCCTTTTTATCAGGGGTGGCAAAGCTTTCAGGCCATCCACTATAGATATCTATAAAACTGACTATGTATTTATTTCCACTCAGCATTGTAGGATACGGTCCACTGACATCTAAACCTACTTTTGCAAATGGGTACGGTGGAATGTCTGTTAATTGCAATGGTGGCTTTACCTTGTGTAAATTTCTAGCCTTACAAGTAATACACTGTTCACAATATTTATTAATATCCTTATACAAGTTTTTCCAATAATATTTGCACACCAAAGATGCAAATATTTTATCTGTGCCTCAATGTCCAGCATCATCATGGTATTGTTTTAACACTTCCGATTTTAGGTGTTTTGGAATATACATTCTCAATGCGGGATCATCATTTGAATTACTAATGTAATATAGAATTCCTTTTATCATTATATTTCTACTACTAACCGCTGGTGGTGGGTTGTTGCTTTCATATAACTTAATTATTTCTTTAATTTCATCATCTTTTTGTTGTTCAACTGTCATGTCAAATGGTTCAAAAGTTACCACTTCCAGTGGCTCAGGATTTTGTGGTTCAATCTCACACTCAAATAAATCTTGGGGTCTAAAGTTATTCATATTTAATACTCCTATCTCATAGGTTTTATCTGAAATGTCTACATCTAGGTCTTCAGTAGGGTTCTCTGAATTTTCTAATTTATGTGGTAACTGAGACAACAAATCTGCACAGGTATTTTTGGTACCTTTTATATATTCAATTTTACAATTATACCCCGTTATGTTCAATGCCCAAGTCTGAATTTTCCTATTATTCGTTGGTGAGTTAAGCATGTATTTCAAAGGCTGATGGTCAGTCTTAATTGTAAATTTTGCTCCATTTAAGTAATGATTCAATTTTTGCAGTGAATAATGGATTGCATAACACTCTTTCTCAATGGTAGATCAACGACACCAGGTGTCACTTAACTTGTGGGACAGAAAATAAATTGGTTTCTCATTTTTGACTCCATACAGAACCTCTTCTTGGTTTACCTCACAAGGCTGGGTAAGACAAGCTCCTATACAGGTGTCACTAGCATCTGTATATAATATATATTCTTTATTTAAATCAGGGTATTCCAAGCATGGCATTACTGTTAAACTTTCTTTTAAATATTCAAAAGCTCTTTGACACTCTTCTGCCCACTTATATTTTGCATATTTTCATGTCAACTCAATAATCGGTTTTGCAATCTTGCTAAAGTTTGGTAGAAACCTTCTATAATAACTTGTCATTCCCAGAAAGCTCTGTACTCCTTTTACGGTAGTTGGGGGTTCTAGTGACCTAATTATTTCAACTTTTTGCATATCCAATTTAATTCCTCATTCATATACTATAAAACCTAAATAATTTGTTTCCCTCTGAAAGAAGAAGCACTTCTTCAACTTTAATTTTCGATTATGCTTTCTTAATTTTTAAAACACCCTTTCCAGGTGTTCAAGATGATCTTGTTCAGTCTTTGAGAAGATGAAAATGTCATCTAAATATGCTAGGGTAAAGTCCTCACAGTCCTGCAGGACTACAGACATTAATTCCTAAAATATGGAGGGCGCATTTTGCAATCCGAACCCCATCACATTATGCTCAAACAAACCTCTGTGACAGGTAAATGCTGTCTTTTCTTTGTCTTCAGGGGCCACAGCAATTTGCCAATATCCGGACTTCAGATCTAGCACCAAAAAGTAAACTGATCCAGTCAATAAACTCAAGGGGTCATCTATCGCTGGAAGAGGCCAACTAACATCGCATCTATGGCAGTATCCATAATTTTTCGTTTCATTAAAGGAACTCTATAAGGTTTCAGTTTAATTGGTTCATGACCCTGTGTATCTATTCTCATTTGTACTACATCAGTGCTTCCTAACTGTGCATCTGTTGCAGCAAATAAATCTCTATTATTTCTAATTATCATTTCCACTTCAGTTTTCTTATCTGCCGGGGCATGTATTTCATCATAGTTTATCTTATTAGTTGAAAAATTGTTTCTCACTACTTCATTGACAGTCTTCACACTTGAATCAATTACAGGTGGACACTCTAGCTAGTACACAACCTCGTCTTATTTTATAATGTTTATCTGTGCTATTAAAGAAATCATGACCGGCACTACTCGGTCACTATTGTTTACAATTGTATTTGCTATCATTAATCCTGCCTGTTCACTAACATATCCTGTTTCTATAGGATTTACTTCTAATAAATCTGATTCATACAGTCTTTTGCCACCTACTATTATCGCTGTACACTCAATACATGTCTGAGGTTTAATTACAAGTTGATTCTTGCTCCTTACTAGCGATGATATGTGGATATCTGGCACTAATGGAATTAGTTCATTCTTAAGTCGAAAACATTCTAAATCATAATAGATTCTAACTCCATTTTTTGCTAACCAATCAATACTGAGAGTCAGATTGTGTTCAATATCGACAACCCTAAACTCATGAGTTAACCATATGTTTTTAATCTGAAAGCTCAGTTGGACCACTCCTTTGACATCAAGGAGAGTGCCTCCAACCCCTTTTAAGGACAAGGACTTTTTAACAAGCCTTGGTTTATCCTTCAAATTTTTATACAGCTGGTAACTAATTTAGCTATATTGTGTGCCAGTATCCACCAAACCTCTCAATCTCTGTTTATCTACTTTTAAAACTATGGAAGTCGGAATTGGTGTTCCATTTACATTTAACTCTTTTACTTCCTGTTTCCCTTTAATCTTACTACTATTTATACGATCACTTTGTTTACTCTCGAGAGAGAGCTGTTACTTTGTTTACTAATTTTCTGTACACTTTCATCTACTATTTTATCTACATATACTTTGTTTTTCTTTGAAACTCTATTTATTCTTTTAACACTCTTATTGTGAATGTTCCATGTTCCGGGCTTCAACACAGAATGTTTTAGTTTCCTTGTTTCGTATTTTCCTGTTTTGGCAATCAGCAATTCCGGACGATATGGCCTACTTGTCTACAGTTGTAGCATGTTACTCTGCCATAATCCAGCCTCGGCTGACCTACAACATGTACATTGCTTCGGGCTTTGAATGGCCTTCCATGGCCTTTACCAAAATTTCCAAATTTCAGTCCCGTTTCAGGGCCCAAACCACACCCATGACCCTGTGGTTGTCGATAATGGTCGACTTCCATCTGTTCATGAGGGGGATTCTGGTGATGATAGAATTCCTTGTCTCTAAAGTCATGGCCACTCATTTCAAATCTCTTTTTGACATTTTCCTCTTTCATGGCGCTTGTTGCGGCGGACTCTAAGTCTGCGGGTTCTACATGAAGCAATCGCATTCTGATGGTGGGGTCTCTCAAGCCATCGATAAAAAAATTAACCAATTATTTCTGAACGGAAGGGGTAAATATGTCAGACTCGAATGCATCCTCTGCCAGATCTAGTAACTTCACCTGATAGATCTGAACACTATCATTCTGCTGTTGTTTGATTGTTCTTAACATTGACAAGGCATACTGGGGTTCAGTAACGTCACTGAATCTAGTTTTCATTTCTTTCCTGAGACATTCCCAAGAAATGTCAGGTTTGATTGTCAGTCTTCTCTGGATGTAGTCCGCTATGACTCCACCTGACCTGTGTAATGCCATAAATACTAATTCATTCACATCATTACCCATGGACCTAGCATGTCACTCTATTTGTTTAATCTAGTCTTTAAACTGCTTAGGGTCCCCTATAAACTTATCTACTGTGTTGGCCAAAGTTTGGGCACTCACAGCAGCTACTTTCTTTTTTGTTGAATCAGCTTGATTTGCTACACTTCCTTTTAAAATATCGATTTGTTGTGGCATTGCATTTATAGGGTTAAGTGGGTCACCCTGATTTTGTTGTTGGGCCAGTATCTGTTGCTGTGCTTGTTGTTGGGTGAGTAATTGTTGTTGTTCTTGTTGTAACAATTGCTGTTGTGCTTGATCCAACTGTTGTTGGTGTTGTACATTCTGGATCTCATTGACTAAATCACCGTACTCATCCATTTTAATTTATGTAAATTTTACTACAGCCTATTTAGAATTAATTTCTCTTTAATTTCTTTAGTGGGGGGTTTGCCTTCTAGGGGAATGGTATATTTAGGAATAGGTCTAACTTTTACGTCACAATGTACTATCGATTTGTCTTCTTTATTTACTCTTATGTGTCATTCAAATAGTAAATCGCAACAATTACAAACTGTCACAATGTTTATAGTTTGTATGTATTTAATGTAGCATGAATTTGAGTTGCTGGGCTCAATTCTCAGTGGAAGTGGAATCATTAGGTTTAACGTTTTTAATTACTTGCATCAACGTTTTCTCGGGATTTTCAATTTCTTCGTCAGTGAAAGGGTACTTAAATGTCTGGGTCATAGTGCCAATGTCAATGATAGATTTTTTTCTCCCTGTTGTGTACTGAAATTCTCAATTGAATTGGCAGACAACAAGACGAAAGTTTGCTGACTAATACAGTCTTTTTTATATATACCAAATTAGTCTGGAATTCTAAATATTTTGGTCTCACAATATCACAAAATTCCACAAAGGTTACAGCCAAAGGGTCATCAGATGTACATGAAAATATTTTGGGCTCAGTGTTGCACATTAATTGTAGTTTCAGTCAATTTACTTATTTTGCCAAATACCAATGTAAAATTTGTCACCAACCAACTCTAGCTATTCATCAAAAGAATAAATTACACTAACCTGGTGCTGTAGATGGTTGTTGATCTGTCTGTCAATGTGGACTGAAATCCTGTGAGCGGCACCAATAAAATGCCGTGTAACACTACGGATCGTGAGGTCACCTCAGGTGGGCAGCATGCCTGGCCGTTGTGAAACCAGACAACTGGATGTGCAAGAGTTACTGTGTTTGAAAACCTCATTCGATAGGGCCATGGCTCCCTACCAAAGTAGTACCGGTTCTCTCCTGTTCTTGATTGCCTAGATTATGGAGGGACTCCTCTCCCCTGTGGTCTCACCCAGTCTGCTGTCCACTGATCTCCTTTTCCAATGGCTGCACATCGCTTTAGGGTTGGGAGCAGGTTCTTTGCAACTTCAGTCAACTGACAACTCTGAATCAGTATGGTGGTTATAATTTTAATAAGTCTAAACAAAAAAGAAAACTGGCCTCTTTTAGTGCTCTCTCTCACTCTCAAAGTCTAAGTGCTACTGCGGTGCTCTAGATGGAGGATACACCGGGTGCTGGATGGAAAAAGCACTCACGGGTGTTCGATAGAAAAGCACTGCTGGATTCGTGGCAAACATCGACTTATATCACAAACAGCCAGCCCACACCTACTGTGGACTTTGTCTATGATGTCAATCATGTGCGTCACGATCCAAACAGTGTGGGTTGAAAGTTTCTCAAATGTTCTTTACAGAAACTGCCAATCCACAGTAACATCACAAGGAGACCATGTGAAGTTACCTTACTTCTGTGTCGAGCTGTACCAGCAGCCCACACAGTATTTCACAATAATATTTCTAATATTTGCTTTATCATAGTGACTCTGCAGAATGTTGACTGCCATCCTTTTGTGCTTTGTCACGAAAGTACTTACGCCTTCAATTACTTAGATTATTTCACAAAACGTTTGTAATCGTTTGTAGTCTAACAGCATCCGATTATAGATCCGATGTCCAGGTGTGTATGACACTTCCTAATTACTTCTATGATCGTGAGAAAGATACATCAATATTTCAATCATAATTAAAACCCTGTTTCCATCAGAATGAAATATTAATTCCACCAGAATAAAATATGAAGTCTCATTACTTTTCTCTGTATGTTAACACTCAGTGAGGCTTGATGAAAATAAAACATAAATGCTTAAGCGACACACGCTTAACCCTTCCTGATGACTCAGTCCACATTGACTCTGTTGCACTGGTAGAAAGTAGTAGTTGCAGAGACACATATTTTGAAAGGCGCGTCAACATTTCTAGGCTGACTCGAGACATGGTGTATTTATTTACTTATTTATTTCGAAGCCATGGTCACATCGTGTCAGACAGTTTTATGGGTGGAGTAAGCCGGAGAGAACCACCAAGCAACGTTGAGCAACTTCCAGACTCCCTAACTACACACAAGCAGGGTTAGCATTGGCTGAAGAGAAGTGCGCCCTCGGCGTACATGGCGCCACCATGCCCAAGGACACAATGCAGTAACCCCTGGCGCGGATTGAACCGTGGATCTTTCGGTCCAAACTGTTACCACTGACCCATCTCTCTCTAAAATATCATCGAATCAAAATACCTTCTATTCGTCGTGAAGTTGTAAATCTTTTCAATTTAGTGTTGCATTGAGTCCTCAGTATTGGTAGTGACCGGGGGAGAGGTATGGAAGGTTTTGGGCGAGCTAAAAACCAATTTAACCCTTTGATACTTTTGTACGTCTTATAACGTACGAAACCAAACAGCACGTTGATACTTTGTGATCATTTGTTTTGTAATTATTTTTCGATTTTTTAAAGTTTTAACCTCAAATTCCTATTTTCTCCTGTATAATGCTCAGTGACAACCGTTGAGCCAAATGTTATCGCAGCTTAAAATACTAATATAATCCTGCTGTCAAGAACCCACAATCAGGACTTTCAAAAAATGAGGATACCGGAGCAAAAGCCAACACGCTCCTTACTTATATTTCATATTCAGTCAAACACAAATAATATTTTGTTTATATAAATTTGTTTTATTACAAATTATTGGAGAGTGCCTCTGGGCACTCTCCAATAATTTGTAATGAAACAAGTTTTGAATAATAAATTTAGACCACCAAAAATAATCTAGCCCTCAATCAGATAATCACTAATGTGAAAAATATCTTGTTATTGGTACTTTCTGACATTTGACGTTGCATTTTGAAAAATGCTGAAGAAACTGAATTCCCAGTGACGTTTGGACTTCAGGATAATTACAGTCTCAAAGGGTTAATAGTGTACAGAAAATACTCTTGGTGAGCTGCAGTTGTACTCAAAACGAAATAATCATTTCATGAAAAGGAAATAAATAAGTTAGTACATTGGGTGATGGAGGATGCAATCATGTAAGAAAATGCTGCGTTCCGTCGATTTTTCCCCATGAATAATTGTTCACCTCCATTACTTACAATCAGACTCAGGAATATTAGGCCTTTGAAACAAACGTTTTCATTTTTTCCAAGCTTTCATTTTATCATAGTCGTACAGGAAATTTTTTAAGAAGGCGGCTGGAAGATTTTTTCCGGCATCATTGAGGCACGTGGAACCGGGGGTGGGAGAGCGGGGGCTGGCAGCTTTCTACCGTAGACCCGAAGCCAACCATTTTTAAAAATCCAACATAGAGGAGTGGGTGGGTGGGTTGGTGGGTGGGAGGGTGTCTGCGGGCGGGCGGGCATTGGGCGGATGTACGGAATTTTGTGCGCCGAAGACATACCCGAGGTCTCCAACACAGAGATGGGTGTGTGTATGGTAGGGGGTGTCACCCTCCCGTTGGTGGGGATTGGGAGCCTCCCTAGGGAAACTGATTTAAATCCGAGGCTCTGAGAACAATTCTATAGCCTCCGGGTGTCTCATTTGTGACTTGTCCAGCTGCTGGTTTTAGTCAATAACGTTAACAATATAATGCTTGACATCTCAGTATCTGAAGTTGTTTGCTTTCGTGTCAAACAACTTCAGCAATTAATTTCCGACAAAATGTGAAAAGTTCTGACAGATATATCTATCGGCGGTGGCGGCGGCGGCGGCGGCGGCGGCGGCGGCTACTCGCACCCCCCCCCCCCCCCCACCCCCGTACCCCAAGCAGCATTGGGGCATGCTCTCGCGTAAAATGTTTTAAAAATAACTGTTACGCCTGTGTATCCAAAGTCACCAGACGCCTTTTCACTCTGATAAGACTAGTCCAACCTAGCACTCAAAGTCTGTAATATAATTTTCTGGTGTGGCACGTCCGGTGAGACGTACCACGCCAAAAAAATTATAATACGGACTTTGGTTCCAAGTTTGGTGTTACCCCCTTATATGAAGACAATAGACTGGGTGTTTGAAAGTACAGGAAGGTCAATGAAGCTTGGCTCAAAATATTATGAAAATTGCCAGAAAAAAATTGATTTTGTCCGACATCGCAGCTCCCACCCCCGGGCCGCCATGGCCGTACACCTATGTATCTTATAATGTCGTTCTCTGTTTTCCATTTCTACTTTTGTTGGCCATTTATAGTCAATCGGTATCGGCCAACAATCAGAATGTTTTTAGGAGGGGAGGTACGACAAGCCATGTAGGGCAGGGGGGGGGGGGGGCACCATGGACATTCCGCCACTTCAATTTTGTGCGATAAACCACTCTATGTTACTAGCTAAGTGTGCATAATTTGCAATGAAAAAGTTGCGAGGCGGTGTAATCTGGCCCTGCTTACCGCTACAAATACTTAATAAATAATATTTCGAAATATTATTTTGTTATTTCGAAATAATATTTCGTTAAAGCTAAATAATATTTCGTTAAAACGAAATAAAATTTCGTTAAAACGAAATAATATTTCGAAATAACGAAATAATATTTCGTTAAAACGAAATACTATTTTGATATTTTGAAATATTATTTCGTAATTTCGAAATATTATTTCGTTAAAACGAAATAAAATAAGAGTGAACCGGACTCCATAGGATACAGATAAATATCAGCATCTCCAGGAGGCGACATGGTATATTTGGCCGTTTCCAGTTGCTTCCCAGAAAGACAGCAAAACAAAAATGGAGAGTGAAAGGTGGTTAAATCTAGATAGATGAAAATAGAAGTATCTTTTTTTGGGGGGGGGGGGGGGGGGTTAAGATATATACAGATTATCATGATAATGTGCATGTCCTGTGATTTGTATCAGATTCGAGGTGGTGTCTAGAATGGGATCTCAACGAGCCAGCTTTGCCGGCAAGTTGCGATCCCATTTTTGGACACCACCGAGAATCTGATGCAAATCACAGGACATGCACATTATCATGATAATTCATTTATCTAACAATTCTGTCACATAAACAGATTAATTCTTAACCCTTTACCCAACCTAACGGCAAACCAGCCAACGGATATTCTCAAAAATCGCCAATTAATTTTCATTATTTTTTCATTTTTTGTCTCAAAAACGTAAGTTATGACCCCTCATTGGAACGAGCTCGTCGAGCTCGTTCCAATGAGTAGTCATAACCTGTGTTTTTGAGACAAAAAATGAAAAAATTAGTTACTCAAGAATGTTTTTTTGCAAGTGTCGTCTGCTTTTCATGTTAGGCAAAGGGTTAAATTATTTTTAAACATTATTGGGACATAATGTTCGGTCGATCACTGAAACGCACATAGAATGTATCCATGCGCCTGTTATGATAGCCCGTAGCGCTACCGGAAACGAGTCGTCTATGTGATATGGAATCAGAATGAGTCGTCTATATGATACGGAATCGGAACACATTATGTGATACGTACCGTTTCTCGGGGTTTTCAGGCCAAAATCTATATGATTGTTAGATAAAATATAGGACACAAGTGACAAGCTATTGCTTTGAGTTTCGCCACCTCTGGTTATAGCAGGAGTGAAAACTTCATTCCACGAGTGTCTTGGAGGAAGTTCGCTCTACACATGCTCAACATGTATATCGCCCCGTGACAGGGATGTGGCGACAGAGTGGGTGTGTGTGTGTGGGGGGGGGGGAGGGGGGTCTCACCCCCCCCCCCCCAGCTAGGAGTATTTTTTTTCAATAGTTGGAAATTCCGAGGTCAAAAATCAAATAGTTGGAAATTCAGTAAATTAACATTGTTCATGAAAAATATTAAAATTCCAACTAATGATGAGAAATTTTGATCTTTTATTTCCAACTGGAAACTTGAGTTTCAAATTTCCTACTCTAAAATTGACATAGCCTCAAAATTTCGACTCTGACATCAATCCGGTAAATTTTCTGACCCAGACACATTATAGATGATGCTTTTTCCGTTTCAGGACTAGTGAAAATTTTCAGAAGGGTTCATAACCCTTTACCAAACGCAGACGATTTCAAAATTCATTATTTTAAATATCATTTTTTTTAATTTTTTTAAAAAAAATTTCAACAAAACCATATCATGTGGCCCCTCTTTGGAACGATCTCGACGAGCTCGTTCCAAAGAGGGGTCACATGATATGGATTTGTTGAAATTGTTCGAAAAATAATATTTTTTCAACAGCTGTATTTGCATATTACGTGGTCGGATGCGGGTGATTCGTTGGGTAAAGGGTTAAAAGATATCACCCAGCGCTGCAGTGCAACCACCTATCGAAACCACTCACAGTTGGAATTTACACCGGCGCCCCCCCCCCCCCCGCCTCCCCCCCCCCCCCCAGCTGAAACCCTCTAGCCACATCCCTGCCCCTTGAATCCGACAAGGAGCTATCTGTAATGCTGAAGCGCCTTGCTGCACTCAATGGACGATAAAAAACCCATTTCCCTGATATTTCGATTTTCAGTTTTCCTCGCAAGCACTGGCAAACTAGTAAAACTTTGGAAGTCTATTTGACGGTTGTGACTCGCGTCCCCTCTCCCCGTTCGTTTTTAGCTGTTCAAAAAACAATCTCTTGTTTCACATTTCGCGCAGGCACCACGTGTATATTTTAACGGTATCGCACAGAATATAATTAATTTTACTTACTTGCATTCCGTGCAAAGAGGAGGGAGTGCCCAGCAAAATGTCTGATGACATTTGCGTGTATATGCTGTGTAGGTTTGAGGTGTGTACTCAATCTTTCTGCAATATAAAATATCTATATTGGAAATCTTAATGAGTGGATATAGAAACTATTTCACTAGTGGGGATGAAACATGGTATTTTAACGCCATGGCCCCCATATTTTGTATTAAATATCTTGGTTTCGATTCAACATTTGAATGAGAGTTGAACAAGAGTTGAACTATAACAAACTTGAACTGTTATCAGTCATTGTTCAGTGAACTCAATACATCATTTTCTTATCTAACAATCGTTCACGTTTTGTTTAATCCCTTAAACACCAATGGTATCGTCCAGGTCTATTCAATAACAGCAATTTATAATTTGGGGGAAGATTCAGGGGGGGGGGGGGGGGCACTAACAATTTGCAAGACGTGACGTCCTATTTTTTATTCGACTCCTTTTTACACCCACCCACCCACTACGTGCAAATTTTCTACTACCGTTCTCAGACACCCACCCCCCTCTCCCATTAAAATCCAAAATAAACTTATAAATTTAGTAGACACAGCTGTCTTTAGGGGGTTTCATAATGTTCCTAAACTAGTACCGCCAATTTAAACCTCTGTGGGCTGCTGTGGGCCCCAATCTACAAATGACAAGCTGTTCATTATCAGGCTTGGTCAGAGCAGGTGTACATATACGGGAACAAATTTTCATTTAAATTGTTCCCAAAATACTGTCTGCACATTTTCTACATTTCGAACAAGACACCCACCCCCTACTAACGTGTGACATTTTCCCAGATTAAGCCCAATATTCTCACATATAAAGCCTCCTGGTGTTGTATTTATGTTAAGAGTGTGATGTACAACATCATCTTTAAGGTTTGAAACACAAATGATGGTATATATTAGCTGATATATATGATATATTTTGAAAAAATTCAAAAAATTGCACAAGTTGGAAATGCACATTTTTGGCGCACTCAAGAGACCCACCCACCCCCACGTCACGTCTTGCAATTTTTGGTGCCCCCCCCCCCCCCTCCCCCTGGTAGATCTATCAATATCTTCAACGTGACGCCTTGGGTCTACACGTCACGTGTATTCCCGTTCCTTTATAAGTACTATATTCCCGTTCCTTTATAAGTAACACTTTGAGAGGCTGAGTTTCTCAGCCTCTCAAAGGGTTACTTATAAAGGGACGGGAATATACCAGAGAAGGTGTCCGTTAGAAACCCCAACTTACCAAATCCCACTAACGTAATCAACTGTGAATCCAAAATTGAGTCCCTTCCTATGATCTCTCTGTGGTCTCTCTTCGGGTATAGAATTTCCTTTTTTCCGGGGGCGCAGTGGCGTTGCGGTAACCGGTTCTCGTCAGATCACCGAAGTTAAGCAACGTCGAGCCCGGTTAATCCTCGGATGGGTGACCGTCTTAGCGATCGATTCGCACTCCCGCACTGTCCTTGGGCAAGGCACTTAACCCCAATTGTCCACATGGGGGCACGATGACGCCGAGTACTAAGGCGTACTTTACGTCGATGGTGCGCATGTCTTCAACCAATCTAACCCTGCCTGTGCCGCAGTGCGGAGTTACGATGCTGGGGAGCTGACAGCTGCTCGTCGTTACTCGGTGGTTCTTTCCGGGTACTCCGGCTTCCTCCACCCGTAAAACTGTCACGGTCATGATTAGCCATTCGTGCATAAGTATGTGACCTTAAACACCAATAAATAAATAAATAAATATATTTCCTTTTTCCAGATACATCGAATAGCTGTAATAGCAGCCAATCGAATTGTGTCACTTTTGTATAAAAAGTATCATTTGACTCGATCAAATGAGCCTACGTCTAGTCACTCGAATCGAATGATTTCTCTCCTACGATTCTTAAACTCTCTCTCTTTGGCATTCAGCTGTAGTCGAAGCAAATCATTCCAGAACACGACCATATTCAAAGACATCGGAATACCTAGAGTTGTCTTGGGGACACAGTCTAGAATGATCTAATTGCATGGCTTCTCAACAATCTTCATTTCATTCGACCAGAAAGGAATCTGAGAGTCAGAAAAGAGGAGAACTGTATTCAGACAGAGAGGGGCCGAGGCCTAGCTGGAAACTGATCACTGATTTAGTCGGTTGCGTAGAAAACAACAGATAATTGCTTAAAGTGTGTCATGAGTCAGTCCTCACATTTTGTGAACACGATAACTTTCAACGCTTCCGTAATAACTTGAACAAATGTAAGAGGATTTTCGCGAAGTATTCTGTAGACATACATTGTGTCAAGTTCGAAATTCATCAAATTTCCTCAGTGTTTGTATGAGTTACTCCCCTTTTTGTTGAAGCCTGCGTTTCTCTGATAATGTCTGTGAACGTGATAACTTGAACAAATGTACGGTAATTGAATTGTTGCGAAACGTGCTATAGACATACATTGTGTCAAGCTCGATATTCACCAAATGTCCTCAGCTTTTGTTTGAGTTACACATTTCTGCCGTTAATGTACTTTTGGTCAAAAAAATTTCTTGTAGGCATTTATATACAGTACGTGGAGAGTGTATTATCACTAAATCACCCGCAGAGTGGAGATTCCACCCGAGCAATAATTGCAAATTTGTTGCAAATCATAACCAGCACCAGCAAAGTTTCATCCAATGGACCTCCGGGTTAAACCCGGAGGTCCATTGGCTGAAACATTGCTTGTGTTTTTTGTCGATATATACAAAATTTGAAAGTTATAGCTTGGGTGATAACTCCACTCCGCGGGTGATTTAGTTCAATCCACTCTCCACGTACTGTACAACTTATTTCAAACTGCATTGTGCTGAATGTGACGAAAACGTATTACTACTTTTTTCTGTTACATTTTAGGCATAAGTCGTGTGTTTTACTTAGACAAAGAGACAAAAGAAATCTACACAGGTATACTACCCCTCCCCGCCCCCTCCCCGGTGTGCAGTGCTTGTCGGCCGCAGGAAGATCGCAGTGAAAGAATGATTGGGCGTTCTTTTGTTCATTCGTCCGTTCAATTCATCCATCATTCTAGCTTTCTATAAATCCGTGCAACCATATGCCCATGAATGTTATTTTCCTATCTCTCATAAATCCATTAAATCCATTACAAGTCTGCGAGACTTTTGTCGGAACATTTTCAACTCGTCCGGAAACGTTGAGGTGGTTTGTTGGGTAAAACTTTGCAAAATGAAAGGGCAATTATTGATTTTTTGGATAAAACATATTTTAGGTTGAATGTACGATAACTAAGCAAATATTGGTACCAAAACCATAGAAATTTGGTAACCCAGCCTAAAATCTATCAGAACATTTTATTGGTCTGTCCAGGCCTGGCATTCTTAAAAATGCAGGAGGGCTAAAAATCGCTGTCCTCACATGGCCGAGGGGGCGATTAGCTCTCCTCAAGCTTATAAAAGCTAAAAGTGGCAAAATGAATTTGTACTATTAATGAATTCTGCCTAGTAGGCTTTGTACATTGTATTTGGTGCTGCTAACCAGGTTGTCTCTGTGGGACGGCTACACTGCCCCTCCCACACCTCCGGGCCTTGGTAAGGCCCGGAAGTGTGGGAGGCGCAGTGTGGCCATATTGTAGAGACCACTAACATATCAGAGATCTGAAAACCTGTGGATTTTAGGAATAAACTGTTGTGGTAATCATTATTTTCTAAGGCTAGGAGGGCTATTTTTCGCCCTCCTAAATTTTTTTAAGGCGAGCAGTAGGCGAGCGAATAAATCGCTCTCCTGAAAACGCCAGGCCTGTCTGTCGAAAAGTTCGAACCCGCGCTACGTCATTTGGAAAGTTTTGAGTTTGCGTCTTCACTAGCGAAAAGGCTATCTTATTTTCGATACCTAACGCGTTGTGGGTGCAAAAGGCGTAGACATTTTATTTCCCAATGACAAATCTATTGGAAAAATATTATTGGTGTATCCGAAAATTGTGACCCCCAACCAGACTCGGGAGATAGTGGTTCCACGGGGAGATATTCCACAATGTTCCCCTCAAGCTTGGTCATCGTCATTTTTATTGTTCTGAAGCCTAGATTCTTACCCAATAGCGTATTATATATTCAAATTATAATTAGAGCTGTAGGTTTTTAAATTTCTTGTTCGGTTTCGGTTTTGGTTTTTCAGGTGGAGTAAAACCTCGGTTCCGTTCGGTTTTCGGTTTGTTCATGAGGCCAAATAAAATTCAATAAAACTCATTCTTTTGTCCGGAGTCATAAAAATGGCAGTGAAATTGAGTGAAACTCAATGAATGCCCTAAATAAGCTATAATACATGAAGAATCAGGAACTTCAATATAATAATTACCTAAATATACAGAACTTTTATTGTGCTTGGCCATTTTTCGAGGTCTGACACCTACATGTAACTTGAAGAAAGCTGCAAACACAACCAAACTGAAATGTCGGAAATTCACAGAATGTAGCCTTCCCAGAGTAGTGAGAGTACCCAGACACTGCCATTGGCAGTGTCTGGGTACTCTCACTACTATGGGATGGCTACATTCTGTTAATTTCTGCAGCAAGAGAGTATTTAATAAAAAACGAAAAACCTTAGTTTACATAATGTCGACGATTTCGGTTTCGGTTTTTAAAAAAAACTAAAAACCTCGGTTCGGTTTCGGTTAACCTACAGCTCTAATTAGAATTGGTTTTACATTTTAAGTAATTCATTCAGTTAACAATTATTTGATTTAAGATGCGTGGAGGGTATAAATGCAATGTCACCTAAACAGTTACAAAACAGTCGGTACCTCTAAGTCGCTCGTTTCCATCGGTATCTTCTCAACCACAACGGGTAACATTCCGTTAGAATTAATGGTGTCCGACAGTGTGACACGAAATGACAAACAGGAGCAAAGAATTCTATTGTTTTATCTTGTGGTATAATAATGTAAGCTATACAAAGATGGATATTTCTAATTTTTCTTAGTTTTAATGTATCAGATGGTTTACATAATTATAATTTGTTTACATTTCAAGTGTTGTGTTTAATTTCTAATTGTCCACAGTCACGGTCGGTCAGACATGTATAATGAACAAATTATACACTACTCAAAGTTTGCTAAGCACCAAGTATATCCAACTACCTGTTTTACGTTTTAGTTGAAATAATGTAATGAAGTGTGTATATATTTTTTATTCAATTATATCTTTAATGATTTAAGTACAGAAATTAAGATTTTGTTTGTGTTTGCCATTATTTGTTAGCTTTTGAATACGATAACCATGGAAAATGGATATTATTGGTAAAAGAGGAATTTTTTTCAAATTTGCCAAAAAGTTGACGGGGCGAACTGGTATGGGTTCAATATTGAGTATGAGACCCATTACTGTTAATTACAGCTTCACAATGCCTTCTCATGCTCCCAATCAGGTTCCTGGTGATCCTTTGTGGGATGTTGTTCCATTCTTGGACCAGCATGGCACCAAGCTCCTGGACACTGAAATTGCAAGCTGCAACTCATTCCAGACATGTTTGATTGGATTGAGGTCAGGGGATCTTTCTGGCCAGTCCATACGCTTAGTCCCCTCCCTCTGTCGGTACTCTCCAACAGCATGGGCAACATGAGGACGGGCATTATCGTCCATCAGAATGAATCTATCACCCACTGCACCTGCATACAATCTGACGTGGTCATCAAGGATCTCATCAATATACCGCTGTGCAGTCAATGTACCACGTTCAAGAACACAGAGCTCTGTACGTCCATACCTGCTGATGCCGCCCCAGACCATGATTGACCCTCCACCACAGCGGTCATGCTCAGCAATATTGGTTGCATGGAATCGCTGTCCTGGTCTTCTCCATACCCTAGAATGCTTATATGTGTGGTCTAGACAGTACCTTGACTCATCTGAAAAAAGGACAGGTCGCCAATCTTCTCTGGTCCATCCAACGTGGTCCATGACCCATTCATATTGTGCCACGCGGTGGTTCTGGGACAGCGGAATGCGAATACATTGTCTTCTCGGTCGGGGACCACCTTCGTACACCTTGATAGTCTGCGTCGAAACATTTACCCCGGATGCATTCTGAAGGTCACTGCAAGGCTGGTTGCTGTGACAAAGCGGTTCCTGTGGGCCTGAGTGATCAAAAACCGGTCTTCAGCTGCTGATGTTGCCCTGTCTCTGCCACCACCAATCCGTCTTACTGGTGGGCCATACCGCTGAAATCTTGCCCAGGCTCTGATGATCACCGTATGGTGAAGTACCAAGGGCTTCACCAACATGACGATGGTTAGCTCCTTGCTCCACCATCCATACAGACCGCCACATTTCTACTTCAGACAAATGTCTTCTTACATTTGCATTTGCCATATTCAATCATTAAATCAGAAGGGTTTGTGTTGAAATGAAGATTGAATACCCTACACATGTCATGTATATGTAGACAGTACACGGAAGCATCATGAAAATCAAGGGGTACATGCTTTCCATGACTGTCACGAAAAATCTGCCTGTCAAGAGAGCTAATGTAAACACTGGGGACCATCTCAATACATTCCTCAGTCCTATCCACCAAAAATATCGCAAATATGTCACAAGCAAATTTCACAACGACGAGTCAAGTATTTGGTGCTTAGCAAACTTTGAGTAGTATATAAAAACACTCCATCAATATGCGCTGTTATTATCCGTCTTGATGACGACACCAGATCGGTCAAATGTAAACGTCTTGTTTGATTTGGCTGAACTCATGTCGTCAAACCAGGCGAGTAGCCAGGATTCTATAATAGGCAGTGCCTTAGCCGGGGTTTGTGTGTGTGTGGGAGGGGGAGTGGGGGGGCAAAAATTTTATTATTTGAAAGGCAATTATGTGGGGGTTCGGGGTCCTACGCTAATCCTAACTAGGATCCTCCGGTCCTGGTCCCCTCCTCCCACTTCCCTAAAGGGAAGTGGGAAGACCGGGCAAGACCAGATGGTCCCAGTTAGGATTAGTCAGCTTCCGAGAAAATTTTGCAAAATTTAGTGCTCTAAGGGGGAATCTGAGGCATTTGTAGCGTGTGCTCCCTGATATACTAGAAACCATTTTTAGGCACTATTTATGCAAGGGCGGATCCAGAGGGGGGGGGGGGGGGACTAGGGGAACTAGTCCCCCCTCCCCGAGCCCACTAAAAAAAGTCATGCTCTTATTCCACACAATCTTGTCCTATAACGCCCCTCCTTAACAAAATAAGAGACATGGTCCTCTTTTAGAATTCGCAGAATATCGGTTATTTATAGAACTGACGACAGTCACGTCTGCAAGTATCCACTGTCAGCAAAATCGATAGTCGAAAGCGGGACGCAATGAAGTGAAGTATAAAAGAATATTTTGTCGCCACAAGGCCGAAGAAATGGTATGTTCCTGGTATCATTATTTTTACATCGCATACCCCAAATTTGAAGTTAATGTTAATGGGGAGCCCATATTTCCAATCGCGTATTTTTCCCAGTTCTAATTTTACTGAGGGCTTCTGGCATTTGCCGGGTCAACTCAACTGGCCATTCGCCCGCATCTGCGAATGACCAGTTGAGTTGACCGGTCGAGTTCTCATTGTGGCACACCGCAGTGCCTACAACAATCTTTAAACTTATTATACCCCCACTTTCTGAAAAAGTGGGGTATACTGGATTGCATCTGTCCGTCGATGGATCGGTCGTTCGGTGGGTCGGTACGTCGGTCAGATGTCCATCGTGAATGACCAGAAGCAGTATGTGACAGCGTATGTGATGTATGGTTTGATAATTTTAAATTTTACAACGAAAAATGTGTGTTTTGAATTTCCTTTCATCATATTCAATTGGAGGCCAGAATGCATTTAGAGGGGCAGCGAACATTTCAGGGGGCCAAGCTGCCCGCCCGTAGCTACGCAACTGCATCAAACAGACGACCCAGATCAATTTACTTTTGAAATAATCTGTACATGCGAGCGGAGACTAGAATAAAACAAGAAAATCAGTAAAACTGATGGATGCTCCCCGACAGTCGACTTGGTTAACAACAAGTATATTCGTAAAATTGTGGTCCCCCGCAATGGAAAATCATTTGGCACATGTCATTGAACTGCAAGGACCGTAACTCTTGTGAAAAATATGCGGGCAACTTTTTATAACATGCAGGAGCGGCTGGTCACAAGGATCCCTTATACCAAATTTTATTGAAACCCATCCACTACACGCTAAAAACTAAACTGTTAAAAACTACACTTGAAGTGCTGTATTTAACACTTACTAAGTGCTGAACTAGCACTTTGTTCAAGTGTAGATATCCCAGAACTTGACAGGTGTTACAAAAATACCACTTGACAAGTGTAATGTCGCGATACTTAAAAGGAAACAACGCAGATGACGCGGATCAGGCTCGAACTCTCGAGCCTGATCCGCGTCATCTGCGTTGTGTCCTTTTAATTATGTACCCACCAAGCGCAAATCAAATTATGGACGATTCTGGAAGAACCACCAATGCTAGACACATGGGAAGTGTCATCCATTCAAGTTTCAGATGTCTGACGATTGTAATGTCTAAGTGCTTAAAGCATTGCACTTTGAGTGTTAAACTCAAACCCTAAGAGTTAGAATGGGTTTAACACCTTGAAAGTGTCAGTTTTAACACTTGAGTTTTTAGTGTGTAACTGCTGAGATATCACTGTGGACGGACGGACGGACGGACGGACGGACGGCAAGACGGACGTACGGACAAAGCAGCTTTTTTATAACGGGCATGAGCCGTTGTCACAGGGATCCCATTTACCAAATTTCATTGAATTCCATCCCCGGACCGGTAAGCTATCTCCACAGACGGGACAAAATCATGAAAAATTGACAAAGTAAGGTCTGTAACTCTGGTGAAAAATATGCAGGCAATTTTTTATAACTTGTGCAAGAGTGGTTTGTCGCAAGGATCCCTCATACCAAATTTCATTGAAATCGATATCGCTGAGATATCGCTGCGGACGGACAAACGGGCGGACGGACAAAACGGCGACTACATGTATATGCTCCCCTGAAATTTTTCGAGGAGCATAAATGATTGTCTTATAATCTAGACTGCAGAAAGCGGCATTTCACTTTTCTTATCGTTTAAAATTTGTCTTGCACCCCCCACCCCCACCCCCACCCATTGGCGCCGTTTGCCGTTTGGCTGCATTATGATTCTCTCACCCACCCTGAAACGTTCGCAAACGGTACACAATTATCGGCCAGACCCTCGTGGAATTCAAAATTATTATTCAACATTAATATTAAATGTTTACTTACGAAACTCTCGTCGGACAAACATGCGGCTCACCCAGACTCAGGGTGAGAACTTCAAGACCGTTTAGGAAGAAACAAAATGATAAAGCCGCAAAGACCTTGTACATTGTTCAAGTTGTTTCGCCCTGAAATTCAAAGATTGAATAAATGTATACTGTTGACCAAGGAAAATTGTGTTAGTTTATTCATTCTACGAGAATTTTCGTGAAATTGCATCCATGGCGGGGGAGGTCTGGAAAGAAATTGCAGGCACAAGGCCCATTTTTCCCGCTCCAAAGGGGCCCACCCATTCCTTTTGTGCAAAAAAATTAATATTTTTTCCTCTCCAAAAATGGGACACCTCCCGCCACCCCCATTCATCAGTTATGATACACCCGACCCCTGCACAAGACCGACACATCAGAACGTCTCACTTGCGGGATCGCTTCCTTCTGGCGACGAGGACAGCGGCAATTACTCCTGGTAGAACTAACAATAGAATCAGTACACAAACTGTCCGCAAGAGACTCGCTGAACACGACATCCGCAGTAGGCGTTCATCCCACGGACCAATCCTTACCCAACGCGAGCAACTGTCAGCTCCCCAACATACTAACTCCACACAAGCAGAGTTAGAATTGGTTGAGGACAGGTGCACCATCGACATAATAGTGATGTGATGTTGCCCCAAAATGAAAAAAAATCACACGGATGTCCGTGGTGCTGGGGTTAACAAGCCATAACCGAACAGAGCTATTCACAGAATTAATCTTGTCATTTAGAAGTTATTATTTCTCCAACCTAAACCTTAAATCACAGCTTATGCCCTTCATTGGAACGAGCGCGTTGAGCACGTTCCAGAGAGCTAAATTTTTCAGTCAGAAAATGATTTTTTTTAGTTGTTTGAGAACTGTTTTGCCAATGTTGTCTGCTCTTCGGTTTAGATATATGGATGACGTGTGGAACTCCACTCCGCAGGTGATTTCATTATAATTTAATCATTTGCCCTGCCTCTGCGTTTGATTGGTTGAAAGCATACAGCGTGAAAGTCGTCAAAATCGTATAAACCAAATCTCGTCATGATTTGGAATGTCACTACACGTTCGCACATCCGACCCAACTTTGAAGACTACGGAAGCCCCGACTACTCAATCCAATTGTCACCGTGAGGGCGTGACGGTAGACTGATAGGTGGATAACAAGCTTGTAAACAAAGATCAATGATCGATTTTTCATCGCCTCCAGTCAGCGAGAATATAATGATAATTTCTCGGGAACAATTGAATTTAATAAAATATACCGAAGTGGGAGACGAATGAAAGATCATACATCCAAACATGATTTTGGGGAACTTGAAAGAATGTTTTTAATGATATTGTTACGCGCTAAATATCTGTCGTCTGCGATCGAAAATCAAAACAACAAACAATTTGACAATGATTGAAGTGACCTGTTTGTGGTACACTTTCCTGAGTTTGACTGTTGTCTTATGCGAAAATTAAAAGCTTTTCGTTCACGTACACATAGTTTTTATATTTTAATATTACAGCCGGATTAAATTATAAGAAATAACTGTTGTTTTCCTTCGGTTTATGCGATATAAACTGAAAATTTTCAGCACAAGCTTAATCATAACTCGCTACGCGAGTTATGAAGCTTGTGCTGAAAATTTTCGGTTTATATCGCATAAACCGAAGAAAAACAACAGTTATTTCTTAATTAAACCACTTTCCGCGAATTAGGTGTTGGTAAGAAGGCCTAATATGATTAAAAAAATGTCGCACTTATCAAAATATCTGACGAAAAGACCAATCTCTAGTGCAGTTTGAAAATCCCAACCCATCCACAACACAATACTCCTTTATCTCCCCCCCCCCCCCCCTTTATCTACGCCACTGGAGTTGAGTACCTACCCTTTGTTCGGGTCTCCTGGTAGTCCGAGAGAGGCAGACAAGCCGGCGTTAGCGGTGGCTATTCGTTCAATGGTCAAGCCAGATGCCCATTTTGACTGCAACTCTGTCAAATATGTTTTAGACGGCGGAATTCTGTTGCATTGGCTCCCATGTAGTACTGAAATGGTTAACCGGATAATCGGTTTGAAACCAGTTAGCTACCTAACCGATTAGAAAAACGTCAACTGGTTTTCCGAAATATCGATAGTTATCGTCATTCCACGTTCAAAACGTAGGAAATCTGCCGCTTCTACTTTGTGATAGATTACACATCGAAGCCGCATTGTGGATATTGAGAAATAATCGACTTTGGCGTTCAAGACTTCGTTAATGATCGGCAGTTTCCGTGAGTAATGGGTAATCGCAGAAACTATTCCATAGTGTGTATACAAACGAACGTTGTCGAGTACTCAACAACGTTCGTTTGTATACACACTACGGAATAATTTGAGAATACTGCTTTCCAATTCCTATAGTTTTGATCTCATATTCGGTGAAAATAATGGCCACGGATAACCGGATATTATCCGGTTATAGCTCTCGGTTAGTCGGTTACGAAAATGAGCCAACCGTTTCAGCCCTACTCTCATGGGCTAGGAGCAAAACCTTTGGACGAATTTGTGAGGCATATGTGGACATATGAGGGCAACTGTGGTGTTTGTTGGCTACACACGTGGTGCATCAACTAACGATTATACAAATTCCAGACAAATTGGATCGATGGGTTCTGTGGAGATCATCATCGACTCCCAAAACTTTCTGAATGTTATGAAAGAAGCGTGTCTCGCTAATATTAAAAACAAGCATTCGTCACATTGCTCAGCGGATATTCATTTTTATTATTGGTGTTCAAGGTCACATACTTATGCACAATGGGTCATCGTGACCATGACAGTTTTACGGGTGGAGGAAGCCTGAGTACCCGGAGAGAACCACCGAGCATCGACGAGCAACTGTCAGCTCCTTAAGCTCAGTGGATATATACTCGCCCAAAAAAGAAAGTGTGCATTGCAGAAATTGATCAAACTCCAAAAAAATAATTTCGTAGGTGTAAAGAGTGTTAACCTGTTCATGAATAAGTCATATTGAACACAAAAACAGCTTTCCCCGTTAAAATTGCATTAACGTTAAATGACGTGCTGCACGTTTGTGAAAAGGCATGTTTTGCACGTGGAGAGTCTGAAAATTCATTCATCAGTGTGAATCCTTGGGTATTTAAACACTAAAGTAAGGCCTTCCTATCGTTCACATTCAAACTTGCGCTGCTGTTAAAACGACTCCACATTAGCATGACAAGATTGACTATGAATCAACGTCTCCTTGCCCTGGGTATGATTAGAGCTGGCAGAACACACAGAGAGGTTGCCCAGCATTTGAACTGCCACCGTAACACTGTAGACAGGCTAGTCCATCGACATGCACAACATGATGACGTTCGAGACCGACCCCGCTCCGGGAGACCCCGAGTTACCACCCCTGCACAAGATCGGTATATCCGTATCGTCCATCTCCGGAACCGGCAACAAACGGCAACGACGACAGCCAGGAACATCCCTAACCTGAGACGGATACATCCTCAAACAGTAATCAACCGCCTGAGAGAATACGGGTTACGTCCTCGAAGACCTGCAATTCGTCTGATTTTGACGTTATGTCATCGTCGTGCTCGACTGCAGTGGTGTAGAGTAGGGTTAGGGTTAGGGTTAGCCTAACCTAACCCTACCCTAACCCTAAACTAACCCTAACCTAACCTAACCTAACCCTAACCTAACCCTACCTAACCTAACCCTAACCCTACCTAACCTAACCCTAACCCTACCTAACCCTACCCTAACCCACTTTCATGCTAACTTATTCGCTTCCATGAAGCGTATATGCACAGCAGTAATCGATGCATACGGAGGTCATACCAGATATTGAGTGTGTGACGTTTGTATTGGACCCTTAGTGTCTTTGACTCTCCATGGCATCATGAGTATTTGCCGTGGCGTAATGAAATTTCTCGTGTTGATCACAAATTGATTCATCTGTGATTAAGTAAAATTTCCATGAATGAAAATGATATATATCTTTTTTTAGTGTTATGTTTTAGCATGCACACTTTCTTTTTTGGGAGAGTATATATATCTTAAGCAGTGCGGAATAAGTACCACACGTGCCAATGGTGACACAGATGTATCCAGAGTTCGAACTGCGATTAACATGGCAAGACAAGCACCCATGAGTCTCATAGGAAATGATTCTGATCTTCCTACCCTCCTATACAACCATGACATATTTACTTTGTTCTTCTTTGAGCTAGACCTCGATGCTGACGATGCAGGATATATTCTGCATAGAGGTCTAGCTCAAAGAAGAAAAAAGGTATCTAGAATATACAGGAAACAAAAGAGAGTTTCGGTGTCGACATGTGCGCACGCATTCTTTTTCTAATTGCTTTTACTGGTTGTGATACTTCATCAGGTATTTTTGGTGTCGGCAAGCTACTGCTATCAAACTATTTAGATCCAGCCCACACCCTAGAGCTGCCGTTGAGTTATTTTGTAAACGTCCGTGTGATGCGAATAAAGAAGAAATAATCTAAGCTGGTGAGTCTGCATTCATTTGTCTTTAAATGTGTGGCGACTGATAACTTGAAAAGTTTGGGTGGGTCCATCTTCAGAGATAACGTATCCAAATCAATGTCTGCTGTCGATCCCAAAACACTCCCACCTACTAAGAGATCCCCAAATATGCGAATGGTAAGGTAAAGATTCGCTGATAGCCACAGGCTGGGGATGGTCTATGAAGGAAAACGTTCTGCTTACTTTGAAAACAGACCCGTAGCACCTGAAAATTGTTCACTGTAACTGCAAAACTGGTTGTAAGTTGGCACAGTGCAGTTGCAAAAAGGTCGGCATATAATGTACAACGATGTGTGGGTCGTGTAGAGTACGAGCTGCGGCAGTGCGCAGCAGCCAATAGTAGACGAAGACTGAAAGTTTGGCGTTGTCTGTTTTGATTTATTCTATTTGTGATTTTCTTGATGGGAGAGAAATAGGCCTATCTCCATTCTCTGGGTTAACAAAATGAGGTGGCTGTAAACATAGTGCGTCTGGATGCATCCGAATACATTGTTTTGGTGGCGTTTTTTTTTTTTTTTTGGTTTAGAAAGTAGTCTATAGTTTCCCTATCCATCCGCCCTAAAGATCCCAACGATTGGGGGATGTAATTCGGAGGTGATCATTTTGACCTTGTTTTGTTCGGTTTCTGGTTTCATATTCCGAGCAGTGGACATACAGTTAAAACTAGAAGTCCTGGCGCGAACCGTGCGCTTATCTAGGCTTAATTGCGTGTAGGAATTGCGCGCAATTGCCATATCGAGTGACATCCAAAGTACCGCAGGTTCTCCTGGTTATTCATAGCAAATGCAGGTAATGTTTCTGCCAATGGACCTGGAGGTCCATTGGCTGAAACATTGCTTGTCCACAGGTCGTATGTACAGATTTTGATAGCCTTACTATGGTCATAATGCGTAGATTAACGTGTAGATCAACGTGCTATTTGTGCGCATTTCATGACAGGACTTCTAGTTTTTACTGTACTGATATGTTGACATCTGATTCCTATTATTGTAACATGCATGGTAGTTATTTGCATTCTTCTGTTCATTTCAAGAACAACAGAATATTTGGACTTGTGTGACCTTCATATGTCGCTGTTGGATATAAAAGTGAGATTTGGTGGATGTTTAAGGTTGACATAAACCTCAATATGAATATGCACACTGAGCAGTCATCTCGTACACAAAGAAGCCGTTTCGCTCGCAGAGCATCGTAGCGCATTGACCTTTGTTTGATTCATTTGCAATCTAAACGAACCTTATAAAATTTGTAACTGTGGATGTTCCACACGAGTGTTGTGGACACAGTGGACACAATGGACTCAGTCTGTTTAAGGATAGCCACTCTCTTTGACAATATAGCATATTTTGTCATATACATACAAATCAAGTCTATATATCAGAAAAAAAAACACACAAAAATATGAAAAAAAATCGATTTTTTCGAATTTTCGCCGACGTTTTGTCAGCCATCCTGAATTCAGATGAACAGTTCCAATGTCAAATGTATCTCTGGTTATCGTAGAACATAGTGCTGCACGGTATATCGATAAACCGAAAAATACCGGTATTCAAACCAATATCGATTGAATACCGATGTAATTACAAAAATATCGGTTTATCGTCAATATTTGTTTACCCACAATTTAATTTTCAAGATGTCTTGAGTTTTTTAACTGTAGCCCCGAATCAATAATATTATCCCTTTATCCAAGGAATCGTAATATACAAATTCAGCAGTTGAAAAAATAATTTTCAAAAATTTCAACAAAACTATATCTTGGGACCCCTCAATGGAACGAGCTCTTTGATAAAATCTTTGGGGAAAATGTGATAAATTAATTTTGAAAATAATAAATTTTGATATCGTCTGCGTTGAGTAAAGGTGTTTCGAACCGCATCATCAAGGCGTGCTAATTCGTTCCGACTGTGATGCCTCGAGTCTCGATTGTGATACTTGTGTTCATATATCTGAACAGTTTTCGATATACCGGTATAGCGCGGTATTTTTTTGAATACCGATACCGGTATTCAGTTTTAGATATCGTGCAGCCCTAGTAGAACATATATCCATTGTAATGCAGCCCATCTTCTAACGATTCATTTATGCATGATGTCGTCAAATCTCACAATCGGCGTCCACTTTGAACGCCATCTTAATTTTTTTTAAAAACGCGCGCGAGTTCGAGCTCGGTTTTTTCTCTGTTCTTGGGGAAGGTTCGTAGATTCGACAAAGGTTAAAACCAATTCTGTACAATTTCTTTTCTAGGTTAGCCAATTTTAATCGTATTTTGACTGGACTATAATGATATGTACCAAATACCAAAAGATTCCGCCTGAAAGTCTTTCAAGAATATTCCCATACATCAGCCTCGGGATTTGATTTGAACAAACTTGAATCTCACCGCACGAAGGTTGTCAATACTACATTACAAACGAATCTGACTCGTGGGTGTGAAGAAGATTTTTCATTAGTCTGCCCTTACATTGCACTAAGTTAAAAGTTGCGATCCTACAGGGAGTCCAAATATGACCCAATGACCTTGATTTCAAAACACCTGAAATATGAACCGCCTAAGGTTGCTACACATCAAATATCAAAAGATTCTGACTGGTGGATCTGAAGAAGTTTTTAAAGGCATTTATCGAACTAAGTTAAAATTCAGATTGCCACAGAGAGCCTAAATATGAACCCAGGGACTTGATTTGAACAAATTGGAAACTGAACCCACTAAATTTACTGCAAAATAAATATCAACAGATTCTGACTGGTAGATTTGAAGAAGGTATTTTTATAGAATATTCCTCATATTGCACTAAGTTAAAATGTCGGGTCGCACAAGGAGCTCCAATATGACCCCCGGGGACTTGATTTGATTCCAACTGAATCTGAACCTCCTAAAGACACAACATATCAAATATCAATATCAATACATTCTGACTGGTAGATCATAAGATGATGTTTAAATAGAGAGTAATCGCTTGACTGGACTGGTTACATGAAATAATTCATGAGAGGTGGGGGTCGTTGTACAAACACGAGTGCGCGTTTTACAGTATAGTCCCTCGCCTCGAATGAATTATTGCACGTAACCAGTCCAGTCAAGCGATTACTCTGTTTATTACTTTTCATTATTAATACTAATTATATTAGTTAACCCTTTTCCTAACGTAGCGACCAAAACCGGCCAGCGCTATTCTCAAAAATCGCCAATTAACTTTCATTATTTTTTCATTTTTTGTCTCTAAAGCATAGGTTATGACCCCCTCATTGGAACAAGCACTAGTAGATTTGAAGAAGAAGATTTTGAAATAATGTTCCTCATATTGCACTATGTTAAAGTTCGAGTTTCCATGGGAAACCCAAATATGACTCCAGGGACTTGATTTGAACAAACGTGAATCTGACCCCATCCATGGATGCTCTATATCAATCATCAAATGATTCTGAATAGTTGCTCTGAATAAGAAGATTTTGAAAAAAAATATTTCGTCATATTGGACTCAGTTAGAATTATGGTTCCCATAGAGTGTCCATATATGTCCCCAGGGAAATGATTTGAAAAAACTTGAATCTCACCCCACTAAGAATGTTACATACAGTACGTGGAGAGTGTATTATCACTAAATCACCCGCAGAGTAGAGATTCCACCCAAGCAATAATTGCAAATTTGTTGCAAAGCATAACAAGTACAAGCAAAGTTCCAGCCAATGGACCTCCGGGTTATGCCCGGAGGTCCATTGGTTGAAACATTGCTTGTGTTTTCAGAATTTGAAAGTGATACTTTGGGTGATAACTCCACTCACCGGGTGATTTCGTTGCAATCCACTCTCCACGTACTGTACCAAATATTAAAATATTCTGACCGATGGGTCTGAAGAGGACGATTTTTAAATAATATTCCTCATATTACACTAAGCTAAAATTCGAGCTCCCACAAGGAGCCCAAATATGATTTCAGAGACTTGCTTTGAACAAACTTCAAGCTGATCCATAAGGAAGCAGCATACAAAATATCAAGAGATTTTGACTGGCGGATCTGAAGAAGAAGATTTTTAAATACATTTCCTCATATTGCACCAAGCTAAAATTCAGGTTCCCATAGGGAGCACAAATTTTAACCTAAGGATTAGTTTTGAACACATGTGGACAGAAACTGTATGCCCCACCAACAAGCGAAATCGTAGCATCACCCGGAGACGTAGCTAAGGGTTTCCTATTGGGAGGGGAATGGGCATACGTATTTGAGGGTGCCAGGTCGATATACGCCACAGGCATATCCGAAGGTCGTAGGCCTGAGGTGCGAGTTGTCCTGCTATTGGTGGAGGTTCGGGGCCCCCGAACCCCCGCCAATGGGAGGATTTTACTCCCACCTCAGGTCTACGGTATCCCCACGCCAATTGAAAAGCCAATGCACCGAGACTGAATTCGATACCCTCAGGTGCGTTAATTTCCCATTTTGAGGAGGGGGCACTGTAATTTTTAGGGGGAGGGCATTGCGCCTTTCCCGCTAGGCTGCGCCACTGGGATCACCAGATCGGTCCGAATTATTATGGGCAATTACTAATATACATGAAAAAAATCACCTTGAAGCGAGCGAATTCCATAATGCGATCACCAACGAACTAATATTTCCTGTAGTTTTGGAGTTGGAGGTGAGGGTGGGTGGAATCGATCAAAAACGTGTTCGTCTCTAGGATGTATCGCAGCGGGAAATTTATTGCTAATGAACATCTGTCGAAGGTGCCAATAATTAATTTTACTGACAGGTTCCTTTGGAGCACGTAAACAGCGAGGGAAAAGGTCGAAAGGGGCGATTATTGCAGAACATCTAAGGATGATGTATACAAGTATCAAAAGATTCTGATTAGTAGTTCTGGAGAAGATTTTTTAATTTTTTTTAAAAAAAAAGTGGAGTGATAACAGAATTATGCCCCTTTTGGAGCCCCTTTTTGGCGTGGCAATATTATGTGAAAGAACGTAAACTGACATATGATAAGGAACATGCATATCAAATTTGGGTCGACCCAGTGGTTTATGAGGAAAAGTCGATAATGTAAAGTGTGGTTTGTGAGAAGTCGATAATGTTAGGTTCACGTCGGAAAGACGTGTAACCCGTCACACACGAATTTCAAGATACTTAACGACTCCGATGGATCAACCAAAGCTCCCGATTGAAGCTGTCACTAAAACTCGCATAAAGCTACAAATAATGAAAAGACGGGTTCTCAACTGCCCTTAGCTGTAACATTCACGGACCCATACTCTTAGGTCACCTGTCTAATTATGTTCGGAATTCGACGCTGTTTACTCTTTTGTCATGGAAATTTGCGCGCAGACGACCGTTGAAACATACACAGTCCCAAAAATGTTTTGGGTTTTTTTTTGTTTCATTCAAAAAAATGGGTTTTTTTGTTTTTTTTTTGTTCTGTTTTTTAGGGGGTGGGGGGTGGCGGGAAGACAGCCCTAGTGGATATGCCATCTCCCGTTAGTGCAATCATGTATTTGAGATTAATGTACGTTGCTGACCTTGTTTGTATTTGTAGCATGTTGTACTACGAAATCATTCATTCATTCATTCATACACAGAACGACACGCGTTTGTGAATGGGTTAATCGATATGGCACGAGCGCCAGAGAGGAAGGTCAAACTAGAAGCCGCAGGCCTCAAATTTTATCCTTCACCGATGACACAAGTGCCATATAGATTAAACCATTCACATGCGTGTATCGTTCTGAGTTTTACACGCCTTCTCGTTTATAAAAAAAAACGATTATTAGAAGGACACAGAACAATTCATTTAACAGCTTTCAACAAAAAGAACACATTTTATCTCCAACAAAACTTGCGAGGGGAACCCGTGTTACTATATCGTCCCCTGAATTGCAATGTATTCTATGTGCCCGGCACCGGCACAAAGAACACATGGGGACACAGGGGACGATTTATAGTTATCGTTAGTGATTCAGATTGTAAATGCGGTGCCCGATTTGTAGAACATTCCAGTGAAATTTCGCTTCTATTTAAAAATAGTCCGTCAACGATTTTCATTTTCCGCATGGTTCAATGTTGCTGTAGAAGGGGATTGTAAACAACATGCGTGTTATAAAATGTGATGCCTCTTCACTCACATGTGTAGTATACCCATGTTCTTTCTGCTCCAGCTATTGGTGTATTCACAAAAATATAGCTGTGGTTAGTCTTCGTTCATACTGATATTGCCTTCGAAGATTCGCTCAAATCACCTCTCGATTGAGAAACATTTCATGCGTTGGTTCAAAGAAATGATTGTTTACCGTAGATTCGCCTTTTCGACCAGGGCTGGGAGCAGTTAACGTTTCAAGCGTTAACGTGTTAAATTATTTCAACAAAGTTAAAAAATTTTTAACTAAGTTATTAACATTTAACTTTGAAGTTTGTTAGGGTGCACCAGGAATGATTTTGTACTCATCGTGACTCATCTAATGTATCTGTATAGGGCATCTATTTTTTCGTCTCACTCAGTTAACTGAAACTGTGCCGCATTGTCGAGAGAACTATATTGAACATTTGAATCCAGGCGGCCGCTTTCCCGGCCAGGAACATGACACTTCATAACGCCATTATATTATAGGTCGGCTGTTCAGTGAACCTGCGAGGTAGACCAATCAGTATTTTCAACGTGCAGCCCCAAGGCTGCAAGTTGAAAATATTGATTGTTCCACCCCAAATAATGAATATGGACTCTTCTAATTGCTGCCACTGAACTGGGATGGGAGATACCACTGGAGTTAAAAGGGTTAATAGTGTACGTAAGTAAGGTAAGTTCAATCAGATCCAAGATCAAATCAGCAAAAATGGCCGGAATTGGTCTGTTATACTACAATTTTGGTCATTTTAACATTTAACGTCATTTAACACGTTAACGCAGAAATATTTAACACGTTAACGCAGAAATATTTAACACGTTGACGTGTTAAGGGAAATTTTAACTCCTCCCAGCCCTGTTTTCGACCAGCTGAAATATCCCAGACGATTTCATCTAAACATGGACTACAGACTATTAAATGGCTAGACTGGTCTCCTGCCAACGTCGAATTCCTTACGGTAATATACTGATTATTTGAGAGCTTGGCACCGAGCCTCGGAACAAATTGAACAAATTAAATTGGCCACATTCTGCATACCGTAGGCATTGAAGCTCGCCTTCTGTTCAACAGATTTGACAGACGATCCAATGGGGGATAAACGCAATTAAAATATCGTGAAAGAAACATTTAAAGAATATTGTGAACCCAGAAAAAAAACCTTAATTTTACATAGCACACTGTATTTTCCAGGGCTGGGAGGAGTTAAAATTTCCCTTAACACGTTAACGTGTTAAATATTTCTGCCTTAACGTGTTAAATGACGTTAAATGTTAAAATGAACAAAATTGTAGTATAACAGACCAATTCCGACCATTTTTGCTGATTTGATCTTGAATCTGATTGAACTTACCTTACTTACGTACACTATTAACCCTTTTAACTCCAATGGTATCTCCCATCCCAGTTCAATGGCAGCAATTAGAAGATTTCATATTCATTATTTGGGGTAGACAAATCAATATTTTCAACGTGCAGCCTTGGGGCTGCACGTTGAAAATACTGATTGGTCTACCTCGCAGGTTCACTGAACAGCCGACCTATAATATAATGTCGTTATGAAGTGTCATGTTCCTGGTCGGGAAAGCGGCCGCCTGGATTCAGATGGTCAATATAGTTCTCTCGACAATGCGGCACAGTTTCAGTTTACTGAGTGAGACGAAAACATAGATGCCTTATACAGATACATTAGATGAGTCACGATGAGTACAAAATCATTCCTGGTGCACCCTAACAAACTTCAAAGTTAAATGTTAATAACTTAGTTAAAAAATTTTTGAAACGTTAACTGCTCCCAGTCCTGGTATTTTCCCGTTAAATCAGGGGTTATATGAAGCAATTGGCAGTTAAGCAAAGGATTTAAGAAACAAATCAAAATAGAATCAGTTTCAACATTGCGCTTCTGGGGAAGTCAGGGACCAAATCGTGTGAGGCATTCACGCCGCAAACTTCAGTCGCAAAAAAATAAAAGCAACACAACTGAAATTTCTCAAACACACTGAAGATCAATCAGTCGCTTCGGTGCGTAAGTCCCCAAGAAAATCCTTAAAATATGAGGCCAAGACAAAAGCGTTCACCTAACAATAGTTGTTTTAGTTAGGGATTTAATTAATATCTTTAGCTAGTTAACACTTCAGAGGAATAAAGTTATTTAATTATTTATAATTCTGTTGTTCATACCAGATGATTTTCTTCTAGTACTGGGATGCTACCACAGAAATAATGCTCAGATTTCCACTAAAGCAAAACAAGGGAGTACAAATATTAACCTTGGAACTTAACTAGAACAAACTTGAGTATGAGGCCTTCCCTTCCACCATCAGGAAGCGGTATACCATATATGAAAGCATTCTGACTGGTGGATCTGAAGAAGAAGATTTTTAAAGAAATTTCCTCGTATTGCACGAAGTTAAAAGTTAAAATTCGGGCTACCAGAGGAAGCCGAAATATAAACCATGGGAAAGGATTTGAACAAACTTGAATATAACCCCACAAGAGATGGTGTATACCAGATAGGAAAGGATTCTGGCCGGTGAATCTAAAGAAGATTTTAAAGAAATTCCCTCGCATTAAACTAAACTAAAATTCGGGTTCCCATAGGGAGCCCATGTATTAAGCCCGGGACCCGATTTGAACAAAGTTGAATCTGAGCCCGACCCCCCCCCCTCCCCCCCCCCCCCCCACACACACACACACACAGCCATAGAGATGCTGTATACCAAATATGAAGGGATTCTGACTGGTGATTCTGAAGAAGAAGATTTCTAAAGAAATTCCCTCATATTGCACTCAGTTAAAATTCGGGAGCCCAAATATTAACCCAGGCACTCGATTTGAACAAACTTGAATCTGAATCCCTAAGAGATGTTGTATACCAAATAAGAAAGCATTCTAACTGGTGAATTTGAAGATGATTTTTAAATAAATTTCCTCGTATTGCACTAAGGTAAAATTCGGGCTCAAATAGGGAACCCAAATATTCACCCAGCCACTCGATTTGAACAAACGTGAATCTGCCCCCACCTCGCACCCCAAGAGATGTTGTATACCAAATATGAAAGCATTCTAAGTTTTCTAACTGGTGGATCTGAAGAGGATTTTTAAAGAACTTTCTTCATATTGCATTAAGTTAAAATTCGGCCCCCTATGGGAAACCCAAATATTAACCCATGAATTCCATTTGAACAAATTTGAATCAGACCCACCTATTGTATACCAAATATGAAAGGATTCTAACTGGTGGATCTGGAGATGATTTTTAAAGAAATGTCCCCATACTGCACCAGGTTAAAGTTTGGGCTCCAAGAGAGAGCCCAAATATTAACACCGAAACCCGATTTCTACAAACTTATATCTGGTACCCCTAGAAATGATGTATACCAAATATGAAAGCATTCTTACTGGTGGGTCTGCAGAAGATCTTTAAAGAAATTTACTCATATTGCACTAATTAGTAAAGAATCTTGAATCCCCCCCCCCCCCCATCCCCCCTCCCGAAATGTTGTTTTATATACCAAATATGAAAGCAGTCTGACTGGTCGGGTCTGAAAAAGAAGATTTTAAAGAACTCCCCTCTTATTGCATTAAGTTAAACTTTTGGCTCCAACAGAGAGCCGAAAAATTAACCTCGGGACGCGATTTGAACTAACTTGTATCTGAGCCCCCTAGAGATGTTGTATACCAAATATGAACGCATTCTGACTGGTAGACCTGAAGAAGATTTTTAAAGAACTTTCCTCATCTTGCACTCAGTTAAAATTCGGGATGCCATGGGGAACACTAATGTTAACTCATGTACTTGATTTGAATAATCTTGAATCTGACACCTCCTTAGATATTGTATACCTAATATGAAAGCATTCTGACTGGCGGATCTGAAGAAGTACATTTTTACAGAAATTTCTTCATATTGCACTGAGTTAAAATTCGGGCTACCACGGGGAGTCCAAATATTAATCCAGGCACTCGATTTGCACAAAGGTGAATCCGACCACCCTGGAGATGTATACCAAATATGAAAGCATTCTGACTGGTGGATCTGAAGAAATTTTTAAAGCAACTTTCTCATATTGCACTAAGTTAAAAATGTGGGCTACACATTTTTACTGGTGGACCTGAAGTAGATTTTTAAGGCTATCAGAGGGAGTCGAAATATTAACACAGGGACCCAATTTGAACAAATTTGAATCTGACCACCAACCTGAGATGTTGTATACCAAATATGAAAGAATTCTGAGTGATGAGTCCGAAGAAAATTTTAAAAGAAATTCCATCAAATTGCACTGAATAAAAATTCGGGCTCAAACAGAGTGCCCAAATACTAACCCAGGGACCCGATGCTAACAAACTTGAATCTGCCCCCCCCCCCCCCCCCCCAACCCCCGAGATGTTGTATACCAAATACGAAAACAATCTAAGTGGTAAATCCGAAGAAGATTTTAAAAGAAATTTCCTCATAGTGCACTAAATTAAAATTTGAGCTCCAACAGAGAGCCCAAATACTAACCCAGGGACCCGATTTGAACAAACTTGAATCTGAAATCTGCCCCCCCCCCCCCCCTCCCCTAGAGATGCATACCAAATACGAAAGCCTTCTGACTGGTGGATCTGAAGATGTTTAAATATTGTTCCCCACATTGCCCTAAGTTAGAAATTCGGGCTCCAGTATTGAGCCCTAATATGAACTAAGGGGCTTCTTTTTAACAAACCTGTATCTGAACCCCTATGGATGTTGAATGCAAATATCAAAAGATGCTGATCAGTGGTTCCGGAGAAATTTTTTTTTTTAATTTTTGGAAATAATTTATGCTGACTCGGCATTTTTGCGATTCCCCCTTACAGAACACCCTGACACAACCGATGACAATTTTTTACCATCTAATTCGAATGGTCGTAAGGATGTTTCATACCAAATAACAGTTCTCTGGTCCGTCAAGTTCGGGAAATATGGGTGCTTGAAAATATTTCTATTTTCAGCTCCTAGGGTTCCCACGGGGACACAGGAAACTTGTTTGCATGAATCAAGTACTTATGACTCAATAATACCACATATCAAATTTGTTTCAAATCGGAACATCGAAATTCAGAAAATAGAAATTTTGGGCGGAGCCAAAAAATCTTGCCCATCACATTACAAAGGCAAAAATACGAACTTTATTTGAAGAAACATAATTCTCCTCCTCAAAAGGAAGCTCTGAACCAAATACCCAGTCATTGTACCATTGGTTCATGAGGAGAAAAGTTTCACAAGATTTGGAGAATGTCCCTCCCCCTCCCTATGGGGCTGGGAAAGTTGATTTGTACAAAAAAAATGTGATGTCATGACACATTAGCACAACAACTTTAATTGGCATCAGTTCAGCGCTTTTGGAGTAGAAGGTACAAACGCCATGTTCACGGACGACGGATAGAAAGTGATCACTATAACCCTTTACCCAACGTAACGGCCAAAACCGGTCAGCGCTATTCTAAAAAATCGCCAATTAATTTTCATTATTTTTTTCATTTTTTGTCTCAAAAACATAGGTTATGACCCCTCATTGGAACGAGCTCGTCGAGCTCGTTCCAATGAGGGGTCATAACCTATGTTTTTGAGACAAAAAATGAAAAAAATTAGTTATTCAAGAATATTTTTTGCAAGTGTCGTCTGCTTTTCATGTTAGGTAAAGGGTTAACTCATAATAACTTTCAGTCATGTGAGCTAATAAGAGGGAAAGTTCAGCACACGAAATCCCCAATTGATGGAAATACAGACACAAACATTTTAAACTGTCAAAACTGTGGAAAAAACATACCGTTAAGACAGTGGAAGGGACGTGGCGACGGGGGGAGTGTCAAACTCCTCATCCTGACCGAAATTTGCTATAGTTGGAAATTCGGAGGGTGAGTCATGAGTAGTTGGAAATTCCATCGATCTGGATTTTAGAGCTTCTTTGGTGACGCTGATGTCTCCTTTACTCCCAACATTCCAACTCGGTTTCAAATCGGCAAAAATTCCAAATGTTTCTATTTACAACTACAGCGTACGCAATATCGAGCTTCATAAGTATGCATGATGTCAATCGATACGAGATTTCTATAGTACGTTTACTTATAGAAAAAAAAAATCCTTGAAATGCACTTCAAGAAAATCACATCATGTAAAATCGTTATCCTGAGTTAATTTCATCATTCATAGTTACAAAATGATGAAACATCGAAAATTGATCATTCCATCATAAGATCTGATTTAATGTGAGGACAGTGTGAATTGTTCAAAGTTCTAAGCTTGAGCATTTGTTTAGCACATAATCAATTCCCAGGATAATAACAAACAAGAGCAACGCTAACGCGTATGCTGATGCCCCTGAAGGTAGCAAAGTCGGACTTGCATGTAAATAAATAACTTCTGAATGTGAGAATTGGTTCATCCAAACAACTTTGAATGAACGGAATTAAAAAACACTATGAATCTTGTGTCATCCACATTTACATGAATATATCGATATGTGGTAGGTTAAAATGACATACAAACCTGTCCTGCAAACACTGGGCAGTACAGAAATAGTGGACTAGAAAAAACTGGGATAGTGGACTAAAAAAAATTGGGCAGCACTTCCCCTATAAGACACTGGCCAGTAAGAATAAAGCTGAAATTGGCATCCATATTTATATGGTTATATCGATATGTAGTAGGTTAAAATGACATGCAACCTCCCCACCAAGCACTGGGCAGCACAGAAATAGGGACTAAAAAAATTGGGCAGCACTTCCCCCATAGGCGCTGGCCAGTAACAATAAAGCTGAAATTGGCATCCATATTTATATGGTTATATCAATATGTAGTAGGTTAAAATGACATGCAACCTCCCCACAAAGCACTGGGCAGCACAGAAATGGTGGACTTAACAAAATTGGGAAGCACTTCCTCCATAGGCACTGGCCAGTAAGAATAAAGCTGAAATTGGCATCCATATTTATATGGTTATATCAATATGTAGTAGGTTAAAATGACATGCAACCTCACCACCAAGCACTGGGCAGTACAGAAATAGTGGACTAAAAATTGGGGGGGGCTGACAGCTGCTCGTCGTTGCTCGGTGGTTCTCTCCGGGTACTCCGGCTTCTTCCACCCGTAAAACTGTCACGGTCACGATTAGCCATTGGGCATAAATATTCGAGATTCGATTCGATATCGATTCCATACGTGAGATCGATCCCGAATCAGTCTCAGGATTCGATTTTTTCGAATCTCTCGTACTAACTTCAATTTGCTACATTTCCAACAAAAATAGGATAAAACTGTCATTAGAAAATTCATTCATGTAGGCTCAATTCCTATTTATTTGAGTAATTGACAATGTTTAATTGTTAGGTAAGGTGTGAATTTGGCCCAGAACATTATCCATAGTTTTGGTTTTTGAAGGCTTAACTTGTTACTATTCACGTTCTTAAGAACGTGAATAGTAACAAGTTAGGCCTTCAAAAACTAAAACTATGGACAGTAGGCCTAGCTGTTTCAGCGACGGTGCTACAGAGAATATTTAGTTATTGGTGTTTAAGGTGTTCACTCCCACGCGTAAGGGTCGCCACAGTGTTTCGTAACTTCCGTTTGATGCAATATGAAATAACTTGTCTTTTAAGATTCGATTTGGGATTCGATTCGATGTCGATATCAGAGACACGATTCGATTCGAGATTCGATTCGAAAAGAAATTTGTGATTCGCAGATCCCTATAAGTATGTGACCTTAAACACCAATAAATAAATAAATAAATAAATAAATAAATAAATAAGAGAAGATTAATTAAATTCTACTTCCAAAACTTACTTAACGTTACGACGCCGACGTTGACTTCTGATGTAACTAAGCTAGTGCAGTGCAAGCTGAAAGTTCCTTGTTTGATGTGCGATGTTCCTAGATGAATGGGCGTACTAACTCGGCGATATCGCCGATTGTGGCTTACACGGCAGCTAAAGAGACACGAGGAGATTGAGATGCACATGAGCTGGAGTGGTAAGATGAATAAATTTGCATGACCTAAATATGCCAGGTCTTCTTTATGAAAGAAAGCTATATATATTGAACACTTGATTCTCGCATCGGAAATCACCTAAAATGATGAAATGAATAAATTCGCATAATCTCCTGACTGAGATCAGTAAGGAGGCGATATATAGATTTATACCATGGTTACCTATTCTACAATATATGAAAAGCCTATGACATAAATTTTAGCTTTACACACCAACCGTGGTGAACACGCCAGCAGTGGGATTCCGATAGTTAAAATTTACACTTACAGTGGAACTACATCCAAGCTGGCCTTTGGTGACGTCGACCGGAATGCAAACTTGTCTAAATTTATCGCACGTCGCCTCACGAAGAGTGACATGAAAGTGACAATTATTTATTACGTTTTCAAATGAGTTTACCCCATAAGACACCAAAACTTAACAAACATGCAGTGCCCCATGTTAATAAAGCATCCATAACTCGAAATGGTATGTTATTATGCTATTAAAATGAAAAAGGCCCCGTTTCATTTTCCATTTCGTTCCGGCGATACAATTGAGAGCGGAAGTACCGCCCAGCGATGCTCGTGTAAACAAAAACAGATCCACACGTATGTACGTCTTGTGCTCAGTAAAATCAAGAAAAAATAATAGCGACTCTTAATAATCGGACGATCATGGTATAAATAAAATATACCCAAAGTAGCTTGGTGTACCAAATGCTCACCACTCGTGGTGAAGTGCAGTTAACCGCGCGCTAAAGGCTCGAGGTAAACACCGCTTCACCACTCGTGGTGAACATTTGGTACACCAAGCTACTATGGGTATATTTCATAAATATATATCCAACACTTGACCGTCGGTATTCATGACAAGTTGAATGGAGAGACACACTTAACAATAGCAGTGAAAGTGTTAGCGTCAGAGGAAGACTTGGAATAGAGATTCCGTTTTGTTTTTTAAATACAGAAAGATAAGTGAAATACGTGATACTGCTGTAAACCATTATCAGACATGACGAGTAGGAATGATCTGAAATCTGGCTGGGGCTATACGATGTGAAATAAAACCATTTAAATATGGATGCACGGGAACCTCCACCATCACTCCATCATAGTTACATGGGGACATGGCGTTAAGATATGCCAACTACTGGAAGATTCAAGGGAGAAATTTGAGGGTTTGTGTTGTAATGTTCTTAGAAAAGAAATGTCTGATGGAGATTTCGGATTTCTATTATGTTCCCCCTACACCTTATCGACCAACCCATAATTGGTTGTGGGGTAGCGCAATACCATTAGTGTCAGAAATCTTTGATCTGTAGACGTACATGTTCCTGTTCATAATACAGAGAGATATATATATTAAGGATAAACCTACACTCAACAGTAGCAACTGCTTTTTTGTTTAATTGACGATTTTAACCCATATCTTCTTTGAACGTGATCTAGTAGCTATTACACTTTCAAATTTCTTTTCCAATTACATTGTTCTTCGTGATTTTGGCTGCATCTATCATAGATCGCTTGGTCTCGGCATGCATCATTTCTGTGTCCAAACCTTTGACACTTGCAACATCGAAGTGGATTTGTTATGATCAAATCCACTTTGGCGTTTAAATGCCCATTTTTTTTTTATAGATTTTGGTTGTCTACAAGCAATTACGAGTTTGTCGATAAGATAAAGGGGTAACATAATAGAAGTTCGAAATCTCCATCAGGCATTTCTTTTCTAAAAACATTATAAATTTAAAGTAATTTGTATATTTTTTATACTTACCAATGGCCCAGACTTAGCTGGCACAGACTCGATAAATTCCAGGGCCAAACACAAATTTTGAACCCCCAATCCCCAAAATTTGCATACAAAACCGCAAAATTGAAGTCCTATCTGGTCCTCCATACTTTTGTTTACTATGCATGCGCGGTAACCAGGAAGGTACCGTAATTTTGTCAAGCATCATTCTGTCTATAGTGCCTGCTAAATGTTATAATCAGCGGGGAGGAATGAGTGCCCACTCATGGGAGGGCCATCCCCGTCTGGGCCATTGGTAAGTATAGAAAATATACAAATTACTTTAAATTTATAATATTTTTATACCACAAGCAATAGCCCAGACTTAGCTGAATAGTAAAAAGGCTGGAGGGCTTAGAAAATCCAATCTCTCAGTTACTTGGGTAAAGAATAGCTCCTACTGGAGAATAGGAGAAGACAGAGGTTTTACGTAAGTCCTTCTTTTATAAAAAAAAAAGAGAATGACATAACGCCAACAGTGTAATTGAGAATTACATAATTTCTCTATTTAATGCCAGCATAACCCCAATGCTAATTCGGTGAAGGAAACCAATTATAAAGCAAGTCCAGGGAATGAGACGCTTTTCACTCATTTAAATGTGTTCGAGGACTGTATAGAAACGCTCGTTTGACACGTGACATATACAAATGCTTCACAGTGAGCTACACTTTGCAAACAGTACATAAATTATACATAGTTATTGCTTCACATCGAGCTACACATCAAAACCAACCAGCTCCTACGCTGGGCTACTGTCTCTGCGGGAGGTATTCCCTTGCTTTTCACTATAAAGCCAGATAACATAAGGGAAAAACCGCCCCTTGATCTGAATAAAAATTCCTCAGGACGAAGAGGACAGCGAAACGGCGTCAGTGTTCGAGCAGACTGCCTAAGACATCTTCCAGATGTAAGATTAATGGACGACATTCTGGGCAACAGAAAGAGGACATAAAGATCTAAGGTCTTCGGAGAAAGACTCTAAATTTCTAAGGTAAATCTTGGTAAATGAAAAGGGCTGTGTCCAGTAGGCAGTCTTTATAAGATCAGCAATGGCTATACTGTTAGAATAAGCCCAAGAAGCAGACAGTGCTCTAACCTCATGCGCTGAAATCTTGTTGACAGAACGTTGATCCGAAGACAGACTTTCATAGGCAATACGTATTGCCATCTGGATCGTGGTGGCGTTGCGGCAACCAGTTCTCATCAGATCATCGAAGTTAAGCCACGTCGAGCCCGGTTAGTCCTCGGATGGGTGACCATCTGAGCGATCGATTCGGACTCCCGTGTTGTGTCCTTGGGCAAGGCACTTAACCCCGATTGTCCACGTGAGGGGAGGGGGGGGGGCACGATGACGCCGTATACTAAGGCGTACTGCACGTCATTGGTGCGCATGTCTTCAACCAATATAACCCTGCCTGTATTGCAGTGCCGAGTTACGATGTTGGGGAGCTGGCAAGTGCTCGTCGTTGCTCGGTGGTTCTCTCCGGGTACCCCGACTTCCTCCACCCGTAAAACTTTCACGGCCATGATTAGCCATTGTGCATAAGTATATGACCTTAAACACCACTAAATAAATAAATAAATAAATAAATAAATAAATAAATAAATAAATAAATAAATAAATAAATTGCCAGCTGAATCCATCTAGCGACAAAATGAACAGATATATCCTTTCTGTTAGGAATCAGGGAAAAAAGAATCTTTTTCTTCCCTTTCTAATAAAACTCGATCGACGTTTATAAATGCGCATTGCTTCAACTGGACACAGCAAAGGTCTACGGTTGTCCGAGGACGGTAAAGTCCTAATGATAATAGGCTCCGGCCGCTTATCTGGAATCTGATTCTTAGCCAAGAATCCCACTTCCGTAGCGAAGGAAACATTATTACCCACACTACGGTAATGGAAATCATCAACAGATGATGCATGAAGTTCACTCACTCTTCTGGCAGACGTAAAGGCCAAGAGAAAGGCCGTTTTATAGGCCAAGAATTTGAATTCTACACCGTGTAACGGCTCAAACGGAGCTTCTTGAAGCTTCAACAGAACCCAAGCCAAATTCCATTTCTGAATTAATCTAATGGTTCTATGTCTATTAATAGAGAAATTTCTAACTAGCTTGGATAAAGAAGAATCTGATCCAATAGCCAAGTTATCATGAAGGGCATAAGTGTCTGATAACATAGACCTTAATAGTGACGGGCTGCAAGTTTAATACGTCTAACAAGTAGACCGGGAAATTGGCAATCTGAAGAATGGACGGATCGTAAATGTCTGCAGATTGGACCGTACACCAATGAAAGAAAACCATCCACTTCGCTGCATAATTCAACGAAGAAGAGGGTCCTCCTATAGTTAGAAATTGCGTCCAATGCTCTTCCTGTAAAATGTTTTTCGTGCAAGAAGGACCGCACAACGGAAATACGTTAAGGTTGAGACCTTCCGGATTGTGATGCAGTCCGCAGGGCTTCCCCTGATATAGAAGGTCCTTTCGAGGCGGAAGCTTTCGGGGAATGTCCCGTAACAGACACCTGAGAAGATTGATCCAGGGTTTCTGCTACTAGCGGGATTTTGCAGTGAGACTATTTGATTTTTAACAAAATCTGCTGAATCAGCGGAGCAAGAGGATATGCATATCCTATCATTCCGTCTCATGAGATCGATAGAGCATCTACTGCGTACGCTCGATGATCTGTGCATGGCGACACGAACGTCGGTAATTGATTGTTCAGGTGTGTCGCAAAAAGATCTACGTGGGAAGATACCAATGGTAGCAGATCTGACTGAATACTCGCTTGTTGAGAGTCCACTCTGGTGGTAGCAGGCGATATTTTCGAGAGAGCGAGTCTGCTAGTACGTTCAGACGACCCGATTGACGAACTGAGAGATGAACGTGATGACTCAGAGCGAATAGGAGAATCTTCTCAGTTAATTCGCAAGAATCGAATGAGTGCCTCCTAGGTTCCCGAGAGAAGCCACTACCGCCGAGTTGTCTGACAGAATCTGAACATGGAAGTTCGCTACTTGAGCAACCCAATGCTGTAGTGCTAGCCAGATAGACATCATCTCCTTGATGTTTATGTGTTTCTCTAGGAACAGAGGGTCCCAAAGACCCTGACACTTCAAGTCTGCGGGACTTACAGACGCATCTCAGCCCGTCAGACTCGCACCCGTCATAATCGTGAAGACCTGACCCGGCAATTGAAGCGGAACTCCCTGAGTCAGCCACTGGAAATCCACTCAAATCTGAACCTTTTGGTTTACTAGGTGCGTTAAAATAATCTGGGTTTCAAGCGAATGCGTCTTCACACTGCAGTTCTGAGTAAAGAAAATCTGGAGGGGACGTGTGCACAGGCGACCCATCAGAATAAGATCCACAGCCCAACCGCACAGCCCCATCAGTCGCAAAAACTATCTCGCAGTCACTGCAGGAGAGTTCAGACAAAAGCGAGCATAACAACTGACTTATTTCGCTCTAGGTAACGGCAGACGAACCAGATTGTTGTGAGTTTCGAAGCTCATTCCCAAGTGAATGGAGGACTTGGACGGAGCTAGATCCGACTTTTTCTCGTTTACTATGGAACCGAGACGTCGGAACAACTGAAGCAGACTCTGAACATCGTTCTGAAGAATAATTCTGTCGCCGTATCTCTGAAGAATGTCGTCCAAGTAAGCCGACGTTATCACTGCCGAATGAGCTCGGAAGTATGACAGTACCGAGTTCATTATTCGGTTGAAAGTCCAAGGAGCCAGGTTCAGACCGAAGCACATCACTCTGAACTGATAAACCTCTCCTTGCACGTCAAAACACAGGTACTGTCTGAATGTCTGATGTACCAGGACAAGAAAGTACTCGTAGATCTATGCTTGCCGCAGAGTCGTCCACTCGAAATCTCGCTCTTATCGACCAAATGGTTTCCATATAGAACTGTGGAGCTATGATCAATTTGTTTAGTCTATTACCGGTCGGAACGATCCGCCTGGTCTCGGTACGAGAAACAGGTGACTGTAAAAACCTGGAGAATTTTGGTTCTCGACGACCTCTATTGCTTTCTGTGATAGGAGAATCTTACCTCCATGGAAGAATTCGCCGGAAGATTTGTCCAACGCGGACTTCTTGTAAGTTGGGGCTTTGCTCGGAATGATAGCCGCTGGCCTGCCGAGACTACATTTCTCACCCACTGATCTTCCGTAATTTCCATCCAGTTTTTCGCGAAGAGTTTGATAACCTTCTGCCAACTGGAAAGCACCAGAGGTCTAGACCATCACCTGTAGGACTTGCTTGGCTTGCGGGAGGAGAAACTACGCCTCCCCCCCCCCCCCCCCGCGCGAAGCTCGTCCCGTCAGCGTCCCGTCAGCGTCTGACTTATAGTCTTTCCCGGGCCGCTATATTGACGACCTCCTCCGTTGTAACTATAAGAGGGTTTACTAGACCCTCGCGGGGAGCTCCCTTTCAATGATTGGGAACTGGAATGCCTTCGCCTACTCCGGCCAGCTGATGCATGTTGTTGAAACACTGATCTCAGTAGCAGTACGCTGGAAGCTTTTTTTGGTAGCTTGTTCATAAACTAAGGAAAGCTTGTCATCAAATAGTGTGTGTCCGGAGACCGGAGCGACTCGGAGAGAGCTTTTCACCCTATCACACATTATTGATGACGACGCAAGGACTGCATCACGTCTTACCAACTCCAAATTGCCACTGAACGGTAACTGGCATGCATACATGACTGCCCTGGAAAGAACTCTTAGCGAGGAACTAACATCCGCAAATTCCTTTGCATTTAGACGCTACGCCAGAGCCCTGGTGATATGATCTGCGTAGAACAGAGCGTCCAGACTCGCTCTATTAGATGAAATAGAAGATTCCATCACATCCGAGCGTAAATTGAATGATGTAGGCAAGTGTACATCAAAATTCCTAGCCTGCTCATCCAGACGCAGAGGATCTCTCTGAACATCTTCTCCGTTTTAAAATAACGTGGTCCAGGAAACGGTATACTGATTGAAGATGCAGATAAGAAACCGCTTTTTCGAACTTGCTAGATTGAATATGGCGTCGGTAATGTGGCCGAAGGCCTACGGCACTTGCCAAGATAGTCCCGGGAAGAAGAGAACATCATCTTTCCTTCGCACGACATCTCTGTCTATTGACGACAGCGGTTTCTGCCTAGCAAACGCAGCTTGCTGATCAGGGGGAACACGGTCAGGATAGTATTGATAGGGTAATCCTCCTTCTCCTCCCTTTCACCATCCGACTGATTCAGCTGAAAATTTCGGTCAACACCATCTGAATGTACAGATGACCGTACCGGCCCAGCACCGTCCGACAGCTCACCACCGGAGTATGCGGAAGGATGCGCTTGCACTTTCACTGGGAAGCTTTGATGAGCTGCGCAATTTGCGACAGCAAGTCCGTTACAGAGGTTTAAGGAGTAGCGGTCTTCTGTTTTTTCGCCGCTTGCTGCTCCTGAGACGAAGTTCCGGACGTAGATCTCTTCTCCGTACGTCCCAGAGAAGGAAGCCTCGGGTCACTAGCTACCGGATGGCCCGACTTTACGCGCGGCTGCCTGGATATCCGAGGTCGGGTAGCTAGTGTGCGGTCGTGTGTGCTTAGTAGAACCTGAGGAAGAAGCCGTAACTGTAGCCGACCCCATCTGAAGTTTAGACGGAGCGTCCCGAGCGGCGAGTGTGGATGTTAGCTCCGACTCAGTGAAATTTCTCAAAATAACATTTGGCCCCAAATGCTGTTGGGTTAGAGAAGGCTCTGCTTTAGTTTTTGAGGTGCTCGCTCTACCCGATTCTACACATCCTTCGTCCGCAACGGACTTACCCGGTGTTACGGCTCCCACTGTGTCGGATTGGCCGCTTCACCGGTCGAACTGGCTGCTCGAATAAGGGGTCTTATTCCTTGTTTAATATTCAGGAGCCCTTAGCAGCCAGTTCTGTTTTCTCATCAAAGCGCGAAAACGGCAGTACACTTTGGATGGGTGTCGCAATACCATCACCAGGTTCTTGTTCCTCTGAAAAAGAAACTGAAAAACTCGAATTATCCTGCGGTGACAGCTCCGGCATCGGAACTTCACCGCCGACGAAGTTCCGCGACACCCGTCTCCAACGTCTGGCATCCCAATGTACACAAGTAGGACAAGAGTCTGTAGGAGTGCATCGACTGCACGCAAGACAACAAGCATGTAAATCCGAGGTAGACTTCCTCGCCTTGCAATTAGAGCAGTAAGCTTTCATAATTAATTACAATCAAAATGAGTCGATAGCACTCCTACAAATTCAACATCAAAAACACACGATCAGGATACTTGATAAGAGCAATCAAAATAATTTTTAAACAATTATAAAAAACAATTTCGAAATTTTGTTGTTGTTGAAAATGTCTAAGTTCCCTGTGGGAACATCATGAACCCAAGGGCATCCCGATAGAGCCTAAGTGTGGACAAACGCCAATTGTTTTTGAGCTACACTAGTGGACTCATAATCAATGTATCCTACAAGAATTCTGAAGTATTTTAATACTAAATACTACATGTTAAGGACGTTGCCAAATGTAAACAACGCCAATAGATGGAAACAAGAAAACAGGCATACAAAAAGGACCAAAGTCAATAACCGATTTAAATTCTACCAGAAGCGAAACTATGTCTTCATAAGAAGAAAAAACGATACATCGGATAGAAGATGCAAGACCAAAACGACCTAACACCCCGAGGCTGAGGACGTAACCGTGAAACAGAATAAATATTCTGTAACACACGTTAAACTCCCAAGATATTTAATAAAAAGTTTCAATAAAAACAGCCAAAACGCTTAGGCGTTTAACGGGAGGGTTCATAGAAAATTAGGGAAGGAACACTTAACAAACAGTAGGTAAGTCATTAGTAAGAATGATGACGTCAGGCGCATGTCCCGAAAATGGGAACAATGAAATAATTTTCAGATTTATTTTATAGATACCACTGAACTAAATATTTGAATTAGAAATACCCGCCTTGAATGCACTCGGAAGTGATGCAATCTCCAAAAATAAACAGCCTTGGAATAATAAATTGTTTCAATAAATGTTTGAAGCATTCTATTGACATCTTGCATTATTGATGAATATTCCACATAAAAAGAGGGTGATTTGATGACTTTTGGACCTAAAAAATACAATTTACGTTTTGTGTTTTTCTAGGGAATTCCCTGAAAAATATATCCATGTGACCGGTACTTCCCTTGCTGTCAATTTTTCTCTCTTATTTGTTGCATGCCCCCCCCCCCCCCCCCCTGTTTTGGGGTGAGAAAAAGTTGTCTGAAGGGCTATACTTGACAAAGATATTTGAATGCCAAAATTAAAATGAGGCGATCATATTTTGTTTTGCCTGAACGTTATAATGGTCACCTATGGGAAAATATTTAGTTCCGTGATACCTAAAGTTACAGCCCTGGACGTCTCAAACCACGATTGTTCACTTCCATCATCCATTTATAGCCTTGAATCTATCAATTATTTCACTGATTTGTGTCTGGCATCCTCAAAAAAGGAGATTTAAAGCACAGATGTCTGCTCATTGTTTATTGACTTAGGGCCAAACAAACAAAGAATGACGCTTGGTGTCAATTCCGGTACCTTCCTGGTTACCGCGCATGCTCAGTAAACAAAAGTATGGAGTACAAGATAGGACTTCAATTTTTCGGTTTTGTATGCAAATTTTGGGGATTGGAGGGTTAAAAATTTGTGTTTGGCTCTTGATTTTATCGAGTTTGCACCAGCTAAGTCTGCGCCATTGGTTGCGGTATAAAAATATTAAATTTTCTGATCATTCCTACTAGCCATGTCTGATAAAGGTTTACATTACCGCGTATTTCACTTTTATCATATGACACGTCCGTTTTGTTCACTTTAAAACATTTGATATTTTGTTTTCATATTAATCAGTGATAAATAAAGTCTTCCGTCAATTTCATTGGTCAATTTCAAAACTAGACAATTTGATTGGCTAAACAAAATACAATTGGGTCACGTTTGCATAATTTCAGTTGGGAGAATTTACGTTATCTGTCCTATCTGGGGTCGGTTATATTGTATTAATCTTTTACCTACAAGAAAAACGCCATTCATTTTTTTATATTTTCACTTTTTGCTTCCAAAACATAGGTTATGACTCCTCATTGGAACGAGCTCGTTCCAATGAGGGGTCATAACCTATGTTTTGGAAGCAAAAAATGAAAATTTTTAGTTATACGAGGATGTTTTGTCCAAGTGTCGTCTGCAACTCAAGTTAGGTGATGGGTTAAAAAGTCATACTAAGTGGCTAATTTGTGAGTGTGAGTCATATGATAATTAGAATATGAAATGAGTGTTTTTCTCATATAATATTTATGAAACTCGTCCGAATTTTCCGTTTGGGCTCGCCAAAACGGAAAATTCTTTGACTCGTTTCATAAATATTATATGAGAAAAGCAATCATTTCATATCCTCTATATCTTTCTGTAGTTAAAAACGAAAACTGAAATCTCTTTTTCATGTCTTCTTCTGACGCCAAAACTTTTACTACTATTATTAAGTGTGTCTCACCTTTGAACTTGTCTTGAATACCGACGATCAAGTGTTTTTTGTGTGTATAGCTTTCTTACCAATCGCAGACAGGGGGTTAAGCGAATTTATCCATCTCATCACTTCAGGTAATTGCCCATCAGGAGCGGCAGAAGCCCAATAAAATTGGAGGGGCACAAATTTACAATGCTCCCATGGTTCGCCCCAGTGTGAGAAAGGTTACAATCGTATATCAGTAAATGCACCATGACTCACTTTTGTCTCTCGTTTAGATGAGTATGCTGCTGTGTGGTCACTGTCCTGTCCGCTTCTTCTACTTCAACCATCTTCCAACCCAAAGGCCAAGGCGACCGAAAGTGTATTCTCTTGCTAAATATTGTATGGATTTGCAAATAATGTTACAGGAATGCCTGCATATTGTAACATTTACATGCGCCCATTTTAAATCATTGTGTAACTGCGAAACATATCTGAAAAAATGGAGGGGCACTGTCCCCTGTGCCCCCCCCCCCCCCCCCCCAGCTCCACTGCCTTTGTTTCCGATGCGAGAATGGAGTGTTCAATATATATAGCTTCCTTTCATAAAGAAGATCTGGCATATTTAGGTCATGCAAATTTATTCATCTCACCACTCCACCTCATGTAAATCTCAATCTCCTCATGACTCTTTAGCTGCCGAGTAAGCCATCATCGGCGTTATCCCGGCGTTAGTATGCCCACACATCTTGAAACATCGCATATCAAACAAGGAAATCTCAGCTTACACTGCACTACTCACTCACAAATTCCCAACATAATTATTTATTTATTTAATTTATTTATTTATTTATTGGTGTTTTAGGCCACATACTTCTGCACAACGGCTAATCGTGACAACATGGAGATAAAGTCAAGTCCAGCCAATCGTTTACAATATTTTAGAGGATTTCCACCACAAGCATTGGTGACTGGGTCCTATTTTACCGGTAAAACAGCTTGTTTAGCACATTCCCAGCATAATGCTGACTAACCGACTGCTATATGCAATGCTTGATATCTATCACCACAGGACTAGTAAGGAAAGCGCGGAGACTCAATGACAAGAACACTGAACTTCAAACCGAGAGTCCTGCGCTGTGTGTCCTTGGGCAAGACACCAGGGACGTGGGGGGGGAGGGGGCGTCACCCTCCAAATCCTGGCCAAAATTTCCGATAGTTGGAAATTCTGAGGGCAAATCATGAGTAGTTGGAAATCACATCTATCTGGATTTTAGAGCTTCTTTGGTGATGCAGATGTCTCCATTACTTCCCAAATTCCAACTCGGTTTCAAATCGGCAAAAATTCGAACTGTTACAATTTACAACTTTTGTGTACGCAATATCAAGCTTCATAAATATGCATGATGTCAATCAGTACGAGATTTCTATAGTACGTTTACTTAGCGTAATAAAAAAATCCTCGAACGAAATGCACTTCAAGAAAATCACATCGTGTAAAATCGTTATTCCGTGTTCAATCATTCACAGTCACAAAATGATGAAATATCGAAAACTGATCATTCCTGCATAAGATCTAATTTAATGTTAGGACAGTGTGAATTGCTCAGGGTTTTCAACTTGAGCATTTGTTTAGCACATATTCAATTTACAGACGAATACGAAATAATAATAACCTGACAACTCTATCATAAATGTGTTGGCATTTCAGTTACGAGAATCAATTTTATGCCCCCTTTCATGGCTTCATTTTCAAAGTCTTTCTCGGTAGTGAATTTTCAACTGGTGTGTGTGTGGGGGGGGGGGGGGGGGGGGAGGGGGTGTCCCCTCCTGCTAGTTGGAACTTCACTACTCTACACCTCCAATCGGAAACCTCTAACCACGTCCCTGCAAGACACTTAACCCCGACTGCCTAGGTGGGAGCACGGTGGCGTTGTGTAGTAAGGCTTACTGCACGTCCATGGTGCACTTGGCTTCAATTAATGTTAACCATGCTTGGGCGGATTCCATATGATTGGGAAACTGACAGTTGCTCGTCGCTGCTCGCTGGTTCTCTCCGGGTACTCTGGCTTCCTGCATCCGTAAACAGGCCTACACGATGTGACCCTTGCTGCCGTAAGTGACGTTAACACGAGTAAATCAATAAAAAAGTAAGACAAGCCAGAAATATTGTGTTCTGTAAAACCAGTGAATAGGAAAGTTTGGGACCACTTCCTGTTTTTCGGCACTATGAAAACGGTGTCCTCGATGCAAAGTGATTTCCAGTAACAGTGTCCGGCAATTTCGAAAAAACAGTAACAGACACCACGTGTTCAACAATGCTCAATTTTATGTTTTGACTGGCATTAACCCTTTAAACTCCAGAGAACGTTTTTTCCGGCCGGCTCACAATCTACGTCATAATGTCATTAGGGGGATGACTGCAAGGTAAATGTGTTGTGTAGACCAATCAATATTTTCAACGTTCAGCCCTGAGGCTGCACGTTGAAAATATTAATTGGCCTACTATAGGGGGCGCGGTGGCGTCGCGGTAACCCTTTCTCGTCAGATCACCGGAGTTAAGTAACGACGAGCGCGGTTGGTAGTTGGATGGGTGACCATTTCAGCGACTGATTCGCGCTCCCGCGTTGTGTCCTAAGGCACTTCACCCCGATTGCCTACATGGGGGTACGATGACGCTGTGTACTAAGGCGTACTGCACGTCGATGGTGCGCATGTCTTCAACCAATCAAACCCTGCCTGTGCCGCGGTGCAGAGTTCAGAGTTACGATGTTGGAGAGCTGACAGCTGCTCGTCGTTGCTCCGTGGTTCTCTCCGGGTACTCCGACTTCCTCCACCCGTAAAATTGCCACCGACATGATATGACCCTGGCTGTTAATGTGTCGTTAAACCCTAATAAACAAAAAAACAAAACAAAAAATGGTCTACCACCAAATAATAAATATGGACTCTTCTTCTTGCTACCATGAAACTGACATGGAGGATGCCACCAGAGTTCAAAGGGTTAATATCTCTACTAAATTGCCTGAAAACGGTTAAATTTAAAGAAGTTAAACGATCATTGGAAAATAAACCACCAATCTGTGACAAACAGCGAAAAAGGACATCATTTTGCAAACTCAGGCAAATTACCAACCTTTCATCCCAAAACAAAGTTAAAAGTTATTTATTTATTGGTGTTTAAGGTCACATACTTATGCACAATGGCTAATCGTGACCGTGACAGTTTTACGGGTGGAGGAAGCCGGAGTACACGTAGAGAACCCCCGAGCATCGAAGGAGCAACTGTCAGCTCCTCAACTCTGTTCAGACTCCGCTCAAGCGGCTGATGATATGTGCACCATTGACGTGCAGTACGCTTTAGTATACAGTGTCATCGTGCCCCCATGTTAGCAACTGGGATGAAGTGCCTTGCCTAAGGACACAACGCGGGTCGTCCCGGACGAGAATCGAGCACGGAAGTCCAACAGTCTATCACTGAGCCATCGCGCTCCCAGGGGTGTGATGACACTCTTATAGAATAAACATATTTATTGTATATTATTATATATGTGTTTACATAGATAAAAAATAGGCCGATAAACTCATCAGATGTGTACCCATACGCGCAACTATTAGAAAGCTGTATGACGGAGGGCCACCCAGGAAGTTGACATTATGTACACCATGCATGGTACGGGTACATATAGAAATGGACTGGAGGAGTTCCTAATTTGATGGATAAAGGGTTAAGATCTCCAGATCTAATTATTCGATTTACATAAAAAACTATACAGCACAGCACATCAGTAACCTGAATACATATATAAAGTAACCTGATAATCGGATTAATATGTATTAAGTTATCACATGCCGAACAAATGGATTGGAGGAGTTCTCAATTTGAAGGATAAAGTGTTAATATCACAGGATCAAATTATCAGATTTACACCAAAAACTATCCAGCTCAGCACATCAGTAACCTGAATACATATATGAAGTAACATGACAAACAGATTGATAATTTTTGAGTTATCTCATGACAAAGGGATTGGAGGAATTTTCAATTTGAAGGATAAAGGGTTAATATCTCAAGATCAAGTTATCAGATTTACACCAAAAACTATACAGCTCGGCACATCAGTAACAGGAACACAAATATAAAGCAACTTGACAATCCAAGCAATATTTTTTCAAGTTATCGAATGCCAAAGGGATTGGAGGAATTTCAATTTGAAGGATAAAGGGTTAATATCTTAGGATCCAATTATCAGATTTACATCAAAAACTATACAGCTCGGCACATCAGTAACCTGAACATTAATATAAAGTAACTTGACAATCCAAGCAATATTTTTCAAGTTATCAAATGTCAAAGGGATTGGAGAAATTTTCAATTTGAAGGATAACGGGTTAATATTTCAGGATCAAAATAACAGATTTACACCAAAAACTATACAGCTTGGCAACTCAGTAACCTGAACACAAATATAAAGTAACTAGATAATCCAAGCAATATTTTTCAGGTTATCGAATGCCAAAGGGATTGGAGGAATATCTCAGGATCAAATTATCAGATTTACATCAAAAGCAATACAGCTCGGCACACCAGTAACCTGAACACAAATATTAAGTAACTTGACAATCCAAGCAATATTTTTCAAGTTATCGAATGCCAAAGGGATTGGAGGAATTTCAATTTGAAGGATAAAGGGTTAATATCTTAGGATCCAATTATCAGATTTACATCAAAAACTATACAGCTCGGCACATCAGTAACCTGAACACAAATATAAAGTAACTTGACAATCCAAGCAATATTTTTCAAGTTATCAAATGCCAAAGGGATTGGATAAATTTTCAATTTGAAGGATAACGGGTTAATATTTCAGGATCAAAATAACAGATCTACACCAAAAACTATACAGCTCAGTACATTAGTAACCTGAACATTAATATAAAGTAACTTGACAATCCAAGCAATATTTTTCAAGTTATCAAATGCCAAAGGGATTGGAGAAATTTTCAATTTGAAGGATAACGGGTTAATATTTCAGGATCAAAATAACAGATTTACACCAAAACCTATACAGCTTGGCAAATCAGTAACCTGAACACAAATATAAAGTAACTAGATAATCCAAGCAATATTTTTCAAGTTGTCGAATGCCAAAGGGATTGGAGGAATATCTCACGATCAAATTATCAGATTTACATCAAAAGCTATACAGCTCGGCACATCAGTAACCTGAACACAAATATAAAGTAACTTGACAATCCAAGCAATATTTTTCAAGTTATCGAATGCCAAAGGAATTGGAGGAATTTTCAATTTGAAGGATAAAGGGTTAATATCTCAGGATCAAAATAACAGATTTACACCAAAAACTATACAGCTCAGTACATCAGTAACCTGAACTCAAATATAAAGTAACTTGACAATCCAAGCAATATTTTTCAAGTTATCGAATGCCAAACGGATTGGAGAAATTTTCAATTTGAAGGATAAAGGGTTAATATCTCAGGATCAAAATAACAGATTTACACCAAAAACTATACAGCTCAGTACATCAGTAACCTGAACTCAAATATAAAGTAACTAGACAATCCAAGCAATATTTTTCAAGTCATCGAATGCCAAAGGGATTGGAGGAATTTTCAATTTGAAGGATAAAGGGTTAATATCTCAGGATCAAATTATCAGATTTACATCAAAAACTATACAGCTCGGAACATCAGTAACCTGAACACAAATATAAAGTAATTTGACAATCCAAGCAATATTTTTCCAGACGGACGGACGGACAGATCGACAAAGGATGGACGAATGACGGATGGCCAACCCGAATGCCGGCATTATGTGTACCATACATAGTATGGGTACACATAAAAAGTTTCCAAACCAAGATTTCTGTCCCCAGATAACAAATAGTTCGTTGAAATAATGCTTTTGGTGGCATTTTATTTCTTTGAATTTACAGGAAAATTTAAAGAAATTATTTATTTATTTATTTCAGTTCAACTGGTAGAGTGCTGAGTTTTTTTGGTTGTCAAAATTTTGTTCACATGTTATTGCCTTGTTACCATTTATGGGAGAGTGCCAATAGGCAATGCAAATCCACTTAGACTAAATAATATAACATCAAAATCAACTAGAAACTGTTTTAGCACACTAAAACATATGTCGCCCCTTCCTCTCTATTTAATGCACTGCAAAGTATATATACATGAATAATATTGACAATCATACCAAATATCTAAGGTCTAGGTCAAAATACAAAAAAGTTATGCCCCGGACAAAGTTTCCCTTAAAAAGCACATAAATCTGACCGTCAGCTCAAAGGTCAAGGTCACATGAAGGTCGCTATGGTACGCGACACACCGGCTCATGGTGATACATCCACATGCTAAATATCTAAGGTCTAGGTCAAAAGACAAAAAAGTTATGCCCCGGACAATGTTTCCCTTAAAAAGCACATAAATCTGACCTTCAGGACAAAGGTCAAGGTTACATGAAGGTCACGATGGTACACAACACACCGGCTCATGGTGATACATCCACATGAGAAGAAGAAAAAGAAGAAGAAGAAGAAGAAGATGGGGGAGACATAATTGAAGCACATCTATAGAATACGAAGTCTTTAAGCTGTTGTACCTGCAATTCAGGATAAAGCCCAACCAGAGTGATGTCACGCATTCAGCCCGGCTGTCCCAGCAATGGCAATGCTTAGACACAATGGATGTTTAACCACAAACTTTTATGCAAAAATAAAAAAAAAATGCATTTTTGACGAAAGAAAAAAAAAGTGCCTAATTGGCACCCCGGAAGAGGGGGGAAGGGGGTTACGTGAGTTTAAAAAAAAGTTACGCATGTAGTGACTGTAAATAGTTAAAAATGCATATTGGAGGAAAGAAAGAAAGAAAAAATGCCTAATTGGCGGGGGCTGGGCAGGGCAGGGCAATAACTTCAACAATTTTCATTGGATGATTGTGATCATCAAACTTGACCTAGAGACATGTACTGAAAAGAATTGAAATCCGTTAACTTTTGTTTAAGTCATGGTATAAAGAAAGAAAGTTCGGGCAGACAGATGGACTGACGAATGGACGGATGGATTGACAGACGGACTGACAGATAGACGGACGGATGGACGGACGGATGGACGGAGCGAGTTCTGTGCAATATTCCTCCCTTGTGGGAGGGGATAATGAAAGTGTCAATAACACTGTAGCTTAACTTGTCTATGTGTTGTGTTTGATGAAAAGGATAATGTTCAATGTTTATGAAAGGATTATGAAATAAGACAAGAATTGTGATAATTGGGAATATGTTCATTTCTGTTCCCTGTATGCTATGTTTTTAATAAAAATAATATGAGGTGTACACGGTACTAACGAGCTGAGGGGTGGTTTAATATGACATCACAGTTAATGTATGTGGCCCTCACTGTTAACGAATGTCAATGAAAGTTACCAAGTTACTACCAAGTTACAGTGAAATTATTTCAAAATGAGTCATCCTATCAAGTTACATTGAAATCCCGTCATAAATATGGCCTGTAGACTGTGCTAAAGGTTTTCGGGCTTCAGGCATCTCGACATTATACTGAGTCATTCTACTAAGTTACAATGAAATCCCTTCACAAATACGACCTGTTGTATGCGCTAAAGTTTATCGGGTTTTGGGCTTGGGAAGCCATCATGGTTGATTGATCGCGACCAAAAGGTGGCGTTGTCATCTGGGCATAATCTGGAGTGATCCTACGAAGTTACAATGAAACCCCTTTCATATATATCACCCATAGACTGTGCTCAAGGTTTTCGGGCCCCTAAAGCAATCACAGTTGACCAAACACGACCAAAAGGGGATGTCATCATCTAGGCATTATATGGAGTCAACTTAACAAGTCACAATGAAATCCTTCCATAAATATGACCTATAGACTATGCTACAGGTTTTGGGGTTTTGGGCCCGGGCAGCCATAAAGGCTAATTGATCGCGACCAAAAGGGGATGTTCTCATCTAGACATTATTTGGAGTCATCCTACCAAGTTACATTGAGATCCCTCCATAAATATGGCCTGAAGACTGTGCTAAAGGTTTTCGGGCTTCAGGCTCAGGCAGCCATCATGGTTAAATGATCGGAACCAAAAGGGGACATTCTCATCTAGGCATCATCTGGAGTGAGCTTACAGAGTTACAATGACATCCCTTCATAAATATGACCTGTAGACCGTGTTAAAGGTTTTCAGGCTTTGGGCCCCTATAGCTGTCACACTTGCCCAATCAGTTCTGAAAGGGGCTTTTCTCATCTAGACATTATATGAAGTCAGCATACCAAGTTACAATGAAATCCCTCCATAAATATGGCCTGAAGACTGTGCTAAAGGTTTTTGGGCTTCAGGCTCAGGCAGCCATCATGGTTAAATGATCGGAACCAAAAGGGGACATTCTCATCTAGGCATCATCTGGAGTGAGCTTACAGAGTTACAATGACATCCCTTCATAAATATGAACTGTAGACTGTGCTCAATATTTTCGGGCTTCGGGCACCTGTAGCCATCACAGTTGACCAATCACGACCAAAAGGGGATGTCATCATCTAGGCATTATATGGAGTCAACCTAACAAGTTACAATGAAATCCTTCCATAAATATGACCTGTAGACTATGCTAATGGTCTTTGGGCTCGGGCAGCCATAAAGGCTGAATGATCGCGACCGAAAGGGGATGTTCTCATCTAGACATTATTTGGATTCATCCTACCAGCTACAATGAAATCCCTTCATAATTATGACCTGTAGACTGTTCTGAAGGTTTTTCGGGCTTTGGGCCCCTGTAGCCGTCACAGTTGCCCAATCATGTCCAAAAGGGGATGTTCTCATCTAGACATTATATGAAGTCAACCTACCAAGTTACAATGAAATCCCTTCATAAATATTACCTGTAGACTGTGCTAAAGGTTTTTGGGCTTCGGGCTCGGGCAGCCATCATGGTTGAATGATCGCAACCAAAGGGAACAATCTCATCTGGGCATCATCTGGGGGTGATCCTACGAAGTTAAAATGAAATCCCTTCATAAATATGACCTGTAGACTGTGCTAAAGGTTTTCGGGCTCCGGGCCACTGAAGCCATCACAGTTGACCAATCACGACCAAAAGGGGATGTCATCATCTAGGCATTATATGGAGTCAAACTAAGAGGTTACAATGAAATCCTTTCATAAATATGACCTACATACTATGCTAAAGGTTTTGGGGTTTTGGGCTCGGGAAGCCATCACAGTCGCCTAATGGTGTCCAAACGGGGCTGTTCTCATCGAGACATTATATGAAGTCAACCTACCAAGTTACAATGAAATCCCTTCATAAATATGGCCTGTAGACTGTGCTAAAGATTTTCGGGCTTCAGGCCCCTGTAGCCGTCAGTTTCCCAATTGCGTCCAAGGGGACATTCTCATCTAGACATTATATGAAGTCAACCTACCAAGTTACAATGAAATCCCTTTATAAATATGACCTGTAGACTGTGCTCAAGGTTATCGGGCTTTGGGCTCGGACAGCCATCATGGTTGAATGATCGCAACCAAAAGGGGACATTCTCATCTGGGCATCATCTGGAGTGATCCTTCGAAGTTACAATGAAACCCCTTTCATATATATCACTCATAGACTGTGCTCAAGGTTTTCGGGCCCCTAAAGCAATCACAGTTGACCAAACACGACCAAAAGGGGATGTCATCATCTAGGCATTATATGGAGTCAACCTAACAAGTTACAATGAAATCCTTCCATAAATACGACCTATAGACTATGCTAAAGGTTTTTAGGCTTGGGTATCAAGGCTGAATGATCGCGACCAAAAGGGGACGTTCTCATCTAGACATTATTTGGAGTCATTCTTCCAAGGTACAATGACATCCTTTCATAAATATCACCTGTAGACTGTGCTAAAGGTTTTCGGGCTTCAGGCCCCTGTAGCCATCACAGTCGCCTAATTGTGTCCAAAAGGGGCTGTTCTCATCTAGACATTATATGAAGTCAACCTACCAAATTCCAATGAAATCCTTTCATAAATATGGCCTGTAGACTGTGCTAAAGGTTTTTGGGCTTCGGGCCCCTGTAGCCGTCAGTTTCCCAATTGTGTCCAAAGGGGACATTCTCATCTAGACATTATATGAAGTCAACCTACCAAGTTACAATGAAATCCCTTCATAAATATGACCTGTAGACTGTGCTAAAGGTTTTCGGGCTTTGGGCTCAGGCAGCCATCATGGTTGAATGATCGCAACCAAAAGGGGATGTTCTCATCTAGACATGACCCCAAACCTGCATATGAAATTTCGTGACGATCAGACAAGAACTGCGGGGTGTAGCCCATGCTAAAGGAAAATGTGAACAGACTCACAGACTTCCGCATGCGTGATGGCAATAGCTTATCTTGACTTTGTCAAGTTAAGCTAAAAATGAATGGCGTTTTTCTTGTAGGTAAAAGATTAATACGATATAACCCACCCTAAATATGACAGATAACGTAAATTCTCCCTACTGAAATTATGCAAATGTGACCCAGTTGTATTTTGTTTAGCCAATCAAATTGTCCAGTTTTGAAATTGACCAATGAAAGCTCCCAACTCTAATTATATAAATTATGAAAATGTGGCCCAGTTGTATTTTGTTCAACCAATCAATTTGTCCAGTTTTGAAACTGACCAATGAAATTGATGGAAGGCTTTATTTATCACTGATTAATATGAAAACAAAATATCAAATGTTTTAAAGTGAACAAAACAGACGAGTCATAATGATAAATCTTGTAATGTTTGCAATGTTTTCCTCTCCCAGAACATTGCTCCAAACGCTGCCGTGTTCAAGTTGATATGTAACATCTTTGTTGGGATGCTGTACAAGTTTGTTCAATTCAAGCTCCATGGGCTTATTTAGGCATGCCATGGGACACTGTGGGTAATCATGCAGACGAAAATATTTTCATAGTTCTATTCTCACAAACATCTGTCGTCAGTGCTTTAATATTCTATACAAAAATCTTGAGGGGTGATTTACATGGTTGTTCAGGTTGACAGCCAAGGGTCGATTTAGGGGTACCAAACATGTAGGTTTTAACAATATGAGTAATGGGGATAACATTAAACAATTCATCTTCACCCATATACTACTCCAAATGCTTCCTTTTTATATATAGCATCGTTCTAAGGACATTTCACAAGTTTGTTCAAATTAAGCCCATGTGGGTCACATTGAAGATCGTCAGATTTTAACATGGTGGGTAATTGGGAAACTTATATAAAATATTCTCCAAATCACTGCTTCAACTTTTTCTATGTTTGTTATATAGCGTCTCTATAAGTATGATTTGTAAGTTTGTAAGGATAAATAACATTGTGCATACAGTTAAAACTAGAAGTCCTGTCATGAAATGCGCACAAATAGCACGTTGATATGCGTGTTAATGTGCGCGTTATGGCCCAAGTAAAGCTATCAAATTCTGTACATATGGCCTATGCACAAGCAATGTTTCAGCCAATGGACCTCCGGGTAACCCGGAGGTCCATTGGCAGAAATATTGCATGTGTTTGCTATGAGTACCCAGGAGAACCTGCCGTGCTTTGGAAGCCATTCGATATAGCAATTGCGCGTAATTCCAAGTGCAAATAAGCCTACATAAGCGCACTATTCGTGACAGGACTTCTAGTTTTAACTGTATTTAGACAGGGACATTAGTTTCACCACAGACCACTTACCTGACTGGTTAGAAGTATACAAAATATTATTTATTTATTTATTTATTGGTGTTTAAGGTCACATATTTCTGCACAATGGCTAACCATGACCGTGACAGTTTTACGGGTGGAGGAAGCCGGAGTACCCGGAGAGAACCACCGAGCAACTGTCAGCGCCCCAACATACCAACTCCACACAAGCAGGGTTAGCATTGGTTGAAGACAGGTGCACCATCGACATGCAGTTCGCCTTAGTACACAGCGTCATCGTGCCCCACAAAATATTATTTTAATCCAACCACTGGTGGTGGAGCTGGAGTAGCAAACATGTTGGGCAAAATAATCTAGCATATTATGAAACGAGGACAAAAAACTCTGTGTACATATTTAAGTAAGGGCATTAATTCCACCACAGGATCTTTTTCTCCATGATTTGGTAGAAACACGTTAAAAATTATTTTAATCTAACCACTAGTGGTGGAGGTAGAGTAGCAAACATGTTGGATGGAAATAGTTTGTAAAGTATCAACCTGTGCAACTCTTTCCATTATACCCTCTCAGGAGTGGACTATTATAATCCCTGATGGGTACGGGTGTGGGATGGGAAAATCTCACCCGAGGGCAAGATATTTGGGCCAGACACGAGGCTTGCCGAGTGTCTGGACCAAATATCTTGTCCCGAGGGTGAGATTTTCCCATCCCACACCCATACCCATCAGGGATTATTTTTCTCCCCCCACCATACAACGGTTACGTTAGCCAGAGGTAATCGGCAGTCACATGCTGATATAATCAACTCATTTGGTATTCGTTGTTTTGAAAAACTAATGACACCATTGGAAAGAGCATGCAAAAGTTATGTATATACCAGAGGTGTATACCACGAAATCAATTAGGAACGGTGGCATCTTGGGGTTTAAAGAGTTTTAGAGCATCAAACTTTGAACACACGGCATTCTGATGACGTCAATATGAATTAGTTGGTAGCCAAAAACTATGCATAGCGTCATAATAACGTTATAAATGTATAACGTCACGTGGGTGGGGTGGGATACATCTGTCTCTCCCTGCTATCTCACCCTGGACATATGTATGTTACACATGCAGTGGGGGGAGAAAATAGTAAGATAACATTTGTTTTTGTTTTAACCCTGCTGGAGAGAAACAGATTTTGTAACCCAGTACAAAATTGCTCTGTTGTCTTGTGCACATATCATTCTGGCTTTTAACAAAATGTACCCCCATCCCACAGGAGTAGGCATCTTATCTAGCAGGACTTTAGATAGATCTAATTTGTCTGTAAAATTAGTCAATTTTGAACCAGCCATTTATGCAAGCAATAATCCAACACAATTTGAAAGCCAATTAAATACCCACTGTTGCCTCTTGTATTCGTTGTTTAGTTGGGTTGGTCAACAACGACAAATTAACGAACACAAGTTCTGCGACACACAAAACATATTAAATCCTCTTAATCATCAAAATACTCATCAAAAATGGATAAATTTTTACTTTACACAAGGGTAAAATATAACATTTCACACATCCTCTACCCCTTTTAAACCTGTGTTAACTCATATTTCCCCATTTTTTACTTGTGTTTGTTTGTGTTTGTTTGAATTTGTTCTTTAGTAGGACCGATAACCAGGGTGTGTTTCGTGGAATTTAAAGGCATGGGTTATCAATGGTTTCAATGATGTCAGCTCTATAGAATGTCTCCTCAAAATTAAGTCATCATGGCTGCATTGCAGCAGCCATGATTTGACTTTTTGAGAATTTGACAAATAGAAAGCAGATTAAGGGTTTAACCATTCTGTAATTAACTGTGACCTTCTCTTCTAGAACAACTTTTCTGCTTGACGGGAAAGAAAATATTTTGATGCAAACGTCTCAGCCAATCACTCATCTTTGGGGCCTAATCACATATTTTGTGCAACTGGCTTAATTACAACCTGACTGAATGAATACAGTTAGGAATAAATCAGAACTCGACCTAGTTTTTCTATTTCTAAATGCCATATTTTCTGTGACATCATATGAATCATACAATATCAAATAAATTATGGCATTTTTAAAATAAACTAGAACTATTAATGAAGGTGATTAATACCCCTCACTTTATTTATTTATTGGTGTTTAAGGTCACATATTTCTGCACAATGGCTAACCATGACCGTGACAGTTTTACGGGTGGAGGAAGCCGGAGTACCCGGAGAGAACCACCGAGCAACGGCGAGCAACTGTCAGCTCCCCAGCATACCAACTCCACACAAGCAGGGTTAGCATTGGTTGAAGACAGGTGCACCATCGACGTGTAGTACGCCTTAGTACACAGCGTCACCGTGCCCCCACGACCCCCCACTTTCGGCTTACTAAAATGCACTTCTGAATTTTGAGCTTGAAAAACCAATTCTAAAATGTGGGAAGAGTTGCGTGCCTAAAATTCCATACCGTCTCATATATATAAAGGAAATCTATGCTATTTTAGGGAACATCGGGAATTATCTCATGAATGTGGACCTGAAAGTTTTATTTTTCGCGAGTACTTGTAAGAGTGAAAATAATATACTCGCCCAAAAAAGAAAGTGTGCATTGCAGAAATTGATCAAACTCTAAAAAAATAATTTCGTAGGTGTAAAGAGTGTTAACCTGTTCATGAATAAGTTATATTGAACACAAAAACAGCTTTCCCCGTTAAAATTGCATTAACGTTAAATGACGTGCTGCACGTTTGTGAAAAGGCATGTTTTGCACGTGGAGAGTCTGAAAATTCATGCAGCAGTGTGAATCCTTGGGTATTTAAACACTAAAGTAAGGCCTTCCTATCGTTCACATTCAAACTTGCGCTGCTGTTAAAACGACTCCACATTAGCATGCTAAGATTGACATTGAATCAACGTCTCCTTGCCCTGGGTATGATTAGAGCTGGCAGAACATACAGAGAGGTTGCCCAGCATTTGAACTGCCACCGTAACACTGTAGACAGGCTAGTCCATCGACATGCACAACATGATGACGTTCGAGACCGAACCCGCTCCGGGAGACCCCGAGTTACCACCCCTGCACAAGATCGGTATATCCGTGTCGTCCAACTCCGGAACCGGCAACAAACGACAACGTCGACAGCCAGGAACATCCCTAACCTGAGACAGATACATCCTCAAACAGTAATCAACCGGCTGAGAGAATACGGCTTACGTCCTCGAAGACCTGCAATTCGTACGATTTTGACGTTACGTCATCGTCGTGCTCGACTGCAGTGGTGTAGACAACATCTCAGGCATCCCTTACACTGGTGGCGACGTGTTTTATTCACAGATGAATGTCGTTTCCATCTTTCATCATCAGATGGGCGCCAGAGAGTGTACAGACGTCGAAACGAACGCTACCCAGATCCATGTGTCGTGGAGCGAAACCGTTATGGGGGAGGATCTCTCATGATGTGGGGTGGCATCACTGCCCGTAACAGAACTGAGCTGGTCATTATTGTTGGCAATCTCAATGCAGCCAGATATCGTGATGAAGTGCTTACACCTGTTGTTGTCCCATTTCTGCGACGTCACGGCCCCGGCGTCATTCTACAACAGGACAACGCCCGACCCCACGCAGCTCGTGTAGTTCAACAGTATCTGCAGCAACGACAAGTGGATGTTCTTCCCTGGCCCGCAAATTCGCCCGATATCTCACCCATTGAGCACGTATGGGACGAAATGAAACGTCAGCTACGCCGGCTTCCCCATGCACCGTCAACGCTTGTGGAACTCCAAAGACAGCTTATCAGAATATGGAACAACATCCCACAACACTTCCATGCTAACTTGTTCGCTTCCATGAGGAGTAGATGCACAGCAGTAGTCGATGCAGACGGAGGTCATACCAGATATTGAGTGTGTGACTTTTGTGTTTGACCCTTAGTGTCTTTGACTCTCCATGGCACCAAGAGTATTCGTCGTAGCGTAATGAAATTTCTCGTGTTGATCACAAATTGATTCATCTGTGATTGAATAAAATTTCCATGAATGAAAATGATATATATCCTTTTTAGTGTAATTTTTTAGCATGCACACTTTCTTTTTTGGGAGAGTATCCTTTCAGGTCCATACGAATGAGATAATTCCCGATATTCACTAAAATAGCGTAGATTTTCATTTTGTTATATGCTGTGTTACATTTTACTGCACAGTATTCAATCCAATTTGACTGCAAACAGTTTCAAGCTTGTCTTTTAGCTCAGGAAGGATTTTTAATCAGTTTTTATTCTAATTGTTGCAAACAGTTTCAAGTCAGTAACAAAGATCTGCCGATCGTTCCTTCAAGGTGATATCATGCTCCAAAACATGACATCATTTAGGAAACTGAGGGATATTTCAATGGATATCGAGAAATATTTTTTGGATAATTTCACAGGCTAGCATATAATAAAAATCTAGACTAAATCTAAACTGAAGGGGTGATTACCCCCTAAAAATCATCACAGATAGAAAATTTGGAAATATGTGCATGTTCACTCATAAGAGGCCATGTTTAAGAAGTTTCATTGAAATCAGTTCAGTAATGTAGTTGGAGTTGCCCACACAAGAATCTCATTTGAAGATCCACAATAAATCTAAGTTTAGGGGAGATAACCTGGTTGAAATTGTCGTAGATGAAAAATTTTAGAACATGCGCATGTTCACTTGCTATTCATAATGTTTCAGATGTTTGATCATCAAAATCGGTTAAAAAATGTGGGAGTAGTTACAAGCACAATGAAAGTGTAAATGACACAGGCTTGTCATTTTGAGTCGGGCGATTGCCCCTGGCCGCAGTCGCCCACCTGAGTTCAAAATTCCGTGGACGGTAAAGGTCCGCCTAACCCGATTTCTGCGGCCCATTAATTCAGTCAAAGGCATCTCAAAATCGGCCTCCTCAAATGGCAATTTTCGCAGATTAAAGGAGGTACCTGTAACAAAAGCACATTTTGTGAAGTTTGTAGTGTGTCATCAACGCAGTTACCCAAATATGAGCGAGAGGTCTACCAATGCCAAAGTTGTAATTAGTTATTACCTTGTACATTTGATTGAAACAAGTCTCATGTCACGTGCGATTACGGGATGTATCATCCCCAAGCCAGTTCGACCCCTGACAAGTTGCCTGGGATGTTTCGTCCCAAAATCACAGCCGCGACAATTTGTCCCCCCAGTTCTGATTGATTCGTTCCAAGTTATCGGCATCTGGTGGTGAGCACAGTGTACTGGCTTTTACAGTCATGCAATGTATAGATAGGGGCTTGGTTATTTGGATGCACGATAACTATAACACTCACTGTTGGTGGGTGTCATGGGTAACCTGGTATCTTGCATCCAAATATTCAAGCCTGCATCTATACATTACATGATGACGTAGATCATAATTACACAAACCGTGTACCTTAAAATGATATTAGTTATCTATCTATCAGGCTTAAACAAAATGGTCTCTGCAAATTATAAATGACCCTCCTGGGGTCATTTTAGGTGAACCCAAAATGGCATTTCTGGGGTGATTTGAGGCAAACCATAACGACCCTCCTGCAATTTTCAAAATGACAAGCCTGATGACACTGTAGCTTAACGTGTCTGTGTGTTGTGTTTGCTGAAAAGGATAATGTTCAATGTTTATGAAAGGATTATGAAAATAGACAAGAACTGTGACAATTGGGACTATGTTAATTTCTGTTCCCTGAATGCTATGTTTTTAATAAAAATAACATGAGGTGTAGACTGTACTAAAGAACTGAGGGGTGGGGTGGGTTAATGTGGCCTGCACAGTTAATGTATGTGACACTCACAGTTAACGTATGTCAACTAAATTTACCAAGTTACGGTGAAATTATTCCAAAACGAGTCATCCTATCAAGTTACAATGAAATCCCTTCATAAATATGGACTGTAGAGTGTAGACCGTGCTAAAGGTTTTCGGGCTTCAGGCCTGTGTAGCCATCATGGTTGACCGATTGCATCTAAAAGGGGACGTCATCATCCCGACATTATACTGAGTCATTCTACCATGTTACAATGAAATCCCTTCACAAATATGACCTATAGTCTGTACTTTAGGGTTTGGGAATCAGGCAGCCATCACGGTTGAAGGATCGTGACCAAAATGGGACGCTCTCTTCTGGACTTTATCTGGAGTTGCAGTGATCCTACAAAGTTACAATGAAATCCCTTCATAAATATGACCTGTAGACTGTGCTAAAGGTTTTCGGGCTCCTGTAGCCATCACAGCTGACCAATCACGACCAAAAGGGGATGTCGTCATCTAGACATTATATAGAAAAAACAGTTACATTGAAATCCTTCCATAAATATGACCTATAGACTATGCTAAAGGTTTTGGGGTTTGGGGCTCTGCCAGCCATCACGGCTAAATGATCATGACCAAAAGTGGATGTTCTCATCTAGACATTATATATGAAGTCAACCTACCAAGTTACAACGGAATCCATAAATATGACCTGTATGCTGTGCTAAAGGTTTTGGGCTCAGGCAGTCGTCATGGTTGACAGATCGCAACCAAATAGGGAAATTCTCGTCTAGACATCATACGAAGTCATCCTACCAAGTTACATTGAAATCCCTCCATATTAAATATATCCTGCAGATTGTGCTAAAAGGTTTTATGAAATTTCGTGACGATTAGACGAGAAATACGGGGTGTAGCCTGTGCTAAAGGCAAATGTGAACAGACTTCCGCACACATGAAGGCAATAGCTTATCTTGACTTTGTAAAAATGTTCGAACGGATGCACAGATGTACAGGATGTTGACAAAAAACAGTTAAAACTAGAAGTCCTGTCATGAAATGCGCACAAATAGCATGTTGATATGCGCGTTAATGTACGCATTATGGCCCAAGTAAAGCTATCAAATTCTGTACATATGGCCTGTGCACAAGCAATGTTTCAGCCAATGGACCTCCGGGTAACCCGGAGGTCCATTGGCAGAAACATTGCATGTGTTTGCTATGAGTAACTAAGAGAGCCTGCCGTGGTTTGGATGTCATTCGATATGGCAATCGCGCGCAATTCCAGCGCACAATTAAGCCTAGATAAGCGCACTATTCGTGACAGGACTTCTAGTTTTAACTGTACCTCCCACTTCTGAGAAGTGGGGGTATAAAAATGTCATATTTTCTCCGATATCATATGATCAGAGATGTTAGGTTGATGAACTGTAAAATAGTGAGATACCTGAGCAAACTTAGTGAGATATTAATTTTTATTACACACCCATTTAAAATAATTAAGGTTTGTTCATGACATACTAGGATGTGTGATAAAAATAAACTTATATTGCACACGTGTGGGATACAGATTTTTGTACTTTTTTAATGTAAGAATGGAACCAGTCATATTTCTGGGGATACAGTACATGAACCCATTTCGATGCAATGGGTCATTTATTTTGATGTTGTAAAGTAGATGTTTGCGGTCTATAGTATCTGAGTTTATATTGTTTCTGATGAAACTCATGATGTCCTATACACTGACCGACCATCAAAAGAAACTTTATAATTTATTTTCTTAACGTGAACAATACTGACTGAGTATTGATTAAATAACCCGATGGGTTAAAGTATGGCGTGGAAATGACTGACATACAGTTCAAACTAAAGAACAATGTAGACAGAATATGAAAGCGTCAATGAGTGACGTCATTTTGAATGAATGACGTTGCGCGAGCAAGTTTCTAGGTCACCAAATTGAAATAAAAAACAACATTAATTGCCTGTCGATATTCACTCGAATTCGTATGGATTCTGTACCCCTGTTAAAACGACATAATGTGTACTTCTGATGTATTGTTATATTATTGTCAACTATTACTATGTTACAGTTAAAACTAGAAGTCCTGTCACGAATAGTGCGCTTATCTAGGCTTAATTGCGCGTTGGAATTGCGCGCAATTGTCATATCGAATGGCACCCAAAGCACGGCAGGTTCTCCTGGTTACTCATAGCAAACACATGCACTGTTTCTGCCAATGGACCTCTGGGTTACCCGGAGGTCCATTGGCTGAAACATTTCCTGTGCACAGGCCATATGTACAGAATATGATAGCTTTAATTGGGCCATAACGCGCACATTAACATGCATATCAACATGCTATTTGTGCGCATTTCATGACAGGACTTCTAGTTTTAACTGTATTTGTTATACTGTACATTTGACCGTAATGGTGTAAAAGTACAATAAACTGAATTGAATTGAATTGAATTGTTAAAGGCTATAACACGAACTTTAATCAATTTTGAGCAGGCATAGTGAACAATACTATCATTTATCTTGGATAATAAGGATATAAATTTAATTTTCGTGGGATGAATTGACAATGGCTACTGTAATCTTGACTTAAATCTTAACCTGTCTGTCAATCGGTCAAGTAACAACAGTCGCATGGAATTTGGAAGTCAGATAAACATGTGAGTTTTTTTTTATAATTTTTCATTGATAGATTTTCCGAATTTACACCTATTGTTTCTTGTGAATGTGTGGTAACTTTTTTGGTGAGGATCACATCAACCGTTCAGAATTCGTGCTGTAAAATTGAGGCATAGAAAGATGGAAAACTGTATTTCAGATTAACAGTGTTTCATCGATCGAAGTGGTGACGCATTACAATTTGCAAGTGAAACTATGAATGAAAATTCAATCGGCGTACGAAATAACAATAAGACTGGTCTCCTGCTTGTGAAGAATAATTTGGATTTTTGTCTCATTTTATTTCCTTTACGTCTCAGAAGGATAGGTTAATTCTCACTTAGTATTACCGTGAAAGGCCTGTTTTAGAAATTTGCGAAGGTGTGTAATAAATACAGAACCACACAAGCGTTTGAATGAGTTAATGTTTATTGCACTCATTTGGTTTGGTGCAGAATACCACTCGAGGCTTCGCCTCGAGTGGTATTCTTGCACCCAACCAAACTCGTACGTTAAACATTAATCCATTCAAACCCTTGTGCAGTTATGTCTATTTATAAGGCACAAACAGTAAAATTTATTGACTTGAACAGCGAGATTCTGTTAAAATTCCCTAATTTTCAAGATGATTTTACCTTTTACCAAACACAGTATTTTCAAAGATTAAATTAAATTTCATATTTTTCGAAAACAAATTTCACGGTTTTTCAATAAAACCACACAAATTTGGATATCATTAGAACCAGCTTGATGAGCTGGTTCTAATGATATCCATATTCATATGGTACAGTAGAACCTGTCTTGAGAGACCACTCTTTGGGCCACACAAAAGTGGTCTCTCAAGACAGGTGGTCTCTCATAACAGGTTTCAGGTTTTCTCAAGTCAGTGAATAACCAACCACAAAATTCAGAAATGGAGAAGAATGGATTTTTGTAATTACTTTGTAGTTGCTCTTTTTTATTAAGTTTTTGTAACAAATTGAAATGGACTGTTATAAAAATTATAAAAATAAATTAGTGTTGAAAATCTTCATTGAAGATTTTCAACACTAATTTATTTTTATAATTTTTATAACAGTCCATTTCAATTTGTTAAAAAAAGATTTTCAACACAAATTTATTTTTATTCCTATCTGTCACATTTCAGGTATGTATGAAATTGTTTATTCAGCAATAATCCTAATCTTTTCACACAGCTTTTAATACTTTTAATTATGTTAGTATAACCACAATGGATTTTCCAATTCCAGAACAGGTAAAAAAGTTTTTGTCATGGTTTCAGTCTTCAAATGGGCGGTCTCTCAAGACAGGTCCATTATGGCATAAAAATACAAGTTGGTACCAGGTCACAGTGGTCTCTCAAGACAGGTGGTCTCCCATAGCAGGTCCATTATAGAGTAAAACCAATCGGTACCTGGTAGATATGGTCTCTCAAGACAGGTGGTCTCTCAAGACAGTGGTCTCTCAAGACAGGTTTTACTGTATTCTTGAGAAACTTCTGAGATATGCTGTGGTAGGCTTATTCTGGTAATTTATTTTACCCTTTTTGGTCCATTATGTCAGGTAAAGGGTTAACAAAACTTTAACCCTTTACCTAACATGAAAAGAAGACGACACTTGCAAAAAAATTTTTTGAATAACTATTTTTTTTCATTTTTTGTCTCAAAAACATAGGTTATGACCCCTCATTGGAACGAGCTCGACGAGCTCGTTCCAATGAGGGGTCATAACCTATGTTTTTGAGACAAAAAATGAAAAAATAATTAAAATTAATAGGCGATTTTTGAGAATAGCGCTGGCCGGTTTTGGCCGTTACGTTGGGTAAAGGGTTAAATAGAAAAAATAGTGAGACTAAACAAGTGAGCAAACTCACAAAGTGATACCAACCGCGCCTGAAATGTATAAGTTAGATTATCTCCCCTTGGAAATGTCAGAATGGAATTATATTGCTTCATGCACATCTTCATATGGAGTTCTTCCATTGTGTAAAGTTTCATGAAAATTCTTCAAACGGTTTAGGAGGAGTTGCGCTTACAAGGATGGACAGACGGTATAAGTTAGATTATCTCCCCTTGGAAATGTCAGAACGGAATTATATTGCTTCATGCACATCTTCATATGGAGTTCTTCCATTGTGTAAAGTTTCATGAAAATTGTTCAAACGGTTTCGGAGGAGTTGCACTTACAAGGATGGTCAGACGGACAGATTATCTCCCCTTGGAAATGTCAGAACGGAATTATATTGCTTCATGCACATTCCCATATGGAGTTCTTCCATTGTGTAAAGTTTCATGAAAATTCTTCAAACGGTTTAGGAGGAGTTGTGCTTACGATGGATGGACAGACGGACAGATGGACAGACGGACAGACAGGGTGATTCCTATATACCCCCCCCCCCCCCCCCCCCAAACTTTGTTTGCGGGGGGGGGTATAATGGTATAATGATACCAGGTCAACAATTTTGGTAAACAATAAAAGTGTTTGTTGTGGAAATTTCTTTATTTTCTGAAAAGAAATTAATGAATGAATGAACAATTTTGTAGACCAGTAACTCGGTAAAAATTTAACATAATAACACACAAACTAGACCTTTAGTTTCTCGTGCATATTTTTATTTCAGTTTGTTTGTAATTATTATTTTTATTACCCTCAAAGGTTCATATACATGCTTTGTTTTATGTTTTAACCCTTTACCTAATGAATCGCCCACATCCACCTGCGTAATATGCAAATTCCGCAGCAGAAAAAATATTTTTCGAAGAATTTCAACAAAACCATATCATGTGACCACTCTTTGGAATGGACCCGTTCCAAAGAGGGGTCACATGATATGGCTTTGTTGAAATTTTTTGAAAAAATTTAAAAAATGATATTCAAAATAATAAATTTTGAAATTGTCTGCGTTGGGTAAAGGATTAAATGAGTTGGAGCAGTTTGGTTATAGGAGTCAATATTTTTTTTTGCATGTAATAACTCCCAATCCTTCAAAAAGCAGTTTAGGACAAAATTGCCTAAATGCGACAATGGGGCAGGAAGGGCAATACCGCTGACAAATTTCATTGGATAACAGTGATCATCAAACTAGAGGGAGACATTGTTCCCTAAGATATACACACAAAAAAAAAATGATATTTGGTTCATAATGTTATTCCATGAACATAAACAAGCAATATATGATATTTTTTAACAAAGGGCAATAACTCCCATAATTTTCATCGGATATGGCTGGTCTTCGAACTTGACATCATTGCTATAGAGACATATACCAAAAAGAAATGAAATATGTTAAATTACCCTGGTTTTCCTTTGTTTATAGACCTTTTTGACCTCAGTGCATACAATACAGGCATTTAATCTATTATATCTTATTTGACAGATTTCATGGTTACTCTAGAATACAGGAAAGTGACACAATCCCTGTTAATTGAATACTACTGTTAATTAAATAAGTTTCATTGGCAAAGTGGCAATTCAATTAACAGGATTCTACTGTAATAAATTAAGTGCCTGTATTTGGATATATTGAGATCAAATAGGTCTATAAACAAAGGAAAGAGAGTGGTGGAGAGTCAGGGTAGTTTAACGTATTTCAATTTTTTTTGGTGTTCCGTGTAACCATCAGCATGAACCAATGTTCAAACACTTTTACCGATGGTCATCTGGTGATGGCTTAATATCGGCTGATGTCAGATACAACTGCCGAACATCGGTTATCACAACTTTCAGGCCATTTTTGTTCAGAATTTGACGCTTTATGGGCTGTTCGTTTACCCACTTTTTGTGAAAATATGCATGCAGGCTACCGTCGATGTGCTTTTACTTACAAAGATATACAGGTATTCTTTTCTGTCCCAGTTATAGATATTCCTGTCAATAAGTATACACAGTCAAGCCCACTAAACTGGATATCTCTCAACTGGTCGAGTGCTGGAAGCCCATATTTGGGCTTTATTCGGAAGTACCGGTACCTTTCATATTCAGTGGATGTTCTTCAGATAATCTTCGAAGTGATATTATTTTATCTGCTAGGAGTTGCCTTGTTAAAATTTAGGGGAGAGTGCCTAAAGGCACTCTCCAATAAATTGAAACAAGGCAAAGATGCACAAAGAAATTTTAAGGACCAAAAATAATTTAGCACTCTACCAGTTAACTGAATAACCCTTTTTCCCAACACAAAGACATTTACCATACCTCCAGTACCAATTTGATCTGTGAATTGAATATAGGTTAGAGAGTAAACTCCTGCTAATTGAATAAAACATCTTGTAACCTGTCGGAAAATAACCTTGACTTGTCTCAGTTTTCCTTTGATTATAGACCTTTTCAGACTCAATATATCCAATACAGGCATTTAATCTAGTATATCTTGTTTGACAGGGCTCCATCTGCAAGATACAATAGAATAAATGCTAAGTTTATCTCTAGAATACAGGAAAGTGACACAGTCCCTGTTAACTGAATACTCCCATTAATTGAATAATTACCACTGGCTATTTATTTATTTATTGGTGTTTAAGGTCACATATTTATGCATAATGGCTAATCATGACCACGACAGGTTCTACAGGTGGAGGAAGCCGGAGTACCTGGAGAGAACCACCCAGCAACTGTCAGCTCCCCAACATACTAACTCCACACAAGCAGGGTTAGCATTGGTTGAAGACAGGTGCACCATCGACATGCAGTAGGATTTCATACACAATGCCACCATACCCTCAAGTGGGTTATGTGTGTGAAGTGTCTTGCCCAAGGACACAATGCGGTTGCCGCAGGTGGGATTTGAACCAAGGACCTCTTGGCTAGCAGTCAACACCTCTTCCTACTGAGCCACCATGCCCCTTTCATTGGCAAAGCGGCTATTCAATTAACAGGTTTCAACTGCAATTCCCTATACAAATATTAAGATATTAACATAATTTTTGGAACTACCCCACATAATCATAAAACGACTAAAATGGTGAGTCTTCATTTCTGATTGTAATACAGTGGTGCCCACTTAATTTGATATCTCTTAACTGAATATATAATTTCCCAACACAAAACCATTTACCATACCAACAGTACAAATTTCAGGGACCGATCAGGACTATTTAAAATACGCTCTAGCCTCGGAGCCTATTTTTTCAATTCATGCGCCAGATTTCAATTTACGGAGTCACACTGCTGTTTGTAACATACACCGCAAGTATGTAATAGCTCTCATCATTTTCATTTAGTACACTATAGCAAACATTAATCTTCACTGTGGTTTCTGATCAAGTCTTGGCTGCCTATTTAGGCAGCCAAGACTTGATCAGAAACCACAGTGAAGATTAATGCTTGGTAATTAAGACTTGAAGTATTAACTTAAGCACTCTACAACAATGATAAATGATAATCATATATATAATACATGTAAGAGTGTCTCTCTCGATTATCCATCGAAAGAATATCAAAATATGATCTGAGAAGTTACGCGCCAACTGAGAAGCCTATTTCTGAGATTTAAGAGCCAAGTCCTGATGTTTCAGAACCAAATACGCATTGGTGCATGCCCAGGTCGGTCCCTGAAATTTGACCTGTTAATTACATAAAGGTTATAGAGTAAACTTCTGTTAATTGAATTAAAAATCTTGCATTATGTCGAGAAACTGCCTCGACTGTCACTGAATTTCTCCTGTATATTGCCCAATTTGGCCTCAGAACATCCAGTGCAAGTATTTAATCTATTATATCTTGTCTGACGGAGCTCAAGGAGCTCTGTCAAACAAGATATGTAGAGAGTAACTGCTTGACTGGACTGGTTATGGGAAATAATTCATGAGAGGTGAGGGATGTTGTACAAAAACGAGTGTGCGAATGCACACAAGTGTTTCACAATATAGTCCCTCTGTTTATTACTTTCCATTATTAACGATAATTATATTATTTAACCCTTTACCTAACGTAACGTTCAGTGCTATTCTAAAAAATCGCCAATTAATTTTCATTAGGCCTAAAAAAATAAAAAAATCTGTTTCTCAGGCCCTCCCGCATGGTCCTTTTGGCTGCTGCATGCTCTCTTTTTATAACCAATTTAAACTTAAAAAAAATTAAAATTAAATGGTTTATGTCTGATATTTTACCCAAGTTAAAACAATTGATGAATTTGTCCCTTGAGTGCAAGAAGGCTTTGCAATGCTTTAGCATTGCAAAGCCTTCTTGCACTCAAGGGATGAAATACACCACCACCCATGCTATTCTGTAGATTATGAGGCCTAAAACTTGAACCAAGAACATGAACTTTTGATGGTTAAGAAGTAATTACTGAAATAAAAAATAAAATAAAAAAACGCTTGCACGCATGGAATTTCACAAATAATGGCCTGAGAAACAGACGATCTACTTTGTGTGGCCTTATTTTTTCATTTTTTGTCTCTAAAACATCGATTGTGACCCCTCATTGGAACGAGCTCATCAAGTTTGTTCCAATGAGGGGTCATAACCTATGTTTTTGAGACAAAAAATGAAAATAATAGCTATTCAATAATTTTTTGGCAAGTGTCGTCTGCTTTTCATATTAGGTAAAGGGTTGAAAAACAAAAAACAATGAAGTCCCCATTTCACCCATGGCAAAGCGACTTCGTTTGCACGCACAGATGCATGACCCAATTATTGATTGCACAATTCAGAAGTTATCATTTATAATCAAACCTGGAAATCCCAGTAAATCACACTTTGGAAAGTAATAAAATACAATAAATCCTCGTTCATGTCAAGAATACAAGAAAGTGATCAAACTCCTGTTAATTGAATATCTCTGTTAACTGAATAATTCTCACTGGTAAAGTGGCTATTCAATTAACAGGTTTCTACTGTATCATCAAAATGCCAAATTAAATCAAGTCTCGATTCTAGCTTTGATTCACAGAAAATTAATCTTTATGAAATTTTTCAGATTCAAAAGTCTAGAATATATCAGTTGGTTTGTATACCAAACATTAAAAGATTCTGACTGGTGGTTCTGAAGAAGAAGATTTTTAAACACTTTTCCCCATATTGCCCTGAGTTAAAAATTTGGGCTCCAGTATTGGTCCCAAATATGAACCAATGGGCTTTATTTTAACAAACTTGTATCTTACCCTCTATGGATGCTGTGTACCAACTATTCAAAGAATCTGACCACTGATTCTGGAAATGTTTGAAAATTTTTGCAAACATGCGGACTCAGCAGTTTTTCGATCCCCCCCCCCCCCCCTACAGGACATCCTAACATAACTGCTGGCATTTTTGTCTTACCATTCAATTGTACTGGTCCTAAGGATTCTTTATACGACATAACAGTTCTTTGTTCCATGTGGTTTGGGAAATATGGGTATTTGAAAGTATTAATATTTTTAGCTCCATGGTCTCCTATGTGATTGCAGGAATTTGTTTTTGGCACGAGTCAAGTTCTTATGGCCCAATAATACCACATACCAAATTTGGTTTAAATCGGACCATCGGTTCAGAAAATAAAATTTTGGGCAGGGCCAAAAATCTTACACCTCCCATTACAAGCCAAATATTGCTTCACAAACTTCATATGAACCAACTTGATTTTGGGAGGATAAGACCAAAATATGGTGATGACAGACGACGGACAAAGAGTGATTAGATAAGCTCAGCTTCATTTTGTCAAGGTGAGCTAAAAACATGGCTTTACCTCTCTGCCACTAATCAGTCATCAATTTGAGTTTGTTTCATGGAAGAAAGAATTGTTTCTAAAGTTTGTCTGGATCTAAGACTTTGGCACAGATGATTGTTGACTTACTGGGTTATGTTCAATATGACCGCAACTTTTAACAAACCATACACAAGAGGCAAGCCAGAAAACCAGCAAACTGTCATCTGCAAAATGAGGTTCCCCAGAGGGTGAATTTAGTGATGCTACCGTGCACAGCACGTTAGCATCACTAAATTTACCCTCTGTGAAGCTCAATCAGAATCAGGGTCTCAGAACTAAACAAAAAGAGGTACCCAGAGGATAAATGGGCCCACTGTGTGGGATAGCATCATCCATTTCACCCCCTGGGGACCTGTGGAAATGTCAGACTGCTTATTTTCAGGCCTGTCTAGAGACACAAGTATCTCTGAATTGGCTCCCAACTCAAGACATACAATAAAATTCCCAAAGTTCAGCAAACGTGATATCCTATTCCTCTGATCAGGTTTGAGTTTTGTTACTTTTTATACATTTTGATTGAGCAAATAAATTAATGGCAGATAAATCAGCGTCAGTGAGTTTTGTTCCAACGCTGCATTCCACCTCATACTGAACTCCATCTGTTTCAAGGAAAAGACTTTGGGTCTGTGTAACACCAGAACATGCAGAATTTACTGCACCATCACTTGGAACTGCGTGTAGGACATGTATGACACAGTTACTGTCATTTTGAAGAACAAACTGTTCATGTGTTGCAGAATCAGGTACAGACTTAGGAAACACAACTTGTTCCTGAATTTCTTCTGTTGACAGAACTTCTTTATCACTTTCAACAAGTACTTGTTCTGTCTCGTTGATTTGGCTCACTGCCAATTCTGTATCACGGATTGTCTCATCCAGTTCATCAAACTTTTCTTTCACCTTCTCATGTACTTGTGAAGTTTTGGTTATATTTGGTTTCTTTTCTCCTGCAAATTTAGCCTCATGAGCCAAATGTCGAGCCCTGTGCTTCGCTAGATACGACTTGTGCAAGAACTGTCTGTTGCAGAAATCACACACATGCTGTTTCACACCTCGATGAGATTTTTCATGTCTTTTCAAGCTTACTGGAAAACAAGAAAAACATAATACTATGAATGTAGTCAAAAAGCTAAAAAAATTTGCACACTTTTGATTGTCAGGCACCCAACCACATTTGTGCACCACAGCACACCTGAATTTGAAAAGCAATGCAAAAAGAGGCCCAAAGGGGGACTTAATTGCTTACCTGATAAAATTGGCTAAAGAAGGATTTAGAGTCATATTTAGCATCAAAATGTGGATATAGTTAAACTAATTCAGCTAGAGGAATCAAGTTTTGGGTCAGAAGTGATTTTGTTGAAATTTTGAAAAAAAAATGGAAAAATGATATTTAAAATAATTCTTTTTGATGCGGTCTGCGTCGGGTAAAGGGTTAAAAATCAAGAGGCTCTCAAGAGCCTGTAATCGCTCACCTGGCAGAACTGCATATCCCTGTTATTCTAATCAAAATCAAAGAATGCAGCTGGCTGCCATGCTACTTCATCTGTGCGAAACAGAATTATGATTGTTTTCAGATGACACTCCATACATTATTTGTGCCAAGTTTGGTTCACACTGACCAAGTTGTTTCAGATAGGGAGATAAAAATGTGATTTCGCATAGGGCTTCCATGGTAACTATGAGCCCAATTGAGGCCATGTCTGCAACACGATCAACCTTGCATGAGGATCATTGGTAGAAGGTGTCCCAGTCATCAATCATGTGTAGTTTCAGAGAAGATTTTTCAAAATCGGCCAATCAGAATCAAAGAATGCCTCTGGCAGCCACGTTTTTCATTCAACACAAACAAAATGAGGAACAGTTGTAGAGAACCTCTTAATGACCATTACTACCAAGTGTGGTTCTCATTGGCTCAGTACAGTAAAACCTGTCTTGTGAGACCACTGTCTTGAGAGACCACCTGTCTTGAGAGACCACATCTGCCAGGCACCGATTAGTTTTACTCTATAATGGACCTGTTATGGGAGACCACCTGTCTTGAGAGACTACTGTGGCCACGGATAAAATGGTTTCGCGCGCCAAAGGCGCGCAAGGACAGTTTGGGCGCAAGCCCCTTTCGACCCTCTTTAACAGTATGTGATTTGGTTTGTCTGGTCTGGCCGTGGTAAAGGAGGAAAGTGATAAGGTGCTTAGCGGCGTCTATGATTTCGTCTGCTTTTCTTAGGAGGAGGTGGCTGAGTTGGTGATACCCCCTTTGGTGGTGTTGAAGGAGTGGTGGAGAGCTGACTCGATTGGTAAGGTCTGGCCCTCGCAGCTGCCGGTGGTGAAGAGCTTTTTGGTGTTGTTCTCAGGTAGTGGTTGCTGAGACTCTCTAGTCCTATTCTGAGCATGTTGCCTTTGTACCCACGATCTCTCAAGGCCTTAATATGGGCTTGTAGAAATATAAGGTGGTCGTCGTCTCTGGCCTTTTCTCTTAGGATACTTTCCACGGACTCTGCGGTGTTTGCTTCCTGGATGGTGTCCCGGTCGGAAAAAGCAGGAAGAGCAAGAGTGGGTTTAGTGACATGTGCGATGTCAGCCTCAACTTCCTGCTCCACAAACAGACTATCCTCCTCCATCTCCTCTTCGGGGAAAGAGTGTGATGGGCTGGAGGATAGACTATTACCTGGCGAACCAGCGTCCTCCGGACCTTCCACCGGAGTGGAGGGTACCGAGCTGGACATGGAACGGACAGGGGTAGCAGGCATTGAGCGTTCAATGCCATGATTAGCCTCCCTCTCTTCCTTCTCCGACCTTTTCTTTTCCATGAACACCGTCAGTCGGCAGGCATCGCGTCATCTGGCGGAAGGTCCCTTCTTTCTTTTCCTTTTCTTCTTCTGGCTGTCCTTTGTCTGTGTTCGGCGCTTGTCGTCATCCTTTTGCAGGTCCGAGTCACTTGGAGGGTGACCAGTGTGGGGGGGGGGGGGGAATCCCCTCACGAAAGGTACTACACCTCTCCAAGGACGTTGGTTCGGCTTCTCTATCAAAATCCACTGTCAGGTGAATTTTACCCTTGAGCACCTGGATACTCCAGGTGGTAGCAAGGGTAGCCTTCACTCTGACAAGTGTTTCCTGGATAACAAGTGGGAGCTCCATTGTTTAGTAGTTAGCACCTCGGAGTCCAAGGTGCGAATCAGCCAATGGCGATTTTTCTGAATAGCGCTGGCCAGTTTTGGCCGTTACATTGGGTAAAGGGTTAAAAGTGGAGATTCGTAAAAGTGTAAGAAGAGATATTTCAGTTTTCCAAATTTGTGGTGAAGGAAAGATGTTTGGATTGCTGAACTAGGAGAAGAGAAGAAAAGTTCAGTCTTTGTAAAATGAATGTGATTATTTGGCTAAATTTATATCGGCTGAGATATCATCCTTCGGTTACTTCACTTTGGTCTCAGGCTGATATTTAGTTACCTCAGAACAGAAAAAACGACAAAATTCATGTTGACAATTGTTACTTTGAATATTTTTAACGGTTAGAAAGGCTATTAATTGGTTGAGTGCTAGAAGCAATTATTATAACTCTATTGAAAAGCACTGAATGCCACTACAGTAAAACCTGTGTTGAGAGACCACCTGTCTTGAGACCACCTGTCTTGAGAGACCACTGTGGTCTGGTACCAACTTGTATTTTTATGCCATAATGGACCTGTCTTGAGAGACCGCCCCTTTGAAGACTGAAACCATGACAAAAACTTTTTACCTGTTCTGGAATTGGAAAATCCATTGTGGTTATACTAACATAATTAAAAGTATTAAAAGCTATTAATTGGGTTTCAATTGCTAACTCATTACAGATTGAAATGTTTTTATAAGACCCCTGTGAAAAGATTAGGATTATTGCTGAATAAACAATTTCATACATACCTCAAATGTGACAGATAGGAATAAAAATAAATTTGTGTTGAAAATCTTTTTGTAACAAATTGAAATGGACTGTTATAAAAATTATAAAAATAAATTAGTGTTGAAAATCTTTATAATGAATTGAAGGATGCACATATTCTATCATTCATTCCCATGAAAATGGCTGAGCATCAATGTATGCACTAAAAGCCTTAAACTAGCAACACAAATAATGGAAACTATTATTCCCATGTGCCGAAAACTTAACTATCCTGAAGAGATCCCACATAAGATCATATAATAGCCAAACAGTTAGAATAAGCGCAAGTTGTCACATAGTTATGACGTCACGCCTTTGTTAAAAGTGTGTGATATATTTCGAAGAGTTGGTTAGAGCATGTGTGATATTCAACATATATCGCCACACTTTTACCAATCAAGGAACAATAGACAGTGATTGTGTAACCTGTCAGTTCTAATACAAACACAGCCAAGAGGAAAGATTAAGGGCACCTGTGCTAAAATGTTTTGAACAGAGAAACGAGAATTTACCTGACTTTTGATTTTATTGAAAGAGTTAAAGAAAGAAATCCACACCCGGGTGTAAATGATAAATGGAACATTTAATTTCTCGCTCAACCTTTTGAGCGCAATGACGAAACGGAAAAAATGAAGTAATATCACTTGCTTTCCATCAATCTTCATGTGTCTTGCAAGTTTGGCTTAAGAAATTAACTAATTAAACGGGAATGGACACGTGTCAGACAAGGGTTCAGTGGAGTGTTTGATTGTTCGTGTTTTGATTGTTTGTGCAAACATCAATGTGACAAGTCGGTTACAGCACAAAAACTCGTGATATTGAACATACAATCGCTCGAGCTAGTTACTCGGACAAGTCCTCGTTAACTAACTCTCGCGATTGTATATTCAATATCACTTGTTTTCTATGCTGTAACCTATACATATTGCCAGCGCTTACTTATGCACTGAAATCTTAAGCATTTACTGCTAATTGGAGGATAAATAACCCAAGCAGTAAGAATAGCTAATAGAATGAACATAAATGTCCCTTCTATTGAAAAATAATGAGAACAGAAGCATACTTCTCTTCTGATAAACTCTGATGTGCATAGAGAAACCCTCGGACTCAGGATAGTAATGCAATATATGAACTCACGTCCGAAATAATAGAGAAAAACGTAATATATGCCTAAACTTGACCTTATGTTAAAAGATTCTCTAAAACAAAACAGGTCAAGAGGGAAAAATGTCTACCACTCCACTTAATAACTGGAGTAGACATGTGTGTAAGCGACCCATCGAAATAATATTCCAAGCCGCTCCACACCACTCCATCCGGCGCAAAAAAACTATCGCGGTTAATGCGGCAGATAACAGATAAAAGCGAGTCAAACAGCCGGTTAATTCGCTCTGTGAAACAACAGATGAACCAGCCAAATGAATAGTGGGATACATGTATCCTATCATAAATCCCATGAGACATTATCTAGTTCACAAAACAAGTGATCTAAAGAACTATACTCGCTACAATTGCCGAACATTCGCTTTTCGACTGAAAGATAATCATAAATAACCTAATTATCCACTTCCAGTCAAAATCGGCCGGACTGAGTTCTATAAGTGCTTCGAACCACCGGCTCAGGGGAGTCTGATCAGTAACTCAGTCTGACGAGAAACCTCTAACCAAGTGGTTGTATAGACAAACCTAAAGAATTATGTATAGGAGAGATACCTATACCTTTGCTATGAGCCTTATAAGTGAATTGAGTCTAGGACAAACTCTCCTACTCTTTTGTTGGCTGTAGTCGATTAGAACCCAACTTAAAGAGTCGAGAATAGATGCTTTCTTGTAGTATAATCCTACAATAATGAAAGGTTACCATCAAAGACTTAGGTATATCTATACCTTGCTATGAGACCTAATATACGATTTGAGTCTAGGACAACCTCTAATACCCTTTCTGCTGGTGATGGTACATTAGACCCCAGCTTAAAGAGACAAGAATAGATTCTTATCATAAAAACTAGAGTTGGAAGACTAAAGCGACCTGTGGCAAGTTTTCCACCTAGTCAAATGCAAAAATGAAGACACAAGGCTTCGTTGCATCAGCATAACTCTCACTTAACATAAGTTAAGACCTAGAAATAAATACTATGTCTGGAAAGAATTTTAAAAGGTACAACGACTACAAAATTCCTTCCATACAGACAATGCGTCACAGTACTTAAATTAAGTACATAAGACCATGAGACTAAATTCGCTCTGACTAAAGAAATTATCTTCTCAATTGCGTCCGAGCGAACAGCTAAATGATGAAGATAAGGCTAAAACTAGGATCTTAGCCTGCTCAATCAATGCTGAGGAACTCTCAACGTCTTCCCCTGCTGTTTTTAAAAGTATGTGAACCATCACAAACGATTAAAAATACAGCGGAAGAAGATAAGAAACCGAATTTCTTTTTCGCCGGAAGATAATATATATGGTGTCGTATACAGAATTGAAGATCTGCGACACCCATGTAGACTAAACCGGAAAGAGATCTTACTACCCTGCTCTTAACCAGATGAAGTCAGCGTCTAACTACGCTAGCAGTTTCTCAAAATTGCTTGCAGCATTTTGAATCACTGGAACAAGATCAAGGAAATGATAATGTATGATATCTATATCATCCAAGAGTTGTTCCAGAAGGAAAGTTATCCTATCCATAATATGATTAAATCAGACAGAATCACAGTCACTAGCATCTAAACAGGTAGGTGACTGGACCAAATACGCATTATGCAACAGCTCAAAATTTTGAGATCGACGCTGAGTGCTTCTGCCTTAGCAGGAATACTGCGATAAGCTGTGCAACTGCGACAGCAAGTCCGTTACAGAGGCCTGAGGAGCAGTGGTCACAAATAGCCTCTTCGCTGGCTGCTCCTAGGACAGGGAGTCCAATATAGTTATTACTGCGGACGACCCCATGAATGAAACCTCATCTCCTTGGCTACTAGAATGGTGCGACTTCTTACTAAGATGGACCTTTGCCGAAGAAGACCGGGAAACTGAGTCACTTAGCCAAGGTGCGGTCGTGAGTGCTTGAACCTTTTCTTTTCTCTTTACAGGACATGATACCTCAGAACTTGTCGTCATCTTTCCATCAACACTAGGGGAGCATGGATTCGATCCACAGTGCTCGCTACACCCTATTCTCTCTCGACCGCAACGGACATACCCGGCATCACATCATCCACATACGAGTGAGATCTGCCGGATGAGCTAGCTGTTTTAGACAAGGGACATAAGCCTCCGTGAAACCTAGCCCTTGTCTTCATAAAATTCATAGAGCACTTACCCACTAGCTTTAAATACAATGCAAATGCAACAAATCCGGAGTCACAGTCAAAGTATCCAATCTTAATCATTACACCGGCGACAGGGAACTGACACCACTCATCGGGTTTTATAGCCCTGTGCAAAATAAAGATCACTTATCCGTATGTAGAGGAAACCACAAGACTAGCCAGCCTTGGACCTTATCTGTTTCCTCCTTCCGTCGTCACTGGGTGAGCATACTTGCATATCATAGATCGCTCCACCCTATATGATCTCACTTTTTCTATCCCGGATTGTCTGCACCCGGCGTCACAGTTCTCATGGGCTGAGTAACTACTTTACCATTCAAATTTATGTAGAGCATGAGGCGATAAGAAACTGGATTTGCCAGTCTTAGAGGCTTGCTTGAATATAGCATCATTTAGAAGTTCAAATGTTTTTTTGTGTGACATTTCTGGACTGGGTCGGAAACTCAGGCGCAATATCCTTATTCCGGCCAAAAAAGTCTGTGTCCAGTGATGCTATCAGTCTCTTATCAGGTATCGCAGCACTCTGGTCTGGAGAAACAACTTCTGGAAGATGTTGTTGGATGAAATCTACGGCCACCTTATGCTGTTCAGAAAGGGAAAATTCCAGCTCCGCTGATTCTCTTTCTCTATCCGACTGGACCACATGTGAATCCCTTTCTACCCTGCAGGGGAGCGTACCGACCCAGCTTCCTCAGACAGATTCTGTTCTGAAAAAGTTTCTGAAGGTTCCAGGGATGCTGCGATGAGTTGAAGTCCGTCACGGAGGCCTGTGGAGCCGTGGTCTTACATAGTTTAGCCGCTGGAAGCTCCTGGGACGGTAATTCCTGAATACTTCTCTTATGCGAACGTCCCGACTGGTAAGGCCTCGTGTCCTTGGCTACCGGATAGCGTAAACTGGTCAACGTGGAATCCCTGGTTGGCGAAGCAGGCTGGATATCTGTGGTCACGTAGCCAAGGTGCGGTCGTGTGTGCTGACGTGTGGATGAGGAAGCCATTAGACTAGCCACGCTGGACTGTCTATGCGACGGAGCATCCCGAACAGGAGGAGTGGACGTATGCTCCAACTGCTTGATCCTCTTCTGGCTTCCTCCGTTCCATCCTCTGATCCGTCGTCGCCGGGTGTGCATGATCCGAGTTTATAGTGCTCGCAATACCCGATCTCCTTTCCTGGACCGCAACAGACGAACCCGGCGTCGCAACCATTTCTCGAATGATTGCTTCACCAGGCGAGCTAGCGGGCGACAAGGGTCGTCGACCCTACTAGGGACCTCCTAGGCACTTGCCGAATTTCGTTGAGCACTTTTGCTGCTAGCTCTTCATTTACCTGCGATGACAGAAGCACACTTTTTGAAGACATCACGGAAACATCACCCTGTTCTTGTTCCTCTGAAAAAGAGACTGAAAAACTAGAGTGACCCTGTGGCGAGAGGACCGGCATGGACCTCTCACCACCAACATTTGTCATCCGAATTGGCACACACTGAGCAAGAATTAGTGCGAGTACACTGACTACAGCAAATACAATGAACGTTAAAAAATTTATAGTAATTTATATATTTTTTATACTTACCAATGACCCAGACATAGCTGGTGCTAACTCTTAAAATATAGGGCCAAACACAAATTTTGCCCCCCAATCCCCAAAATTTGCATCTAAAACTAAAGAAAACATGTCCTGAAAGGCCCTCCACACTTCGCCCCTACTGCGCATGCGCAGTGTCAAGGACGTTCCGAAATTGGCGCCAATAATCATTCTAATAACCAGTGCCTGGTAAGCGCTATGTACTCAGCGGGGAGGCAAGAGTTCCCAACTCCTGGGAGGGCCATCCCCGTCTGGGTCATTGGTAAGTATAAAAAATATATAAATTACTATAAATTTTTTAACATTTTTATACTGTACCAATGACCCAGACATAGCTGAATAGTAAAAAGGCTGGAGGGCCAAGGACATAGAGCAAAATGGAATACGCTCAATAAAATAAAATAGAGTCATCCCCTGTAGGGAAAAAGAAGTAATAGGCCTTACATGTATCTTTCTTATTTATGATAAATTAGAAAGATACAACACCTTCCAAAATTGAGCTTCATACATCCATGTACTCTATTAATATCCAATATAATCCTTATACTAATAATTTTTAAAGTAAGGCAATAAATAAAGTAAGTCTAGAGAATAGAGACTCTTATACTCCTAAAAGTGACTGAGGATTGCATAATCATGTCCGTTGACATATGCAATATTCAAAAGCTATACTTTAAAAACTAAGACTTGAATGAATTTTAAAAACCTAAACTTCTCACTAAACAACCATCCCAATAACAGCTCAGAATTACTAACTCCGGAGGAGGTATCCCCTTGTTTTCATAGTAAAACAGGTGACCCAAGGGAACACCCTCCCCCCCCCCCCCCCCTTTTTCTTGCCCTGGGTCAAATAGCCCAGAGCGAAGAGGGCAGCCGAACGGAGACACTGCCGAAACAGACAGCCTACCTAGCTATAGTAGCAACTGTTAAGTGAATGACATTCTGAGCAGTAGATAATAGACCTAACAATAGAGGCCTCCAGAAATGGACTCGATATTTCTAAGATAAAATTCATGAATGTGGATGGCTGAGCGCAATGAGCGGCCTTCAAAAATCTATAATAGCGACACTATTAATGAAAGCCCAAGAAGTAGAAGAACTCTTACTTCATGAGCCGAAATCTTAAGCACAACTGCTAAGTCAATGATATACCATAAGCAGTACCGATAGTTAATAGAATCCATTAACAATAAAATGGAGCGTAACGTCCTTCTACTAGACATCAAAGACAGAAGAAGCTTATGCCCTTTGTAATAAACAGATATCTGTTTATAGATACATAAACTGTACCCGGAAAGAGTAAAGGCCTATGCCCATACGAAGACGGAAGGACCTTAAAATAATAATAGGAGCCTAACTCTTATGCAACAATCCAACCTAAATAGTAACGGAAGTATTGATTCCGAAACTATGAAAGTGAAAATCATCCATCGATAGTGCATGAAACTCACTGACTCTACAGTAAAAGAGAAACCAACAGAATTACTGTCTAAAAGGTCAGAATTTGAAAGTTAAAAAATTTATAGTAATTTATATATTTTTTATACTTACCAATGACCCAGACATAGCTGGTGCTAACTCTTAAAATATAGGGCCAAACACAAATTTTGCCCCCCAATCCCCAAAATTTGCATCTAAAACTAAAGAAAACATGTCCTGAAAGGCCCTCCACACCTCGCCCCCACTGCGCATGCGCAGTGTCAAGGACGTTCCGAAATTGGCGCCATTTATCATTCTAATAACCAGTGCCTGGTAAGCGCTATGTACTCAGCGGGGAGGCAAGAGTTCCCAACTCCTGGGAGGGCCATCCCCGTCTGGGTCATTGGTAAGTATAAAAAATATATAAATTACTATAAATTTTTTAACATTTTTATACTGTACCAATGACCCAGACATAGCTGAATAGTAAAAAGGCTGGAGGGCCAAGGACATAGAGCAAAATGGAATACGCTCAATAAAATAAAATAGAGTCATCCCCTGTAGGGAAAAGAAGTAATAGGCCTTACATGTATCTTTCTTATTTATGATAAATTAGAAAGATACAACACCTTCCAAAAATTGAGCTTCATACATCCATGTACTCTATTAATATCCAATAATCCTTATACTAATAATTTTTAAAGTAAGCCAATAATAAAGTAAGTCTAGAGAATAGAGACTCTTATACTCCTAAAAGTGTGTGAGAATTGCATAATCATGTCCGTTGACATATGCAATATTCAAAAGCTATACTTTAAAAACTAAGACTTGAATGAATTTTATAAACTTAAACTTCTCACTAAACAACCATCCCAATAACAGCTCAGAATTACTAACTCCGGAGGAGGTATCCCCTTGTTTTCATAGTAAAAACAGGTGACCCAAGGGAACACCCTCCCCCCCCCTTTTTCTTGCCCTGGGTCAAATAGCCCAGAGCGAAGAGGGCAGCCGAACGGAGACACTGCCGAAACAGACAGCCTACCTAGCTATAGTAGCAACTGTTAAGTGAATGACATTCTGAGCAGTAGATAATAGACCTAACAATAGAGGCCTCCAGAAATGGACTCGATATTTCTGAGATAAAATTCATGAATGGATGGCTGAGCGCAATGAGCAGCCTACAAAAATCTATAATAGCAACACTATTAATGTAAGCCCAAGAAGTAGAAGAACTCTTACTTCAAGAGCCGAAATCTTAAGCACAACTGCTAAGCCAATGATATACCATAAGCAGTACGCTAGTTAATAGAATCGATTAACAATAAAATGGAGCGTAACGTCCTTCTACTAGACATCAAAGACAGAAGAAGCTTACGCCCTTGTAATAAACAGATATCTGTTTATAAATACATAAACTGTACCCGGAAAGAGTAAAGGCCTATGCCCATACGAAGACGGAAGGACCTTAAAATAATAGGTTCCGGATAATAGGAGCCTAACTCTTAAGCAACAATCCAACCTAAATAGTAACGGAAGTATTGATTCCGAAACTATGAAAGTGAAAATCATTCATCGATAGAGCATGAAACTCACTGACTCTACAGTAAAAGAGAAACCAACAGAATTACTGTCTAAAAGGTCAGAATTTGAAAACTACTGTTTCCAGAGGCTCAAATGATTACTTAGCTAAATAAGAACCGAAGTTAAAATCCGTATAGGAATTTAATCTAAAGATTCTAAGTCTATTTATCAAAAAGTTACTAACTGACTTAGATAAAGAGACAAAAGACTCAATTGTAAACTATCGTAGAGTGCATAGGTATGAGGTAACATAAACCTATAACCTAAATAACAACAGGCTGCAGTAGATCTTGTGAAACAAGTATACTAAAAACTAGCAATGCGTAGTATGGAGGGATCAACCATATGAACATAATGATCCCTACACCACGACGGAAGAGCCTCCACTTTAGTCGCATAGAATAGCGAAGAAGAGGATCTCCTATAGTAAGAAATCGCGTCCAAAGCTCGTCCAGTACAGTGCTTACAATGCAATACGGACCACACAACGGAATACATGAAGGTTGCGACCTTGCTGGTTGTGATAAAGATGACACGATTTACCCAGTGAAAAAAGATCCTCACATAGAGGAAGATTTCACGTTAAGATCCACAGTAGACAAGAGAGTAAATTACTCATGATCTCTGTGAAGATAGAGATGCTATCAACAGAAATGTATTGTGGTTGTTTATCTTAGCAATACCTGCTAAAACAACAGCGCCGGAGGATACGCGTATCCTATCATTGCGTACTATAGATCAATAGAGCGTTAACAGTATTAGCTCAGAGATCTGGACAAGCCAACACATACGTCTGCAATTGATTAGCAAGCTGTGTCATAATAAAACATCATTGGGCGCTCCCATAGATAGCAAATCTGATAAAATACTTGTTTGTTGAGAGTCCATTCTGACAGCAACAAGCGACCCGTAAGAGAACGGGAGTGCGATAAAACAATCAGACGACCCCGAATATGACGGACCAAAACTGAACTTGGTGTACTATAACCAACAGACGGATTCTTTCCATTAAATTGAATAACGGAAACGAAAGAGTGCCTCCCTGGTTCCGGAGATACGCCACTACTGTCGAATTAAAGGACAGGAATTTGGGCATGCATTTCTGAATAATGTTCATGCAATGACATAAAGCAAGCCTAAAAAACATTATTCCGCGGAAGTTAAACTGATAGCTAAAAGACTGCGGAACCCAAAGACCCTGGCACTTCGAATCCGTAGGGATCAGTATATATCCCAATCTGTTTGACTGGCAACCGTCATAACAGCCACACTAGGGTCCGGCAACTGCGGCGGCACTCTCTGAGTCAACCACCGAATGTTTGCCCCAGTCTGAATCTCTTGTAACACTAGATAGACAAGAGAATGTATAAACCAAGCAATTCATGGATTGCCGGAAAGTTGCCGTCGAAGAGAAGCTCCTCCGAGAACGAAGCGACTCTGAGAGAGTTCTTAACCTACTATCCACGCGTGGATGTAGCTAGGGCTGCATCACGTCTAACCAACTCCAATCAGCCACTGAAGGGCGGAGTTATACGTGAACAAAATACTGCCCTCAAAAGAAATTACATTGAGAATAATATCCCGTAAATCTTTTCTTGAAGACGTAATGATAACGCCTCAGTAAGGCGGATTACGTATAATAAAGCGTCTAAGTTAAGTCTACTATACATAATGTCGTTCCCAATATTGAAATTGGAAAAGACATAAACGGCGAAAAAGAATATATGCAGTCTTTAATCACACCGTCTAGACGCATATGAACTCTCGGTATGCCCTGCTCTGCCAAAATAAACTATATGTAAAAAAGATAAAATGGCAGAAAAGAGCCACGCGGACAAGAAACTAAACTATCATGCTTAGTAGCAGGCTTGTATATATATAATATATAGCGTCGAAAAATAAAACACATGTTGTAATGACAATATTGGACTGCGTCGGTAAGTCAGGGACAAAGTCCCTGTACCGAACGAAAAATCCGAGTCCAATGACGCTATAAGTCTCTTATCCAAGATCGCAGCAATGAAGTCCGAAAAATAATCACTGGAAGAAATGCCAGAAGATATGAAAGGCATCTTCCGATACTACTAAAGGGAAAACTCGAAATCTTTCGAATCCCTTTCGCCATCCTGTCGGACCCTATAAAGCGTTCGGTCGTCCGTAGCTTGATGCAACCGCGGACCGCACCGACCCAGCGCCGTCGGATAATTCCTGATTCGACCGAGAAACCGTCAATTGCTGGGATGCTGCGAAACAACTGTGCTAACTCGGATAGCACGTCCGTCACCGAGGCCTGAGGAGCAGCGGTCTTACGATGCATTGCCGCAGGAAGCTCCGAGATCGTTACCCCGTGCATACTTCCAATATGCGAGCGAACGGAGTGTATAAGCCTCGTGTCCCTTGGCTACCGGATGGCGCGACCTATTCGCTGTGGAATCACTGAATGCCGAAACTGATCGGATACTCGAGGTCACGTAGCCAATGTGCGGTCGTGTGCCCTGCTGTGAGGATGAGGAAGCATTAAAGACAGTCTCTCGGACTGTCAATATAACGGAGCGTCCCGAGCAACGGACATATGCTCCGAATGTAAAATATCTGAACCACAACATGCGATCCCCTATGTTGTTGGCTTCCTCCGATCTGTCCTCAATCTGCCGTCACTGGGTGAGTACTAAAGTAATTAAAGTGCTCGCATCACCCAAATCTCCTTCCTAGACCGCAACGGACGAACCCGGCAGCCGAACCATTCGATGAATGTATGCTACACCGGGTGAGCTAGCGAATGTCATTCCGTAAGCGATAGACATATTCCATGAGCACTTATTGCCGCTAACTCTTCATTAACTATGACGACAGAGGCACACTTTTGAAAGACATCTCCATAACTCTTCGAACAAGAAACCAGAAATGCTTGGATAGCAAGCATAAAATAATAATATATATATAGCGTCGTTCAATAATTCGAAAGTTTGTGTGACATTATTGGACTATGTCGGAACTGAGGGACGATGTCCCTGAACCGAACCAAAAATTTCTAAGTCCACCGACGCTATCAGTTTCTTATCCGGCATCGCAGCATATGTTGTTCCGAAAGGGAAAGCTTGAAATCCACCGAATCCCTTTCGGTATCCCGTCGGACCGGATGAAACTTTCGGACGTCCGTACCCGCTTCCGCGGAGCGTCCCGACCCAGCATCGTCGGATAAAATATATGCGACAGATTCAGTTGATGCTGGGATGCTGCGATAAACTGTGCTATTAAGGAAAGCACGTCCGTTCCCGAGGCCTGTGCAGTAGCGGACTTACGATGCATTGCCGCTGGAAGCTCCGTGTACGTTGACTCCCGCACACTTCCTATGCGAACGTCCGGAGTCTGCAGGCCTCGAGTCCCCGGCTACCGACCCAGCGCTGTCGGATAATTCTCGATCCGACACCGTTTCTGTCGGCTGCTGGGATGCTGCGATAAGCTGTGCTATGTGCACAAGAATGTCCGGCGTCGAGACCTGCGGAGGCGCAGTCTATCGGTGCTTCGCCGAGGGCAGCTCCGCATCAGATGGCTCCCGCATACTTCCTATGCGAACGTCCGGAGTCCATCGGTCTCGAATCCCTGGCTGCCGGATGGTGTGACCTGGTCGCCGAAGAATCCTTGATCGGCGAAGCTGGTAAAATATCGGCGGTCACGCAGCCAAGGTGCGGTCGTGTGCGCTGATGAGAAGAGGAAGCCTTAGCAGTCTCAGCGGACTGCCTATACAACGGAGCGTCCCGAGCGACGGACGTATGCTCCGCTAACAACACATTTGTACCACAACATCTGGGGCCAGATGTTGTTGAACGAGAGAGGGGCCTCTCTCGCTTGCCGTCCGGATGGACCGGAACGAGCTATGAACCGGACTAAAAGGCTTCCTCCGTTCTCCCTCCAATCCGCCGTCACTGGGTGTGCATTAAGTTAATTTTATAGTGCTCGCATCACCCCAAAATTCCTTCTAGACCGCAACGGACGAACCCGGCTGCCGAACCATTCGGTGAATGGACGCTACACCGGGCGAGCTAGCGGACGTCAAAGGCCGTCGAACCTACTAGGGTCCTCTTAGGCAATTGGCGTATTACATGAGCACTTTTCCGCTAGCCCTTCATTAATTGTGACGACGGAGGCACACTGTTGGAAGACATCACAGATACATCACCCTAATCTTGATCGTCTGAAATAGAAATTGATAAAGTAGAGTGACCCTGCGGGGAAAGGACCGGAGTGTCCAAATCCCCAACAACATACCGTGACATACGCTTCCCATATTGTCATCGAAATCATACGATACAGAACAGGAGTTAATGCGAGTACACTGACCACATATAGAATGATAATAAGGTCAGAGGAAGACTTCCTCCTAAAACAATTGATCAATATCCTTTCAATGAGAAAAGAAAACAAGTCCTGGTACTCGCACTAACCCCTGGCAATCAAATACATAATAATAATATGATCCATTAATATAGAAAAAATAATTGAAATCAAAATATTTTGAAAAAATATTTTTTCAGAACAGCCCAAGTTTCTGAAAAGTAACGTTGAGCCCCAATGGATCCCAAGCCTAAGTGTGGACAAAAATTTAAAAAATATTTTAAACAATTTATTCAACACTTACGAACAATAATAATGTATCTAGTTATGATTAAAATAACATAAAGATATTATTATTTAGAAATCCCCCCCTCACACAGAGGGCTGTTGTAAATGTAAACAATGAGTGTAAAAACACTAAAATAAGACTCCAGGCACCCAGGCCCGAAATCAGTTACCAAAAATACACCATCTGATGCAAAACAGAGACTTCCAGGGAAGAAACTGCAGAACATCAGATGGTAGATGCAGAACACAACGCCTAACCACCCGTAGGTGAAGACGTAAACATGGGGAAAGAACAGAATTCATTCTGTTATTAAGCTAAAACTCCCAAGAAATTTTAGTAATAATAATTACAGAAACTATGCCAAAAGCATGGGAGAATAGCAAGGGGGAACTTAAAGGACAGGGAGAGAGGAAAAACACTTGAAAAAACAGTGTAACTAAATAATCAGAATGACAACAAAATGGCTGCTGCCTTGAAAATAGGTAACTTAACATAATTTCATTAAAAAATTTTAAGTTACAGCCCTGATAATATTCTGTCACACATTCTTTTCCTCTCCTCCTTTTCTATCCTCCTTAGAATCACCATTTCACTAATATTTATGTGTCTGGCATCATTTAAACTGAGATTTAAAAGCACAAAGATCAGTCAGATGTTAACTGATGAAGGGCCAAACTTAGAATGATAAATGGCGCCAATTTCGGAACGTCCTTGACACTGCGCATGCGCAGTGGGGGCGAGGTGTGGAGGGCCTTTCAGGACATGTTTTCTTTAGTTTTAGATGCAAATTTTGGGGATTGGGGGGCAAAATTTGTGTTTGGCCCTATATTTTAAGAGTTAGCACCAGCTATGTCTGGGTCATTGGTACAGTATAAAAATACTACTGTTTCCAGAGGCTCAAATGATTACTTAGCTAAATAAGAACCGAAGTTAAAATCTGTATAGGAATTTAATCTAAAGATTCTAAGTCTATTTATCAAAAAGTTACTAACTGACTTAGATAAAGAGACAAAAGACTCAATTGTAAACTATCGTAGAGTGCATAGGTATGAGGTAACATAAACCTATAACCTAAATAATAACAGGCTGCAGTAGATCTTGTGAAACAAGTATACTAAAAAATAGCAATGAGTAGTATGGAGGGATCAATAATATGAACATAATGATCCCTACACCACGACGGAAGAGCCTCCACTTTAGCCGCATAGAATAGCGAAGAAGAGGATCTCCTATAGTAAGAAATCGCGTCCAAAGCTCGTCCAGTACAGTGCTTACAATGCAATACGGACCACACAACGGAATACATGAAGGTTGCGACCTTGCTGGTTGTGATAAAGATGACACGATTTACCCAGTGAAAAAGATCCTCACATAGAGGAAGATTTCACGTTAAGACCCACAGTAGACAAGAGAGTAAATTACTCATGATCTCTGTGAAGATAGAGATGCTATCAACAGAAATGTATTGTGGTTGTTTATCTTAGCAAAACCTGCTGAAACAACAGCGCCGGAGGATACGCTTATCCTATCATTCCGTCCTATAGATCAATAGAGCGTTAACAACATTAGCTCAGAGATCTGGACAAGCCAACACATACGTCTGCAATTGATTAGCAAGCTGTGTCATAAATAAATCATCATTGGGCGCTCCCATAGATAGCAAATCTGATTGAATACTTGTTTGTTGAGAGTCCATTCTGACAGCAACAAGCGACCCGTAAGAGAACGGGAGTCCGATAAAACAATCAGACGACCCGGAATATGACGGACCAAAACTGAACTTGGTGTACTATAACCAACAGACAGATTCTTTCCATTAAATTGAATAACGGAAACGAAAGAGTGCCTCCCTGGTTCCGGAGATACGCCACTACTGTCGAATTAAAGGACAGGAATTTGGGCATGCGTTTCTGAATAATGTTCATGCAATGACATAAAGCAAGCCGAAAAAACATTATTCCGCGGAAGTTAAACTGATTGCTAAAAGACTGCGGAACCCAAAGACCCTGGCACTTCGAATCCGTAGGGATCAGTATTATATCCCAATCTGTTTGACTGGCAACCGTCATAACAGCCACACTCGGGTCCGGCAACTGCGGTGGCACTCTCTGAGTCAACCATCGAATGTTTGCCCCAGTCTGAATCTCTTGTAACACTAGATAGACAAGAGAACATATAAATCGAGCAATTCATGGATTGCCGTAAAGTTGCCGTCGAAGAGAAGCTCCTCCGAGAACGAAGCGACTCTGAGAGAGTTCTTAACCTTACTATCCACGCGTGTGGATGTAGCTAGGGCTGCGTCACGTCTAACTAACTCCAATCAGCCACTGAAGGGCGGAGTTATACGTGAACAAACTACTGCCCTCAAAAGAAATTACATTGAGAATAATATCCCGTAAATCTTTTCTTGAAGACGTAATGATAACGCCTCAGTAAGGCGGATTACATATAACAAAGCGTCTAAGTTAAGTCTACTATACATAATGTCGTTCCCAACATTGAAATTGGAAAAGACATAAACGGCGAAAAAGAATATATGCAGTCTTTAATCACACCGTCTAGACGCATATGAACTCTCGGTATGCCCTGCTCTGCCAAAATAAACTATTTGTATAAATGATAAAATGGCAGAAATGAGCAACGCGGACAAGAAACTAAACTATCATGCTTAGTAGCAGGCTTGTATATATATATATATATATAGCGTCGAAAAATAAAACACATGTTGTAATGACAATATTGGACTGCGTCGGTAAGTCAGGGACAATGTCCCTGAACCGATCGAAAAATCCGAGTCCAATGACGCTATAAGTCTCTTATCCAAGATCGCAGCAAGGAAGTCCGAAATAATAATCACTGGAAGATAATGCCAGAAGATTATGAAAGGCATCTTCCGATACTACTAAAGGGAAAACTTGAAATCTTTCGAATCCCTTTCGCCATCCTGTCGGACCCTATAAAGCGTTCGGTCGTCCGTAGCTGATGCAACCGCGGACCGCACCGACCCAGCACCGTCGGATAATTCCTGATTCGACCGAGAAACTGTCAATTGCTGGAATGCTGCGAAACAACTGTGCTAACTCGGATAGCACGTCCGTCACTGAGGCCTGAGGAGAAGCGGTCTTACGATGCATTGCCGCTGGAAGCTCCGTGATCGTTACCCCGTGCATACTACCAATATGCAAGCGAACGGAGTGTATAGGCCTCGTGTCCCTTGGCTACCGGATGGCGCGACCTATTCGCCGTGGAATCACTGAATGCCGAAACTGATCGGATACTCGAGGTCACGTAGCCAATGTGCGGTCGTGTGCCCTGCTGTGAGGATGAGGAAGCATTAAAGACAGTCTCTCGGACTGTCAATATAACGGAGCGTCCCGACCAACGGACATATGCTCCGAATGTAAAATATCTGAACCACAACATGCGGTCCCCTATGTTATTGGGCGAGAGAGGGACCTCTCTCGCTCACAGCCCGGACGGACCTGGACAAGCCAGGAACCGGACTAACAGGCTTCCTCCGATCTGTCCTCAATCTGCCGTCACTGGGTGAGTACTAAAGTAATTAAAGTGCTCGCATCACCCAAATCTCCTTCCTAGACCGCAACGGACGAACCCGGCAGCCGAACCGGGTGAGCTAGCGAATGTCACTCCGTAGGCGATAGACATATTCCATGAGCACTTATTGCCGCTAACTCTTCATTAACTATGACGACAGAGGCACACTTTTGAAAGACATCTCCATAACTCTTCGAACAAGAAACCAGAAATGCTTGGATAGCAAGCATAAAATAATAATATATATAGCGTCGTTCAATAATTCGAAAGTTGTGTGACATTATTGGACTATGTCGGAACTGAGGGACGATGTCCCTGAACCGAACCAAAAATTTCTAAGTCCACCGACGCTATCAGTTTCTTATCCGGCATCGCAGCATTCTGGTCCGACGAAAGAAGCTGTAGAAGACCAAGTCAGATGACATACACAACAGCATATGTTGTTCCGAAAGGGAAAGCTCGAAATCCTCCGAATCCCTTTCGGTATCCCGTCGGACCGGATGAAACTTTCGGACGTCCATACCCGCTTCCGCGGAGCGTCCCGACCCAGCATCGTCGGATAAAATATATGCGACAGATTCAGTTGATGCTGGGATGCTGTGATAAACTGTGCTATTAAGGAAAGCACGTCCGTTCCCGAGGCCTGTGCAGTAGCGGTCTTACGATGCATTGCCGCCGGAAGCTCCGTGTACGTTGACACCCGCACACTTCCTATGCGAACGTCCGGAGTCTGCAGGCCTCGTGTCCCTGGCTACCGGATGGTGTGACCTGGTCGCCGAAGAACCCTTGATCGGCGAAGCTGGTAATATATCGGCGGTCACGCAGCCAAGGTGCGGTCGTGTGCGCTGACGAGAAGAGGAAGCCTTAGCAGTCTCAGCGGACTGCCTATACAACGGAGCGTCCCGAGCGACGGACGTATGCTCCGCTTGCGACACATTTTGTACCACAACATCTGGGGCCAGATGTTGTTGAACGAGAGAGGGGCCTCTCTCGCTTGCCGTCCGGATGGACCGCAACGAGCTATGAACCGGACTAAAAGGCTTCCTGCGTTCTCCCTCCGATCCGCCGTCACTGGGTGTGCATTAAGTTAATTTATAGTGCTCGCATCACCCCAAAATTCCTTCTAGACCGCAACGGACGAACCCGGCTGCCGAACCATTCGGTGAATGGACGCTACACCGGGCGAGCTAGCGGACGTCAAAGGCCGTCGAACCTACTTGGGTCCTCTTAGGCAATTGGCGTATTTACATGAGCACTTTTCCGCTAGCCCTTCATTAATTGTGACGACGGAGGCACACTGTTGGAAGACATCACAGATACATCACCCTAATCTTGATCGTCTGAAATAGAAATTGATAAAGTAGAGTGACCCTGCGGGGAAAGGACCGGAGTGTCCAAATCCCCAACAACATACCGTGACATACGCTTCCCATATTGTCATCGAAATCATACGATACAGAACAGGAGTTAATGCGAGTACACTGACCACATATAGAATGATAATAAAGTCAGAGGAAGACTTCCTCTTAAAACAATTGATCAATATCCTTTCAATGTGAAAAGAAAACAAGTCCTGGTACTCACACTAACCCCTGGCAATCAAAATACATAATAATAATATGATCATTAATATAGAAAGAATAATTGAAATCAAAATATTTTGAACAAATATTTTTTCAGAACAGCCCAAGTTTCTGAAAAGTAACGTTGAGCCCCAATGGATCCCAAGCCTAAGTGTGGACAAAAATTTTAAAAATATTTTAAACAATTTATTCAACACTTACGAACAATAATAATGTATCTAGTTATGATTAAAATAACATAAAGATATTATTTTTTAGAAATCCCCCCCTCACACAGAGGGCTGTTGTAAATGTAAACAATGAGTGTAAAAACACTAAAATAAGACTCCAGGCACCCAGGCCCGAAATCAGTTACCAAAAATACACTATCTGATGCAAAACAGAGACTTCCAGGGAAGAAACTGCAGAACATCAGATGGTAGATGCAGAACACAACGCCTAACCACCCGTAGGTGAAGACGTAAACATGGGGAAAGAACAGAATTCATTCTGTTATTCAGCTAAAACTCCCAAGAAATTTTAGTAATAATAATTACAGAAACTATGCCAAAAGCATGGGAGAATAGCAAGGGGGAACTTAAAGGACAGGGAGAGAGGAAAACACTTAAAAAACAGTGTAACTAAATAATCAGAATGACAACAAAATGGCTGCTGCCTTGAAAATAGGTAACTTAACATAATTTCATAAAAAAATTTTAAGTTACAGCCCTGATAATATTCTGTCACACATTCTTTTCCTCTCCTCCTTCTCTATCCTCCTTAGAATCACCATTTCACTAATATTTATGTGTCTGGCATCATTTAAACTGAGATTTATAAGCACAAAGATCAGTCAGATGTTAACTGATGAAGGGCCAAACTTAGAATGATTATTGGCGCCAATTTCGGAACGTCCTTGACACTGCGCATGCGCAGTAGGGGCGAAGTGTGGAGGGCCTTTCAGGACATGTTTTCTTTAGTTTTAGATGCAAATTTTGGGGATTGGGGGGCAAAATTTGTGTTTGGCCCTATATTTTAAGAGTTAGCACCAGCTATGTCTGGGTCATTGGTACAGTATAAAAATATGAGAATCAGAGGAAGACTTCCTCGATTTACAATTTGAACAATATTCTTTCATTTTGAAAAAATATTAAACAGTCATTGTACTTGCACTAACCCTTGAAAAACAAAGATACATAATAATAATATAATCCATTACAAAAATTTCGAAAAATAATTTAAAAGTAAAATTTTTTCGAAAAAATTTCAAGATGAGCCCAAGTTCCCAAAGGGAACGATGAGCCCCCAATGGATCCCCAAAAAGCCTAAAAGTGGACAAAAATTTTAAAATATATCTAAAAATTAATGCTACACTTATGGACAATATTAATGTATCTGGCTATGAACAGAACCAAATATAAGACAAGAAATCACTGTCAGAAGTAACAATTGTCATCGTAAACAAAAGTGAATAAAAACCGGAAACAAGACTCCAGGCACTGAAAATATGGCCCGAAATCAGTAACCAATTTTAAACACTATCCGATGTAAAACAGAAACTTTCACAGAAGACAATGCAGTACATCGGATGGTAGATGCATGACCAAAACGCCTAACCACCTCTAGGGTGAGGACGTAACCATGGGAAAAAACAGAATAAACATTCTGTTACTATGCCAAAAACTCCCAAAAAAATTTCAGTAAAAAAATTACAAAAATTATGCCAAAAGCATGGAAGAATAGCAAGGGGTGTATCAAGGAAAGGGAGAGTGGAAACACTGAACAAACAGTGGAAATTTCATAGCAAGAATAAAAACATCAGGCCCATGCCCCGAAATTAGGGAACATGAAATAATTTTGCATCAAAATTATAAGTTACAGCCCTGAACACATCATTCCACTGTTTCTTCCTCTCATCCTCTTATTTCATCCTTAGATCCACCATTTCTTTCATAATTTTGTGTCTGGCATCATTTGAACTGAGATTATAAGCACAGATATCAGTGAGATGTTACTGATTGAAGGGCCAAACAAAGTTGGATTTATTGGCGCCAGATTCAGTGACTTCCTGGAGTCTGCTCATGCGCATAAGGTAAAATGTATGGAGGGCCAGATAGGACTTCTAATTTTTGGTTTTGCATGCAAATTTTGGGGATTGGAGGCAAAATTTGTGTTTGGCCCTAAATATTTTAGAGGTAGCTCCAGCTAAGTCTGGGTCATTGGTACAGTATAAAAATATAAGCAGACTGTCATATGCAAAATGAGGTCCCAAGAGGGTGAATTTCGTGATGCTACCCTGCACAGCAGGGTAGCATCACCAAATTTACCCCCTGTGAACCTCAATCTGAATCAGAGTCTCAAACCAAAACAGAAAGAGGTATCCAGAGGATAAATTGGCCCACTGTATGGAATAGCATCATCCAATTCGCCCTCTGGGGATGTCATTCCACAAATGTCAGATTGCTTATTTTCAGGCTTGTGCATGCTGATGTCAAAAAACCAAACTTTGAAAGATTTCAGCAGCAAATTTTCCCACAATGCAACTGAGAATTTAAAAACTTATACCTTGTTTGGCAGAGTTCACTGAGCTCTGTCAAACAAGATAAACTTGGTTAATTTTTTTATGCTGAATGGGCAATATGGAGGCAATGCCGAAAAAATTGAAATACTACTAGAGTGCTAGGAGTTAACAGGATTTCACTATGACTGTGTGCAGTCCTGGAAATGAGACGGGTGAGAGTGCAATTGCAGCAATTTCTTATACATTTAGCCCTTTTAAAACTAGTGGTATCTGCTATGCTAGTTCAATGGCAGCAACTAGAAGAGACCATATATACTACTCAAAGTTGGCTAAGCACCACATATTTGACACATCACTGTGAAATTTGTTTGTGGTATATTTGTGATATATTTGGTAAATTTTGGTGTTTACATCAGCTCTCTTGACAGGCAGACTTTTCGTGACGGTCATGGAAAGCATGTACCCCTTGATTTTCATGATGTTTTCGTGTACTGTCTGCATGTACATGACATGTTTAGGGTATTCAATCTTCATTTTAACAAAACCCTTGCGATTTAATGATTGAATATGGCGAATGCAAATGTAAGAAGGCATTTGGGATGGTGGAGTAAGGGGCTACCCATCATCAGGTTGGTGAAGCCCTTGATGTACACCATACACTGAGCAAGATTTCAGCAGTATGGCACGGGGATGCAGCGGCTCAGTTGGTAGAGGTGCAGTCTGCAAGCCGAGAGGTCCTCGGTTCGAATCCCATCTGCGGCAACCGTGTTGTGTCCTTGGGCAAGACACTTCACCCCATTGCCCACGTGGGGGCACGGTGACGCTGTGTACTAAGGTGTACTGCACGTCGATGGTGCACCTGTCTTCAACCAATGCTAACCCTGTTTGTGTGGAGTTGGTATGTTGGGGAGCTGACAGTTGCTCCTCGTTGCTCGGTGGTTCTCTCTGGGTACTCTGGATTCCTCCACCCGTAAACTGTTCGGGTCATGGTTAGCCATTGTGCAGAAATATGTGACCTTAAACACCAATAAATAAATAAATAAATAAATAAATAAATAAATAAATAGCAGTATGGCACACCAGTAAGTCCACATAGTGCTGGCAGAGACAGGACAATATCTGCACCTGAAGACCGTTTTTTCATCATTCAGGCCCATAGGAACCGCTTTGCAATAAAAACCCAGCTTTGCAGTGACCTTCAGAATGTATCCAGGGTAAATGGAGACTATCCAGGCAAGGTTGCGCGAAGGCGGTCTCCAATGGAGAAGACCATGTATTCGCATTCGCTGTCACAGAACCACTGCCAGACACGATATGAATGGGCCATGGACCATGTTGGATCTACCAGAGAAGATTGGCGACATGTCCTTTTTACAAATGAGTCAAGGTACTGCCTAGACTACACAGATAGGAGTTCTAGGGTATTGCTGGACATGCCTGCTATGGTGGAGTGTCAATAATGTCTGGGGTGGCATCAGCTGGGATGGACATACAGAGCTCTGTATCCTTGACCATGGTACATTGACTGCAGAGCGGAATATTGATGAGATCCTGGATGCCCACATCAGATTGTATGCAGGTGCAATGGGTGATTGATTCATTCTGATGGACGATAATGCCCATCCTCATGTTGCCTATGTTGTCCGGGAGTACTGACAGAGGGAGGGGATTGAGTGTATGGACTGGCCAGCAAGATCACCTGATCCCATTCCAATCGAACATGTCTGGAATGAGTTGCAGCTTGCAATTTGAGCCCATCCAGTCCAGTCAAGAAGTGCCCAGGAGAATGGAAAAACATCCCGCAAAGGACCATCAGGAACCTGATTGGGAGCATGAGAAGGTGTTGTCAAGCTGTAATTAACAGTAATGGGTCTCATACTCGATATTGAACCCATACCAGTTCGCTCCGTCAACCTTTTGCCAAATTTGAAAAATTTCCTCTTTTACCAATAATATCCATTTTCCATGGTTAACGTATTCAAAGGCTAAAAATAACACAAACACAAACAAAATCTTAATTTCTGTACTTAACCCTTTACCTAACATGAAAAGCAGATGACACTTGCAAAAAAAATTCTTGAATAACTAATTTTTTTTCATTTTTTGTCTCAAAAACATAGGTTATGACCCCTCTTTGGAACGAGTTCGACGAGCTCGTTCCAAAGAGGGGTCATAACCTATGTTTTTGAGACAAAAAATTAAAAAATAATGAAAATTAATTGGCGATTTTTGTGAATAGCGCTGGCCGGTTTTGGCCGTTACGTTGGGTAAAGGGTTAAATCATCAAAGATATAATTAAATAAAAAATCTATACACTTTTCATAACAATATTTCAACTAAAACGTAAAACATGTAGTTAGATATACTTGGTGCTTAGCAAACTTTGAGTAGTATACATTATTTGGGGTAGACCAGTCAATATTTTTAACGTGCAGCCTTAGGGCTGCATGCTGAAAATATTGATTGTCTACCCCTCACATTTATTGAACAGCAATCCTGTTAAATGACGGTATGACATATTATGTTCCTGGCTTGAAAAGCGTCTGCTTGGGTTCAAAGGGTTAAGGTTTCTGGTGTTTGGTGACAGTAGTCCTTCGAAAATTCATATACCGTATTTACACTATGTATTGGGACAGCTAAAAATAAATATTTTCACAGATGTCCCACATCTTAGAAAATGGGGAAAAAACACATCCTGGACTTGTTTTGATGCTGAATCAAGTTGTGTGTGATTCGTTTTCCATCACTATATACGAAAATCGCCATCCAATTTTTTTTTAGATTTTCATTTTTTGCTTCCAAAACATAGCTTATGCCCCTCATTGGAACGAGCACATAGCGCTCGTTCTAATGAGGGGTCATAAGCTATGTTTTGGAAGCAAAAAACAAATTTTTTTAGTTACACAAGAATTCTTTTTATGAGTGTGATCTGCCACTAGCGTTCGGTAAAGGGTTGAAGACTGTCACAATGTAATATTAAATAGTCTTCCTCATGTCAGTCCGAACTGTAAATATTAAAACTCAGGAACAGATTTAAATAAAAACAACACGAATCAGTATGTAGTATCAATTTTTTATTGTTTAAAAAGGAAAATTAAACACAAACTTATCTTTAATATTGAGCATTTTGCACCATTTTCAGGTGACTGGGCCAACAGGAAGCAAGAGTCCCAAACATTGGAGCATAAAAAAAATATTTTTCTGGAAAAAATGTGTGTCCCAAATTATAGAGTGTCCTAATATATAGAGTAAATATGGTACTAACATTTTACGGGTGGAGGCGCAGTGGTTCAGTTGGTAGAGGTGCAGGCTGCAAGCCGAGAGGTCCTCGGTTCGAATCCCACCTGCGGCAACCACGTTGTGTCCTTGGGCAAGACACTTCACCTCCATTGCCCAGGTGGGGGCACAGTGACGCTGTGTACTAAGGCATACTGCACGTCGATGGTGCACCTGTCTGCAACCAATGCTAACCCTGCTTGTGTGGAGTTAGTATGTTGGGGAGCTGACAGTTGCTCGCCGTTGCTCGGTGGTTTTCTCCAGGTACTCCGGCTTCCTCCACCCATAAAACTGTCGTGGTCATGATTAGCCATTGTGCAGAAATATGTGACCTTAACCCTTTACCCAACGTAACGGCCAAAACCGGCCAGCGCTATTCTCAAAAATCGCCAATTAATTTTCAAAATATTTTCATTTTTTGTCTCAAAAACATAGGTTATGACCCCTCGTTGGAACGAGCTCGTCGAGCTCGTTCCAACGAGGGGTCATAACCTATGTTTTTGAGACAAAAAATGAAAAAAATTAGTTATTCAAGAATTTTTTTTGCAAGTGTCGTCTGCTTTTCATGTTAGGTAAAGGGTTAAACACCAATAAATAAATCAATTTTACGGGTGCAATTTACTCTCATCTCTGATTTTGCAGGAGCTTAAAACTGTACCCGTCAATTTTGTTAATTCCCGGCACTGTGTGTGAGAAAATTTCGAATGTTTTTACTCACCTTTCCAATTAAATGATGCACTACATATCTTACACTGATGATCACCAGACTCTTGTGAATGTTCATTCATCATGTGATTTTGAAGCCCCACTTGCGATTTCACAAAAACTCCACACAGCGAACAAGTGAACCACTTGCTTTTCTGAAAAGCAGATTTATGCACTTTCAAGTGTGCTTGTAACAGATGATTCGTTGGAAATCCTCTGCCACATATATCACATCTGTAAATAAAAAAGTTTTTTTTCATAATTTCTGTATACTCTTTTGGCTATATCCAATTCCTATAATAACATTCTATATGATTTAATTAGGAAGGCATTATTCATCCAAGGAAGCTGAAATAAGCTGAATTTGTAAATTTTTATGTGAAAACATAAGAAACAAGAGGCCCCAGGAGGCGTGAGGGTGCTCACCTGACATGGTAGCCTAAATATAAAACCCAGGGAATTATTTCAACAAGTTGCATCTGCTCCTCCTTAGAAAAAGCTTATACCAAATATCCAAAGATTCAGACCAGTGGATCTGAAATTTTTTTTTTTTAAAAACTATTCCTCATATTGACCTAAGTTATAATTCGTGCTCCTATAGGAAGCCCAAATATGAACCCAGGGACTTGGCTTGAAGAAACTTGAATCTCACCTTCAGTGGGATGCCGTTTTCCAAATATCAAAAGATTCTGACTGGTAGATGTGAAGAAGATTTTTGAAGAATATTCCTCATATTGAACTAGGTTATAATTCAGGCTTCCACAGGGAGCCCAAATATCAACCCAGGGACTTGGTTTGAACAAACTTGAATCTCACCCCTCTAAGGATGCTGCATGCCAAATATCAAAACATTCCAACTTCTGACTGAAGATTTTTAAAGAAAAATTCCTCATACTGAACTAAGTTATAATTCGGGCTCCCACAGGGAGCCCAAATATGAACCCAGGGACTTGGCTTCAACAAACTTGAATCTCACCCCCCTAAGCATGGTGCATACCCAATATCAAAACATTCTGACTGCTGGATCTGAAGAAGAAGATTTAACCATTTCACCTCAACAATTGTTCATAAAAGCACAAAAAACATTTGCAAATTTTCATCATATGGACCACTGGGTTGCACCCAGTGGTCCATGTGATGGAAGTTTGCAAGTATTTCTTGTGTTTTGTCCTCAGAAATTGTTAATAATTACTAAGTAAAAAATCTATCCCAAAGCGATTTAGTACTGATCAACCCTCCACGTACTGTACACTCAATATTTTTATTCTGTTTGATCGATTCAGTTCGTGCTTTAACTACTGACCTTGCTAATGGCGCATTACATTTTGCATTACACAAATGCTCTTAAGTATTACAGACTACTTCATTCTTCTACAGTAAAGAACATGTTAACCAACAAGCATTTTCTGTGCCTACTGTGACAGGACTTCTGGTTTCAGCTGTATATCAAAAATAAAATTTGAACATTTCTTTGAAAAAAATCTGATCAAACATGTCCCTGTATATGTGTGTCAATAGAGGAGGGCTCAGATGCATAAATTTCAACATTATGCATAAATGTTCATTATTCTCCATGGAGCAATTTTGCCAGTTTCGCATCGCAATTCGTGATACATAATCCCAGCACCGTGATACAAAACCCAATATTGATTAGAGGGACAGTGATGCATTTTCCTTGTTGTTACAACATAACATACTTCAACTTTTGGCTGTCCCCATGATGTGGCACGACACAGCTAAGTTATTTGTGCACGTTGGGTTACCTTTCTTACCGTATTTCATCTAAATTGTCAGGCACCATCTTTTGACCAAGAAAATAATTTTTTTTAAGCCTGTTAGTTTTTGGATGCCCACTCAAAGAGTCTTGAATTGTTGCAGTGCTGGTGAATCCCACTCCCAGTGAATTGAAAATCAAAAAAGATTTTTTTCAACTGAATATTTCACCTTTCTTTCTTTGTTGTAACTTAAAAACATGCATACTTTGCACATGATTGTAGACTCATAGTTGTATAATGGACATAGCATTAATAATACAGTAGAATCCTCTTAATTGAATATCCATTTTGCCAGAGAAAATTATTCAATTAACAGGAGTATACAATTAACAGGGATTTGGTCAGTTTCCTGTGTTCTGGAGGTAAATTGAGCATTTATTCTATTATATCTTGTTTGACAGAGCTCATAGAGCTCTATCAAACAAGATATAATAGAATGAATGCCTGTATTGGATATGGTTAGGCCAAAAAGGTTGATAAATAAGGGGAATTTGGTGCGTGTCACAGTAATGTTTTCGACTATTAAAAATTTATATACAATTAACAGGAGTTTACTCTACAACCCATATGCAATTAACAGATCAAATTTGTACTGAAGATATGGTAAATGGTTCTGTGTTTGAAAATTTTATTCAATTAACAGGGATATACAATTAAGAGATATGCAATTAAGTGGGCTCCACTGTAAAACAACATTATTTGCAAACTTGTTATTTATTTATTTACCAGTTAGTATTGTTTTCCTTATAAAACTGACATCTCTGACGAACTAACCAATCAAATTTTTGTTTTCAAAAAGCGTGCTTTCAACTACTTTGGGTATGGGAAGAGAAAAACCACAAATGGTATGGTGTACTGAACTTAACCCTTTACTCAACGTTATGGCCAAAACTGGTCAGTGCAATTCTCAAAAAGCTCAATGAGCTCGTTCCAATGAGAGGTCAGAACCTATGTTTTTGAAACAAACAAGAAAAATGTTACTAAGGTAACACATGCCTCCCCCCCCCCCCCACCCCCCACCTTGACCTTACGGACCTGGCTGTGGTGTGTGACACATCCACCCGTTGTCCTTTATAATTGGGCGAAGTTAGATGATTGTAGCCCTAATAGTTTTGGAGTTATGCTTGAGACATGATTTGTGACCCTGAACATATGAAGGTCAATTGTGACCTTCACCTTGCAGATGCGGAGGAAACTATTATACATGACACACCTTCTGACTGTCCTTAGCATTTGTAAAAAGTTTAACAATTGTACTATGATTCGTTTCAGAGTTATGGCTGAGACACGAATATTGACCGATTTTTAGTGTGACCTTGAAATGTGACCTTGACCGTGAAGGTACGAACCCGGTTATAGTGTGTGACACATCCTCCCATGGTCCTTTATAATTGTGTGAAGATTGCTGACTGTGGCCCTAACAGTTTTTGAGTTATTGGCTCGGACACACACACACACACGGACAGACAGACACACGCAAACTTTAAGCACTATATGCCACCCGACTTATGTCGGGGGGCATAAAAATGAAAATAATTGGTTGTTCAAGAATTTTTTTTGCAAGTGTCGTCTGCTTTTCATGTTAGGTAAAGGGTTAAATAATTACAATAATTAAAGAGTTCAATAAAAAAATCCATACAGTAGAACCTGTCTTGATAGACCGCCCTTTGGGTCACACAGAAGTGGTCTCTCAAGACAGGTGGTCTCTCATAATAGGTTTCAGGTTTTCTCAAGTCAGTGAATAACCAACCATAAAATTCAGAAATGGAGAAGAATGGATTTTTGTAATTACTTTGTAGTTGTTCTTTTTTATGAAGTTTTTGTAACAAATTGAAATAGACTGTTATAAAAATTATAAAAATAAATTAGTGTTGAAGATTTTCAACAAAAATTTATTTTTATTCCTATCTGTCACATTTTAGGTATGTAAGAAATTGTTTATTCAGCAATAATCCTAATCTTTTCACAGGGGTCTTATAAAAACATCTCAATCTGTAATGAGTTAGCAATTGAAACCCAATTAAGAGCTTTTAATACTTTTAATTATGTTAGTATACCCACAATGGATTTTCCAATTCCAGAACAGGTAAAAGTTTTTGTCATGGTTTCAGTCTTCAAAGGGGTGGCCTCTCAAGACAGGTCCATTATGGCATAAAATACAAGTTGGTACCAGGTCACAGTGGTCTCTAAAGACAGGTGGTCTCTCAAGACAGGTGGTCTCCCATAGCAGGTCCATTATAGAGTAAAACCATTCAGTGCCTGGAACATGTGGTCTCTCAAGACAGGTGGTCTCTCAAGACAGGTGGTCTCACAAGACAGGTTTTAATGTACAATGCAGTACAGATCAAGAACTATCAATGACAATACTGCGTGTCGGGTTATTATCGCTTTGAAAAAAACACAATCACAGTGCAATGAACAGCAACAAAATTCACAAAAAATTAAATCAATGAGGTCACCATGTGCTGTTGAAGGGGTTCACAAAAATGAACACATGGACCTGCACACTATTAAAGTGTACCAGTATTCAAAATTATTTTCCTCCGACATCTGCATTGTATGTTTGGAGGGCAGGCTTCAAAAATCGAAAATAGAAAATACGAGAGGAACTGTGGAGCAAATACCAGGGCCAGCGAAAGAAAATCCGGGCCTCAGAGTTAATGCTGTGACAGATTCCCATTCGAAAATGTCATGATCTCATTGCAGATGAAAACATGCGAGTTCCCAAGGCATGAGCGATGATGGAAGGGTGGGAGGACGGGCTCAAAATTTTTTTAAATTGGTTGTTAAATGGAGACTTTTGGAGGATTTGGAGATAAGGCCTAACAAAATAAAAAATCTGTTTCTCAGGCCCTCCCGCATGGTCCTTTTGGCTGCCGCATGCTATCTTTTTATAACCAATTTAAACTTTAAAAAAATAAAAATGTAATGGTTCATGTCTTGATATTTTACCCAAGTTAAAAAAATTGACGAATTTGTCCCTTCGGTGCAAGAAGGCTTTGCAATGCTTTAGCATTGCAAAGCCTTCTTGCACTCAAGGGATGAAATACACCAACACTCATGCTATTCTGTAGATTATGAGGCCTAAAACATAAACCAAGAACATGAACGTTTGGTGGCAAAGAAGTAATTACTGAAATAAAAAATAAAATAAAAAACCGCTCGCCCGCATGCAATTTTACAAATAATGGCCCGAGAAACAGAAGATCTACTTTGTGTGGCCTAAAGAATTGTGTTATTTTTTGGCCATCAAAATGACATTTTAGCAGCCTGTTTTAAATTAAGTTCATCATTTTATTCATTCATTTATTGGTGTTTAAGGTCACATACTTATGCACAGTGGCAAATCGTGATCATGACGGTTTTACGGGTGGAGGAAGTACCCGGAGAGAACAACGGAGCATCGACGAGCAACTATCAGCTCCTCAACATACTCTGTTCAAGCTCCGCTCAAGCAGGGTTACAGTGGTTGAAGACATGTGCACCATCAATGTGCAGTATGCCTTAGTAAACAGCGTCATCGTGCCCCCATGTAGGCAAGCGGGATAAAGTGCCTTGACCAAGGACACAATGCAGGTCGTCCCAGACGGGGATCGAACTGGGGACCTCTAGCATAGAATTCCAACAGTCTACCACTGAGCCACCACGCTCCCTGCAAGTTCATCAGTGAGTATTCAGTCACCTAGAGTTAAAGTTTTTGATTGCACAATTCTTGAAGTGATAACTGTTTTTAATAGTTACCACTTCAAAAATCATGCAACAGATTGGGCATCTCCATAGGGCACACCATTCCTTCTTTATGCGAGTGGCAATGAATATTTCAATATAATAACTCTTTGGCCAGCCGCTGATTTGTCGCGGTGACAGGCAACTTATCTAACTGATTTTTGCTCGCGGATTGGGATGGCGGGTGGTGTGGGGGGGGGGGGTGAGGAGGCTTGGCACCTGAGTAAGAACTTTGAGGAGGGACGTGGGCTTGATCAAAAATCCTGGATTCCTCAATCAAGCCTCCCCCTCCCTCCCAAAGCTCTGGGTTCCGGGTTACTACCCTGGGCCCCCGCCCTGACAAATACTTGTCATTATTTTAATTTTGCTTGGTACCTGCTTTGTATATGGGATGGGGAGGGGGAATTAAGTTAAATAAAGCATATTAGTCTCGAAACTAGGCCTGTTCGTAAGCACAGCTAACAAAATACTCCTGCAGCTAACGAAATACCCCCTCAGCTTGTATAGGTGCTTCATTTTGATACTCAGAAAAGCAAGGGAAAATAAAGTGTCACCATACAGTAACACAAAAAGATACCCCCGCTTATTTAACAATGCAAGCCTGACTATAGGTGATACAGTTTTTGGTTATATACAAATACTAAGTCCATAAATGGCAATGACTGTGGCAAGAAAATCTTGAATGACACCTGCTTTTCACTATGGGTATACAGCAATAGGATACACTTGCATACCAAATATCAAGTCACTCAACTAAGTACTTTAAAAGTTATTCATGATTGAATTTCGGGGGGACGGACAGACAGACAGACGGTCTGATGGGCAATGACTCTGGCAATAAAATCCCGAATGACACCTGCATTTCACTTTATACACAGGATTTTCCTTCTATTTTCAGTTCCTGCACTTTTACGTTCCAAAATTGAGATAAACACATAAAAAACTGATTTTTTTTTATTTTTGTTCGGAAATTTTCGAAGTCCCAAACAAAATATTTTCAAACTAAATTTTTTCTTCTTCTTAAAATTGACCAAAATGCATAAAAAACAAAAATACTAATTTCCAGATTTTGGTTCAAAATTTTCTAAGTCTGGACCAGGACCCCAAATTTTCAGCCTAAATATGAATCCAGGGACTCGGCTTGAACAAAGTTGAATCTCACCCCCCTAAGGATGCTGCATACCAAATATCAAAAGATTCTTATTGGTAGATCTGAAGAAGAAGATTTTTAAAGAATATTCCTCATACTGCACTAATTTAAACATTTGGGCTCCCATAGAGAGCCCAAATATGGACCCAGGGAACAGATTTCAGTAAACATATGAAAGATCAAACAATCTTCCAAAGATGTTATATGTGAAATTTGAAAGCTGTTGGAGAGGTGGTTTGGGAAAAAAGTAGTCTTAAATGTTTTTCCCATTACCCACAGTGTTAAAAAATGCTGACTCAGCACTTTTTCAAAGTCCCCAAAAAGTAGCCCATGATAAAACCGATAGCAATTTTTTTGACCATTCCATTCTGTTTGTCCTAAGGAAGCTTCACACCAAATAAGAATTCTCAGTGCTGTGTAGTTTTGGAGATATGGGCATTTTAATTTTTTTCTATTTTTAGCTCCTGTGGTTCCCATGGGGCGACAGGAAAATTTTGTTTGGCATAAATTAACTACTTATGTCCCAATAAAACCTCATGTCAAATTTGGTTCAAATCAGCCTCTTGGTTTGGAAAGTAGAAATTTTGGGCAGGGCAAAAATTCTTGCCCCCTCCCATAACGATGGCAAATATAGCCCCTGGAACTTCTCTTGAACAAATCTAAGTCCACACCTCAAAAGGAAGCTGCACACCTAATATCAAGTCTCTGCTACTGCTGGCTCATGAGAAGAAGATTTTTTAAGATTTAGGCTCACTTTTTGGAAGTGGCCCTACCAAGGGGCGGGTCAACTTGATTTGAACCAAATTGAACTGACATATGATAGGGAACATGCACACCAGATTTGGTTCAATTTGGTTGAGTAGTTTGTGAGAAGAAGACGATAATGTAAAGTTAACCCTTTACCTAACATAAAAAGCAGACGACACTTGCAAAAAAAATTCTTGAATAACTAATTTTTTTCATTTTTTGTCTCAAAAACATAGGTTATGACCCCTCATTGGAACGAGCTCCACGAGCTCGTTCCAATGAGGGGTCATAACCTATGTTTTTGAGACAAAAAATGAAAAAATGATGAAAATTAATTGCCGATTTTTGAGAATAGTGCTGGCCGGTTTTGGCCGTTACGTTGGGTAAAGGGTTAACAATGGACGATGGACTTAAAGTGATCAGTAAAGCTCCCCTTGAGCTTCGCCCTATTGAGCTAAAAAATTCCCGATGCCGGACGGATGACGGACAGCAAGTGATAATTTTAGCTCCCTTCGGTGAGCAAAAAATTCCTCATTCTGAACTAAGTTACAATGCAAACTCCCATAAGTAAGCCCAAATATGGACCTAGGGACATGGCTTGAACAAATTTGAATCTTACCCCCTTAAGGATGCTGCATACCAAATATCAAAAGCATTCTGACTGCTGGATCTGAAGAAGATTTTTAAAGAATATTCCTCATTTTGAACTAAGTTATCAATCAGGCTTCCACAGTGAGTTCAAATATGAACCCAGGGCCTTGGCTTGAACAAACTTGAATCTCACCCCTCTAAGGATGCTGCATGCCAAATATCAAAACATTCCGACTGCTGAATCTGAAGAAGATTTTTAAAGAAAAATTACTCATATTGAACTAAGTTGTAATTCAGGCTCCATATGAACCGAGGGACTTGGCTTTAACAAATATGAATCTCACCCCCATAAGGATGCTGCACACCAAATATCAAAACATTCCGACTGCTGGTTTTGAAGAAGAAGATTTTTTAAGAAAATTCCTTATTTTGAACTAAGTTACAATTCGAGCTCCCACAGTGAGCCCAAATATGGACCTTGGGACCTTGGGACATGGCTTGAACAAACTTGAATCTCCCCCCCCCCCCAAGGATGCTGCATACCAAATATCAAAATATTCTGCCTGCTCGATCTTGAGAAGAAATTTTTAAAGAAATTTGCCTGAAATTCGGGCTAATATACTGAGCCCAAATATGAACCCAGGGGGGCGATTTGAACAAACTTGAATCAGATCCACCCCACAATGTTGCATACCAAATATAAAAAAATTCTGCCTCCTAGATCTGGAGAAGAAGATTTTTTAAGAAATTTGCCTGAAATGCACTACGTTCGAATTCGGGCTACTATAGTGAGCCCAAATATGAATCCAGGGAGCCAATTTGAACAAACTTGAATCAGATCCACCTCATAATGCTGTATACTAAATATCAAATGATTCTGTCCACTTGTGCTGGAGAAGAGGATTTTTTAGTAATTTCTCTAATATACATAGGGTGCTATCGGAGTTATGCCCCCTATGGAGCTCCAAGTGGGCATGTCCATTTCATTTGAACAAACTTGAATTGATATATGGTAATGAACATCCATACCAAGTTTCGAGCAAATCGACCTTGTGGTTTCAGAGGAGAAGTCGTTTGAAAAATGTTCATGTCGCCGGACGGATGACGGAGAGAAGACCAACGGCAAGTGATAAGTTTAGCTCCCTTCGGTGAGCTAAAAATAGTACTTCCAGGTCCACATGCTTAAGCACATGACGTTGCCTTAAACGTCACCTTGAAGGAAAGATCAGAAGATCTTTGTTATTGTTTTGAAACTGTTTGCAGTAGAATTGGGCTGAATGTTGCACAGTAAAATGTCATGTAGCATATAATAAAAAGAAAAGGGCACACAAAGTAGATCTTCTGTTTCTCAGGCCATTATTTTTAAAATTGCATGTGGGTGAGCTGTTTTTTATTTTATTTTTTATTTCTGTAATTATTTCTTTGCCATCAAAAGTTCATGTTATTGGTTTATGTTTTAGGCCTCATAATCTGTGGAATAGCATGGGTGGTGGTGTATTTCGTCCCTTGAGAGCAATAAGGCTTTGCAATGCTAAAGCATTGCAAAGCCTTCTTGCACTCAAAGGACAAATTTATTAATTTTTTTTAACTTGGGTAAAATATCAGACATAAACCATTTAATTTTTATTTTTGTTTAAGTTTACATTGGTTATAAAAAGAGAGCATGCGGCAGCCAAAAGGACCATGCGGGAGGGCCTGAGAAACAGATTTCAAATTTTTTTAGGCCAAATCTATGCTATTTAGTGAATATCGTGAATTATCTCATTCGTGTTGAACTGAAAGTATTATTTTTCACTTGCGCAAACGCTCGTGAAAAATAAAATTTTCAGGTCCAAACTCATGAGATAATTCCCGATATTCACTAAAACAGCGTAGATATCCTCTATATATTGTTTGTGTTACTACTTACAACCATTTACTCTCTCCAGTGTGTTGCATCATATGCATCATAAGAGTTGCATTTGTAGCATACAACTTCCCACACTCTGGACACACAAACGGTTTCTTGCCTGTATGCTTATACATATGAACTGTAAAGAAAGAAAAAAACATTGGTATCATATCAGTTGCCAAATTCTTTGTTTTATCATATCAGTTACCAAATTCTCTTTGGAGTATTGCAATGAATACAAAGACAGAGAAATTAATTGCATAATATGGAGCCCCTAGAGGGCATGTCCATTTCATTTGAACAAACTTGAATTGACATATGGTAATGAACATCCATACCAAGTTTCAAGCAAATCGTTCTAGTGGTTTCAGAGGAGAAGTCGTTTGAAAAATGTTCACGACGCCGGACGGACGACGACGGACGGCAAGAGATAAGTTTAGCTCCCTTCAGTGAGCTAATAAACAAAATTTGGTACAATTCAGGCTCCCACAGGAAGCCCAAATATGAATCTAGAAATTTGGTTTGAACAAACTTGAATGTCACACCCCCCCCCCCCCCCCCCCCCCCCCCCCCCCCCCACCAAGCATGCTGCATACCCAATATCAAAAGATTCTGCCTGCTGGATCTGGAGAAGATTTTTTAAGAAATTTGCATGAAATGCACTGAGTTCGAAATCGGGCTCCTATACTGAGCCCAAATATGAACCCAGGGGGCCGATTTGAACAAACTTGAATCAGATCCACCCTACAATGTTGCATACCAAATATCAAAAGATTCTGCCTGATGGATTTGGAGAAGATTTTTTAATGTTTTTGTCCTATTGTCTACAGTGTTAAAAAGTGCTGACTCAGCACTTTTTCAAAGTCCTGAAAAAAGTACCTTGTGATCAAACCGATAGGGATTTTTTTTAACCATTCTATTCTACTGGATAAAAGTAAGCTTTATACAAAATAAGAATTCTCTGTGCCATGTAGCTTTGGAGATATGGCAGTTTTAAGGTTTTTCCTATTTTTAGCTCCCGAGGTTCCCACGGGGCAATGAGAAAAAAATTGTTTGCAGCAGTCAACTACTTATGACCCATTACCATCTCATATCACATTTGGTTCAAATCGTCCTCACGGTTCTGAAAATAGAAATTTTAGGCGTGGCCAAAATTTTTTCCCCTCCCATAACGAAGGCAAATAATGCCCGACAAACTTCTCTTGAACAAACTTGATTCTAAACCTCAAAAGGACTCTGTATACCATATATCAAGTCTCTGCTACTGGTGGTTCATTAGAAGAACATTTTCAAAAAAATTGGCTATTTTTTCCACACCTCTCTGCTCAATATGAGCCAAAACCTAATTTGCATAAAAATCAAAATGCCCCTATATAACCACTACTTACATGAAATTTAATTAAAATGTGGCCAGTGGTTTAGGAGAAAGAGGCTCAAACACCACCTTCACGACGGACGACAGACTGACGACGGACGAAGAGTGATAAGAAAAGCTCACCCTGACTTTCAGTCAGGTGAGCTAAAAAAAGGATTTTTAAAGAATATTCCTCATATTGAACTTAGTTATAATTTGAGCTCCCACAGGGAGCCCAAATAGGAACCCAGGGACTTGGCTTGAACAAACTTGAATCTCACCCCCTAAGAATGCTGCATACCAAATATCAAAACATTCCGACTGCTGGATCTAAAGAAAAATATTTTTAAAGAATATTCCTTATGTTGAACTAAGTTATAATTCGGGCTCCCACTGGGAGCCCAATTATATACCTAGGGACTTGGCTTGAACAGACTTGAATCTCACCACCCTAAGGATGCTGCATACCACATATCAAAAGATTCTGATTGGTGGATCGGAAGAAGATGATTTTTAAAAATATTCCTCATATTGCACTAATCTGAACATCTGGGCTCCCAAAGAGAGTCCAAAAATGGACCCAGTGATTTGATTTCAACAAACATGTGAATGAATCTTCCAAAGATGTTATATGTGAAATATGAAAGCCTTTGGAGCAGTGGTATGGGAGAAGAAGATTCTTTAATGTTTTTCCCATTTCCCTCAGAGTTAAGAAATGATGACTCAGCATTTTTTCCAAAGTCCTGGATAAGTACTCTGTGATAAAACTGGTGGCCAAAATTCTTTCGGACCATTCCTTTCTGCTGTTCTTAAGGAAGCTTCACACAAAATAAAAACTCTCAGTGCCGTGTAGTTTTGGAGAAATGGGTGTTTTAAATTTTTTCTATTTTTAGCTCGTGTGGTTCCCATGGGGGCGATGGAAAAATGTTATGGCATAAATTAGGTACTTATGGCCCCAAAAGCCCTCATATCAAATTTGCTTCAAAATGGCCTCTCAGTTCAGAAAGTTAAAAAATTTATAGTAATTTATATATTTTTTATACTTACCAATGACCCAGACTTAGCTGGTGCTAACTCCAACAAAACCAGGGCCAAACACAAATTTTGCCCCCCAATCCCCAAAATTTGCATCCAAAACAAAAAGAAATCATGTCCTAAAGGACCTCCATAGTACGCCTCTACTGCGCATGCGCAGTGACGCAGTCGTCCCGAAATTGGCGCCAATTATCATTCTTACTGGCAGTGCCTGGTCAGCGCTATGTACTCAGCGGGGAGGCAAGAGTTCCCAACTCAGGGAGGGCCATCCCCGTCTGGGTCATTGGTAAGTATAAAAAATATATAAATTACTATAAATTTTTTAACATTTTTATACTGTACCAATGACCCAGACTTAGCTGAATAGTAAACAGGCTGGAGGGCCTAGGACATAGAGGAAAATCCAATAAGCTCAATTATATAGTAAAGAGGTAACCCCTTAAGGAGAAAAGGAGTATTAGGCTTTACATGTATCTTTCTTATTTAATATTAAATTAGAAAGATACACTACCCTTAATAATTGAGCACAATAACATTCATGTTCTCTATTAACATCCAGTATAACCCTTATACTAATTATTTTTAAAGCAAGCCAATAAATAAAGTAGTCCAGAGAATTGAGACTCTTTATAATCATTTAAAAGTGTCCGAGTATTGTATATTAAAGCCCGTTTGACACTTGACATATACAAATGCTTCACACCGAGCTACACTTTAAAAATAAGACATGAATGAAATTAAACATTAATATTACACTTTAAAACCATCCCGGAAGCGACTCAGAAATACTGTCTTGGAGGAGGCATTCCCTTGCTTTTCACTATAAAGCAGGTGACCTAAGGGAACACCCGCCCCCCCCCCCCTCCCCTTGCCCTGGGTCAAATAGCCCAGAGCGAAGAGGGCAGCCGGACGGAGTCACTGCCGGAACAGAAAGCCTGCATAACTATAGTTGCAACTGTTTAGTGGACGACATTCTGAGCAACAGATAACGGACCTAAACAATGCAGGTCTCCAGAAATGGACTCAATATTTCTGAGATAAAAATTAGTAAATGTGGATGGCTGAGACCAATAAGCAGCCTTCATTAAATCTGTAATAGCAACACTATTAGCATAAGCCCAGGAAGTAGAAAGAGCTCTTACTTCATGAGCAGAAATCTTAAGCACAGACTGCTGAGAAGAAGATAAATCTTCATAAGCAGTACGGATAGTTAACTGAATCCATCTAGCAATAGAATGGACTGAAATGTCCTTTCTATTAGGCATCAAAGACAGAAAGAAACGTTTCCGTCCCTTTCTGATGAACTGAGATCTCTGTTTATAGATACGTAGTGCTCTAACAGGACAGAGTAAAGGCCTACGCCTGTCTGAAGACGGAAGAGCCTTAATAACAATAGGTTCCGGATATTTATTAGGAGCCTGATTCTTAGCTAAAAAACCCACATTAGTAGTGAAGGTGATAGTGTTCCCAACACTACGATAATGAGAATCATCCACCGATAGTGCATGAAGCTCACTGACTCTTCTGGCAGAAGAGAAAGCTAAGAGAAAAGCTGTCTTATAAGATAAGAATTTGAAATCTACTGTCCCAAGAGGTTCAAATGGCTTTTCCTTCAATTTAAGGAGAACCCAAGCTAAATTCCACTTAGGAATTAATCTAAGAGTTCTGGGTCTATTTATCGAAAAGTTTCTAACCAATTTCGATAAAGAGACATTAGATCCAATTTGTAAACTATCATGATGTGCATAGGTATCAGATAACATAGATCTATAACCCTTTATAGTAACAGGCTGCAGTTTGATTTCGTCAAACAAGTATACTAGAAAGTTTGCAATGTCTGGTATAGAGGGATCAAATATATCTACAGAATGATCCCTACACCAACGACGAAAAACCTTCCACTTAGCCGCATAGTTTAACGAAGAGGAGGTCCTCCTACAGTTAGAAATCGCGTCCACTGCTCGTCCTGTAAAGTGCTTGCCATGCAAGAAGGACCGCACAACGGAAAAACGTGAAGGTTGAGACCTTGCGGGTTGTGATGGAGTTAGCGCGATTTCCCCTGCGAAAGAAGATCCTCTCGTGGAGGAAGCTTCCGCGGTAGGTCCCACAACAGACACCTGAGTAGATTTATCCACGGTCTCTGTGGCGACAGAGATGCTACCAACAGAATCTTGCATTGAGATTGTTTTATCTTTAGCAATACTTGTTGAATTAACAGCGCTGGAGGATACGCGTATCCTATCATTCCGTCCCAAGGGATCGACAGAGCGTCTACTGCAAATGCTCTTGGATCCGGACACGGGGACACATACGTCTGCAACTGATTGTTGAGATGTGTCGCAAATAAGTCTATCATTGGCCGTTCCCATTGGTAGCAAATCTGATTGAATACTTGTTTGTTGAGAGTCCACTCCGACGGCAACAAGCGACCCTTTCGTGAAAGGGAGTCTGCTAGCACATTCAGACGACCCGGTATGTGACGGACCGAAAGAAGAACGTGATGTTCCAACGCAAACAGAAGGATTCTTTCCGTTAGATTGAACAACGGAACTGAATGAGTGCCTCCCTGATTCCGTATATACGCCACTACTGTCGTATTGTCGGATAGGATTTGGACATGAGCATCGTGAATAATGTCCATCCAGTGACGTAACGCAAGCCAAATTGACATCATTTCCTTGATGTTTATGTGCTTGCACAGGAATTGCGGATCCCAAAGACCCTGGCATCTCGAATCCGTTGGGATTAATGATGCACCCCAACCTGTTTGACTGGCATCCGTCATAATGGTAAAACTCGGATCCGGCAACTGCAGCGGAACTCCTTGAGTTAACCACTGAATGTTTGCCCAAGTCTGAATCTCTTGTTTCACTTGATCTGACAAGAGAACGTCTACATCGAGCGAATGAATTTTCACACTCCAATTCTGAGTCAGGAAAATTTGAAGAGGACGTGTGCGTAGCCGCCCCATCGGAATGAGATCCGCGGCGGCTCCGCACAGACCTATCAGTCTCATAAATTCTCTCGCCGTGACTTTGTCTGCATGCAGACAATAGCGAGCGTAACAACTGACTAATTTCGCTCTGGTTAACGGCAGACGAACGAGATTGTTGTGCGTCTCGAAGCTCATTCCCAGATGAGTGAATGACTTGGACGGCACCAGATCCGACTTCTCCTCGTTTACTATGAAACCGAGACGTCGGAGCAATAGAAGAAGATTCTGAACATCGTTCTGAAGCGTTAACTCGTTGCCGTACCTCTGAAGAATGTCGTCCAGGTAGGCCGACGTTACCGCAGACGAATGAGCTCGGAAGTAGATCATTACCGAGTTCATTACCCGAGTGAAAGCCCAGGGTGCTAGATTCAATCCGAAGCACATGGCCCGGAACTGATACACCACTCCTAGGACTGCGAAGCGTAGATACTTTCGGAATGTCGGATGTACCATGACGTGAAAGTACGCATCTTTGAGATCTATGCTCGTTGCATAATCGTTCACCCGAATACTCGCTCTGACCGATCGAATCGTCTCCATATAAAACTTCGGAGCGACGATCAGCTTGTTTATCCAGCTCAAATCTATGACTGGACGGAACGAGCCATCTGGTTTCGGAACCAGAAACAGATGGCTGTAGAATCCCAGAGATTCCTGGTTTTCTACGACCTCTACCGCGTTCTTCATTAAAAGAGGACTGCACCTCTGATAACAGAGCGTCTCTTTTCTGTGGATTTGACGGAAGATGAGCCCACTTTGGACTTCGAGTTAATGGAGGCTTTCGTTTGAAGGATATCTTTAGACCTTCCGAAGTCACTCCTCTCACCCACGGGTCGTCCGTAATCGACGCCCACTCTTGTGAAAAACTTGACAACCTTCCGCCAACCGGAACGCGATAGAGGTTTAAGCCATCACCTCCTGGACCTGCGAGGCCTGCGGTAGGAGAAACCACGTCTTCCACGACCCGCACCTCACCTCGTCGACCTCGGGGCGTCCGACCGATTGTCCCGGCCTGAAGGACGTCCCGAACGAGAGTCGCTATCCTGACGGTCTCTCGAATAAGACCAAGAGGACGCACCGGAACCTCTATAGGAACCTCTCTTGGGCGCATTAGACCCAGAAGTGCCTGCCTTATTCGTGTCTGCTGTATCCGACCTTTTAGGAGCGGATCTGAACAACAGAGAATCATTAGCTTTCTTTTTAATATTATCATAAATAGCGGAAAGCTTGCCGTCAAAGAGAAGTTCTCCTGAGACCGAAGCGACTCTAAGAGAGTTCTTCACCTTAGAATCCACTAGTGTGGATGTAGCTAGGGCTGCGTCACGTCTAACCAACTCCAGATTTGCCACTGAAAGGGCGGAGTTACACGTGGAATAAGCTACTGCCCTTGAAAGAAGTCTTAAAGAGGATTGTATATCCTGAAACTCTTCCCCTTGAAGGCGCAGTGATAACGCCTTAGTAAGGTGATCTGCGTAAGATAAGGCATCTAAATTGGCTCTGTTAGACGCAATAGCTGTTTCCAACACCGCGGTTGGAATAGAAGCTGACGACGGTAATGATAGCTCTAAGTCTTCCGCCTCGTCGTCCATACGCAGAGGAACTCTCGGTATACCCTGTCCTGCCGTGTCGAATTTATTCCTTGCATTAATGAAAGGCAGGTTAAGAGTATTAGCGGACAAGAAACCTGCTTTCCCCGTCCTGGAAGCAAGTTTAAATATAGCGTCGTTCAATAATTCAAATGTTCTTGCAACATTATTGGACTGCGACGGAAACTCGGGAGCGATGTCCCTGAACCGCTCAAAAAATTCAGAGTCCAATGACGCTATAATTCTCTTGTCCGGAAGCGCAGCAGTCTGGCCCGACGGAACAACTTGAGGGAGAAAGTGCCGGATGAAGTCCACGGCAGCTTTATGTTGTTCCGAAAGGGATAGCTCCAATTCATCCGTATCCCTTTCACCATCCGGTCGGACCTCCCGATGTTCCCGGTCGTCCGCCCCCCGATGCTTCGGCGGAGCGTACCGACCCAGCGCCGTCGGATAATTCTCGATCCGACACCGTTTCTGTCGGCTGCTGGGATGCTGCGATAAGCTGTGCTATCTGCACTAGAATGTCCGACGTCGAGACCTGCGGAGGCGCGGTCTTTCGCTGCTTCGCCGAGGGCAGCTCCGCATCAGATGGCTCCCGCATACTTTTCCTATGCGAACGTCCGGAGTCCATCGGTCTCGAATCCCTGGCTGCCGGATGGTGTGACCTGGTCGCCGAAGAATCCTTCATCGGCGAAGCTGGCAAAATATCGGAGGTCACGCAGCCCAGGTGCGGTCGTGTGCGCCGACGAGAAGAGGAAGCCTTAACAGTCTCTGCGGACTGCTTATACAACGGAGCGTCCCGAGCGACGGACGTATGCTCCGCTAAAGACACATTTTGTACCACAACATCTGGTCCCAGATGTTGTTGTACGAGAGAGGGGCCTCTCTCGCTCGCGGCCCGGCTGGACCTGGACGAGCTAGGAACCGGACTAAAAGGCTTCCTCCGTTCTCGATTACTATCCGCCGTCACTGGGTGTGCATCTATTATGTTTATAGTGCTCGCATCACCCAAAATTTCCTCTTGGACCGCATCGGACGAACCCGGCTGCCGAACCATTCGGTGAATGGATGCTACACCGGGCGAGCTAGCGGACGACATTTGTCTAATCTCCATGAGCACTTTTGTCGCTAGCTCTGAATTTATTTGTGACGACGGACGCACACTTGAAGAAGATAACATGGAAACATCACCCTGTTCTGGTTCCTCTGAAATAGAAACTGAGAGAGTAGAGTGACCTTTTGGAGAAAGAGCCGGCAACGCTCTTTCTCCAGAAACAACATATCGTGACACACGTTTCCAATGTTTCTCATCCCAATGTTCACATATAGGACAGGGATTAATGCGAGAACACTGACTACAATTAATACAATGATCATGAAAGTCAGAGGAAGATTTCTTCCTATTACAGTTTGAACAATGTCCCTTCATTGTGAAAGAACAACAATAAGTCCTAGTTACTCGCAAAAACCCCTGACACAAAGATACATAATAACATGATCCATTAATAAATGAAAAAACAATTGCAAAACAAAATAATTTTGAAAAAATATTTTTTCAGAGAAGCCCAAGTTGCTGAAAAGTAACGTTGAGCCCCGATGGATCCGATGGCAAAGTGTGGTCAAAAATTTTAAATTTATATAAAATAATTAATGAGACACTTTCGGATTAATATAAATGTATCTTATAATGAGATAAACTACCACAAAGGCAAACAGCCCCCCTCAAAAAAGGCTGTTGCCAATGAAAACAAACAGTGTAAACACACTAGAAAACATGACTCCAGGCACTGAAAAAACTGGCCCGGAATCAGTCATCAATTACACTCTATCTGATGCAAAACAGAGACTCCCAGGGGAGAATCTGTAGAACATCAGATGGAAGATGCAGAACACAAACGTTATACACCCATGGGTGAAAACGTAACTATGGGGAAAATAACAGAAAACATTCTGTAACCAAGCAACTCTCCCAGGAAATTTTAGAAATGAAACTTCTCAAAAATATGCCAAAAGCATGGGAGAATTGCAAGGGGGGACTTTAGAAGGCTAGGGGAGAGGAAACACTGAATAAGCAGTGCAACAATTAGCAAGAATGACAACAAGAGGCCCATGCCTCGAAAATAGGCAACTTAACATAATTTCAACAAAAAATTTTAAGTACAGCCCTGATTATTTTTTGCCACTTCTTTTTCCTCTCCTCCTTCTATCCTCCTTAGAATCACATTTTCTCCAAAAATTACGTGTCTGGCATTCTTTAAACTGAGATTTACAAGCACAAAGATCAGTGAGATGTTGACTGATGAAGGGCCAAACAGAGAATGATAATTGGCGCCAATTTCGGGACGACTGCGTCACTGCGCATGCGCAGTAGAGGCGTACTATGGAGGTCCTTTAGGACATGATTTCTTTTTGTTTTGGATGCAAATTTTGGGGATTGGGGGGCAAAATTTGTGTTTGGCCCTGGTTTTGTTGGAGTTAGCACCAGCTAAGTCTGGGTCATTGGTACAGTATAAAAATATAGAAATTTTGTTACAATTCTTCCCACAGGAAGCCCAAATATGAAGCCAGGGACTTGGCTTTAACAAACTTATATCTCACCTCCCTAAGGATACTGTCAGGGTTACCGCTAGCGGAAAATTTGTGGGTCCGGTAGTTTAAAGAAAGTGAAACTCACACGCCAAAGGCGTGTGCCGCACGTGCCGGGTATAGAAGGGGGGCCTGGGGTGGGGTGGGTTCTCCCCCAGGAAAATTTTGATTTTTAGGTGCTCTCTGGTGGCCTCTGGGGACATTCTGGTCGCTAAAATGCTGAATAATTGATGTGGAAAATATGTATTTTTTCCTCCTACAATTCTCTAAATTCCCACGGGACACACAATACTACATCTGGTCAGAGGTTTCATAAAAATACAACCCAAAACAACACAAATCCACGAATCCTAACAGTGACTGAGCTTTGTTTACAACCGCTCGCTGTAATATTCGAAAAGAACCATGATGCGGAGTGTGACGTCATGCACGTGCAATTACCCAATTACCGTACTGACTTGTGTAGAAGCCCAGGGGGGGGGGGGGGGGGGGGGGGGGGGGGGCTTGTAGTGGATAAATTGCAAAGTGTGCGTGTGGGGGAGGGGGAGGGGGTTCGGGACGAGTAATAGTGCTTGCAAGGCGCGTTGGAATGCGTCTGAAATTGGCGATATAAGGCAAGTAAATATCCACTGGGTATGTTACGTTTCTTTGGAAACCGCCTACCAATTTTATAGAATATGCTTTAAAAATTCTCATAATTATCTTGTACATACGTTTCATTTTCAGATTTCGGGTTTTAATCCTCAATTTAATGAATAAAACAAACAGAAAACCATGTGGTGTTGTTTTCATTTTTTTTTTGTACAGGCTACTCTCGAAAGTCGAAGCCAGAAATGGACGTTAAGTATGTCAATCAGCACTGCAAACCACCCCCTTGAAAACAGACAAACATTGTCTGTTTAAAAATAGAGGTTTTTTTAAATATGTACATTTTTAAAAAATTTTACGAATAAAACAAAATATAGCTTCACACAAACTCAATAAAAGAATCATAATATGAAGACCAGATAAAATTTACACAGCGAAATATGAATAACAAAATAGTTGCCTCCCTTGGCACCATTCGAAAAATTGATTTTACACTGAAAGTCATAACTTCACATGTTGCAGGGCATGATGAAATGATAAATGAGCATGTTTTATTGAACCAATAAGTCATAAATCATATCCCTGGTTATATAATTCTCAAATACCAGAGTTGTAATTTTTTTTATTTTTAATTACCACTTTCTCAATAATTTCTGAACACCCGTTTTTCACAATGAGTTGTGCATGCTCGAAAGTGGCAGTGTTCTTTCACAATGAGTTGTGCACCGCTCAAAAGTGGCAGTGTTCAATCAGTATCTTTCTGATGATATTCAACCACTGTGAAAACTGTGAAAACTATATGTTGTGGGCATGTTTCAGACAACTGCTGACAGCAGCCTGCACACTCATTTGAAACAAGTGACAGCTTCCAAAACGAGTACATCATTTGTCGCTCAAAATAAAAGCCAGTGATTTCGGACCAAACACGACAATTTGAGTCCGAAATTTTATAGGCGACGTTTAGGATTTGAACTTTGTTTCCGCCTCTCGTCTGGGGTTATAAGGTATCAGGTTGTCGCCAGTAATAGTAGGCATAGTATACAACATAACTGAGCCTATATTACGTGGAAACAAAGGATCCCGACTGTCGTTACGATACAGCACTGTACTCGACATTTTAACCACCAGCTTTTCTGACTGATCATAGTATGATCGGCGGGGGGAATGGGTCCGGTCGATGGACCCGCTGCCGGTATAGCGGAAACCCTGATACTGTATACCAAATATCGAAAGATTCTGACTAGTGGATGTGAAGAAGATTTTGAAAAATATTCCTCATATTGAACTAAGTTATAATTTGGGCTCCCACAGGGAGCCCAAATATGAACCCAGGGACTTGGCTTAAACAAACTTGAATCTCCCCTCCCCCACCTCCCCTCCTAAGGATGCTGCATACCAAATATCAAAACATTCCGACTGCTGGATCTGAAAAAAGATTTTTAAAGAAAATTCCTCATTTTGAACTAAGTTATAATTCAGGCCCCCACAGGGAGACCAAATATGAACCCAGGGACTTGGCTTAAACAAACTTGAATCTCACCCCCCTAAGGATGCTGCATACCAAATATCAAAACATTCCGACTGCTGGATCTGAAAAAAGATTTTTAAAGAAAATTCCTCATTTTGAACTAAGTTATAATTCAGGCCCCCACAGTGAGCCCAAATATGAACACAGGTACTAGGCTTGAACAAACTTGAATCCCCCCAATCCCAATCCCCCCTCCCCCCCCCCCCCCCCCAAGGATGCTTCATACCAAATATCAAAGGATACTGATTGGTGGATCTGAAGAAGATTTTTAAAGAATATTCCTCATACTGTACTGCACCACAGAGAGCCCAAACACGGACCCAGGAATTTGATTTCAATAAACAGGTGAAATAATCTTCCAAAGATGTTATATGGGAAATTTGAAAGCTTTTGGAGCAATGGTTTGGGAGAAGAAGAGTCTAAAATGTTTTTTTTTTTATGACCCAATAAGCCCTCATATCAAATTTTGTTCAAAACAGTCACTCAGTTTGGAAAATAGAAATTTCGGGGGAGAGGGAGGGAGGGGAATTCTTGCCCCTCCCATAACGACGGCAAATATAGCCCCACAAACTTCACTTAAACAAATTTGAGTTTACACATCAAAAAGAAGCTGCAAACCAAATATCAAGTCTCTGCTACTGCTGGTTCATGAGAAGAATTTTTTTTTAAGATTTAGGCACACTTTTTGGGTGTGGCCCAACTGAGGGGTAGGGCAACTAGATTTGAGCAAAATCAAAATGCGATGTCATAACAAACAAGCATCTCAAATTTCACTTAAATTGGTTCAGTAGTTTTGGAGGAGAAGACAAAAACACCATGACAACAGACGATAAGTGATCACTATAGCTCACCTTGACTTTCAGTCAGGTGAGATAAAAAGAAAATCTACTCTATTTTAGTGAATATTGGGAATTATCTCATTATAGTGTGGACCTGAAAGGGTTTTTTTTCCACGAGCGCTTGCATGAGTGAGCGCTCGTGGAAGATAAAACTTTCAGGTGCACACTCATGGATAATTCCCGATATTCACTAAAACAGCGTAGATATGGCCCCACAAAGTAGATCTTCTGTTTCTCAGGCCATTTTTTGTAAAATTGCAGGCGGGTGGGCGGTTTTTTATTTTATATTTTATTTTTGAAATTATTTCTTTGCCATCAAAAGTTCATGTTCTTAGTTTCTATTAGACCTCATAAGCTATAAAATAGCAAGAGGGTTGATGTATTTCATCCCTTGGTGCAAGAAGGCTTTGCAATGCTAAAGCATTGCAAATCCTTCTTGTACTCAAAGGACAAATTTATCAATATTATTAACTTGGGTAAAATATCAGACATAAACCATTTAATTTTTTTTTTTTTAAGTTTGCATTGGTTATAAAAAGAGAGCATGCGGCAGCCAAAAGGACCATGCAGGAGGGCCTGAGAAACAGATTTTTAACTTTTTAGGCCTATCCTCTATTTTATTATTTCTCAATTTTTGCCTCCAAAACATATCTTATGGCACAAGCTCACTCCAATGAGGTTTCATAAGCCACATGTTTCAAGGGGCAAAAAATTCCCAAAATTTTAGTTATTCAAGAAATGTTTTGTCAAGTTCAGTACATAAAGATTACTACAAGTCAATTGATCTATGTTGTATTCCATCGAGTTGATGAGATGAGGTCTGCCAGATCAAACAAGATGCTGCATTGCATCGAGTTTGATCTGGCCGATCTCATCTTCTCAACTTCTCAACTCGACGGAATACAACAAATGATTCCAATCAATTAACTATTAGAAGCCGGGAGTTGAGTTTTCTTGCCTGTGATGTAATACGGCAGGTAATCTGGCTGTGACGGTTCGGCTATCTTTGGGCTAGGGGAGGGTGAGTCTGCTGATGCTATTCCAGGGTTTCTGCCAGGGTTTGGAGGAATGAGTCTGTTATGGGGAGACCGATGGTCATCTGTACAACGGGCCGAACCATGGTCAGAAAATTTTGATTTCCATGGTGCAAAACTCCCTATTTCGATGCATCTGAGTGCCACAGTGGCCGTATTGCATCTAAATTTTCGGACATCAAACAATAATTAAAATTATTTATAGAAATAAAATTCACAGCATTCCAAATGAAACAATAAAAAATCCAAATGTACCTGTTATGATGGTGCACAACACCAACAATGTATATACAGTGGAGCCCACTTAATTGGATATCTCTTGATTGTATATCCCTGTTAATTGAATATAATTTTCAAACACAAAGCCATTTACCATACCTTCAGTACAAATTTGATCTATTAATTGCATATGGGTTTTAGAGTAAACTCCTGTTAATTGTATATAAATGTTTGTAATATGTCGAAAAAATTACTGTGACACGCACCAAATTCCCCTTATTTATCAACCTTTTTGGCCTCACTACATCCAATCCAGGCATTTATTCTATTATATCTTGTTTGACAGGGCTCTATGAGCTCTGTCAAACAAGATATAATAGAATAAAAGCCCAGTTTACCCCCAGAACACAAGAAACTGACCAAATCCCTGTTAATTGTATACTCCTGTTAACTGAATAATTTTCGCTGGCAAAATGGATATTCAATTAAGAGGATTCTACTGTAATATTGTTTTTAATGTGGAGAACTGATGATCTGTTAAAAACAATGGCAAACGGTGACAGAGATTACAATGAACTAAATATCCATCGATACATATGCATTGGCAAAGCTAAACGATAACTCAAATAACAGTACCAACTGGTGGGAGGAATGCGTCCATTTGACGGACTCCCTGCCCGTCTAGCGGAAACCCTGGCTATTCCATACAGTGTGTCAATTTATCCTCTGGGTACCTCGTGCTGTTTAGGCTTGAGACCTTGATTCAGACTGAAATAAATAGCACCAAATAATGTGCAATCGTGCCGAAGAGAGATCGCACATTAGTTGTTGCTACTTATTGCCTTAGTTGTTGATTAGTGTACAAGTGATTACCATAAATGGCAGCTGACCGATTACTGGTTATATGAGCTCAAAATCGGCCGATTCCGATTGTAATACCGTGCACTACTAGACAAGTCGAGGCTCGTAAAGAACTACATTAAATTGAACATATTTTACAGTGTTTATAGTCCATTCACTACTAGATAAGTCGCGACTCGAAAGAACTACATTAAATTGAACAGACTTCGTTGACTCAGGTCCAGTAAAATTACCAGTTGTGCACACATGGGCGGTAAACGTGGCTCTCAGACCCACTTTTACTACTCAAGTGCGTGCAACTGGTAATTTTTACTGCAACCTAAGTCAATGGAGTTAAACCTTCACTTTTTGGTTAAAACTGGTGATTGGTATGCTCAATTGTAAGCTTTTCATGTCATTTAACATGTATATCCCATAAAGGGGTGTCTTGAGAGATTAAGAATACACACTGCGGTGGTTTTTCAAATTTATTGAATGGTACCAATGACATCATTTTACATTTACAACTGAACAATTGCAGAAGATAATAAATTGCGGTTTATGAATCATCACAAAGTGCTTGGCAACAATCAGTTGAACAGATGTTCCAGGAGCCATTGTCATCCGATTGCCCACATTCGGCTGATTGTAGTGGCCTATTCTGATTATCGGTTGAACACTATTGTTGATATTTATATAGGCAGAAATCCTGTTAACCCTTTACCAAACATAATGGCCAAAAGCGGCCAGCGCTATTCTAAAAAATCACCAATTAATTTTCATTATTTTTTCATTTTTTGTCTCAAAAACATAGGTTATGAACCCTCTTTGGAACGAGCTCGTTCCAATGAGGAGTCATAACCTGTTTTTGAGACAAAAAATAAGAAAAACTAGTTATTCAAGAATTTTGTTTGCAAGTGCCGTACGCTTTTCATGTTAGGTAAAGGGTTAAGAAGTAAAAAAAAAACACGACTGGTATAGTAAAAACAGAGAAGCATCACAACACCCTTTTTCCTGTTGGTTATTCCCATGCTCTCACATGGGGGCACGGTGACGCCGTGTACTAAGGCTTACTGCATGTCGATGGTGTACATGTCTTCAACCAATCTAACCCTACCTGTGCTGCAGCGCAGAGTTATGATGTTGGGGAGTTGGCAGCTGCTCATCGTTGCTCGGTGGTTCTCTCCGGCTTCCTCCACCCGTAAAACTGTCACGGTCATGATTAGTCATTGTGCATAAGTATGTGACCAAAAGCACCAATAAATAATAATAATGCTCCCATGCTTTATATACCTTAACCTGTGAATGGGTTACAACATAAGCCCTTTATTTACAGGCCTGGCTCAATGTTCTCGCATTTGCTTTTCATCAAGTAAGATTCTATAGTGTGGGAATAAATACGAATAGTGAATACTAACCAGGCTCTGCCCCAGTTAAAACTCTCTGACCACTTTTGCGAACACAGTACTTACAGGTTTTGATTTTTTCAGATTAAGTTTTGGTTTGGTTTTAGGCAAAAACCTTGGTTTGTGTTCAGTTTTTCTATGTATTACGAACATATAGTAAGCAAGAGGCCTGCATCGCAAAGTACTGCTAATGCCCTGACTGCAAAACAAAGTTGAAGTCAAATGAGTGAAAAAGGACAATAACTCTGCAAAAAAATGTGTGAAAGAAACTTACTCTACACAGGTATTGTAACCACATAATGATCTAGCACCACACCAAATATCATTCAAATTACAGTAGCAGTGGCTGAGATACAAGGGAAAATGAAAAATCTAAAGTAATTTGTATACTTTTTATACTTACTAATGGCCCAGACTTAGCTGGTGCAAACTCTTTAATTTCCAGGGCCAAACACAAATTTTGAACCCCCTAGTACCCAAAATTTGCATACAAAACCAAAAAAGAAAAGTCCTAACTGGTCCTCCATACTTAAGCTTACTGCGCATGAACAGTAACCAGGAAGTGACCGAAACTAGCCAACATCATTCTTCCTAGTCATGCCTGCTAAATGTTATACATATCTATCAGCGAGGCAGTATGAGTGCCCACTCATGGGAGGGCCATCCCTGTCTGGGCCATTGGTAAGTATAAAAAATATACAAATTATTTTAAATTTATATTTTTATACTAATAACCATGGCCTAGACTTAGCTGAATCATAAAAAGGCTGGAGAGCCTAGGACTTTAGAAGACTGTAGTATCTCAATTACTCCATAATAAAGAATAGCTCCTACAGGAGAATAGAAGAAGACATAGGAATTACTCATGTCTATCTCTTTTTCCCAATAAAAAAGAGAATGACACAACACCCAACATATACTGGAGTAAGACAATAATTTCTCCATTTAATGCCAGCATAATCCTTATGCTAATTCGGTGAAGGAAATCAATTATAAGGAAGTCCAGAGAATGAGGCACCTTATACTCATTAAAAGTATCCGAGGATTGTATATTAATGCTTGTATGACACATAACATATACAAAGGCTTCACACTGAGCTACACAGTAAAACCACCCGGCACAGACACTGGACTACTGACACTTGAGGAGGTATTCCCAAGGTTTTCACGATAAAGCCAAATGATATAAAAGGAAAAACTGCCCCCCCCCCCCTTCCCCTTGTTCCGAAGGAGATTCCTCAGAACAAAGAGGGCAGCAGAACAGCATCAGTGCTTGAGCAGACTGCCTAAGTCATCACTGAGATGTATTATTAACCCTTTACCTAACGAATCGCCCGCATCCGCCCGTGTAATATGCAAACTGAGCAGTTGAAAAAATCAAATTTTTCAAAATATTTCAACAAAACCATATCATGTGACCCCCTCATTGGAACGAGCTCATTGAGCTCGTTCCAATGAGGGGTCACATGATATGGTTTTGTTGAAATTTTTTGAAAAATTATAAAAAAAATATATTTAAAATAATAAATTTTGATATCGTCTGCGTTGGGTAAAGGGTTAATGGACGACATTCTGTGCAACAGAAAGAGGACCCAAGGACCTCAGGTTAAAGGAGGTAGGCTCTAAATTTCTAAGATAGAACTTTGTAAATGAAGACAGTTGCATTCAGTGGGCTGCCTTCATTAAATCAGTAATAGCAATACTATTTGAATAAGCTGAAGAAGACAGTGCCCAAACCTCATGCACTGATATCTTGTTGACAGAATGTTGATCAGCCGATAGGTTCTTGTAAGCGATTCTTACTGCCAATTGAATCCATCTAGCGACTAAATGAACAGAAATATCCTTTCTGTTAGGTATAAGTGAAAGGAAAAACCTGTTTCTTCCTTTTCGAATGAAGCTAGATCAATGTTTATATATGTGCATTGCTCTCACTGGACACAACAGCGGTCTACGGTACGGTTGTCCGAGGAATGTAAGGCCTTAATGACAATAGGTTCTGGCTGCTTATCCAGAATCTGATTCTTAGCCAAGAATTTCACTTCCGTAGTGATGGTAATAGTATTACCCACACTACAGTAATGGGAATCTTCGACAGATAAAGCATGGAGTTCACTAACTCGTCTGGCAGAAGCGAAGGCTAAGAGAAAAGCTCTTTTATAAGTGAAGAAATTAAATTATACATCATCTAACGGCTGAAAAGGAGCTTCTTGAAGCATCAAAAGAAACCAAGCCACATTCCACTTGGGAATTAATCTGAGGGTTTTAGGTCTATTGAAAGAGAAATTTATAACTATCTTGGATAAAGAAGGATCTAATCCAATACTCAAGTTATCATGATGAGAATATGTGTCTGATAACATAGACCTATAGCCATTAATGGTAACAGGCTGCAATTTGCGTACGTCAAACAAGTAGATCAGAAAATTGGCAATCTGAGGAGTAGATGGATTATAGAAATCCACTGAGTGGTCTCTACACCAACAAAAATCCTCCATTTCGCTGCGTTATTCAGCGAAGAGGAGGTCCTCCTACAGTTAGAAATTGCAACCACTGCTCGACCTGTAAATTGTTTTCCGTGCAGGAAGGACCGCACAGCGGAAATACGTGAAGGTTGAGACCTTCCAGGTTGTGATGCAGTGTGTGGGACTTCCCCTGATACAGAAGTTCCTTGAGAGGAGAAAGCTTCTGGGGAATGCCCTATAACAGACACCTGATCTGGTTGATCCAGGGTTTCTGAGACGACAGAGGTGCTACAGTTAAAACTAGAAGTCCTGTCATGAAATGCGCATAAATAGCACGTTGATATGTGCGTTAATGTGCGCGTTATGACCCAATTAAAGCTATCATATTCTGTACATATGGCCTGTGCACAGGCAATGTTTCAGCCAATGGACCTCCGGGTAACCCGGAGGTCCATTGGCAGAAACATTGCATGTGTTTGCTATGAGTAACCAGCAGAACCTGCCATGCTTTGGATGCCATTCAATATGGCAATTGCACGCAATTCCAATGCGCAATTAAGCTTAGATAAGCGCACTATTCATGACAGGACTTCTAGTTTTAACTGTACTAGCAAGATTTTGCAATGAGACTGTTTGATTTTTAACAGTATCTGCTGATCAGCAGAGTTGGAGGATATGCATATCCTATTATCCCATTCCATGAGATCGATAGAGCGTCCACTGTGAACATTGGTAGCTGATTATTTAGGTTCATGGCAAAGAGATCTATCAAGGGACGATCCCACAGGTAGCAAATCTGCAAGAATATTCGGTTGTTGAGAGTCCACTCCAATGGCAACAGGCGACCCTTCCTTGAGAACTAGTCTGCTACTACATTCAGAAGACCCGGAATATGACAGACTGAGAGATGAACGTGATGAGTCAGAGCAAATAGGAGAATTTTCTCCGTCAATTCGCAGAGAGGAATCTCTTTGATGTTTATGTGCTTTTGCAGGAACAAGGAGTCCCAAAGACCCTGACACTTTATGTATGTAAGAATCAGAGATGCACCCCAACCTGTCAGACTCGCATCCATCATAATAGTAAAAACTGGATCTAGTTCTTGAAACAGAACTCCTTGAGTTAACCACTCGAGATCCGCCCAAATCTTAACTTTTTGTTTTATCAGATCTGTTAAAACAATCTGGTGTTCTAACAAATGCGTTTTGACACTCCAGTTCTGAGTAAAAAATATCTGGAGAGGATGCGAGCGTAAGCATCCAGTGAAATCAAGTCTGCTACTGCTCTGCAGAGACCCATTAGTCGCATGAACTCTCTCGCCGATACTGTTAGGGAGTTTTGACAGAAGCGAGCATAATAACTGACCAATCTTGCTTGGGTTATCAGAAGGCGAACCAGATTGCAATGTGTATCGAAGCTCATTCCCAAGCGAATGAATGACTTGGACAAAGCTAAATCCAACTTCTTTTCGTTTACTATGAAACCGAGATGTCAGAGTAAGTGAATCAGACTCTGCACATCGTTCTGAAGTGCATCTTTGTCGCCATATCTCTGAAGAAAGTTGTTCAGATAAGCCGACTTAACCATGATTGAATGAGCTTGGAAGTACGGCATTACCGAATTCATTATCCGAGTGAATGCCCAAGGTGCCAGGTTCAGACCGAAACACATTGCTCTGATCTGGAAAACCTTACCTTGGACTGCAAAGCACAGGTACTTTCTGAAAGCCGGATGAACCATGACATGACAGTACACGTCTTTTAGATCTACGCTTGCTGCAAAGTCGTTCACTCGAATGTTCGCTCTTACTGACTGATTGGTTTCCAGAAAGAAATTTGTAGCGATGATCAGTTTGTTTATCCAGCTCAAGTCTATGACTGGTCGAAACGAGCCATCTGGTTTCGGCACAAGGAACAGGTGACTGTAAAATCCTGGTGAGTTGGGATTTTCTACAACCTTTATTGCATCTTTTAGCAGGAGAGAGAAAGACTCCTTTTCTGAAGGATTTGCCAGAAGAACTGTCCAACATGGACTTCTTGTAAGTGGGGGCTTTGATCTAAATGATAGTCAGAGTCCCAATCTGACTGCATTTCTGACCCACTGATCTTCCGTTATATCCACCCAGTTTTTTGTGAAGTTTGACAATCTTCCGTCAACTGGAGAGCAATAGAGGTTTTGACCATCACCTGTGAGGCCTTCAGGAGGAGAAACCACATCCTCCCCGAGAACCACCTCGTGTCGTCGGCCTAGGGACATCTTATTTATAGTCTCTGTAAGACTTATGCCCCTTTCCAAAGTAGCTGTACTGCCGGTTTCCAGAATAACTGTACGAGGGTTTACTAGAACCCCACGAGGAGCTTTTCTCTGCTGGCTGTGAACTGGAGCCCCCTCACCTACCATGTCCAGCATATGGATGATGCTGGGTAACGGACCTCAGCAAAAGATTGCTGGTAGCTTTCTTGGAAGCTTCATCATACACCAAGGACAACCTGTCATCAAACAACGGATGATGTTGGGTAACTGACCTCAGCAAAAGATTGCTGGTAGCTTTCTTGGTAGCTTCATCATACACCAAGGACAACCTGTCATCAAACAACGTATGTTCTGAAACCAAAGTGACTCTAAGAGAGCACTTCATCCGATCGTCAATCAAGGAAGACGATACCATCACGTCTTAAGAATTCCATATTAGCCACTGTAAGGGCGGAATGATGTGTGGGACATAACTGCCCTAGAAAGAACTCTTGAGTGACACATTAATATCGGCAAATTCCTTCCCCACAAGATGATGGTCCAAAGCCCTGGTGATATGATCTGCATATGATATAGCGTTGAAAACTGCCAACTAGAATCAGTTGTAGATTTGATCACATCTGAGCGGACATTGATTGATTTTGGTAACGATATGTCCATATCCATAGCCCGATAATCCAAATTCAGAGGAGCTCTCTGTACATCTTCTCCAATCGTTCTTAATTTGCTAGGTCCAGGAAACGGTATGTGAATAGAACATGCTGTTAAGAAAGGATATTTCTTTTTTGAATTTCCTAGGTTGAATAATGCATCGTCAACATGGTTGAAAATCTCCAACACATGGACCGACTGACCTGGGAAGGAAAGAACGTCCTCTTTCCTCCGCTATCTCTGCCTAGCAGGCACAGCTTTCTGACCAGAGGGAACTAATTCATGAAAAACTGATGAATAAACTTCATCGTTTCCATATGTTTGTTCAGTATAGGTTGGAGAATCTTCCTCCACCTCTCTATTATTATCAGCTTGGTCAGGCTGTGAAATTCAGTCGGCTCACTCCGAGTGAACGGATGACTGTACCGACCCAGCACCGTCCAACAGCTCACACCTGGAGTATGTTGATGTTCGCAATTATGTTGGCTGGGAAGCTGCGCTATATGCGACAGCAAGTCCATAACTGTGGCTTGCGGAGAAGTGGTCTTATGTTTGTTTGGTGCATGATGTTCTTGGGATGGCGATCTGTCCCCAGATCTTTTCGCCTGACGTCCCGATGTCCTAGCTACCGGATGACCCAACTTCGAAGGGGAAGACTGGGAGTGTCTGTGCAGAACAGCTTGAATTTCCGAATTCGGATAGCTAGTGAGCGGTCTAATGTGCTTGGTACTCGACTGTTGACAGGATGGAGAATGCTCTTCCACCCGCGATCTGACCCCAAATCTCAACGAGCGTCCCATTAAGAAATGTGCTGGCTTCTTCCCTTTTGCCATCGTCGATGGGTGAGCTTTGGATTTTAAGGTGCTCGCTCTACCCAAATCAACACTCTCCTCGACCGCTACAGACTTATCTGGTGATACGGCCCCTGCTGGCAGGGTTACTGCTTCACCGGTCAAGCTAGCTGCTTTTAATGGAATGCAAAGTCATTATTCATTGTTTTATATTCATGAGCACCTTTACAGCTTGCTCTGTTTGCTCATCTGAGTGTGATGACGGCAGCACATTTTGGATGGGTGTTGCTGAACCATCACCATATTCTTGCTACTCTGAAAAAGAGACTGAAAAACTAGTATTAGAGTGCGGCGACAGCTCCAGCATTGGAACTTTGCATAACGCGTCACCCTCCTCTAATGTTTGGCATCCCAAATGACACAAGTAGTACATGTATCAGAAGGAGTGCAGCAACTACAAGCAAGACAGCAAGCGTGTAAATCCGAGGAAGATTTCCTTGCCTTACACTTAGTTCAAAAAGATTCCATGATAATATTAAGCCAAAGACTAATCTACTGCACTCCTAAACAATCAATAAATTATACATATTAAGGATACTGAAAATATACGGCAATCAAAATCGTTTCGAAAAAAAAATATCAAAATTTCAAAAAAATTTTGAAAACACCCAAGTTCACAAAAGGAACCTCATGAGCCCAAGGGCGTCCCGATAGAGAATAAGTGTCAGACCTTCATTTTAATGGCGTGCGATCGCTCTAATGCAATTACAATTTGCAGCAAACGATCAATCGCGTACGTGGAAAAAAAAGCAGTTACTTTATTAGTTTCCATCAACAATGTCATTGTTTCAGAAACTGTATCTGTAAACACTTGACTGTCTCGCCTATTCAATTAATCGAATAACCAGTGTAAGGTGCTATAGTCTACTATTATTTTTCATAGTCGACTATTTTTTTAGCTGTATACATCATGCCACTGAATGATAATATTGGTCTGCGAGGGACACGTAACGTTTCTCGGTACCTATTATCTTTTGTATTCATTGTTTATATCACGAAAATGGGCAGTCATTTTTACTTTACCCTCACATATTATTTCACGAAATGGACGTTGTCATAACTAAACTTTGCTCTGGATCAAGTTATTGTGAACAAATTGTTGATAATCCATGTTAATTTTTGCCCTTTTAATTTTTAAAAAATCAGATAAATTTAATGGAGATGTGGAATTTATTGACACCAAATTTCTGAAAGAATGTACACACTTTGAAGTGTTAGCATCACGTGACAGTGACTGTCACAAAGTTGATTACGTCAATGAGGAATTCCCGGTAAACCCACATTTTTTAGATGACCCGATTGGCTGGAATAAACACCGTGTGCTATATTCCTGGCAATTTTCATCAAGCAACAGTTTCTAGATCCCCGAAATGACCCAAATGAAAACATCAGAGTTCAGACGGTGCTTTGATTTTCACTTGTGTTGTCAGGATTTTGAACTGCATTTACATGTACCACGCTAAATATTCCACAGTATATTATGCTTAAAAGTTAGAAATTTAGTGGTAAGAAATTGTAATTTTTGTATCATTAAATTTAAACCAATTTGCACTTTATTTCAGTGTTTTATTTCGTAAATTACGTAATTGCATCTCCTTTTTCATTTTTGTGCCCCAAGAGGAGTTTTCCCAAATTGGCGCGCCACCAGAGAAACTGCGCGACTTGGCGTCAGCTTGGGTATGCAATGTACAGCACGCCAGGATTTTTTTAAAATGAAGGTCTGAAGTGTGGACAAACCCCCAAAAATTTAAGCTACACTACCAGCATAATAAACACATGTATCCTACTACAAATATGATAACTGTGCTACACTATAAAGTAATAAATGAACGGATGAGTTAACTGGTAAATTTAGGGGGTGCGGTGGCGTTGCGGTAACCAGTTCTCGTCAGATCACCGAAGTTAAGCAACGTCAAGCCCCATTAATCCTTGGATGGGTGACTGTCTGAGTGATCAATTGAGACTCCCGCTTTGTGTCCTTGGGCAAGGCACTTAGCCCTGATTGTCCACATGGGGGCACGATGACGCCGTGTACTAAGGCGCACTGCACATCGACTGTACTCATGTCTTCAATAAATCTAACCCTGCCTGCGCTGCAGTGCAGAGTTACAATGTTGGGGAGCTGGCAGCTGCTTGTCGTTGCTCGGTGGTCCTCTCCAGGTACTCTGGCTTCCTCCACCCATAAAATTGTCACGGTCATGATTAACCATTGCGCAAAAGTGTATGACCTTCAAAAAAACACCAAAAACTGGTAGATTTGGGCTTTATTTTGAAGTGCAGGTACCACTGCGGAAAGGCTTCATATTTAATAGATGTGTTTCATATTATCTTTAAGGCCTAAAAAAAAAAGTTAAAAATCTGTTTCTCAGACCCTCCAGCATGGTCCTTTTGGCTGCTGCATGTGCACTTTTTATAACCAATGCAAACTTGAGACACTGAAAATATTTTACCCAAGTTAATAAAATTGATAAAATTGTCCTTTAAGTGCAAGAAGGCTTTGCAACGCTAAACTCAAGGGACGAAATACACCACCACCCTTGCTATTCTTTTGATTATGAGGCCTAAAACATAAAAAAAACAAGAATATGAACTTTTGATTGCAAAGAAATAATTATAAAAATCGCGACATAGAGGCCGTAGCTGCGACGGGTGGTGCAATCTCACAAAATTCTAAGTTCATCAAGGGCCATAACTCCAAGAAAAATATTTGGAACAAAACATGCATTGAACAGTGGCTAGACATCAATAAGATACACTTACATGCCAACTATAAAGTCATTCCATCAAGTATTTCAAAAGTTATTGAGTTTTGAAACTCGTTGGTCACAGACAGACCGACAGACCTACAGACTGACAGACCGACCGACAGACAGACCGACAGACCAATATTGCCACTTATTGAGCTGCTAGTCGCAGCTAAAAAATAAAATAAAAAAACGCCCGTTCGCATGCAATATTACAAAAACTGGACTGAGAAACAGAAGAACTACTTTGTGAGGCCTAAAGTGATAGCATTTAATCTGTAAGGATTTACCTTGATACACTTTATTGAAGATTGCCCTTAGGCACTCTAACATAAATTGTAACAAGGCAAAGACATGCCAGCAAATTTTGATAGCCACAAATAATTTAGCACTTTACCAGTTAATAAGAGAGAAAATGTGACAATGAGAACATGATGTATTCACCCCTTTTCAGATAGACTAGGAGAAGAGAGTTCATACGGTACATCTGTCGTGGAATGGTCAAAATCTTTGCATGGGCAGTGCAGGGACCGATCAGGACTACTTAAAATACGCTCTAGCATGGGAGCCTATTTTTTTAATTCATGCGCCAGATTTCAATTTACGGAGTCACACTGCTGTTTATAACACACACTGCAAGTATGTAATAGCTCTCATCATTTTCATTTAGTACACTATAGCAAACATAGTTAAGTTAAAGTTAAACCGAAGTTAAGCATCAGATTTTCAATGAATGAAGCACCAGGTATGACTGGGTATGAAAAGTACTGATTATTGACTGAGGAAAGTACCCGTGGGCAACACTGCAGTGACCGACCTGGGCATGCGCCAGTGAGTATTTGGTTCTGAAACATCAGGACTTGGCTCTTAAATCTCAGAAATAGGCTTCTCAGTTGGCGCGTAACTTCTCAGATCATATTTTGATATTCTTTCGATGGATAATCGAGAGAGACACTCTTACATGTATTATATATATGATTATCATTTATCATTGTTGTAGAGTGCTTAAGTTAATACTTCAAGTCTTAATTACCAAGCATTAATCTTCACTGTGGTTTCTGATCAAGTCTTGGCTGCCTAAATAGTGAAGATTAATGTTTGCTATAGTGTACTAAATGAAAATGATGAGATCTATTACATACTTGCAGTGTGTGTTACAAACAGCAGTGTGGCTCCGTAAATTGAAATCTAGCGCATGAATTGAAAAAAATAGGCTCCGAGGCTAGAGCGTATTTTAAATAGTCCTGATCTGTCCCTGAACATGTATATAGTATACTTATGAGAGTATATATATGGATCATTACATATGTGCATGTATCGCTACGGCGGAGAATGCAAAGTGCCTTTAACCATTGAGCCTGAAGGCGCTAGTAAGAGTGCCTCAGCAAAAAATAAATAGGCGGACCCCCTGTCTCTGTGCTCCCCTGGGCTTCAGCCTTGTCAGCCTTATGAATAAAACGACCCTGATTCTATTCATACGCTGTGCCGTTTATGCTTACTTCGAGAGGATTGACAACAAATAGTGGAAGCAAATTCCTTATAATCTTGAACGATATCTACATACCCACCACCAGGAGGAATATGAAAAATTAAAAAGTCCTACGTAAGAATCCACACATGCGATTCAAGAATCGTTAACTAAATTTAATGAACCGGGCACAGGCCCAGGCTCACTCATATTCGACCAAATAGGTATTGAAAGTTACCTGACAATATATGGCAGGGACCGACTTGGGCATGCGCCAGTGCGTATTTGGTTCTGAAACATCAGGACCTGGCTCTTAAATCTCAGAAATAGGCTTCTCAGTTGGCGCGTAACTTCTCAGATCATATTTTGATATTCTTTCGATGGATAATCGAGAGAGACACTCTTACATGTATTATATATATGATTATCATTTATCATTGTTGTAGAGTGCTTAAGTTAATACTTCAAGTCTTAATTACCAAGCATTAATCTACACTGTGGTTTCTGACCAAGTCTTGGCTGCCTAAATAGGCAGCCAAGACTTGATCAGAAACCACAGTGAAGATTAATGTTTGCTTTAGTGTACTAAATGAAAATGATGAGAGCTATTACATACGTGCAGTGTGTGTTACAAACAGCAGTGTCACTCCGTAAATTGAAATCTGGCGCATGAATTGAAAAAAATAGGCTCCGAGGCTAGAGCGTATTTTAAATAGTCCTGATCGGTCCCTGCAATAAGGGTTACACAAACATCAGTTATCATTGTCATTTCACTAAAGTGATAATCAGTGTCATTCTCTGTAGCAGAGTATTATATGAATTTTGATTGTCACTTGTTTCTTTTGTTTACGTTGAGAAGTCCATTCCAGGTTGCCTCCTTTTCCATTTCACACCTTTTGTGGGTGTTCCCTTTGGTATGCTTGGCTGATCAATTTCAGACTCAGAGTCACTGCTCACATAACACATTACATCACCTGAATATTCCGATGATGAGTCAGTAGATGATTCGCTGTCAAAATCATAATCATTATCCAAATCTTCAACGATTTTTTTTGAAGTGCTTCGTCCAAATTATATTTATTTATTTATTTATTGGTGTTTAAGGTCACATATTTCTGCACAATGGCTAATCATGACCACGGCAGTTTTATGGGTTGAGGAAGCTGAAGTACCTGGAGAGAATCACCAAGCAATGGAAACATCTTCCAGAACCATTCACCAATGAGAATCATCCTACTATCTGACATTGCAAATGTGCCATAGTAATTGGCTATATATCATAGAAACGAAGGATCTCATTGGCTGTCATAATCACAATCATTATCCAAATCTTCAATGATTTTTTGAAGTACTTCGTCCAAATTATATTTATTTATTTATTTATTGGTGTTTAAGGTCACATATTTCTGCACAATGGATAATCATGACCACAACAGTTTTATGGGTGGAGGAAGTCGGAGTACCTGAGAGAATCACCAAGCAACTGTCAGCATCCCAACATACTAACTCCACACAAGAAGGGTTATCATTGGTTGAAGACAGGTGCACCATCGACTTGCAGTACGCCTAAGTACACAGCGTCACCATGCCCCCACGTGAGCAATGGGGGTGAAGTGTCTCGCCCAGGGACACAACGCGGTTGCTGCAGGTGGGATTCGAACCGAGGACCTCTCGGCTTGCAGCCTGCACCTCTGCCAACTGAGCAACCACCCCCCCCCCCCTTTTCTCAAATATGCTGCCAACTGTTTTGAAGTGAAAACAGTTGTCAGTGTGGAAACAGACCTGCTATCTATACATGTATGTATTTGAAAACCAACAATCAATATTATCTGGTTAATTTGGAAGTCCCCACCTGCCCATTGAACTTCCTTAACCCTTTACCCAACGAATCGCCCCTATCCGCCTGTGTAATATGCAAATTCAGCAGTTGAAAAAATATTAAAATTTTTTAGTAAATTTTGTTTCTTAACATACCTACCACAATTGTTTACAATAGGCTGTAACATAAGTGCAAGCCCTACTTCGGAACTAACTCAAGCTTTTAGAATCTTTTCCAAACGAGTTGGAAAAGTACTAGAGTGCAAAAGCACGAAAAAGATCAAAAAAGGGTCGAGCGAGACCAGCGCTCAAAATTACAGGTACTCTCTCTGCACACCTCTTGCGTTTACCGTGCGCATGCGCAACAACCGTGACATCAATTCCTGTATTTCCGCCAACGAGAAGTTTGTGATTTAGCGGGGAGGCATCGATATCAAAGATATCCCCAAGGAGGGTGGGCCTCCGGTAAACAATTGTGGTAGGTATGTTAAGAAACAAAATTTACTAAAAAATTTTAATTTCTTTTCAACCTACTCACAATTGTTTACAATAGGCTGAATAAACAATAGGAGGAGGTGAATCACATAACCAATACCAACAAGAGTAGCAGAACGAAAGCAAGGATGGCAGAGAACAAAAACAAAAACCTGTAATGAAGATAGAGAGAAGGCACCTGAAAAGAACAAGGCTGAGCAAAGTGCAACCTCGACAAAAACAAATTTAACGAGGGTGCACAACAGCCTGAGCAGCAACGAGAGGGCCTAAAGAATAAAGGTCCTCAGATTGCTGCTGAAGGTGGCGGAGATAAAAGGAGGAGAAGGTAGAAGCATTCCTCCAGTAAGCCGCATTCATAACATCACGGAGCGAAACAGAATTGGAGAACGCCCAGGATGTAGAAATGGCAAGAACCTCATGAGCATTAAGCCAGTTTGAAACAAGATCCGACGCAGACAAGCGAGAATAAGCCAGCTTGATTGCAAGACAGATCCACCTGGAAATAGAATGGGAAGAGATAGACTGCCTCTTAGGAATGAGAGACAGAAAGAATCTCTTCCGACCCCTCCTAATGAACTGAGTGCGAGTAAGGTAAGTCTTGATCGCACGAACAGGACAAAGAAGAGGCCTCCGGCCATCTACAGCAGGGAGAGCCCGAATGCAGATGGGAGGAGGTACCGAATCAGGAAGATGATTCTTAGCCAGAAAAGAGCAATCAGTAGTGAAGGTGACACTGTTAGCCTCATTTCGGAAGAAGGCAGAATCAACAGATAGCGCATGAAGCTCACTGACTCGACGAGCAGAAGCAAACGTTAGAAGAAAAGCCGTCTTATAGGTGAGAAAACGCATGTCGGTCTCAGATAAAGGCTCGAATGGCGCCCCCTCCAAACAGTGCAACACCCATGCCAAGTTCCACTTGGGTGTAAGACGCAAAACTCGAGGCCTCTTCAAAGAAAAGTGCCGAATAAGTTTGGAGAGAAAAAGATTACGACCGATGCACCGCTTTCCCACATAAGAGAAAGTATCAGACAGCATAGACCGATAGCCCTTAATCGTAATAGGTTGGAGGCCCTTGGAGTCAAACAGAAAAAACAGAAAATCCGCAATTTGAGCGATTGACGGATCACGGTAATTCACATTGTGATCTGCACACCTGCGGCAGAAAACCTTCCACTTGGCGGCATAAGTCATGCCAGTGGAATGTCGCCGCAAAGCAGAAATGCACTCCACTGATCGTCTCGAAAAACCTCTACGTCGGAGACTGGACCTGATAAAAGACAGGCGAGAAGGGACAGGCTCGCCAGGTTGCTGTGATACTTCCTGGGACGACCCTGTGAAAGAAGATCGCGACGTAGAGGTAGACGAATCGGTCAATCGGCCAATAGAGGCCGCAGCAGATTGATCCACACCCTCTGTGAAGACAGGGGTGTGATCAGAATGATCCAGCAACTGCAAGCACGAATCTTCGCTAATACTTGAGGAAGAATCGGTGCAGGAGGAAAGGCATGGCCGATCCAACCTGTCCAGTCCAGAGACAGAGCGTCTACTGCAAATGCCAGAGGATCTGGACAAGGAGAGACAAAGGTCTCTACCTGATGATTCCAGCGAGTAGCGAAAAGGTTGACCTGAGGACCTGAGGACGGCCCCACTGCTCGCAAATCGCCTGAAACACCGACCGATGTAGCATCCATTCGGTTGGAAGGACACTGTCGCGTCGGACCAGGGAGTCGGCTAGGACGTTGAGACGCCCGGAAATATGTCGAATGGACACCCGAGCGTTCAGATCCCGCGCCAACAGAAGAAGATCCCGAGACAGCCGATACATGGGAATCGAATGTGTGCCTCCTTGATTCCGTATGCAGGCCACTACTGTCGAATTGTCCGAAAGAAGTAGGACAACATGGTCCGACAGATGAGGGATCCAAAGCCGAAAACTCAACAGAAGAGCAAGGAGCTCCTTCTGGTTGATATGAAGGCCCACCTGCTCGCTGTCCCACTCTCCGTGAGTAGACAGGCCGAGAGGATCCAACGTCGCACCCCAGCCCCGATCGCTGGCATCCGCAGTAAGGATGCGATCGGCCAAAGGAAGATCCAACGGAACACCCTGTGTAAGCCAGGGAATATCTGCCCAAGTGCGGAGGTGACAAAGCAGAGACCGAGGAATAGTGAGTTCCAGGTCCAGCGGATCTACATTCGGATGCCAATGATCCAACAGAAAGTGTTGGAGAGGTCGGACAAACAAGCGACCGAGCGGAATGAGATCTGTCACCGAACCACAAAGGCCCAGCATCCGAAGGAAAGTCCTGGCCGAGACCGAGGAAGATTGAAGCAGGTCCCGAGTCAAGGCGGAAAGAATCGTCGCCTGAGCTTGGGGAACCGACACTACATTGTGAAGAGTGTCGAAATCCATCCCCAAATGACGGAATCGCTGAGAAGGAAGAAGATCCGACTTCTCGCGATTGACTCTGAAACCCAGCGACGCTAGCAGGCAAAGAAACTGCCGGACATCGAACTCCAGAACAGCAGCATTGTGGTGCCGTTGGAGGATGTCGTCTAGGTAGGCTGACGAAGTCACTGCCGACTGAGTGCGGTGGAAAGCAAGCACCTGTGACATCAGTCGGGTGAAGGCCCAAGAAGCCAGGTTCAAACCGAAAGGGAGAGCTCTGAATTGAAAAACTTGATCCCGAAACGAGAACCGAAGGTATTTCCGTGACGCCAGATGAATGGGTACATGGAAGAAGGCATCCTTAAGGTCGATACTGGCCACAAAATCGCCCTGATGAACCGAACGTCGAACCGACCGGAAAGTCTCCATACTGAAACGAGGAGCTATTATGTACTCGTTCAGGGTACTCAGATCGATGACAGGACGATATTGGCCGTTTTTCTTCGGCACCAAGAAAAGTCTCGAGTAAAACCCCGGTGAAAGGGTGTTCCTGATCACCTCGATTGCCCCTTTGGTGAGGAGATTGTCGATCTCCTGCACCAGAAGGTCCCGACGCAGAAAATCAGAAGGGACCTGAGTCGGAAGGGGCACACAAGATAAACTGGGGTGCCGATGGAAGGACAGTCGCAGACCGGATTGAATGACGTCGAGGACCCAAGAGTCCGACGTTATCTCTGTCCAACGGTCGTAAAACAGCGACAGCCTTCCCCCGACTGGAGGCGAATCGAGGTGAGAACCTTCACTTGCAGCCTCGATGAGGCCCCCGAGAGGAGAAACCACCTCGGGAAGTGACAGAGTCCTGAGACTTTCCAGCCTGAGGCTGCCAGTGAGCCTGGCCACGTCGGCACTTCTTGTGAGCAGAAGGAGCAGACGTAGCCGAAGGCGTAGCCGACGTCGCCAATGAGGCAGACGCAGCAGCACGCTTGGCGGGCCTGGAACGACCCCCACCCGCAGCAGCAGGTTGGTCAAGCTGTCTCAGCAAAAGCTGGTCCTTCGAATGACGAAGAACTTCGCCACGAACAGCTTCCACGGAACTATGGAACAACTGAGGTCCCACCAAAGAGACAGACCTCAGAACAGCACGTTGCTCAGAAGGAAGGGATGGTAAAGAATCCAACACCGCATCCCGGCGTGCCAGCTCCAAATTAGCCGTGTTACAGGCGTGAGCGTGTGTCAAGTTCATAAGAGCCTGTGACAAAACGCGAAAAGGCGCCTGAGCACCATCAAACTCCCCTGGTGGAAAATATTCAGCCAGAGCAGCGACGACATGGTCCGCGAGAGATAACATACCCAGCATCTCTCGGGACAGGCCCACCATAGACTCAACTACCGACATCGGGAGAACTGCCGACTTAGGCTTAGTCAACCCGAGGGAAGAAGAATCCTCATCCACAGTAGTCATCCCCTGGAAGACTGGTGGAGAGACGGAATCGTACACACGAAACCGCGATGGAGGCAGAAAGGCTCTAGAAAAGAAGGAACCCTTGAGGGCCTTAGAACGCATTTTGGTGTCTAAGCCCTGGAAGGACTCAACAACCAGAGCCGATTGCAGAGAACGCAAAGCCCCGGAGCTAGAAGGCTCAACAGGGTTACGGCACTCCACAGTGGACCGCGGCCGGACGGTCACAGAAGGCTGGTCGGAAGGTTGAACATCCGGCAATAAGCCAAAGACGAAATCCAAAGCCTGCCCCAAGACTGACGAGGGGGGGCCCATCACCTTCAAGATACTCGTCATCCTCCGTAGCAGAGGAGACGTAGCCCAACTCGGGCTGACCAGCAGAAACCTCCTGTGAATACTGTGCAGTATCCACGGGGCCAGGTGAGACATCTCGGCGACCGACCAAAGGAGGTTGTGCCTCAGGAGGCACAGGGAGGCCAACTTGAGGGTTGCCAGAAAGCAACCGGGTGAGCGCCAAAACGGCCTGGCGCAGGTCACCCTGAGAATCCGTCGCAGCAGAATCGCCGGACGGAGTGTTCTCCCAATGGACCCTTCTGGTTGAAGAACCCAAATCCTCAGAAGAGACCGATGGCGAACGTCGATCGGCAGACAGAATAGGAGCACGGTGAGAAGACACCGGAGGATAGTCCCAATTGTGATGCCCAGGGGCCATCACTGACATCTGCGAAACAGAAGGTCCTGCCTGCAAATCCTCTAAAGAGACCGACGGCGCACGTCGATTGGTAGCTGGACCTAGGACACGGTGAGAAGACACCGGAGGATTGTCCCAAGAAAGACAGGAATCTGTCATTGGCCTCTGCGCAGCAGACGGCCCCAACTACCTATCCTCTGAGACCGACGGCAAGCATCGATCGACACCCAGACCCGGAACACAGTGAGGAATCACCGGAGGAAGGTTCCGAGAGTGACAGCTAACAGGGGCTGTCACTGACCGCTGCCGAACAGCAGGTCCTGGATGCCAACGTCCCAACACCATCCCGCTAGGCGGCACACTAGCAGGGGAAGGTGGGGCGATAAACGATTCACTCGAGGGACGAGGAATCGCTGCCGAAGCAACCGGCTGGCTCAACCGACTAGGAGCAAACCTAGCCAGATGAGACGGAGCAGACAGCAAACCCGCACAGCCCCGCCGCGAGGCTGGGGGAGGCTGAGAACACACAGACACACCAGCAGATACAGCCTCGGTCCCCCGAGACTGTAGACCATCCCCAGAGGAGATGGAAGAGCCACCATCAGACAGAATAGGATCTGGAGTAGCAACTTCCTCAACAATGGTCGACGGTGTAGGAGGCAGATCGGAGAGAGTTACCGAGCTGACCTCGGAAAAGCTCTCAACGAAAACAGACACCTCAATAGTGACATCAGAAGACAAAGAGACCACGGTCTCCTCGTCAGGTATCACTGAACTAACACCGCCAACAGTTGCAGAGGAACTCGCCACAGAAGGCAGATCCGAATCCTGTGTGACAGAGTCACCACGTGCACCAGCAGAAATGTCTGCTACGGCACGGCTACCCTTACCCCGAGAACGAGGGGTTCTAGCTCTGGAAAGAAACACCTTGTTCACAGAAGCCCAGAATTTAGAGGACCAAACCCCACAAATACCACATGATTGGGCCTGAGTGCAATTGTTGCAAGTGACACATGTGGCATGAGAATCGTCCACATGTTTCACCTGCAAACAAGAGGTACAAGGAATAGTCTTGGCATGATATCAAAATAATAATCAAGCTTCCCGCCGACGGAAAACAGTACTAAGGTCGTGTTCACACGTGGGGGAAAGACAAGATAAAGTGTGAAGAGACAAGCAATAAAAATACAAATTAACATTAAATAATAATAATTTGGTAGCATGATAAAAGGATATAATCCACTAGCACACTAAATATGTAGAATAAGTTGTTCACGAAGAATAAACAGCATAATTTGCATGAGTCACAAAAATTTCTGACCATGTACAATGGTGGAAAATAAAGGAATTGACGTCACGGTTGTTGCGCATGCGCTCGGTAAACGCAAGAGGTGTGCAGAGAGAGTACCTGTAATTTCAAGCGCTGGTCTCGCTCGACCCTTTTTTCGATCTTTTTCGTGCTTTTGCACTCTAGTACTTTTCCAACTCGTTTGGAAAAGATTCTAAAAGCTTGAGTTAGTTCCGAAGTAGGGCTTGCACTTATGTTACAGCCTATTGTAAACAATTGTGAGTAGGTTGAAAAGAATTTATTTTTCAAAAAATTTCAACAAAACCATATCATGTGACCCCTCGTTGGAATGACTTCGTCGAGCTTGTTCCAACAAGGGGTCACATGATATGGTTTTGTTGAAATTTTTTGAAAAATTTTAAACACTATTTAAAATAATAAATTTTTATATCGTCTGTGTTGGGTAAAGGGTTAATTAAAAGGATTCAAACAATTTGCTACCTGAATTTATTTATTGGTGTTTAAGGTCACATATTTCTGCACAACGGCTATTCATGACCATGACAGTTTTACAAGTGGAGGAAGCCATGGTACCCGGAGAGAACCACTGAGCAATGGCGAGCAACTGTCAGCTCCCCAACATACCAATGGCACCATCGACGTGCAGCACACCTTAATACACAAAGCTACCATGCCCCCACGTGGGTAATGGGGCTGAAGTGTCTTGCCCAAGGACATAATGCGGTTGCTGAATGTGGGATTCGAACAGAGGAACTCTCGGCTTGCAGCCTGCACTTCCACCTACTGAGCCACCATGCCACTGTCCAAATTATAACGAGACACCTCTCGCATAAAAAACCCATCCCCACGCCATTTCGAAACATCTTCCAGAGCCATTCGTCAATGAGAATTGTCCTACTATCTGATATTGTAAATGTGCCATAGTAATTGACTGTATATCATAGAAACGATGGATGTCATTGAACATTCCATTTCACGTCTGTACAGAATAATGGATGGAAACAGAATATTCTGTTCTCCGGAGTGAACGATTTAAGGGCCTAATTCTGACTTTGATAACTTTTTAATGCAAAGGAACATGCATTGTTTGGGTACAGTTAAAACTAGAAGTCCTGTCACGAATAGTGCGCTTATCTAGCCTTAATTGCGCATTGGAATTGCGCTCAATTGCCATATCGAATGGCATCCAAAGCAAGGCAGATTCTCCCGGTTACTCACAGCAAACACATGCAATGTTTCTGCCAATGGACCTCCGGGTTACCCTGAGGTCCATTGGCTGAAACATTGCTTGTGCACAGGCCATATGGACAGAATTTGATAGCTTTACTATGGCAATAACACGTACATTAACGCACAGATCAACGTGCTATTTGTGCGCATTTCATGACAGGACTTCTAGTTTTAACTGTAAACTCAAAACTCAGTACCTTGTCAGTTGTTACGAGGCAAGTCTTGGCTGCCTCTGTAGGCAGACAGCCAAGACTTGACAAGAAACAACTGCAAAGCCATGGGAGGTATACTTTCAAAGTACATGTACATGAAAAGTGAAAATGTGAAAACAAATCTCCAAGCCCTAAAGGGTTAAAATAAAAAAGTCATTAAAATTAAAACATTTACATCAAACAGTAGATAATAAAACTTAGTGGTCGCATGTGAAAGCAGAATTTGGCAGACTTTATATATTTCGGCTTTGGAAGAATTAAAATATTAGTGCATTTGCAACTCGGGTTGTTTCAGCAATTACATGAGGAACATGGACATTTGCCTGCAAATAATTAATAGTTATTAATTAGCGCATTTCACATCTATCTATCCAAACCAAGGATTGACAAAAAAGAAATGGTTTATTAACAAATGTCTCGAGAAAGTTAAAAATTTATAGTAATTTATATATTTTTTATACTTACCAATGACCCAGACTTAGCTGATGCTAAACTCTTTAATTCAGGGCCAAACACAAATTTTGTCCCCCTAATCCCCAAAATTTGCATCAAAAACTGAAAATTACATGTCCTATATGGTCCTCCATACATTTACTCCTCTGCACATGCACGGTGACAAGGAGGACCCGAAATTGGCGCCAGTTATCATTCTTACAACCAGTGCCTGGTAAGCGTTATGTACTCAGCGGGGAGGTATGAGTTCCCAACTCATGGGAGGGCCATCCCCGTCTGGGTCATTGGTAAGTATAAAAAATATATAAATTACTATAAATTTTTTAACATTTTTATACTGTACCAATGACCCAGACTTAGCTGAATAGTAAATAGGTTGGAGGGCCTAGGACATAAAGGAAAATCCAGTAAGCTCAATTATCTATAACAGAATATCGCCTCTAGGAGAAAAGGAGAGATAGGCTTTACATGTATCTTTCTTATTTATATATTAAAGAAGAAAGACAAAATACCGATCAGTAATTGAGCACAATAATCATCAATGATCTCTATTAACATCCAGTATAACCCTTTATACTAATATTTTTAAAGGTAAGCCAATAAGGAAGTCCAGAGAAATGAGACTCTTTATACTCATTAAAAGTGTCCGAGGATTGTATATTAACGCTTGTTTGACACGTGACATATACAAATGCTTCACACCGAGCTCCACTTTAAAAATATTACATGTATGAGTAAACATTAGCTTTAAACTTTAAAACCATCCCGGTACCGACTCAGAATTACTGACTGTAGGGGAGGTATTCCCTTGCTTTTCACTATAAAGCAGGTGACCTAAGAGAACACCCCCCCCCCCCTTCCCCTTGCCCTGGGTCAAATACCCCAGAGCGAAGAAGGCAGCAGGACAGAGTCACTGCTGGAACAGAAAGCCTACATAACTATAGTTGCACCTGTTTAGTGGACGATATTCTGAGCAACTGATAACGGACCTAAACAATGGAGGTCTCCAGAAATGGACTCAATATTTCTGAGATAAAAATTAGTGAATGTGGAAGGTTGAGACCAATATGCAGCCTTCATTAAATCAGTAATAGCAATACTATTAGCATAGGTCCAGGAAGTAGAAAGAGCTCGCTCTTACTTCATGAGCTGGGATCTTGAGTGCCGACTGCTGAGAAGAAGACAATTTTTCATAAGCAGTACGGATAGTTAATTGAATCCATCCAAAAATAGAATGAACCATAATATCCTTTCTATTAGGCATCAAAGACAGAAAGAAACGCTTACGTCCCTTTCTGATGACCTCAGATCTACGTTTGTAAATACGTATTGCTCTAACAGGACAAAGTAAAGGCCTACGCCCATCAGATGATGGAAGGGCCTTAATAACAATAGGTTCAGGATACTTATTAGGAGCCTGATTCTTAGCCAAAAATCCAACATTGGTGGTAAAGGTAATAGTATTACCAACACTACGGTAGTGAGAATCATCTACAGATAGTGCATGAAGCTCACTAACTCTTCTAGCAGAAGAGAAGGCTAAGAGAAAAGCTGTCTTATATGTTAAGAATTTGAAGTCCACTGTGTCAAGAGGCTCAAAAGGCGCTTCTTTTAGCTTAAGAAGAACCCAAGCCAAATTCCACTTAGGAATTAACCTAAGGGCTCTAGGTCTATTTATTGAAAAATTTCTAACTAATTTAGATAAAGAGACATTAGTTCCAATCATTAAGCTATCATGATGTGCATAGGTATCGGATAGCATAGACCTATTAACCCTTAATGGTGATAGGCTGCCGTTTAATCTCATCAAACAAGTATACTAGAAAATTTGCAATGTCTGGAATGGAAGGATCATAAATATCTACGGAATGATCTCCACACCACTGACGAAAGACCCTTCCACTTAGCAGCATAGTTTAGCGAAGAGGAGGTCCTCCTACAGTTAGAAATCGCGTTCACTGCTCGTCCTGTAAAATGCTTTCCGTGAAAGAAGGGCCGCACAACGGAAATACGTGAAGGTTTAGACCTTGCGGATTGTGATGGAGGACGCGCGATTTCCCCTGCGAAATAAGATCTTCCCGTTGAGGAAGCTTCCTCGGCATGTCCCAGAACAGACACCTGAGTAGATTTATCCACGGTCTCTGTGGAGACAGAGATGCTACCAACAGAATCTTGCATTGCAATGGTTTTATTTTGAGCAATATCTTCTGAATCAACAGCGCTGGAGGATACGCATATCCTATCATTCCGTCCCAAGAGATCGAGAGAGCGTCTACTGCAAATGCTCGAGGATCCAGACAAGGTGACACATACATCTGCAACTGATTGGCCGTTCCCATTGGTAGCAAATCTGATTGAATACTTGCTTGTTGAGAGTCCATTCTGACGGCAACAGGTGACACCCTCCTTGAAAGGGAGTCTGCTATGACGTTTAGATGACCCGGAATATGACGGACCGATAAGAGAATCTATATTCTAGTACAAACAGAAGAATTCTTTCCGTTAGATTGAACAACGGAATGGAATGAGTGCCACCTTGGTTCTGAATATACGCAACTACCGTCGTATTGTCAGACAGAATTTGCATGTGTGCATTCTGAATAACGTCTATCCAATGACGTAGAGCAAGCCAAATCGACATCATCTCTTTGATGTTGATGTGCTTGCTTAGAAAACGCGGATCCCAAAGGCCCTGACACTTCAAATCCGATGGGCTCAGTGTCGTGCCCCAACCTGTTTGACTGGCATCCGTCATAATCGTAAAACTCGGATCTGGCAATCGCAGTGGAACTCCTTGAGTTAACCACTGTATGTCTGCCCAAGTCTGAATCTCTTGTTTCACTTGGCTTGACAAGAGGATGTCCGTATCGAGCGAATGAATATTCACTCTCCAATTCTGAGTCAGATAGACCTGGAGAGGACGAGTGCGTAGCCGCCCCATTGGAATGAGATCCGCGGCAGCTCCGCACAGACCAATCAATCTCATGAATTCCCTAGCTGTAACTTTGTCTGAGTGAAGACAATAGCGAGCGTAACAACTGACTAACTTCGCTCTGGTTAACGGCAGACGAATGAGATTGTTGTGCGTCTCGAAGCTCATCCCCAGGTGGGTGAATGACATGGACGGCACCAGATCCGATTTCTCTTCGTTTACTATGAAACCGAGATGTCGGAGCAATAGAAGCAGATTCTGCATATCATTCTGAATCGTTAACTTGTTGCCGTACCTCTGAAGAATATCGTCCAAGTAAGCCGACGTTACAGCAGATGAATGAGCTTGGAAATAAGTCAATACCGAGTTCATTACTCGAGTGAAAGCCCAGGGCGGTAGATTCTCGGAACTGATAAACAACACCTAGGACAGCGAAGCGAAGATACTTTCTGAACGCCAGATGTACCACGACGTGAAAGTACGCATCCTTGAGGTCTATGCTCGCAGCATAGTCGTTCACTCGAATGCTCGCTCTGACCGATCGAATGGTCTCCATATAGAACTTTGGAGCCACGATCAGCTTGTTTATCCAGCTTAAATCGATCACTGGACGAAACGAGCCGTCTGGTTTCGGAACTAGAAAGTGATGGCTGTAGAAACCTGGAGATTCCTGGTTTTCTACGACCTCTATCGCGTTCTTCTTTAAAAGAGACTGGACTTCTGATAGAAGTGCCGTTCTTTTCTGTAAATTTGACAGAAGCTGAGTCCATCTTGGACTTCGAGTTAACGGAGGTTTGCCTTTGAAGGACAGTTTTAGTCCTTCCGAAATAACCTCTCGAACCCAAGGGTCCTCTGTAATTGATTCCCAGTTGTTTGAGAAACTTGACAGTCTTACGCCCACCGGAACGCGACAGAGGTCTAAACCATCACCTCGTGGATCTGCGAGGCTTGCAGGAGGAGAAACTACGTCCTCCGCGACCCGCACCTCGCCCCGTCGGCCTAGGGTTATTTTGGCCAGCGTTACGGCCCCTACTTTGAGTCGCTACTCTGATGGTCTCTAGAGTAAGACCTAGAGGATGCATAGGAACCTCTATAGGAACTTCCCCTGGACGAACTCGTCCCGGAATTGCCTAGTCTACTCTTCTCTGCTGGTTGCGACTTTTTGGAAGCACACTTAAATAGCAGAGAGTTAGAAGCTTTCTTAGTTAATTTATCATATATTGCAGAAAGCTTGCCGTTGAAGACAAACTCTCCGGAGACCGGAGCGACTCTAAGAGAGTTTTTCACCTTACTGTCCATGCATGTGAAAGTACCTAGGGCCGCGTCACGTCTAACTAAGTCCAAATTCTCCACTGAAAGGGCGGAGTTATACGTGGAGAAAGCTATGGCCCTGTACAGAACTCTTAAGGACGTCTGTACCTCTTGGAATTCTGGTCCTTCAAAGCGTAATGACAACGCTCTGGTAAGGTGATCTGCGTATGAAAGAGCGTCTAAACTAGCTCTGTTAAACGATATTGTCATTTCCAACATTGAAGAAGGAAGTGACATAGACGACAGCATGGATAGTTCAAGGTCTTCGGCCTGGTCGTCTAAACGCATAGGAACTCTCTGGATGCCCTGACCAGCCGTTTCAAACTTATTCATTGGATTGATGAAAGGCAGCTGTAGAGCAGATGCCGGTAGGAAGGCTGACCTGCCCGTCTTGTTGGCAAGTTTGTCAATAGCGTCATCTATTAATTCAAATATCCGTGAGACATTCCTGGACTGTGACGGAAATTCTGGGACAATGTCCCTAAACTGATTAAAAAAGTCGGTGTCCAGTGGCGCTATCACCCTCCTATCCGGCTGCGCAGCATTTTGGTCCGGCGGAACAACTTCTGGAAGGTAATGCCGGATGAACTCTCCGGCAATTTTATGTTGTTCCGAAAGGGAAAAATGTAACTCATCAGAATCCCTTTTGCCATCCTGCCAGACCTCTTGCAATTCTCGGTCGTCCGCACCTGATCCAGCAGCGGAATGTACCGACCCAGCTTCGTCTGAAACTTCAGGTTCCGACAGAGGCTCTGCCGGTTGCTGGGATGCTGCGATAATTTTTGCTATCTGTGATAGCACGTCCATTATGGAGGCCTGGGGAGCAGCGGTCTTACTGGATTTAGCCGCCGGAAGCTCCCTGGACGTTGCATCTTGCATACATCTTTTGTGCGAACGTCTGGATGTAGAAGGCCTCGTATCCCTGGCTACCGGATGGCGTGACCTGTTCGCCGTGGAATCCCTGACTGGCGAAGCTGACTGTATATCACTGGTCACGTAGCCAAGGTGTGGTCATGTGTACTGCCGTGAGGATGAGGAAGCCTTATAGGTAGCCTCGCAGGACTGCCTATATACCGGAGCATCCCGAGCGGCGGACGTATGCTCCGACTGCGTAACGCTACGAACTACAACATCTGGTCCCAGATATTGCTGTATGTGAGAGGGACCCCTCTCGCTTGCAGCTCGTGCGGAGCTGGACAAGCTAAATACCGGACTATCAGGCTTCCTCCGATCCATCCTCTTTTCTGTCGTCACTGGGTGTGCACGTGGAAGTTTTATAGTGCTCGCAACACCCGACTCTCTCTCATGGACCACAACGGATGAACCCGGGTGTTGACCCATTCGGTGAATGGACGCGACACCGGGCGAGCTACCGGACGTCAACCCCTTCGATCAAACTTGTGAACTCCTGGGTAATTGACGGATCTGCATGAGCACTTTTGCTGCTAGCTCTTCGTTGTTTGTGATGATGGAGGCACACTTCTGGACGACATCACGGAAACATCACACTGTACTTGTTCCTCTGAAAAAGAGAGTGAAAGACTAGAGTGACTCTGCAGAGAGAGGATCGGCATGGCCATCTCCCCAGTAACAACACACCGTGACACACGTTTCTAACGTTTGTCATCCCAATTGAAACACACAGAACAAAGATCAGTGCGAGTACATTGAGTACAAGTAATACAGAGATCATGAGAATCAGAGGAAGATTTCCTCCTATTACAATTTGAACAATAATCACTCATTGTGAAAAAGGCAAACAATCATAGTACTCGCACTAATCCTTGAAAATAAAGATACATAATAAAACAATCCATTATAATCATTACGAAAAAATGATTCAAAAAGAAAAAAATTTTTGAAAAAAAAAAATTTTTTCAGAAGAGCCCAAGTTCCCAATGGGAACCCTGAGCCCAAATGGATCCCAAAAAAGCCTAAGTGTGGACAAAATTTTTAAATCATTTAGAAAAATTAATGGAACACTTATGGACAATATTAATGTATCTTGCTATGAAATATAAGTGATGCAGAAGACAAGTAATCACTATCTGAAGTAACTGTTGTCAATCTAAGCAAAAGTGTCAACAAACCGGAAACATGACTCCAGGCACTGAAAAAACCTGGCCTGAAATCAGTTACCAATTTAAAACACTATCTGATGCAAAACAGAGGCTTCCAGAGAAGAAACTGTAGAACATCAGATGGTAGATGCAGACCAAAACGCCTAAACACCCCTAGGGTGAGGACATAAACATGGGGAAAAAACAGAAAAAATTCTGTTACCAAGCCAAAACTCCCAAAAATTTTTAGTAATAAACATTACAAAATATAAGCCAAAACATGAGAGAATAGCTAGGGGGAATAAAGGAAAGGTAGAGAGGAAACACTGATCAAACAATGGTACATTCATAGCAAGAATGACAACAACAGGGCCATGCCTCGAAAATAGGCAACATGAAATAATTTCGTAAAATAATTATAAGTTACAGCCCTGAACATTTTCTTGCATTATTTTTTCCTTTCCTCGTTATATTTCCTCTTTATTTCCACCATATCTCTCATCAAAATGTGTCTGGCATCATGAAAACTGAGATTTGGAAGCACAAATAACAGTGAAGTGTAACTGTTTTGAGGGCCAAACAAAGAATGATAATTGGCGCCAATTTCGGGACCTCCTTGTCACTGCGCATGCGCAGAGGAGTAAATGTATGGAGGACCATATAGGACATGTAATTTTTGGTTTTTGATGCAAATTTTGGGGATTGGGGGGACAAAATTTGTGTTTTGCTCTGAATTAAAGAGTTTAGCACCAGCTAAGTCTGGGTCATTGGTACAGTATAAAAATATCAGATTCTCAAATACCCATCAAAAAACAAGAATTTACCTTTGAGTGCCGAGGGTCTTCTGAAATAAAGTCCACAATATTCACATGTACCGCGACACTGGAATGCAGTGTTGCCATCATCTTGTGATAATTCATCAGCACAATCAGATTTATCGCCGGTCTCAGAAAGTTTATCAGCACTGTTATCCTCTGATTTTGAAGTCACTTCTTTGGATGAGGCATCTAGAATGGAATCAACAGCAACATCAACCATCTTGTTATGATAATTATGATCTTCTGCAACTTCCTCACAAAAAATGGTGCCATCATTCATTTCACTCTCATTTGTATGACCTGGCGAATTTTCATTGTTTGCAACATCCCCTATTTTATCTATGGTAGATACTTCCAAATTACCTTCTACATTTGCAAGCTTCATTTCTACAGATGACTGTGAACTTTCACCTTCAGCATCAGGAACTGGGTTTACAACAAGCCAATCAGCATTTTCAAGTGTTTCCTGGTTTTTAGAAGCGCGATCACTACTGCGAGATTGATCTGACAAAGTCTTCAATGATTTGTTTATTATTTTTACATTACTATAAACAGAATCCCCATTGTGAACTCTTTTACGTTTTTTTGTTGAAGAGATCTCATTTCTCTGAAACAGAACAAAAAGGAGTCATCACCAAATGTGACATGTGCATGCCCTAAAAAAATGCTATGCCTTTCAAGGACAACATTGTGATAAGTGGTAGAGAACTTTGTAGATCTTCTGTTTCTCAGGCATTTTTTTGTAAAACTGCATATGGGTGGGCAGTTTTTTATTTTATATACTGCCCAAAAAAAGTTAAGCACCCCCTCCCCTCCCTATAATACCAGTGGGTATACAGTAAATGGGTAAATTCTCCCGAGAAAACCTGCTATTTGCAGTAGGGGGAATATGTCTTATTAGTGAAGCAAGGGTTTCTTTAGCTTTCATTTTACTGAATGAGTATTAGGCACCGCGGACATCATCACAACATTAATAAACGTCACGTTCAGTACCTGGTGGAACAGCCTCGAGAATATCTAAAACATCTTAACCCTTTACCTAACATGAAAAGAAGACAACACCTGCAAACAAAATTCTTGAATAACTAATTTTTTTCATTTTTTGTCTCAAAAACATAGGTTATGTCCCCTCGTTGGAACGAGCTTGTTCCAACGAGGGATCAAAACATATGTTTTGGAGACAAAAAGTGAAAAAATAATGAAAATTAATTGGAGATTTTTTAGAATAGTGCTGGCCAGTTTTGGCCGTTATGTTGGGTAAACGGTTAATCAGCGTGGCATGCTGTCCATGACCTTCCGAATTTCTCTCACTATGACGTCTCGTTTCTCTATAAGCACACGGTAGTGAAGTGGTCAATAGCCAGCAAATATTCACCTGTTTTAAGGATGTATGCCCGATCCGATAGAGGAATGCAGAACGCCACAATATGAGCTATTCGTATACCCACTCACAGGTATTATGGGGAGGGGGGGGGGGGGGACTTAACTTATTTCGGACAGTATATTTCATTTTTGTAATAATTATTTCTTTGCTAATAAAAGTTCATGTTCTTGGTTTGTTTTATGTTTTAGGCCTCACAATCTACAGAATAGCAAGTGTGGTGATGTATTTTGTCTTTTGAGTACACAAATGCTTTGCAATGTTAAAGCATTGCAAAGCCTTGTTGAACTCAAGGGACAAATTTATTAATTTTATTAACTTGGATAAAATATAAGACATTTTTTTAATTTGTTAGTGATGAACCGATTATCAAAACTTGCTATGAACCGATTATTTCTTTGCATATTCTACCGATACTGATGGCTGGAATAGGACAAAGAAAAAAATCTGTTAGTGCCTGTTATACTACTGAATTTAATTGATAAATAACCAATTACGAAAACTTAATAGCACATGAACTCTCAGAATATGCATGTTTAGTGCTGGGTAACGTTAGCCAAGATCATATTTGTGTTTTTTGGGCGGGGATGGGTGGGACAGGTTGTTATTGAAGATTTGAAGATATAATCAGGTGATATTGTTCGCTTGAAGATTTTGTTTATTCTGGTAAATACAGTTAAAACTAGAAGTTCTGTCGTGAACTGTGCGCTTATCTAGGCTTAATTGCGCGTAGAAATTGCGTACAAATGCCATATCGAATGGCATCCAAAGCACGGCAGAATCTCCTCGTTACTCATAGCAAACATAGGCAATGTTTCTGCCAATGGACCTCCGGGTTACCCGGAGGTCCATTGGCTGAAACATTGCTTGTGAAAAGGCCATATGTACAGAATTTGATAGCCTTACTATGGTCATAACGCGTAGATTAACGTGTAGATCGACATGCTATTTGTGTGCATTTCATGACAGGACTTCTAGTTTTAACTGTAGTGTTAATACAGTTATGTGTAAGAATACAATACACTCGACTGTATTAACCAGAAATACACTGAGCACACATACTTTGTGTCTTAACTGAATAATAACTTTGAAGTTAACCCTTTACCCAACGCAGACGATATCAAAATTCATTATTTTAAATTTCACTTTTTAAAATTTTTAAAAAAATTTCAACAAAATCATATCATTTGACCCCTCATTGGAACGAGCTCACTGAGCTTGTTCCAATGAGGGGTCACATAATATGGTTTTGTTGAAATATTTTGAAAAATTTAATTTTTTCAACTGCTCAATTTACATATTATGCGGGCGGATGTGGGCAATTCGTTAGGTAAAGGGTTAATGTGTGTTATGAACTTGTGTCCAAGCAAGTTACAGATCGATAGGCAGGCAACATGTCAGAATTAAATGTTCATTTTTCAATTTTTTACCTTCCTCGATGTGTTTCTCCAATGTGTACATGTGCTCTGCAGTCAACATTGGAAAGAAACATCAATGAAGGTAGCTGAATTAAAAAATGAAAATGACTAACTAAAAACATGGTTGTGACAATCATGCGACATACCTGTTGCATAACAATCATCTGTCAATAAAAAAATGTTTTCGAGTTTTCTTCTCCAATTTTTTTCTCTTATTGTGTTGTGATGGCTGCATCATGAAATACTGTAAACTACCGGTTGAACACATTTTATTTATTCATTAATGTTAGGCCTAAAAACTAGAGGTACTGTGAGCAAACTCACAAAGTGATCCCCCCCCCCCCCCCCACCCCACGCCTGAAATGCTTAAGTTAGATTATCTCCCCTTGGAAATGTCAGAATGGAATTATATTGCTTCATGCACATCTTCATATGGAGTTCTTCCATTGTGCAAAGTTTCATGAAAATTCTTCAAATGATTTAGGAGGAGTTGCGCTTACAAGGATGGACAGATGGTATAAGTTAGATTATCTCCCCTTGGAAATGTCCAAACGGAATTATATTGCTTCATGCACATCTTCATATGGAGTTCTTCCATTGTGTAAAGTTTCATGAAAATTCTTCAAACGGTTTAGGAGGAGTTGTGCTTACAAGGATGGACAGATGGACAGACGGACAGACGAGCGGACAGGGTGATTCCTCTATACCCCCCCCCCCCCCCCAAACTTTGTTTGCCTGGGCTTAAAATCTGTTTGATTTTGCGCGAATCACAGTTGATTCACGCCATGTAGAGTCACGCGAATCATATGTTACTAGACTGTGACGATCATAGGAGCGACGAGCGTTTCGGGGGGGGGGGGGGGGTCTGGAGGTCGGGGGGGGGGGGCAGAATTTTTTTGAAATGTACTATTAAATGAAGCGTTCTGGTGGCTTCTGGGTGAAAATTCTCTTGGTGTTTTGAACAGAGAAAATTACGTTTTTTAAGCAGCATGTTTCAGAAATCCAAATTCGGACCCACTGACACCAACTGTGTTAAACGTTACTTGAATCGGGGGGCCGGAGATGAGAGTACATGTAATAAAACAGTACATAATTCACCTTACCTGACCATGCTCATTGCTACGAGTTCAAATCTTTCGACTTCAACATTTCTGACATGTGACGGCATGACTCGAATACTACAGTTCAATTCAGAATTGCCTGAGTTACTTTTTTACCGCTTGAAAATTTGAAGCTGTTGACCTTCCAAGTTCGGTGAAGATTAAACGACACAAATGTTGAGAAATGAAAGTAAGCAGTTAAAACACTATTGTGAAAACATTGTCTCAGTTGCTTTCTTTCATTTCTTTCATTTCACAACATTTATCGCGAAAACTCAGCTGGTTCAACGTGAGCACTGCAGTGCACGTGTAAACAACAGATCAAACCGACGACGTATACACAAAATTCTCCAAATAGGAAATGCCTTGAGTTGATTGAAACGTCATCAATTTTTGTCGTGGTTAGAAAACACCAAACTGTGTTGGTATTATCATGTGATGCCAGAAATAATGCGCTCAAGAAACATTTCTATTATATCCAATTACATTTGTTGTGAGATGACGATTAACCCGTCATCTCACAACAAATGGATTGAATTTGATTCATTGAAAACATAATCCACAGAGCATTAGCATTGATGATCCGTTTGGACAAATAACATGCACGTTTCCATGGCATGTTACTATCAGAGGCAGACCTACTAGTACTTATTTATTTATTCATGTTTAAGATCACTTTTCTGCAGCTAATTGTGACCGCAACAAAAGGGAAAAGTCGAGGTTAGACAAACGTTCTGTTCACACCAACGCTGCCTATTTTAAAAGGCTTCCACCTCAGGCCATTGTTTACCGGGTCCTATCTTACCAGAAAACGGGAATCTGTTTACCACAGTAAACAAGCACTGATTCACTTCCCGGGGTGGGGTGGTGGCATAGCCACGAATCAATATTGGGGGTATGTATAGATATTTTAGTATGATATAGATCGGTACCAGTACACCCCCCCCCCCCCCAGCCCCACCCTCCACACTCACACACATTCTGAACGAATAGTTGAAAAGAGTGGGATTTGGTTTGTTACTCAAAGTTCTGAAGCAAACTAAATGAACTTGCTAGCTTTATTTCTTACATTCAAATCTCTAAAATCTTTTTCTTTAAGCAAATTAAAAATAAAGGGGGGCAAATGTTTTTTTCTGATGGAATTTGATATGTAGCTTCATATACTGCCATGATGTGATCATGTCAGTATGCTTTCAGATGAGAACAAAAAAGTAACTTGTGCATAACTTGCACTAACACTATTGAATCGAAAATTGGAAATAATTGTGCGTGGCAATCACCATTTACAGATACATTTTATGGCTTTTTCGAATACAATATTTGGACGAGCCTCAAAATGTATCTGCCAATGGTGGTCGTGTGTGCACAGTTGGATGCATGTATAAAAATATGAAAAGTTCAAACACTTTCGTGGTCATCTGTGTCAGAAGCGCTGGAATCAGAGGATGACTCAGCACCCGTTTGAACCTTCAACGTTTTGGCCAATTTTTTAATGCGTCTTTTTTTAAGTCCCTTTGTTTTTGAGTTTTTGACCGAAACAAAATCACGAGCTGTTTGGTCAATTATGACCGACTTGGACTCCGGTAACTGATGGCAGTTTATAGAAAAGGTCAAACAGTCGACGATACAGTCATCGGACAAACTTTGCCGCCAATCACTGATAATCCTCATTTTGCTGGAAAAACCATTTTCGACTATGGCTTGTGTGAAAGGAAGACAAAGTACAAGTTCAACAACTGTAAAAAAGTTTTTACAATCAGCTTTGGCTTTTGAGTATATGAAGGGCCAATAATCCCGCGAATTCATCTTCTTCTGCACTGCAGAAGTTGCTCTTAAAAGTTTTAGATGAGAAAATTCGGCAATGGCGGAATTGATGTCAACGTTGTATTCAGTAAGTGGGGTTCGAAAATGTTCTACAATGTGCTTAACATCGTCATTGCCAAATGAGGCAATATTTGATCTCTCCTCTGGAGTAAGTTTGTTATCTTCCGAATGAGCCAGAGGCCATGATGTAACGTCCAATCATTCAATGTGCGCTAAAACATGTGACTCCCTGTCCAATTCATCAAATCTAATGTCACTGTTTTTTATGATTTGTGCACACATCGATTTTCGGATTTTTGCCACATTCTCAACAACGGAATGGCCCACTTTAATGGCAACAGCTTCACTGTAGTCACGATATCTTTTAAGATCCACGTGTTCTTTCTCTTATGCTTTCCTTTTTCTGATCCGCTCTTTATTCTTAACAAGGAATGTTACATCTTTATAATCATAATTACACAACGAAACGCCCTCAGCTGATTTTTGTGATCTTGTTGACAATCCCATAGACACTGAAAGAGGGGGATTGGTTGAGACGGGCAAATTCTTGAATTTCTCTCCAAATTCTTTCTCTTTTGTTGCAAAGGGACCTTCATCATTCTCCCCCAACATCCGAAGTTGTTCCTGTAAAGCTATCACTTTTTGGAATGCACAAGAAATGTTTTCAGCGGATGCTTGTAGAGCTATGCATAAATTTCCACATAGGTGGAGAATGTCAAAATATGAAGCTGCTACCATAAGGAAGTGGCCATCAAGAAGATGCTTCAAATACCCTTTCGATTTGGGCTCATTGTCACCAGCAGACATATTGGAAAAATGAAAAATTAGTGGCAACAGGTTGTCAAACAATGCATTTAAGGCCCGGCGTTGAAATTCAATAAATCTTGTGCCTGCTGATTTGGGGGGTTTAGAAACTTGACAGTCCATGGTTTCACTAGCAATATTTTGTAAATTTGACAACTCCAATGGGGAGTTGCGAAAGTGGTAGTAAATGTCATCAAGAAATTTATCGACTTCCATGAACTCTTTCACAGCGGTAATAGAATCACCTATACACAATTCAAACCGGTGCCTGAAACAATTAACAGCAGTAAACCAAGGAAGTATTTTTTTAAACTGGGCCATTAAACCCTTCTTGCACCCAAAATTGACAGCTGTCCCATCAGCCCCACCCCAATTATTTTTGCAGTGAATGGTTGAATAGCAGATATAAGGTTGTCCCTTGATTTGTCACTGTTTTGCCACTTCTCCTTGCTCTCGAGTAACATAAGTAAATTGACTAACACAGCATGAAACAGATTGTCGGCATTTACACTGCCGTAGCATTTCATAGATTGGAGATTGAAAAAATCAATTCTAATTTTCAGTTTATTAGCAGTACGTATGTAGATAAGTTCGCCTTCGTGGGATAACTTACGCTTGAACATGGCGCTTCCAACAGTGAGAAAGCTCAGAAATCTGGCTTGCCTAACATGGTCAGTGACATACTGGTTGATTTTATGGGCCAGCAAATTAACATACACATGGCAAGCAGTTTGGTTTGTGAATGAATTTGGAAGAACAACCCCAAGTTCTGATGCTAAGGTACACAGTTTCGGAAAATCTGTATACGGTTTTTCATTTTCAGCCGTAAACCAGGCTACTTGTAGAAGTTTTTTAAGACGCATAATGGCTTCACGTTCACAAGAACTGAATGCCTGATGCAAAGTTGGCTGTGTCGCCGTTTGAGAAGGGCCCTGGGAGAGCTGTGCAATAAATGGTTTGTTATATTCAATCTCGTAACATTTTTTGTGTGCGAGGGAATTCATGTGTCGCTGTAAATTTGGCAGCAACAGGTACGTCGTACCACTGGAATACTGAGCAATGTCAGACGATATTTTGCCTGCATATCTTTGGGACACGTCAGTCCCGTGTTTTTTACACAGCAAACAAACAGCTTTGGCATATTTGGAGTCATTTTCTGGGTCCTCCTGTAGCTCGAAATTCGTTTTGACCTCCCGCGGCCAATTATCAGCAGTTTTTTTCAAGACGGGTTTGTTCTTACTCGACATGATTTTAATAAATGAAATTCTGTCCTTTGCCGGCTTCGGCAGTCGAGTCGAAAAACACAAATGATCAGATCCATTAACATCGAGGGAACTGTTCGGCAATCACACACGTTGTCAAGGAAACATCCCACAGTTAGGCAGACCAAGAATTCGGATTATGCATTTAGCACAGAACTCCGGTCTCAGTCTCTGAAAGAACTGGTGTTTTTTGAACGAATAATTAATGGTTTGTCGCGCGTATCGTTGGACAGACTCACGCGAATCAACATGGATTCGCGCAAAGGCATTATGCGTGAATCATCACGCGAATCGATTCGCGGATTCGCGTCGAATTTCAAGCCCTGTTTGCGGGGGGTATAAAAATAAAAATCGATTTCTCAGGCCCACCCACATGGTCTTTTGGGCTTCTTTTTGGCAACCACATGTTTCTTTTATAACAATTGCAAAATTGCAAAGTTCAAAAAATAAAAATTAAATGCTTTATGTCCGATATTTTACTCAAATTAATAAAATTGATAAATTTGTTCCTTGAGTGCACACTCAAGGGACGAAATACACCAACACCCATGCTGTTCTGGACTGTAGATTATGAAACTTAAGATATAAAACAACCTAGAGCATGAACTTTTGATGGCAAAGAAATAATTACAAAAATAAAATAAACAAGAGGCCCCAAGGGGCCTGAGGGCGCTCACCTGACATGGTAGCCTAAATATCAACCCAGAGAATTGATTTCAACAAGTTGCATCTGCTCCTCCTAAGAAAAGCTTATACCAAATATCCAAAGATTCTGACGAGTGGATCTAAAAACAAGCTTGAATCTGACCCCCCTAAAGATGTTGTATACCAAATATGAAGTGATTCTGACTGGTGGATCTGAAGAAAAAGATTTTTTTTAAATAGTCCTCATGTTGCACTAAGTTAAAATTCAGGTTCCCATCGGGAGCCCAAATATTAATTCAGGGACTCGATTTGAACAAATTTGAATCTGACCCCCTAGAGATGTTGTATACCGAATATGAAGTGATTCTGACTGTTGGATTTGAAGAAGAAGATATTTAAAGAATATTGCCCATACAGCACTAAGTTAAAATTCAGGCTCCCTTGGGGAGTCCAAATATTAAGCCAGGGACCCAATTTGAACAAACTTGAATCTGAACCTCCTAAAGATGATGTACACCAAATATGAAAGAATTCTGACTGATGGATCTGAAGAAGATTTTTAAAGAATTGTCCTCATATTGCACTAAGTTAAAATTTGGGTTCCCATATGGAGCCCAAATATGAACCAAGGGACTCGATTTGAACAAACTTGAATCTGACCCCCCGAGAGATGTTGTGTACCAAATATGAAAGAATTCAGACTCGTGGATCTGAAGAAGAAGATTTTTAAAGAATTGTCCTCATAACGCCCTAAGTTAAAATTCGGGCTCCCATATGGAGCCCAAATATGAACCCAGGAACTCGATTTGTACAAACTTGAATCTGACCTCCCTAGAGATGTTGTATACCACATATGAAATGATTCTGACTGGTAGATCTGAAGAAGAAGATTTTTAAAGAATAGTCCTCATATTGCACTAAGTTAAAATTCGGGCTCCCATAGGGAGCCCAAATATTAACCCAGGGACTCGGTTTGTACAAACTTGAATCTGACCACCCTAGAGATGTTGAATACCAAATAGGAAAAGATTCTAATTGATGGTTCTGGAGAAGAAGATTTTTTTAATTTTTAAAAAAAATTCATGGGTGCCATCAGAGTTATGCCCCTTGTGGTGCTCCCTCTGGTGGGCGCAGCAAGTTTATGTGTACAAGTTTGAATTGACATATGATAGGGAACACGACGGACGACGACGACGACGGTCGGCAAGTGATAAGTTAAGCTCCCTTCGGTGAGCTAAAAATTCACTCATATTGCACAAAGTAAAAATTCAGGCTCTAATAAGGAGCCCAAATATGAATCCAGGGATTTGCTTTGAACAAACCTGAATCTGACTCCCCAAAAGAAGTTGTATACCAAATATGAAATGATTCTGACTGGTGGATCTGAAGAAGATTTTTAAAGAAAAGTCCTCATATTCCACTCCCATAGGGAGCCCAAATGTGAACCTTGGAACTCGATTTGTACAAACTTAAATCTGACCTCCCTGGAGATGTTGTATACCAAATATGAAATGGTGGATCTAAAGAAGAAGATTTTGAAAGAAAAGTCCTCATATTGCACTAAGTTAAAATTCGGGCTCCCATAGGGAGCCCAAATGTGAACCCAGGAACTTGATTTGTACAAACTTGAATTTGACCCCCCTAGAGATGTTGTATACCAAACATGAAAGAATTCTGACCAGTGCATCTGAAGAAGATTTTTAAAGAAAAGACCTCATATTGCACTAAGTTAAAATTTGGGCTCCCATAGGGAGCCCAAATGTGAACCTAGGAACTCGATTTGTACAAACTTGAATCTGACCTCCCTGGAGATGTTGTATACCAAATATGAAATGATTCTGACTGGTGGATCTAAAGAAGAAGATTTTGAAAGAAAAGTCCTCATATTGCACTAAGTTAAAATTTGGGCTCCCATAGGGAGCCCAAATGTGAACCCAGGAACTCAATTTGTACAAACTTGAGTTTGACCTCGCTAGAGATGTTGTATACCAAATATGGAAGAATTCTGACCAGTGGATCTGAAGAAGAAAATTTTTAAAGAAAAGTCCTCATATTGCACTAAGTTAAAATTTGGGCTCCCATAGGGAACCCAAATGTGAACCTAGGAACTCGATTTGTACAAACTTGAATCTGGCCTCCCTGGAGACGTTGTATTCCAAATATGAAATGATTCTGACTGGTGGATCTAAAGAAGAAGATTTTGAAAGAAAAGTCCTCATATTGCACTAAGTTAAAATTCAGGCTCCCATAGGGAGCCCAAATGTGAACCCAGGAACTTGATTTGTACAAACTTGAATTTGACCCCCCCTAGAGATGTTGTATACCAAATATGGAAGAATTCTGCCCAGTGGATCTGAAGAAGAAGAGTTTTAAAGAAAAGTCCTCATATTGCACTAAGTTAAAATTCGGGCTCCCATAGGGAGCCCAAATGTGAACCCAGGGACTCTATTTCAACAAACTTGAATCTGACCCCCTAGAGATGTTATATACCAAATATGAAAAGATTCTGACTGGTGCATCTGAAGAAGAAGATTTTAAAAGAATAGTCTTCATATTGCACTAAGTTAAAATTCAGGCTCCCACAGGGAACCCAAATATGACCCCAGAGACTCAATTTGAACAAATCTCAATCTGACCCCCCAAGAGATGTGGTATACCAAATATGAAAGGATTCTGACAGATAGATCTGAAAAAAAAGATTCTTTAATGTTTTCCCCATTGCCTGCAGTGTTAAAAAGTGATGACTCAGCACTTTTTCAAAGTCCTGAAACTGTATCATGTGACAAAACCGATAGCAATTTTTTTTAACCATTCCTTTCTGTTGGTTGTAAGGAAGCTTCACACCAAATAAAAAATATCAGTGCCGTGCAGTTTTGGAGATATGAGCATTTTAATTTTTTTCTATTTTTAGCTCCTTGGGTTCCCACGGGGGCAGCTGGAAAAATTTTTTTTTCGTAAACCAAGTACTTATGACCCAATAATACCTCACATAAAATTTGGCTCCAATCAGCCCCTCGGTTAGGAAAATAGAAATTTTGGGCGTGGCCAAAATTACTGCCCCTCCCATAACAATGACAAATATTGCCACTCGAACTTTGTGTACAAGCCTGAGTCTACAACCCAAAAGGAAGCTGCAAACCAAATATCAGGTCTCTGCCACTAATAGTTCATGAGAAGAAGATTTTTAAGGATTTTGGTGCCCCTTGGGGGTGTGGCACCACCCAGGGGGAGAGGCAACTTTATTTGAACAAATCTGAATTGGTATTGGTGGACGAATATTTGACCAAGATTTGAATAAAATTGGGCTATTGGTTTGGGAGGAGAAGTCGATAATGTAAAGTTCACGACGGACGCCAGACAACGACGACGGACGGCAAGTGATAAGTTAAGCTCCCTTCGGTGAGCTAAAAATTGCCTGCCCACATTCAATTTTACAAAGAAATAGCCAGACACACAGAAAATCTACTCTATGAGGCCTTACAGTACGTGGAGAGTGGATTGTAACAAAATCACCCTCGGAGTGGGGTTATCACCCAAAATATCACTTTAAAATTCTGTACATATGGACAAACAACACAAGCAATGTTTCAGCCAATGGGCCTCCGGGTTTAACCCGGAGGTCCATTGGCTGGAACTTTGCTTGTGCTTTTTATGCTTTGCAACAAATTTGCAATTATTGCTTGGGTGGAATCTTCACTCTGCGGGTGATTTAGTGATAATGCACTCTGCACGTACTGTATGTATTCAGTGCAACATTGTACAGCATCATGACTGTCGGCCAGTGAATTTGATAGGCCAGGAAATTGTGGCAATCTCATACCGATTCCAGGTGGTAAATCCTGTAATATCTAGGCTTTGCAGATTCTAAAATATTCTACTATGAATTTCATATGTTTTCAATGGGCAAACTTCATTAAAATGGTCAGATATCAAAGAGATTTTTAACAGTCAGTGTTAAATATAGAATAAACGGAAACTACCGGTTTTTAACTTCCGGTTGTCATAATAGGCTGATGTCCCATAACTGGCTGTTTCCAACTGCTGATCCCGATTATCTGTTCATCACTAAGGTTTGCATTGGTTAATATAAGAAAGCATACAGCAGCCAAATTGACACTGAGGGAGGGTCTGAGAAACAAATTTTTAACTTTTTTAGGCCTAAAGATTGCTCTATATATATGTCTTACAATTCTAAAGACAAAGATACACATGGGGCCCTAATTTTGACCATCAGCCCTCTGACCAGTACACACTACAAATTAGGGCAATCCCAAACCAGAGGCTCAAGTGTGCCTAAAATGCTCACCTGGCTCCAGTTGTCAAAAGATATGAGTGTGGCAGCAAGTGACTGGCAGCAAGACCAATTTATTGATTTGCTATGCCACAACCAAAGGCAACTTTTTTGGCCAATCACTCCTGCTGGTCCTAGGAAAGCTTTCCAGGCAAAAACAAAGCTCAGTTCTGTGAAGCCTCAAAAGAGAGAGCAAACAATTATTTTTCAAACCCCTGAGGTTCTGTCTACACCACACCACTTCAGGCCACCCCATCCCTCCTTTCCCTACCAAAAAAAAAAAAAAAGAAGCAATTTGGGCATAAATGATCTACTTATGACCCAGTTATATACTACATGACAAATTTGGTTCAAATCTCACCACTCATTCTGGAAATAAAAATTTTGACTGCAGCCCAAAAGTAGGCCTACGGAGTTCCTTTGAAAAAAACAGTCTGATTAAATCGTCAGATGTGTACCCATACGCGCAACTAGTAGAAAGCTGTATGACGGAGGGCCACCCCGGATGCCAACATTATGTACACCATACATGGTATGGGTACATATGGGAAATGGATTGGAGGAGTTCCTAATTTGATGGATATAGGGTTAATATCTCCGGATCAAATCATTAGATTTACATAAAAAACTATACAGCAAAGCACATCAGTAACCTGAATACATATATAAAGTAACCTGATAATCAGATTAATATTTTTTGAGTTATCACATGCCGAAGAAATGGATTGGAGGAGTTCTCAATTTGAAGGATAAAGGGTTAATATCACAGGATCAAATTATCAGATTTACACCAAAAACAAAACAGCTCGGCACATCAGTAACCTGAACACAAATATGAAGTAACTTGACAATCCAAGCAATATTTTTCAAGTTATCGAATGCCAAAGAGATTGGAGGAATTTTCAATTTGAAGGATAAAGGGTTAATATCTCAGGATCAAAATAACAGATTTACACCAAAAACTATACAGCTCGGAACATCAGTAACCTGAAGATATATATAAAGTAACATGACAATTGGATAGAGATTTTTGAGTTATCTCATGCCAAAGGGATTGGAAGAATTCTCAATTTGAAGGATAAAGAGTTAATATCTCAGGATCAAATTATCAGATTTACACCAAAAAAATTATACAGCTCGGCACATCAGTAACCTGAACACAAATATAAAGTAACTTGACAATCCAAGCAATATTTTTCAAGTTATCGAATGCCAAAGAAATGGATACAGCTGCTGGATGGATGGGCACATGTAATCCCGTATACTCCCTCCCCCCACCCCCCATTTTCTTAGAAAGTGAGGGTATAATTACCAAAAATAAAATTTGAGAGCCATGATAAACTTGTTATCCGGCTCCAGTCTATTATCGGTCAGAACAAGCTCTCTGGCTTCGGTACGAGTAACAGGTGACTGTAGAATCCTAGAGAATCTTGATTCTCGACAACCTTTCATTGTCAAGAGAACCTTTACCTTCGATTGGAGAACTCTCATTCAAGGATTTGACGGAAGCTTTGTCCATCACGGACATCAAGTTAGTGGTGGTTTCTCTCGGAAAGATAGTCGTAGTCCGTCCGAGACCACACTTCTCGCCTACTGGTCTTCCGTAATAGTTATCCAGTTTGATGAGAATCTTGATAACCATCCGCCAACTGCTAAGCAATAGAGGTCCTAACCCTCACCTGTAGTACCTGCAAGGCCTACAGAGGGCGAAACTACGTACCCTTCGAGAAGAGCATCGAGCCACCGGCTTAGGGGCTTCTGACCGGTAGTTTCGATCAGACTTCTGCGCCCCCTATCTGAGTCGCTGTATGACGATCCCTAGAGTAATTATAGGAGGGTTACCTATACCCTCACGAGGAGTCCTTATTAGACAAATTTCTGTCTAGGACGTTCTCCCTCACTCTTTCCTGCTATTGTGGGTTGATTAGACGCTGACTTAAGGAGCAGAGTATGGATGCTTTCTTTGTAGCTTGGTCATAAACCAATGAAAGCTTATCATCAAAAAAGACTCATAGAGAGTTTTTAACCTTGTCATCTATTAAAGATGTCAATGCAAGGGCTCCATCACGTTTGATTAACTCCAAATTAGCCACTGTCAAGACAGAGTTATACGTGATAAATATAATAGCCCTAGAATGGACTCTAGAAGAGGTACAAACATCCTCAAATTCCTTTCCGTAGAGACATTGCACCACAGTTCTTACAGGTGATCTGCATAAGACAGTGAGTCTAAATTCGCTCTAAATGAAGAAATTGCCGTTACAATTGTGTCCGGGCGGATAGTGAATGACGAAGGTAAGGTCATAACTAGGTCCTTAGCCTGCTCATCCAAACACAGAGGAACTCTCTATACATCTTCCAGACTATTATAAATGAAGGTAGTTCAACAATCGGTGAAATTATGGAAGATGATGACAAGAAACCGTCTTACTTCTTCCCACTGAATTGTCTAAATGGCCGAAGGCCTGCAACACCTATCTAGACTGATCTGGAAAAGACATGACCTCCTCTTTGTCCGGATGAAGTCAGCGTCCAATGACGCTAGCGGTTTCTTCCTAGTAGTCACAGCATTCTGATTCACTGGAACAAATTCAGCCATGTGTTGTTCAGAAAGACAAGGGTAATCGTCCTCCGAATCCCTTTCACCATCTGTCTGAATCAGTTGAAAATCACGGTCAGCAGCATCTGAACATGCAGATGACTGGACCGACCCAGCACCATCCGACAGCTCAGGTTCTGAGATTCCTGTCGGCTGCTTCTGCACTTGCTGGGATGCTGCGATGAGCTGCGTAATCTGCGACAGCAAAACCGTTATGGAGGCCTGAGGAGCAGTGGTCTTCTGTTCTGGCGGCCGGCTGCAGCCGGGACGATGTGTCCAAGACGGCTCTTTTCTCCGTACATCCTGATATATGAGGCCTCGTCTCCTTAGCTACTGAATAGTGCTAAATTTGAGCGGTAACTGCATTCTGATTTTCAGGGAAGTATTGATGCATTAGATCCATCGCCACCCTGTGTTGTTCCGAAAGGGAAGGGTAATTCTATCCAAATCCCTTTCACCATCCAACTGAATCAGATTATACTCATGGTCATCGGCATCTGAACATGCAGATTACTGGACCGACCCAGCATCATCCGACAGCTCAGGTTCTGAGACTACCGTCAGCTGCTTCTGCACTTGCTGGGATGCTGCGATGATTTACGTAATCTGTGACTGCAAGTCCGTTACGGAGACCCGAGGAGCAGTGGTCTTCTGTTGCTTGGCCGCCGGCTGTGCCAGGGACAGTGCGTCTGAGATGGCTCTTTTCTGCGGATGTCCCGATGAATGAGGCCTTGTCTCCTTGGCTACTGTATGGTGTGACTTCTTGACGAAGAGCGGGCCTTCTCGGCGATGCAGGCTGGATATCAAACGTTACGTAGCCAAGGTGCTGAAGAAGAAGCCGCAACTATTGCCGGCTCTGGCTGTGAACTGAATGAAGCATCCCGGACAGGAGGCGTGGACGTATGGTCCGACTGAAGCAAGTTCAGAACCACAACATCTGGCCCCAGATGTTGTTATGAAAGGGAGGGGGCTTTCTCACGGTCCTTCAGACCTTGCTGAGCTTCCCGCTGAACTTGCCGGCTTCTTCCTCTCCGTCGTCGCAGATTGAGCCTCTTTTTTATTTTATAGTGATCGCTCTACCCTTTCTACCCTCCTTGACCACAATGGAAATACCCGGCGTCACGGTACCCATAGACGGAGTAACCACTTCTCTGGTCGAGCTAGCTAGCGACAGAGTGGTTTATTGTCCTGTCTAATATTCATGAGCACTATAGCCGCTAGCTCTGATTGACTATCTAAATGCGACCATGGAAGCACACTCTCTGATGGCATCACATAAACAACACCATGTTCTTGTTCCTCTGCAAATAGAAACTTAAAACTAGAGCAACTTTTTGCCGGTCCTCTCGCCTCTAACAACGTACCATGACACCCATCTCCAACATTTGTCATCCCAATGCGACACATGTTGAGTAAGAATTAGTAGGAGTACATCGACTACAAGCAAGGTAACCAACAATTAAATGAGAGGAAAGGCTTCCTCACCTTGTATTGAGCAATATGCATTCACAATGAAGCAAAATACAGATGATCGTACTCCCACCAACTCCACATTAAATATTATAAAAAGATACATAACAAATAACATTCAAAATATAAATCGAAAAATAATTTACACAAATTTTTCGAAAAGTTTTGACAAGAGCCCAAGTTTCCAAAGGGAACGATGTGCCCAAATGTATCCCGATAGAGCCCAAGTGTGGACAAAAATTATTTCACTATCCAAAAAATTATTTGCTACACTACCAGAATATTTAATGTGTCTTACAACAGTCCTACCATAAAAATAAATAGGAAACTACATATATTAATAAAGCATTGTCAATGTAAACAACGTCAGTAGAAAAACAGGAAACAAGATTCCAGGAATAATAAATGAAAGTGTCAATGACACTGTAGCTTAACGTGTGTGTTGTGTTTGATGAAAAGGATAATGTTATATGTTTATGAAAGGATTATATGAAATAAGACAAGAATTGTGATAATTGGGAATATGTTCATTTCTGTTCCCTGTATGCTATGTTTTTGATAAAAATAATATGAGGTGTACACTGTACTAAAGAGCTGAGGGGTGGGTTAATATGACCTCACAGTTAATGTATGTCGCCCTCACAGTTAACACATATTAACGAAAGTTACCAAGTTACAGTGAAATTATTCCAAAACGAGTCATCCTATCAAGTTACATTGAAATCCCTTCATAAATATGGCCTGTAGACTGTGCTAAAGGTTTTTGGGCCCCTGTAGCCGTCAGCTTCCCAATTGCTTCCAAAGGGGATGTTCTCATCTAGACATTATATGAAGTCAACCTACCAAGTTACAATGAAATCCCTTCATAAATATGACCTGTAGACTGTGCTAAAGGTTTTTGGGCTTTGGGCTCGGGCAGCCATCATGGTTGAATGATCACAACCAAAAGGGGGCATTCTCATCTGGGCATCATCTGGAGTGAACCTACGGAGTTACAATGAAATTCCTTCATAAATATGACCTGTAGACTGTGCTCAAGGTCTTTGGGCTTTGGGCCCCTGAAGCTGTCACAGTTGACCAATCACGACCAAAAGGGGATGTCATCATCTAGGCATTATATGAAGTCAAACTAACAGGTTACAATGAAATCCTTCCATAAATATGACCTATAGACTATGCTCAAGGTTTTGGGATTTTGGGCTCGGGCAGCCATCAAGGCTGAATGGTAGCGACCAAAAGGGGACGTTCTCATCTGGACATTATTTGGAGTCATCCTACCAAGCTACAATGACATCCCTTCATAATTAGGACCAGCAGACTGTTCTAAAGGTTTTTGGGCTTTGAGCCCCTGTAGCTGTCACAGTTGCCTAATCATGTCCAAAAGGGGACGTTCTCATCTAGACATTATATGAAGTCAAACCTACCAAGTTACAATGAAATCCCATCATAGACATGACCTGTAGACTGTGCTAAAGGTATTCCGGCTTCAGGCTCGGGCAGCCATAATGGTTGAATGATCGCAACCAAAAGGGGACATTCTCATCTGGAGTGATCCTACAAAGTTACAATGAAATCCCTTCATAAATATGACCTGTAGACTGTGCTCAAGATTTTTGGGCTTCGGGCACCTGTAGCCATCACAGTTGACCAATCACGACCAAAAGAGGATGTCATCATCTAGGCATTATATGGAGTCAACCTAACAGGTTACAATGAAATCCTTCCATAAATATGACCTTTTGCCTGTGCTAAAGGTTTTTGGGCTCGGGCACCCATCAAGGCTGAATGATCGCGATCAAAATGGGATGTTCTCATCTAGACATTATTTGGAGTCATCCTACCAAGTTACAATGAAATCCCTTCATAAATATGACCTGTAGACTGTGCTAAAGGTTTTCGGGCTTTGGGCCCCTGTAGCTGTCACAGTTGCCCAATCACGTCCAAAAGAGGACTTTCTCATCCAGACATTATATGAAGTCAATCCACCATGTTACAATGAAATTCCTCAATAAATATGACCTGTAGACTGTGCTAAAGGTTTTTGTGTTTTTTGGCTCGGGCAGTCGTCACTGTTGGCAGATCATGCCCAAATGGGGAAATTCTCATCTAGACATCATAAGGAGTCATCCTACCAAGTTACAATGAAATCCCTCCATATTAAATATGACCTACTGACTGTGCTAAAAGTTTTTGGGTTTCGAGCTTGGGCAGCCATCATGGTTGACAGATCATGCCCAAAAGGGGACGTTCTCATCTAGGCATTATACAGAGGCATCCTACCAAGTTACAATGAAATCCCTTCATAAGTATGACCTGTAGACTGTGCTAATGGTTTTGGGGTTTTGGGCTCGGGCAGCCATACCAAAAGGGGATGTTCTCATCTAGACATGACTCCAAACCTGCATATGAAAAGAACTGCGGGGTGTAGCCCATGCTAAAGGAAAGTTAAAAAAATTATAGTAATTTATATATTTTTACCTGCATCGCCAACGGCAGAGCAGGTCTAGTAACTGCTCGACCCTGTCCGTCAGTCCATCCAAAACACTTCTTACATCAAAGTTGTCTTGGCTTCTATGAAAGGGAATGATTTTATATTTGGTCTGCTGCTTCATAATGATGAGTTGTATCGTGTATCTAATTTTCAGATCTGCCGTGCAGCCACTTCCTGTTTGCCGATACTTTGAAATTTGACTGTACTCACTGAACATTGAAATTTTTCGTCACACTTTTCTTGGCTTCTATGCGACGGATTCATTCAATATTTCACTTGGAGCTTGATAATGTTGAGTTGTATCGTGTATGCAATAATCAATTGCATGCAGCGACGCAGGTCCAGACCCAGTATTGGTCTTGTTTATACTTACTAATGACCCTTACTTAGCTGTTGCCAACTCTAATATTCTAGGGCCAAACACAAATTTCCCACACCCCCAATCCTCAAAATTTGCATCAAATTCCAAAAATTAGATGTCCTATGTGGTCCTCCATACTTTTACCTACTGCACATGCGTAGTATTCAAGGAAGTCTGAAATTGGAGCCAAATCCTCATTCTTAAAACCAGTGCCTGGTAAGTGTTATGTAATCAGCGGGGAGGTATGAGTTCCCAACTCATGGGAGGGCCATCCCCATCTGGGTCATTGGTAAGTATAAAAAAATATATAAATTACTATAAATTTTTTAACATTTTTATACTGTACCAATGACCCAGACTTAGCTGAATAGAAAAAAGGCTGGAGGGCCCAGGACATAAAGGAAAATCCAATAGGCTCAATTACATGTAAACAGAATTATCCCCTCAAGGAGAAGAGGAGAACAGGTTTTACATGTATCTTTCTTGTTTGTATCAAAAAAGAAAGACACAATACCATTCCGTAATTGAGCACAATAACATCAAAGATCTCTATTAACATCCAGTATAACCCATTATACTAATCTTTTTAAAGAAAAGCCAATAAAGATAGTCCAGAGAATGAGACTCTTTATACTCATTTAAAAGTGTTCGAGGATTGTATATTAGCGCTCGTATGACACGTGACATAACCAAATGCTTCACACCGAGCTACATTTTAAAAATATTACATAAATGAGATAGACATTAGCTTTACACTTTAAAACCATCCCGGCACCGAATCGGAATTACTGACTCCAGAGTAGGTATTCCCTTGCTTTTCACTATAAACCAGGTGACCTAAGGGAACACCCTCCCCCCCCCAATACCCCAGAACGAAGAGGGCAGCAGGACAGAGTCACTACCAGAACAGAAAGCCTGCATAACTATAGTTGCAACTGTTTAGTGAACGACATTCTGAGCAACAGATAACGGACCTAAACAACATAGGTCGCCAGAAATGGACTCAATATTTCTAAGATCAAAATTTGTGAACGTGGAAGGCTGAGACCAATATGCAGCCTTCATCAGATCGGTAATATCAACACTATTAGCATAAGCCCAAGATGTAGACAGCGCTCTACTTCATGCACCAAAATCTTAAGCACAGACTGCCGAGTTGAAGACAATTTTTCATAAGCAGTAAGGATAGTTAATTGAATCCACCTTGCAATAGAATGGACTGTAATATCCTTTCTATTAGGCAGCAGAGACAGAAAGAAACGCTTACGTCCCTTTCTGATAAACTCAGATCTACGTTTGTAAATGCACATGGCTCTAACTGAGCAGAGAAATCGCCTATGACCATCTGAAGACGGAAGAGTCTTAATAACAATAGGTTCAGGATACTTATTAGGAGCCTGATTCTCAGCCAAAAATCCAATGTTAGTAGTTAAAGTAATAGTATTACCAACACTACGATAGTGAGAATCATCGACCAATAGTGAATGAAGCTCACTAACTCTTCTGGCAGAAGAGAAGGCTAAGAGAAAAGCTGTCTTATAATTTATAAACCTTGTCCACTAAAGTTGATATAGATATAACTAAACTTCAGTTCAAAACAAATTTATAAACCTTGACCACTAAAGTTGATATAGACATAACTAAACTTCAGTTCAAAACAAATTTATATACCTTGTCCACTAAAGTTGATATAGACATAACTAAACTTCAGTTCAAAACAAATTTATAAACCTTGACCACTAAACCTTGTCCACTAAAGTTGATATAGACATAACTAAACTTCAGTTCAAAACAAATTTATAAACCTTGTCCACTAAAGTTGATATAGACATAACTAAACTTCAGTTCAAAACAAATTTATAAACCTTGTCCACTAAAGTTGATATAGATATAACTAAACTTCAGTTCAAAACAAATTTATAAACCTTGACCACTAAACCTTGTCCACTAAAGTTGATATAGACATAACTAAACTTCAGTTCAAAACAAATTTATATACCTTGTCCCCTAAAGTTGATACAGACAAAACTAAACTTCAGTTCAAAACAAATTTATAAACCTTGTCCACTAAAGTTGATATAGACATAACTAAACTTCAGTTCAAAACAAATTTATAAACCTTGACCACTAAACCTTGTCCACTAAAGTTGATATAGACATAACTAAACTTCAGTTCAAAACAAATTTATAAACCTTGACCACTAAACCTTGTCCACTAAAGTTGATACAGATATAACTAAACTTCAGTTCAAAACAAATTTATAAACCTTGACCACTAAAGTTGATATAGACATAACTAAACTTCAGTTCAAAACAAATTTATAAACCTTGACCACTAAACCTTGTCCACTAAAGTTGATATAGACATAACTAAACTTCAGTTCAAAACAAATTTATAAACCTTGTCCACTAAAGTTGATATAGACATAACTAAACTTCAGTTCAAAACAAATTTATAAACCTTGACCACTAAACCTTGTCCACTAAAGTTGTTATAGACATAACTAAACTTCAGTTCAAAACAAATTTATAAACCTTGACCACTAAACCTTGTCCACTAAAGTTGATATAGACATAACTAAACTTCAGTTCAAAACAAATTTATAAACCTTGACCACTAAAGTTGATATAGACATAACTAAACTTCAGTTCAAAACAAATTTATAAACCTTGACCACTAAACCTTGTCCACTAAAGTTGATATAGACATAACTAAACTTCAGTTCAAAACAAATTTATAAACCTTGACCACTAAACCTTGTCCACTAAAGTTGATATAGACATAACTAAACTTCAGTTCAAAACAAATTTATAAACCTTGACCACTAAAGTTGATATAGACATAACTAAACTTCAGTTCAAAACAAATTTATAAACCTTGACCACTAAACCTTGTCCACTAAAGTTGATATAGACATAACTAAACTTCAGTTCAAAACAAATTTATAAACCTTGTCCACTAAAGTTGATATAGACAAAACTAAACTTCAGTTCAAAACAAATTTATAAACCTTGTCCACTAAAGTTGATATAGACATAACTAAACTTCAGTTCAAAACAAATTTATAAACCTTGACCACTAAACCTTGTCCACTAAAGTTGATATAGACATAACTAAACTTCAGTTCAAAACAAATTTATAAACCTTGACCACTAAACCTTGTCCACTAAAGTTGATATAGACATAACTAAACTTCAGTTCAAAACAAATTTATAAACCTTGACCACTAAAGTTGATATAGACATAACTAAACTTCAGTTCAAAACAAATTTATAAACCTTGACCACTAAACCTTGTCCACTAAAGTTGATATAGACATAACTAAACTTCAGTTCAAAACAAATTTATAAACCTTGTCCACTAAAGTTGATATAGACATAACTAAACTTCAGTTCAAAACAAATTTATAAACCTTGTCCACTAAAGTTGATATAGATATAACTAAACTTCAGTTCAAAACAAATTTATAAACCTTGACCACTAAACCTTGTCCACTAAAGTTGATATAGACATAACTAAACTTCAGTTCAAAACAAATTTATATACCTTGTCCCCTAAAGTTGATACAGACAAAACTAAACTTCAGTTCAAAACAAATTTATAAACCTTGTCCACTAAAGTTGATATAGACATAACTAAACTTCAGTTCAAAACAAATTTATAAACCTTGACCACTAAACCTTGTCCACTAAAGTTGATATAGACATAACTAAACTTCAGTTCAAAACAAATTTATAAACCTTGACCACTAAACCTTGTCCACTAAAGTTGATATAGACATAACTAAACTTCAGTTCAAAACAAATTTATAAACCTTGACCACTAAAGTTGATATAGACATAACTAAACTTCAGTTCAAAACAAATTTATAAACCTTGACCACTAAAGTTGATATAGACATAACTAAACTTCAGTTCAAAACAAATTTATAAACCTTGACCACTAAAGTTGATATAGACAAAAACTAAACTTCAGTTCAAAACAAATTTATAAACCTTGACCACTAAAGTTGATATAGACAAAAACTAAACTTCAGTTCAAAACAAATTTATAAACCTTGACCACTAAAGTTGATATAGACAAAAACTAAACTTCAGTTCAAAACAAATTTATAAACCTTGACCACTAAAGTTGATATAGATATAACTAAACTTCAGTTCAAAACAAATTTATAAACCTTGTCCACTAAAGTTGATATAGACATAACTAAACTTCAGTTCAAAACAAATTTATAAACCTTGTCCACTAAAGTTGATACAGACATAACTAAACTTCAGTTCAAAACAAATTTATGAACCTTGTCCACTAAAGTTGATATAGACATAACTAAACTTCAGTTCAAAACAAATTTATAAACCTTGACCACTAAAGTTGATATAGACATAACTAAACTTCAGTTCAAAACAAATTTATATACCTTGTCCCCTAAAGTTGATATAGACAAAACTAAACTTCAGTTCAAAACAAATTTATAAACCTTGTCCACTAAAGTTGATATAGACATAACTAAACTTCAGTTCAAAACAAATTTATAAACCTTGTCCACTAAAGTTGATATAGACATAACTAAACTTCAGTTCAAAACAAATTTATCAACCTTGTCCCCTAAAGTTGATATAGACATAACTAAACTTCAGTTCAAAACAAATTTATAAACCTTGATCACTAAAGTTGATATAGATATAACTAAACTTCAGTTCAAAACAAATTTATAAACCTTGACCACTAAAGTCGATTCAGAGCTCACTAAACCCCAGTTGAAATCAAATTTATAAACCTTGTCCACTAAAGTTGATCCAAGAGGAGGTATTCCCTTGCTTTTCACTATAAAGCAGGTGATATAAAGGAACACCATCTCCCCCCCCCCCCCCACCCCCCCCCCCCCCCCCCCCCTTCCCCATGCTCTGGGTCAAATACCCCAGAACGAAGAGGGCAGCAGGACAGAGTCACCACCGGAACAGAAAGCCTGCATAACTATAGTTGCAACTGTTTAGTGGACGACATTCTGAGCAACAGATAACGGACCTAAACAATGTAGGTCGCCAGAAATGGACTCAATATTTCTAAGATAAAAATTTGTGAACATGGAAGGCTGAGACCAATATACAGCCTTCATCAGATCGGTAATAGCAACACTATTAGCATAAGCCCAAGATGTAGACAGCGCCTTTCTTACGATTCAGCTAGTCTGGGCCATTGGGTTATAGTATAAAAATATAAATTTATAATAATTTGTATATTTTTTATACTTACCAATGGCCCAGTCGGAGATGGCCCTCCCATGAGTGAGCACTCATTCCTCCCCGCTGAATTAATATGTCATACTCTCTTCTACAAATTCTGGTCACTTCCTGACGTCTGCGCATGCACAGAGATTAAATGTAAGGAGGGCTGGATAGGACTTTTAATTTTTGGTTTTGCATGCTAATTTGGGGGATTGGGGAGGGCAAAATTTGTGTTTGGCCCCAGATATTTTTGAATTAGCACCAGCTAGTCTGGGCCATTGGTAAGTATAAAAAATGTACAAATTATTATGAATTTATAATTTTTTGCACTTTTTCAAAAGAAGAACAGGAACCAAAAAATACCTATAAAAAAAAAAAAATTTATCCCAAGCAAAATTGACTTATTTTTTTGTCGACCTCATTTTTGGAAGCTGTCACTTGTTTCAAATAAGTGTGCAGACTGCTGTCAATAGTTGTCTGAAACACGCCCATAACATATAGTTTTCACAGTGGTCGAACATCATCACAAAGATACTGATTGAACACTGCCACTTACGAACGGTGCACAACTCATTGTGAAAGAACACTGCCACTTTCGAGCATGCACAACTCACTGCGAAAATGGGTGTACAGAAATTAATGAGAAAGTGGTAATTAAAAATAAAAAAATAATTACAACTCTGGTATTTGAGAATTATATAACAATTTAACCAGCGATATGATGTATGACTTATTGGTTTAATAAAACATGCTCATTTATCATTTCATCATGCTCTGCAACATGTGAAGTTATGACTTTCAGTGTAAAATCAATTTTATGAATGTCGCCAAGGGAGGCAACTATTTTGTTATTCATATTCCATTGTGTAAATTTTATCTGGTCTTCATATTATGATTTTTTTTTATTGATTTTGTGTGAAGATATATTTTGTTTATTCGTTTGTTTAAATGTACATATTTAAAAAAAACCCAGCTATTTTAAACAGACTATGTTTGTCTGTTTTCAAGGGGGTGGTTGCAGTATTGATTGACATACTTAACTTACGTCCATTTCTAGCTTCGAGAGTAACTGTAACCTGTACAAAAAATGAAAACAACACCGCATGGTTTTCTGTTTGTTTTATTCATTAAATTGAGAATTAAATCCCGAAATCTGAAAATGAAATGTATGTACAAGATAATTATGAGAATTTTTAAAGCAAATTCTGATTAAATTAGCTATGTACTTTCGGTTTTGTTTACTGGATGAATGGGAATGTATAATGACATGCGCAGTGAATAAAAAAAACTGGAAATGTTTAAGTTTTCACTGACAATATCGATTCGGACCTCTTGCAGAGCGGATGGTGATATGAAGGTGGAGGGAGGGGGGGGGGGGGGGGCATATAACAGCAGTTTTAATTTTGTTTTTGTTTTACCATTAACCAATGGACAATAACAAAATAGATGTCCATTCTGACTAGAAGCGTGGCAATGCTTGTGAGTTTTGTGCAATTTAAGTGAAGCTGAACTGTTTGATGACGGGCGTGATTTTTTCACTCGTCTTTTTTAAATTACGGGCACTTGCTAGCGCGAGCACAATAGCGCCTGTCTCACGTGAAGGACTGTACAATAAAGCGTCGGCCTAATAATTATAATGCGCGAGAGCATTAAAATCCAGCATGTAATCATCTGAATATCAGTTAACTGGTTATTCAGCCTCCGAGGTATCCAAACACTAGCAATTTAATTATGATGAAATATACGCTCATATATAACAAATCAACAAATAATCACAGGAAACTAATCCAACTAAAAAGCGGATGTGCCCATGAGGTCGCCATAGAACACGACCCAGCCGTCAATCGAAAAATGAAGAAATACATAGTATGTATGTATTAAACTATACAAGGCTTGTGGGAAGAAAAAACTACGTCTTGCCCGGTAAATGCCTCTAACACATTGGCAGTGTGTGTGTGTGTGGGGGGGGGGGGGGGAGGGATTCAAAGTCCTATCGGAATCTCCTAACCCGCATTACTCAATTGTTCCTGTGTTAGCCATCAAATAATATAGGAACCGCAATAGTTCCCTCATGAGTAACCGATTCCATTATGCCACTATGGGCGCAGAAGGATGTGAAGAACAAAAACTTCCCCTGATAAAGAAGGTTCTCTCGTGGAGGAAGCTTCTGGGGAGCGTCCCATAACTAATCCAAGGTTTCTGTGATTACAAAGGTGCTACTATAAGGATTCACAATGAAACTGTTTGATCTTAAATATAATCTACTGAATCAAATGAACTGGAGGATATGCTTATCTTATCATTTATCCACATGAGATCAGCAGAGTGTCTACTGCATGCACACAATGGTCTAGACATGGCAACACAAACGACGGTAACTGATTGTAACAGTGCGTCGCAAACTGATCTATCAAGGGGCAAACCCACTGGTAGCAAAACTGTCCAAATATTCATTGTTGAACGTCCATTCCAATTGCAACATGCGACCTTTCAAGGAGTAAGTCTGCTAGTATGTTCAGACAACCCGGAATATGACGGATAGAAAGATGAACATGATGATACATGAAGTAATAGGAAAATCTTCTCCATTAGTTGGCATAACAGAAATGAATGGGTGCCGCCCTGGTTCTTGATGTACGCTACCACTGTCAGTTGTACGACAATATTTGAACATGCGTGTCCGCTATAATGAAACCTTTGTTATAGCGCTTACCAAATTCAACATCATTTCTTTGGTGTTTATGTGTTTCGCCTGGAACTGATAGTCCGGCAGCTAGGTACCCCCCATAGGGACCCCCCCCCCCAGGATCAAACCAAACCAATTTTTTTATGTACCTAGACATCCTAGGAGTAGATTTTTTGATGTTAACATGAAATCATCCTGGCTGTACTATGTGAAATTCAAGATGGCTTCCAAGATGGCCACCATTTTTAAGAAATACACCCCGTGTTCGTTTACTTCTATCGATTTTGGCTTTACTTCATTATTATTGTTTTCATGTGATACACGTGTGTTGCGAATATAATCGCTAATATTCTGGTACAATTTTTGTCCCATTTGAGCCAAAATGGCCGCCATAATATGCCTCGAAATTAGGAAATATGGAGTTTTTATTGTCATTTTTTTTACTATAAGTCATTCTGTTTCTTTCAATAACCATCATCTCGCCATAAATCTGATACCAAAATAATTGTAGATAATCTTTCTCAATAATGTAGCAATATTAAATTGGAAATATGTTTTTTTGTTGAGAAATTTTATCAGAAAGTGGGCCACCCTGACGCGGCCATTTTTTTACTAAATCTACCCCATGTTCATTTATTCCCACATATAAAAACATACGTTTCTGAGTAATCTTAGCTCAATAGAAATGAGTTTCCAAATTGTCAGTGAACATTTTGTAGAATTTCTAAATTTTTTTCTACCAGAACCGGACCCCGGGATATGCCTCGAAGTTAGGAAACTTGGATTTTTTCCTGACATTTTCAGCTGAAGTCCGCTCCTCCTTTTGAAAAAAGCCACCAAACCATCAAAAATTGGACAACAAAATACTTTGGAATATGTTTACTAATCAAGTTAGCAAAACTTGAAAAAGTGTAAAACTTAAAAAATGTAACTAAGTGAAGCTGGCTACCTTGCCAATTTTCCATCGTTGTCACTGACAATGATGCATTTAGCCTCTCTCCCCACCTTCACTCTGATGTTAGAATCTTAATATAATTCTCATAGCTTATTTCTCCGTATAATTTCAAAGGTAAAATAATTTATATTTTGATTAGCAGAGCTCACAGATCTCAACAAATCAAAATATAAATTATTGAACCGTCGATCACCCAAGTGGAAGTTGCCATCAATACCAAGTGTGTATGTCTGACATCAGTTGAGGGGGTTAAGTAAGTCAAAGGAAAGAAAACTTTAAAGAGGCGCATTTTGAGCAATTCATTTTTTGGGTCACATATTCTTGGAATTGGTAACTCAAAAAAGGAATTGTACATTACACACCAAACTTTATCAAACAGTAATGAAATTTTAACAATTTTTCATATTGCATTTCGCTACCTGAGTTCCATAGTGTCATAAGAGACATTCTTCCAGGATGTTGATTAGGACACTATGGAACTCAGGTAACGATTTGTCAAAATTTCATGGCTCTCGTTGACTAATCTTCATCATCCGATGAATCATCTGAAGAAGTGACACTAGTATCATCTTGTTCAGATTCACTATCATTGGATGTAACACCCTCTTCTACCAAGAGATCACGTAAGGTGGGTGGTAAAACTGGCCCTTCTGACCAAACAGGTTCCAAAAAGTCACCGTCAGTCCAACCATGATCTGAAGGAGGGGGAATATCTGGAAAGTTAATGTGGGCATTCTTCAACTGACAAACTCTGTAATTAACCCGTTTTATATGTGGTATGAGTGATTGTTTGCATTGTGGGAGACGGGATAGGTCCACTTTAGAAGATTTGAGTTTAATAAGTTCCCCGTTTCCAACCATTTTCTTCAGCATTGTTACTCTTACAGCATCAACAGACTTCATTCGTGGAAATCCATACATCAAACATGTAAACTCTTCAAGACCATTTATAATATTCTCTGATACTTTCCAATCATTACCAAGCTTTCTGAAGATATCCTGGTACCTTTGATTCTTCTGTAATTTCTTTAGTGGGTTAACTTTTCCCTTTCCTTTGAATGCTGAGTTACAGTCTTCACCCCTGTAACAATGGAAGCCAATGAGACACTCGCAGAATGCAGTTCCAAAGTTTTTGGCTAGATCACTTATGTCAATAAGACGGCGGTTTTTCCCACTTCCAGTGTCAAAAAACACTTTTCATCTCATAAAACCTTTCAGCATGACAGAGTAAAATAAAGAAAATGTCTGTATCAGGACTCTTGACAACAGCATTTTTGAAACCATTGGTTTGTGCATACATTAGATACAGAACAACTCGAGTGTCTGTCTCCTCTTGTGAAGATAAAAGAGAGTCAATATGTTCTGTGTTCACAACTTCTCCATCACTAGAAGAGAATTCAAAGGCATCACCCTCTACAATAAGAACAGCTCTGTGGCCAAGCAGGCGAGTTGAAGCATCTTCACTGCCCCACACCTTATAAAGAAGTGAAAACATCTGTTTTTTGTTGTGGTCATTTTGTAAGAATAACTTGAAATCTGCTGGCTTCCTAGTTTGGGGGCCACTGAGAATGATCTGGTCACTTGAGCCTCTGCGTAAGCGTTCTTGTGTCTTTATAGAACCAGGCACGTACATGTCTGTTGAGAATACAAAACATGGTTTATTAGAAAGCTGATCAAGAAGTTTCAATGCTATGTCACGAAATGTGTTTGGTACATCGATGAGACTATGGATGATGGCGTTTCCATCTTCAATGTACATTGTATCTTGGGGATTAGGATAATCTTCATTATCAAGATCATCTGTGAAATAATGTAGCAATGCTGCTTTATTGGTTTTTGCCATAAATCCATCTGGTGTAGCAAGAGAATGGGGTACTGGTGTTATTGAATAAGACATTAGCTCTTCGATGCTTATAGGTTTGTCCAGTAACTGTGCCTTTACTAATAATTGGAATGCAACATCTCCTTGTTCCTGGTACTGCACAACCTTGCCCTGGGTGGATGTTAGTTTAACTTTCTTGTTGCAGTGGTTCATCTTCTGTAATTTTAATTTCTTAATTTTGTCAAAAAAGTTAATTTCTTGTTTATCTGAAGCCACAACTAAGCGCTCTCTGATGAACATATTCTTTGCTTCTTCACCTAACACTTCAGCTCCAAGAACATCACTTTCCGTGCTCACTGACACAGGTGAACCTGAAGATAAAATATAGAGTCGCTCATGGTCGCTGACATCAAAAGGGTTGAGAAACCCCAATACTGCAGTAATTGCTCTCTGAACAGCCTTTTCTCCTCTCTTTATTTCCGATGTGAGAAGATCTCTGTGCTTTCCATGGAATGGCGTGTCTTCGTTGTGTAACATACCAGCCATTTGCAATGTGTTCTGGTAGAATTTACATCTTTCAGAGGTTGATCGGATCCAACGTTGGTAGGCTCCATAATTTTCCAATATTCCTGTCAGTCCCACTCCAGATGAGCCACCACGTGACTTTGCAAATCTCATAAAAGTCTCTTCCATCGTTTTATCAACAGCGCAAAGATTGCCAGGTGTCAATGATCTTGCAACTGAAATGGCACCCTTCTCCAAAAGGGATGTTGCATCTGGATGACTGGTCTCAATATTGGTGAGGAAAACATCAAACCAAGCTAAATATCTTGCATAATTATGACCGCCAAAACTGAAAAACAAGTTTGCCATTAATCCCATGCACTTATGAAATAGTCTGAAATCATTTGTCTTTATGGCGAAGATTAACATAAAAATGTGCCTTGCATGGTCAAGAAACGACATCCAGAACTGTGCAGTCTTTCCTAAATTTCCAGCTCTAACTGTATTTTGAAATTCAGAATATTGTTTCAAAAAATTGCTGACATCAGCGTCTGCCAGTGTCTGTTTCAGGTTATCTTTGTTTAACTGTACCATTAATGCTTCAACAGCAGTTGTGTCTGAGGTATCTTCACCTATTTGTTTGGTGTATGCCTCAAGCAAGAGGCGTTCCAAACACTCACTCACCACTTTTAAACACCAAAGTGATTTACTGTACTTGTTTCCTGTTAATACTTTTTGTATGCAACCCGATGTCACTAGACCCGATTCAATGAGAATTTCTGAATAACCAGATCCCGACATCTTATGTCCTATCATATTCAAATAGTTCATAATGGTGTGAAATGCACCAATGAGGATGATGTGGCCTTGGTATACCTTTGGGTTACTCCATATAATTGGTAATGCTTTCATGCACACTCCTAAATCGAAAGTTACTATTGTATATTTCTGTCCGACTTCTCTGGTTGCCTTTTCACATTTTTGTAACAACTCCTGAACCACACTGTATTCTGTTATAGGTTCAGTGATGGATGGATAGTAGTCAATGATGGTTTCCCTCTCAGGTGTAGTGCCAGTTGCAGATATGAAACCACCAAATGCTGGAACCGGTTGGTTACCAGATGCACCAGCTTTTCTGATAAAAAGCCACAGCAAGTACACATCCATTGCCCTGTTCCAAGCAGCTGTATTTTCAGATGGCTGTTCTGTCTTGTAGTTTCCCATGTCGGGACCACACCTGCGGCTGATGTTTATCTGAGGAAGTGAGGGATGACCATCTATTGGGAGACTCCTTCTTCCAGTACGTGCAGATGTTGGTAATGTTTCAATTAAAGTACATTCTTCTGATGGAACAATTTCTTGTAACATTATTCCTGCTGCGGTGTTGCATGTTGTTGGACCATGCAAACTTGTAAGGTTCTGATTGAAATTGTCCCACTCGGAGTGGAAGAGACAGTTACCAGATCCACGTACAATATTTCGAGTCAAAAGAGATGAAGATTTCTCAAGAGCAATAGCACTAGCTGTTTCCAATTCAAGACAAAAGTCATATCCTTCACAATGACCTAGTCTATTCATCAAAGTAAGAAGCTGCTTGCTTCTGAATAAGTGATGCAGCGTCACACTGAGAAGGATGTGCTTAGGCAATTTCCACGAGCATTTTGTAACAGCCCTACAAATGTCTTGACCAATCGATAATGTCAGACGTTCTGTTTTACCAGAAATCTTCTCAACACTATCCGCAAACAGGTGCGTCAAAAACTTATAAAGAGTAGAAGGTATAATGTCCCTGTTGACTTCCAGATTTTCTGCTGAAGGTGGCCAGACCATTTCCGTTTGGTTAGCAGCCGTTTCTACAATCTCCTGTTTCAAAGTATCTGCTAACTCAATGACATTATCTCGCATTGCTGTTTTAAATGCAGTCGAAACTGCTTCGTAGAGCCCAAGTTTTGTACTGTATATTATATAGAAAGCCGGAGAGGTTCCGGTTTGTACTTTTGTGTACGTAAGTTCACTACTGAAAACAGGGTGTTTTTCAAGTCGCTGCCGAAGTTTTTTGTCCGCACGGTAATTGGGGTTATAAAACTCAGTATCTTTTAATTTTGAGCAGTACATTCGTTTAAGATAAGTTAATTTGACCACTTCACGATTTGCAACAACAGTTTCTTCGAGATACTTTGCAACATAATTGAATGCCACATCATGTGCACATGATAACGAGGACTGTTTCAGTATTTTTTCTGGGTCCTTACTCCGCCAGTATTCAGGCGTACATGTATATCCCTTACAGCATTTCGGATGATACTTTGCTTCACAAGCGAATAGGTCGAATCCTCTGATTCTTCGTAGCAGTTTTTCATCCTGATTCTTCTCTGCTATTTCCAGTACAGTTTGCCACCCATCACGTTCAAAAGACCTAGTTGTTTCACTTGACCTAGATCCACCAACATTAACATGTATATACCCAGTCCTACTGCAAAATATACAGTCTGGTTGGAAAAGGTGTTTACCAGATTTACCAGATCGTTGCACTCGTTGATAGCAAGTTGCAGAAGGTTCATTTACTGTAAGTCTGTTCAAGTTCATAGTGAACCTCTGATAGCACATTCTGTGATAGCCATGTGTTGGTTGCATTGCTGTTGGAAGCTGGGCGCATGCATAGTCCATTCTATGCGCAGAACCGATTGGTTCTGCTTGACGACGCACCTTTATACTTTGGAGATGTTTGAATCTTGTCTCGCCATCGCAAATGTCCGAGAATTTTGTGAAAACGTCGTCTTTCAAATTAGCGTTGTGGATGACACAAAATTGTATTGTTTCTGTGGAACCTATACCATCAGCTATTTTTCTTTTCTTTGGCATGTTAGTGTGTTAAATGGTTACCATATAGATTGAGAAGATACCAATCACCAGAAGAAGTTAGTAGTGCTATATATATTTGTGCAAGCGTGAGTAGAGTCTCTAGCAGGATAAAGCAGTGTTAGATGAGGAGATTTAGAACCTGAAAAACAAGAGAAAGTATTTTAAACACTAGTAAATTATACACAATTTGGCAGCTGGCACCCCCCACCCATACCCAGCAATGGCGCATTATTGTTAATTGCATTGCTGTCAACCCCCTAGGATCAAACTTCACTATAAACCTGTCAGGTATAAAGATTGTTTGATGTTAACTTGAAATTATTAGCGAGCTGGGTGTTTTTTAAGGCAAGAAACGAACTGCTGTCGAAAAATGTCAGGAAAAAGTCCAAGTTTCCTAACTTCGAGGCATATCCCGGGGTCCGGTTCTGGTAAAAAAAATTTAGAAATTTTACAAAAATGTTCACAGACAACTTGGAAACTCATTTCTATCGAGCTAAGATTACTCAGAAAAGTTTATGTTTTTATATGTTGGATTAAATGAACATGGCGTAGATTTAGTAAAAAATGGCCGCCTTTGGGTGGCCCACTTTCTGATAAAATTTCTCAACAAAAAAACATATTTCCAATTTAATATTGCTACATTATTGCGAAAGATTATCTACAATTATTTTGGTATCAGATTTATGGCGAGATGATGGTTATTGAAAGAAACAGAATGACTTATAGTAAAAAAATGACAATAAAAACTCCATATTTCCTAATTTCGAGGCATATTATGGCAGCCATTTTGGCTCAAATGGGACAAAAATTGTACCAGAATATTAGCGATTATATCCGCAACACACGTGTATCACAATAAAAACAATAATAATGAAGTAAAGCCAAAATAGATGGAAGTAAACGAACACGGGGTGTATTTCTTAAAAATGGAGGCCATCTTGGACGCCATCTTGGATTTTACATAGTACAGCCAGGATGATTCCATGTTAACATCAAAAAATCTACTCCTAGGATGTCTAGGTACATAAAAAAAATTGGTTTGGTTTGATCCTGGGGGGGGTCCCTATGGGGGGGTACCTAGCTGCCGGACTATGAGGGTCCCAAAAACCCTGGCATTTCGAGTCTGTCGGGCTCAGAGTCGTGCCCCAACCCGACTGACTCGCATCCGTCATAATCGAGAAAGCCTAATCCAGCAACTGCAGAAGAACTCCCTGAGTTAACCACTGAATATCTGCCCAAATCTGGACCTTTTGTTTACTATATCCATAAAAACAATACTGGTCTCGAGCGAATGCGTCTTTACACTCAAGTTCTGGGTAAAGAATATCTGGAGGGGACGTGTGCGTAAACGCCCCATTGGAATAAGATCCGCAGCCGCTCCACACAACCCAATCAGTCGCATAAATTCCCTCCCTGTTAATGCGTCTGATGTAGACAAAAGCAAGCATAACAACCGACTAATTTCGCTCTGGGTAACGGCAGACAAACCAGATTGTTGTGAGTCTTGAAGCTCATTCCCAAGTGAATGAACAACTTGGACGGAGCTAGATCCGACTTCTCGTTATGATGCAGCCAAGACATCGCAGCAAGAGAAACAGACTCTAAACATCAATCCGAAGAGTAGTTGATGCCGTATCTCTGAAGAATGTCATCCAAGTAAGCCGACGTTACCACAGACGAATGAGCTCGGAAGTGAGACATTACCGAGATCATTATTCGAGTGAACACCCGGGCACTAGATTCAGACCGAATCACATCGGTCGGAACTGATATACTATTCCTTGAACAGCGAACAGTAGGTACTTTCTGAATGCCAAATATACCAGGACATGAAAGCATGGATCCTTAGATTTATGCTTGCCGCACAGTCGATCACTTGAACACTCGCTTTTACCGACTGAATGATTACCAAAATAAAGAGAGAATCTTGGTTCTCAATGACCTCTATTGCTTCCTTTGCCAGAAGAGCCTTTACCTCCAATTGGAGAGACTCTCTTATGCAAGGATTTGACACATATTTTCGCATCACAGACATCATGTTAGTGGTGGTTTCATTCAGAAAGACAGCCATAGACCGTCTGAGACCACACTTCTCGCCTACTGGTCTTTCGTAATAGTTATCCAGTTTGATGCAAATCTTGATAACCTTCCGCCAACTGCCAAGCAATAAGAGATCCTGACCATCACCTGTAGTACCTGCGAGGCTTACGGGAGGAGAAACCATGTCACGCTCACGAAGAGCCTAGACCCGCTGGCTTGGGGTGTCTGACTGATAGTCTCGAACAGACCTACACACCCTTCCTGGGTCGCTGTATTGATGATTCCTAGAGTAATTATAGGAGGGTTTCCTATACCCTCGCGAGAAGTCACCTTTAGACGATTTCTGTCTTGTTCGTCCTCCCTTACTCTTTTCTGCTGCTGCAGGTCAATTAGATGCAGACTTAAGGAGCAGAGTATTGACACTTTCTTTGTAGCTTGGTCATAAAGCAATGAAAGCTTATCGTCAAAAACATGGTGTCCGGATACGGGAGCGACCCGTAGAGAGTTTTTCACCATGTCATCTATTAAAGATGACGACGCAACTCCATCACATCTGATTAACTCCAAATTAGCCACTGTTAAGGCAGAGTTATACGTGGTAAACATAATGGCCCTGGAAAAGACTTTAAAGAGGTACGAACGTCCTCAAATTCCTTTCGGTTGAGACGTTGCGCCACAACTCTTGAAGGTGATGTGGGTAAGACAATGCGTCTAAATTCACTCCGATTGAAGAAATTGCCGTCTCAATAGTGTCCGAGCAAATAGTGAATGACAAAGGTAAGGATATGACTAGATCCTCAGCCTGCTCATCCAAATGCAGAGGAACTCTCTGTACATCTTCCCCGACCATTTTAAATGAACAAAGTCCAACAAACAGTAAATTTATGGAAGATGATGAGAAGAAACTGCCTTTCTTCTTCCCACTCGAAAGTTGGAATATGTCGTCGTCTAAATGGCCGAAGGCCTGCGACGCCTGTCTAGACTGAACCAGAAAAGACAGAACCTCCTCCTTTGTCTGGATGAAGTCAGCGACCAGCGACACCAGAGGTTTTTCCCTAGTAGATGCAGCATTCTGATTCGCTGGAACGAATTCAGGGTAGTGTTGATGGATTAAATCCATTGCAACCATGTGTTGTTCCGAAAGGGAAGGGTAATCCTCCTCCGTATCCCTTTCACCATCCGAATGAATCAGTTGAAATTCACCGTCAACGGAACTTGCAGATGATTGGACCGACACAGCACCATCCGCCAGCTCAGGTTCCGAGACTGCCGTTGGCTGCTTCTGTCTGCACTTGCTGCGATGAGCTACACAATCTGTGACAGCAAGTCTGTTACGGGGGCCTGACCGCTGGCTGGTCTACCAGATGATCTGACTTTCTGACGATGAGTGGTCCCTTCTCGGTGATGTAGGCTGGATATCCGAAGTCGTGTAGCTAAGGTGCGGTTGTGTGTGCTTGGAAGATGCCGATGCAGAAGCCAAAACTGTAGCCAACACTGGCTTCGAACTGAACGGAGCATTCCGGACGGGCTGTCCAGATGTAGCTCCGACTGACGAAAGTTCCTAATCACCACATCTGGCCCCAGATGTTGTTGGGAAAGAGAGGAGGCTCTCTCAATCGCGGTCCTTTCAGACATCGCCGAGCTTCCCAATGAACTTGTCGGCTCTACCCAATCCACCTTTAAGACCGCAACAGACACACCCAGTATCACGGTACCCACATATGGAGTAACGCTTCACTAGTCAAGTTAGCTGGCGACAGGGAACTGAAACCAATGATTGTGATTTATAGCCCTGTCCAATGTTCATGAGCACCTTTGCCACTAGCTCTGTTTGATCATCTGAATGCGACGATGGCAGCACAGTGTCTCTAGGTGTCACGTAAACATCACCATGACCTTGTTCCTCTGAAATAGAAACTAAGAATACAAGAGTGACTCTTTGGCGAGAGGACCAGCAGTGGCCTCTCGCCTTTAACAACGTACCGTGATACCCGTCTCCAACGTTTGTCATCCCATCCGACACATGTTGAGCTAGAATTAGTGGGAGTACATCGACTACAAGCAAGGTAACCAACATGTAAATCAGAGGAAAGGCATCCTCGCCTTGCATTTGAGCAATATGTTTTCATAATAAATCAAAATAAACTTGACCGTACTCCCACCAACTCCACTTTAAATATTAGAAAAAGATACATAATAAATAACATTCAAAATATAAACTGAAAAATAATTCACACAAAAAAAAATTTTCGAAAAATTTTGACAAGTGCCCAAGTTCCCAAAAGGAACGATGAGCCCAACGCATCCCGATACAGCCTAAAGAGGAAACTACATATATTAATAAAGCGGCATTGTCAATGTAAACAACGCCAGTAGAAAAAATGGAAACAAGACTCCAGGCATAATAAAACTAGAAGGGGTTTCAGTACCCCATGGCTCAACAGCAAGCAGCCAATATTAAAGGGTGGCTGGAGTAAAAAAAACAAAAGTCCAAAATTAAAGTAAATAATGAGCTAAAGGGTTAAATAATATAATACTAGCCCCAAGAAGCATGCTGACATAAAATAGGAACCATGGCAATATTCTACAAGGTAAGTCTCCACTTTGAAGAAAAGAAAGACAAACCTCAAAACCTGCACATAAAAGTAAAAAAAAAAGGTATCACATTTGTTTCAATGGGTTAAAATTAAGAAAAATACTCTGGAAATGTTACAGTAACCACCATGGCAATATGCCAGTAAGGTGAAACTCGACCTGAAAAATATCCACTTGGAAGAAAAGAAAGAAAAACCTCAAAACCTGCACATAAAAGTCCAAAAGGTATCACATTTGTTTCAAAGGGTTAAAACTTAGAAAAATACCCTGAAAATGTTACAGTAACCACCATGGTAATATGCCGGTGAGGTAAAACTCCACTTAAAAAAAATATTAAAACCTGTACACAAAAGTCAAAAACCTGCACACAAAAGTCCAAAATTAAGGTAAATAAGCAGCTAAAGGGTTAAATAATATAATACTCGCCCCAAGAAGCATCCTAACATAAAAAAGTCAAAAACCTGCACAGAAAAGTAAAAAACCTGTACACAAAAGTCCAAAATTCAAGTAACTAAGCATGGAAAGGGTTGAATAAAATATTACCATCCCTGAAAAGCATGCTGACATAAAACTAGAGGGGGTATCAGTACCATCATCACCAACAGGTGGCCAATGTAAAGGGGTGGCTGGAGTAAAAAAAAAAGAGTTTAAAACCTGCACATAAAAGTCCAAAATTAAAGAAAATAAGCAGCTAAAGGGTTAAATAACATAATAATAACCCCTAAGAAGCACGCTAACATAAAATAGGAACCATGGCAATATGCTACAAGGTAAGTCTCCACTTTGAAGAAAAGAAAGACAAACCTCAAAACCTGCACATAAAAGTAAAAAAAAAAGTATCACATTTGTTTCAATGGGTTAAAATTGAGAAAAATACCCAGATAATGTCACAGTAACCACCATGGCAATATGCCAGTAAGGTGAAACCCTACCTGAAAAATATCCACTTGGAAGAAAAGAAAAACCTCAAAACCTGCACAGAAAAGTCAAAAAAGTATCACATTTGTTTCAAAGGGTTGAAAATTAGAAAAATACCCTGAAAATGTTACAGTAACCACCATGGCAATATGCCAGTGAGGTAAAACTCCACTTAAAAAAAAATATCAAAACCTGCACACAAAAGTCAAAAACCTGCATACAAAAGTCCAAAATTAAAGTAAATAAGCAGCTAAAGGGTCAAATAATATAATACTAGCCCCAAGAAGCATCCTAACATAAAATAGGAACCATGGCAATATGCTACAGGGTAAGTTGCCACTTGGAAGAAAAGAAAGACAAACCTCAAAACTTGCACATGAAAGTAAAAAAAAAGTATCACATTTGTTTCAAGGGGTTAAAATTGAGCGAAATACCCTGTCACAGAACCACAATGGCAATATACCAGTAAGGTGAAACTCTACTTGAAAAATATCCACTTGGAAGAAAAGAAAGACAAACCTCAAAACCTGCACATAAAAGTCAAAAAAGCATCACATTTGTTTCAAGGGGTTAAAATTGAGAAATATACCCTGAAATGTTAAGGCAACCACCATGGCAATATGCCAGTAAGGTAAAACTCCACTTGAAGACAAAATTTCAAAACCTGTACACGAAAGTCAAAAACCTGCACAGAAAAGTCAAAAACCTGCACAGAAAAGTCAAAAACCTGCACAGAAAAGTCAAAAACCTGTACACAAAAGTCTGAAATTCAAGTAACTAAGCATGGAAAGGGTTGAATAAAATATTACTATCCCTGAAAAGTATGCAGACATAAAAAAAAAATCAAACCTGCACACAAAAGTTCAAAATGGATGAATCCGGACTCCAACGCTGACATGAGGGCTATGCCATAGGCTCACACAACTATCGTTGGTGAGCCAAAAAGGCCCGAAGTCAGTAACAGAATTCGAACTAGAAACTGTTTCAGTACACTAAAACATATGTCTCCCCTTCCTTTCTATTTAACGCATTGCAAATTATATATACATGAATAATATTGACAATCATATCTAAGGTTTTGGTCAAAAGACGAAAAAGTTATGCCCCGGACAAAGTTTCCCTTAAAAAGCACATAAATCTGACCTTCAGGTCAAAGGTCAAGGTCACATGAAGGTCACTATGGTACACGGCACAACGGCTCATGGCGATACATCCACATGCCAAATATCTAGGGTCTAGGTCAAAAGACAAAAAAGTTATGCCCCGGACAAAGTTTCCCTTAAAAAGCACATAAATCTGACCTTCAGGTCAAAGGTCAAGGTCACACAAAGGTCACTATGGTACGCGACACACCGGCTCATGGTGATACATCCACATGCCAAATATCTAAGGTCTAGGCCAAAAGACAAAAAAGTTATGCCCCGGACAAAGGTTCCCTTAAAAAGCACATAAATCTGACCTTCAGGTCAAAGGTCAAGGTCACATAAAGGTCACTATGGTACACAACACACCAGCTCAGGGTGATACATCCACACGCCAAGTATCTAAGGTCTAGGTCAAAAGACAAAAAAGTTATGCCCCGGACAAAGTTTGTATGAGAAGAAGAAGAAGAAGAAGAAGAAGAAGAAGAATATGCACTAAAACAATATGTCTCCCTTCTGGGAAGGGGAGACATAATATCCAATGTAAAGCAAGATCTTCATCAAAAGAAAAAACGATACTTTGGATGCATGATGCATGACTAAAAACACCTAAACATCCCTAGGGTGAGGACGTAACCATGGAGGTGTACAGAATAAACATTCTGTGTAACATGTCAAACACCCAAGAAATTTATAAAAAAAATTCAATAAAACAAGCCAAAAGGCTTGGGAGTTTAACTGGGGGGCTTCAAGGAAGGATAGGGAAGGAACACTTAACAAACAGTGGAGAAATCATTAGCAAGAATGATGATGTCAGGCCCATGTCCCGAAAATGGGGAACATGAAATAATTTTTATAAAAATTATAAAGTTACAGTCCTGAACATTTCAAGCCACCGTTTCTTCCTTCCTTCATGCAGATGTGTCCTTGGATCCACCAAATTAACCATTGATTTGTGTCTGGCATCATTAAAACTGAGATTTAAAAGTACAGATGTGAGTTTGTTGTTATCTTCCTGACATCTGTGCATGTGCAGAGAGTTATGTATGGAGGGCCAAATAGGACTTTTAATTTTCGGTTTTGCATGCAAATTTTGGGGATTGGGGGGGGCAAAATTTGTGTTTGGCCCTAGATATTTTTGAGTTAGCACCAGCTAGTCCAGGCCATTGGGTTATAGTATAACAATACCTGTATTACACATGTGTGGGATACAACTTTATTTTTATCACACTTTTATGAACCGTAATTTTAGATGGGTGTGTGATAAAATAAAATATACTAATCAAAGTTTGCTAAGCACCAAATATTTGACACATCATTGTGAAATTTGCTTGTGACATATTTGCGATATTTTTGGTGGATGTGATTGCGGAATGTATTGAGATGGTCCCCAGTGTTTACATTAGCTCTCTTGACAGACAGACTTTTCGTGACAGTCATGGAAAGCATGTACACTTTGATTTTCATGATGATTTTGTGTACTGTCTACATGTATGCCATGTGTTGGGTATTCAATCTTCATTTCAACACAAACCCTTGTGATTTAATGATTGAATATGGCAAATGCAAATGTGAGATGACATTTGTCTGAAGCAGAAATGTGCTGGGCTGTAGGGATGGTGGAGCAAGGGGCTACGCATCATCAGGCTGGTGAAGCCCTTGGTGTGCACCATACGGTGATCACCAGAACCTGGGCAATATTTGGCATCCAGTAAGATGGCATGGTGGTGGCAGAGACAGGGCAACATTGATCATTCAGGCCCGTAGGAATTGCTTTGCCACAGCAAACCAGCTTTGCAATGACCTTCAGAATACATCCGGGTAAATTTTTCGTCGCAGACTATCCAGGCAAGGTTGCATGAAAGTGGTCTCCGATCGAGAAGACCATGTATTCGCATTCCACTGTCCCAGAACCACAGCCAGGCATGGTATGAATGGGCCATGGACCACGTTGGATGGGCCAGAGAAGATTGACGGCCTGTCCTATTAACAGATGCGTCAAGGTACTGCCTAGACCACACAGATCTAGGGTTTGGAGAAGACCAGGAGAGCGATTCCATACAGCCAACATTGATGCATGACCGCTATGGTGGAGGATCAATCATGGTCTGGGGCAGCATCAGCTGGGATGAACAGACAGAGCTCTGTGTCCTTGAACATGGTACATTGACTGCACAATGGTATATTGATGAGATCCTGGATGTCCACGTCAGATTGTACGCAGGTGCAGTAGGTGATAGATTCATTATGATGGACGGTAATGTTTGTCCTCATGTTGCCCATTGCCCTGTCATCCAGGTAACTACCCACCTGACCCCTAATGTCCCCTGTGAATAAATCACCCAGTAATTTCCAGAAAATATATTGAATTAGCCTGAATGTTAGGAACACTGGAACGTTTTCTTATCAATTCACCAAAAATATGTGGCCTACAGGCTTTTAGACTTATGATCCACCTTGGTGAGTTGACTTTCTGTCAATATCGGTGAAAAAATATAAATACCGAAATGAGCGATATTTTGATTTGGTTTCGGTACGGTTTTCAGTATTCCTGTAATACCGAATTCTTACCAAACATTTGGTATACGGCACAGCTCTATATATTACAGAGGTTAGCCCAAGTTCAAAGGTTGAAGTGTTACTACTTTGGTATTACATTGGGTCCTTATCCTCAAGACCATATATTCTTATGGCTTGAACAGGCTGAACTTTTAGTCCTTCAGGTTTAATTTCTAGCTGGCCCGATTCACATATTCCCCATTTAATTGAATAAATGAAAGTGTCAATGACACTGTAGCTCAACTTTGAATATGACAGGAATTAGTATTTGCTGTGACCAGGTCAACAATAATGAATATGATAGGAATCAGTATTTGTTTTGACCACATCAACCATAGTAAATCAATTACAAGGTGACTGCAATGGTCTAAAGTATAGGACATAAGTATTATATGTGATGCATCCCATGTTAGTAAACATTCACACAAAAATTTATTCAAATCAGAGCTTTCATATAGAAGTTCCAAGCAAAAAACTGATTGCACAAAATTTTGTACAAAATGGCTGCCATCTTGAATTTCAGACCGGACCCAAAAACACTCGTTCTCGTCCCATGGTGATAACAAAGGTACCCAAGAAGTTTCGTAAAGATCAGTTCATAAGTACTGCCTCTAGCCCGAGCTGTATTGGTATTTGCACTTACAGTGCTGAAAGTAACACTAAATAAATCAAAGTTAGTCTAATTTGCATAATTTACGCACGAGAAAAAAATCTAAATTTTATAGTAAATTTCCTTTCTTATTATACCTACCACAACTGTTTACTACAGGCTTGCACTACAGTGGAAGTCCCTAACTCGGATAAAATACTCTCTATTTTTGTCTTTCCCAAGCAAGTTGGGAAAGAAAAGTGGTGCAAAAGCACCAATAAAAATAAGCCAAAACTGGGTCGAATGCAACCGGCGCAGACCCAGTACGGGACGCTCTCTCCCAAGTACAACTCCACGACTTCCGTTGCCAGTGCGCATATACCGTCTCTAAAGACTCATTCTTTTTGAATCCGTAAACGTTAGAGTTATGTGATCAGCGGGGAGGAAAGATTCTTTACCCGTAAAGAAGACGGGAGGGCCTCCATGTAAACAATTGTGGTAGGTATAATAAGAAAGGAAATTTACTATAAAATTTAGATTTCTTATCAACCTACTCACAATTGTTTACTACAGGCTGAATAGACAAAAGGCTGGAGGGAATCGCATAACCAACCCCCACATAACCCTAGTGCACTGGAACCGTGAAGTAGATGGAAGAGATCCCGAGGCTTATCAACCATAATGTCGCAATCATTGGTAAAGGACAATGAAAAGAGACATATGAGCCTGTGTGACACACAGACACAAAAAGGGCAGTAACAGCACAAGGCTGAAACTGACCTTCAAGAAGCTTATGGCTATGGCAGCCAACAGCCTGAGCAGAAGAAAGAGGACCCAGGGCAAAAAGGTCCTCCGACTGCTCCTGCAACTGGCGTAAATAAAAGGTGGAGAAAGTAGAAGCATTTCTCCAGTAGGCTGCCTGCATAACATCCGACAACTTGACGGAGTTAGAATAAGCCCAAGAGGTAGACAGTGCCCGCACCTCGTGGGCAGAAATACGATTGGTAATACAATCGCCAGTGCTAAACGACTATAAGCCGTACGAATAGCAAGACAAATCCATCGAGAAATGGATTGAGGAGAGATCTTCTGTCGACCCGGAATGAGAGACAGAAAAAAACGTTTTCTGCCTTTCCGTATGAAGCGTGTCCGATCAGGATAAATGCGAATAGCACGGACCGGACAGAGCAAAGGGCGAGTACCCTCAACAGAGGGAAGAGCCCTGATACAGATAGGAGGAGGAGTAGTATCTGGTAACTGATTCTTAGCCAAAAAGGAGCAATCAGTGGTAAAAGTAACACTGTTGGGAGAGCTCCTAAAAAAGGCCGGGTCAACCGAGAGGGCGTGAAGCTCACTAACCCGTCTGGCCGAAGCAAATGCCATCAGAAAAGCCGTCTTATATGTGAGAAATTGCATATCCACCTGGGATAAAGGTTCGAACGGCGCCCCCCCCCCCCCCCCCCCCCCCAAGCAAAGCAGCACCCACGAAAGATTCCATCGTGGAGTAAGCTGCAAAGTCCGAGGCCTTTTCAAAGAAAAGTGCCGAACAAGCTTGGAGAGGTAAGGATTAGTGCCGATACGACGCTTCCCCACATAAGAAAAAGTCTCTGAAAGCATAGACCTGTAACCCTTGATGGTAACAGGCTGGAGACCCCGAGAATCAAACAGATATACCAGAAACTCCGCAATCTGTGAAATCGAAGGATTGGCATAATCAACAGAGTGATCAGCACACCATCGACAGAAGACCTTCCATTTAGCTGCATAAGCTAAACCAGTGGAGTGCCTCCTTGAAGAAGAAATGCACTCCACTGCTCGTCTCGAAAAACCTCTACGGAGGAGACAGGACCTGACAAAAGATATGCGTGAAGGCACAATGAAGTCGGGTCGACGTGAAACCTCCTCGGGCGACCTTGACAAAGAAGGTCGCGACGTAGCGGGAGACGTGCCGGAACCGCCGCCATCAGCGAGCAGAGCTGATTGATCCACACCCGCTGAGGCGACAGGGGAGCGATCAGAATGATTCGACAACTGCAGGTTCGAATTTTGGCGAGAACCTGAGGAAGAATCGGAACCAGCGGAAAGGCATAGCCGACTAGACCGTTCCAATCGAGTGACAGAGCGTCCACGGCAAAAGCCAGAGGATCTGGACACGGGGACACGACAGTGTCCACCTGATGGTTCCAACGAGTCACAAAGAGGTCGATGTGGGGACGTCCCCAGAGATCGCAAAGCGACTGGAACACTGCCCTGTGAAGCATCCACTCGGTGGAAATAACCCTGCCCTGTCGGGACAGGGAGTCGGCTAGGACGTTCAGACGACCGGGAATGTGACGAACAACCACTCCGGCGTGAACATCCTGAGCGAGCTGTAAAAGATCCCGAGCTAACTCGTACATCGGAAGCGAGTGCGTGCTGCCCTGGTTCCGAATGTAAGCAACCACTGTCGAATTGTTGGATAGTAGAAGGACCTGGCGATTCGACAGGTGAGGGATCCACTGCCTGAAACTCAGAAGAAGAGCAAGAAGCTCCTTCTGGTTGATGTGTAGAGCTGCTTGATCCTGGTCCCACATCCCGTGTAGGGAAAGACCGAGAGGATCCAACGTCGCACCCCATCCGAGATCGCTGGCATCTGCCGTCAGAACGCGATCGGACGTGGGTAAGTCCAGCGGAACACCCTGCGTAATCCACTGAACATCTGTCCAGGGAAGAAGGTGAGGATACAGAGAGTCCGGAAACGGAAGCACCTGATCCAGAGAATCTACATTCGGTCTCCAACGACTGAGCAGAAAGTGTTGGAGAGGTCTGACACGCAGCCGACCTAAAGGAATGAGATCCGTCACCGAACCGCAGAGACCGATCAGCCGGAGAAAACTCCGAGCGGTCGCGGACCTGGACTGGGACAGAGTCAGAGCAAAAGCTGAGAGAATCACAGCGTTGCCTGGGGAACAGCCACCAAATTGAATTTGGTTTGGAAAGACATCCCCAGATGACAAAACGACTGAGAAGGGACCAGGTCCGACTTCTCCTCGTTGACTCTGAATCCTAGCGACGTGAGCAAGCTCAACAGAGTGGCGACATCCGATTCCAGTAAGGCAGCATTGGAATGCCTCTGGAGGATATCGTCCAGATATGCCGAAGTAGTCACCCTGGACTGTGTGAGATGGAACGCTATCACATGCGACATCAGTCTGGTGAACTCCCAAGGAGCCAGGTTGAGGCCGAAAGGCATGGCCTTGAACTGGTAAACTCGCCCCAGAAAAGCAAACCTGAGATACTTCCGTGACGCCCGATGCATCGGAACGTGGAAGTAAGCGTCTCGCAGGTCGATGCTGGCTGCGAAATCTCCCTGGTGAATGGATTGGCGGACCGACCTGAAAGTCTCCATGCTGAACTTGGAAGCAATGATAGACTGGTTCAGGATACTCAGATCGATAACCGGTCGGAGTCGGCCGTCCTTCTTCGGCACCAAGAACAGGCGGGAATAGAAACCCACTGACTGAATGTTCTTGACGACCTTGATCGCCCCCTTTGCCAGGAGATTGGCAATCTCCGTGGACAAAAGTTCCCGACGTAAAACGTCTGAAGGAACTGTGGTTGGAAGAGGCACCCTTGACAGAGTGGGGTGCCGTCGGAAGGATATGCGCAGCCCGGACCGAACAACATCTAACACCCATGGATCGGATGTGATGGTGGTCCAATGGTCTGCGAACTCTGCTATCCTTCCTACAACCTGGGACGAGTCGAGGTGAGGACCTTCATTTCGAGCCCCGACGAGGCCCGCGAGAGGAGAAACCACCTCCTCTGCTAAATGAAGAATCCTGAGACTTCCCTCGATTCTGCCGACCCCTACCTTTACCCCGTGAGTAAGAAGTAGAGGCGGCGGCAGAAGGACCAGCCTTTTGCTTCACAGAGGAAGCAGAAGGGTACTTGTTAGGCTTGGAACGGCCCTTGCCTCCCCGAGAAGGCTGATCAAGCTGACGAAACAGCAGCTGATCTTTGGAATGACGTAGGACGTCATCCCGGACCGTCGACACGGAACCATGGAAAAGTTGCGGACCTGCCAAAGAAGCAGATTGAAGAGTAGCACGCTGCTCCTCGGGAAGGGATCGTCCTGTGTCCAGCACAGCGTCCCTTCGAACTAATTCCGAATTGGCCGTGTTACAGGCATGCGTGTGAGTAAGGTGCATAAGCGCCTTGGACAGCACACGCAAAGGAGCCTGTACCTCGTCAAACTTATCTGGAGGCAGATAAGCAGCCAAAGCTGAGACGACGTGATCTGAGAGAGAAAGCATGCCAAGCATCTCTCTAGATAAGCCCAACGTGGACTCCAGAGTTGTCATTGGAATGACGGCAGACTTGGGCTTGGAAAGCCCGAGGGAAGTGGAGTCCTGATCCAGAACCGTCAAAGCCTGGCAGACTGACGGATTGGCGGAATCGTAGGAACGATAACGCACAGGAGGCAAAAAGGTGTCAACCCTGGTGAAGAACGAAGTCTTCAAAGCCTTGGAATTCAGCTTGGCATCCAATGCTGAAAAAGCCTCAACCACCTGTACCGACTGGCACGGTCGAAGGCGCCCAGAAGCAGGTTGCTCCATAGGCTGTTGGCGCGCGACCGATGATCGCGGCCAGGCTGACACTGTCGGCTGGTTAGCAGGTTTGAGCTCAGGCAGAAACCCAAACACAAAGTCAAGAGCCGCCCCCAAGTCCGAAGACTGCTGGCCCTCGACCTCAAGCATGTCGGACTCCTCCCCACAGTCGGAAGACACATAGCCCATCGTGGGCAAACCAGCCGATGCCTCCCATGGTGTCGGGACACCAGAGGAATCGGAAACCGGCCTGTTTCCAATACCGGGAGGCGGCGCCAAAGGAGGCGCCTGGAAACCACCCATAGCCTCGCTGGAAGCAACAGGAAGGCTCTTAGAAAGAACCTGAGTGAGTAAGGAGAGGGCCTCCCTAAGCTCACTGCCTGTACCGACCGGTTCGACAGGGGAGCGAACCGGCAAAGTGGTTTCACCTCTGACCCTCTTAACCAGCGAAGGGTCACGATCCTCCAAAACACCCGACGCGGGACGACGGGCGGCAGCCGAAACATCTGAAGACAGACGTGTATAGGGGTACGATGCACCCCGAGGATCAATATTGCGAGAACTCATGAGAGTCACCGCGGACCTCTGCGGGGCAGAAGGTCCAGGCTGCACAAAAGGCGTTGGTCCCCCAAAACTGGTCGTGTGACCAGAGTGAGTAGACGGAAACGCCACGGAGTTCATAGTGTTTCCACTACGAACATCCGAATCCAAAGACACAACTGTGGTGCTCGACGGCGAAGAGACCACAGCGATGGGCTCGGCCGGCAGCCCCTTCCGACTTCGCCGAGTTGAAGTCAGGGAAGGCTGAGGCCGATATCCCACGTCTACAGTATCGGACAGTCCTGCAGTCCCCTGCAGCGAAAAGCCGAGGCCGGCTGAAACAGATAACGAAGCAGACGGGCCAGCAGCAGTAGTAGATACGTCGAGAGTCGTTGAGGCTGGTGAAATAGTGGAGAGAGCACACCGGCTCGGCTCCGAAGGAGGAGTCACAACCCTAGTGACAGCCTCAGATGTCGACTGGAGGGGGACCGTAGTCCCGGAACCAGGCATCTCTACACCAGAACACTCAACGGCTCCCGCAGTATCCACCACAGGAAAAGACTGCACATCCCCCACGGAGGAGGAATAACTCTCACCAGACAAAGTCGACTCGGGAGGCCCCGAACGACCACGTTCTCCTTTCCCGCGGGAGCGGGAGGCACGGCCACGAGAACGAACGACACGGTTTACTGACGCCCAGAAGGTGGAAGACCATGTTCCACAGACACCACACGGCCGCTCGGCTGAACACCCATTACAGGAGGAACAAGACAAATGTATATCGTCCACATGCTTTGGCAGCAGACATTGCCCACAGGGAATTGTCCTGGGCATGATAGAGGTGAGAGGAGCAGAGAAGTGGAGATGAGAAAACAGAACACCCCCAAAGAAGAGAAAAAGGTGACAGAAACAAAGACCCCAGAAGGTCGACCGGGAACCACCCAACAGGAAGACTACTCTCAAAAGAAAGAAGAAACACTGCAGGAGTGGTACCCCGCTGACACCTAACTCTAACACAATTAGAAAATTTTGCAAAAAAAGCATTAACAATAATTGTGAAAAAATCTAGGTCCGAACCGCGTGGCACGCGAAATTCGCGAGCGACTCGAGAGAGAGCAAATAAAAATACATTATGGACATATAATAGAAAAGAGAATATATAAAACACTGTTCCTGAGAATACAAAGGATACACTGTGGTATAATGAATCAGGAATCATCGAACATCGAGCTGGTGGAACACTGATAAGCGTGCAAAAACATCTCGACACGAAGCGGATTTTAAAAAGAATGAGTCTTTAGAGACGGTATATGCGCACTGGTAACAGAAGTCGTGGAGTTGTACTTGGGAGAGAGCGTCCCGTACTGGGTCTGCACCGGTTGCACTCGACCCAGTTTTGGCTTATTTTTATTGGTGCTTTTGCACCACTTTTCTTTCCCAACTTGCTTGGGAAAGACAAAAATAGAGAGTATTTTATCCGAGTTAGGGACTTCCACTGTAGTGCAAGCCTGTAGTAAACAATTGTGAGTAGGTTGATAAGAAAAACGTATTATATGTGATGTATCCCATTGCCAAAGTTGAGCTAAAAATCTTGTAAACTGTCGAGAAATTATCCTGACTCTTCCCAGTTTTTCTTTGTTTGTAGATCTATTTGGCCTCAGTATATCCAATACAGGCATTGAATCTATTATATCTTGTTTGACAGAGCTCATGGAGCTCTGTCAAACAAGATATAATAGAATAAAGGCTAAGTTTATGTCTAGAATACAGGAAAGTGACACAATCCCTGTTAATTGTATATTCCTGTTAATTGAATAATTTTCATTGGCAAAGTGGCGATTCAATTAACAGGGTTCCACTGTACTCTGAAATGAGAACAATTTAAATCCCTTTACACTAGAACAAACCTTTGAATTAAAATATTCTTTATAAAAAGAAAGACGTTGCTCTCGATATTTTTCTTTGCCTGTTTGTTCTTCAACATCAATATCGATTGTGGGATCACAACAGCTTTGAATATACATCTGTGTATCAAGAAGCATACCACACCAGTAATACTGCTGCTTCAATATCTCTAATGTCTTCGTCACATCAAGGTGTGTTCCTGCATAAAAATAAATATACTGTATTTATAGGCTCTTTGAGGTGATTCGGTCTGCTTCACAATACAGCACAGAATTAGGAGAGCACCTCGATGTGGCGATATCATCAAGTGTGAATGAAGTATGAATACTGCAGTGTCACACAAAGACATGTTATTGAACTAGTACCTAGTTCAATAATCCACCATGGGTGAAGATTAGTATTGCAGCCTAGATAACGAAATGAATTGGGGAGACGATGCTGAGAACACAAAGTATTTCAGCATGGCAACCGCCAGCCAGATCATGCAGCAAACCGAGCTACAGTGAGACATGTCAAAAACAACAAGTGCACTGCCAGGCGGTGGATCAATATATGGCCGCCTATGAAGAAATTGCGCTTGTGAAGAAATGTTTAGTTGAACAAAAGGTCAAAAATAATTGTACATTCCTGGCTTGCGACCCATTCAAGTTATTGCGTGGAGAATCAAAAGTCACCAAAATTCCTACATAGTGGCTATATTGGGCATGCCAGAATTCATGCTGATTATCGAAAGGAACTATCCTCTAGTCATGATTAATCAACCATAAAAAAGCAGTATCTGTTGGATCTATAGTTTTCAAGTTATCAAATGGACAATCAAAAGTCCCTGAAAATCCAAGATGGCTGCTATGTTGGCCATATTGGATATGTCAGAATGCTGGTTATCAAAAGGAACCATCCTCTAGACATGACTAATGAACCATAAAGAAACAGTATCTGTTGGATGTATTGTTTTAAAGTTAGATATTAGGCCTCGCCTAATATTGATCTCACTTCGCCCTACATTACATCATATCCGCCCCTTGAAGGCCTCACCTAATATTGATCTCACTTCACCTTACATCACATCATATCCGCCCCCTGAAAGCCCCATAACTTATATTTTATTATACCAGCTAATGAAATTCGCCAATCACAGCCCCCGAAGAGTGGGACGGTAGTGAGCCGTATTGGGTCACCTGCAGCCTGAGGTGACCTAATACGAAACTCGTATTAGGTCAGTACCGCCATTTTGTTTCGAAGTGGAAATTCCTCACCTCGCGGTGCTTTTATATCCATATTGAAGAAATTGCAGTACAATCAAACGTCCCTCCGTGTCCATATGTCTCATTTTCTCTCGTTTTATAATAAATTTATTGTGAAATTTATTTTCTAAATGTAAATTTAATTATTTGAAGTGAGAAATACTACTGTATTCGATCTACCGATAACGGATAAGTTGGCCTGGCCCTAACTAGACATAGGGTCTAAGCTTATTGAGGCTAACACACAACAGTTTGGGTACGGTGTTCGCCTTGATATTTTAAAAGCTTTAGAAAAAATATGTAACCCATAAATGCATTGTTAGAAAGTTGAAAAATATATATAGTGTGAATAAATAAACTGAGAAAAAAATTGTCTTATCCCGGGAATAGATTAATTTCATTTTTTCTCGTTGAGCTCATTCTGTAGTCTCTGTTGTGGTAAATGGATAACGTCGCTTCGAAAATGGATTTAATTTCATTGAATAATTATAAGATTGCACAATGATGAAATTGTAGGAAAATGAATGAAAGTCAATGGGAAAAAATGTGAGATACATTTATTTTGTTCGAATTCTATAAAATCTGACGTTTCGGACATTTTCTGCACACTCAAGACAAAGTGACAGTACGAAGAAAAGCGTCTATCACTGTTGTCTGTGTTGTCAAGGAAATTATACACAAACAGGGAGACAACTGTGCACGTTTGTTACAACTCACATAGCGTTTTGCACCAGTTTTGAAAATGTGCCGGCGTTCAAATTTGATTGTTATTTTGTTTTTGTTGGCATAATAAATACGTTACAGGACGTTCAGGTGACGGATACGGTGTCATATAAGGCTCGGCAAAAACAATATTTATTGGACTCGGCGTACCGCCTCGTCCAATATTGTTTTCACCTCGCCTCATATGATACCGTATCTGCCACCTGAACGTCCTGTAACTTATAGTATTATATCTTAATTTAAGCAGTAAACAACACAGTAATATAAATTATACTTTTTTTTCTTCTATTTATTTAAATGAACTGCACATATACACAGTACAGCCGCCGTGGACTGGTCATAATCCACGTATGGGCAGTGATGTCCACGTATGCGTTTACCAGGTAATAAAAATCATTATCATCGGAATTTTAATTAATGAAGCAATGTGTTGTACACGGTGCTTCATTAATAAAATTTCTGCTGATTATTCCTGGTAATGATTATTCCTATTATGTGGGTGGTTACTTAACAGACTGAACCCACCAATAGGAGTGTTTGGAATCTAACATTGCGTCCATGGAAATGTTACCCACCCGAGAAAAGTCACCAGTCCATGGCGGCTGTACTGTACACATTCAAACATTTTGGCCATTTGAGGTGATTCGGTCTGCTTCACAATATAGCGTAGAATTAGGAGAGCACCACGATGTGGTGGTATCATAAGGTGTGACCGCGGTATGAATACTGCAGTGTCACACAAAGACATGTTATTGAACAAGTACCCAGTTGCAAAGTCCACCATGGGTGAAGATCAGTATTGCATCCTAGGTATGTGAAATGAATTGGGGAGCTGATGCTGAGAACACTGAGTATTTACAGCATCAAAACCACCAAAGAAGGATTGTGAAATCTCCCCAAAGAATGAGGCCCCCCCACTCCCCCTTAAATTCATTTTGGTTTCTAATGGCTGCAGAAGTTGTAGACCCAAGGCTGGTGGGTGTGTGGCAGTGACAAACTGCACCCCCCCCCCCCCACACCACCCAATGAACATCTCTGTCAGAAATTTCCACATTCCTAAAATAATTTCTCACCAATTTCCGATAACCTCCTACATAACTGTTAGCATATCATGATTGTCAAAAACCTCATTAGATTCAAGTCAGCAGAGAGATTTCCAAACACCAGACCAGAAACGGGACCGGAAAGTGCGAGATTTAGAAATGTCACACACCACTAACTAAACATAGAGCCATGGCAAGGCTCAAATGAGGCATTGTTCTCAGAGCCTCTTATTTTTAAAAAAAAAAAAATGGAAAGCGGAGGACTCCCTCCTATACCCTCTCCCATCTCGGGGCTGAGCACTTTGGTATGCCTAATATATTACAGACTTTGGGTCCAAGTTTGAATTAGCCTTAGATATACCAAAGCCCCCCCCCACCACATCAAATATTTAAATACTGCTGACTTTGGGCCGGGGAAGTTGCCTTCTGGTGCCGTGTTTCAATTTCAGGCTTTCAGCATAAGAGCTCACAGCATAGATAATAACTGAGAATTATTCATCTACCCAAAGACCCTGCGACATACATGTCGATAAGAAGCAATAGGAAGGGTTGGGGCAATATGACCAATGCCTGGTGGAATTCCTCTAAAGTGGACAATAGTACCATATTTGATCCATGTATTGAGGTGGGTAAAAATAATTAATTTTGTAGGTGTCCCAATTCTTAGTAAAAGGTAAAAACCCACCTGTTGTTGCCGTTTTATTCATTTTTTCCATCGGAATAATCAATCATTCAAAAATAAATTTCAATAAAAAAAATCAACAAACCTCAGCACGAAATATCAACAAAATGTCAATGATAACAAATGAGGTCAAAAACTCACGAGGTCAATTTGTTTTCACCTGGAAACATGTTTGTTCAGTTGTTACATTTCCATTTTGAATTGTGCATATTAAAAAAATATTTGAACTGTGTTTTGTATTACTCACGTTAGAGAAGGTGCCCTCAGCATTCATAATTCCCATGGTGAAAAAAACAAACAAAATAATCCATTCACGTGTGAGCATTTACATGTCTATGCATTGGTGGATCACTTCTCCGTAAATTCTGTTGCGTTCACTTTCTCCAAGTGCATGATGAGCAAGGGGCAGTTCGCAGCCAACATTGGCACCAGGTAACAATCTGCACTATGTAGCTATCCACTCCCCAGTTATCGATGCATCGACACTGAACCTGCTGTTATTGCCAGAGAAAAGAAAATTGAGACTTTTTCTTGCGGTCACCACACAACTTATTTCATTGGTAATAAGTGGTGGGAAAACCGAACCAAGAGCAAGAGGAACAGGGGACATCTGACCCCCCCCCCCCCCCCCCCAACCTGTGCCATTCACTTTCTCTAAGAGCAAGATGAACAGGGGACGTCTGAGCCCCCCCCCCCCCCCCCCCCAACCTGTGTCGTTCACTTTCTCCAAGAGCAAGATGAACAAGGGACAGAAGGGGGGTGGGGGGTAGTGAGGTTTGTATTGACTTTAGTGGACAAGGTTTATTAATTTGACTCAAAAGCTGGGGTTTCTGGAGGTTTGTATTGACTTTAGTGGACAAGGTTTATTAATCTGACTCAAGCTGGGGTTTCTGGAGGTTTGAATCAACTATAGTGGACAAGGTTTATTAATCTGACTCAAGCTGGGGTTTCTGGAGGTTTGAATCAACTATAGTGGACAAGGTTTATTAATCTGACTCAAGCTGGGGTTTAGTGAGGTTTGAATTGACTTTAGTGGACAAGGTTTATTAATCTGACTCAAGCTGGGGTTTCTGGAGGTTTGAATCATCTATAGTGGACAAGGTTTATTAATCTGATTCAAGCTGGGGTTTCTGGAAGTTTGAATCAACTACAGTGGACAAGGTTTATTATAATTTGACTCAAGCTGGGGTTTCTTGAGGTTCGAATTGACTTTGGTGGACAAGGTTTATTAATTTGACTCAAGCTGGGGTTTCTGAAGGTTTGAATCAACTATAGTGGACAAGGTTTATTAATCTGACTCAAGCTGGGGTTTAGTGAGGTTTGTATTGACTTTAGTGGACAAGGTTTATTAATTTGATTCAAGCTGGGGTTTCTTGAGGTTTGAATCAACTATAGTGGACAAGGTTTATTAATCTGACTCAAGCTGGGGTTTCTTGAGGTTTGAATCAACTATAGTGGACAAGGTTTATTAATCTGACTCAAGCTGGGGTTTCTGAAGGTTTGAATCAACTATAGTGGACAAGGTTTATTAATCTGACTCAAGCTGGGGTTTAGTAAGGTTTGAATTGACTTTAGTGGACAAGGTTTATTAATTTGACTCAAGCTGGGGTTTCTGGAGGTTTGAATCAACTATAGTAGACAAGGTTTATTAATCTGATTCAAGCTGGGGTTTCTGGAGGTTTGAATCAACTACAGTGGACAAGGTTTATTAATCTGATTCAAGCTGGGGTTTCTGGAGGTTTGAATCAACTACAGTGGACAAGGTTTATTATAATTTGACTCAAGCTGGGGTTTCTTGAGGTTCAAATTGACTTTGGTAGACAAGGTTTATTAATTTGACTCAAGCTGGGGTTTCTGAAGGTTTGAATCAACTATAGTGGACAAGGTTTATTAATCTGACTCAAGCGGGGGTTTCTGGAGGTTTGAATCATCTATAGTGGACAAGGTTTATTAATCTGACTCAAGCGGGGGATTAGTGAGGTTTGAATTGACTTTGGTGGACAAGGTTTATTAATTTGACTCAAGCTGGGGTTTAGTGAGGTTTGAATTGACTTTGGTGGACAAGGTTTATTAATCTGATTCAAGCTGGGGTTTCTGGAGGTTTGAATCAACTACAGTGGACAAGGTTTATTATAATTTGACTCAAGCTGGGGTTTCTTGAGGTTTGAATCAACTATAGTGGACAAGGTTTATTAATCTGACTCAAGCTGGGGTTTCTGAAGGTTTGAATCAACTATAGTGGACAAGGTTTATTAATCTGACTCAAGCTGGGGTTTAGTGAGGTCAGTATTGACTTTAGTGGACAAGGTTTATTAATCTGACTCAAGCTGGGGTTTCTGGAGGTTTGAATCAACTATAGTGGACAAGGTTTATTAATCTGACTCAAGCTGGGGTTTCTGGAGGTTTGAATCAACTATAGTGGACAAGGTTTATTAATCTGATTCAAGCTGGGGTTTCTGGAGGTTTAGTGAGGTTTGGATCGACTTTTGTGGACAAGGTTTGTAGTCTGATTTAAACTGGGGTTTAGAGGGGTTTGGATTGACTCTAGTGGACAAGGTTTGAGTCTGATTTAAACTGGGATTTAGTGAGGTTTGGATCAACTTTAGTGGACAAGGTTTGTAGTCTGATTTAAACTGGGGTTTAGTGAGGTTTGGATCGACTTTAATGGACAAGGTTTGTAGTCTCATTTAAACTGAGGTTTAGTGAGGTTTGGATCGACTTTAGTGGACAAGGTTTGTAATCTGATTTAAACTGGGGTTTAGTGAGGTTTGGATCGATTTTAGTGGACAAGGTTTGTTGTCTGATTTAAACTGGGGTTTAGTGAGGTTTGGATCAACTTTAGTGGACAAGGTTTATAAATTTGATTTAAACTGGGGTTTAGTGAGGTTTGGATCGATTTTAGTGGACAAGGTTTGTAGTCTGATTTAAACTGGGGTTTAGTTAGGTTTGGATCGACTTTAGTGGACAAGGTTTGTAGTCTGATTTAAACTGGGATTTAGTGAGGTTTGGATCGACTTTAGTGGACAAGGTTTGTAGTCTGATTTAAACTGGGGTTTAGTGAGGTTTGGATCGACCTTAGTGGACAAAGTTTGCAGTCTTGATTTAAACTGGGGTTTAGTGAGGTTTGGATCGACTTTAGTGGACAAGGTTTGTAGTGTGACTTAAACTGGGGTTTAGTGAGGTTTGGATCGATTTTAGTGGACAAGGTTTATAGTCTGATTTAAACTAGGGTTTAGTGAGGTTTGGATCGACTTTAGTGGACAAGGTTTGTAGTCTGATTTAAACTGGGGTTTAGTGAGGTTTGGATCGATTTTAGTGGACAAGGTTTGTAGTCTGATTTAAACTAGGGTTTAGTGAGGTTTGGATCGACTTTAGTGGACAAGGTTTGTAGTCTGATGTAAACTGGGGTTTAGTGAGGTTTGGATCAACTTTAGCGGACAAGGTTTGTAGTCTGGTTTAAACTGGGGTTTAGTGAGGTTTGGATCGACTTTAGTGAACTAGGTTTGTAGTCTGATTCAAACTGGGGTTTAGTGAGGTTTGGATTGACTTTAGTGGACAAGGTTTGCAGTCTGATGTAAACTGGGGTTTAGTGAGGTTTGGATCAACTTTAGCGGACAAGGTTTGTAGTCTGATTCAAACTGGGGTTTAGAGGGGTTTGGATCGACTTTAGTGAACTAGGTTTGTAGTCTGATTTAAACTGGGGTTTAGTGAGGTTTGGATCGACTTTAGTGGACAAGTTTTGTAGTCTGATTTAAACTGGGGTTTAGTGAGGTTTGGATCGACTTTAGTGGACAAGGTTTGTAGTCTGATGTAAACTGGGGTTTAGTGAGGTTTGGATCGACTTTAGTGAACTAGGTTTGTAGTCTGATTCAAACTGGGGTTTAGTGAGGTTTGGATTGACTTTAGTGGACAAGGTTTGTAGTCTGATGTAAATTGGGGTTTAGTGAGGTTTGGATCAACTTTAGCGGACAAGGTTTGTAGTCTGATTCAAACTGGGGTTTAGAGGGGTTTGGATCGACTTTAGTGAACTAGGTTTGTAGTCTGATTTAAACTGGGGTTTAGTGAGGTTTGGATCGACTTTAGTGGACAAGTTTTGTAGTCTGATTTAAACTGGGGTTTAGTGAGGTTTGGATCGACTTTAGTGGACAAGGTTTGTAGTCTGATTTAAACTGGGGTTTAGTGAGGTTTGGATCGACTTTAGTGGACAAGGTTTGTAGTCTGATGTAAACTGGGGTTTAGTGAGGTTTGGATCGACTTTAGTGAACTAGGTTTGTAGTCTGATTCAAACTGGGGTTTAGTGAGGTTTGGATTGATTTTAGTGGACAAGGTTTGTAGTCTGATGTAAACTGGGGTTTAGTGAGGTTTGGATCGACTTTGGCGGACAAGGTTTGTAGTCTGATTCAAACTGGGGTTTAGAGGGGTTGGGATCGACTTTAGTGAACTAGGTTTGTAGTCTGATTTAAACTGGGGTTTAGTGAGGTTTGGATCGACTTTAGTGGACAAGTTTTGTAGTCTGATTTAAACTGGGGTTTAGTGAGGTTTGGATCGACTTTAGTGGACAAGGTTTGTAGTCTGATTTAAACTGGGGTTTAGTGAGGTTTGGATCGACTTTAGTGGACAAGGTTTGTAGTCTGACTTAAACTGGGGTTTAGTGAGGTTTGGATCGATTTTAGTGGACAAGGTTTGTAGTCTGATTTAAACTGGGGTTTAGTGAGGTTTGGATCGACCTTAGTGGACTAGGTTTGTAGTCTGATTTAAACTGGGGTTTAGTGAGGTTTGGATCAACTTTAGTGAACTAGGTTTGTAGTCTGATTTAAACTGGGGTTTAGTGAGGTTTGGATTGACTTTAGTGGACAAGGTTTGTAGTCTGATGTAAACTGGGGTTTAGTGAGGTTTGGATCGACTTTAGCGGACAAGGTTTGTAGTCTGATTCAAACTGGGGTTTAGTGAGGTTTGGATCGACTTTAGTGAACTAGGTTTGTAGTCTGATTTAAACTGGGGTTTAGTGAGGTTTGGATCGTCGACTTTAGTGGACAAGGTTTGTAGTCTGATTTAAACTGGGGTTTAGAGGGGTTTGGATCGACTTTAGTGAACTAGGTTTGTAGTCTGATTTAAACTGGGGTTTAGTGAGGTTTGGATCGACTTTAGTGGACAAGGTTTGTAGTCTGATTTAAACTGGGGTTTAGTGAGGTTTGGATCGTCGACTTTAGTGGACAAGGTTTGTAGTCTGATTTAAACTGGGGTTTAGAGGGGTTTGGATCGACTTTAGTGAACTAGGTTTGTAGTCTGATTTAAACTGGGGTTTAGTGAGGTTTGGATTGACTTTAATGGACAAGGTTTGTAGTCTGATTTAAACTGGGGTTTAGTGAAGTTTGGATTGACTTTAGTGGACAAGGTTTATAAATCTGATTTAAACTGGGGTTTAGTGAGGTTTGGATCGACTTTAGTGGACAAAGTTTGCAGTCTTGATTTAAACTGGGGTTTAGTGAGGTTTGGATCGACTTTAGTGGACAAGGTTTGTAGTGTGACTTAAACTGGGGTTTAGTGAGGTTTGGATCGATTTTAGTGGACAAGGTTTATAGTCTGATTTAAACTAGGGTTTAGTGAGGTTTGGATCGACTTTAGTGGACAAGGTTTGTAGTCTGATTTAAACTGGGGTTTAGTGAGGTTTGGATCGATTTTAGTGGACAAGGTTTGTAGTCTGATTTAAACTAGGGTTTAGTGAGGTTTGGATCGACTTTAGTGGACAAGGTTTGTAGTCTGATGTAAACTGGGGTTTAGTGAGGTTTGGATCGACTTTAGTGGACAAGGTTTGTAGTCTGGTTTAAACTGGGGTTTAGTGAGGTTTGGATCGATTTTAGTGGACAAGGTTTGTAGTCTGATGTAAACTGGGGTTTAGTGAGGTTTGGATCGACTTTAGTGAACTAGGTTTGTAGTCTGATTCAAACTGGGGTTTAGTGAGGTTTGGATTGACTTTAGTGGACAAGGTTTGCAGTATGATGTAAACTGGGGTTTAGTGAGGTTTGGATCAACTTTAGCGGACAAGGTTTGTAGTCTGATTCAAACTGGGGTTTAGAGGGGTTTGGATCGACTTTAGTGAACTAGGTTTGTAGTCTGATTTAAACTGGGGTTTAGTGAGGTTTGGATCGACTTTAGTGGACAAGTTTTGTAGTCTGATTTAAACTGGGGTTTAGTGAGGTTTGGATCGACTTTAGTGGACAAGGTTTGTAGTCTGATTTAAACTGGGGTTTAGTGAGGTTTGGATCGACTTTAGTGGACAAGGTTTGTAGTCTGATGTAAACTGGGGTTTAGTGAGGTTTGGATCGACTTTAGTGAACTAGGTTTGTAGTCTGATTCAAACTGGGGTTTAGTGAGGTTTGGATTGATTTTAGTGGACAAGGTTTGTAGTCTGATGTAAACTGGGGTTTAGTGAGGTTTGGATCGACTTTGGCGGACAAGGTTTGTAGTCTGATTCAAACTGGGGTTTAGAGGGGTTGGGATCGACTTTAGTGAACTAGGTTTGTAGTCTGATTTAAACTGGGGTTTAGTGAGGTTTGGATCGACTTTAGTGGACAAGTTTTGTAGTCTGATTTAAACTGGGGTTTAGTGAGGTTTGGATCGACTTTAGTGGACAAGGTTTGTAGTCTGATTTAAACTGGGGTTTAGTGAGGTTTGGATCGACTTTAGTGGACAAGGTTTGTAGTCTGACTTAAACTGGGGTTTAGTGAGGTTTGGATCGATTTTAGTGGACAAGGTTTGTAGTCTGATTTAAACTGGGGTTTAGTGAGGTTTGGATCGACCTTAGTGGACTAGGTTTGTAGTCTGATTTAAACTGGGGTTTAGTGAGGTTTGGATCAACTTTAGTGAACTAGGTTTGTAGTCTGATTTAAACTGGGGTTTAGTGAGGTTTGGATTGACTTTAGTGGACAAGGTTTGTAGTCTGATGTAAACTGGGGTTTAGTGAGGTTTGGATCGACTTTAGCGGACAAGGTTTGTAGTCTGATTCAAACTGGGGTTTAGTGAGGTTTGGATCGACTTTAGTGAACTAGGTTTGTAGTCTGATTTAAACTGGGGTTTAGTGAGGTTTGGATCGTCGACTTTAGTGGACAAGGTTTGTAGTCTGATTTAAACTGGGGTTTAGAGGGGTTTGGATCGACTTTAGTGAACTAGGTTTGTAGTCTGATTTAAACTGGGGTTTAGTGAGGTTTGGATCGACTTTAGTGGACAAGGTTTGTAGTCTGATTTAAACTGGGGTTTAGTGAGGTTTGGATCGTCGACTTTAGTGGACAAGGTTTGTAGTCTGATTTAAACTGGGGTTTAGAGGGGTTTGGATCGACTTTAGTGAACTAGGTTTGTAGTCTGATTTAAACTGGGGTTTAGTGAGGTTTGGATCGACTTTAATGGACAAGGTTTGTAGTCTGATTTAAACTGGGGTTTAGTGAAGTTTGGATTGACTTTAGTGGACAAGGTTTATAAATCTGATTTAAACTGGGGTTTAGTGAGGTTTGGATCGACTTTAGTGGACAAAGTTTGCAGTCTTGATTTAAACTGGGGTTTAGTGAGGTTTGGATCGACTTTAGTGGACAAGGTTTGTAGTGTGACTTAAACTGGGGTTTAGTGAGGTTTGGATCGATTTTAGTGGACAAGGTTTATAGTCTGATTTAAACTAGGGTTTAGTGAGGTTTGGATCGACTTTAGTGGACAAGGTTTGTAGTCTGATTTAAACTGGGGTTTAGTGAGGTTTGGATCGATTTTAGTGGACAAGGTTTGTAGTCTGATTTAAACTAGGGTTTAGTGAGGTTTGGATCGACTTTAGTGGACAAGGTTTGTAGTCTGATGTAAACTGGGGTTTAGTGAGGTTTGGATCGACTTTAGTGGACAAGGTTTGTAGTCTGGTTTAAACTGGGGTTTAGTGAGGTTTGGATCGATTTTAGTGGACAAGGTTTGTAGTCTGATGTAAACTGGGGTTTAGTGAGGTTTGGATCGACTTTAGTGAACTAGGTTTGTAGTCTGATTCAAACTGGGGTTTAGTGAGGTTTGGATTGACTTTAGTGGACAAGGTTTGCAGTCTGATGTAAACTGGGGTTTAGTGAGGTTTGGATCAACTTTAGCGGACAAGGTTTGTAGTCTGATTCAAACTGGGGTTTAGAGGGGTTTGGATCGACTTTAGTGAACTAGGTTTGTAGTCTGATTTAAACTGGGGTTTAGTGAGGTTTGGATCGACTTTAGTGGACAAGTTTTGTAGTCTGATTTAAACTGGGGTTTAGTGAGGTTTGGATCGACTTTAGTGGACAAGGTTTGTAGTCTGATTTAAACTGGGGTTTAGTGAGGTTTGGATCGACTTTAGTGGACAAGGTTTGTAGTCTGATGTAAACTGGGGTTTAGTGAGGTTTGGATCGACTTTAGTGAACTAGGTTTGTAGTCTGATTCAAACTGGGGTTTAGTGAGGTTTGGATTGATTTTAGTGGACAAGGTTTGTAGTCTGATGTAAACTGGGGTTTAGTGAGGTTTGGATCGACTTTGGCGGACAAGGTTTGTAGTCTGATTCAAACTGGGGTTTAGAGGGGTTGGGATCGACTTTAGTGAACTAGGTTTGTAGTCTGATTTAAACTGGGGTTTAGTGAGGTTTGGATCGACTTTAGTGGACAAGTTTTGTAGTCTGATTTAAACTGGGGTTTAGTGAGGTTTGGATCGACTTTAGTGGACAAGGTTTGTAGTCTGATTTAAACTGGGGTTTAGTGAGGTTTGGATCGACTTTAGTGGACAAGGTTTGTAGTCTGACTTAAACAGGGGTTTAGTGAGGTTTGGATCGATTTTAGTGGACAAGGTTTGTAGTCTGATTTAAACTGGGGTTTAGTGAGGTTTGGATCGACCTTAGTGGACTAGGTTTGTAGTCTGATTTAAACTGGGGTTTAGTGAGGTTTGGATCAACTTTAGTGAACTAGGTTTGTAGTCTGATTTAAACTGGGGTTTAGTGAGGTTTGGATTGACTTTAGTGGACAAGGTTTGTAGTCTGATGTAAACTGGGGTTTAGTGAGGTTTGGATCGACTTTAGCGGACAAGGTTTGTAGTCTGATTCAAACTGGGGTTTAGTGAGGTTTGGATCGACTTTAGTGAACTAGGTTTGTAGTCTGATTTAAACTGGGGTTTAGTGAGGTTTGGATCGTCGACTTTAGTGGACAAGGTTTGTAGTCTGATTTAAACTGGGGTTTAGAGGGGTTTGGATCGACTTTAGTGAACTAGGTTTGTAGTCTGATTTAAACTGGGGTTTAGTGAGGTTTGGATCGACTTTAGTGGACAAGGTTTGTAGTCTGATTTAAACTGGGGTTTAGTGAGGTTTGGATCGACTTTAATGGACAAGGTTTGTAGTCTGATTTAAACTGGGGTTTAGTGAAGTTTGGATTGACTTTAGTGGACAAGGTTTATAAATCTGAATTAAACTGGGGTTTAGTGAGGTATGGATCGACTTTAGTGGACAAAGTTTGCAGTCTTGATTTAAACTGGGGTTTAGTGAGGTTTGGATCGACTTTAGTGGACAAGGTTTGTAGTGTGACTTAAACTGGGGTTTAGTGAGGTTTGGATCGATTTTAGTGGACAAGGTTTATAGTCTGATTTAAACTAGGGTTTAGTGAGGTTTGGATCGACTTTAGTGGACAAGGTTTGTAGTCTGATTTAAACTGGGGTTTAGTGAGGTTTGGATCGATTTTAGTGGACAAGGTTTGTAGTCTGATTTAAACTAGGGTTTAGTGAGGTTTGGATCGACTTTAGTGGACAAGGTTTGTAGTCTGATGTAAACTGGGGTTTAGTGAGGTTTGGATCGACTTTAGTGAACTAGGTTTGTAGTCTGATTCAAACTGGGGTTTAGTGAGGTTTGGATTGACTTTAGTGGACAAGGTTTGCAGTCTGATGTAAACTGGGGTTTAGTGAGGTTTGGATCAACTTTAGCGGACAAGGTTTGTAGTCTGATTCAAACTGGGGTTTAGAGGGGTTTGGATCGACTTTAGTGAACTAGGTTTGTAGTCTGATTCAAACTGGGGTTTAGTGAGGTTTGGATCGACTTTAGTGGACAAGTTTTGTAGTCTGATTTAAACTGGGGTTTAGTGAGGTTTGGATCGACTTTAGTGGACAAGGTTTGTAGTCTGATTTAAACTGGGGTTTAGTGAGGTTTGGATCGACTTTAGTGGACAAGGTTTGTAGTCTGATGTAAACTGGGGTTTAGTGAGGTTTGGATCGACTTTAGTGAACTAGGTTTGTAGTCTGATTCAAACTGGGGTTTAGTGAGGTTTGGATTGATTTTAGTGGACAAGGTTTGTAGTCTGATGTAAACTGGGGTTTAGTGAGGTTTGGATCGACTTTGGCGGACAAGGTTTGTAGTCTGATTCAAACTGGGGTTTAGAGGGGTTTGGATCGACTTTAGTGAACTAGGTTTGTAGTCTGATTTAAACTGGGGTTTAGTGAGGTTTGAATCGACTTTAGTGGACAAGTTTTGTAGTCTGATTTAAACTGGGGTTTAGTGAGGTTTGGATCGACTTTAGTGGACAAGGTTTGTAGTCTGATTTAAACTGGGGTTTAGTGAGGTTTGGATCGACTTTAGTGGACAAGGTTTGTAGTCTGACTTAAACTGGGGTTTAGTGAGGTTTGGATCGATTTTAGTGGACAAGGTTTGTAGTCTGATTTAAACTGGGGTTTAGTGAGGTTTGGATCGACCTTAGTGGACTAGGTTTGTAGTCTGATTTAAACTGGGGTTTAGTGAGGTTTGGATCAACTTTAGTGAACTAGGTTTGTAGTCTGATTTAAACTGGGGTTTAGTGAGGTTTGGATTGACTTTAGTGGACAAGGTTTGTAGTCTGATGTAAACTGGGGTTTAGTGAGGTTTGGATCGACTTTAGCGGACAAGGTTTGTAGTCTGATTCAAACTGGGGTTTAGTGAGGTTTGGATCGACTTTAGTGAACTAGGTTTGTAGTCTGATTTAAACTGGGGTTTAGTGAGGTTTGGATCGTCGACTTTAGTGGACAAGGTTTGTAGTCTGATTTAAACTGGGGTTTAGAGGGGTTTGGATCGACTTTAGTGAACTAGGTTTGTAGTCTGATTTAAACTGGGGTTTAGTGAGGTTTGGATCGACTTTAGTGGACAAGGTTTGTAGTCTGATTTAAACTGGGGTTTAGTGAGGTTTGGATCGTCGACTTTAGTGGACAAGGTTTGTAGTCTGATTTAAACTGGGGTTTAGAGGGGTTTGGATCGACTTTAGTGAACTAGGTTTGTAGTCTGATTTAAACTGGGGTTTAGTGAGGTTTGGATCGACTTTAATGGACAAGGTTTGTAGTCTGATTTAAACTGGGGTTTAGTGAAGTTTGGATTGACTTTAGTGGACAAGGTTTATAAATCTGATTTAAACTGGGGTTTAGTGAGGTTTGGATCGACTTTAATGGACAAGGTTTGTAGTCTGATTTAAACTGGGGTTTAGTGAGGTTTGGATCGACTTTAGTACACAAAGTTTATAAATTGGATTTCAACTGAGGTATAGTGAGGTTGGGATCGGCTTTAGTGGACAAGGTTTATAAATTTGATTTCAACTGGAGTTTAGTGAGGTTTAGATCGACTTTAGTGGACAAGGTTTGTAGTCTGATTTAAACTGGGGTTTAGTGAGGTTTAGATCGACTTTAGTGGACAAGGTTTGTAGTCTGATTTAAACTGGGGTTTAGTGAGGTTTAAATCGACTTTAGTGGACAAGGGTTGTAGTCGGATTTAAACTAGGGTTCAGTGAGGTTTGAACCGACTTTAGTGGACAAGGTTTATAAACTTGATTTCAACTGGGGTTTAGTGAGGTTTGGATCGATTTTAGTGGACAAGGTTTGTAGTCTGGTTTAAACTGGGTTTAGTGAGGTTTGGATCAATTTTAGTGAACTAGGTTTGTAGTCTGATGTAAACTGGGGTTTAGTGAGGTTTGGATCGACTTTAGCGGACAAGGTTTGTAGTCTGATTTAAACTGGGGTTTAGAGAGGTTTGGATCGACTTTAGTGAACGAGGTTTGTAGTCTGATTCAAACTGGGGTTTAGTGAGGTTTGGATCGATTTTAGTGGACAAGGTTTGTAGTCTGATTTAAACTGGGGTTTAGTGAGGTTTGGATCGACTTTATTGAACTAGGTTTGTAGTCTGATTCAAACTGGGGTTTAGTGAGGTTTGGATCGATTTTAGTGGACAAGGTTTGTAGTCTGATTTAAAATGGGGTTTAGTGAGGTTTGGATCGACTTTAGTGGACAAGGTTTGTAGTCTGATTTAAACTGGGGTTTAGTGAGGTTTGGATCAATTTTAGTGGACAAGGTTTGTAGTCTGATTTAAACTGGGTTTAGTGAGGTTTGGATCAATTTTAGTGAACTAGGTTTGTAGTCTGATTTAAACTGGGGTTTAGTGAGGTTTGGATCGACTTTAGTGGACAAGGTTTGTAGTCTGATTTAAACTGGGGTTTAGTGAGGTTTGGATCGACTTTAGTGGACAAGGTTTGTAGTCTGATGTAAACTGGGGTTTAGTGAGGTTTGGATCGACTTTAGCGGACAAGGTTTGTAGTCTGATTTAAACTGGGGTTTAGAGAGGTTTGGATCGACTTTAGTGAACTAGGTTTGTAGTCTGATTTAAACTGGGGTTTAGTGAGGTTTGGATCGTCGACTTCAGTGGACAAGGTTTGTAGTCTGATTTAAACTGGGGTTTAGAGGGGTTTGGATCGACTTTAGTGAACTAGGTTTGTAGTCTGATTTAAACTGGGGTTTAGTGAGGTTTGGATCGACTTTAATGGACAAGGTTTGTAGTCTGATTTAAACTGGGGTTTAGTGAGGTTTGGATCGACTTTAATGGACAAGGTTTGTAGTCTGATTTAAACTGGGGTTTAGTGAGGTTTGGATCGTCGACTTTAGTGGACAAGGTTTGTAGTCTGATTTAAACTGGGGTTTAGAGGGGTTTGGATAGACTTTAGTGAACTAGGTTTGCAGTCTGATTTAAACTGGGGTTTAGTGAGGTTTGGATCGACTTTAATGGACAAGGTTTGTAGTCTGATTTAAACTGGGGTTTAGTGAAGTTTGGATTGACTTTAGTGGACAAGGTTTATAAATCTGATTTAAACTGGGGTTTAGTGAGGTTTGGATCGACTTTAATGGACAAGGTTTGTAGTCTGATTTAAACTGGGGCTTAGTGAGGTTTGGATCGTCGACTTTAGTGGACAAGGTTTGTAGTCTGATTTAAACTGGGGTTTAGAGGGGTTTGGATCGACTTTAGTGAACTAGGTTTGTAGTCTGATTTAAACTGGGGTTTAGTGAGGTTTGGATCGACTTTAGTGGACAAGGTTTGTAGTCTGATTTAAACTGGGGTTTAGTTAGGTTTGGATCGACTTCAGTGGACAATGTTTGTAGTCTTGATTTAAACTGGGGTTTAGTGACGTTTGGATCGATTTTAGTGGACAAGGCTTGTAGTCTGATTTAAACTGGGGTTTAGTGAGGTTTGGATCGACTTTAGTGGACAAGGTTTGTAATCTGATTTAAACTGGGGTTTAGTGCAGTTTGGATCGACTTTAGTGAACTAGGTTTGTAGCCTGATTTAAACTGGGGTTTAGTGAGGTTTGGATCGACTTTAGTGGACAAGGTTTGTAGTATGATTTAAACTGGGGTTTAATGAGGTTTGGATCGACTTTAGTGGACAAGGTTTGTAGTCTGATGTAAACTGGGGTTTAGTGAGGTTTGGATCGACTTTAGTGGACAAGGTTTGTAATCTGATTTAAACTGGGGTTTAGTGCAGTTTGGATCGACTTTAGTGAACTAGGTTTGTAGTCTGATTTAAACTGGGGTTTAGTGAGGTTTGGATCGACTTTAGTGGACAAGGTTTGTAGTATGATTTAAACTGGGGTTTAGTGAGGTTTGGATCGACTTTAGTGGACAAGGTTTGTAGTCTGATGTAAACTGGGGTTTAGTGAGGTTTGGATCGACTTTAGCGGACAAGGTTTGTAGTCTGATTTAAACTGGGGTTTAGAGAGGTTTGGATCGACTTTAGTGAACTAGGTTTGTAGTCTGATTTAAACTGGGGTTTAGTGAGGTTTGGATCGTCGACTTTAGTGGACAAGGTTTGTAGTCTGATTTAAACTGGGGTTTAGAGGGGTTTGGATCGACTTTAGTGAACTAGGTTTGTAGTCTGATTTAAACTGGGGTTTAGTGAGGTTTGGATCGACTTTAATGGACAAGGTTTGTAGTCTGATTTAAACTGGGGTTTAGTGAGGTTTGGATCGACTTTAATGGACAAGGTTTGTAGTCTGATTTAAACTGGGGTTTAGTGAGGTTTGGATCGTCGACTTTAGTGGACAAGGTTTGTAGTCTGATTTAAACTGGGGTTTAGAGGGGTTTGGATCAACTTTAGTGAACTAGGTTTGCAGTCTGATTTAAACTGGGGTTTAGTGAGGTTTGGATCGACTTTAATGGACAAGGTTTGCAGTCTGATTTAAACTGGGGTTTAGTGAAGTTTGGATTGACTTTAGTGGACAAGGTTTATAAATCTGATTTAAACTGGGGTTTAGTGAGGTTTGGATCGACTTTAATGGACAAGGTTTGTAGTCTGATTTAAACTAGGGTTTAGTGAGGTTTGGATCGTCGACTTTAGTGGACAAGGTTTGTAGTCTGATTTAAACTGGGGTTTAGAGGGGTTTGGATCGACTTTCGTGAACTAGGTTTGTAGTCTGATTTAAACTGGGGTTTAGTGAGGTTTAGATCGACTTTAGTGGACAAGGTTTGTAGTCTGATTTGAACTGGGGTTTAGTGAGGTTTTAATCGACTTTAGTGGACAAGGGTTGTAGTCGGATTTAAACTAGGGTTCAGTGAGGTTTGGATCGACTTTAGTGGACAAGGTTTCTAAACTTGATTTCAACTGGGGTTCAGTGAGGTTTGAACCGACTGTAGTGGACAAGGTTTATAAACTTGATTTCAACTGGGGTTTAGTGAGCTCTGAATCGACTTTATTGGACAAGGTTTATAAATGTGTTTTGAACTGAAGTTTAGTTATGTCTATATCAACTTTAGTGGTCAAGGTTTATAAATTTGTTTTGAACTGAAGTTTAGTTATGTCTGTATCAACTTTAGTAGTCAAGGTTTATAAATTTGTTTTGAACTGAAGTTTAGTTATGTCTGTATCAACTTTAGTGGTCAAGGTTTATAAATTTGTTTTGAACTGAAGTTTAGTTATGTCTACATCAACTGTAGTGGTCAAGGTTTATAAATTTGTTTTGAACTGAAATTTAGTTATGTCTATACCAACTTTAGTGGTCAAGGTTTATAAATTTGTTTTGAACTGATGTTTAAAATTTGTTTTGAACTGATGTTTAGTTATGTCTGTATCAACTTTAGTGGTCAAGGTTTATAAATTTGTTTTGAACTGAAGTTTAGTTATGTCTATATCAACTGTAGTGGTCAAGGTTTATAAATTTGTTTTGAACTAAAATTTAGTTATGTCTATACCAACTTTAGTGGTCAAGGTTTATAAATTTGTTTTGAACTGAAGTTTAGTTATGTCTATATCAACTTTAGTGGACAAGGTTTATAAATTTGTTTTGAACTGAAGTTTAGTTATGTCTATATCAACTTTAGTGGTCAAGGTTTATAAATTTGTTTTGAACTGAAGTTTAGTTATGTCTATATCAACTTTAGTGGACAAGGTTTAGTGGTCAAGGTTTATAAATTTGTTTTGAACTGAAATTTAGTTATGTCTATATCAACTTTAGTGGACAAGGTATATAAATTTGTTTTGAACTGAAGTTTAGTTATGTCTGTATCAACTTTAGGGGACAAGGTATATAAATTTGTTTTGAACTGAAGTTTAGTTATGTCTGTATCAACTTTAGGGGACAAGGTATATAAATTTGTTTTGAACTGAAGTTTAGTTATGTCTATATCAACTTTAGTGGACAAGGTTTATAAATTTGTTTTGAACTGATGTTTAGTTATGTCTATATCAACTTTAGTGGTCAAGGTTTATAAATTTGTTTTGAACTGAAGTTTAGTTATGTCTATATCAACTTTAGTGGACAAGGTTTATAAATTTGTTTTGAACTGAAGTTTAGTTATATCTATATCAACTTTAGTGGTCAAGGTTTATAAATTTGTTTTGAACTGATGTTTAGTTATGTCTGTATCAACTTTAGTGGTCAAGGTTTATAAATTTGTTTTGAACTGAAGTTTAGTTATGTCTGTATCAACTTTAGTGGTCAAGGTTTATAAATTTGATTCAAACTGAGGTTTAGAAAAGGAATGATCATTTGTTTCTATTTCTTGAGTCATCATGAACCCCCAAAAACAAAGGCCAAATATAGTGTAAATAGACAGAAACAAACTATCATTTCTTATAATTAAACTTGAGGGACAATAAATTTAAACACTCTACTTTGTGGAGTTAAAATAAAAACCAGGTTGCGTCATGCTTCCTTGTGATAACTGAACAAAAAGGCATAGTTTTCTAAAGATCTGTTTGAAATAACGATACATTTCAGAGAAACATGTTCTTGTGTCATTAGAAATTTTATTTACCAATGAACTGCATAAGTTAAAAGAAAAACGCCATAAGCCACGCACATACAAAACTTCAATCTCATTTTCCACTTGATGGGAGGGTGCTAGCATTCAAAGCAACACTGAGTTAAATTTAATTCTGATTTTGACCATTTCCAGAGAAAGTGAAAACACAGTTTATAAATGTGGTGTTCGATATAAACTCAGATGATGTGAAGTTGGTTGAATTTTGTCTCAGAAAGAGTTCATTCAGGCTATTTAGAAACTGGAAAGGTTTGCTCAAGTGAGTTTCGTTTGTGAATTATTATGAATGGGCCATTGTTTATGTTTGATTTGGGTAAAATCACCTATTGTGTATAAACAAATTGAACATGGAGTAAAAATAAAAAACATCATAAGGATTTCATTGTTTAATAAATTTTATTTTGAAAGACTTTTTAATATGATGAGATAAATATTAATTGAGCGTTCAGGGGTTCTTTTCCATTCACACTGTGCAACATAATTTGGGGGCATAGTTTAGGGCTGGCCTAAATGCATTTTTTTCGGTTCATTGTGTTATGAGACAAAAAGAAGTACTTTAACCAATCATTTTGCCTGAAAATGCATGAACAGAGAAAAGATTTAATTACAGGGAATTGAATCAACTTTAGTGGACAAGGTTTATAAATTTGATTTAAGCTGAGATTTAGAGGAGTTTGAAGCGATTTTAGTTGACAAGGTTTATAAATTTGATTCAAGCTGAGGTTTAGAGGGATCTGAAGCAGACCTGTTAACTCTCCCAGTTTCACCATGAGTCTCCCGGTTTGAGGCACCAACTCACGCTCTCACGGTTACATCCTATTTTCTCCAGATTTGACACTTTTCAAAAATAGTTGTCCTGTTCTATTTTGAAAATTAAACAAGTTGTCAAGTTGGTTACAATATATAAATTTATGATGCAGAATACTTGTTGGAAACGATAATTTATCAAAGATACACATTGAGTTTTACCAATTCTGAGTTCTGAGAATTGTTAGCGTGAATTCCCATGTTGTTGACGGAAAAGTCATGGAAATAGAAAGTAGCGTTTCGAAAACGAGTGTATTGTAGTCTGTTTTTAAAGATGTTACTTTTGTAAAGCCATGCTGGACTGGGACATTTTGTCCCAAAGATTTTGGAGAAAGGAAGAAGACCCAATTATTATTATTACCTGATGTGATCCCTGGAAAAATAGCTGCTCAAAAATAAATACAAATTAATACCCCTGAGTTGTAATATCCAGTTTGATCCATGTTACATGAAAGACTGTTTTGAAAACAAAACAAGGGAGAGCCTTATTGTTTACAACAATGGGGACACATCATATGCTCCAGGGCAGTCAGTTTATATACAGTTTGTTTATTTATGAAACATGCCCACGTGTTTTTATCAAATGCAGCCTTCGAACGAAATGGTTTTGCGCGTCGAAGGCGCGCAGGGACAGTATGAGAAACAGGCCCCTTTCGACCCTCGTTGGCTGTTTTTTTTTAATGATGTCAAGGCGTGGTAGAGGATCAAATGCAGGGATCCCTCAAATGCATTGTATGCCAAATATATTTTCATACTGTCGTGGTTATGTGAAATCAAAATTATATAAACTCAAAATATAATTTAAATAAAAACATAATCTCTCAAGTATAATTAACTTCAGCTGACCTTTTATATATACTATTGTTATGGTTCATATCAAATTTATCCGTTTTGTGTAAAAAAAAAAATATAATTGAAAGTTTGTTGAACACTGAAAAAAATCTGTTGTGAGATGTCCAGGCTCCAGCAGAGTATTTTGTCTTGATTTTGAACCAACAGGATTTTGTTTTGTTTTTTTTTTTCACAATGGGAGTTATGAATACTGAGGGCACCTTCTCTAACGTGAGTAATACAAAAATACAGTTCAAATATTATTTTTAATAAAAAACGAAAACGAAATTACCACAATCACACACAACTTCATTGTACCAGAAACAACAGGTGTTTTTTTAAACAAAACGATATGTATTGTTAGCATTGAGTAATTTTTATTGTACAATAAAACCTGTCAAAAGAAAATAAGAATGAATATTTTGTCACTAAAAATGTACAGAGATTGAACAAAGAATTTACATGAATAAATGGCATGAACGAAGAAGGAATGCTTGTGTTGGTTCTTGAAGCACCGGGATGAGCTTGCATGAGCAAGCACAAAATGGCCAGACTGGGGGGGGGGGGGGGGGGGGTGGGGGGAGGGGGGGAGGGGGGGGAGGGGGGTTGGTACTGGCAAAGGCTAGATAGGCATCCACTCACATTTGTGTGTGTGTTGGGGGGAGGGTTGGGTGGGTGGGGGGGGGGGGGGGAATTGGCTTGGACCAGTGATATTCATATTTGTATGCTTTTACTGACAAATACCATAAAAGTGTTAAAATAAATTATTAAAGTGAAATATATAATGCATTTGGGGGGGGGTGGAACTGGGGGAGGTATAATAAGGAAAATATTGACTTATTGGTAACGTGCAAAAATCTCACTGACAAGCATCCAAATCTCACTGAGAGCTCATCAAAATCTCACTGACAGTCACCTTCAGAGGTTAACTGGTCTAGTTTGAAGCATATTTAGTTGACAAGGTTTATAAATTGGATTCAAGCTGAGGTTTAGAGGGATTTGAAGCGACTTATGTTGACAAGGTTTATAAATCTGATTCAAGTTGAGGTTTAGAGGAGTTTGAATCAACTTTAGTTGACAAGGTTTATAATTTGATTTGAGGCAAGATTTAGAGGAGTTTGAATCGATTTTAGTCGATTTGTTTATTCATTTATTGGTTTTTAAGGTCTTATACTTATGCACAATGGCCAATCACGACTGTGACAGTTTTACAGGAGAAGGAAGCCGGAGTACCCTGAGAGAACCACTGAGCATCAATGAGTAACTGTCAGCTCCTCAACATTCTAACTCTGTTCAAGCCCTGCTCATGCAGGGTTATTTACTGTTGTTTATGGTCACATACTTCTGCACAATGGCTAATCATGAACACAACATGGAGATAAAGTCAAGGTCAGTCAATCGTTTATACCCCATGTTGCCTGTTTTAGAGGACTCGCATCCCAAGCATTAGTGACTGGGTCCTATTTTACCAGTGAAACAGAGCGTTTTTACCACAGTAAACAAGCACTGCTTCACTTCCCAGGGTTCCCACAGGACACTCATGCAGGGTTACAGCAGTTGAAGATATGTGCACCATCAACGTGCAGTAAGCCTTAATACATGGCGTCATCATGTCCCCATGCAGGCAACCGGGATAAAGTGCCTTGCCCAAGGACACAACGTGGGTCACCCCAGATGGGAATCAAACTCGGGACCTCTAGCATAGATGTCCAACAGTCTACCATGCTCCAGACTTTAGTTGATAAGGTTTATAATTTGATTCAAGCTGAGGTTTAGAGGGATTTGAATCGACTTTAGTTGACAAGGTTTATAATTTGATGCAAGCTGAGGTTTAGAGGAGTTTGAAGCGACTTTAGTTGACAAGGTTTATAATTTGATTCAAGCTGAGGTTTAGAGGGATTTGAATCGACTTTAGTTGACAAGGTTTATAATTTGATGCAAGCTGAGGTTTAGAGGAGTTTGAAGCGACTTTAGTTGACAAGGTTTATAAATTTGATTCAAGCTGAGGTTTAGAGGGATTTGAATCAAATTTAGTTGACAAGGTTTATAATTTGATGCAAGCTGAGGTTTAGAGGGGTTTGAAGCGACTTTAGTTGACAAGGTTTATAAATGTGATTCAAGCTGAGGTTTAGAGGGATTTGAATCGACTTTAGTTGACAAGGATTATAATTTGATTCAAGCTGAGGTTTAGAGGGATTTGAATCAACTTTAGTTTCAAGGCTTATAATTTGATTTGTGCTATTGAGTGATTTTTGAATCAATCTTCAATTATTTGACTCAAACTATGTTCAAATCGACTCTAGTGTCAAGATTTACATACAGAATATATCCATAGTAGCTTGGTGTACCAAATGTTCATCACAAGTGGTGAAGTGGTGTTAACCGTGAGCCTTTGCCAAGTAGTTAACACCACCTCACCATGAGTGGTGAAAATTTGGTACACCAAGCTACTTTGGGTATATTTTATTTATACTATGATCGTCAGATTATTAAAAGTTTAAATGTTAAATAATACAATATTCAATATTAAAATTCTAAACAATGCCCCCTACAGTTAAAACTAGAAGTCCTGTCATGAAATGCGCACAAATAGCATGCTGATATGCGCGTTAATGTACACGTTATGACCCAAGTAAAGCTATCAAATTCTGTACATATGGCCTGTGCACAAGCAATGTTTCAGCCAATGGACCTCCGGGTAACCTGGAGGTCCATTGGCAGAAACATTGCATGTGTGTGCTATGAGTAACCTGGAGAATCTGCCGTGCTTTGGATGCCATTCGATGTGGCAAATGCGCGCAATTCCAACGCGCAATTAAGCCTAGATAAGTGCACTATTCGTGACAGGACTTCTAGTTTTAACTGTACGTGTGATTCTGTTTTTCTTCACATGAGCACTGGAGAACAGTATGTCAGCTGTCAATTTTATCACAGAAACGAAATGGAAAAAGAAACATGCAAATCACTGGGCCTTTTTCATTTTAATAACACAATAACATACTATTTCGAGTTATGGATGCCTTATTAACATGAGACAATGCATGTTTGTTAATTTCTGGTTTCTTATGAAGTAAACTCATTTAAATACATAAAATAAATGTCACTTTCATTCCACTCTTCGCGAGGTGACAAGCGATAAATTTAGACAAGTTTGCATTCAGGTCGAGGTCACCAAAGGCCAACTTGCATGTAGTTCCACTGTAGGTGTAAATTTTAACTATTGAAATCTCATTGTTGGCATGTTCACCACGGCTGGTGCGTAAAACTAAAATTAATGTCATAGGCTTTTTATATATTGTAAAATAGGTAATCATGGCATAAAGTTTGATTCATGCCGAGGTTTTAAGGTTTAGTAAGGTATGAATTGATTTTAGAGGACAAGGTTTAGAATGTGATTTGAGCCGAAGTTTAGCGAGGTCTAAATCGACTTTAGAGAATAAGGTTTATAAACTTGATTTGAGCCGAGGTTTAGTGAGGTCTAAAGCGAGTTTAGAGAACAAGGTTTATAAACTTGATTTGAGACAGGGTTTAGTGAGGTCTCAAACAATTTTAGAGGACAAGGTTTATAAACTTGATCTGAGCCGAGGTTTAGTGAGGTCTAAATCGACTTTCGAGGACAAGGTTTAGAAACTTGATTTGAGCCGACGTTTAGTGTGGTCTAAATAGACTTTAGAGGACAAGGTTTATAAACTTGATTTGAGCCAAGGTTTAGTAAGGTCTAAATTGATTTTAGAGGACAAGGTTTATAAACTTGATTTGAGTCGAGGTTTAGTGAGGTCTAAATCAACTTCAGAGGACAAGGTTTATAAAAGCTGATCTTTAGTGAGGTGTGAATTGACTTTAGAGATCAAGGTTCATAAAAGCTGATCTTTAGTGAGGTGTGAAGCGTCTTTAGAATGCAATAAATTTAAAGATTGGTGCTAACAGCAACAGTTTTTGATGGAAATGAAAAGAAAATCCATAGTTCCTATCTTTGTCACCCTGCATAAGCATACAAAGTTTCAAAACAACCTGATAATGAATCTGAGGCATACCAAAGGAAGATGTTACTGCAAAAATGCACTAAGTTTGAAGGTCATTGCTTGTGGCAATGTTTTTTCTCTCTTTTTTATGGAAATTCATAAATATACCCTGCAGAGAGTGCAAAAGGAATAAGTTGCTGCACAAATGCAGTAAGTTCAAAGGCTGGTGATAACGACAATAATTTTTTAAAGGAAATAAACAAACATCAATATCTCACATCTAGAGGTCACCCTGAATACACATACCAAGTTTCAAAGTGATAAGATCATAAATGTGCCCTGAAGGGTGTGCCAAAGGGAAATATTGAAGCCTGATTAAAGTTCAGAGGTGGTTGCCAGTGGCAACATTTTTTGACAGAAATGGAAGAAAATCGATAACTCACATATAGATATCACCCCACACAAGCATATCAAGTTTCCAAGTAATCCAATCATAAATGTGCCCAGTAGGGTGTGTCCAAGGGAAATACTGATGCATAACTGCAGTAAGTTTTTACTCACTTCATCAGAGGTCGTTGCCAATGGCAACTATTTTAGATGAAAATGGAAGTAAATCGATGGCTCCCATCTAGAGATCACCCCAAACAAGCATACCAAGTTTCAAAGTGATCCAGTAAATGAAAGTGTCAATGACACTGTAGCTCAACTTGTCAAGACAAAGACATGTACATGTATAGTATGTGACACAGCAATGACAAACATCTAGGTAATGACCTGATAACAAAGGTACATATAAAGTATTGTAACGGTCTGTACATAAATACTGACCGTTGCCTGTAACAAATGTATATGTAAAGTATTGTAAAGGTGGGCTACAGTCAGATGCTAAACTAGAAAAGAAATCTCTGAGTCCCAGAGTGGGTCTGACTCAACCCCAAAATATTTGTTCTCACAGCACAGTGATAACAAAGGCACCCCAAAACACACTCATTCCTGTCCCAAGGTGAAAACAAAGGTACCCAAGAAGTTTTGTGAAGATCAGTTCATAAATACGAGCTGTATAGAACTTGTGACAAAAAACTGATTGGACCAAATTTTGGTACAAAATGGCCACTGGCAGCCATCTTGAATTTTGGACCGCACCCAGAAACACTCATTCTCGTCCCAAGGTGATAACAAAGGTACCCAAGAAGTTTTGTGAAGATCGGTTCATAAATACAGCCTCTACCCTGAGCCGTATTGACATGTGTGCTTACATTGTGTAAGTAGCACTGAATAAATCAAAGTTCATCTAATTTGCATAATTTCTGCACGAAAAAAAAAAACCCTTACAATATGTGATGTATTCCATGTTACTAAACATTCATACAAAAATTTATTCAAATCAAAACTTTCATACAGAAGTTCTGTACAAAAGACTGATTGCACTAATTTTGGTACAAAATGGTTGCTGGTGGCCATCTTGAATTTCGGACCACACCCCAAAACACCCGCTCTCAACCCACGGTGATAACAAAGGTACCCAAGAAGTTTCGTAAAGATTGGTTCATAAATATGGCCTCTAGTCTGAACCGTATAGAAGTTGTGTACAAAAACTGATTAGACCTAATTTCGGTACAAAATGGCCACTGGCAGCCATCTTGAATTTTAGACCGCACCCAGAAACACTCGTTCTCGTCCCAAGGTGATAATAAAGGTACCCAAGACATTTCATGAAGATCAGTTCATAAATACAGACTCTAGCCCGAGCCGTATTGACATGTATACTTACTGTGTGTAAGTCGCAATGAAAAAATCAAAGTTCATCTAATTTGCATAATTTCTGCACGAGAAAAAACCTGTATTATATGTGATGTATCCCATGGTACTAAACATTCACACAAAACATTATTCAAATCAGCGCTTTCATATGGAAGTTCTGTGCAAAAATCTGATTGCACCTAATTTTGTACAAAATGGCAGCCATCGGCCATCTTGAATTTCGGACCAGACACAAAAACACACGTTCTCGTCCCACGGTGATACCAAAGGTACCCAAGAAGTTTTGTAAAGATCGGTTCATAAATACGGCCTCTAGCCCGAGCCGTATTGGCATTTGCACTTAAAGTGCTGAAAATATCACCAAAAAACATCAAAATTAGTCTAATTTGCACAATTTACGCACGAGAAAAAACCCCGTATTATATGTGATGTATCCCATGGTACTAAACATTCATACAAAAAATTATTCAAATCAGAGCTTTCATATGGAAGTTCTGTACAAAAAACAGATTTCTGCAACGTCGGTACAAAATGGCAGCTGGCGGCCATCTTGAATTTCGGACCATACCCAAAAACACTTGTTCTCGTCCCACGGTCATAACAAAGGTACCCAAGAAGTTTCGTAAAGATCGGTTCATAAATACGGCCTCTAGCCCGAGCCGTATGGCAATTGTTGACGTGCGGACAGACGGCCAGACGGACGACGGGCCATGGCAAAAGCTCAAATTTGGCTTCGCCAAAGTTGAGCTAAAAATGTGAACTGCAGGCTGTGCCAAAGGGTAATACTGATGCATAACTGCACGATGTTCATCGGTCGTTGCCAGCTGCAACATTTTTTGTCAGAAATTGAAGAAAATCGATAGCTCCCATCTAGAGGTAACCCCAAACAAACATAACAAGTTTCAAACCATTCTGATGATAAATGTGCCCTGTAGGGCGTACCAAAGGAATATATTGATGCCTGACTAAACTAAGTTCAAAGGTTGTTATCAGCGGCAACATTTTTTGACGAACGGAAATGGATGAAAATCGATAGCTCCCATCTAGAGGTCACCCCAAACAAGCATGCCAGGTTTCAAAGCAATCCGATCATAAATGTGCTCTGTAGGGTGTGCCAAAGGGAAATATTGAGGTTTGACAAAACTAAGTTCTAAGAACGTTGACCGTGGCAACATTTTTTGACAGAAATCGAATAAAATCGATAGCTCCCATCTAGAGGTAACACTAAACAAGCATACAGAGTTTCAAATCGATCCGATAACAAAAAATGTGCCCTGTAGGGCATGCCAAAGGAAAATATTGATGCCTGACTAAACTAAGTTCAAAGGTCGTTGCCAGCAGCAGCAATATTTTTTGATGGAAATGGAAGAAAATCGATAGCTCCCATCTAGAGGTCACTCCAAACAAGCATGCCAGATTTCAAAGCAATCCAATTATAAATGTGCCCTGTAGGGTGTGCCAAAGAAAATATTGAGGTCTGACTAAACTAAGTTCTAAGAACGTTGCCAGCGGCAACATTTTTTGATGGAAATGGAAGAAAATTGTTAGCTCCCATCTAGAGGTCACCCCAAACATGCATACCAAGTTTCAAATCAATCCGATAATATATGTGCCCTGCAGGATGTGCCAAACGGAAATTTTGATGCATAACTGCACTAAGTTCATCAAAGGTTGTTGCCAGCGGCAACAATTCTTGGCGGATATCAAAGAAAATCGATAGCACCCATCTAGAGGTAACCCCAAACAAGCATACAAAGTTTCAAACCAATCTGATCAAAAATGTTCCCACTATGGAATGCCAAAAGAATATATTGATGCCTGACTAAACTAAGTTCAAAGGTAGTTGCCAGCGGCAACATTTTTTTACGGAAATGGAAGAAAATCGATAGCTCCCATCTAGAGGTCAACACAAACAAGCATGACAGGTTTCAAAGCAATCCAATCATAAATGAGCCCTGTAGGGTGTGCCAAAGGGAAATATTGACGTCTGACTAAACCAAGTTCTAAGAACGTTGCCAGAGGCAACATTTTTTGACGGAAATGGACGAAAATCGATAGTTCCCATTTATAAGTCACCCCAAACAAGCATACCAAGTTTCAAAGTGATCTGATCATAAATGCGACCTACAAGGTGTGCCAAAGGAAATTGTGTACTTACATACATACATGTACGTACATAGGTACGTATGTATGTACGCCGACAGATGAAAAGTGATGGCAATCGCTCAGCTTGATTTTGTCAAGTTGAGCTAAAAATTATAAGGGCGTATTTGAGAGTGAGAAGTTATCCCCCACAAATATATGTCATATACAATAATAAATAAGCTGTATCGAGGATATAATCTACAGACAAAACAGCATCACTCATATTTACACTCTTATCAAGCCGGAGGAGATTTTAGAAATCTCCCTCCATTTTTGAAGGAACCTTCTTCAAAAACAAAGAGGGGAGCACTCTGGAATGAGTAAAAGCAGTACCAAATAACAATATATATTTGCCGAACATGGTGCTTAATGCCACTTCAGAAGCTAAGGCTATCGCGACGATCCCGGTAAATAATAGCGCATATGCAGATAGGTCGAAAACCGGTGATATAATTTGTACAACATACACATGGCCAATAGAATCACAATGGACAATCTCTGGAGTGTAAACACACTTCCGAGTCAACCCACAGACAACCCCATTCAGGTGTACAATAAATTCCAATAAATAACACTCCCAGACACGTGTGAATATACAAGAATGTATAGAAAAGTTATATTCGATTTGGGTACCAAAACTTACAGAAACCTGGATTTAGAAATGGAACAAGCTATGATTAACAGACTCGTCACAGACCGCAAAAATTTATTGTTTCAAAGGTCCATAACATACAATAATGCATCTGCCTAATAATACACTTATTATGCATGCTAGCATTGAAATCCTGCATGTAATCATCTGAATACCAGTTAACTGACTTGACAGCCATACAGGTACACAAAGGCTAGCAATCTATTAATGATGAATCATATGCTCGTATGACATATAAACGAACAACCACAGGAAACAAACCAACTAAAAAGTGGATGTGCCCATGAGGTCGCCATAGAACATGACCCAGCTACCAATCGAGAAGTCATGCAATGCATGTATATACTTAAATGCATACAAAGCTTACTGGGAGAAAACTATGCCTTGCTCGGTAATCGCCTCTTGGGGAGGAGGCGGGGATTCAAATCATATCGAACCCTCCTCACGCGCATTACTTGAATCATTCTTGTGTAAGTCATGACATCAAATAGTATAGGAACTGCAAGGCTCTCTCACGTCTGACTGACTCCATAATGCCACTAAGGGCGGAGAAGGATGTGATGAACAAATACACCGTATTAACATAATAACTCACACCAAACCATAATGGTTTGAAGAGAATAACCTTCTCTAACAAACGGTATCATGTCGATAGGACAACTAACTCAGCCTAGCTGAAGCACTAAAGGACTTCCTGTACGTGAAGACCATTAAAAGCTGATAACTGAGGCCCTAGAAGCTCACCAAGGAGACTTACAATGATAGCCATAGCTTATAAGTCTTTATCTTTGTGAAGACAGATATATTGGTACAAGTTGCGACCCTGAAGCCTCACTTAATGGAGACTTACAATTATCGTCGCGCAAGGTAGGGAATGAAGAGCAGCTGTATAAACAGCTCTGAATTCCCCCAAGAGACCACAGTCCGAAGAGATAATAAATTCAATTATGCCACTGCATAATACTGAAAAAATCTCGCTCATGATTTTAGCTAGGCTACTATGGTGTAACAATAAGACTCAAGTCTATGACACCTAGGAAAAACAAACCGAAAAGCACAGTATCTCTTTCAGTTTTATTCCCAAAAGACGGAGGATAGAGCCAAACCCAAGAGACCCCTGAAACCATACAGAAGGCTACTATGGCATCCACAATGACATAAATTGTCTTGATGCCAAGGAATATCTCAGCCAATCCATGCACTTTCCATCTGGATTCAGGTCGAGAAACAGGTGATAATAAAAAACTGGAAAATAATTTCGACTACATTCTCATCCACTGATCTTCCACCATTTATCCACTTAAATGCGAGGCTGATACCCAATCGCCAAGTGTAAAGCAACTGAAATCTATTCTCGACGACCTCAAGATTATTGTTCCGTCAAGTGGCAAGCAATAGAGGTCATGTCCATCACCTGTATGACTTACAATGCGTACAGGATGAGAAACTATGTCCACCCAATGAAGAAGCTCGTCTCGTCGATCTTATTTGTTCCCTTCAATAAGAGAGCCTTTACCTCTACTAGGTGCAACTCTCTTTGAAAGAAATTTCCGTGATTAACATCCAGTTTCTCGTGAAGATGATAACCTTCCGTTAATCGTCAACCTTGGGGCGTCAGATCCATAACCTTGATCAGACCTATGCCCCTTTCCCGAGTCGCAATAATGACGACTTCCAGAGTAAATATGAGGGTTATTGTTCCCTTGCGAATCATTCTCTTGATGCTTTCTTAGAAACAGAACAGCCTCGCTTACCCCACCCAGTCTGCTGAAGTGTGTTGATGAGACACCAACTTCAATAGCAGAGCACTAGAAGCTTTCTTGTAGCCTGCTCATATAGCAATGTAAGCTTGACATCAAATAGTATATTTTTGGAGCGACTTAGAGAGAGCTTTTCACCTTGTCATCTAAAAGTGATGACGATGCACGGCAGCATCACGTCTTACCAACTCCAAACTCCACTGTCCATGTGGAGTTGTACAGGGCAAACATGATAGCCCTGGAAAGAACTCTTAACAAGGAACCATGTCCTCATATTCCTCTCCATTGAGACATTGCACCATAGCTCTGGTAAGGTGATCTGCTTCAGACATTGCGTCCAGATTAGTTCTTTTGAATGAAATAGCACATTTCATTATTTCCGAGCTATTAAATGATGCAGGTAGGGACATGTTTTCATCCCCAGCCTGCCCATCTAAACGTATATATTATATTATACTGACTTATATTCAGATGGAACAATATTCTAAGAGTCCAAGGCTGAAATTCATAGTCTTTAAAGTGCCCTTCTGTGGGGGATGGAGACTCACACTCCGTAGCCCTCTCACTATCCAAATATTCCATCAGTAAACATGGTCAACTCCATTCGACTGAACAGATGCCAGGACCAACGCAGCACTGTGTGACAGCTCACCCTCGGAGTCAGTTAAAAGGTAGTAGCAGCGACAACTGGAATGCTGCAATATGCAGAGCAATCTGCCACAGCCGATCCGTGACCGAGGCTAGCAGATGAATGATAATCCAATTGTTACCATAAGCTGCTCACTGGACTGAGATCTGGCCCCAGATCCTCGACACATGTCCCATATAAAAAAGTCTCAGATGACTAGGTATCGACCCGAACCTCTGCGGTCAACGTACTTGATTAATGAAGCAAGGGAAGATGCCATTGCTGCCACCAAATCCGACTGCAGTGTGGAAGGAGCATCCCAAACCGTAAGCATGATAGGCGTCCCAACTCACTAAAGTTTCTCGAATCAAAAACAGTCAACCTCGACTGCTGACGGAAAGGAGAAGAATCTCCAACTCGTGGTCTGATCCAGACCTTGCCGAACGTTCCGTTAGAAACTTGTAGGCATCTATCCTTTATCGCACATATCCATGGAAGAAGAGGAAGCCGTAACCACAGTTTACCCTGGCTGAAATGCGGAAGAAGCATCCAGACTCATCACATAGGATGGATGCTCCTCCTCACTGAAGTTTGTTACAACACAAAACAGTCATTCCCAACTGTTAATGGGAAGAAAAATGCTCTGCACTCATGATCTGTCCCCAGATCTCGCAGAGTATCCTGCTTAGAAACTTCTAGGCTTAATCCTCTTTTGTGCACTTCCATGTAAGTAAAAGAAGCCATAACTGCCGCTGGTCCCAGCTGCAGTGTGGAAGTAATGTTTCGATGCATGTTCCGGCTCAATATGGTTTCTCACAATGGACACAGTCGACCCCAACTGTTAACGGGACAGAGAGGGTTCTCCAAACGGAGATCTGACCCCAGATCTAGCCGAGTGTCCTATAGAGAAACTTATGGCTTCTTCTACATGCACAATTCACTGGACTGACCAGGCACCGTCCGACAGCTCACCACTGGAGTCTGCGGGAAGCCGCTCTCGCATTTGCTGGGATGCTGCTAATAGCTGCGCAAACTGTGACAGCAAGTCCATCCCCGAGGCCTGTTTTTTCGCTGCTTGCTGCTCCTGGGACGAAGATTCAGAGATAGATCTTTGCTCTGAATGTCCCGTTGATCGATGCCTCGGATTGCTAGATACTGGATGGTCTGACTTCATGGGGGAAGAATGGCTCCATCTTCGCGCAGCTTACTGGATATCTGAAGTCAGGTATCTAGCCTGCAGTTGTGTGTGCTTTAATAAAGTAGTGGAGGAAGCCATGACTAAAGCCAACCCTGGCTGCAGACTAGACGGAGCATCCAGAGCGATGGGTGGACATATGTTCTGGCTTGTGAAAGTTTCTCATAACAACATTTGGCCCCAAATGTTGTTGGGTTGGAGAGGGACCTCTCCCGCTCGCGGTCACATCAGACCTTGCTGAGTCTCCGAACAAGAAAACTTGATTTTGGCTTGAGAAACATAGTGGAGGAAGCCGTGACTGAAGCAGACAAGATGGAGCGGCAGGCGGGCAGGCGTATGCTCCAGCACGTGCAAGTTTCTCATAACAACATTTGGGGCCAAATGTTGTTAGGTTAGAGAGGGGATTCACCCGCTCACAGTCTATTAGACCTCCCCAAGCCTCCCAACAAGAAACTTGCTGACTTCCTCCCTATTTCCATCGTCGCTCGGTGAGCATTTATTTTTAAGTGCTCACTCTACCCTCTACACTTCCTTTGACCACAACAGCCTTACACGGTGTCACGGCTCCAGTGGATGGAGTAACCTCTTCACTGGTTGAGCTAGCTGCTTGCAAGAGATTAAGAACACCAACTAGAGGCCTTATCCCTTGCTTATCATGAGCACTGTAGCTAGCTCTATTTGCTCAACAGAGCGCAACGACGGTAGCACACTTTGGATGGGTGTCACAATATCATCACCATGTTCATGTTCCTCTGAAATAGAAACTGAAACAAGAGGCCCCAGGGGGCTTTAGGCGCTCACTGAATGTTCCATACTGTTAAGACACAAATTTTATCAAAAGCTATTCTTAAGATTCTACAGAGTAAATCTATACTCTCTGTGGAGCTAAAACATCAACAGGACTGAATGGGACAATGCTGCTGATCAAATATCAAAAGATTCAGCACGATGGTTCTGAAGAAGATTTTTAAAGAATTTTCCTTGAATTGCAAAAAGTAACATTCACGCCCTCATAGTGAGCCCCAATATTGATCAAAAGAATCAATTTGAACAAACGTGAATCCAACCCATACCAAGATGCTGCATACCAAATATCTAAAGATTCTGCCCACTGGTTCTGGTGAAGAAGATTGTTAAAGATTTTTTCTTAAATTGCACTAAGTAAAAACTCACACCCTCATAGTGATCCCCAAAATTGAATGGGGGATTCAATTTGAACAAACTTGAACAGACCCATACCAAGATGCTGTATACCAAATATCAAAAGATTCTGCCCATAGGTTCCAGAAAAGAAGATTTTTATAGAAATTTTCTTAAATTGCACTAAATAAAAATTCACACCCCGTTAGTGAGCCCCAATATTGTTCGAGAGACTCAATTTGAACAAACTTGAATCAGAACCAAACCAAGATGCTGTATACCACATATGAAAAGATCCTGCCCATTGGTTCTGGAGAAGAAGATTTTTAATTTTTTTTTCTTTAATTGCGCTAAGTAAAAATTCAGGTCCCCATAGTGAGCCCCAAAATTGATCAAGTGACTCCATTTGAACAAACTTGAATCAGACCCATACCAAGATGCTGTATACTAAATATCAAAAGATTCTGCCCACTGGTTCTGGAGAAGATTTTTCCTTAAATTGCACTACGGAAAAATTCATGCCCCTATAGGGAGCCCCAATATTGATCAAGGGACTCGATTTGAACAAACTTGAATCAGACCCATACCAAGATGCTGTGTACCAAATATCAAAAGATTCTGCCCATTAGTTCTGGAGATGAAGATTTTTAAAAAATTTGTCTTCAATTGCTCTAAGTAAAAATTCACGCCCCCCATAGTGAGCCCCAATATTGATTGAGGGACTCGATTTGAACAAACTTGAATCAGACCCATACCAAGATGCTGCACACCAAGTATCAAAAGATTCTGCCCACTGGTTCTGGAGAAGATTTTTCAATAATTTTTCTATCATTTATACGGTGCTATCAGAGTTATGCCCCATACAGAGCCCACAAGGGACGTGGCCATTTTATTTGAACAAATATGAATTGCCATATAGTAATAAACATCCACATGAAGTTTCGTGAAAATTGGACCAGTGGTTTCAGAGGAGAAGTCGTTTGAAAAATGTTCACGACGACGGACGATGACGGACGACGATGACGGATGGCAAGTGATAAGTTAAGCTCCCTTCGGTGAGCTGAAAAAGAATTAAAACACGATGCAAGGTCTATGAAGCTCACTGCCAACAACGTACCACGAAACCCGTCTCCAATGTTAATCATCCCAGAGTACACAAGTAGGACAAGAATCCGAGGGAGTGCATCAACTAAAGTCGAAATCACTCCTATAAACTCCACGACAAAATATATAATTAAGATACATGAATAATAGCAATCAAAATTAAATTCAAAATATGTTTTGAAAATATTTTGAAAAAAATGCCCAAGTTCTCAAAGAGAACATTGTGAGCCCAAGGGCATCCCGATAGAGCCTAAGTGTGGACAAAATCCAAATTTTTTGAGCTACACTACCGGAATAATAATCAATGTATCCTACAGTAATTCTACAGTAATATAAAATAAAATACTACATATAAATGAGGACGTTGTCAATGAAAACAACGTCAATAATAAAAAAAACTAGATGCCCCAAGGGGCCTTAATCGCTCGCCAGCAAAAGTGGTTCAAAGAAGTATTTGGGGTCACATTCAGTAAGACATGGTTCATCAACACTACAAAGGAATGAAGTCATGAGAGGCAAATTTTATGGAAAAACACTAAGGAATGGATTTGAACAAACCTGAACGTAACATGCCCCCCTCCCCCACCCCACCCCTGCCCATAGAGCCCAAATATGAAGCCAGGGACTCAAATTAAACAAACTTGAATCTGATCCCCCTTGAGATGTCATATACCAAATAGGAAAGAATTCTGACTGATGGATATGAAGAAGGTTTTTAAAGAAATCACCTCACATTGCACCAAGTTAAACTTTGGGCTCAAATAGGAAGCCAAAATATTAACCCAGGGTCCCAATTTGAACAAACTTGAATCTGACCCACTGAGACATGTCGAATGCCAAATATGAAAGGATTCTGATAGGAGGATCTGAAGAAGAAGATTTTAAAAGAAATTCCCTCATATTGCAGTTTGTTAAAATTCAGGCTCCTATAGGTAGCACAAATTAATAACCCCAGGACCAGGTTTGAACAAACTTGAGTCTTACCCTCCAAGAGATTTTGCATACCAAATATGAAAGGATTCTGACTGGTGGATCTGAAGAAGATTTTTAAAGACATTTCCTTATATAGTACTAAGTTAAAATTTCAGCTCCCATAGGGAGCCCAAATATCAATCCATGGACTAGGATTGAACAAACTTGAATCTAACCCTCCTAGAGATATTGTATATCAAATATGAAAGCATTCTGGCTACATTCATTTTAAAAACAAGTCGGAACAGGACCCAAAATTTTCAGGCTATAAATTTTTTTTTTTCATCTCAAAATTGAACAAAACACATAAAAATCCCAAAAAAATGTCCGCATTTTGGTCCAAAATTTCGGAGTCCAAACCTGACCCCAATTTTTTTTTTCATCTCAAAATTGAACAAAATGCATAAAAAACACATTTTTTTCCCCAAATTTTTTGTCCAAAATTTCCAAGTCTGGACAGGACCCCAAATTTTCAGGCTAAATTTTTTTTTTTTCGGTCTCAAAACTGAACAAAAAAACACATACAAATTTTTTTTTTTAAAATTCCGAATTTTGGTCCAAAATTTCGGAGTCAGAACCGGACCTAAAATTTTCAGGCAAAAAATTTGGGATTTTTTTCATCTCAAAATTGAATAAAACACATAAAAAATCCGAAACAAATTTTTTTCTCTCAAATTTTGGTCAAAAATTTCTTAGTATGAACCAGATTCGAAATTTTCAACCCAGTGACCCAATTTGAACAAACTTGAAAGTGACCCCTCCTAGAGATGATGCATACTAAATGTTAAAGGATTCTGTCTGGTGGATCTGAAGAAAAAGATTTTAAAGAAATTTTCTCATATTGCACCAAGTTAAAATTCAGGCACCCACAGGGAACCCAAATATTAACCGAGAAACTCGATTTGAACAAACATGAATCTGGCCCCTCTAGAGATGATGTATACCAAATATGAGAGGATTCTGACTGGTGAATCTGAAGAGGATTTTTAAAGAATATTCCATGCATTGCACAAAGTTATAGATGTTGTATACCAAACATGAAAGGATTCCGATTGGTTGATCTGAAGAAGAAAATTTTTAAAGGAATTTCCTCAAATTGCACCAAGTTAAACTTTGGGCTCCAATAGAGAGGCCAAATACTAACTCAGGGACCTGATTTGAACAAACTTGAATCTGACCCCCAGAGATGTTGTATACCAAATATGAAAGCATTCTGGCTGGTGGATCTGAAGAAGAAGATTTTTAAAGAAATTTCCTCATATTTCAGTAAGTTAAAATTTGGGCTCTTACAGGGAACCCAATTATTAACCCAGGGACTGGATTTGAACAAACTTGAATCTGACACCCCCACCCCCTCGCCCCTAGAGATGTTGTATAACAAATATGAAAAGATTCTGACTGGTGGATTTGAAGAAGATTTTTTTTAATTTTTGAAAAAAATTATGGGTGCTATCAGAGTTATGACCCTTCTGGTGCCCCCTGTGGGTGCGGCTTGCAGGGCTGGGAGGAGTTAAAATTTCCCTTAACACGTTAACGTGTTAAATATTTCTGCGTTAACATGTTAAATGACGTTAAATGTTAAAATGAACAAATTTGTAGTATAACAGATCAATTCCGGCCATTTTTGCTGATTTGATCTTGAATCTGATTGAACTTACCTCACTTACGTACACTATTAACCCTTTTAACTCCAGTGGTATCTCCCATCCCAGTTCAATGGCAGCAATTAAAAGAGTCCATATTCATTATTTGGGGTAGACCAATCAATATTTTCAATGTGCAGCCTTGGGGCTGCACGTTGAAAATACTAATTGTTCTACCTCGTTGGTTCACTGAACAGTCGACCTATAATATAATGGGGTTATGAAGTGTCATGTTCCTGGCCGGGAAAGCGGCCGCCTGGATTCAAATGGTCAATATGGTTCTCTCAACAATGCGGCACAGTTTCAGTTAACAGAGTGAGACAAAAAAATAGATGCCCTATACAGATACATTAGATGAGTCACGATGAGTTCAAAATCATTCTTGGTGCACCCAAACAAACTTCAAAGTTAAATGTTAATAACTTAGTTAAATATGTTTTAACTTTGTTAAAATAATTTAACACGTTAACGTTTGAAACGTTAACTGCTCCAAGCCCTGGTGGCTTGTTTATTTGTATAAACTTGAATTGACATATGATACGGAACATGCACACAAAATTTGGTTCAATTTGGTCAAGTAGTTTGTGAGGAGAAGTCGATAATGTAAAGTTCACGGCAGACGACGATGACGGACGACAGACGGCAAGTGATAAGTTAAGCTCCCTTTGGCGAGCTAAAAATAGCCAAAAAGATTAAGAGTTTAACAGGAAGGGTTCATGAAAGATTTGGGAAAAAATACTTAACAAACAGTGGATTAATCATTAGCATAAATGATGACGTCAGGCTTTTATCCCGAAATTGGGAAACATGAAATTATTTTATAATTATAATAAAATTACAGTCCTGAACATATAAAACCAACGCTGTACCCTTCCATCATCCATGTAAACGTCTGCACAGATCAATTTTAGTGAAATCAGTACAGAAATTTCATATGAATTTGCGATTCATTAGAAATCATTTAATTATGATGAAATTCGCTAAAATCTGAAATCAGGCTCAATTTTGATCAAACTATCATTCAACATAATTTGACAAGATATGACCGGGAAAATATTTTACTTCATAACCTTGAGCTGCTGGTTGAACTTACCATCATTAATGTGGGCCACCTGTATAGCTAATTTTTTCTCCTCATCAAGTTGTAAGACTTTTCTGGGTTCGTCATCACTCTTCTCCTTTGTATGATAGAATAATTCACCATCGACAAGTAAGAAACTGTCTTTCAACCTTTTCAGTTCATTTGCCTTTACTTTATCAGATGGAAGAGTTTCATCTCTCAAATATTGAATGATGTCATCCAATGATATTTCATCTGGTAAATCTTCCATGTCCTGAAAATACGAAAGAAACGTTGGTAACTTATACAGTGGAACCCTGTTAAACCTTTACTCAACACAGACGATATGAAAATTTATTATTTTAAATATAATTTTTTTAATTTTTTAAAAAAATTTCAACAAAACCATATCATGTGACCCCTCATTGGAACGGGCTCAATGAGCTCGTTCCAATGAGGGGTCACATGATATGGTTTAGTTGAAATATTTTGAAAAATTAAATTTTTTCGACTGCTCAATTTGCATATTAAGCGGGCGGATGCGGGCGGATGCGGGCGATTAGTTAGGTAAAGGGTTAATTGAATAGCCACTTTGCCAATGAAAATTATTCAATTAACAGGAGTATTCAATTAACAGGATTGTCACTTTCCTGTATTCTAGAGATAAACGTAGCATTTATTCTATTATATCTTGTTTGACAGCTCCATGAGCTCTGTCAAACAAGATAAAATAGATTAAATGCCTGTATTGGAGGTACTGAGGCCAAATAGGTCTATAAACAAAGGAAAACTGGGGAGAGTCTGGGTAATTCAAAGACAGGTTACAGGATTTTTTATTCAATTAACGGAAGTTTACTCTATAACCTATATTCAATTAACAGGTCAAATTTGTACTGGAGGTATGGTAAATGGTTTTGTGTTGGGAAATTATATTCAGTTAACAGGGATATACAATTAAGAGATATTCAATTAAGTGGGATCCACTGTACAGCTCTATGATTACAAGAGTACACAGAAATTTGGCTGCATCACAACCAGTCATCATTTGATCAAAACTCTCAGTCTGCTTGGTCTGTTTATTGGTTTTTAACACTTTACCCAATGAATCGCCCGCATCCGCCCACGTAATATGCAAATACAGCTGCTGAAAAAATATTATTTTTCGAAAAATTTCAATAAAACCATATCATGTGACCCCTCTTTGGAACGAGCTCATCGAGCTCGTTCCAAAGAGGGGTCACATGATATGGTTTTGTTGAAATTTTTTAAAAAAATTTAAAAAATGATATTTAAAATAATGAATTATGAAATCGTCTGCGTTGGGTAAAGGATTATCAACACTTTCAACAGCAAACAATATAACATCTCACACAGTTTTACAGGTGGAGGAAGACAGTGTACCAGTAGGTAACCACACAGAAGTGGCAAGCAACTGTCAGTCTCACCAACCTGCCAAAAATCACCCAAGATTTACTGAAGAATGGATTTCCCTCTTTTTGGAGGCAACATGCATAGAATATAATTAAGTGTTTCATAAAAATGTGATTAATGAAATCAGAATTATGTGTTGCCCTCCATTGCACATGCACTTGCACCCATTTATCCCTTTACCCAACGTAACGGCCAAAATCGGCCAGCGCTATTCTTAAAAATCGCCAATTAATTTTCATTATTTTTTTCATTTTTTGTCTCAAAAACATAGGTTATGACCCCTCGTTGGAACGAGCTTGTTGAGCTCGTTCCAACGAGGGGTCATAACCTATGTTTTTGAGACAAAAAATGAAAACCATTGGTTATTCAAGAATTATTTTTGCAAGTGTCGTCTGCTTTTCAGGTTAGGTAAAGGGTTATTATCTGTTGTAATTTGTGAAATGCATTGGGAGAGACATTGATATAGGTTATGCCTGTTAGTCAAACCCTATTTCTATTTTGAGAAATATGAAAGTGTCAACGACACTGTAGCTCAACTTGTCAAGACATGTACATGTATAGTATGTGACACAGCAATGACAAACTTCTAGGTAATGACCTGATAACAAAGGTACATATAAAGTATTGTAACGGTCTGTACATAAATACTGGGCGTAGCTTGCAACAAATGTATAGGTAAAGTATTGTAAAGGTGTTTGACAGTCAGATGCTAAACTGGAAAAGAAATCTTTGAGTCCCAGAGTGGGTCTGACTGAACCCCAAAATATTTGTTCTCATAGCACAGTGATAACAAAGGCACCCCAAAACACACTCATTCCTGTCCCAAGATGAAAACTAAGGTATCCATGAAGTTTCGTGAAGATCAGTTCATAAATACGAGTTGTACAGAAGTTGTGACAAAAAACTGATTGGACTTAATTTCGGTACAAAATGGCCACTGGCAGCCATCTTGAATTTTGGACCGCACTCAGAAACACTCATTCTTGTCCCAAGGTGATAACAAAGGTACCCAAGAAGTTTCGTGAAGATTGGTTGATAAATACAGCCTCTAGACTGAGCCGTATTGACATGTGCACTTACAGTGTGTAAGTAGCACTAAATAAATCAAAATTCATCTAATTTGCATAATTTATACTCGAGAAAAAAACCCGTACTATATGTGATGTATTCCATGTTACTAAACATTCATACAAAAATTTATTCAAATCAGAACTTTCATACAGAAGTTCTGTACAAAAGACTGATTGCACTAATTTTGGTACAAAATGGCTGCTGGTGGCCATCTCGAATTTCGGACCACATCCAAAAACACTTGTTCTCATCCCATGGTGATAACAAAGGTACCCAAGAAGTTTCATAAAGATTGGTTCATAAATACATCCTCTAGCCTGAGCCGTATAGAAGTTGTGTACAAAAAACTGATTAGACCTAATTTCGGAACTAAATGGCCACTGGCAGCCATCTTGAATTTTGGACCGCACTCAGAAACACTCGTTCTCGTCCCAAGGTGATAACAAAGGTATCCAAGAAGTTTCGTGAAGATCGGTTGATAAATACAGCCTCTAACCCGAGCCATATTGACATGTGTACTTACTGTGTGTAAGTAGCACTGAAAAAATCAAAGTTCATCTAATTTGCATAATTTCTGCACAAGAAAAAAACCTGTATTATATGTGATGTATCCCATGGTACTAAACATTCATACAAAAAATTATTCAAATCAGAGCTTTCATGTGGAAGTTCTGCGCAAAAATCTGATTGCCCCTAATTTTGAACAAAATGGCTGCCAGCGGCCATCTTGAATTTCAGACTGGACCCCAAAACACTCGTTCTCGTCGCACGGTGATAACAAAGGTACCCAAGAAGTTTCGTAAAGATCAGTTCATAAATGTGGCCTCTAGCCTGAGCCGTATTGGCATTTGCACTGACAGTGCTGAAAGTAACACTAAATAAATCAAAGTTAGTCTAATTTGCATAATTTAAGCACGAGTAAAAACCCCATATGATATGTGATGTATCTCATGGTACTAAAAATTCATACAAAAAAGTATTCAAATCAGAGCTTTCAAATGGAAGTTCTGTACTAAAAACAGATTTCTGCATCGTCGGTAAAAATGGCGGCTGGCAGCCATCTTGAATTTCGGACGCACCCAAAAACACTTGCCAAAGTTGAGCTAAAAATTATGTTTAAAAAAAACAAAAAACTTTCAAACTTGGTACCAGCAGCTTTGGCAGAATTTGAAAGCAAGTGTATCATTAATGTACAGTGTGCCTTAGTACATGGCGTCACTGTGCATACACATTAGCAATCAGTATTAAGTGGGGGTTTTTTGTAAAATTGCATGTGGGCAGACATTTTTTTTATTTCATTTTCTATGTTTGTTATTATTTCTTTGGCATCAAAAGTTCATGTTTGTTTTATGTTTTAGGACTCGTAATCTATTTATTTATTGGTGTTTAAGGTCACATACTTATGCACAATGGCTAATCATGACCATGACAGTTTTACGGTTGGAGGAAGCCAGAGTACCCGGAGAGAACCACCGAGCAACGACGAGCAGCTTCCCAACATTGTAACTTCACACTGCAGCACAGGCAGGGTTAGATTGGTTGACATGCAGTACGCCTTAGTACACAGCGTCATCGTGCCCCCATGTGGACAATTGGGGTTAAGTGCCTTGCCCAAGGACACAATGCAGGAGTCCAAATCGATCACTAAGATGGTCACCCATCCAAGGATTAACCAGGCTTGCCATTGCTTAAATTCAGTGATCTGATGAGAACCGGTTACCGCAATGCCACCACGCCCCGACTCATAATCTACAGAAGAGCACGAGTAGTTGTGTATTTCGTCACCTGAGTGCAAGAAGGCTTTGCAATGCTAAAGCATTGCAAAGCCTTGTTGCACTCAGGGGACAAATTTACCAGTTTTATTAACTTGTGTAAGATATCACATATGAACCATGTAATTTCAATTTTTTTAAGATTGCTTTGTTGGTTACAAAAAGTGAGCATGCGGCAACCAAAAGGACTATGTGGGAGGACTTTAGAAACAGATTTTAACGTTTTTAGGCCTTAAACCCTTTACCTAACGAATCGCCCACATCCGCCCACGTAATTTTCTAAATTGAGCAGTTGAAAAAATTAAATTTTTCAAAATATTTCAAGAAAACCATATCATGTCACAGCTCATTGGAACGAGCTCATTGAGCTCGTTCCAATGAGGGGTCACATGATATGGTTTTGTTGGAATTTTTTGAAAAATTAAAAAAACTTATATTTAAAATAATAAATTTTGATATCGTCTGCGTTGGGTAAAGGGTTATTATCCGATGTTCTAACCAATGAGCTACCACGCTCCCATCCACAATATTTACAATCTCACCTATCAAAATAGAGATGAGAAAACATTTTATCTGAAAATGACACTTTCCATTTGTTTTTCGTAACCTATAAGGGCCTATTTTCAACTTTGGCACCTGTTTCCAACTTGGTCAATTTTACTGTAATAGAACAGGGTGCTCCAACTTTTCCGTGTTTGGGTAAACTTGCAAGGTACACTCTTAGTACATTGGCAGTAGTTTCTAGGCAAGTCTTGGCTGACTGCATAGACACAACTGCAACGTCACAGAGCAATAATGTTACAGTGTGGCTAAAATGTATGTCGATATACTATTGACACAGATACTCTTCTATACGGATTTACCTCTTATCCCCCTAAAGTCAATGAGACAATATTTAAATGTGTCCATGCATATATTGAGGCAACAAGTAGATTTTAATATGAGGTTGCCTGAATGGTGGTTATCATACTAGCGAGTTACCGAAGGGCCCCACAAGTTTTTTTGTTTTTTTTGCTTTGTTTTTTTTTACAACCACAGTACATATCATACATTCAAACCCCATCCACGGCCCCCTTCTAATTCGGTCAATCTTGATCTGTAACGACATCTCACTCCTCTCGTCTTTTCAAGTAGCTTAACTAACATGGGTAACATGGGTAAATGACAGGGTGGGGGGGGGGGATACCTGATGGGAGGACATACCATACTATTATGACAAATGTCCAAATTGGTTACCCGAATACCTCTCATTTATTTACAACTTGCGGGTCCAGGGATCCATGAGTCTCGTCCTATGGCAGGATAACAGTGCAACCAGGATATTGTGCAGGTCGGTTGACCAAGCTACAACCAATGTTTTTACCAAGATTGATTAACGTTACCAGCATCGGACGCTTTCCCCGTGGGAATAGTTGTTAGATTATACGTGGAACCATTCCAAACAACCTGGGCTTTTCCTTCTTTCTACCTTCACCCTACATTCCTTTCTCACACTCTCTCATTTCATTATATCTCTTATTCTTTTCTGTTATGTTCAGCCCGTGTACGATCATTTATTTCCACATTTTCATCGTTTGTTTTTGAACTTCCTTCGTTATGTTGCTTCGTGTGAGTAGTTTGTTACAAGGAGACAGCTTACATAAGCTATAGCTTGCTGCTGAATCCTCTTTCCTCTTTCACATTTATGTATCTTGATGAAATGTATCATAATATTCTGTCAAATCAAGGAAATAAAATATCGTTTAAACTAAAATGTATGAAAAATCTCCAGACCTTCAACCTTAAAGGGGATTAATTAACCCTTTACCCAACAAATCGCCCGCATCCGCCCACGTTATATGCAGATTCTGCAGCTGAAAATATATTATTTTTCGAAAAATTTCTACAAAACCATATCATGTGACCCCTCATTGGAATGAGGTCGTCGAGCTCGTTCCAATGAGGGGTCACATGATATGGTTTTGTTGAAATTTTTCGAAAAAAAATAAAAAACGATATTTAAAATAATAAATTTTGATATCATCTGCGTTGGGTAAAGGGTTAACCCTAAAGTAGGGATCTGCGAATCACAAATTTCTTTTCGAATCGAATCTCGAATCGAATCGTGACTCTGATATCGACATCGAATCAAATCCCGAATCGAATCTTAAAAGACAAGTTATTTCATATTGCATCAAACGGAAGTTATGGAACACTGTGATGACCCTTATGCGACGGAGTGAACACCTTAAACACCAATAACTAAATATTCTCTGTAGCCCGTCGCTGAAACAGCTAGGCCTATTGTCCATAGTTTTAGTTTTTGAAGGCCTAACTTGTTACTATTCACGTTCTTAAGAATGTGAATAGTAACAAGTTAAGCCTTCAAAAACCAAAACTATGGATAATGTTCTGGGCCAAATTCACACCTTACCTAACAATTAAACATTGTCAATTACTCAAATAAATAGGAATTGAGCCTACATGAATGAATTTTCTAATGACAGTTTTATCCTATTTTTGTTGGAAATGTACCAACTTGAAGTTAGTACGAGAGATTCGAAAAAATCGAATCCTGAGACTGATTCGGGATCGACCTCGAAGGATACGTATGGTATCGATATCGAATTGAATCTCAAATATTCGCAAGACCCTACCCTAAAGGGTTGTATTCTGACTGTGATCACATTTTTTTGCAACATAACAGGTGCCCCTACATGCAGTCTTTGGATTAATTCACAAATTACATGCTAGGCACCTTGGTAGTTGTTTTAGGCAAGTCTTGGCTGCCTATATAGGCAGCCAAGACTTTCCAGAAAACAGCAGCAAAGTCACTGAAAGAAGACTGTCAAAAATATGTAAAAATCTCCAGACCCTCAAAGGTTAAGGGTTTAAATCATTCTTGATTTTGCTATATTTTATCTCTGAAATCTTGATCCACCAGCAGGGACTGATGGGAAAGGAGAGTGATTTCTCTCACTTGCCTCACTCTCCTAAACTTTTCACTAGGGGAGCAGTTAATAATAATAATAATAATAATAATAATATATCACTTATATAGCGCCTATCCTAATAAAAGCCCTAAGCGTTTTACAAAAGAAATCACGAATAAGATAGATAAAAATCAATAAAGTCACCCGGTTTGTGTGTCAGCGAAGGGATAGCCTGGGAAGTTCCTCTGGTATAAGTAGGTTTTTAGTCCCTTTTTAAAACTTTCAAGAGATGGTGCATTTCGTAAGGTTTTGGGTAACGAGTTCCACACACAGGGCGCGCTGATCCTGACAGCCCTGTCACCTACAGTCTTCAAATTCCCCGCGAACTGAGTTAAAAGCCCTTCATCACTGGATCACAATGATCGCTGTGGCTTGTATGGTATGAGGAGTTCGCTAAGGTAGCCTGGGAAGTCAGCCGAATTTCTCTGGTAGGTGAGTATTGCTAGTTTATATGTTATGCAGTCTTTAACTGGGATGTAGTGCAGCTTGGCAAGGGCGGGTGAGATGTGTTCCCTTTTCTTCGCCCGTAGAGCAATCCTAGCAGCAACGTTGATCAGCCTCTGTAAACGTTGGAGCTGGTTGTCCGGGACGTCGAAAAGCAGTGCATTACAGTAATCTATTCGACTCAAGATGAATGATGAAATCAGCTTTTTTGTGGCGTCTAAACTAAAAATATTTTCGGATATGACCTAGCCTTCTAATTTCAAAATATACTGACTTACATATGTTTGATATTTGATAGGACATTGAAAGAGTGGTGTCCAAATGAACTCCGAGGTTTTTCACACTATCGGTGAAATGGAACAATTAATCACTTGCCTTCATGATGTATGTAGAAACTATGTCTGAACATCAAGTTATATATTGTATTTCAATCACATATGACATGACCCAATTAGGAGGTGATGCTTGCAAAACATTATCTCGCATAACTGAAATCTTTCATTTTTTGCTTAAACCATGGCTTATGGACACCTCATTGGAATGTGTGCAATGGGCTCGTTCCAGTGAGGAGTCATAAGCTGTTTTTAGAGCAAAAATAACAAAATTTGTATAGTCATTTTCGTGTATACGGCTGGTCAATTTGAGCGGTTATAGTAGGTATGTCATTCTCCTGAATTTTTCACTCGCCTGCATTATCTTCCTGGCAGTCACTGAACCAGTGTGAATGAGTTATGTTCATATTGCAACTCTATCCTGAATCGATTGCTGTGGGATTACAGTACATTAGAACCTGTCATGAGAGACCACCTCTTTTGCCAAGCAAAAGTGGTCTCTCAAGACAGGTGATCTCTCATTAGAGGTTTGAGGTTTTTGCAGGTCAGTGAATGACCAACCAGAGAATATTTGTTGCAGAAATGGAGAAGAATTGATTTTTCAACTTTTTTTTTATTATTGTTTTATTTTAACCCTTTGAGACTTTAATTATCCTGACGTTCAAATGTCACTGGGAATTCAGTTTCTTCAACGTTTCTCAAAATGCGACGTCAAACGCCCGAAAGTACAAATAACAAGATATGTTCCAATAAGACTAAAATCCTCCTCTGATTGGACGAGTGCTCACTTAGTATATTCTATGTTTACAGCTGAAGTGGCAAATGTTGCCGTCTGACGTCACACCGCGAAATATTTGAAATGACGTCACCCTTTTCGTATTTACTTCATCAAACTTGTGACAAGCAAGCCACTTCATTTTTTTCTGGATTTTTCACACGTGCAACAGAGGGTGTTCCGGATAAAGTGTTGTTTAAATTACAAACTGATTTACGATTTGAACTAAGATGGAATGAGTTTATCTGGTTTATTGATTTTTTACCCAGTGCCGTTGTGGGTACACGGGAGGTTTATTTATTAAACCTGTGATCGTTAAACGTTGCCTTCCAGAAGGCAATTTTTAATGATCACAGATTTAATAAATAAATCTCTCGTGTTTCACAATGTAGCTTTTGGGCTATGGGTAGAGTCTTATTGGAACATACTTGTTATTGTGATAAGTTGACGGTAACGTGGTCTGAGGTTTGCTTCGCGTCTCGGTTGAACATAAGCTCCGCGTCGCAAACCTCAGTTCATGTTACCATCAATTCATCACAATAACTTATAATGTTTCACATTAGTATTTATCTGGCTGGAGGCTAGATTATTTTTGGTGGTCTGCATTTGTTATTCAAAACTTGTTTTATCACATAAGCACTGCCTCATAACCAAGTTCAGAACAGGAATATTATACACGGGTGATAAACCCACGAGATTTTTCACGTGAGTTTATTAACCGGCGAATCACCTTAATTGATATGCGTCTTCCTACACGTTGAATATTCATAAACATGATTACGACCTTCCTGTTTTTCAAAACCAAGTGATCCATTTTATATTGCAACCCACACAAATCAATTGAACATGAAATCCGGAGATCAATGGTTCAAGAGGCAGCCAACAGGCAAAAACAAACTTACCTCTATAATGAAGCTTATGGCAACGATTGGTGGACTTTCCACTCAAAAACGCCTCACAAATCACAGTGCTGGAAAACACTTGGTCCAAAAGTTGAGTGAATCAGAAATTCCAGCCCATCACATAATGCAGATAACAGGGCATAACTTACCTTGCTTCCATTAATAATTATAGCCACATAAATGAAAATCAGCACAAAAACATTTCCCATATTTTAAGTAACACTTCCAATGAACTTAATAATCTCTCAAGTACGAATGAATGTCATGTTGAATCTGACTGTCGATCCCAGTCTTACTGTCAGGCTCAGCTGCCATTGCCGACGACAATGCCTTCAACAACAAGCTTAACCTCAGGATACAATTCCACAAATAACACATTTGTACGTACTGTTGGTGCAAAACACACGGCCACTACCGGCAAAATGTTCACAATGTTTTCAGGGAATATTTATGGTGGTAATTTCAAAATCCATGTCCATGAGAATAAAGGCCGGCTAAACCTGAGGCGAAACGACAAAGGATAATTGTTTACACTGATTCAGACAGTGATTGAGACCATGACGTAACTTGCCTTTGCTGGCTCCAGCACACGACATTCCAAAGAACAAGTAGCGTTTCTTTTTCGAATGTCTCTTATATATAAAGTCATGTGCATGGAGCTGTAATATTATCATCATTAAATATTGTTCATATTGTTATTACTAACTCATGAAAATCAGAAATGAATAACCTTTAGTCATTGATACCCGATGTACATAAACCTTACCGGGTCTATATTTCAACGAGAAAGTGGCTGGCCCTCAGTAACGTGATTGGATTACGAGTGCATTCAAAGGGAGTTGAAACATTGTAGCAATGTGGGTTTGGGTTAAGGAGGCTCACCAAATTCTGTCAGAATGTAACCAAATCACGGTGATGTGATAAACAGAATCTCAAACTCGTCTCCGATAAGTATGTAAAATATGAACCTCTTCCACTAAATTTGATTTGGGCCTCGCTAAAGCTCGACCCGAATTAAATTTAGTGGACTCGGTTCATATTTTACATACTTATCGGGGACTCATGAGAGATTCTCTATTTATTCCACACAGCCCACAGGCACTCTCCAATAATTTGTAATAAAACAAATATATATAAACAAAATATTATTTGTGTTTGATTGAATATGAAATATAAGCAAGGAGATTGTTGGCTTTTGCTCTGGTATCCTCAATTTTTGAAAGTCCTGATAGTGGTTTCTAGAACTCGACCAGTTAAGAAGTCCTGTCAGCAGGATTATGTTAGTATTTTAAGCTGCGATAACACAAACAGTTATCACTGAGCACTATTCATCAAAAAATAGGAATTTGAGGTTAAAACATTAAAAAATTGAAAAATAATAAAACAAATGACCACAAAGTATCAACGTGCTGTTTGGTTTCGTACCTAATAACACTTACAAAGTATCAAAGGGTTAAATTGAACAAAAGATTTTGTACGTAATAACAGGTACAAAAGTATCAGAGGGTTAATACAGTTTTAATACAACATTTCCCCATCGGATATTAACACCTTTCCCCATCGAGGGCGGACATTTCCCCATCTGAGGTGGACATTTCCCCATTGGACATTACCCCATGTCCAATGTAACTGACAGCTTCCACATGTGAATGAGTGACAAGTAACTCTTAAAAAGTTTTCATTTTTTATTCTTTAATAACTCAAAAAAAACAACATCTCGGCATATGGTATACAGTTAAAACTAGAAGTCCTGTCATGAAATGCGCACAAATAGCACATGGATATTCGTGTTAATGTACGTGTTTAGGCCCAAGTAAAGCTATCAAATTCTGTATGTATGGCCTGTGCACAAGCAATGTTTCAGCCAATGGACCTCCGGGTAACCCGGAGGTCCATTGGCAGAAACATTGCATGTGTTTGCTATGAGTAACCAAGAGAACCTGCCGTGCTTTGGATGCCATTTGATATGGCAATTGCGTGCAATTCCAACGCGCAATTAAGCCTAGATAAGCGCACTATTCATGACAGGACTTCTAGTTTTAACTGTAGGCATTAGCACAATCTGAATTTCACAACAATGAAAACACCACAACATCAATAATAAAAAACAAAATTTTTATCTGGTTACAAGTGTATGTAAATAGAAATGTTTGCTTATAAATCTCTTACACATGCTTCTTGTTGAGTTGTTTGATAAACACTGATGCATTCACTGACATTTACTTCAATGAAGACACAACTGTTTATCAATCAACTTAACAATACTTTAGAATGAAAGTAGCTTGACAGAAAGAACAGATATTAAAATTGCAATGAAAACATCCATATTCTTCAATCCACTTGTGTGATTAAAAGTGATGTATTCATTGAATTTCACATCAGTGAAGACATGACCGTTTATCAATCATCTCCAAAAAAAGTTAACCGTAAATTGCTTCGAAAACAGAACACAAATGTCTTATAAACACTTCTTATAGAGTTGTTTGATAAACACTGATGCATTCATTAACATTTACTCTTTTCTTTTGGCGGTTTGCCGAGTGAGTCTTTGTAGAGTTGGGTAATAGCCATGATCCTTTCTGATAGCATCAATGGTTACCCAGACTGATGCATGGTGGTAACCTATGGACTTATTAACTGGTAGAGTGCTGGAAGCCCATATTTGGGCTTTACTCTGAAGTGTCAGTACCAGCACTTAAAGGCTTCATATTTTGTGGATGTCGTTCATACCACCTTTGAAGTGAAATTATTTAGTCTCACTGTCTGTAAGGATTTGCCATGTTACAATTTATGGGAGAGTGCCTATTGGCACTCTCCCATAAATTGTAACAAGGCAAACATATGTGAACAAATTTTGATGACCAAAAATAATTCAGCTCTCTACCAGTTAAATGCACTGTTCCAAGATTCACAGATGTTATTTGTTCTGTGATGGTCATTAAGAGTTGAATCACTGACGTTCCAAAACGTCCGATTGCCAAAACATCTTGAGTCAAAACGTCCGATTTTCTGATGATTCTGCCTTCATATATATATATATATATATATAATATATCAGAAAAGAAATAATTATTTTGGGAATTGAACATTTTGGCAATCGGATGTTTTCGAAATCGGACGTTTTGACAAGTATTCCCCAGTTAGGTACTCTAAAGAAAAAAAGAGAAAACTTGATTTGACTTACCTCAACATCTGTATTAACAAAGGATTTACAATCAAATGCAGCTCTGTTGGCAATTGCCCATCGAATGGTTGATTTATTTGAAGATTTTTTGGTGTACATATATCCATCAAGAACTAATTTTTTGCCACCTTTATTGCTAATAAGAACCTCCATGACTGAAGAATGTTTAATGACCAATGAATGAATGAAAGAATGAAAGGTTTTAGCGTGCCGAAGGCGTGCAGGGACGATGTGGGGTTTACAAATCCCTTGCGACCTGGTTAACCTTATTTTATGTCACTTGGATCACACAGGCCTAGCTTTCCTATTGCCTCAAATGGGGTCTGAGGGGGTATGCACGTGGTTAGAATTACCGGCAGTTTACGTTGGAGTGATAGATTGTCAATACTCAATCCCTCAACGCCATTAAGACTATTACAGAGTGGGCTCTATTCAGTTCTAGCTTGGCGATAGTAGAGGTTTGAGTCCCACCATGCCGCAGACTTGGATTTCTGAAAAATCCAGGGTGGCAATAAATCGCTCACCTGGAACCTACTTAGGCAAACAAATTGCTCTCCTGAAATCTTTTTCACATTTTTTGCTTCACAAAGATTTTCTAAAGACTTAGTTAATACTGGGTTGGTTAATTTCTGCTTCGAGTGCATTCTAGCCAATCAATTTTAAATGAATTAATAAAATGTTAATGAATGAACCTGTATTCATTTTTTACTATCCTCCCCCCCCCCCCCCCCAAGTGTGGTCAGATCGATCAAGAAGTTCAGGGGGACTGGTACATGTAGTGGCCGACACACACATGTAATTCTGTCCACATGTTCCATGGTCCGTCACCATCAAAAATAGCTGAAAGTAGGTGAGCAAAAAAAGGCTTATGCTGGATTAAATTGCGTGAGCAGTTTAGGCAAGCTAAAAATCGCTTGCGTCAGAATTCCATGACCGCCATGGTGGCGAGCCTGAATATAATGTTGTGCGATGGCAAATTTAAGGGAAGAAGAGAAAAGAAAACCAAACAGCAATGCTGGTTTGGTAGCGGCCCCGGTATATGACCACAGCGGTTACAAAAAAGGAGTGCAGAAAGCTCCAACAGTTTAGTTTTGAAAAACCGGGAGTCATCCATCAAGCCTTCTGGGAGATAGGATGCCGTATGTGATTATGAGGTATCTGGTTATCCTTCGGGAATTCCAAATGACCTCCTCCCCCCCACCGCCACCCCCCCAAAAAACAAAAAACAACCCCCCCACCCCACCCCCCCCCCAAAAAAAAAACACACCCTCTCACAGACACACACCCTCAAGCCCTAAAAAGGGCTGTTAAATCTTTATTCAAATGTTTATTTATATAAAATGTACACTCGACCCCAGCCAGACAAGCTTGTTTCAATCCTTGCATGGTGTTTGGTGGTTTCTTGTGTATGTTGCAGAAAGGTAGGTTGCACCAATTCCTCCTACGCTTTGTCTACCATTTCCATGTGTCTTCTTGATAAGAGTGTTGCAAGAAAATTTGAGAATGTTCAATTAGAAAAGTTATAGGTAGAGAGAAAGATAGGTATCCGTGCCTGTATTGTGCCTGTTGTGTGATTGTTGCTATGGATGGGGTAAGAGATGAGTTTCTTCGGAGCTCACTCCCCACACGCAGAGTTGCGAGGCAATCCTCACAGACTCAATCCTAAAGATCTCATATATATATATATATATATACATATATTTGTTTATATATAGATTAATGAAAGCTTACCATCAAAGAGAAGTTCTCCTGAAACCAGAGCGACTCGAAGAGTTTTTCACCTTAGAATCCACCCTAGTGGATGAAGCCAGGGCAGCATCACGTCTGACTAACTCCAAATTTGCCACTGAAAGGGCGGAGTTATACGTGGAAAATGCGATTGCCCTAGAAAGAACTCTCAAGGAAGTTTGAACATCCTGGAATTCTTTACCATTGAGACGCTGTGCTAACGCTCTGGTAAGGTGATCGGCGAATGATGAAGCATCTAAACTAGCTCTGTTAGACAAGATTGTCGTCTCCAACGTACTGGAGAGAATTGACATAGACGTCGGCAAAGACAACTCCAAGTCTTCGGCCTGGTCGTCTAAATGCAGAGGAACTCTTGGAACGCCCTTTCCTGCCGTTTCAAATTTATTCCTACTGTTGATGAATGGCAGATGTAGAGCATGTTGCGATAAGAAACTGGTTCTGCCTGTCTTAGAGGCTAACCTAAAAATAGCATCATTCAGCAATTCAAACGTCTGTGAGACATTGCTGGACTGGACCGGAAACTCAGGAACAACATCCTTAGTCCGGCCAAGAAAGTCTGTATCCAGTGATGGTATCAGTCTCTTATCTGGTATCGCAGCTCTCTGGTCCGATGGAACAACCTCTGGAAGGTGTTAACGGATAAAATCTACCACCACCTTATGTTTTCCAGAAGGGAAAAATCCAGCTCAGCAGATTCCCTTTCACCATCCGACTAGACCAGATGCGAATCTCGGTCGTCCCTGTCTGACACTGCAGAGGAATGTACCAACCCAGCTTCCTCAGACAGTTCTTGATCTGAAACCGTTTCCGAAGGTTGCTGGGATGCTGCGATGAGTTGCGCTATCTGTGATAGCAAGTCCATCACGGAGGCCTGTGGAGCTGCGGTCTTATGTTGTTTAGCCGCTTGAAGCTCCTGGGACAGTACCTCTTGCATAATCCTTTTATGCGTACGTCCCGACTGGTGAGGCCTTGTGTCCTTTGGCTACCGGATGGAGTGACCTAGATGACATGGAATCCTTTGTTGGTGAAGCAGGCTGGATATCTGAGGTTATGAAGCCACGGTGCAGTCGTGTGTGCTGGCGTGTGGAAGAGGAAGCCAACAGACTAGCCGACCCCGGCTGTCTATGCAACCCAGCGTCCCGAGCAGGAGGAGTGGACGTATGCTCCGGCTGACGAACGTTATGCACAACATCTGGCCCAGATGTTGTTGTAAGAGAGAGGGGCCTCTCTCGCTCGCGGTTCAGGTAGACCTGAATGAGCTAGCTACTGGACTGACTGGCTTCCTCTGATCCATCCTCCGATCCATCGTAGGAGGGTGTGCATGATCCGAGATTATAGTGCTCACAACACCTTTTCTCCTCTCCTGGCCTGCAACGGACGTACCCGGCGCCACATCACCCATATTATGAGTGATAGATCCGCCGGTCGAGCTAGCTGGCAACAAGGTCATCAATCCTACTAAGGATCTTGGCACTTGTATGATTTCCTTGAGCACTTTTGCCACTAGCTCTTCATTGATTTGCGATGACGGCAGCACACTTCCGGAAGACATCACAGAAACATCACCCTGTTCTTGTTCCTCTGAAAAAGAGACTGAAAAACTAGAGTGACCCTGTGGTGAGAGGACCGGCGTCGACCTCTCACCATTAACAATATACCGTGACACACGTCTCCAGTGTTTGTCATTCCAACTAGCACAAACTGAACAAGAATTAGTGCGAGTGCAGTGACTACAGCAAATACAATGAGCATGAGAATCTGAGGAAGACTTCCTCGATTTACAATTTGAACAATATTTTTTCATAATTAAAAAATATTATACAGCCATAGTACTCACTTTAACCCTTGAAAATACAAAGATACATAATAATAATACAATCCATTACAAACATTTCTAAAAGTAATTCAAAAGAAAATTTTCGAAAAAATTTTGACATGAGCCTAAGTTCCCAAAGGGAATGATGAGCCCAAATGGATCCCAAAAATTTTAAAACATTTCTAAAAATTAATGTTACACTTACAAACAATATTAATGTATCTGACTATATAATAAACCTTACAGAAGACAAGGAATCACTAACAGAAAGGAACCATTGTCAACGTAAACAAAAGTCAATAAAAACCGGAAACAAGACTCCAGGCACTGAAAACATGGCCCGAAATCATTAACCAATTTAAAACACTATCTGATATAAACCAGAATCCTCCACAGAAGAAGCTGCAATACATCAGATGGTAGATGCATGACCAAAACGCCTAAACACCCCAAGGGTGAGGACGTAACCATGGGGATAACAGAATAAACATTCTGTAACTATGCTAAAACGCCCAAGAAATTTCAATAAAACAATTTCAAAAATTATACCAAAAGCATGGGAGATTAGCAAGGGGGGTTTCAAGGAAAGGGAGAGAGGAAACACTTAACACACAGTGGAGATTTCATAGCAAGAATGAAAACATCAGGCCCATGCCCCGAAATTAGGGAACATGAAATAATTTTACATAAAAGTTAAAAAATTTATAGTAATTTATATATTTTTTATACTTACCAATGACCCTGACTTAGCTGGTGTTAATCTTAAAAATTCAGGGCCAAACACAAATTTTGCCCCCCACCAATCCCCAAAATTTGCATCAAAAACCGAAAATTGATGTCCTATATGGTCCTTCATACTTTTACTCCACTGCGCATGCGCAGTGTCAAGGAGGTCCCAAAATTGGCGCCAAATGTCATTCTTACAACCAGTGCCTGGTAAGCATTATGTACTCAGCGGGGAGGTATGAGTTCCCAACTCCTGGGAGGGCCATCCCCGTCTGGGTCATTGGTAAGTATAAAAAATATATAAAGTACTATAAATTTTTTAACATTTTTATACTGTACCAATGACCCAGACTTAGCTGAATAGTAAAAAGGTTGGAGGGCCTAGGACATCAAGGAAAATCCAATAGGCTCAATTACATATAACAGAATTATCCCCTCAAGGAGAAAAGGAGAGACAGGCTTTACATGTATCTTTCTTATTAATATCAAAGAAGAAAGACACAACACCATACTGTAATTGAGCACAATAACATCAATGATCTCTATTAACATCCAGTATAACCCTTTATACTAATTATTTTTAAAGGTAAGCCAATAAATAAAGGAAGGCCAGAGAAATGAGACTCTTTATACTCATTAAAAGTGTCCGAGGATTGTATATTAATGCCCGTTTGACACGTGACATATACAAATGCTTCACACCGAGCTCCACTTTAAAAATATTACATGTATGAGTAAACATTAGCTTTACACTTTAAAACCATCCCGGTACCGACTCGGAATTACTGACTCCAGGGGAGGTATTCCCTTGCTTTTCACTATAAAGCAGGTGCCCTAAGGGAACACCCCCCCCCCTCTTCCCCTTGCCCTGGGTCAAATACCCCAGAGCGAAGAGGGCAGCAGGACAGAGTCACTGACGGAACAGAGAGCCTACATAACTATAGTTGCAACTGTTTAGTGGACGATATTCTGAGCAACTGATAACGGACCTAAACAATGGAGGTCTCCAGAAATGGACTCAATATTTCTGAGATAAAAATTTGTGAACGTGGAAGGCTGAGACCAATATGCAGCCTTCATTAAATCAGTAATAGCAACACTATTTGCATAGGCCCAAGATGTTGACAGAGCTCTTACTTCATGAGTTGAAATCTTAAGTGCAGACTGCTGAGTAGAAGATAATTTTCCATTAGCAGTACGGATAGTTAATTGAATCCATCTAGCAAAAGAATGGACCATAATGTCCTTTCTATTAGACATCAAAGACAGAAAGAAACGCTTACGTCCCTTTCTGATGAACTCAGACCTACGTTTGTAAATATGTATTTCTCTAACAGGACAGAGTAAAGGCCTATGCCCGTCTGAAGACAGAAGGGCCTTAATAACAGTAGGTTCCGGATACTTATTAGGAGCCTGATTCTTAGCCAAAAATCCAACATTGGTAGTAAAGGTAATAGTATTACCAACACTATGATAGAGAGAATCATCCACAGATAGTGCATGAAGCTCACTAACTCGTCTAGAAGAAGAGAAGGCTAAGAGAAAAGCTGTCTTATAAGATAAGAATTTGAAGTCCACTGTGTCAAGAGGCTCAAATGGTGCTTCTTTTAGCTTAAGAAGAACCCAAGCCAAATTCCACATAGGAATTAATCTAAGGGTTCTAGGTCTATTTATCGAAAAGTTTCTAACTAATTTAGATAAAGAGACATTAGATCCAATCATTAAGCTATCATGATGTGCATAGGTATCGGATAACATAGACCTATAACCCTTAATGGTGACAGGCTGCAGTTTGATCTCATTAAAACAAGTAGACTAGAAAATTTGCAATGTCTGGAATGGAAGGATCATAAATATCTACCGAATGATCCCCACACCACTGACGAAAGACCTTCCACTTAGCAGCATAGTTTAGCGAAGAGGAGGTCCTCCTACAGTTAGAAATCGCGTCCACTGCTCGTCCTGTAAAATGCCTTCCGTGCAAGAAGGACCACACAATGGAAAAACATGAAGGTTGAGACCTTGCGGGTTGTGATGGAGGATGCGTGATTTCCCCTGCGACAGAAGATCCTCCCGTGGAGGAAGCTTCCGTGGCATATCCTACAACAGACACCTCAGTAAATTTATCCACGGTCTCTGTGGAGACAGAGATGCTACCAACAGAATCCTGCATTGCGATTGTTTTATCTTGAGCAATATCTGTTGAATCAACGGCGCTGGAGGATACGCATATCCTATTATTCCATCCCATGAGATCGATAGAGCGTCTACTGCAAACGCTCGAGGATCCGGACATGAAGACACATACGTCTGCAACTGATTGTTGAGATGTGTCGCAAATAAGTCTATCATTGGCCGCTCACATTGGTAGCAAACCTGATTGAATACCTGCTTGTTGAGAGTCCATTCTGACGGCAACAGGCGACCCCTCCGTGAAAGAGAGTCTGCTAAAACGTTCAGACGACCCGGAATATGACGGACCGATAGGAGAATCTGATGTTCTAGTACAAACAGACGGATTCTTTCCGTTAGATTGAACAATGGAATGGAATGGAATGAGTGCCTCCTTGATTCCGAATATATGCTACTACCGTCGTATTGTCGGATAGAATTTGCATGTGTGCATTCTGAATAACGTCTATCCAATGACCTAGCGCAAGCCAAATTGACATTATTTCTTTGATGTTTATGTGCTTGCTTAAAAACTGCGGATCCCAAAGACCCTGGCAATTCAAACCCGATGGGCTGAGCATTGCGCCCCAACCTGTTTGATTGGCATCCGTCATAATCGTAAAACTCGGATCCGGCAATTGCAGTGGAACTCCCTGAGTTAACCACTGAATATCTGCCCAAGTCTGAATCTCTTGTTTCACTTGGTTTAACAAGAGGATGTCCGTATCGAGAGAATGAATCTTCGCCCTCCAATTCTGAGTCAGAAAGATTTGGAGAGGACAAGTGCGTAGCCGCCCCATTGGAATGAGATCCGTGGCAGCTCCGCACAGACCTATCAGTCTCATGAATTCTCTCGCTGTAACCTTGTCTGAGTAAAGACAATAGCGAGCGTAACAACTGACTAACTTCGCTCTGGTTAACGACAGACGAACGAGATTGTTGTGCGTCTCGAAGCTCATCCCCAGGTGGGTGAATGACTTGCACAGCACAATCTTGTAACCTGTCGAGAAATTACCCTGACTCTTCCCAGTTTTCCTTTGTTTTAAACCTATTTGGCCTCAGTACATCTAATACAGGCATTTAATCTACTTTATTATGCCAGTAATTGTTATTGAACAATCAGCTTCAATATCTAGTGACCGTATATGAGACTCTGTATCATCGAGCTGACCGTATATAGAGTTTATATATGGTCAGTTTCCAGGGCTTAAAATTTGACGCGAATCCGCGAATCGATTCGCGTGATGATTCGCGCATAATGCCTTTGCGCGAATCCATGTTGATTCGCGTGAGTCTGTCCAACGATTCGCGCGACAAACCATTAATTATTCGTTCAAAAAACACCAGTTCTTTCAGAGACTGAGACCGGAGTTCTGTGCTAAATGCATAATCCGAATTCTTGGTCTGCCTAACTGTGGGATGTTTCCTTGACAACGTGTGTGATTGCCGAACAGTGCCCTCGATGTTTATGGATCTGATCATTTGTGTTTTTCGACTCAACTGCCGAAGCCGGCAAAGGTCAGAATTTCATTTATTAAAATCATGTCGAGTAAGAACAAACCCGTCTTGAAAAAAACTGCTGATAATTGGCCACGGGAGGTCAAAACGAATTTCGAGCTACAGGAGGACCCAGAAAATGACTCCAAATATGCCAAAGCTGTTTGTTTGCTGTGTAAAAAACACGGGACTGACATGTCCCAAAGATATGCAGGCAAAATATCGTCTGACATTGCTCAGTATTCCAGTGGTACGACGTACCCGTTGCTGCCAAATTTACAGCGACACATGAATTCCCTCGCACACAAAAAATGTTACGAGATTGAATATAACAAACCATTTATTGCACAGCCCTCCCAGGGCCCTTCTCAAACGGCGACACAGCCAACTTTGCATCAGGCATTCAGTTCTTGTGAACGTGAAGCCATTATGCGTCTTACAAAACTTCTATAAGTAGCCTGGTTTACGGCTGAAAATGAAAAACCTTATACAGATTTTCCGAAATTGTGTACCTCAGCATCAGAACTTGGGGTTGTTCTTCCAAATTCATTCACAAACCAAACAGCTTGCCATGTGTTTTTTAATTTGCTGGCCCATAAAATCAACCAGTATGTCACTGACCATGTTAGGCAAGCCAGATTTCTGAGCTTTCTCACTGATGGAAGCGCTATGTTCAAGCGTAAGTTACCCCATGAAGGCGAACTTATCTACATATGTACTGCTAATAAACTGAAAATTAGAATTGATTTTTTCAATCTCCAATCTATGAAACGCTATGGCAGTGTAAATGCCGACAATCTGTTTCATGCTGTGTTAGTCAATTTACTTATGTTACTCGAGAGCAAGGAGAAGTGGCAAAACAGTGACAAACCAAGGGACAACCTTATATCTGCTATTCAACCATTCACTGCAAAAATAATTGGGGGTGGGGCTGATGGGACAGCTGTCAATTTTGGGTGCAAGAAGGATTTAATGGCCCAGTTTAAAAAAATACTTCCTTGGTTTACTGCTGTTAATTGTTTCAGGCACCGGTTTGAATTGTGTATAGGTGATTCTATTACCGCTGTAAAAGAGTTCATGGAAGTCGATAAATTTCTTGATGACATTTACTACCACTTTCGCAACTCCCCATTGGAGTGGTCAAATTTACAAAATATTGCCAGTGAAACCATGGACTGTCAAGTTTCTAAACCCCCCAAATCATCAGGCACAAGATTTATTGAATTTCGACGCCGGGCCTTAAATGCATTGTTTGACAACCTGTTGCCACTAATTTTTCATTTTTCCAATATGTCTGCTGGTGACAATGAGCCCAAATCGAAAGGGTATTTGAAGCATCTTCTTGATGGCCACTTCCTTATGGTAGCAGCTTCATATTTTGACATTCTCCACCTATGTGGAAATTTATGCATAGCTCTACAAGCATCCGCTGAAAACATTTCTTGTGCATTCCAAAAAGTGATAGCTTTACAGGAACAACTTTGGATGTTGGGGGAGAATGATGAAGGTCCCTTTGCAACAAAAGAGAAAGAATTTGGAGAGAAATTCAAGAATTCGCCCGTCTCAACCAATCCCCCTCTTTCAGTGTCTATGGGATTGTCAACAAGATCACAGAAATCAGCTGAGGGCGTTTCGTTGTGTAATTATGATTATAAAGATGTAACATTCCTTGTTAAGAATAAAGAGCGGATCAGAAAAAGGAAAGCAGAAGAGAAAGAACATGTGGATCTTAAAAGGTATCATGACTACAGTGAAGCTGTTGCCATTAAAGTGGGCCATTCCGTTGTTGAGGATGTGGCGAAAATCTGAAAATCGATGTGTGCACAAATCATAAAAAACAGTGACATTAGATTTGATGAATTGGACAGGGAGTCACATGTTTTAGCGCACATTGAATGGTTGGACGTTACATCGTGGCCTCTGGCTCATTCGGATGATAACAAACTTACTCCAGAGGAGAGATCAAATATTGCCTCATTTGGCAATGACGATGTTAAGCACATTGTGGAACATTTTCGAACCCCACTTACTGAATACAACGTTGACATCAATTCCGCCATTGCCGAGTTTTCTCATCTAAAACTTTCAAGAGCAACTTCTGAAAATGCAGAAGAAGATGAATTTGCGGGATTATTGGCCATTCATATACTCAAAAGCCAAAGCTGATTGTAAAAACTTTTTTACAGTTGTTGAACTTGTACTTTGTCTTCCCTTCACACAAGCCATAGTCGAAAATGTTTTTTCCAGCAAAATGAGGATTATCAGTGATTGGCGGCAAAGTTTTCCGATGACTGTATCGTCGACTGTTTGACCTTTTCTATAAACTGCCATCAGTTACCGGAGTCCAAGTCGGTCATAATTGACCAAACAGCTCGTGATTTTGTTTCGGGCAAAAACTCAAAAACAAAGGGACTTAAAAAAAGACGCATTAAAAAATTGGCCAAAACGTTGAAGGTTCAAACGGGTGCTGAGTCATCCTCTGATTCCAGCGCTTCTGACACAGAAAGTGTTTGAAATTTTCAGATTTTTATACATGCATCCAACTGTGCACACACGACCACCATTAGCAGATACATTTTGAGGCTCGTCCGAATATTGTATTCGGACAAGCCATAAAATGTATCTGTAAATGGTGATTGCCGCGCACAATTATTTCCAATTTTCGATTCAATTGTGTTAGTGCAAGTTATGCACAAGTTACTTTTTTGTTCTCATCTGAAAGCATACTGACATGATCACATCATGGCAGTATATGAAGCTACATATCAAATTCCATCAGAAAAAAACATTTGCCCCCCCCCCCCCCCCCCCCCCCCCCCCCCCACCAAAAAAAGAATTAAACAAATTCGTTTGGTAAACACTTTATTTTCAGTTTGATTAAAGAAAAAGATTTAGAGATTTGAATGTAAGAAATAAAGCTAGCAAGTTCATTTAGTTTGCTTCAGAACTTTGAGTAACAAACCAAATCCCGCTCTTTTCAACTATTCGTTCAGAATGTGTGTGAGTGTGGAGGGCGGGGCTGGGGGGGCGTGAACGCATGCTATACTGGTACCGATCTATATCATACACACAGTACGTTTACCGTCGAAGAAGTCCCAATGATCGTCATAATCGTGGTAAAAATGTGCGACATGACGTTTACCATGGATTACGATGATCATTCTTACTTCACCTGCTATAAACGTACTGTGTGTATAACTGTGTCAGCGTGCCATTGGAAAGAACCTTTTAAAAAATGAATGTTAGTCCTTGTCTGGAATGGTAGGTAATGCGGTTCCTCACCTCAACACGAGACGGCTCTTGAGAGCATAAGTGAAATGGCGGTCAGTTTTTTAGTTTCAAAATAATTTGGTTAAATACCAGGTACATTTCTGAGGCATAGTAACCAGTGACGTCGCTAGAGCCCCCGGCCACAAATTCCACATCTGCCCCCCACCAAGCTTGAGCTACCAACTGGTTACTTTGCCTCGCAAATGTACTTGATATTTAACATGACTAAAATATCTATACATACCCCCAATATTGATTCGTGGCTATGCCACCACCCCCACCCCGGGAAGTGAATCAGTGCTTGTTTACTGTGGTAAACAGATTCCCGTTTTCTGGTAAGACAGGACCCGGTAACCAATGGCCTGAGGTGGAAGCCTTTTAAAATAGGCAGCGTTGGGGTGAACAGAACGTTTGTCTAAACTCGACTTTTCCCTTTTGTTGCGGTCACAATTAGCTGCAGAAAAGTGATCTTAAACACGAATAAATAAATAAGTACTAGTAGGTCTGCCTCTGATAGTAACATGCCATGGAAATGTGCATGTTATTTGTCCCAACGGATCATCAATGCTAATGCTCTGTGGATTATGTTTTCAATGAATCAAATTCAATCCATTTGTTGTGAGATGACGGGTTAATCGTCATCTCACAACAAATGTAATTGGATATAATAGAAATGTTTCTTGAGCGCATTATTTCTGGCATCACATGATAATACCAACACAGTTTGGTGTTTTCTAACCACGACAAAAATTGATGACGTTTCAATCAACTCAAGGCATTTCCTATTTGGAGAATTTTGTGTATACGTCGTCAGTTCGATCTGTTGTTTACATGTGCACTGCAGTGCTCACGTTGAACCAGCTGAGTTTTCGTGATAAATGTTGTGAAATGAAAGAAAGCAACTGAGACAATGTTTTCACAATAGTGTTTTAACTTTCATTTCTCAACATTTGTGTCGTTTAATCTTCACCGAACTTGGAAGGTCAACAGCTTCAAATTTTCAAGCGGTAATAAAGTAACTCAGGCAATTCTGAATTGAACTGTAGTGTTCGAGTCATGCCGTCACGTCAGAAATGTTGAAGTCGGAAGATTTGAACTCGCAGCAATGAGCATGGTCAGGTAAGGTGAATTATGTACTGTTTTATTACATGTACTCTCATCTCCGGCCCCCCAACTCAAGTAACGTTTAACACAGTTGGTGTCAGTGGTCCGAATTTGGATTTCTGAAACATGCTGCTTAAAAAACGTAATTTTCTCTGTTCAAAACACCAAGAGAATTTTCACCCAGAAGCCACCAGAACGCTTCATTTATCTGGACCGCCCCCCCCCCCCCCCCCCCTGAAAACGCTCGTCGCAAAGACAGATCCCTTCGGGATCTGGCTCCTATGATCGTCACAGTCTAGTAACATATGATTCCCGTGACTCTACATGGCGCGAATCAACTGTGATTCGCGCAAAATCAAACGGATTTTAAGCCCTGGTTACAACATTTTGTTTTTGACATACAACGCTCACTTCAATGATGTTTTTCGTGTGTTCAACGAACAACAAATAATTTCGAGTGTGTGTCTGTTGGGCAACATACAACTATAATATGTTTCTTCCAGTCTTTGAGAAATTTTAATAAACAAATGTAAATAAATACAATAAATAAACCACTAAAACAATGTGTATAGAAGCCATCTGGCACTGTTTGAGGCGAATGATGAATGAAACTGTTTCCACTTACCTTCTTGAAAGAATCATTAATCCATTTGCTCCAGTTGTTTTATTTTTCCAGTACTTAACACTGAATTAAAGTTGTGAATTGTTAATATAAATTCCTGTTTATTGATAAGAAAGCTCCGTTGTTTCAGCACCTGCTACTAGCGTGACCTTCACATGACGTAAAACCCGGAAAGTTCTGTGATAGTGATAACAGAACATTTGCGCTAGGAATCTGGGTACACTTATGGTTGTGTCTCTTTAAAAGGACTGGCATAATAAATACGTTATGGGGCTTTCAGTGGGCGGATATGGTGTGATATAAGGCTCAGCAAGATCAATATTAGGCTTGGTCTTCGGCCTTGCCTAATATTGATCTCACTTCACCTTCTATCACACTATACCCGTCCACTGAAAGCCCCATAACTTATAATATCTTGTTTGACAGAGCTCAGAATACATGTACATGAAAGCGACACACTCCCTGTTAAAGGCATACTCTTATTAATTGAATAATTTTCATTCGCAAAGTGGCTATTCAATTAACAGGTTTCCACTGTACTAGTATCAAGAATAGATGGGGCGTATTTCCATTATAGTACTGCATGCTTGTTGATGTATTGGGTAGTATAACAGGAAATGCTTGACTGTGTCTCACATTCACCACAAACCCAGAGGGGGAAGGTGAAAAGTGGTTATTATATAAATTGTGTTAAGATTGCTGCAGCACAAACATAACCTACTAGAAAACTAGAAGTCCTGTCATGAAATGTTCACAAATAACACGTTGATCTGCATGTTGATATATGCGTTATGATCATAGTAAGGATATCAAATTCTGTACATATGGCTTGTGCACAAGCAATGTTTTAGCCAATGGACCTACGGGTAACCCAGAGGTCCATTGGCAGAAACATTCCCTGTGTTTGCTATGAGTAATCAGAAGAACCTGCGGTGCTTTGGATGCCATTCGATATGGCAATTACGCGCAATTCCTACGTGCAATTAAGCCTAGATAAGCGCACAGTTCATGACAGGACTTCTAGTTTTAACTTTATAGTGGTAAATCTGACCTGTCGATGTGGAATTTATTGACACTAAAAATGTCTGAAAGAACATACATACTTTGAAGTGTTAGCATCATGTGACAGTGAGCGTCACAAAGTTGATTACATCAATGAGGAATTCTCAGTAAACCCTAGTTTTTAGATAACCCGATTGGCTGGAATAAACACTGTGTGCTATATTCCTGGCAAGTTTCATCAAGCAAGTTTCTAGATCCCCAAAATGACCCAAATGAAAACTTCAGAGTCCAGAGGGTGCTTTGATTTTCACTTGTGTTGTCAGGATTTTGAACTGCATTTACTTGTACCTCGCTAAATATTCCACTGTATATTAGTGCTCAAATGACTAGTGAATTCCAAAGTCGACTAGTCAATACCCAAAAGTCAAGTCGACTTCGACTAGTCATTGATGATAACTTGTCTCCTTATAACAGTGTTGGTGTTCCGGTAGAGTGCTGAAGGTCCAAATTTGGCTTCACTTGGGCATTCATATACAGCAACTTACTGGAACATTATTCTGTTAATGTGCTTCTAATTATGCTAAGAGTGAAATTATATAGTCTTATTTAATTTGCCTTGTTGCGATTTATGGGAGAGTGCCTATAGGCACTCTCCCATAAATTGCAACAAGGCAAATTAATAACATATCCTGATAGCCCAAAATAATTCAGCACTCTACTAGTACCAGTTAAAACAAACTATGTACTGTCACTACTATTAGATGGCAATAGATGTATACATTGATTGCCCAATATTGCTGTTCAAACTGTCTGACAGTGGCACAGAAGGGATACTATTTACCTAAAAGCTTGAACTCCTCCGACTAATCGACTGCACAATTGAGAGTCGACTACTGGTTTGCCCAGAGTCGACATCGACTAGTCGACTAATCGTTTGAGTACTACAGTGTATATCATGCTTAAAAGTTAGAAATTTAGTGGTAAGAAATTGTAATGTTTGTATCATTAAATTTAAACCAATTTGCACTTTATTTCAGTGCATTATATTATTATTTCCTAATTGCATTTCCTTTTGCCTTTTGTGCCCCAAGAGGCATTTTCCCAAATTGGCACGCCACCAAAGAAACTGCGCGCCTTAGCATCCTCTTGAGGGCGTGATGTATAGTGTCAGGATTTTTTTTAAATGAAGGTCTGGTTTTAATGACAAGAGAGGTGCCTAAGAAACAATATTTTTTTTATTTATAAGTAGGCCTTATTGAACCTTACTGAAGGCTATTATTGTTTTATAACATTGAAAACTTACCTTAAGCCTGTCAGTATGCAGATTAAACCGATCTTTACCATGTGGACAGCCAGGGCAGGCTTTTATAAATGCAACAGAATCCAGAGTCATTCCTCTCCAATAATAATCTGACAATCTGTCTAACAACTTGCTTCTTGGAAGATGTAATCCTATAAATACAGATTATCATGATTATGTTCATGTCCTGTGATTTGTATCAGATTCAAGGTGGTGTCCAGAGTGCGATCTCAATGAGCCGGCTTTGCCAGCGAGTTGTGATCCCATTTTTGGACACCACCAATAATGAATCATCATTGTCATGAGCTTTACGGGTGGAGGAAGCTAGAGAGCCTGAAGTGAACCACTGAGCAGTGGCAAGCAACTGTCAGTCTCCCCAATGTACTACAGTAAAACCTGTCTTGAGAGACCACTGTCTTGAGAGACCACCTATCTTGAGAGACCACATCTGCCAAGCACCGATTGGTTTTACTCTATAATGGCCCTGCTATGGGAGACCACCTGTCTTGAGAGACCACCTGTCTTAAGAGACCACTGTGACCTAGTACCAACTTGTATTTTTATGCCATAATGGACCTGTCTTGAGAGACCGCCCCTTTGAAGACTGAAACCATGACAAAAACTTTTTACCTGTTGAGGAATTGGAAAATCCATTGTGGTTATACTAACATAATTAAAAGTATTAAAAGCTCTTAATTGGGTTTCAATTGCTATTCAGTTACATAATTCATTAAAGAAGATTGAGATGTTTTTATAAGACCCCTGTGAAAAGATTAGGATTATTGCTGAATAAACAGCCCAATTGTTCATACATACCTGAAATGTGACAGATAGAATTATAAAAATAAATTTGTGTTGAAAATCTTCAATGAAGATTTTCAACACTAATTTATTTTTTATAATTTTTATAACAGTCCATTTCAATTTGTTACAAAAACTTCATAAAAAAGAACTACAAAGTAATTAAAAAAATTCATTCTTCTCCATTTCTGAATTTTGTGGTTGGTTATTCACTGACTTGAGAAAACTTGAAACCTGTTATGAGAGACCACCTGTCTTGAGAGACCACTTTTGTGTGGCCCAAAGGGCGGTCTCTCAAGACAGATTCTACTGTAACTCTGTACAAGCAGCGATAACATTGGTTGAAGGCAAGTGCACCATTGACGTGCAGTATGCCTTAGTACACAGCACCACTGTTCTCTTATGTGGGCAATCAGGATTAAGTGCATTGCTCAAGGACAAAGCAGTTACAGTCGAACCTGTCTTGAGAGACCGCCCTTTGGGCCACACAAAAGTGGTCTCTCATGACAGGTGGTCTCTCATAACAGGTTTCAGGTTTTCTCAAGTCAGTGAATAACCAACCACAAAATTCAGAAATGGAGAAGAATGGATTTTTGTAATTACTTTGTAGTTGTTCTTTTTTATGAAGTTTTTGTAACACATTGAAATGGACTGTTATAAAAATTATAAAAATAAATTAGTGTTGAAAATCTTCATTGAAAATTTTCAACACATATTTGTTTTTATAATCCTATCTGTCACATTTCAGTTATGTATGAAATTGTTTATTCAGCAATAATCCTAATCTTTTCACAGGGGTTTTATAAAAACATCTCAATCTTTAATGAGTTATGTAAATGAATAGCAATTGAAACCCAATTAAGAGTTTTTAATACTTTTAATTATGTTAGTATAACCACAATCGATTTTCCAATTCCAGAACAGGTAAAAAGTTTTTGTCATGGTTTCAGTCTTCAAAGGGGCGGTCTCTCAAGACAAGTCCGTTATGGCATAAAAATACAAGTTGGTACCAGGTCACAGTGGTCTCTCAAGACAGATGGTCTCTCAAGACAGGGGGTCTCTCAAGACAGTGGTCTCTCAAGACAGGTTTTACTGTACCGCTGGTCAGTACTGAACCATGGAGCTTTTGGTTTGAAGTTTAATATTCTAACCACTGAGTCATTGCACCCCTCCCAGAGCTTGGTGCTTTGGGAAGTTTTCCAATTTACGTTGGGTTTTTGTGGGCAACTACAACGAACGTGTCAATGACACTGTAGCTCAACTTGACAAACTTGAACTTGGTAAGTTATGAGTGAAATGGCAAAATTGAAGATCATTGGTACCAATGTTATTTGGTGAAATTTAAACATAACAGCATTGTGTATGCACAACGTCAAGAGTAATTCATGCATTTTTAAATGTAAACTGTAAGGCTGGCTAAAGGAACAATGTTGATACACAAATGCAGTATGTTCAGAGGTTATTGTAAACAGCAACTTTTTTTTCACAGAAATGAATGCTAATCAATAGCTCTTATCTGGAGGTCCCGCCAAATGAGCACACCAAGTTCAAAAACAATCCTATGATAAATGTGGCCTGTAGGCCATGTCAAAGAAAAATGGTGATGCACAAATAAAATAAATTCAAAGATTGTTGCTAACAGCAACAGTTTTTGATGGAAATGAAAAGAAAATCCATAGCTCCTATCTTTGTCATCCTGCAAAAGCATACAAAGTTTCAAAACAACCTGATAATGAATGTGCCCTCTGAGGCATGCCAAAGGAAGATGTTAAGGAACAAATGCACTAAGTTTGAAGGTCATTGCTTGTGGCAATGTTTGTTTTCTTCTTTTTTATGGAAATTCATAAATATACCCTGCAGAAAGTGCAAAAGGGATAAGTTGCTGCACAAATGCAGTAAGTTCAAAGGCTGATGATAATGACAATAATGTTTTATGGAAATGAAAAAAAATCAATAGCTCACATCTAGAGGTCACCCCGAACACACATACTAAGTTACAAAGTGATCCGATCATAAATGTACAATGAAAGGAGTGTCAACAGGAAATATTGGGGTCTGACTAATCTAAATTCAAAGGTCAGCGGCAACATTTTTTGACAGAAATGGAAGAAAATTGATTACTCCCACATAGATGTCACCCCCACACAAGCACACCAAGTTTCTATAGCGATCCAACCATAAATGTGCCCTGCAGGGTGTGTCAAAGGGAAATCTTGATGCTTAACTACACTAAGTTTTTACTAAGTTCATCAAAAGTTGTTGTCAACAGAAACATTTTTCGACAGACAAAGAAGAAAATCAATAGTTCCTATCCAGAAGTCACCCCAAACAAGCATACCAAGTTTCAAGGTAATCCAATCATAAATGTGCCCTGCAGAGTGTGCTAAAGGAAAATATTGATGCATAACTGCACTAAGTTCATCAAAGGTCATTACTAATGGCAACATGTTTTGACAGACAAGGAAGAAAACAAATAGCTCCTATCTAGAGGTCGCTCCAAACAATAATACAAGGTTTCAATGCAATCCGATCATAAATGTTCCCTGTAGGGTGTGCCAAAGTGAAATATTAAGGTCTAACTAAACTAAGTTCAAAGGTCATTGCCAGCTGCAACATTTTCAAAGGTCGTTGCCAGCTGCAACATATTTTGATGAAAATAGAAGCAAGAGGATATATCCCATCTAGGTCACCCCAAATAGGCACACCAGGATTCAAAATGATCTGGAAGGGAGTGCCAAAGGGAAATATTGATGTATAACTGCACTAGGTTCATCGAAGGCTATTGCCAGCGGCAACATTTTTTTATGGAAATCAAAGAAAATCAATAGCATCCATCTAGAGATAACCCCAAACAAGCATTGCAAGTTTGAAACCTATCTGATCATAAAGGTGCCCTGTAGAGTGTGCCAAAGGAATATATTGATGCCTGACTTAACTAAGTTCAAAGGTCATTGAAGAAAATCAATAGCTCCCCTCTGGAGGTCCCCCCCAAACAAGCATACCAGGTTTCATTGCAATCCGATCATTAATGTTCCCTGTAGGGTGTGCCAAAGGGAAATATTGAGGTCTGACTAAACTAAGTTGAAAGGTTGTTGCGTGGTGCAATATTTTTTGACTGGAATAGAAGAAAATCGATAGCTCCCAGCTAGAGGTCATCAGAAACAAACACATCAAGTTTGAAAGTGATCCAGTCAAAATGTGCACTGCAGGGTGTACCAAAAGGAAATATTGATGCATCACTGCACTTAGTTCATCGAAGGTCATTGCCAGCGGCAACAATTTTTGATAGAAAGTGAAGAAAATCGACAGCTCCCATATAGATGTCACCCCACACAAGCACACCAAGTTTGCAAGCGATCCAATCTTAAATGTGCCCTGCAGGGTGTGTCAAATGGAAATAAGGATGCTTAACTGCACTAAGTTTTTACTAAGTTCATTGAAGGTCATTGCCAGTGGCAACATTTTTTGACGGAAATCGAAGAAAATCAATAGCATCCATCTAGAGATAACCCCAAACAAGCATTGCAAATTTCAAACCTATCTGATCATAAAGGTGCCCTGTAGAGTGTGCCAAAGGAATATATTGATGCCTGACTTAACTAAGTTCAAAGGTCATTGAAGAAAATCAATAGCTCCCCTCTGGAGGTCCCCCCCAAACAAGCATACCAGGTTTCATTGCAATCCGATCATTAATGTTCCCTGTAGGGTGTGCCAAAGGGAAATATTGAGGTCTGACTAAACTAAGTTGAAAGGTTGTTGCGTGGTGCAATATTTTTTGACTGGAATAGAAGAAAATCGATAGCTCCCAGCTAGAGGTCATCAGAAACAAACACATCAAGTTTGAAAGTGATCCAGTCAAAATGTGCACTGCAGGGTGTACCAAAAGGAAATATTGATGCATCACTGCACTTAGTTCATCGAAGGTCATTGCCAGCGGCAACAATTTTTGATAGAAAGTGAAGAAAATCGACAGCTCCCATTTAGAGGTTACCCCAAACAAGCACACCAAGTTTCAAACCTATCTGATCATAAATGTGCCCTGTAGGGCATGCCAAAGGAATATATTGGTGCTTGACTAAACTAAGTTCAAAGGTAATTGACAGTGGTGACACTATTTGACGGAAATGGAAGAAAATCGATAGCTCCCATCTGGAGGTCCCCCCAAACAAGCATGCCAGGTTACAAAGCAAGCCGATCATAAATGTGCCTTGTAGGGCGTGCCAAAGGGAAATATTGAAGTCTGAATAAACTAAGTTCAAAGAACGTTGCCAGCGGCAACATTTCTTGGCAGAACTGGAAGAAAATCAATAGCTCCCATCTAGAGGTCACCCCAAACAAGCATGCCGGGTTTCAAAGCAATCCAATCATAAATGTGTCCTGTAGGGTGTGCCAATGGAAAATATTGAGGTCTGACTTAACTAAGTTCTGAGAACGTTGCCAGCAGCAACATTTTTTTATGGAAATGGAAGAAAATTCGATAACTCCCATTTAGACATTTCAAACTGATCTGATCATGATGCCTGACTAAACCAAGTTCAATGGTTGTTGCCAGCGGCAATATTTCTTGACAGAAATGGACGAAAATCGATAGCTCCCAGCTAGAGGTCACCCCAAACAAGCATACCAATTCCAAGGCAATCTGATGATAAATGTGCCCTGTAGGGTGTGCCAAAAGGAAATATTGAAGTCTGACTAAACTAAGTTCAAAAAACGTTGACAGCGGCAACATTTTCTGACGAAAGTAGAAGAAAATAGATAGCTCCCATCTAAAGGTCAGCCCAAATAAGGATACGAAGTTTCAAAGCGATCTGAACATAAATGCAACCTGTGCGGTGTGCCAAAGAAAATTGTGTATGTGCATATGCAGGTCCATATGTACGTCCATATGCCCGTAAGTACATATGTTCATACATACGAACACCAACGGACGAGAAGTGATGGCAATAGCAGAGCTTGACTTTGTCAAGTTGAGCTAAAAATGAACTATAAAGCCGACAAAAAAACAGCTGAAAGATTTTACTGTTCACCAGATTGTTGCATCGAAGTACTTAATTCTACAAACTACACCTCAGAAGAAATCAGCGACACTTGTCTTTTTCAAATTTCTTGCCATAGAACTAAGAAAAGGATGTTAGTTTTGTTTACATTGGCATGGCAGGGGTTGGAACCCACTCAGTGTGAGATTCCTTGTTTACATTGGAATTGGCATGGCTGGGGTTCGAACCCATGCCGAGTGAGATTCCTTCGGCACCAACCGCCTAGTGAAACTATATTGAACCACACACACCACTCGGCCACAGACAGACCCCAGACTCGGGGTCTGTCAGTGGCTGAGTGGTGTGCGTGGTTCAGTATAGTTTCGCTAGGTGGTTGGTGCCGAAGGAATCTCTCTCGGCATGGGTTCGAACCCCAGCCATGCCAATGTAAAGGTTTTACGGTGTTTGTGAATGAACTGATCAAACTATCTTACTGAGAGAAAACTGGACTAGTGAACCCTATGGTCTCTCATCACTTATGATGCATAAGTGGCAATATTATACTTCATGTGACTTCCTTGCATTCTGATTGGCTGAAAGGTGATACAGTGGAGCCCACTAAACTGGATATCTCTTAATTGTACATCCCTGTTAACTGAATATAATTTTCAAACACAAAACCATTTACCATACCTTCAGTACAAATCTGATCTGTTAATTGCATATGGGTTGTAGAGTAAACTCCTGTCAATTGTATATAAATTTTTGTAACATGTTGAAAAAATTACTGTGACACGCAGCAAATTCCCCTTATTTATCAACCTTTTTGGCCTCACTTCATCCAATAGACATTTATTCTATTATATCTTGTTTGACAGAGCTCTATGAGCTCTGTCAAACAAGATATAATAGAATAAATGCTCAGTTTACCTCCAGAACACAGGAAACTGACCAAATCCCCTTTAATTGTATATTCCTGTTAATTGAATAATTTACACTGGCAAAATGGATATCCAATTAAGAGGATTCTACTGTACCCTATTTCGTGTAGTTGTCCAGCACAGAGCTGAAGGGTCACTACATGTGGGCACTATATGTTTTCTATTTTTAGCACAGGCACTATATGCATTTTCTGGTTATAAAAATGTACAAAGCAACGATTTATCCAAAATGGTGACAGAAAATCCTAGCCACCAATTAGACAATTTGATTTACATAAAAACAAGCAAATTCAGAGAATTCATGTCTCCCGCTGGACAGCAATTTCAAGGGGAATTAATGCGTCCAGTGGAATATAGTTGAGTTGCAAGTGGAAGTTATTTAGAAGAGACAGAACAGACAGTGCTTCAGACAGTGGTTATCCGATTTATTTTCAAGGAGGTCACTGTCAAAGCAAGTGAAGTGATGTGGAGTATAACTGTGAGAATCACTAAAAATTAAGACTGTATGATAAGACATATTACATTAAACTGATGTGAAAAGTAATCCATATATGAAATTTCATCGAAATCGGTTGATTTTAAGGAAAGATAGAGTCTGGAAACCCTCAGCCAATCAAATTTCAGCAACCTAATTAAATATACGTGGAAAATGCCCATATTCGAACTTGGACCCACAATTGATGAAAGTGATCTACTACCGAAATTTCATCAAAATCAACTGACTGTAAGGAAAGTTAGAGACTGGAAACGAATTACATGGAAGGTGTGCACTTACTGTATATTAGTAGTAGCACAGAATAAACCAAAGTTTCCCTAATTTGCATAATTTTTGCACGAGAACAAAACCCGTATTATGTGATGTATTGCATGTTACTAAACAATCATACAAAAATTTATTCAAATCCGAATTTTCATATAGAAGTTCTGTACAAAAAACTGATTACACCCAATTTCGGAGCAAAATGGCTGCTGGTGGCCATCTTGAATTTTGGACCAAACCCCAAAACACATACTCTGGTCTCACAATGATAACAAAGATACCCAAGAAGTTTTGTGAAGATCGGTTCATAAATACGACTTTTAGTCCGAGGTGCATTGATGCACGGGGCAGACAGACAGGCAGACGGACAGATTTTCGGTACAAAATTTCCCACAATCAAACCTGACCTAGGTATTAATAAAAGTAATCCATATATGAAATTTCATCGAAATCGGTTGATTTTAAGGAAAGTTAGAGTTAAGAAAGAGTCTGGAAACCATCAGCCAATCAAATTTCAGCAACCTTATTAAATATGCGCAGAAAATGCCCATATTCGAACTTAGATCCACAATTTCTGAAAGTGATCTACTACCCAAATTTCATCGAAATCCGGTCACTGTAAGGAAAGTTAGAGTCTGGAAACGAAAAACATGGAAGGATGGAAGAACGGAAGGACACCCCGAATTTAATATCTCCCGTTTTTTTCAAAAAGCGAAAGACAAATATACACTTCGTTTTTTTAGTGTTGCAAGAATAGCCGCAAAGTTTTCCGAGGTGATATGTTTCGATAAACAGAGATTATTACCATAATGTGGATGTACAAAATATGTATCCGAGTCGAGCTCCGGGTTCTTAGGGCAGATCAAGACGAGTCGAAGATGAGTCATGATCTACCCTTAGAACCCGGAGTGAGACATTGGCAGAGGTGAGGAATAGTATCATTGTGTCGAACAATTATCAATATCCACACATTATTCTCATTTCTCCTTTATTGTTTAAAATAAAAACATCATTACATGTCTACAATTTGGATTGTACATTATTTGGTTAATTTGCATTTTCGTGTTGTTCGATATAATATAAGGACTAGTGCATGGCTTGTCATTGACTATGCCCATATAGTGACCTGTGAGGTGGTGTAGTTCCCTCCGCTTCGCATTGGGAACTACACCACCCCACTGGGCACTATATGGGCGTAGTCAACTCCAAGCCATGTACTATTCCTTAAAAGGTGATTATATGCAGTATTCACATTGTCAAATTATCTCCCTTATTGACTTGGCCATAAAATGGATCAAAAAGGGAGATAATGTGACAATGAGAACACAACATAGATTTGATGAGCTTTATTGGGAGCGCGGTGGCTCAGTAGGTAGAGGTGCAGGCTGCAAGCCGAGAGATCCTCGGTTCGAATCCCACCTGCGGCAACTGCGTTGTGTCCTTGGGAAAGACACTTCATCTCCATTGCCCACGTGGGGGCACGATGACACCGTGTACTAAGGCGTACTGCACGTTGATGGTACTCATGTCTTCAACCAATCTAACTCTGCCTGTGCTGCAGTGCGGAGTTACGATGTTGGGAAGCTGGCAGCTGCTCCTCGTTGCTCGGTGGTTCTCTCCGGGTACTCCGGCTTCCTCCACCTGTAAAACTGTCACGGTCATGATTAGCCATTGTCCATAAATATGTGACCTCAACCATCAATAAATAAATAACAAATAAATGATGTTTATCATTTGTTCCTTCATCAATTCGCTGTCGCATTTGCCCAGCCAACACAAGCAATTAATTCTTCGTGTGTGCGTTCGTTCGTTCGTTCATTCTTTCTTCCAAACGTTTAACAAGTAAAACTTGCAAGCTTGCTTATTCGCTCGGGCACTCGCTCAGTCGCTCACGGTGTGTGACTGAGCGGGTGCACGGGTGAATGAATGAGCATGAGAATATAGTTAAATATTGAAATAAGTCGTTCATTCATTTAATCGTGAGATCAGGTATGAAATCGTGACAAAATCGTATTAGTTTGGTAATGTTTTTCGTTTATTCATTCATCAGCTAGCTCATTTTCTCAGTCACTCAAGGTGTATTCCCGTACTGGTGTGCTGGTGATAGCTTAAGTGAGAAACCTGGCAATGCAGCACAAGAGCCATTACGGGCAATATAAGCCCACGTCCTTCATTTGTTAAACTAAGATACGTTGTTTTTTGACTCAAGAAGCTTTGCAACTGATTCTCTAGAGCAACTAAGAATGATCAAAGAGAAATTAGTCTCAACTCAATGGAGATACTTACACACAAGGCATTTTGTGGGGAGTGAAATCTATTAACCCTTTACCCAATGAAGACGATTTCAAAATTCATTATTTTAAAAAAACAAAATTTTTAATTTTTTAAAAAAATTTCAACAAAACCATATCATGTGACCCTTCATTGGAAAGAGCCCGACGAGCTCGTTCCAAAGAGGGGTCACATGATATGGTTTTGTTGAAATTTTTCAAAAAATAATATTTTTTCAGCAGCTGTATTTGTATATTACGCGAGCGGATGCACATGATTCGTTGGGTAAAGGGTTAACATGAAATCCAATAACACTGCATAAACTAATACAATTTAAATACAGTAGAATCCTCTAAATTGGATATCCATTTTGCCAGTGAAAATTATTCAATTAACAGGAGTATACAATTTAAAGGGATCTGGTCAGTTTCCTGTGTTCTGGAGGTAAACTGAGCATTTATTCTATTATATCTTGTTTGACAGAGCTCATAGAGCTCTTTCAAACAAGATATAATAGAATAAATGTCTGTATCGGATGTAGTGAGGCCAAAAAGGTTGATAAATAAGGGGAATTTGGTGCGTGTCACAGTAATTTTTTCGACATATTACAAAAATTTCTATACAATTAACAGGAGTTTACTCTACAACCCATATGCAATTAACAGATCAAATTTGTACTGAAGGTATGGCAAATGGTTTTGTGTTTGAAAATTATATTCAGTTAACAGGGATACACAATTAAGAGATATCCAATTAAGTGGGCTCCATTGTATTGCAAACCAAATATCAAAGCATCGAGACTAGTAGTTATGAGAACAAGATTTGAAAGGAATTTCAGGCCTTTTTTATCATGACCCCATAGGTATCCCCCAAGGTAGGAAAATCATTTCAATGATTCAATTCAAAATTGTCCCAAAGATTCAATTCAAGACAGGCACCGGTGTAAATTCCAACTGTGAGTAGTTTCGATAGGTGGTTGCACTGCAGCGCTGGGTGATATCTTTTAACCCTTTAACCAACGAATCGCCCGCATCCGCCTGCGTAATATGCAAATACAGCTGCTGAAAAATATTATTTTTCGAAACATTTCAACAAAACCATATCATGTGACCCCCTTTGGAACGAGCTCATCGAGCTCGTTCCAAAGAGGGGTCACATGATATGGTTTTGTTGAAATTTTTTTTAAAACTTTAAAAAATGATATTTAAAATAATGAATTTTGAAATCGTCTGCATTGGGTAAAGGGTTAAAGTGATTATATGTATATATATACACATGCTTATGAACCCTTCTGAAAATTTTCACTAGTCCTGAAATGGAAAAAGCATCATTTATAATGTGTCTGGGTCAGAAAATTTACCGGATTGATGTCAGAGTCGAAATTTTGAGGCCAATGTTAATTTTAGAGTAGGAAATTTGAAACTCAAGTTTCAAATTGAAAAAAAAAGATCAAAATTTCTCATCATTAAGTTGGAATTTTAATATTTTTCATGAACAATGTTAATTTATTGAATTTCCAACTATTTGATTTTTGACCTCAGAATTTCCAACTATTGAAAAAAATACTCCTAGCTGGGGGAGTGAGACCCCCCCCCCCCCCCCCCCCACACACACACCCCTGGTCGCCACATCCCTGAGGATGATTCAGAAATTTTAATTTTCAAACTGAAACTATTACAAATCCTACCATGTTTATCCTGTAGAGGAAGTAGAGTAGTTTGAAGTCAAGTTTGTGAACGATGATGAATTTATGATGACAATAAGTAAGGATAAGTAAGTAAGGAGGAGGATGAGAAGAAAGAAGTGAGTTGTACACAGGCCTGAAAATAAGCCGTCTGACATTTGCAGAATGAGGTCCCCAGACGGTGAATTTGATGATGCTATCCCATACAGTGTGCTAATTTATCCTCTGGGTACCTCTTTCTGTTAAGTTTTGAGACCCAGATTGAGATTGAGAGTCAGAAAGGGTAAATTTAGTGATGCTACCCTGCTGTGCAGGGTAGCATCACTAAATTCACCCTCTGGGGCCCTCATTTTGCAGATGACAGTCTGCTTATTTTCTGGCTTGGTTGTACAGAAAATTCAATGCAAACTAGTGTTCAACTGATGATCGGAATCGGCCACTCCAATTGGCCGATTGTGGGCAGTAGTGCAAGGTATTACAATCGGAATCGGTCGATTGTGAGCTCAAATAACCTGTAATCAGTCAACGATCATTTTTGGTAATCGGTTGAACACTAATGCAAACTAAGATTCATAGTTGTAAATGGAGATTCGTCGTCGAAGTGGAAGAAGAGGTAGTTATCAATTCAAACGTCGCTTCTTCCCAGTTGAGACGTTCAGACAGCTGAACCAAGGGAAGAGGAAATTTCAGATTTTGGGAAAAGAATTGGAAACATGAGGTCTACGTTGCAAAGCGCTGCTAATGCCTGTGGCCGCAAAACAATTTTTTTCTTAGTAAAATTAGTGAAAAAGGGCCAAAACTCTGGAAAAAATGTGTGGAAGAAACTCGCACTACGAGGTATCGTTCCCCCATGATGCTCTATCACAACACCAACAATCATTCAAATTGGAGTAGCAGTGGTGGAGATACAAGGGAATATGTTGGTGTGGACGGACAAATTGACGGACAGACAGATGGAGGTCTCCACTAGATACTCCTTCGACTTTTCTTCAAGTTGGGGCATAACAAGAAGACTAACAGATCTGAGAACATTTTGTAATCATTTGTTTTGGTTTAAACCTTTACTCAACGCAGAGATTATTACTTAACCCTTTACCTAACATGAAAAGCAGATGACACTTGCAAAAAAAATTCTTGAATAACTAATTTTTTTCATTTTTTGTCTCAAAAACATAGGTTATGACCCCTCGTTGGAATGAGCTCGACGAGGGGTCATAACCTATGTTTTTGAGACAAAAAATGAAAATATTTTGAAAATTAATTGACGATTTTTGAGAATAGCGCTGGCCGGTTTTGGCCGTTACGTTGGGTAAAGGGTTAACTTCACACCAGCCTTCCACCTTAGCCTCAGACTGATATGATGTCACATTGGGCTGATATCTCGGACCAATATGAAACAAACCAAGTAACAACATCCAATTAATAGATGCTGGACAATGATGACAGATAGAGTAGAACCCTGTTAATTGTATAACCACTTCGCCAATGAAAATGATTCAATTAACAGGAGTATTCAATTAACAGTAATTGTGTCACTTTCCTGTATTCAAGAGATAAACTTAGCATTTATTCTATTATATACTACTGAAAGTTTGCTAAGCACCAAATATTTGACACATCATTGTGAAATTTGCTTGTGACATATTTGCGATATTTTTGGTGGGTATGACTGAGGAATGTATTGAAATGGTCCCCAGTGTTTACATTAGCTCTCTCGACAGGCAGACTTTTTGTGACAGTCATGGAAAGCATGTACCCCTTGATTTTCATGATGTTTTCGTGTACTGTCTACATATACATGACATGTGTAGGGTATTCAATCTTCATTTCAACACAAACCCATGTGATTTAATGATTGAATATGGCAAATGCAAATGAAAGAAGACATTTTGTCTGAAGCAGAAATGTGACAGGCTGTAGGGATAGTGGAGCAAGGGGCTTCCCATCATCAGGATGGTGAAAACAAAAAAGTGGAGGGAGTTGGATTTTTTATTCAATTAACCCTTTACCTAACGTAACGACCAAAACCGGCCAGCGCTATTCTCAAAAATCGCCAATTAATTTTCACTATTTTTTTCATTTTTTGTCTCAAAAACATAGGTTATGACCCCTCGTTGGAACGAGCTCGTTCCAACGAGGGGTCATAACCTATGTTTTTGAGACAAAAAATGAAAAAAATTAGTTATTCAAGATTTTTTTTTGCAAGTGTCGTCTGCTTTTCACGTTAGGTAAAGGGTTAATAGGAATTTACTCTATAACCTATATTCAATTAACAGGTCAAATCTGTACTGGAGGTATGGTAAATGGTTTTGTGCTAGGAAATTATTTGACCCCCCCCCCCCCCTCGCCAATTACGGTTACAATCCTCCATGACTCTTTCTTTTACCCTCTTTTTTACCCTGGTTTGCCCCAACGTCTAGGTTTTACAGTTAAAACTAGAAGTCCTGTCATGAAATGCGCACAAATAGCACGTCGATCTGCGCGTTAATCTACGCGTTATGACCATAGTAAGATTATCAAATTCTGTACATATGACCTGTGCACAAGCAATGTTTCAGCCAATGGACCTCCGGGTAACCCGGAGGTCCATTGGCAGAAACATTGCCTGTGTTTGCTATGAGCCACCAGGAGAACCTGTCGTGTTTGGAAGCTATTCGATATGGAAGTTGCGCGCAATTCCTACGCGCAATTAAGCCTAGATAAGCGCACAGTTCGTGACAGGACTTCTACTTTTAACTGTAGATCTCCAATGAATAGTTCTCCTCTAGCTCCCTCACTTCGACCATCCACCCTGTCTTGATATTTGAGCTGAAAATTCTCAGGAACATTACTTTACACCATCAGCTGTAAGGGAGATTTACCAAATAATTAAGATAACCGAGTTTCAATGGGAAATTATATTCTTTTAACAGGGTTATTTAGTAAAGAGATAATCCAATTAAGTGGACTCCATTGTACCAAGTGATGGCAATAGTTCACAATGACTTTCAGTCAGATGAGCCGAAAACTGTTTACCTTTCTCATCAACATGTGCTTTACTCATTACTTCTAATCTCTGTTCACTTTTCATGATGATTTTTCTCCAGTTATCATTGCATTTGTAAAATAAAAAGTCATCTTCTATCTTGTAACTTCCAGCCATGCGCCACAACCCCTGCTTCAGTGTCGTTGAGCAGTTTTTCGGATACTTCTGGTCTGTTTTATACATCCATATTGCATGGTAATATTCATCTAAACTAATCTGAAAAATTATACATTAGGCCACACAAAATAAATTAATTGATTCTCAGGCAACTTTTTTTCAAATCAGTGAGGGAGGGAGGGTTTTATTTTTAATTTTTATTTTGCAAAAAGGGAGAAAATATGGAGAAGATTTTGGCTGTCTGTTCACACACGAAATATAGAAAGTGCATATTTATATAAATAAATTCATTTCCAATTTGAAAAATAAAACATGCATCGAAAACAAATTTTAGGAATTGTTTGAGGGATTGCCAGAGCATCAAAACACTTTTTTTAGTCTTAGCACTGGAATGAAACTCATAAAAAATTAATATTCGAACATTTGTCATAAAAAATATTCTAACATTTGTTCATACTGAATTTTAATTAATCATTCAGATGAAATATTATGATATACTTCACAGGGCACTAGAGATTCCAATTAGGCCACACGAAAGAATTGATTCTCAAACATTTTTTTTTCAAATCAGGGAGGGAGCCACGTAACAGACTTTAACCACATAAGTATCCGGTTTTACTAACTCGTAGCCACATAAGTAGTCATTTGTTAGTGTGGACGGATGGATGGATGGATGGACGGATGGATGGACGGACGGATGGACGGACAGACAGACAGACAGACAGACAGACAGACAGACAGACAGACAGACAGACAGACAGACAGATGTTAAAAAAAATGGGAGTTGTGAGCTTAATTTTTTGCGGAAAAATTGATCATTTTATAACGTTTGGAAAACCACTAAAAAGGCGTTTCTTCGGAAATTTTTTGGTGGGAATAGACATGGTTAGATCCCCCAAGATAAACCTGAAGAGGAGGCAACGCTAACCCCAGCCGTGAATTGACCATAAACCTTAACAAAAACCCTGAAAAATCGCTACAACTCGATTCTTGCCTCATAAGTATCAAGTTTTGGCAATTAATCTCTTAATATTTGTCTGTAAGCTCATAATATGGAAGTAAGCTCATAATGGCTGTTTGGACCAAAAAAAAAGCTCATAAGTGTCGTATTATTGCCCAGACAGACAGACAGACAGTGCCATAACATACTACGTCCGTCAAAAAATGATGGGCATATAAAAAGCATAATTATACAAATTACTCATTTAATTTATATTTATTTATTGGTGTTTAAGGTCAAAGGTGGAGGATGCCGGAGTACCCAGAGAAAACCACCGAGCAACGGCAAGCAACTGTCAGCTCCACAACATACTAACTCCACACAAGCAGGGTTAGCATTGGTTGAAGACAGGTGCACCATCGACGTGCAGTACGCCTTAGTACACAGCGTCACCGTGGCCCAACGTGGGCAATGGGGGTGAAGTGTCTTGCCCAAGCACACAACACTGTTGCCGCAGGTGGGATTCGAACCGAGGACCTCTCGGCTTGCAGCCCGCACCTCTACCTACTGACCCACCGCGCCCCCTTCAGGGGCCTAATTAAGTAACTTCAGTGACCATGACCTATATTTTGAATCTCTATTGAGTTTTGACTCATTTGGTGTTGGTCTCTAGTCCATTGGTCATATCATGCTTGAGATATGAGCGTGACCCACTTTCAAAGTTTGGGGTCGTGGCCCATTTTTTGAGTGTAAAAATACATGTATGTACTTTTGGAATGTATTGCAGGGTCCAAAAACACGATGTCCAGCAATACTGAAAAATGCATTGAATGACCTCTGGGTGACCTTGAACATTATTTTAAACAATCATTGAGTTTCAACTAATCTGGGTTGGTTCCAGGTCAAAAGGTCATACCATGCCTGAGATACACTTTCAAAACATTCCAAGGGACACAACAAATGCTCAAGAACCTGCAAAATACAGATGGCCAAATACTGATGACTATCAGTATGCCAAAAAGCCATGAGATGGGAAGATTTGTATTTGAGTTATTATGCAGACAAGAAAGTGGGGAAGTGGGGAGAAGACCAGAATATGAAAATAAATGCAACTTCCAGGCTGTGCTGAAGTAAAACAAGATTCCTGCTGTGGTGGCCATTGCTGGCGGTAGCCATTGTATGTAGCCTCCTATGTTCAACATCGGACATTCTCATCTACTCATCATACAAAGTCATCCTGTTAGATTTCATGAAAATTGCTGCATAAATGTGGCCTGCAGATGTGTACTAAAGAAATTCAAGATGGCTGCCGTGGTGGCCATTATGGACAGCCCAGCATGAACAGAATAGGTTGTTTTATTACTTTCCAAAGTGTGATTTACTGGGATTTCCAGGTTTGATTATAAACAATAACTTCACAAGTGAATTATGCAATCAACAATTGTATCGTGTATCTATGTGCGCAAACGAAGATGCTTTACCATGGGTGAAATGGGGACTTCAATGTTTTTTTGTTTTTCTAACCCTTTACCTAATATGAATAAACAGCTACGACATGAGCGCATGATATGCCCATTATTAATTACAAGAGGGAACCACACAATATGAGTATACATGTGTACTTGTCAGGTTACATATACTTGCCACCAAAAAATCATGAAAATTGCTCAAAGTCCAACATGTGGAAAATTGCCCATATTTTGATGAATAAAGTCCCATAACTCCGGAATGACAAATCGGACAGCGACACAAATCGAAAGGGAGATTCCTTCTATCAACATATACTTACAACCAAAAAATCATGAAAACTGCTCTAAGCATTTTCAAGTTATTGTTCGACATGTGAAAAATAAAGTCCCATAACTCTGGAATGACTAATCGAACGGCGACACCAATCGAAAGGGAGCTTCCTTCCATCAACATAAACCACCTACCAAAAAATCGTGAAAATCTCTCGAAGTGTTCTCGAGTTATCGTACGACGTGTAAAAAATCAACAATTTTCTAAGTAATGAAGTCCCATAACTCTGGAATGACTAATCGAACGGCAACACTAAACAAAAGGGAGCTTCCCTCCATCGATATACACCACCTACCTAAAAGTCACAAAAATCTCTCAAAGCATTCTTGAGTTATCATACGACATGTTACCGGACGGACAGATGGACAGAGGACAGTGGTATACCATAATATGACCCGTTTTTTCAAAAGGAGTGTATAAAAAGCAGACGAAACTTGCAAAACAAATTCTTGAATAGCTATTATTTTCATTTTTTGTCTCAAAAACATAGGTTATGACCCCTCAATGGAATGAGCTCGACAAGCTCATTCCAATGAGGGATCATAAGCTATGTTTTAGAGAGAGAAAATGAAAAAATAATGAAAATTAATTGGCGATTTTTGAGAATAGTGTTGGCCATTATGTTAGGTGAAGGGTTAAATAATATAATTATCGTTAATAATGAAAAGTAATAAACAGAGTAACCGCTTGACAAGACTGGTTACGTTAAATAATTCATGAGAGGTGAGAGACGTTGTACAAACACAAGTGTGCGAATGCGCACTTGTGTTTGTTGGACTATATTGTAAAACACTTGTGCGCATTCGTGCACTCGTGTTTGTACAATGTCCCTCACCTTTCATGAATTATTTCACGTAACCAGTCCAGTCAAGCAATTACTCTCGATCTCATCAACTCATAATACTAAGTCTCCCTGCCCAGTTTCAAGAAAATTGATACATAAACATGTATGCGACTTGAAGCCTGTGTTGAAGAAATTCAAGATGGTTGCTGTTAGGGTCCTGCGAATATTTGAGATTCGATTCGATATCGATACCATATGTATGCTTCGAGATCGATCCCGAATCAGTCTCAGGATTCGATTTTTTCAAATCTCTCGTACTAACTTCAATTTGTTACATTTCCAACAAAAATAGAATAAAACTGTCATTAGAAAATTCATTCATGTAGGCTCAATTCCTATTTATTTGAGTAAATGATAATGTTTAATTGTTAGGTAAGGTGTGAATTTGGCCCAGAACATTATCCATAGTTTTGGTTTTTGAAGGCTCAGCTTGTTACTATTCACGTTCTTAAGAATGTGAATAGTAACGAGTTAGGCCTTCAAAAACTACTAAAACTATGGACAATAGGCCTAGCTGTTTCAGCTACGGTGCTACAGAGAATATTTAGTTATTGGTGTTTAAGGTGTTCACACAGTGTTCCGTAACTTCCGTTTGATGCAATATGAAATAACTTGTCTTTTAAGATTCGATTCGGAATTCAATTCGATGTCGATATCAGAGACACGATTCGATTCGAGATTCCTAGCTGCTGTGGAGATCATTGAGAGCAGACGGATGTTAGTAAAATAGGATGTTCTCATCTACTCATGATTATTATTTATTTACTTATTGGTGTTTAAGGTCACAAACTTATGCACAATGGCTAATCATGACCGAATCTACTCATGATACTGAGTCACCTTGTCAGGTTTCAAGAATATTAATGCATCAATGCAGTCTATAGCCTGTGTTGAAAAAATCAAATATGGTCTCTGGGGTGGTCATTGTGGGCAGCCGACAATAACGGGACTTTCTCATCTGGGAATGAACCTGAACAAGCTCAAGAAATTTGGTGATGATCAAAAGAAAACTGAGGGCTGAGCCCATATTAAACGAATTGTGGACAGGTGGTCAGAGGAATCCAAGACGCCCTCCATAGCATCCATTATGTGTGGGCAGCTGTGACTAACATAGAACTTTCTGACCGATGGTACTCGATCAAATAAGGTGCAATGCTATCAGTATTCCCCACCAAGAACTGGTTTCATAACGTGTACAGTCCATATAAAACCGCACTTCGCGTACACCACTTTTTGTGCAGAAAAGTGGGGTACCCAAGTGCGGTTAGGAGAGAAGCATTACATAATCAATTAGTGCTCGACGAGAAATTTCTTCCAGAGTCTGAACCTGATTAGCAATATTAGTCTTCAGTCAGCGAATTTCTAAAACCTGCATTTCATAAAATAATGACATAAAAATACCATATCTGTCTTTTCTAGATCATTGTACCCCGGAATAATGTCCGATTTTAAACAATTCGCCCAGTATTTTTCAGGATATATTGAACTTGTTTCCGTCATTTGTCATTTGGATTCCCCCCCTGTATAACTAAAGGTAAGTTTGTCGCCATCGAACATGATCTTGTCCACCTTCATTCTCGAAACAGTTCGTCGAGACATTTTTAAATAAAATTACCAAATAGAGGAAGTACTTTAAAATAAAACATATTCTGTGCGTTGTTATGTTTTTTAGAACAATAATGTGACAGTCTCGGCGATACATCCTGTCTTTACGATGTGCGGCCCCTGTTTTTCAGACTCGGGATCATTACGAACCCGGCATATGATGTAATATCATTGCAGATAAGCTGCTTCACGTTTACCTCAGTAATCATTTTTGATGAACTAAACTGAGAATGGAACAGAATTAATAAGTAAATCCATCTTCTCCTTCCGGTCATTTTCGTAAGAACTCGGGTTGATTTTTTCATTTGCCCCTTAAACATAGATTTTTCCCACATTTGCTTCCCACGTCCATAACACAGACACACACTCTCTCTGTTCCCCCCCCCCTCCCCTCCCTCCATAACTCTGGCGCATTCACGCCTCCCGCGAGTCAGCGATCGACAGTATGGTCTCTCCACTTTTAAATCTGATCCGCCACGCCTGGAAAAATTCTCCCTTAAAATTTTATAAATTTTCCTTTTTTTTACAGCTTGTGGCCCTCATTGACGGGGGATGGGGAACATTCCAATGAGGGGCCATAAACTATGTGACTGAGACAACATATGGAAATTCACTATAGCCCTACATCCAACGCCAAAGGCCAAATTTGGCCAGCACTCAGGCCATACAAAAATCTGCAATCAAATTTTATTACGTTCAAGTTTTTGTTTCAAAAACATAGCTTATGACCCTTCATTGGAACGAGCTAGTGGATACTGAGTCGTTCCATTGAGGAGTCCCAAGCTCTGTTTTGAGACAAAAAATTTCAAATTTTTAGTTGTTATTAAAGAATTTATCTTGCAAGTGCTACCTGGTCCTGTAGGCTGGTGGAGACTAATGGATCACCAGGTTTATCTTCCTAGCATTTGGTAAGTTTTTTCTTGGAAATAGTATGTTTATTTTCGTGGCTGGAAACTGGGTCGACTGATAACATTTTGGCCAGATGCTGTCGTCTGTATGTTGGTGTTTTGGTAATAATAATTCTCCCCAGCCAGAATGGGTTTCTTTTCAAAAGATGCGTCAAATACTTCGGCTCTTTACAGATTAATAAGTAAATTAGCCTTGGAAAAGGTGTTGAAGATATGACATACCAGTATACAATTAAGCTCAATTAGTTACTTCTGTTCAGTGGCATGTTGAATTAAATCCTTTGTTTGTTGTTAATCCCCAAAGCCTACGCCAAAATTGACATTTTTTTTTTACAAAAGTCTCCATTCAAATTTTATTACACTTCCAATTTTTCTCTAAAAAAAACATAACTTACAACCCCTCATCGGAATGAGCTCACTAATCGCGATTCGCTGTTTTACTGGTAAATAAGTAAATAAATCACGAGTCGTTCCAATGAGGGGCCACAAGCTATGTTTATAGACAAAATTGGAAATTGGTAGTTGTAATCCTAGACTTTATTTTGTAAGTGCCACCTGTGGGGTCCAGGTTGGGTTAAGGGACAACCGGAATGATCCCCACAGATGCAGTTCATGAAGTTCTTTAAAAAAAAGAAGGGGGGCGGGGTAGTAGCATTAATTATCCACATCATAGTATGATGCCACAACATTATCACCGAGTTAGGGTGAGAACGGTTTGAGTTTGGCCGAATTGAATAGAGCATGCATTTTGGTCCTAATCTTTTAAAAATCCCCCCTCCCCCCCCCCCCCCCCCCCAAAAAAAAAGTAAAAAAAGAATGGGAGCCAAAACTCGTTTTATCACCAATATCAGTCACCGCTGATATGACCGATTCCCCGGGTTGAATAAGATGTCACGACTGTGTTCTCGTGACCATAAACTCAAGTAATGTATTCCTGGGTGGCATCATTTTGTTCCCGTGGGGACACACTTCATCGATCGGAATGGTCCCGAGTTGAATTTTGATACCGTGTTTTAAAGTAGCTCCGGGAAAAAGATAAGAGAAGCACGGATCGGTTTTACCCGAACTGGATCTGATCCGTGTTTTGAAGATAATCTCCCCCGTGCCTGGGGTTAAATAGCGGCTGTCAGATAGAATAAAAAATGCGTCTTAATTTAACATTTGGGCGGATTATGATGTTATAACCCAGGCAAAAAGCAGATAAATTGCCAGTATGTTCAAGAAGAACAAGAGGCCCCAAGGAGCCTTAATCGCTCACCGGCCAAAGTGGTGGTTCATCAACACTACAAAGGAATGAAGTCATGAGAGACAAATTTATGGAACTAGGTCCATGGCTTGAACAAACTTGAATCTTATCCCCCTAAGGAGGTTTTATACCAAATATCAAAAGCATTCATCTGCTGGATCTGAAGAAGAAGATTTTTAAAGAAAATTTCTCATTTTGAACTAAGTTATCATTCGGGCTCCCACAGTGAGCCCAAATATGAACCCAGGGACTTGGCTTGAACAAACTTGAATCTCACCCCCTAAGGATGCTGCATGCCAAATATCAAAACATTCCGACTTTTGAATCTGAAGAAGATTTTTAAGAAAAATTCCTCAAACTGACTAAGTTATAATTCGGGCTCCCACAGGAAGCCCAAATATGGACTCAGGGACTTGGCTTTAACACAGTTGAATCTCACCCTCCTAAGGATGCTACACACCACATATCAAAACATTCCAACTGCTGGATCTGAAGAAGAAGATTTTTTAAGAAAATTCCTCATTTCGAGCTAAGTTACAATTCAAGCTCCCACAGTGAGCCCAAATATGGACCTAGGGACATGGTTTGAACGAATTTGAATCTCACCCCCCTAAGGATGCTGCATACCAAATATCAAACCATTTCGACTGCTGGATCTGAAGAAGATTTTTGAAGAAAATTCCTCATTTTGAACCAAATTATCATTCAGGCTCCGACAGTGAGCCCAAATATGGACCTAGGGACATGGCTTGAACAAACTTAAATCTCCCCCCCCCCCCCCCCCAAGGATGCTGCATACCAAATATCAAAGCACTTCTGGATATGAAGAAGAAGATTTTTAAAGAAAATTCCTCATTTTGAACTAAGTTATAATTCCAGCTACCACAGTGAGCCCAAATATGAACCCAGGGACTTGGCTTGAACAAACTTGAATCTCACCTCCTAAGCATGCTGCATACCTAATATCAAAAGATTATGCCTGCTGGATCTTGAGAAGAAGATTTTTAAAGAAATTTGCCTGAAATGCACTAAGTTCAAATTGGGCTCCTATACTGAGCCCAAATACGAACCCAGGGGGCCGATTTGAACAAACTTGAATCAGATCCACCCCACAATGTTGCATACCAAATATCAAAAGATTCTGCCTGCTGGATCTGGAGAAGAAGATTTTTTAAGAAATTTGCCTGAAATGTACTAAGTTCGAATTCGGGCTTCTATACTGAGCCCAAATGTGAATCCAGGGAGCCTGTTTGAACAAACTTGAATCAGATTCCAACCCACAATGTTGCATAGCAAATATCAAAAGATTCTGCCTGCTGGATCTGGAGAAGACTTTTTAAGAAATTTGCCTGAAATGCACTAAGTTTGAATTTGGACTTCTATAGTGAGCCCAAATATGAATCCTGGGGGCCGATTTGAACAAACTTGATTCAGATTCACCCCACAATGGATCTGGAGAAGAAGATTTTTTAAGAAATTTGCCTGAAATGCACTAAGTTCGAATTTGGTCTTCTATAGTGAGCCTAAATATGAATCCAGGGGGCCGATTGGAACAAACTTGAATCAGACCCATACCAAGATGCTGCATACCAAGTATCAAAAGATTCTGCCCACTGGTTCTGGAGAAGATTTTTTAATAATTTTTCTATAATTCATACGGTGCTATCAGAGTTATGCCCCATACAGAGCCCCCAAGGGACGTGGCCATTTCATTTGAACAAACTTGAATTGACATATGGCAATGAACATCCATACCAAATTTCGAGCAAATCGACTTAGCGGTTTCAGAGGAGAAGTCGTTTGAAAAATGTTCATGACGTCGGACGGACGACGACGGACGGCAAGTGATAAGTTTAGCTCCCTTCGGTGAGCTACAAATGTGTAATGTTATCTGTACCCGTCCATTTCGGCTGAGAATCAAAATGTTTTTTCCGCCTACAATGACCTCGATTAAGCGAGTTCAGACTAATTTATGTCATGTTAATCCAATTGATGGAAGAGCCACACTGCTTCACAGGATTGTGAAAATTCGCATTTTTTTTCAAGATTCATTGGAACACAAAACGTGAATTATTGAGCTCTGTCAAACAAGATACAATAGATTAAATGCCTGTATTGGTTGTACTGAGGCCAAATGGGTCTATAAACAAAGAAAACTGGGGAGAGTCAGGGTAATTTCTCAACAGATTACAAGATTTTTTATTCACTTAACAGGAGTTTACTCTATAACCTACATTCAATTAACAGGTCAAATTTGTACTGGAGGCATGATAAATGGTTATGAGTGGGGAAATTATATTCAGTTAACAGGGATATGCAATTAAGAGATACAGTAGAACCTGTCTTGAGAGACCGCCCTTTGGGCAACATAAAAGTGGTCTCTCAAGACATGTGGTCTCTCATAACAGGTTTCAGGTTTTCTCAGGTCAGTGAATAACCAACCACAAAATTCAGAAATGGAGAAGAATGGATTTTTGTAATTACTTTGTAGTTGTTCTTTTTTATGAAGTTTTTGTAACAAATTGAAATGGACTGTTATAAAAATTATAAAAATAAATTAGTGTTGAAAATCTTCCATTCTTCAGTCCATCCATCCATCCATCCATCCATCCATCCATCCATCCATCATTCCATCTATAACAACTTTTGACCTTCATATCTCAGTCAGTGGATGTTGGATTTAAATGATCTTTGGTATGCAGATAGTCCACCATGGGGAAAGGATATTCACAAGTAACAGGTTTTATACATTTTTTTCTCTAGAGTTATGGGCCTTTTTCTGCTTTTTCAACTTATGCTCTGTCAAACAAGATATAATAGAATAAATACTAAGTTTATCGTGAGAGTGCATGTTGTCAAGTCTGTCACCTTGACCTAGGAGTTATGATCTTTGGTGATGGTCATGACACACCCTGGAGTCATGAGTAGAGCTGTAGGTTAACCGAAACCGAACCGAGGTTTTTAGTTTTTTCTTAAAACCGAAACCGTCGACATCCCATAATCTCAGGTTTTTCATTTTTTATTAAATACTCTCTTGCTGCAGAAATTCACAGAATGTAGCCATCCCAGAGTAGTGAGAGTACCCAGACACTGCCAATGGCAGTGTCTGGGTACTCTCACTACTCTGGGAAGGCTACATTCTGTGAATTTCCGACATTTCAGTTTAGTTGTGTTTGCAGCTTTCCTCAAGTTGCGTGTAGGTGTCAGACCTCGAAAAATGGCCAAGCACAATAAAAGTTCTGTATATTTAGGTAATTATTATATTCGCCTTCCTGATTCTTCATGTATTATAGCTTATTTTGGGCATTCATTGAGTTTCTCTCAATTTCACTACCATTCAGTTATGACTCCGGACATAAGAATGAGTTTTATTGAATTTTATTTGGCCTCATGAATAAACCAAAAACCGAACCAAACCGAGGTTTTACTCCACCCGAAAAACCAAAACCGAACAAGAAATTTAAAAAACCTACAGCTCTAGTCATGAGCAAGCATTACTCCTTGCCTACTGCTTGTGGATATTTCCGCCAGAACAGCATATCTGTGGCCTCTAAAATAAGTAAAACTGGGCACTTTTAACCAAGTTTTCCTCTGCAAAATTGAATCCACTTTTCCACCAGTTTTTTTTTTTAATTCTACTAGTATGAATTTTTCATCAAATCTAGTCCAGAGCTTGCATTTTAGAATCATGACCAGGCTGATCGATAGGCTTGGTGAAGTGGTCGACCAGTCTAATTTTTCTTCACTGGAGCTGATTTCTTTTTTTACACTTGCATGTGCATATTATATTGATATTTCAGTTTGTGTTATTTGATGATTTGTTATGAATAAAGATTAATAAATCCAAACTAATTGTCTTTTATTAATTAGCTGTAGGCTATTAACAAGGCAATATTAATACCATGCTGATCCGTATCTTGCCTCTTGCCACATATTTGTGATTTAGCCCCTTCACCCCCTCCCACCTGTCTGCATGTTGAAAAGGTACCCTATCCAGGTTCCAAGCCTACTCTCTCAGTTTTGAATACTTTAATAAACAGCGGCGCCATGAGCGCATGATACGCCTGTTATTAATTACAAGACGGAACCACTCAATATGAGTATACATGTGTACTTGTCAGATTACATATACTTGCCACCAAAAAATCATGAAAATTGACCAAAGTCCAACATGCGGAAAATTGCCTATAGTTTGATGAATAAAGTCCCATAACTTTGGAATGACAAATCAGACAGTGACACAAATCGAAAGGGAGATTCCTTCTATCAACATATACTTGCAACCAAAAAATCATGAAAATTGCTCTAAGCATTTTCAAGTTATTGTTCGACATGTGAAAAATAAAGTCCCATAACTCTGGAATGACTAATCGAACAGCGACACCAACCGAAAGGGAGCTTCCTTCCATCAACATAAACCACCTACCAAAAAATCGTGAAAATCTCTCGAAGCGTTCTCGAGTTATCGTACGACGTGTAAAAAATCAACAATTTTCTAAGTAATAAAGTCCCATAACTCTGGAATGACTAATCGAACGGCGACACTAAACGAAAGGGAGCTTCCTTCCATCGATATACACCACCTACCCAAAAATCACGAAAATCTCTCAAAGCGTTCTCGAGTTATCATACGACGTCTAAAAAATCAACAATTTTCCAAGTAATAAAGTCCCATAACTCTGGAATGACTAATCAAACACCGACACTAAACAAAAGGGAGCTTCCCTCCATTGATATACACCACCTACCCAAAAATCATGAAAATCTCTCAAAGCATTCTTGAGTTATCGTACGACATGTGACCAGACGGACAGACGGATGGACAGAAGGGCAGACGGACAGCGGTATACCATAATACGACCAGTTTTTTCAACACTGGCGTATAAAAATCAGTGGTGCGCAGGTGAATTTGAAGCAAAATTAGGTGAGTAACAATGTGTTGTCAGGGCTTCACGGTATTTCGGTATTTAACCAAAAGTCGTTAATTTTTTTAATACTGAGTAAAGTCCGAGCTCATTTGAGTTTAGTCGGTATACCGTGTCTCACGGTATTTTGAACAACTCTGACGGTAATCTGGGTAAAAATAAATAAAAAGTTTGTACGTATAAAGAGTAATGCGTATAATCCTTATGGGTTGTGTATGCATACAACGAAAATCCGATATTTCACTAGATGTAGGGTCCTGCGAATATTCGAGATTCGATTCGATATCGATACCATGCGTATGCTTCGAGATCGATCCTGAATCAGTCTCAGGATTCGATTTTTTCGAATCTCTCGTACTAACTTCAATTTGTTACATTTCCAACAAAAATAGGATAAAACTGTCATTAGAAAATTCATTCATGTAGGCTCAATTCCTATTTTCGTGAGTAATTGACAATGTTTAATTGTTAGGTAAGGCATGAATTTGGAACAGAACATTATCCATAGTTTTGGTTTTTGAAGGCTTAACTTGTTTCTATTCACGTTTTTAAGAACGTGAATAGTAACAAGTTAGGCCTTCAAAAACTAAAACTATGGACAATAGGCCTAGCTGTTTCAGCGACGGTGCTACAGAGAATATTTAGTTATTGGTGTTTAAGGTGTTCACTCCGTCGCATTAGGGTCATCACAGTGTTCCGTAACTTCCGTTTGATGCAATATGAAATAACTTGTCTTTTAAGATTCGATTTGGGATTCGATTCGATGTCAATATCAGAGACACGATTCGATTCGAGATTTGATTCGTAAAGAAATTTGTGATTCGCAGATCCCTAACTAGATGTGAAGCTATCAAATTATGTATCGAGTCATTTCGTGTCAAACACAACAGGTGGACTGCACACTCGACAACAAAAAATTGGATTAACAATACAGATAACTGAGTAGATCACAGTGAAAAATTATCCAACTGGCAGTAGGGTACAACCAGTACAGTTTGTTTAACTGCTGTATACTTAAAATTGAATGGATCAAAAGAGGACCTCCACAATGAATGGTCACCAGTGTGGTGTATGTGCGTTTAAGCCATGCAAGTTAGGATTGTTTTGACAGCTGTTATCAAGACAATAACTATATATTAATAACTATTAATCAGTTGAAAAATAAAATAAAAACAAAACTATTTCTTTGTGTTGTTTTATGCAGCGACTAATGGTACAGTAGAATCCTCTTAACTGAATATCCATTTTGCCAGTGAAAATTATTCAATTAACAGGAGTATACAATTAACAGGGATTTGGTCAGTTTCCTGTGTTCTGGAGGTAAACTGAGCATTTATTCTATTATATCTTGTTTGACAGAGCTCATAGAGCTCTGTCAAACAAGATATAATAGAATAAATGCCTGTATTGGATGTAGTGAGGCCAAAAAGGTTGATAAATATGGGGAATTTGGTGCGTGTCACAGTAATGTTTTCGACATATTACAAAAATGTATATACAATTAACAGGAGTTTACTCTACAACCCATATGCAATTAACAGATCAAATTTGTACTGAAGGTATGGTAAATGGTTTTGTGTTTGAAAATTATATTCAATTAACAGGAATATACAATTAAGAGATATCCAATTAAGTGCGCTCCACTGTATGCATGTATTTTAAGCATGAAATTAACACTTAATACATACTGGTTCATGTATAAATTATTCATGACTGACTTTTATTATGGGCGTGTTTAGGAATTAATTGACAAGCGAGAGTGCATGTTGTCAAGTTTGTTGATCTTCAGCAAAGTGAATTTGTGAAAATAAAAACACTCCTGATTTTGATTCGTAATGATTTTTATTTTAATAAAATAAAACCACTTGCCTCATTTTGACATATCAACACATGCAACAATCCATTTCTTGAACGTTAGATGGAAAAGGAAAATATAGTATAAATCACTCATGAGTAATTAACGTATGAACCAGAATGTATTCAGTATACAGTACATGGAGAGTGTATTATCACTGAATCACCCGCAGAGTGGAGATTCCACCCAAACAAATAATTGCAAATTTGCTGCAAATCATAACAAGCACAAGCAAAGTTTCAGCCAATGGACCTCCAGGTTAAACCCGGAGGTCCATTGGCTGAAACATTGCTCATGTTTTTAGTCGATATACCCTAGTGCTGCCGCAGTTAAGACTTTTTTCTGACCGGTTAACCAGCGTGTTTGACCGTGGTTAACCGCATTTAAGGTACCTATATTTGTAGTGTGTTCTTGCTTCAACTGTAACTATTATATCGGGCCGGCCAATGTTATTTACATTGACCATAAATAATAATAAAGAAGTATTCTATGTAGTCGTTGTTGTTCAATCGCCCATGTGTTTACATCAGTGCGTGTACCGGAAATCAACAGGTTTGTGGGGTCAATATGGATGAAACCATAAAAAATACAAAATCATCAAAATAACAATGAAAAAATAAATAATAACACATTAAATGTTTGCCAGCAATACCTGGCGAGACATATTTATTTATTCCATGAACTCCAATTCACTGATTTGTTATGTCCAGTTATAAATTACGCATACGTGCACCAGGTAAAGTTAGTTTCAATAGCACCAACAATGCTTAAGTGGGACAACAATTTGAAAACAATTTGCGCTGTAACCTGCGCATTTGTTGTATTTTTATTGGTTTTTCCGGAACATTCTCGCGTTCCGGAAAAACCAACTTAATCACAACAACTGCGCAGGTTACAGCGCAAATGGTGCTCTGATTCTGAAACTATGAACTTTCAGTCACAAACGAGCGTTGGATTTTCTTGACAGAGATGAAGAAAGACATTGGGGTGATAAACAAACAACGAAAAACAAATAAATGCGAGTATTTTTTAAATCTTTAGTAATAATTTTCCTTTATTCTTTTATCTTATTCACCACGTGGTAACTCGTCAAAACTTACCTATTTCCGTTGCATCCCAAACTGCTCCAAATTGGCAAAACGTAACTTGCAACTAATTCTTTTTGACTGCATATATTTAAAAATGGGGGGTGCGACTTATACATGGGCTTTAGGCAAAAGGGAGGAATTCCAAGTGTGAGTTTGGTGTGCAACTTATACACGGGAGCGACTTATACACGGACATATACGGTGAGTATAGTGAATGTAAGGTTAACCGGTTAAAACATTTTTTTGACTGGTCAAAGTTTTAACCACAGGTTAACCGGTTATCTGGATAACTGTGGCAGCACTAGCTATAACCGGATAATATCCGGTTAACCATAGCCATTATTTCACCGAATTTGGGAACAAAACTATAGGAATTGAAAAGCAGTATTCTCAGAAATTATTCCATAGTGTGTATTCAAACGAATGTTGTCGAGTACTCGACAACATTCATTTGTATACATACTGTGGAATAGTTTCTGCGGTTACTCAGAACTCACGGAAATTGCTGATCATTAACAAAGTCCTGAACGCCAAAGTTGATTGTTTCTCAATATATACAGTGCTGCTTCGAGGTGTAATCTATCCCAAAGAAGAAGCGGCAGATTTACTACGTTTTAACCATGGAATGACGATCACTATCGATATTTCGGATAACAGGTTGACGTTTTTTTATTCGGTTAGGTAGATAACCGGTTTCAAACAGGTTATCCGGTTAACCATTTCAGTACTTGTACCAAATATAACTCAAAATGGAGTAGCTGTAGCTGAGCTAAACAGGAAAATGTGCAGACAAAAGGAATTTTGAATTGTTCAAGTTAAAAAGGTTCATCACTCTGGAAAAAATGTGTGGGAGAAACTCATGCTATACAGGCATCATTCCCCCCACGATGCTCTATCACATCACCAAATATCATTCCAGTCGGAGAAGCAGTGGGTGAGATACAAGGAAAAATGTTGGTATGGACAGTCGAATGGATGGACAGACAGATAGAGTTCTCCACTAGATACCCCTCTGACTATTCAAGTCAGAGGAAAAGTTAAAAAATTTATAGTAATTTATATATTTTTTATACTTACCAATGACCCAGACTTAGCTGGTGCTAACTCTAACAAAACCAGGGCCAAACACAAATTTTGCCCCCCAATCCCCAAAATTTGCATCCAAAACCAAAAGAAATCATGTCCTATAGGACCTCCATACTTCGCCCCTACTGCGCATGCACAGTGTCAAGGACGTCCCGAAATTGGCGCCAATTATCATTCTTACTGGCAGTGCCTGGTCAGCGCTATGTACTCAGCGGGGAGGCAAGAGTTCCCAACTCCTGGGAGGGCCATCCCCGTCTGGGTCATTGGTAAGTATAAAAAATATAAAAATTACTATAAATTTTTTAACATTTTTATACTGTACCAATGACCCAGACTTAGCTGAATAGTAAAAAGGCTGGAGGGCCTAGAACATAGAGGAAAATCCAATAAGCTCAACTATATAATATAGAGGCAACCCCTTAAGGAGAAAAGGAGTATTAGGTTTTACATGTATCTTTCTTATTTAATATTAAATTAGAAAGATACAATACCCTTCATAATTGAGCACAATAACATTCATGTTCTCTATTAACATCCAGTATAACCCTTATACTAATTATTTTTAAAGTAAGCCAATAAATAAAGTTAGTCCAGAGAATTGAGACTCTTTATAATCTTTTAAAAGTGTCCGAGGATTGTATATTAACGCCTGTTTGACACTTGACATATACAAATGCTTCACACCGAGCTACACTTTAAAAATATGACATGAATGAATTTTAACATTAATATTACACTTTAAAACCATCCCGGAAGTGACTCAGAAATACTGACTTTGGAGGAGGCATTCCCTTGCTTTTCACTATAAAGCAGGTGACCTAAGGGAACACCCTCCCCCCCCCCCCCCCTTCCCCTTGCCCTGGGTCAAATAGCCCAGAGCGAAGAGGGCAGCCGGAACAGAAAGCCTGCATAACTATAGTTGCAACTGTTTAGTGGACGACATTCTGAGCAACAGATAACGGACCTAAACAATGCAGGTCTCCAGAAATGGACTCAATATTTCTGAGATAAAAATTTGTGAATGTGGATGGCTGAGACCAATAAGCAGCCTTCATTAAATCTGTAATAGCAATACTATTAGCGTAAGCCCAAGAAGTAGCAAGAGCTCTTACTTCATGAGTGGAAATCTTAAGCACAGACTGCTGAGAAGAAGATAAACTCTCATAAGCAGTACGGATAGTTAATTGAATCCATCTAGCAATAGAATGGATCGAAATGTCCCTTCTATTAGACATCAAAGACAGAAAGAAACGTTTTCGTCCCTTTCTGATAAACTGAGATCTCTGTTTATAGATACGTAACGCTCTAACAGGACAGAGTAAAGGCCTACGCCCGTCTGAAGATGGAAGAGCCTTAATGACAATAGGTTCCGGATATTTATTAGGAGCCTGATTCTTAGCTAAAAAACCCACATTAATAGTGAAGGTGATAGTGTTCCCGACACTATGATAGTGAGAATCATCCACCGACAGTGCTTGAAGCTCACTGACTCTTCTAGCAGAAGAGAAAGCTAAGAGAAAAACTGTCTTATAAGATAAGAATTTGAAATCTACTGTCCCAAGAGGTTCAAATGGCTTTTCCTTCAATTTAAGAAGAATCCAAGCTAAATTCCATTTGGGAATTAACCTAAGAGTTCTGAGCCTATTTATCGAGAAGTTTCTAACCAACTTAGATAAAGAGACATTAGATCCAATTTGTAAACTATCATGATGTGCATAGGTATCAGATAACATAGACCTATAACCCTTAATAGTAACAGGCTGCAGTTTGATTTCGTCAAACAACTATACTAGAAAGTTTGCAATGTCTGGTATAGAGGGATCGAAAATATCTACAGAATGATCCCTACACCAACGACGAAAAACCTTCCACTTAGTCGCATAGTTTAGCGAAGAGGAGGTCCTCCTACAGTTAGAAATCGCGTCCACTGCTCGTCCTGTAAAGTGCTTGCCATGCAAGAAGGACTGCACAACGGAAAAACGTGAAGGTTGAGACCTTGCGGGTTGTGATGGAGTTGACGAGATTTCCCCTGCGAAAGAAGATCCTCCCGTGGAGGAAGCTTTCGCGGTAGGTCCCACAACAGACACCTGAGTAGATTTATCCACGGTCTCTGTGGAGACAGAGATGCTACCAACAGAATCTTGCATTGAGATTGTTTTATCTTTAGCAATACTTGCTGAATTAACGGCGCTGGAGGATACGCATATCCTATCATTCCGTCCCAAGAGATCGACAGAGCGTCTACTACAAATGCTCTTGGATCCGGACATGGAGACACATACGTCTGCAACTGATTGTTGAGATGTGTCGCAAATAAATCTATCATTGGCCGTTCCCATTGGTAGCAAATCTGATTGAATACTTGTTTGTTGAGAGTCCACTCCGATGGCAACAAGTGACCCTTTCGTGAAAGGGAGTCTGCTAGCACATTCAGATGACCTGGTATGTGACGGACCGAAAGAAGAACCTGATGTTCTAGCGCAAACAGAAGGATTCTTTCCGTTAGATTGAACAATGGAACTGAATGAGTGCCTCCCTGATTCTGTATATACGCCACTACTGTCGTATTGTCGGATAGGATTTGGACATGAGCATTGTGAATAATGTCCATCCAATGACGTAACGCAAGCCAAATTGACATCATTTCCTTGATGTTTATGTGCTTGCCCAGGAATTGCGGATCCCAAAGACCCTGGCATCTCGAATCCGTTGGGATCAATGATGCACCCCAACCTGTTTGACTGGCATCCGTCATAATGGTAAAACTCAGATCTGGCAACTGCAGCGGAACTCCCTGAGTTAACCACTGAATGTTTGCCCAAGTCTGAATCTCTTGTTTCACTTGATCTGACAAGAGAACGTCTATGTCGAGCAAATGAATTTTCACACTCCAATTCTGAGTCAAGAAAATTTGGAGAGGACGCGTGCGTAACCGCCCCATCGGAATGAGATCCGCAGCGGCTCCGCACAGACCTATCAGTCTCATAAATTCTCTTGCTGTGACTTTGTCTGCGTGCAGACAATAGCGAGCGTAACAACTGACTAATTTTGCTCTGGTTAACGGCAGACGAACGAGATTGTTGTGCGTCTCGAAGCTCATTCCCAGATGTGTGAATGACTTGGACGGCACCAGATCCGACTTCTCCTCGTTTACTATAAAACCAAGACGTCGGAGCAATAGAAGTAGATTCTGAACATCGTTCTGAAGCGTTAACTCGTTGCCGTACCTCTGAAGAATGTCGTCCAGGTAGGCCGACGTTACCGCAGACGAATGAGCTCGGAAACAGATCATTACCGAGTTCATTACCCGAGTGAAAGCCCAGGGTGCTAGATTCAATCCGAAGCACATCGCCCGGAATTGATACACCACTCCTAGGCCTGCGAAGCTTAGATACTTTCTGAATGTCGGATGTACCATGACGTGAAAGTACGCATCTTTGAGATCTATGCTTGTTGCATAATCGTTCACCCGAATACTCGCTCTGACCGACCGAATTGTCTCCATATAAAACTTCGGAGCGACGATCAGCTTGTTTATCCAGCTCAAATCTATGACTGGACGGAACGAGCCGTCTGGTTTCGGAACCAGAAATAGATGGCTGTAGAATCCCGGAGTCTCCTAGTTTTCTACGACCTCTACCGCGTTCTTCATTAAAAGAGACTGCACCTCTGATAATAGAGCGTCTCTTTTCTGCGGATTTGACGGAAGTTGAGTCCATTTTGGACTTCGAGTTAATGGAGGCTTTCGTTTGAAGGATATCTTTAGACCTTCCTAAGTCACTCCTCTCACCCAAGGGTCGTCCGTAATCGACGCCCATTCTTGTGAAAAGCTCGACAACCTTCCGCCAACCGGTACGCGATAGAGGTTTAAGCCATCACCTCCTGGAACTGCGAGGCCTGCGGTAGGAGAAACCACGTCCTCCACGACCCGCACCTCGTCCCGTCGACCTCGGGGCGTCCGACCGGTTGTCCCGGCCCGAAGGACTTCCCGAACGTGAGTCGCTACCTTGACGGTCTCTCGAATAAGACCAAGAGGACGCACCGGAACCTCTATAGGAACCTCTCTTGGGCGCATTAGACCCAGAAGTGCCCGTCTTATTCTTGTCTGCTGTATCCGACTTCTTAGAAGCAGATTTGAACAACAGAGAATCCGAAGCTTTCTTTGTAATTTTATCATAAATAGCAGAAAGCTTGCTGTCAAAGAGAAGTTCTCCGGAGACCGAAGCGACTCTGAGAGAGTTCTTCACCTTAGTATCCACGAGTGTGGATGTAGCTAGGGCTGCGTCACGTCTAACCAACTCCAGGTTTGCCACTGAAAGGGCGGAATTACACGTGGAATAAGCTACTGCCCTTGAAAGAAGTCTTAAAGAGGATTGTATATCCTGAAATTCTTTCCCTTGAAGGCGCAGTGATAACGCCTTAGTAAGGTGATCTGCGTAAGATAAGGCATCTAAACTGGCTCTGTTAGACGAAATAGCTGTTTCCAACACCGCGGTTGGAATAGAAGCCAACGACGGTAATGATAGCTCTAAGTCTTCCGCCTCGTCGTCCATACGCAGAGGAACTCTCGGAATACCCTGTCCTGCCATGTCGAATTTATTCCTTGCATTAATGAAAGGCAGGTTGAGAGTATTGGCGGACAAGAAACCTGCTTTCCCCGTTTTGGAAGCAAGTTTAAATATAGCGTCGTTCAATAATTCAAATGTTCTTGCAACATTATTGGACTGCGACGGAAACTCGGGAGCGATGTCCCTGAACCGCTCAAAAAATTCAGAGTCCAATGACGCTATAATCCTCTTGTCCGGAACCGCAGCAGTCTGGCCCGACGGAACAACTTGAGGGAGAAAGTGCCGGATGAAGTCCACGGCAGCTTTATGTTGTTCCGAAAGGGATAGCTCCAAGTCATCCGTATCCCTTTCACCATCCGGTCGGACCTCATGATGCTCCCGGTCGTCCGTCCCCGATGCTTCGGCGGAGCGTACCGACCCAGCGCCGTCGGATAATTCCCGATCTGACACAGTTTCTGTCGGCTGCTGGGATGCTGCGATAAGTTGTGCTATCTGCACAAGTACGTCCGGCATCGAGACCTGCGGAGGCGCAGTCTTTCGCTGCTTCACCGAGGGCAGCTCCGCATCTGATGGCTCCCGCATACTTTTTCTATGCGAACGTCCGGAGTCCATCGGCCTCGTGTCCCTGGCTGCCGGATGGTGTGACCTGGTCGCCGAAGAATCCCTGATCGCCGAAGCTGGTAAGATATCGGCGGTCACGCAGCCAAGGTGCGGTCGTGTGCGCTGACGAGAAGAAAGCCTGAGCAGTCTCCGCAGACTGCCTATACGACGGAGCGTCCCGAGCGACGGACGTATGCTCCGCTTGCGACACATTTTGTACCACAACATCTGGTCCCAGATGTTGTTGTACGAGAGAGGGGCCTCTCTCGCTCGCGGCCCGGCTGGACCTGGACGAGCTAGGAACTGGACTCAAAGGCTTCCTCCGATCTCGCCTACTATCCGCCGTCACTGGGTGTGCACGTTGAATGTTTATAGTGCTCGCATCACCCAACATTTCCTCCTGGACCGCATCGGACGAACCCGGCTGCCGAACCATTCGGTGAATGGACGCTACACCGGGCGAGCTAGCGGACGACATTTGTTTAATCTCCATGAGCACTTTTGCCGCTAGCTCTGTATTCATTTGTGACGACGGAAGCGCACTTGCGGAAGATAACATGGAAACATCACCCTGTTCTTGTTCCTCTGAAATAGAAACTGAGAGAGTAGAGTGACCTTGCGAAGAAAGAGCCGGCATAGCCCTTTCTCCAGTAACAACATACCGTGACACACGTTTCCAATGTTTGTCATCCCAATATTGACATATAGAACAGGGATTAGTGCGAGAACACTGACTACAATTAATACAATGATCATGAAAGTCAAAGGAAGATTTCTTCCTATTACAATTTGAACAATATCCTTTCATTGTGAAAAGTCAACAACAAGTCCTAGTTACTCGCACAAACCCCTGACACAAAGATACATAATAACATGATCCATTAATAATGAAAAAACAATTGCAAATCAAAATAATTTTGAAAAATATTTTTTCAGCAAAGCCCAAGTTTCTGAAAAGTAACGTTGAGCCCCGATGGATCCGATGGCTAAGTGTGGTCAAAAATTTTAAATTTATATTAAATAATTAATGCAACACTTACAGATAATAAAAATGTATCTTGTAGTGAGATAAACTACACCAAAGGCAAACAGCCCCCCTCAAAAGAGACTGTTGCCAATGTAAACAAACAGTGTAAAACACCAGAAAACATGACTCCAGGCACTGAAAAAACTGGCCCGAAATCAGTCATCAAATTACACTCTATCTGATGCAAGACAGAGACTCCCAGGGGAGAATCTGCAGAACATCAGATGGAAGATGCAGAACACAACGTTTATACACCCATGGGTGAAAACGCAACTATGGGGAAAATAACAGAAAACATTCTGTAACCCAGCAACTCTCCCAGGAGAATTTTAGAAATGAACTTTCTTAAAAATATGCCAAAAGCATGGGAGAATTGCAAGGGGGGACTTAGAAGAGCAGGGGAGAGGAAACACTGAATAAGCAGTGCAACTTTTTAGCAAGAATGACAACAAGAGGCCCATGCCTCGAAAATAGGCAACTTAACATAATTTCATAAAAAATTTTAAGTACATCCCTGATTATTTTTTGTCACTCCTTTTTCCTCTCCTCCTTCTATATCCTCCTTAGAATCACCATTTCTCCAATAATTACGTGTCTGGCATCCTTTAAACTGAGATTTACAAGCACAAAGATCAGTGAGATGTTGACTGATGAAGGGCCAAACAGAGAATGATAATTGGCGCCAATTTCGGGACGTCCTTGACACTGCGCATGCGCAGTAGGGGCGAAGTATGGAGGTCCTATAGGACATGATTTCTTTTGGTTTTGGATGCAAATTTTGGGGATTGGGGGCAAAATTTGTGTTTGGCCCTGGTTTTGTTAGAGTTAGCACCAGCTAAGTCTGGGTCATTGGTACAGTATAAAAATATGATATTCTTGGAGTTTTCAATGAGTCTTATAAAAAAATTCCTAGCAATTAATAATCTAAAATATCATTATCTGAAATAAATACATCGATATATTACAACCCTGAAATTTCAGGTTTCAACTTTTTCCCACAATGCAACTAGGAATTTAACCAACTCAATCTTATTTGAGATTGGTGTGCAGAGAGTTAACTGGTAAGAGTGCTAGGTTAATGTTGGTGGTCCAGATTTTTTTAATTTAATATGAATTAATTTTGTTATAAAGTATTGTCCCTATATCCTGATAAAGTCTGTCTTTTGGTCAGAATGCCTTGAACAAATAGCCATGGCAAAGCGTGCACCCAACATCCAAGGTATATGAGAACAGGCAGCATGCAGCGTAAATGGGCATGCAAAACAGGGGGGAGGGGATTATATAGTTTAAATGAAAGCGTTTTGCTTCCACTCGCCTTGATATAAAAAATCGAACCAAAAAACCTGAAAATAGTCACAAATATTATTAAATTTTCAACAATTCGATCATATTTTGCTGTTATAAATTAAATGGTCGAATAATTAAATGAAACAACTTGAGAAAATAAAAGAGCAAATATCGTTCCCTCAGTTCCAATGTGTTCTATGTTCCTGTAGGCACACAGAACACATTGCAACTCGGGGGCCGATATATAAACAAAAAACTGTTTACTTGTTTCCTTAACAACCCAAGGAAAGTGACTCTACCAGTTGTCTTCTGTATTTGTAAAAACAAAACAATTATTCACAAATTTCGTCCAACTGATTACAGAGCATGAGAAAAAGTGTCCACAAAGTTTTCTCCATTATGTTTCTATTGTGTTTTAAATGGGATAAAAACGTGTTCTCTGTCAGCATGTATGATATATGGAGATTTAATATCTGGATGTCTCATTTAAACACTTTGCTGCATTTAAAAACCGGCATCCAGGTATTAAATCTCCATATACCATACATGCTGGCGGAGATAACTTTTTTTAAAGCAAACCAATTGGCACTCTCGAATCAATTTTACCAAGAACAATCCTTATAAACCAAATATTTTTTTTTCTTCTTTATGCTTATAAAGCACAACCAATGAAAATTAGGCTGTCATTTGTGATACAGTAGAACCTGTCTTGAGAGACCGCCCTTTGGGCCACACAAAAGTGGTCTCTCGAGACAGGTGATCTCTCATAACAGGTTTCAGGTTTTCTCAAGTCAGTGAATAACCAACCACAAAATTCAGAAATGGAGAAGAATGTATTTTTGTAATTACTTTGTAGTTGTTCTTTCTTATGAAGTTTTTGTAACAAATTGAAATGGACTGTTATAAAAATTATAAAAATAAATTAGTGTTGAAAATCTTCAATGAAGATTTTCAACACAAATTTATTTTTATAATCCTATCCGTCACATTTCAGGTGTGTATGAAATTGTTTATTCAGCGATAGTCGTAATCTTTTTACAGGGGTCTTATAAAAACATCTCAATCTTTAACGAGTTATGTAACTGAACAGCAACTGAAACCCAATTAAGAGCTTTTAATACTTTTAATTATGTTAGTATAACCACAATGGATTTTCCAATTCCAGAACAGGAAAAAAGTTTTTGTCATGGTTTCAGTTTTCGAAGGGGCAGTCTCTCGAGACAGGTCCATTATGGCATAAAAATACAAGTTGGTACCAGGTCACAGGTGGTCTCTCAAGACAGGTGGTTTCCCATAGCAGGTCCATTATAGAATAAAACCAATCGGTGCCTGGTAGATGTGGTCTCTCAAGAAGGTGGTCTCTCAAGACAGGTGGTTCCCATAGCAGGTCCATTATAGAGTAAAACCAATCGGTGCCTGGTAGATGTCGTCTCTCACGACAGGTGGTCTCTCAAGACAGGTGGTCTCCCACAGCAGGTCCATTATAGAGTAAAACCAATCGGCCTGGTAGATGTGGTCTCTCAAGACAGGTGGTCTCTCAAGACAGGTGGTCTCTCAAGACAGGTTTTACTGCAGCAGTATTTATTTATTAGTAGAGCTCAAAATAAAGGGGATCCATCATTTTGAAACTTACCCACTGAGTTCTATACAAGTGGATTGATGGAATGCTCACTGGTGATATTCAGAAAATTGCTTCACCTGCCACCATCTTGGGGGAACGGATGGAAAATGAAAGTGTCAGTGACACTGAAGCTCAACTTTGAATATGACAGGAATTAGTATTTGCTGTAACCAGGTCAACAATAATGAATATGACAGGAATCAGTATTTGTTGTGACCAAGTCAACAATAATGAATAAGAGAAAAACAAGCCAGAAAATAAGCAGACTGACAGCTGCAAAATGAGGTCCCCAGAGGATGAATTTAATGATGCTACCCTGCACAGCAATTTACCCTCTGTTAACCTCAGTCTGAATCATGGTCTCAAAACTAAACAGAAAGAGGTACCCAGAGGATAACTGACCCACTGTATGGGAATGTATCATCAAATTCACCCTCTGGGGATCTCATTCTGCAAATGTCAGACTGCTTTATTTTCAGGCCTGTCATCAACAAGCCAGAAAATAAGCAGACTGACATCTTTAACATGAGGTCCCCAGAGGGTGAATTTAGTGATGCTACCCTGCAGAGCAGGGTAGCATCACTAAATTTACCCTCTGTTAACCTCAATCTGAATCATGGTCTCAAAACTAAACAGAAAGAGGTACCCAGAGGAAAACTGGCCCACTGTATGGGATTGTATCATCAAATTCACTCTCTGGGGACCTCATTCTGCAAATGTCAGGCTGCTTATTTTCAGGCCTGGAGAAAAAGACTAATTCGCATAATATATGCACAAGAAAAAAAAACGTAATATATGTGATGTATTCCATGTTACTAAATATTTGTACAAAAATTTATCCATATCAGATCTTTCATGTAGAAGTTCTGTACAAAAAACTGATTGCACCTAATTTCGGTACAAAATGGCCACCAGTGGCCATCTCGAATTCTGGGCCGGAACCCAAAATACTCGTTCTCGCCCCACGGTGGTAACAAAGATATCCAAGAAGTTTCGTAAAGATCGGCTCATAAATACAGCCTCTAGCCCAAGCTGTGTTGACAGCACGACAGACGGACAGACAGACGACAGGCCATGACAATACCTCAAATTTAGTCCAATTGGCATAATTTATGCTTGAGACAAAAACACGTATTATATGTGATGTATCCCATGGTACTAAACATTCACACACAAAATTATTCAAATCAGCGCATTCATATGGAAGTTCTGCGCAAACATCGGATTTCACCTAATTTTGTACAAAATGGCTGCCAGTGGCCATCTTGAATTTCAGACGGGACCCCAAAACACTTGTTATCGTCCCACGGTGATAACAAAGGCATCCAAGAAGTTTTGTAATGATTGGTTCATAAATACGGCCTCTAGCCCGAGCAGAATTGGCATTTGCACTTACAGTGCTGAAAGTAACACTAAATAAATCAATGTTAGTCTAATTTGCATAATTTACGCACAAGAAAAAAAGCTGTATTATATGTGATGTATCCCATGGTACTTAACATTCATACAAGAAATTATTCAAATCAGAGCTTTCATATGGAAGTTCTGTGCAAAAATCTGATTGCACCTAATTTTGTACAAAATGGCTGCCAGCTGCCATCTTGAATTTCGGACCGGACCCAAAAACTGTCGTTCTCGTCCCACGGTGATAACAAAGGTACCAAAGAAATTTTGTAAAGATCGGTTCATAAATACGGCCTGTAGTCCAAGCTGTGTTGACGGCACGACAGACAGACAGACAGGCGACGGGCCATGACAATACCTCAAATTTGGCTTTGCCAAATTTGAGCTAAAAATGCTGAACAAACAAAAATTTCTCTAAGGTTTTAAATTTTTGGTTGCTTTGCAACCCGCCTAATACTGTGATGTCTGTGAAATATGTTGATGAGGTGCACTTTTTTTTTTGTGGCAATACAATTTGAATAATTACAACATATTTACAGTACAAGTCAAAATAAGTTGTAGGATAACCATTATAAACTAAGTATCTTTCTCTTCCAACACTGATAAGACCAGAAGCTGACATCATATTCTGAAAAGCTCTCACAGAGAGCTTTCCAGAAAATGATGTCAGATTCTGATCTTATCACTGCAGGAGCAGCAGTATAGTTAGTTTATTGCCATCAGGCTACAACTTATTTTGACTTGTACTGTAGTTATTGTTTACAAAAAAAAAACAAGCACTGAGATAGAAAAGTTAGTATTGTGTTACTTTTTTGTTCTAGGCTTATATTTGATGTTTGATGATGAGAATGTGGTTATGCAGTTACTACAGTCACAACCTAACAGTTTTCCAATCATCAAACAAGCCAAAAAATAAGCAGACTGTCATCTGCAAAATGAGGTCCCCAGAGGGTGAATTTAATGATTCTACCCTGCACCTAAACTTACCCTCTGTAAACCTCAGTCTGAATCAGAGTCTCAAAACTAAACAGAAGGAGGTTCCCAGAGGATAAATTGGCCCACTGTATGGGATTGTATCATCAAATTCCCCCTCTGGGGATCTCATTCTGCAAATGTCAGACTGCTTTATTTTCAGGCCTGTCATCAACAAGCCAGAAAATAAGCAGACTGACATCTTCAAAATGAGGTCCCCAGAGGGTGAATTTAGTGATGCTACCCTGCAGAGCAGGGTAGCATCACTAAATTTACCCTCTGTTAACCTCAATCTGAATCATGGTCTCAAAACTAAACAGAATGAGGTACCCAGAGGATAACTGGCCCACTGTATGGGATTGTATCATCAAATTCACCCTCTGGGGATCTCATTCTGCAAATGTCAGACTGCTTTATTTTCAGGCCTGTCATCAACAAGCCAGAAAATAAGCAGACTGACATCTTCAAAATGAGGTCCCCAGAGGGTGAATTTAGTGATGCTACCCTGCAGAGCAGGGTAGCATCACTAAATTTACCCTCTGTTAACCTCAATCTGAATCATGGTCTCAAAACTAAACAGAATGAGGTACCCAGAGGATAACTGGCCCACTGTATGGGATTGTATCATCAAATTCACCCTCTGGGGATCTCATTCTGCAAATGTCAGACTGCTTTATTTTCAGGCCTGTCATCAACAAGCCAGAAAATAAGCAGACTGACATCTTCAAAATGAGGTTCCCAGAGGGTGAATTTAGTGATGCTACCCTGCAGAGCAGGGTAGCATCACTAAATTTACCCTCTGTTAACGTCAATCTGAATCATGGTCTCAAAACTAAACAGAAAGAGGTACCCAGAGGAAAACTGGCCAACTGTATGGGATTGTATCATCAAATTCACCCTCTGGGGATCTCATTCTGCAAATGTCAGACTGCTTTATTTTCAGGCCTGTCATCAACAAGCCAGAAAATAAGCAGACTGACATCTTCAAAATGAGGTCCCCAGAGAGTGAATTTAGTGATGCTACCCTCTGTTAACCTCAATCTGAATCATGGTCTCAAAACTAAACAGAAAGAGGTACCCAGATGATAACTGGCCCACTGTATGGGATTGTATCATCAAATTCACCCTCTGGGGACCTCATTCTGCAAATGTCAGACTGCTTATTTTCAGGCCTGGTCATCAAATGTCATAGATAGGTCAAGCTAGTGTGTTGATTGACTTGAGGCTATTTGGGGAGAGGGTACATAATGAGTTGCGATGTGTTTTGCTGATGTTTCAGCAATCTACTTGTTCAGACATCCGTTGTCTTACCTTATTTGCAAAACTCTTATTTGCAAATTTGCCTTCTGGGTACCTACTCCCCAACACATCATCACAAGAACTCATATCTGGCCCAGTTTGCAATACTGGTACTGGCAGAAGCTTCCTTTGTCTTGGCATGACCTCCTTTTTTCTCTTTGACTGGGCTGCTCCATTCTTCTTACGCGCGTAAGTCATTGGCTCTATTTTAGAGGAATTTGTACTGATTTCAGATGCCAGTTGACCTTCACTATCCTCCCAATCCTTATCCACAGATATGTTTATGCAGTCTTTATTCTCTTTCTTGTCATGAGCATCTAAACCTTGTGAGAGCAGAGATTTTATATTTGTTCGCCCTGTTGCACCAGTTGAAAGTCGTGTTCGATGGTTTCTATGCATGTTTTCTACAGCTTGATGTTTTTTGTCTTTCTTGCCTGGCATTATCTTCCTTGAGGCAGTTTTCTTCTTCATACTTTTCTTCTTTTGACTTCGATTCATGCTGTCAGGCAATTTCTTTTTTTTAATCTTTACTTTGGATACAGGTCTCTTACGCCTATGAAAAATGAGCAGAGGCTCCTGTTGTGTTGTTGGTGATTTTGGAAGAGGATGCATTAGGGTTTCAAAAAGCTGTAATAACTTTTCTCTTGATGATGAGATTTGTTCTTCGTTGAGATGTGGATCTATATTACTGAAGTTGTTGCTGCCTGCTCTATGGGATAAACATGGTGGTAAAGGAAGTTCCCTAAAAAACAAACAATTTTAATAACCCTTTACCCAACGAATCGCCCGTATCCGCCCTCGTAATAATAATATTTTTCCAAAAATTTCAACAAAACAATATCATGTGTCCCCTCGTTGGTTATTATTATTATTATTATTTATTGGTGCTTTATGCCACATCATCCCCCTCGTTGGAACAAGCTCATTGAGCTCATTCCAACGAGGAGTCACATGATATGGTTTTGTTGAAATTTTTTGAAAATTTGAAAAAATGATATTTAAAATAATAAATTTTGATATCGTCTGCATTGGGTAAAGGGTGCCAATGGCAGTGTCTGGGTACTCTCACTACTCTGGGAAGGCTATATTCTGTGAATTTCCGACATTTCAGTTTAGTTGTGTTTGCAGCTTTCTTCAAGTTGCGTGTAGGTGTCAGACCTCGAAAAATGGCCAAGCACAATAAAAGTTCTGTATATTTAGGTAATTATTATATTGGCCTTCCTGATTCTTCATGTATTATAGCTTATTTCGGGCATTCATTGAATTTCACTCAATTTCACTACCATACAGTTATGACTCCGGACAAAAGAATGAGTTTTATTGAATTTTACTTGGCCTCATGAACAAACCGAAAACCGAACCTAACCGAGGTTTTTCTCCACCTTAAAAACCAAAACCGAAACCGAACAAGAAATTTAAAAACCTACAGCTCTAAACTCTGGTGTCCATGTAAGATGATTATTATTATAGGTCTTCCTGATTGCTTCCAATTCTATCAGAAGTAGACAAGTACTGCCAAACTTCCCAGGGTTATTATGTCACTGCAGTTTGAAAAGGCAAATTTTATGGAAAATGAAAGTGTCAATGACACTGTAGCTCAACTTGTCAAGACAAAGACATGTACATGTATAGTATGTGACACAGCAATGACAAACATCTAGGTAATGACCTGATAACAAAGGTACATATAAAGTATTTTAACGGTCTGTACATAAATACTGAGCGTTGCCTGTAACAAATGTATAGGTAAAGTATTGTAAAGGTGGGTGACAGTCAGATGCTAAACTAGAAAAGAAATCATTGAGTCCCAGAGTGGGTCTGACTGAACCCCAAAATATTTGTTCTCATAGCACAGTGATAACAAAGGCACCCCAAAACACACTCATTCCTGTCCCAAGGTTAAAACAAAGGTACCCAAGAACTTTCGTGAAGATCAGTTCACAAATATGAGATGTGTAGAAGTTGTGACAAAAAACTGATTGGACCTAATTTTGGTACAAAATGGCCACTGGCAGCCATCTTGAATTTTGGACCGCGCCCAGAAACACTCGTTCTCGTCCCAAGGTGATAACAAAGGTACCCAAGAAGTTTTGTGAAGATCGGTTCATAAATACAGCCTTCAGCCTGAGCCGTATTGACATGTGCACTTACAGAGTATAAGTGGCACTGAATAAATCAAAGTTCATCTAATTTGCATAATTTCTGCACGAGAAAAAAACCCGTACTATATGTGATGTATTCCATGTTACTAAACATTCATACAAAAATTTATTCAAATCAGAACTTTCATACAGAAGTTCTGTACAAAAGACTGATTGCACTAATTTTGGTACAAAAAATGGCTGCTGGTGGCCATCTTGAATTTCGGACCACACCCAAAAACAATCGTTCTCATCCCACGGTAATAACAAAGGTACCCAAGAAGTTTCGTAAAGATCGGTGCATAAATACGGCATCTAGCCTGAGCGGTATAGACGTTGAGTACAAAAAACTGATTAGACCTAATTTCGATACAAAATGGCCACTGGCAGCCATCTTGAATTTTGGACCGCACCCAGAAACACTCGTTCTCGTCCCAAGGTGATAACAAAGGTACCCAAGACGTTTCGTGAAGATTGGTTCATAAATACAGACTCTAGCCCGAGCCGTATTGACATGTGTACTTACTGTGTGTAAGCAGCACTGAAATGAAAGTGTCAATGACACTGTAGTTCAACTTGACAAACTTGAACTTGGTAAGTTATAAATGAAATGGCAAAATTGAAGATCATTGGGACCAATGTCAGTTTTTTTGCCAGTGGCAACATTTTTTGACAGAAACCGAAGAAAATCGATAGCTCCCATCTAGAGGCCTCCCCAAACAAGCATGCCAGGTTTCAAAGCAATCCGATCATAAATGTGCCCTGTAGGGTGTACAAAAGGGAAATACTGTGGTCTGACTAGACTAAATTCTAAGAACGTTGGCCGTGGCAACATTTTTTGACGGAAATGGAAGAAAATCGATAGCTCCCATCTAGAGGACACCGTAAATAAGCATACCAGGTTTCAAAGCAATCTAATCATAAATGAGCCCTGTAGGGAGTGCCAAAGGGAAATATTGTGGTCTGACTAAACTGAGTTCTAAAAACATTAGCCGTGGCAACATTTTTCGACGGAAATTGAAGAAAATTGATAGCTCCCATCTAACTGTCACCCCAAACAAGCATGCCAGGTTTCAAAACAATCCGATCATAAATGTACCCTGTAGGGTGTGCGAAAGGGAAATATTGAGTCTACTGACTAAACTAAGTTCTAAGAACGTTGGCCGCGGCAACATTTTTTGACAGAAATTGAAGAAAATCGATAGCTCCCATCTAGAGGTCTCCCCAAACAAGCATACCAGGTTTCAAAGCAATCTGACCATAAATGGGCCCTGTAGGGCATGCCAAAGGGAAATATTGAGGTCTGACTAAACTAAGTTCTACGAATGTTGGCCGTGGCAACATTTTTTGCCGGAAATTGAAGAAAATCGATAGCTCCCATCTAGAGGTCACCCTAAATAAGCATACCAGGTTTCAAAGCAATCAAATCATAAATGTGTCCTGTAGGGTGTGCCAAAGGGAAATATTGTGGTTTGACTAAACTAAGTTCTAAGAACGTTGGCCGCGGCAACATTTTTTGACAGAAATTGAAGAAAATCGATAGCTCCCATCTAGAGGTCACCCCAAACAAGCATGCCAGGTTTCAAAGCAATCCTATCATAAATGTACCCTGTAGGGTGTGCCAAAGGGAAATATTGAGTCTTCTGACTAAACTAAGTTCTAAGAACGTTGGCCACGGCAACATTTTTTGACAGAAATTGAAGAAAATCGATAGCTCCCATCTAGAGGTCTCCCCAAACAAGCATGCCAGGTTTCAAAACAATCCGATCATAAATGTACCCTGTAGGGTGTGCGAAAGGGAAATATTGAGTCTACTGACTAAACTAAGTTCTAAGAACGTTGGCCGCGGCAACATTTTTTGACAGAAATTGAAGAAAATCGATAGCTCCCATCTAGAGGTCTCCCCAAACAAGCATACCAGGTTTCAAAGCAATCTGACCATAAATGGGCCCTGTAGGGCATGCCAAAGGGAAATATTGAGGTCTGACTAAACTAAGTTCTACGAATGTTGGCCGTGGCAACATTTTTTGCCGGAAATTGAAGAAAATCGATAGCTCCCATCTAGAGGTCACCCTAAATAAGCATACCAGGTTTCAAAGCAATCAAATCATAAATGTGTCCTGTAGGGTGTGCCAAAGGGAAATATTGTGGTTTGACTAAACTAAGTTCTAAGAACGTTGGCCGCGGCAACATTTTTTGACAGAAATTGAAGAAAATCGATAGCTCCCATCTAGAGGTCACCCCAAACAAGCATGCCAGGTTTCAAAGCAATCCTATCATAAATGTACCCTGTAGGGTGTGCCAAAGGGAAATATTGAGTCTTCTGACTAAACTAAGTTCTAAGAACGTTGGCCACGGCAACATTTTTTGACAGAAATTGAAGAAAATCGATAGCTCCCATCTAGAGGTCTCCCCAAACAAGCATTCCAGGTTTCAAAGCAATCTGATCGTAAATGTACCCTGTAGGGTGTGCCAAAGGGAAATATTGAGGTCTGACTAAACTAAGTTCTACGAACGTTGGCCGTGGCAACATTTTTTGCAGGAAATTGAAGAAAATCGATAGCTCCCATCTAGAGGTCACCCTAAATAAGCGTATCAGGTTTCAAAGCAATCAAATCATAAACGTGCCCTGTAGGGTGTGCCAAAGGGAAATATTGTGGTTTGACTAAACTAAGTTCTAAGAGCGTTGGCCGCGGCAACATTTTTTGACGGAAATTGAAGAAAATCGATAGCTCCCATCTAGAGGTCACCCCAAACAAGCATAAGAAGTTTCAAAGTAATCTGATCATAAATGCGACCTGTGAGGTGTGCCAAAGGAAATTGTGGACGTACGTACTAACGTACTAACATACTAACGTACGTGATGGCAATAGCTCAGCTTGACTTTGTCAAGTTGAGCTAAAAACTAAGGAATGGATTTGAACACACTTGAACCCAACATCCCCCACCCACAAAGAGAGCCAAATCCAAAATATTAAGCCAGGTGCTTGACTTGAGCAAACTTGAATCTGATCCCCTACAGATGCTATATACCAAATATTAAGATTCTGATTGATGGTTCTCGAGAATGAGATTTTTAAAGAAATCCCCTCATGTTGCACTAAGTTAATGAAAGTGTCAATGACACTGTAGCTTAACTTGTCTGTGTGTTTGATGAAAAGGATAATGTTCAATGTTTATGAAAGGGTTGGGAAATAAGACAAGAATTGTGATAATTGGGAATATGTTAATTTCTGTTCCCTGTATGCTATGTTTTTAATATAAATAATATGAGGTGTAGACTGTACTAAAGAACTAAGGGGTTGGTTAATGTGGCCCTCACAGTTATTGTATGTGGCCCTCACAGTTAACATATGTCAACAAAAGTTACCAAGTTACAGTAAAATTATTCCAAAATGAGGCATCCTATCAAGCTACATTAAACTACCCTCATAAATATGGCCTGCAGACTGTGCTAAAGGTTTTCGGGCTTCAGGCCTGTGTAGTCATGACGGTTGACCAATTACAACTAAAAGGGGACGTCCTCAACTCCACATTATACTGAGTCATTCTACCAAGTTACAATGAAATCCCTTCACAAATATGACCTGTAGCCTGTACTAAAGTTTTTCAGGTTCTGGACTTGGGCAGCCATCATGGTTGAATGATCGTGACCAAAAGAGGATGTTCTCATCTGGGCATTATCTGGAGTGATCCTACGAAGTTACAATGAAATCCTTTCATAAATATGACCTATAGACTGTGCTAGAGGTTTTTGGGCTTCAGACCCCTGCAGCCGTTACAGTTGACCAATTATGACCAAAAGGGGATATCATCATCTCGGCATAATATGGAGTCAACTTAACAAGTTACAATGAAATCTTTCCATAAATACGACCAATAGACTATGCTAAAGGTTTTCTAGCTTTGGGCTCAGACAGCCATCACGGCTGAATGATCATGACCAAAAGGGGATGATCTCATCTAGACATTATTTGGAGTCGTCCTACCAAGTTACAATGAAATCCCTTCATAAATATGACCTGTAGACTGTGATAAAGGTTTTTTGGCTTCGGGCCCCTGTAGCCATCACAGTTGACCAATCGCATCCAAAAGGGGATGTTCACATCTAAATGTGCTAATGGTTTTCAGGTTTTGGGATCGGGCAGCCATACCGGTTGACTGATCACGTCCAAAAGGGGACGTTCCCATCTTGACATGACCCAAAATCTGCATATGACATTTTGTGATGATCAGACAAGAAATACGGGGTGTAGCCTGTGCTAATGGAAAATGTGAACAGACTCACAGACTAACAGACTTCTGCATGCATGATGGCAATAGCTTATCTTGACTTTGTCAAGTTAAGCTAAAAATTACGAATAACATTTCCAGAAGGTGTGAAAGGAAATTATAAAAAATATTAGTACCAAACAAAGATACACCGATCATTTTTACCTCGTTTCACAATTGATTATTACTGATTTAAACAACAACCATTTTAAAATAAACACTCGATTTTCCTCATAGTTGTGAAAACAAGATTACATGTATTTTTTAATATTAAATAGACACTTTAGCACAACCGTTTTTAATATGAATTTATATATTTTGTTGCGTTTTTCGCAGAAAGCATAATCTATTCGGTTCGGAGACTGCCTTTTTTAATTGAAATGGATACGCTAACAAATACGGACCGAGAAAATAAAACCAATGTCAGTGGCTCAGTGCCCTTAGAAATATGACATGATTCTGTTCCAACCCTACCTCTGCCACCCTATAAATAAGGGATGAATTTCTCATTGAATGACCACCACTCTCCCCCCTGCCCTTCCCACATTACACCTAAATGCACTTCCCATGTAACATGTTTTGCAATGGTCATCACCATGTGAAGATTTGCGTGCTGCCCGCTCCCACTCACAACCAAACAAATCCATTTTATGCCAATGAAGGCGAGTTTCCAGACCATTGTCGGCACTCTCTCTCTCTCAATCGACCGATGCTACATGTAGTTTGGCGTAAATTGATAATCTTCATTCTTGGGAAAAGAAATCAAGGAGGACTACTATACAAAAGAGCAAAATGAAGATTCATATTACCGTATTTACTCTATGTATTGGGACAGCTAAAAATAAATATTTTCACAGATGTCCCACATCTTAGAAAATGGGGAAAAAACACAACCTGGTCTTTTTTTGATGCTGAATCAAGTTGTCTGTGATTTGTTTTCCATCACTATATACGAAAATTGCCATCCAATTTTTTTTTGATTTTCATTTTTTGCTTCCAAAACATAGCTTATGACCCCTCATTAGAACGAGCACATGCACTCGTTCTAATGAGGGGTCATAAGCTATGTTTTGGAAGCAAAAAATGAAAATTTTTAGTTACACAAGAATTCTTTTTATTTTGTTTAAAAAGGAAAATTAAACACAAACTTAGCTTTAATATTGAGCATTTTGCACCAGATTCAGGTGACTGGGCCAACTGGAAACATGTCTCCTGAGTGTCCCAAACATTGGAGCATAAAAAAGAAATATTTTTCTGGAAAAAATGTGTGTCCTAAATTATAGAATGTCCCAATATACAGACTCACCAAAATAAAAAAGTAAACGTTTTGAACTTGTCACATTCAGTAACAATATACACGTGGCAGTTTGAAATAAAAATGGCCTATTCACTCATCTGGACCTTTTCTATTCCACTCCAACAGTTCACCTTTCCCATTGTATAAACATAATGCATAAAACAAAATAACCGTATTTACAGAGAAATATATGTTCAAACCATAACGCAAGTAAGTGACCGTAGTTACTTGAACTGTTGTGGAGAAGATTTCACCCAAGTCCATAATACTGAAAATAATGACATGGCTTTGCTGGCTGTCTGTCTTGTTTACGGGTTGACATTCTATTAACAAATCTGCCGCACTGATCAACGCAATTTATAAATTGGGCTTTAAAACAAGCATTTTTCGAAAAAATTCAATAAAAACATGTCAGGCAGTCATCTTTTCAATGCCTGCCAGTGGTTCCATAGATTTTACCTAGAAATTGTAAAAATTAGTCGCCATAATCAGTGACATAGACCCCCCCCCCCTCCTTCTCCCCCCCTCCCCCCCCCCCCCAAAAAAAAAAAAAAAATTAAAATAAGAAATTACCACACTCTCATTGGTGCAACTTCCCTGTTAAATGAATGTAGAGTTAGGTTATTCTCATTCATGATTGTCAAGGGATTCTGCTGGAATAATAATTTGAAGTTAACATGTCCAAAACAATAGGCTGCTGAGAGTCCAAGAACAAAAGGAAGCTTTAAAGAATAACAAGTAGCCATTTGATTATGTCACTGGTCGCTAATACCCCTGTATTATTGAAAGATTATTGCCACTGGTTTTAATAACTGAATAAACTATTGTAATCATCGTCACCTGTGCAAGTTCAATAGACTTAGTGAGGTATAACTTCTGTATCCACAGTCTATTTTTATTGGGAGTTTGTGACAAATTTGTTACATTCTTGGTTGCAGGATTTTATTGTAAGGTTAATAGTTTGTCTTCAATGCATTGTATGTGAGATGATGGGCAAATTAGGTTAACTACGGCACCTACACTCAGAGGGGAGTTTCCCCTAGCACAGATTCTGTTTCAGCAGTCTCTTCACTAAGTTTTGGGAGGGTGGTGGCTCAGTAGTAGACTGTTGGATTTCTATGTTAGAGGCCACGAGTTCGATCCTCATTCGGGTCGACCCGCATTGTGTCCTTGGGCAAGGCTCTTTATCCTGGTTGACTCCATGGGAGCAGGATGACACCGTGTACTAAGGCATATTTATTTATTTATTGATGTTTAAGGTCACATATTTATGCACAATGGCTAATCATGATCGTGACAGTTTTATGGGTGGAGGAAGCCGGAGTACCCGGAGAGAACCACCGAGCAACGACGAGCAGCTGCCAGCTCCCCAACATCGTAACTCTGCACTGCAGCACAGGCAGGGTTAGATTGGTTGAAGACATGCGTACCATCGACGTGCAGTACGCCTTAGTACACGCCGTCATCGTGCCCCCACATGGGCAATGGGGGTGAAGTGTCTTGCCCAAGGACACAACGCGGTTGCCGCAGGTGGGATTCGAACCGAGGACCTCTCGGCTTGCAGCCTGCACTTCCACCTACTGAGCCACAGTGCCCCCTGTACTAAGGCATACTGCACGTCGATGGTGAACATGTCTACAACCGCTGTAACCCTGCTTCAGCGGATCTTAAACAGAGTTAGAATGTTGAGGAGCTGACAGTTGTTCATAGATGCTCGGTGGTTCTCTCCAGGTGCTGCGGCGTCCTCCACCTGTAAAACTTCAAGGTTGCGATTAGCCATTGTGCATAAGTATGTGACCTTAAACACCAATAAATAAATGAAGAAATATGCACTAAGTTTTGAATTTTTTTTTTTTGTGCAGTTTCACACTAAACTTGATCTATTATCTGGGTGAAATTTACACTCAGTGGGTGTTTTCAAATCTGTCCAAAACCATTGTACTTTGCAGAGTTTGTACCAGGTTACTGGAATATTATAATCCCTGATGGGTACGGGTGTGGGATGGGAAAATCTCACCCGAGGGTAAGATATTTGGGCCAGACACGAGGCTTGCCGAGTGTCTGGACCAAATATCTTGTCCCGAGGGAGAGATTTTCCCATCCCACACCCATACCCATCAGGGATTATTTTTCTCCCCCCACCATACAGCGGTTACGTTAGCCAGAGGTAATCGGCAGTCATGTGCTGATATAATCAACTCATTTGGTATTCGTTGTTTTGAAAAACTAATGACACCATCGGAAAGACCATGCAAAAGTTATGTATATACCAAACGTATATACCACAAAATCAATTAGGAACGATGGCATCTTGGGGTTTAAAGAGTTTTAGAGCATCAAACTTTGAACACGCGGCATTCTGATGATGTCAATATGAATTAGTTGGTAGCCAAAAACTATGCATAGCGCCATAATAACGTTATAAATGTATAACGTCATGTGGGTGGGGTGGGATACATCTGTCTCTCCCTGCTATCTCACCCTGGACAGACGTATGTTACACATGCAGTGGGGGGGGGGGGGGGGGGGGGGGGGGGGGGGAGAAATGGGTTGTCCACACATATAAGATGATGCTTGATTCAATTTAACAGAGTGGGTGAGTCTGCATAGGACAAAATGTACTTGCATTGAACAGAAAAATGTCTGGATTCTCGTGTTGAAATTTGTGAAACACTTAGCTCTCATGAAAAAATACCAGCTACTCGTTGATATTGCTGAATAAAAAGTTGAAACTTACTTACTTTCTTTGTCTGTCCTATGGATATACACCATCCTTTAACTAACTATTTATCTCAGAAAATGTATGTAATAATCAGAATGTCAAATCACCCCCAAAGAACAGTCATTCTGGCGATTGGACGCACAACCACAGGACTGACTTTCGTCTGATGTTTGCCCTGGGGATAATTACGGTACAGTATTTTTTGTACATGGGGCAAATAGTTAAATACCAGAACCACACGACTGGTGGAAATTACTCTTTTTTTAAATGTATTTTTCTTTCTTAATTCTTCATTGATAACTTCTCTGTCAACAGCAATCATTGTTACTGACTCGATCATGACAATGACATGGCAAAATGGGGGAGGGGGGTTGCTGGATGGGGATACATCCTCACTGGGCCACACATTTTACCCCACACCCCTTCCTCGCCACACACAAACACACATAATGTTCAATACTTTTTTTAAATCAATTTGTATAATTATTTAACCCTTGCCTCACCAGTCTTACATACAAGTACATATAAATGGAAGACTATGTACACTCAATTCTAGGTAGGCCTACATGAAAAATTTTGTTTGTCCCAGAAAATACAGATTATGGACACCCACTGACAAGACCTTGTTCCAGTGTTGTGTCAGAATCCATACTTTTGAGGGAAGAAGTTCAGTGTCTTCCCACTAGACCAATTCCCTTTAGGCCAATTCCCCTTAGACCAACTACATACTGTTATTGACTAATGGTTGATTAAGGATAATTAAGAAAACATTTATTAACTGATAAGCACTTTATTTGATAAAAAAAATATTTATACGCATAACATACAAAAAATATAGGTTTATAACATTTCAGTTTATAAACAAGCCAGAAAAAAGTAGACTATCATCTGAAAAATTAGGTCCCCAGAGGGTGAATTTGGTAGGGTAGCATCACTAAATTTACCCTCTGTGAATCTCAATCTGAATTAAGGTCTCAAACATAAACAGAAAGAGGTACCCAGAGGATAAACTGACCCACTGTATGGGATAGCATCATCAAATTTCCCCTCTGGGGACCTCATTCTGCAAATGACAGACTGCTTATTTTCAGGCTTGAATATCAGTAACATTAAATACATTTATAAATATTTATAAATATATAAAATTGTTGATACAGAATAATTTTAAAAGTAGAATGCATGAGTTGGTCTAAGGAGAATTGGTCTTTTGGGAATTGGCCTCGTGGGAATTAGTCTAAAAGGAATTGGTCTAGTGGGAATGAACCAGAAGTTCAGCAATAATGAAATCTGATTGGCGAAAGATAGTTAATTTTATGGCAGATATAGACCTTATAATGTGAATGAATCTTATTGAATGCAGGGAAGGAGCTAGGATTCTCAAACAAGGGTGGGGGAATGGAGCAATATTCAGAGGCAGCACAGTATAACATGCCATAGGCATTCTTGAGACACTAATGTCCCGAGTGGGTTATGGTCCTGGGGGAGTGGCATCCCACATCGGGAAAAGTTTGTTTGAAAAAATCTATTGCTCTGAGAGAGTGGGGGTAAAATTTGCTTCCAGTTGGGGGCAACTGTCTGTGAAGATTCCCCAAATTAACCGAACACTGTATATAATTGTTTTGCCACAATCAGCAACAGCTGGACACGAGGAGTGACAAAACATTACTTGAAATATTTGATGCATTAATTAGCGGAGATTGACATGCAGACCATCTAAAAAAAAAAAAAACTGCTTGAATTCCTGAAGATCATCAATAATCTATTGGCGTGGCTTTTAATTCCCAGCATGGCAATGCCCATGGAATGTATTAACGCCGCGGGCAGTTATGCTATATGCCACGCCGTATATTTTTTTCTGTCATGGTCACTTCAACGTGGACAAATTTTGTTGTCTTTTCATATGCTTGTTCACGCAAATGGTGAGCATGTGGAAAAGTAACATTCCCATATAAGGCCTCACAAAGTAGATCCTTTGTTTCTCAGGCCATTTGTTGCGTGCAGGCGGCTTTTTATTTTATTTTTTATTTTTCTAATTATTTCTTTGCCATTAAAAAGTTCATGTTCTTGGTTTGTTTTATGTTTTAGGCCCCATAATCTACAGAATACCATGGATGGTGATGTATTACGTCCCTTGAGTGCAAGAAGGCTTTGCAATGCTAAAGCATTGCAAAGCCTTTTTGCACTCAAGGGACAATTTTATTAACTTGGGTAAAATATCAGACATAATCCATTCGATTTTGATTTTTTTAAGTTTGGATAGGTTATAAAAAGAGAGTATGCGGCAGTCAAAAGGACCATGCGGGAGGGCCTGAGAAACAGATTTTTATTTTTTTTAGGCCTAATAAAACATTATTTTTCTCGTCTTGTTCTCACAGGTTATCGGCACAAGCTGAGAAATCTAAAATAAAAATTATATCTGATAGCATTTTTGATGGATGCTAAAGTGCCCCCACAACAGAATATAACTAGAGGTACCCCCCCCCCCCCCCCCCCCCACGCCTGAAATGTATAAGTTAGATTATTTCCCCTTGGAAATGTCAGAACGGAATTATATTGCTTCATGCACATCTTCATATGGAGTTCTTCCATTGTGTAAAATTTCAGGAAAATTCTTCAAACGGTTTAGGAGGAGTTGCGCTTACAAGGATGGACAGACGGTATAAGTTAAATTACCTCCCCTTGGAAATATCTGAACATAATTATATTGCTTCATGCATATCTTCATATGGAGTTCTTCCATTGTGTAAAGTTTCATGAAAATTCTTCTAACGGTTTAGGAGGAGTTGTGCTTACAAGGATGGATAGATGGTATAAGTTAGATTATCTCCCCTTGGAAATGTCAGAACGGAATTATATTGCTTCATGCACATCTTCATATGGAGTTCTTCCATTGTGTAAAGTTTCATGAAAATTCTTCTAACGGTTTAGGAGGAGTTGCGCTTACAAGGATGGTCAGACGGACAAATTATCTCCCCTTGGAAATGTCAGAACGGAATTATATTGCTTCATGCACATCACCATATTGAGTTCTTCCATTGTGTAAAGTTTCATGAAAATTCTTCAAACGGTTTAGGAGGAGTTGCGCTTACAAGGATGGACAGATGGACAGATGGACAGACGGATGGACAGGGTGATTCCTATATACCCTCCCAAACTTTGTTTGCGGGGGGCATAATTAAATATAATAGGTTATATTTATATTCAACTATGCGGGTACGACAGCATCAATCCAAAAATGCTACAGGATATAATTTTCTTTCGATTTCTCAGCTTGTGCAGAATACCTGTTAGGGCTGCACGATATTCAAAACTGAATACCGGTATCGGTATTCAAAAAAATACCGCGGTATACCGGTATATCGAAAACTGTTCAGATATATGAACACATGTACCACAATCGAGACTCGAGGTCTCACAGTCGGAAAGAATTAGCAAGCCTTGATGATGCAATTTGAAAAACCTTTACCCAACGCAGACGATATCAAAATTTATTATTTTCAAAATTAATTTATCACATTTTCCCCAAAGATTTCAACAAAACTATATCATGTGAACCCTCATTGGAACGAGCTCGTTGAGCTCGTTCCAATGAGGGATCACATGATATAGTTTTGTTGAAATTTTTGAAAATTATTTTTTCAACTGCTGAATTTGTATATTACGAGGGCATAAGCAGACGATTCCTTGGATACAGGGATAATATTATTCATTCGGGGCTACAGTTAAAAAAAAACTCAAAACATCTTAAAAATTAAATTGTGGGTAAATAAATAATGACGATAAACCAATATTTTTGTAATTACACCGGTATTCAATCGATATTGGTTTGAATATCGGTATATATCGATTTATCGATATACCGTGCAGCCCCAATACCCATGTTTGTTCTTGCATTCGATGTGACAGGGTAATCAATCATTTGAAGGATTAAATACAGGGGGAAAAACAAAATCAGAAGACGACTCTAACCCCTTGTTTTTTCCAATGCAATCACGCTCGTAGAAAAATTATAAATGCAGGCCAACATGTAGTCTATTTATTTATTTATTTATTTATTGATGTTTAAGGTCACATATTTATGCACAATGGCTAACCATGACCGTGACAGTTTTACGGGTGGAGGAAGCCGGAGTACCCGGAGAGAACCACCGAGCAACGACGAGCAGCTGCCAGCTCCCCAACATCGTAACTCCGCACTGCAGCACAGGCAGGGTTAGATTGGTTGAAGACATGCGTACCATCGACGTGCAGTACGCCTTAGTACACGGCGTCATCGTGCCCCCACGCGGGCAATGGAGATGAAGTGTCTTGCCCAAGGACACAACGCGGTTGCCGCAGGTGGGATTCGAACCGAGGACCTCTCGGCTTGCAGCCTGCACCTCTACCTACTGAGCCACCGCGCTCCCCAACATGTAGTCTAAACTATTTAAAATGAACAACACTGTCATAATGAAGTTTGAATAGAAATAATTGAAATTGAGTTCGCTGTGACATTAACATATAATATTATGTGGATGTTTTTTGTTCTCAACATTATAAAGCTGTTTGTTAATTCAGAGTGGGGTGATTGAAACATTCAAGATGAATTGTCAATGTGATGTATTGCTCATTAATGTTATTTTCAGGGTGAAACTGTAGACAGAATAAAATGTCCACATGTCTATAAGACTGCGTTCTTTTCTTGAGATGGAGTTGATGAACAGAAGTTAATTACTGCTAATCCTTTACACAATTATCTCCGAGATTACATGACATGAGCTAATTCTTTCCTCTTGAAATGCCTCACTGGATTTAATTATTGCTAACACAGTCGGCATAATATCGGACAGGATGAATTCTTTTCTCTCAACTCGGACCTGGGCGTTTCATGTAATCGTCGCATGCAGCATAATGTATTCCAAATATGAAAGCAATCTGACTAGTGGATCTCAAATTCCCTCATACTGCACTGAGTTAAAATTTGGGCTACCACAGAAGTTAAAATTTGGGCAACCACAGGGGCTTAATTTGATCACATTTCTATCATTTTATCTCTCCCCCGTCCTCTGCCCACAATGGAAGCTGTATGTTAATTATCAAAAAAATTTTGTATAACCCCCCCCCCCCCCCCACCCCACCTATACAGTAGAATCCTCTTAATTGAATATCTATTTTGCCAGTGAAAATTATTCAATTAACTGGGGTATACAATTAACAGGCATTTGGTCAGTTTCCTGTGTTCTGGAGGTAAACTGAGCATTTATTCTATTATATCTTGTTTGACAGAGCTCATAGAGCTCTGTCAAACAAGATATAATAGAATAAATGCCTCCATTGGAAGTAGTGAGGCCAAAAAGGTTGATAAATAAGGGGAATTTGGTGCGTGTCACAGTAATTTTTTCGACATATTACAAAAATTTATATACAATTAACAGGAGTTTACTCTACAACCCATATGCAATTAACAAATCAAATTTGTGCTGAAGGTATGGTAAATGGTTTTGCGTTTAAAAATTATATTCAATTAACAGAGATATACAATTAAGAGATATCCAATTAAGAGGGCTCCACTGTAGAACACTCTGACACAACCGACAGAATTTCTTTCATACCTTTTACCATTCAGTTCTACTGGTCCTAAGGATGCTATACACCAAATAACAGTTTTCTGTTCCGTGTGGTTTGAGAAATATGGGCATTTGAAAATATTTCTATTTCTAGCTGATGGAGTTCCCAAGGGTACACTGGAAAAATTTTTTTTTTTGCATGAATCAAGTACTTATCACTCAATAATAATACATATCAATTTGGTTCAAATGGGAAATTCAGTTAAGAAAACAGAAAATTTGGGCAGGGCCAAAAATCTTGTTCCAAAGGCAAATACTAATCCACAAACTTTGTTTGAACAAACTTGATTCTACACCTCAAAAAGAAGTTCCATACCAAATATCAAGTCACTGTACCTGGTGGTTCATGATGAGATTTTTTAAGAATGTTCCCCTACCTCCTCCCTTTGGGGCTGGACGGGTTGATTTGAACAAAAACAAAATCTGATGTCAGGACAAGCAATCATCTCTAATTTAACTAAAACTGGTTTAGCAGTTAGGAGGGGCAGGTGCAAACACCATGTTCACAGATGACAGAAGATGTTCGGTGAGTGATCACTATAGCTCATCCCAACTTTCAGTCAGGTGAACTGACAAGAGATTTTGGACAAAAGGTGACAGTTAAAAAGTGATTGCTACAATTCACTGACTTTTAATCAGTTTAGCTAAAAATCATAAATAATGGAATATTCCTGTTGTTTCAGTATATTTGGCAACCAAAACGTCTATTCAGATAACACAATTTTAACAAACAAATTTAGTCAGCAAATGCTGTTGACAGTTGAACAGTCTTGATTTGAACAAACTTGAATCAGATCCACTCCACAATGTTGCATACCAAATATCAAAAGATTCTGCTTGCTGGATCTGGAGAAGAAGATTTTTTAATGTTTTTCCCATTGCCTACAGTGTTAAAAAGTGCTGACTCAGCACTTTTTCAAAGTCCTGAAAAAAGTACCTTGTGATCAAACCGATAGGGATTTTTTTTAACCATTCTATTCTACTGGATAAAAGTATGCTTTATACAAAATAAGATTCTCTGTGCTGTGCAGTTTTGGAGATATGGCAGTTCTAAGGTTTTTCCTATTTTTAGCTCCCGAGGTTCCCACGGGGCAATGAGAAAAATTTTTTTTGCATCAACCAACTACTTATGACCCATTATCATCTTCTTATCAAATTTTGTTCAAATCGACCTCACGGTTCAGAAAATAGATATTTTAGGCGTAGCCAAAATTTTTGCCCCTCCCATAACGAAGGCAAATAATGCCCAACAAACTTCTCTTGAACAAACTTGATTCTAAACCTCAAAAGGACTCTGTATACCACATATCAAGTCTCTGCTACTGGTGGTTCATGAGAAGATTTTCAAATATTTTGGTGCCCAGGAGGAGGGGGCAACTTCATTTAAACAAATCTGAATTGACATTAGGTAATAAACATTTACCCAACATTTGAAAAATATTGGGCCAGTGGTTTCTTCGGAGAAGTTGGTTTTGTAAAGTTTACGCCGGATGACAACGGACGCCGGACGACAACGGCGATTAGTAAAGCTCCCCTTGAGCTTCGCTCAGGTGAGCTAAAAAACAAGATCAGTCTTGCAGAACTTTACTTAACATTGGAGGTCACTGTGACCTTGACCTTTGGCACATCATGGTCAAAATAAATAGGCTTCTTCACCTCATCATACCTAAACCATATATGAAGTTTGGTAAAGATCCGGTTGTTAGAACTGTAGTTATAGAGCGGAAACCACTTTTAAGTGTATTTAACATTGGACACTGTGACCTTGACCTTTGGCAAACCATGGTCAAAAGAAATAGGCTTCTTCCACTCATCATACCTAACCCACAGATGAAGTTTGGTAAAGATCTGGTTGGTAGAACTTTAGTTAACTGAAAGAAAGCAAAAAGTTAACGAATGGACAATGGACATGGTGATAACATAATGCCACCTCCTCAAAGAGGGGGCATAATAAATACTGATGAAAGCAAACTGTAAAATGCCTGTAATGTTCTATAAATAGTAACATCAACAATCTATAGATAAGGCCTAAAAAAAATAAAAAATCTGTTTCTCAGGCCCTCCCACATGGTCCTTTTGGCTGCCGCATGCTCTCTTTTTATAACCAATTTAAACTTAAAAAAATTAAAAATTAAATGGTTTATGTCGGATATTTTACCCAAGTTAAAAAAATTGATGAATTTGTCCCTTGAGTGCAAGAAGGCTTTGCAATGCTTTAGCATTGCAAAGTCTTCTTGCACTCAAGGGATGAAATACACCACCACCCATGCTATTCTGTAGATTATGAGGCCTAAAACTTGAACCAAGAACATGAACTTTTGATGGCAAAAAAGTAATTACTGAAAAAAAAAATAAAATAAAAAAACGCTCGCCCGCATGCAATTTCACAAATAATGGCCTGAGAAACAGAAGATCTACTTTGTGTGGCCTAAGCATGCACTCATATACTGTTGATACATGGTATGTTTGTGTAGTTATGGAATCAATACATTCCTTCCGTAAGATAAAAACTGATGAAACACTGAAAAATGTTTCCTACCTTCCATAAAGCATATATGCTGGTGTATACTCTGCTTTCTCAGGGCGGGATGTGCGATACGGAAGAAGAGCAGCATCAACACAATAATTCCAGTCCTCAGGTCTTTTTTCAATCACCTGATCCAAACTTGTTTCTATATCTTTCCACATGTCATCTAAAGAATAAATGGTTTTGTCAAATTGTCTTCAAATTTGTCCTTAAAGGCAAGAATCAGTTTGGATTCTCACAAACTGCTGCTGCAGGAATCCTTATTCAGTTCTTAAAAAATTTTAAATTTTAGAATACTTTTATGCCATGAGAGTCCAATCAGTGCATATTCCATAATAATTAAACATTTTTTCCGTTCATGCATTTTCAGACAAAATGATTGGCTAAAGCATTTCTTTTCATAACACAATGAATGGGAAAAAAAAAATTTAAGCCCGCCCTAAACCACACCCCCAAATTGGCCCCAATGTCTGTCTTAAAAATTACGTTGCCCAGTGCGAATAGAAAAGAACCCCTGTACGCTCATACTGTTTCAACATTTCAAAATGGAAAGTAATTAATATTTACAGTAAGTGGAGAGTGGATTGTAACTAAATCACCCGTGGAATGGAGTTATCAAAAAAGCTATAAATTTCGAATTTTGTACATATCGACAAAAACACAAGCAATGTTTCAGCCAATGGACCTTTGGGTTTAACCCGGAGGTCCATTGGCTGAAACTTTACTTGTGCTGGTTATGCTTTACAACAAATTTGCAATTATTGCTTGAGTGGAATCTCCACTCTGTGGGTGATTTAGTGATAATACACTCTCCATGTACTGTATCGCATCATATTAAAAAGACTTTCTAAATAAAATTTAATGAACAAATGAAATCCTTATCATGCTTTTTATTCCATGTTCAATTTGTTTATATGCAACAGGTGATCGTTTGCATTCATCGTTTTATCCAAATCAAACGTAAACAATGGTCGGTCGTAATAATCCACAAACGAAACTCACGCAAACAAAACTTTCCAATTTCCCAAAAGCCTGAATGAACTCTTTCTGAGACAAAGTTCAACCAACTTCATGTCATCTGGGTTTATATCAAACTCTACATTTACAAACTGTTTTTTTCAGTTTCACAGGAAATGGTGAAAATCAGTATTTAACCCTTTACTCAACGCAGGCGATATCAAAATTTATTATTTTAAATATCATTTTTTCAAATTTTTCAAAAAAATTCAACAAAACCACATCATGTGACCCCTCATTCGAACGAGCTCATTCCAATGAGGGGTCACATAATATGGTTTTGTTGAAATTTATGGAAAAATTTTATTTTTTCAACTGCTGAATTTGCATATTACGCGAGCGGATGCGGCCGTTTCGTTGGGTAAAGGGTTAACTCAGTGTTGCTTTCAATGACAGCACCCTCCTATCAAGCAGAAAAGGAGATTAAAGTTCTGTGTGGGCATGGCATATGACGTTCCTTTTAACTTACACAATTCATTGGTCAATACAATTTTTAATCAAAAATAAGTTTTTGACCACCTTTGTTTGTTGCTATCACCTCCATAATTTTACTTCTAAAAAACATTGCTCATTTCCACGAAGATTATATAGCTAATACTTCTAACAGTTACAAAAGGATTATTGCATTGAAAGCACACATCCAATTGATGCATGGAAGATCAAACAATATTACAGTCAAAACATATAACCATAAACAAGATAACTACAGTCCAATGTTACAGTCAAAACATGACATATTGATATAACTGTCAAAACATGATGGCCACACCAAGCTAAATGTTTCACTATCAAAACTTCATTAATATGTATTTATTTATTGATGTTTAAGGTCACAAACTTATGCACAATGGCTAATCATGACCGTGTCAGTTTTACGGGTGGAGGAAACCGGAGTACCCGGAGAGAACCACCGAGCAATGACGAGCAGCTGCCAGCTCCCCAACATCGTAACTCTGCACTGCAGCACAGGCAGGGTTAGATTGGTTGAAGACATGCGTACCATCGACGTGCAGTACGCCTTAGTACACGGCGTCATCGTGCCCCCACATGGGCAATGGGGGTCAAGTGTCTTGCCCAAGGACACAACGCGGTTGCCGCAGGTGGGATTCGAACCGAGGACCTCTCGGCTTGCAGCCAGCACTTCTACCTACTGAGCCACTGTGCCCCCAACTTCATTAACAATCAGTATAACAAGAATTGAAACCTAACAAGCTGATTATATTACTGTTCAAACATACCAACATAAATCAGTTAGATTTGAGAAATTGCAGAAATTAGTTGGGTTTTTTAAAATAAAAAAGAAAAAAGATTCAAATGTCCTTTCCATTTTTTCCTACCCCATGTACCATTTTTTCCTCCCCCCATGTACCGTTCTTTCCTATCCCACGTACCGTTTTTTCCGGGGGTGTTCAAAAATGTGTACCATTTTTTCCTGTACCTTTTTTTTCAGGGAACCATTTTTAATGACACAAGAACATGTTTCAGTAAAATCTATTGCTATTTCAAACAGAATTTTAGAAAACTATGGCTTTTTTATTCAGTTATCACAAGGAAGCATGTGCGACCTGGTTTTTATTTTAACCCTTTACCTAACGTAACGGTCAAAACCGGCCAGCGCTATTCTCAAAAATCGCCTATTAATTTTCAATATTTTTTTCATTTTTTGTCTCAAAAACATAGGTTAATACCCCTCGTTGGAACGAGCTCGTCGAGCTCGTTCCAACGAGGGGTCATAACCTATGTTTTGAGACAAAAAATGAAAAAAAATTAGTTATTCAAGATTTTTGCAAGTGTCGTCTGCTTTTCAGGTTAGGTAAAGGGTTATCTCCACAAAGACAGTGTTTAAATTTATTGCCCCTAAGTTTAATTATAAGGAATGATTTCTTGAGTTATGAACCCCAAAAAACAAAGGCAGAACATAGTTTAAATGGGCTGCCCATTTTACAGTTTGGCCTTTGTTTTTTGAGGTTCATAACTCAAGAAATAGACAGTAACAATCATTCCTTATTTGCGTCAGATTATCAAGCTGGAGACCAACAGTTACACAATGTTGTTTTGTGGTTCACCCAAGGAGCTCCAGCTTCTCCACCAATAATGTGGCTATGATGTGATATGACCCTCGCTACAAAGAGTCTTGTTAATCCTTAACTCTTTACCCAAAGAATCGCCTGCATCCGCTCGCGTAATATACAAATTCCGCATTTTTCGAAAGATTTCAACAAAACCATATCATGTGACCCCTCTTTGGAACGGGCTCTTTTTTGAAAAAAATTTAAAAATGATACAGTGGAACCCTGTTAATTGAATAGCCACTTTACCAATGAAAATTATTCAATTAACAGGAGTATTCAATTCACAGAGATTGTGTCATTTTCTTGTATTCTATTAGAGATAAACTTGGCATTTATTCTATTATATCTTGTTTGACAGAGCTCCATGAGCTCTGTCAAACAAGATATAATAGATTAAATGCCTGTATTGGCTGTACTGAGACCAAATAGATTTATAAAAAAAAGAAACCTGGGGGAGTCGGTAATTTCTCGATAGATTACAAGAGTTTTTTATTCAATTAACAGGAGTTTACTCTTTAACCTATATTCAATTAACTGGTCAAATTTGTAATGGAGGTATGGTAAATGGTTTTGTGTTGGGGAAATTATATTCAATTAACAGGGTTATTCAGTTAAGAGATATCCAATTAAGTGGGTTCCACCGTATCAAAAATATTAAATTTTGAAATCGTCTGCGGTGGGTAAAAAGTCCTCAATTTAATTGTATGTAAACTAGAGGTGTGATTGTTCCACATGGGACTATACATACCCTCCGCTGCTATGATTATTGAAAGACGAAAAGGGGCATAACTCTGGCAAAAAAGTCTGATCGAAACTATAATTGCAGGTTCCCATGGTAGTAAACATCCATACCAAATTTCAAAGGAATCAATAGATAAATATCTTAGAAAATCTCTGGACAAAATTCTAGTCCTGCTTTTTCCAAGTCGAAAAGGAGCATAATTCTGGCAAAAATAATTAATTTTCAGTTCTTAAAAATTTTAGAATTTAAGAGTACTTTTATACCCTTGAGAGTTCAACCAGTCCATATTCCATCATAAACAAAAAACTTCAATTTAAAAATTTACTACAGTTTAGCCCGTAAGGGACTAATTCCAATTTGGGTGAGTTTTCTGTCTTACATGTACAGAGAGATCATACAGACTAGACAATTTGGTTTTCCATAACTCTGACATCAAATTTCCATAATCCCAAAGGTTAAATGTAACTCAATATATAATTCTATATTTTCAATGTCAACCCCCCTAGATCCCCCCTCACCCCACCCAGCCACCCCCACCTCCTGGCTGCCTAGAAACAACTGCAAGGCCACCAGATGTACCTATGAAGGTGTGGCAAAAATGTATACAAACCACCAGGCCTTTTAGGGTTAAGAAGCCCCAAACACTAACGACTGAAGTAGTGATACTTGGTAAACCTAAAATATTTGAAGTACAAATATTTTTTGAATGGGCACATTAGACAGGAGAAATACCCATGCAGGGACCGATCAGGACTATTTAAAATACGCTCTAGCCTCGGAGCCTATTTTTTTAATTCATGCGCCAGATTTCAATTTACGGAGTCACACTGCTGTTTGTAACACACACTGCAAGTATGTAATAGCTCTCATCATTTTCATTTAGTACACTATAGCAAACATTAATCTTCACTGTGGTTTCTGATCAAGTCTTGGCTGCCTAAATTAATCTTCACTGTGGTTTCTGATCAAGTCTTGGCTGCCTATTTAGGCAGCCAAGACTTGATCAGAAACCACAGTGAAGATTAATGCTTGGTGATTAAGACTTGAAGTATTAACTTAAGAACTCTACAACAATGATAAATGATAATCATATATATAATACATGTAAGAGTGTCTCTCTCGATTATCCATCGAAAGAATAACAAACTAGAACTATCACTGAAGGTGATTAATACCCCCGCTTTGGGTTTTTAGAGGAATGCACTTCTGATCATGTAGGCGAAGGCCATAAGGAAATGTATACATAAAGATCATTTTTTGTTGTTGAAATTTGTATTTGCATGTGGCCTTCCACAGAACAGCACTGAATACTTAAAGAGCCCACACATATATGGTTTACATTTGGAAAAACACATTTACAATGTGCAACATGTATTCAAAATCGGTTCATTAATGTAGGAGGAGTTGCACACACAAGAATCCCATTTGAAAACCCATAATAAATCCAAGTTAAAGGGAGATAACCTGGTTAAAATTGTCGCAGATCAAAAATTTGGGAATATGCGTATGTTCACTTAGTTGTGATAATTGTAAGAAAAAGTGGAATTGTACAATAAGGGACACACACACGGTGTGTGCACGGTGGCCTATATCTATGTATGTATATTAGATATATATGTAGGTATGGGTCTGTGTGTACATATCGAGTGTGTGTTTGCCCGCTTCAGTATTGAAAGTGCTAAAATACTCTGAGGTGGCCTTAAATTGTTACATTGATCATTAACTGATAGCGTTATGGATCAGTGGTTCTTACTTCATTGACCACTATTGTGAGAGACATGTAGTTTCTCGTGCTCGGCGGTGTTGACTTCGCACGAAATAATTGCGTCTGCAATATTATATTATTCTGAATCGGAGTCTAGTGGATCAGAACCGTGTGGAGCTTCCTATAGGTGAGTCGAATATTTATTTCTCCGTAGTTGTACCCTGCCGGGGCCGGTCATATTTTATGTAATTTACCGATCCTCGCCGTAAGCCGAAATATGTTATAAAAGGCTATATTAAATTGGTTCTAGGATTATTCACGATTGATCCAGGGCATCTTATTGCTGTTGCGATAGGATGCTATGGCCTAATCGTGATCTTTCGGCTTGGGGCGAGTTTCGGTGGCCCGATGGATTGTACCCCCCCCCCCCCCCCCTCTCCTTTTATGGCATTAGCTTGAATGTACAGACGTGAATACTGAGATAACGCTACCCCCAGTGAATATTTAGCAATATTTACGAGGGTAGGTGGGTCACAAATAATGAAGTAACCCTTCTGCTGGGTGACATGTGAAAGTAAATATTTGGTATTGCCGTATCTTGGACTCCCCTTCTTTAGTTAAGGGTAGTAGTCATGTAGTCTGGTGTGAATATTTTAAGGCGGCATAAGTGCCAGATTGTAGGGTTTTTCCCCCTCTTTAGTAGGGGACGTAACTATTTTATGAGGGATTATGATCTCACCTTGAAGGGTGAATGAAATGAGTTGGTCTGTACAACTTGAATGTAAATCTGAATGTACTGCTGAATTGTGGGAGGGTAGAGACGATTTGGGGATTTGTGAATAAATTTGCTAATAATTTAGTGGAATTGGTTTTTTTTTGTATTTTTAATTCCTATTCTGTTTCAGAGTCCTAGTCCTAACATATATCTTAACACAAAACACGGTTTAAGGGTGGATTGGAATCATAGGAAGATGTTTGTTCCTTGGTTGACTGTTGTGGCGAGGTTCTCGGTAAGGGCTCACTTATTGTAAGTGAGTCCGGCCCGAGAACAGCGGCACAGCACGGGTGCCAGGGTAGTCTGGAATAATTTTGTAGAGGTTCTAGGTGATTGATTACGCTAACTAATTTTCGGTTTGAAATTGCGAACTTGTAACTAACCCCTCGACAACAAATCTGTGCTATGGATAGACCTTGTTTGGCTTTGTGGCGTGGCTCTCGGCCGGAACTCACTTCATGTAAGTGAGTTCGGGGCCGAGAGACTCGACACAAAGTGAGAGCAGGGCGGGGTGGGTCGAGTTTCGCTACAGATTTTTGGCGTCGCCGACAGGATAATTTTTGTATTCGACAGGATAATTTTTGTATTCGACAGGATAATTTTTGTATTCGACAAGATAAATTTTTATTTTCAACAGAATATAATTTTAACCGATTAAATTTGGTTTGGCAGAGTAAATTTGAACCAACGTTTTGGATTGAAGGGTTGTGTGATTGAATCGGAGATATTTATATCCTAGTGACCATAATTTGTTAGGAATGTTGTAGGACTAAAATTGGACTCCTTGTTGTGAATTAATGTAATTGTTGGGGGTGTGGTCCTTACATATATATAAAATGGCTAGTGGAATTAGTAAAGAGCTAGGTGATTATATGTATGCCTCGGAGGCCTTGACCGCTGATATGACCTCCAAAGGTGCTAGATCGAAGAAATTACGTAATATTCCTCCTACTCCTGATCCTACCCCTGATGGGAAGTTTAATAAGGTTGATGAAGTTATGTTGAAATGTCAACAGTTGAGTGACGAATTGCAGAATTCTATTGTTGAGTTAGGTGACCAAACGGAGGATTACGCTGCAATCTTTGATACACCTGGGACGGTTTCGACAGGGGCCTCTGTGCGTCGAACTTCTGCAGGGCGTGCGGTTGATATGATGGGATTGCCCAGGGTGGTTCAACCTAAGAAAATTCCTGGGGAGAATCCGAAAGTATCGAGTTTGCCTAGACATCAGCATGGGGCAAGAGTTATACAGTCTGACGATAGGCATGGTGAGCAAGCTTATCCACGTAAACCGATTGTTACGCCCGATACGTTTAATGGAACCACCAGTGTAGCTGATTGGTTATCCCATTTTGAGAAATGTGTTGGGATTAACCAGTGGTCTGAAGACCGGGCTCGTCAATTTTTAGTGGTATCTTTAAGGGGCGCTGCCTTGCAGTTTTATGAAGATTTGGACCCGGAAATCAAATCCAATTCTCATAGAGTTATGCAGAGTTTGCGCGATCGTTTTGATCCATTTAAGGGGACTGCAATATATAGGGCCCAATTAAGGTCTAGACGTAGGTCACAGCGAGAGACTTTGCCTGAGTTAGCGGGAAGTATTAGACGCTTGGTGAGAAAGGCGTATCCAGGGGTTCCCCTCGATGTTAGGGATGACTTGAGTAAGGATAGTTTTATTTCCGCGTTGACGGACAATGAAGTTAGGATGCAAGTGTTGAGGGCTAAGCCTGAAACCCTTGATGCGGCAGTGCGTGCTGCTTTAGATGAGGAGTCGTACAAGAAGGTAGAGGTACCTTCTTCAGTTGGTGTAGTTGGGGAATCGGAAATTTCTAGTGAAATTGGTGCATTAACCCAGGCGGTCGAAAGTTTGCAGGAACAATTGAAAGAAATGCAGGTTGAGCAAAATAAATTGCGAGAAGAACTTTTCAGGCAGGATCGTGGTCAGGATAGGGATAGTTTTTATAGAGGTCGTTTGGGCCGAGGTGGTTATGGAAATGGTAGAGGTAGGAATAGAGGTAGAGGTAAAGGTGACTGGTCCCATAGGTCCAATTTAGATAACAATCAGGATTTAAACGGGTAAAGACTGAGGTAGGGGTCGAACCTCAGTCTGTGATAGAAAGGACCCTCCCATCAGAGAGTATCGGTCATAGTTATCTGACTCTTAAGGTCTTGAATGAAAATGTTAAGTTCCTACTGGATACTGGTTCAGCGGTAAGCTTAATCAGTACCAGAGTGTTGCATGAAACTTTAGGTATTGAGCAGTCTCGAGTTAGAGAGGCTCCTCGTAGTGTTTTGGGGGCGAATGGGCAGCCCCTTGATTTAAAGGGGTTGGTGGATTTGCCTGTAACTGTTGGTAAGTATCAATATGTTCAAACATTTTACGTGGTTAATCTGTCCTTTGATGCAATTCTGGGAATTGACTTTATGAATAAAACTAATTCAGTGATTTCTTTGCCGGACAAAACTGTTATGATCCAAGGGGTTAAATTTTCCCTTGAGTTTTTGAAAGAAAATGATAAAATTCACATATTATTGATTGAGGGATTGACAGTACCTCCCTTTTCTGAAGTTATAGTGCAGGGCCGAGTTGACGGTCCACCGGTTGGACAGAGCCTGTGTGAACCCGACCCAGGGTTCATGGAAGGTCATCACGGATTAATGTTGGGACGAAGTGTTGTTGATGTTAGTCAGCCGGAAGTTCCTGTTAGGCTGATAAATGTTTCTCAGACCCCTCAAAAGTTAAAAGGTGGTGAGTCTGTGGCTGTTCTTGAGAATGTTGACATTTTAGGTGAACAAATTAAGGAGGCTTCCCCTTCGGATGATGGGAAGTTCTCTTTGTTACAAACCTATGACAGAGCGGTTTTGACTGGAAATCAAGCGGAACAGGTCAATGATTTTTTAGAGAAGAACCGCGACGTATTTATACAGTTCGAAGGTGATTTGGGCCGCACTGATCTCATTCGGCATGATATTTGTACGGGTGACCATCTTCCTATTAAACAGCGGGCATATCGGCTCCCTTTTCACAAAAGGCGCGAGGTTGAGCAGCAGATAGATGTTATGCTTAAGCAAGGGGTAATTCAACCTTCCTCTAGTCCTTGGGCGGCTCCTATAGTTTTAGTTAAAAAGAAAGACAATAGTTTTCGTTTCTGCGTGGACTACCGTAAATTAAATGCCATTACAAAAAAAGATGCCTATCCTTTGCCCCGTATAGATGAGAGTTTAGAGGGTATGGCGGGGGCACAGTGGTTTTCCACTCTAGATTTGGCTTCTGGATACTGGCAAATGGAGCTAACTCCTGATGCCCGGGAGAAAACGGCTTTTACTACTGGCGTTGGGCTCTATCAATTCACGGTCCTCCCTTTTGGGCTCTGTGGCGCTCCTGGGTCCTTCGAGAGGCTCATGGAGCTAGTTCTCAAAGGGCTACACTGGAAGACTTGTCTCATATATCTTGATGACGTCATCATATATGCGCGGTCTTTCCAGGAGCATATTGAACGATTACAAGAGGTTTTTACTAAAATAAGGTCTGCAGGATTAAAATTGAAACCTTCTAAGTGTGCGTTGTTTAGACGTCAGGTTTCATATTTAGGTCACATTGTTTCCGCGTCGGGTGTGTCAGCTGACCCGGAGAAAATTGCGCGCGTAAAAGATTGGCCTGTTCCGACTTGCTTGAAAGATCTTCGAAGTTTTATCGGGTTATCCGCGTATTATCGAAAATATGTCTCACACTTTTCTACTTTGGCTAGTCCTTTGACCAAATTGACTCGTAAGAATGAAAAATTTGTTTGGGGCGAGGCCCAACAGGAGGCTTTTGAGATATTAAAAGACAAATTGTGTCAAAGTCCAATTTTGGCTTACCCAAATTTTGAGCACGAATTTATTCTTGACACGGATGCGAGTGATTTTGCCTCTGGTTCGGTTTTGTCACAGATTATAGAAGGCAAGGAGCAAGTAATAGCTTATTTCAGTAAAACTCATTCCCAACAAGAGAGAAATTATAGTGTTACTAGGAAGGAGTTACTGGCAGTAATTAAAAGTGTTAAACACTTTAGACATTTCCTCATTGGCAAGCATTTTACGCTGCGAACCGACCATGGGTCCCTGCAGTGGTTGTTTAATTTTAAGGAACCGGTTGGGCAGGTGGCGCGTTGGCTGGAATATCTCAGTGGGTTCGATTTTATGACGGTTCATCGTCGCGGTGAACAACATAAGAACGCAGATGCGCTGAGTAGGATTCCTTCCTGTAACAAACATGATATTAACACTGTTGAGTTTGAGTCTGCAATTCAATTGACTAAGGAAAGTCAGGGGGATGATCCCCTTATTAAAAAATTTCTCGAAATGAAGAAAACGGGCGAGAAACCTGGACTTGAGAAATTAAAAGGAGAATCCCCGGAGCTTCAGAGGTATGTGAGTCAGTGGGAACAATTTTTAGTGGAAAATGACATTCTTCTTCGAGAGTGGACACAAATAGGGTCCCCCAGCAAATTTTTGTGGGTGGTCCCAAAAGACTTAAGAAGTCAGGTATGTAAGGAGCATCATGACTCTTTAGTGGGTGCACATTTGGGCGTTCATAAGACATATTCTAAAATTCGAGAGCGTTTCTTTTGGATAGGTTTGCGTCGGGATGTAGAACTCTGGGTTCAGTCTTGTCCGAATTGTCAGTGTCGTAAGCCACCGGGCAAGACCAGTCGAGCTCCTATGGTAACAGATAAAGTTTCGGAGCCTATGGAACGAATTGCTTTGGATATTTTGGGGCCATTACCTGAATCCGTTCAGGGTAATATTTACATTTTAGTTATATCAGATTATTTCTCCAAATGGACGGAGGCTTTTGCTATCCCCAATCAAAGGGCAAGTACAGTAGCCGATGTGGTAATTCGAGAGTGGATTAGTCGGTACGGAATGCCGAAATTTATTCATTCAGACCAGGGGTCAAATTTTGAATCTGATTTGTTTCAGGAAGTTTGCCGCTATTTTGAAATTAAAAAGACTCGTACCTCTCCCTATATGCCCCAAAGTGATGGCCAAGTTGAGAGGTTTAATAGAACTTTGGCGGCTATGTTAGCTTGCTTTGTAGAGGATAATCATGGCGACTGGGAATACTATCTTCCATTCGCCATGATGGCCTATAGAAGTGCCAAACATGAGACGACTGGGTTTACTCCCTTTAGTGTCATGTTTGGTAGAGAAATTACTTTACCTACAGAGTTAATCGCTGGTAAGATTCCTGATAGGGATTGGGCTCCCTCTCAATATGTTAGCGATTTGGAAAGTCGTCTAGCCCAAATATTTCAATTGGTCTCGTTGAAATGTGAATCCGAGATTAAGAGAAGAAAGAAAATATATGACAAGCGAGTTTTCGGCAAACCTTTTACCGTTGGGGATAGGGTCTGGCTTTATTTACCTAGAGTAAATAAAGGTCAGACCTCAAAATTTGCAAAATTTTGGGTTGGTCCCTACATCATAAAAAGCAAACTCTCGGACGCAAATTACCTTGTGGTTCGCGTCGGAGGAGGTAAACCCCAGGTTGTACATTTCAACCGGTTGAAGAAGTGTTTTTCACGTAATTTAAATTTGGGTGCCCCCATTGCTCCCACACCTGATAGTCCTATCGAGAGTAATGTTGACCGGCCCTCGGTGGGAGATCCTGAGGGGAGAGAGACGTTCGACGGGGAAGCTCCGACTAGTAGGCGTGGTCGTACCCTCCGGCGACCACGTCGACTAGGTTCTCAAGACTTTGTTTTTTATTAAGTATTTTTTTTCTTTCTCTCTGCCTGACACCACACTTGGTATTTGAGTTAAGTGGCAGTTCTCGGGGGCCTGAATATATATATATTTTGTTGAGCGCAATAAAATGTAAAAATTTGATATTATATTTAGCGCTTATGTATTGGCCTCCGAGGTGGTGCTGCCTTTGAAGTGTATTTAGTGTGGAACCAAATTTTCATGTAGATAATGGATAGATGAGCATTATTGGCTTGTCCATAATACGAGCTTTGTTGCATTATTTTAAATTGCGTCATTTCCCTGGTGTGGGGAGTTGCCGTATTGTATTGGTTCCGAGAAATTGTTTTTTTTTTATTGGCTGTTGGAAATGGCAAATACAAGTGTGGTCGTCAAATTTCTATACCTGTTAAGATTTTTCTTAAACCCGCTGACCGGTTTGTTTTTTTATTTCGGTACGCAGGAGGGTTGGGATGTTAATAATTGGGGGGTTTTCGTGCGCGTGTGTATGGAGGGCGGTGAGAGTTATATGTTAGGGTATGATTCGGAATATAAGAGTTATGGAAGTTAAGGCACCGGTGCCAAGTATAATTGGATTTTTTTTTTTTTCGCGAGAGATGTGTCCGTGGTAGAAAATAAATCAATTGACGGGTCAGCTTGGTTGGAGAAATTATCTTTCGGGAAATATTGAAATGGTTGTCCTTTTTAGTTGCTCATCTTATCTATGTAGAATTATTGTATGAACAAAGATACTGTTCTGTTTGTAAATTTTCTTCTTGTAGCATTATGGCTTTAATAATGGGCCATTCCTTTATAAGAAGACTTGCAGCATGGTCATGGTCAGGGGAAATACCTGGACGTCTGAGTTCGCTGGAAGCATATGGTGTTCCTGGTGCAACTATCCAACAACTTGAATGGATTTGTGTGGAGAGTGCAGAGACCGTACTTGTGCAGGTTGGCGAAAATGACATTGACTGTGATACTTTTTGTTTTTCACATTTTAAACTTTCTGTCGAAAGACTTTTAGAGAATTTGTTACGCCAAGGCGTTAAAAAAATTATCATTCTAGGACTGTTTCCTCGTGTGAAGACCAGAGTGTCTGGTATTGTGTACGAACTCCGTAGGGTGGCTGTCACCCAGTTTTACGAAACACTTAGAAGGTCTAATGTATTTTATAAAGCCTTATTTAAGGTGTCACGTTTACATTTTGCACGAGATGGTGTGCATTTGAATAACCTGGGTCAATGTCAATACCTAAAATACCTTGCTTTGGTCTTGGAGGAGCAGTGCTCCGTTGAATAAAGGTTCTACAAATAATCTTACCAATTTCCCGTGGAAATTGTGTGAAAGCTGAATGCTTTAGAATAAATGACATAAAAAGAATTGTATGTGCCTGATAAAGGTCATTACATCCAGAAAGTGAGATGAGTTCCTTGAGAACTTTCAGTTGTAATAGAAAAGATTTAATATTCCTTTGTTTTGGAAAGATAACCTTGAACTAAACTGGGTTCTAGATGGGACCATTATAAATATTGTCATCGTTTTATGCTTGAATGAGCTCAATCTGACGCTTACATCTCCTGTTGCATGACCTCGTCGGCTTCAGGCAGTGCAGACCCTGTATGTGGGTCAGTGCTGGTCGGGGACTCATTTCGGCCTAAAGCTATGACTGATTTCCTAAACCCCAGTTGGATGGATTTAAGGTGAATTATTTAAATAGTGATTTATTAATTTTTTTAAAACGAAAATACATAGAAATTATGAAGAAAAATTTATGTGTTTTATGAGGAACCAGCGACTACTTTTATTCAGCCAACAACTATTTCAATTCAACTAGCAATTATCTGGCTATTTTTTTTTAAATGGCCAGTATGACAAAATCTACTACCTTTGTTTGCGGAGGGGTGTATATATCTTTCCCCTTTTCCTTTTTCCTCTCCTATCTTTTTCAACAGGGACGTTGAATCTCGGGGTGGGGGTGGTGTAAGAAAAAGTGGAATTGTACAATAAGGGACACACACACGGTGTGTGCACGGTGGCCTATATCTATGTATGTATATTATATATATATGTAGGTATGGGTCTGTGTGTACATATCGAGTGTGTGTTTGCCCGCTTCAGTATTGAAAGTGCTAAAATACTCTGAGGTGGCCTTAAATTGTTACATTGATCATTAACTGATAGCGTTATGGATCAGTGGTTCTTACTTCATTGACCACTATTGTGAGAGACATGTAGTTTCTCGTGCTCGGCGGTGTTGACTTCGCACGAAATAATTGCGTCTGCAATATTATATTATTCTGAATCGGAGTCTAGTGGATCAGAACCGTGTGGAGCTTCCTATAGGTGAGTCGAATATTTATTTCTCCGTAGTTGTACCCTGCCGGGGCCGGTCATATTTTATGTAATTTACCGATCCTCGCCGTAAGCCGAAATATGTTATAAAAGGCTATATTAAATTGGTTCTAGGATTATTCACGATTGATCCAGGGCATCTTATTGCTGTTGCGATAGGATGCTATGGCCTAATCGTGATCTTTCGGCTTGGGGCGAGTTTCGGTGGCCCGATGGATTGTACCCCCCCCCCCCCTCTCCTTTTATGGCATTAGCTTGAATGTACAGACGTGAATACTGAGATAACGCTACCCCCAGTGAATATTTAGCAATATTTACGAGGGTAGGTGGGTCACAAATAATGAAGTAACCCTTCTGCTGGGTGACATGTGAAAGTAAATATTTGGTATTGCCGTATCTTGGACTCCCCTTCTTTAGTTAAGGGTAGTAGTCATGTAGTCTGGTGTGCATATTTTAAGGCGGCATAAGTGCCAGATTGTAGGGTTTTTCCCCCTCTTTAGTAGGGGACGTAACTATTTTATGAGGAATTATGATCTCACCTTGAAGGGTGAATGAAATGAGTTGGTCTGTACAACTTGAATGTAAATCTGAATGTACTGCTGAATTGTGGGAGGGTAGAGACGATTTGGGGATTTGTGAATAAATTTGCTAATAATTTAGTGGAATTGTTTTTTTTTTGTATTTTTAATTCCTATTCTGTTTCAGAGTCCTAGTCCTAACATATATCTTAACACAAAACACGGTTTAAGGGTGGATTGGAATCATAGGAAGATGTTTGTTCCTTGGTTGACTGTTGTGGCGAGGTTCTCGGTAAGGGCTCACTTATTGTAAGTGAGTCCGGCCCGAGAACAGCGGCACAGCACGGGTGCCAGGGTAGTCTGGAATAATTTTGTAGAGGTTCTAGGTGATTGATTACGCTAACTAATTTTCGGTTTGAAATTGCGAACTTGTAACTAACCCCTCGACAACAAATCTGTGCTATGGCTAGACCTTGTTTGGCTTTGTGGCGTGGCTCTCGGCCAGAACTCACTTCATGTAAGTGAGTTCGGGGCCGAGAGACTCGACACAAAGTGAGAGCAGGGCGGGGTGGGTCGAGTTTCGCTACATAATGTTTGAAAGGTTTCGTCAAAATTGATTGATAAATGTAGGAGGAGTTGCACGCACAAGAATTTCATGTAGAAACCCATAATAAATCTAAGTTAAAGGGAGATAACCTAGTTAAAATTGCCACAGCTCAAAAATTTTGGAATATGCGCATGTTTACTTAGTAGTGATGATGTCTGTAAACTTTTGTCCAAATTGATTGATAAATGTAGGAGGAGTTGCGCACACAAGAATTTCATGCAGAAACCCATATTAAATCAAAGTTCAAGAGAGATAACCTGGTTAAAATTGTCGCAGATCAAAAAGTTTGGAATATGCACATGTTCACTTAGTAGAGATGATGTTTGAAAGGTTTCATCAAAATCGGTTCATTAATGTAGGAGGAGTTGCGCACACAAGAATTTGTTTGAACGGAAAGACATAATAAATCTAAGTCAAAGGGAGATAACCTGGTTAAAATTGTTGCAGATCAAAAATCTTGGAATATGCGCATGTTCACTTAGTAGTGATGATGTCTGAAAAGTTTTGTCCAAATTGATTGATAAATGTAGGAGGAGTTGCACGCACAAGAATTTCATGTAGAAACCTAAGTCTAAGTTAAAGGGAGATAACCTAGTTAAAATTGCCACAGCTCAAAAATTTTGGAATATGCGCATGTTCACTTAGTAGTGATGATGTCTGTAAACTTTCGTCCAAATTGATTGATAAATGTAGGAGGAGTTGCGCACACAAGAATTTCATGCAGAAACCCATATTAAATCAAAGTTCAAGAGAGATAACCTGGTTAAAATTGTCGCAGATCAAAAAGTTTGGATATGCACATGTTCACTTAGTAGAGATGATGTTTGAAAGGTTTCATCAAAATCGGTTCATTAATGTAGGAGGAATTGCGCACACAAGAATTTGTTCGAACGGAAAGACATAATAAATCTAAGTCAAAGGGAGATAACCTGGTTAAAATTGTCGCAGATCAAAAATCTTGGAATATGCGCATGTTCACTTAGTAGTGATGATGTCTGAAAAGTTTTGTCCAAATTGATTGATAAATGTAGGAGGAGTTGCGCACACAAGAATTTCATGTAGAAACCCATATTAAATCAAAGTTCAAGAGAGATACCCTGGTTAAAATTGTCGCAGATTAAAAAGTTTGGAATATGCACATGTTCACTTAGTAGAGATGATGTTTGAAAGGTTTCATCAAAATCGGTTCATTAATGTAGGAGGAGTTGCACACACAAGAATTTGTTCGGATGGAAAGACACAATAAATCTAAGTCAAAGGGAGAAAACCTGGTTAAAATTGTCGCAGATCAAAAATCTTGGAATATGCGCATGTTCACTTAGTAGTGATGATGTCTGAAAAGTTTTGTCCAAATTGATTGATAAATGTAGGAGGAGTTGCACGCACAAGAATTTCATGTAGAAACCCATAATAAATCTAAGTTAAAGGGAGATAACCTAGTTAAAATTGCCACAGCTCAAAAATTTTGGAATATGCGCATGTTCACTTAGTAGTGATGATGTCTGTAAACTTTCGTCCAAATTGATTGATAAATGTAGGAGGAGTTGCGCACACAAGAATTTCATGCCGAAACCCATATTAAATCAAAGTTCAAGAGAGATAACCTGGTTAAAATTGTCGCAGATCAAAAAGTTTGGAATATGCACATGTTCACTTAGTAGAGATGATGTTTGAAAGGTTTCATCAAAATCGGTTCATTAATGTAGGAGGAGTTGCGCACACAAGAATTTGTTCGAACGGAAAGACATAATAAATCTAAGTCAAAGGGAGATAACCTGGTTAAAATTGTCACAGATCAAAAATCTTGGAATATGCGCATGTTCACTTAGTAGTGATGATGTCTGAAAAGTTTTGTCCAAATTGATTGATAAATGTAGGAGGAGTTCCGCACACAAGAATTTCATGTAGAAACCCATATTAAATCAAAGTTCAAGAGAGATAACCTGGTTACAATTGTCGCAGATTAAAAAGTTTGGAATATGCACATGTTCACTTAGTAGAGATGATGTTTGAAAGGTTTCATCAAAATCGATTCATTAATGTAGGAGGAGTTGCGCACACAAGAATTTGTTCGGATGGAAAGACACAATAAATCTAAGTCAAAGGGAGAAAACCTGGTTAAAATTGTCGCAGATCAAAAATCTTGGAACATGCGCATGTTCACTTAGTAGTGATGATGTCTGAAAAGTTTTGTCCAAATTGATTGATAAATGTAGGAGGAGTTGCGCAAACAAGAATTTCATGTCCGGAAAGACGTACGGACGGACGGACGTACGGACGGACGTACGGACGGACGGACGTACAGGGCGATTCCTATATAGCCCCCACTTCTTCGAAGCGGGGGTATAAATATGATCTGAGAAGTTACGCGCCAACTGAGAAGCCTATTTCTGAGCTTTAAGAGCCAGGTCCTGATGTTTCAGAACCAAATACGCACTGGCGCATGCCCAGGTCGGTCCCTGCCCATGTTACTCATATCCAGGGCTAGGAGCAGTTAATGTTTCAAACGTTAACATGTTAAATTATTTTAATAACATTAAAAAAATTTAACCAAGTTAATAACGTTTAACTTTGAAGATTATAATTGTATAATATGTAGCATTTCGTTGTTATCTTGTGTTTACCCAAGCCGGACCACACATGCCGATGATGTCGAATTTTACGCCATTTGACAAAATTGAAGAACATGAATAATTTATATGTCCGTCAAGTATAGATGACCCATTGATTTGGTGGAGAGACCATGAAGCCCTCCCACCAACATTGGCGAAGTTGGCCCACTGATATTTGGCGATACAGCAATATCAGTTTTATCCGAATGCCTATTTTCCATGTAATGACTGGTAATCGATCAACGCAGATGTCTCATTCTATGGATATGGCTACAGCGATTGTATTCTTAAATGAAAACATCACTGAATGTTAGAATTTACGATAACCAGCGAGAACTATATTATTTACTCGTCCCCTGAGTTCCAAAATGTTCTATGTGCCAGTAGACACACATTGGAACTCAAGAGACGAACTGTACGTAATAAAAATGGCTGAAGTTATTAAAATTTTGTTCACTTTAACATTTAACGCCATTTAACTCATTAACACAGAATTATTTAACACATTAACATGTTAAGGAAAATTTTAACTTGTTCAAGCCCTGCTCATATCTATTCGATTTCCATAACATTTCCAAAACCCACTCTAATTTTCAATACTCAGGTTACTGTTTTCCATACCTTTCCATAACATGTATAAATCCTGTATATATGAGGAACACATGTTGCAACAAACAGGTTTTTAGTGGTCATCTGGATGGAAATTACAGCACCTTGGAAGTAGTTTTTAGTTAGAGTCTTGGCTGCCTGTCTTGACAGCCAAAACATGACTTGACATCACTCATAAGACAAAGTGTTACATTATTTTGAGGGAGCAAAAAAACAAGTTGAATTTTCCAGGTTTTTAAAAACACTTTCGGAATCTACTTATTTATTTATTAGGGTTTAATGACACTTTAATAGTCAAGGTCATATTGTGTCAGTGACAGTTTTACAAGCGAAATAAGCCGGAGTACTCGGTGAGAACCACCGAGCAACGACGAGCAGCTGTCAGCTCCCCAACATCATAACTCTAAACTGCAGCACAGGCAGGGTTAGATTGGTTGTAAACATGTGCACCATCGATGTGCGGCACACCTTAGTGCACAGCATCACCGTGCCCTCATGTGGATAATCAGGGTCAAGTGCCCAAGGACACAACACAGGAGTCTGAATCGATCATTCAGATGGTCACCCATCCAAGGGTTAACTGGGCTCGACATTGCTTAACTTGGTGATCTGACAAGAACCAGTTACCGCAATGCCATCACACCCTTTCAGAGTTATTGACAGGCAGTAAGACAAGAATAACTGTAGGAGGAAGTAACTTATCTGGTGCCAAATTCTTGGCTAGAAAACCTATTTGAGCAGTAAAGATAATAGAATTACTCAAAACACGATAAAGTGAATCTTCAACAGAAAGAGCATGAACCTCATTAACACTTCTAGCCATAGCAAAAGCAAGTAAGAATACCATCTTGAATGTCAGAAACTTTACCTTCACAGAATCCAGAAGTTCAAAAGAAGTTTCTTTGGAGTTTTAACTGGTTGAGTGGGAAGTTATTTTTCAAAGGTGAATTGAAACTTGGGTATTTTTTTCAAAGATACCCTGCTACCAGCACCAGTTGTCTTAGTTTAGCAAGATAGGTACTCTCCAATAAATTGCAACCAAAACATTTTATATAAAAGAAATTTCTTCTGCTGATCGAACAGCTAATGCATAGAGTGTAAAGCCACTAACTGGCTTCCAACACTTTTCAATAGAGCCCTGATAGTGGCTTCTAGGCTCTAGAACTCAACCAGTCTAAAGGACATGGGCAAGATTCTACTTATAATTTATTCTTAATGATCTAGGCCTTTTAAAGGAAAAATTCTTCAGCAAATTTGACAAGGAGTGATATGAACCTATATTAATACAGCCTTCAGAGTGTTTGATGACAAAGCTCGATATCCTTGATACTTTGACGGTAATAGGTTCAGGGCTCAAAATAAGCGGTTTCTCATTGCTAAACATGCTAAAAGCTACACAATTTTCAATTATGTATAGCATTTTGAGATACAATATATTCAACTGCAGCCTAATAGGCTGCAGTTGAATATCTTGTATTGCAAAATGTAAAAATGAAAATTTTTAACAAACTTTGCAAGCTAGTTCACTGATGCTTTACTCCTGATATAAGATTAACTCACCATCTCGCATTAGCAACTTCATATGTAAAAAGAATTTTATCGGTTTAAATTCATCCTGCATTGTTTCTGCATTTTGCATAAAATACCCAGTCAAAATAACTTAAAGCGTATCAAATTAAGAGATGTTACGCATTTGGAAATATCTAAGTCCATGCAGTTGTTAAAGGCAGTTCAGTTGAAAAACATAGCTAGTGCTTCAAGTGTTGCAGCTCATTTGAAAAAGCACAGAAATGGATGGACATTATTCTATCTGCTCAGAAGAGTTCAATACAAAACAGTATTGCATAAGCCGATCTGTGGCCGAGGCTAGCAGAGCAATGATAATCCAACTGTTACCATAAGCTGCTCAAGGGACGGAGATCTGGCCCCAGATCCTCGACACATGTCCCGTAAAAAAATGCCTCGAGCGACTAGCTACCGACCCGAACATGCGAAGTCGGATAGCAAATCTATGGTCAAGGTGCTTCATTAATGAAGCAGGGGAAGATGCCATAGCAGCAACCGTATCCAGCTGCAGTGGGAAGGATTGTCCTGAACCTCAAGCGTGAACGGGCATCCCAACTAACTAAAGTTTCTCGAACCAAAAACAGTCAACCCTGATTGCTGACGGAAAGGAGAGGGTTCTCCAGATCGGGGTCTGCTCCAGACCTCGCTGAGCGTTCTATTATAAACTTGTACGCATCTATCCCTTATTGTGCATATCCATGGAGGAGGAAGCCATAACCACAGCCAACCCAGGTTGAAATGCGGAAGAAGCCGGTCCCAGCTGCAGTGCAGAAGGAACATTCCGATGTGTGTTCTGACTCAATATGGTTTCTCACAACGGACACAGCCAACTCTGTCTGTTAACAAGACGGAGAGGGTTCTCCAATCGGTGATCTGACCCCATATCTAGCCGCGCATCCTGTAGAGAAACTTCTGGCTTCTTCTACATGCACAATTGACCGGACCGGCCCAGCACCATCAGACAGCTCACTACCGTTCTGACCTGTGCCCCTTGCTGGGTTTTTAAGCTGCAATAAGCTGCACAAATTACGACAGCAAGTCCATTACGGAGGCTTGTGGAGCAGCGGCTTATTTTTTGCCGCATGTTGCTCCCGGGACAAAGATCTGGCTGCCAATCTCTTCGTCGAACGTCCCGATGATTCAAGCCTCAAATCACTAGCCACTGGATGGACAGACTTTCTTTTCCTTCTTCTTTATCTTCTTTTTTTGAGGGTAAAGAGTGGAGCGTCTTCACTCGGCTGCATGAACATCTATAGTTAGGTAGCTAGTGTGCGGTCACATGTGCTTGGCTAAAGTGAAGAAAGAAACCATAATTGCAGCAGGCCCCAGCAGCAGTGCAGAAGGAGCATCCCGAGTGACCAGGGAGAACGTTAGCTCTGACTCAGTGCAAGTTTCTCAAAGCAATAGTTGACCCTGACTATTACTGGGTTAGAGAAGGCTCTCCCGCTCGCAGTCTGATGCAGACCTCGCCGAGCTTTCCCTAGAGAAACTTGCAGACTTCTTTCCCTTATTTTGCCGTCGTCACTGGGTGTGCTTTTGATTAAAAAGTGCTCGCTCTACCCAAATCTACACTCTCCTTGACAGTACTGGACATATCCGGTATTACGGTTCCCACTTATGAGCTAGCTGCTGAAATAAGAGGCCTTATTCCTTATACTCAAGTGCACCTTAGCAGCTAGCTCTATTTACTCCTCAGAGCGCAATGACGGCAACACATTTTGGACGGGAGTCACAATACCATCACCAGGTTCTTGTTCCTCTGGAAAAGAAACTGAGAAATCAAATTATCCTGCGGTGACAGCCCAGACATCGGAACTTCACCGCGAATATTTAGCTAGACACCTGCTTCCAACATTAGTGCCCTAATGAGTAGACCCTGACCACACAAATAGGATGAGAATCGTAGGAGTGAAGTGACTGCAGGCAAGGCAACAAGCATGTAAATCCGATGTAGACTATTACGCCCTACACTGAGAGCAGTAATTCATAAATAACGATAATCCAACAAGTTCACTGCACTCCTAACAACTAACATATAAGGCCACACAAAGAAGATGTTCTGTTTCTCAGGCCAAGTTTTGTAAAATTGCATGCGGGCAGGCATATTTTTATTTTATATTTTATTTTTGTAATTACTTCTTTACAATCAGAAGTTCATATTCTTGGTTTATTTTATGTTTTAGGCCTCATAATCTATAGAATAGCAAGGGTGGTGGTGTATTTCGTCCCTTGGGTGCAACAAGGCTTTGCAATGCTAAAGCATTGCAAAGCCTTGTTGCACTCAAGGGACAAATTTATCAATTTTATTAACTTGGGTAAAATATCAGACATAAACCATTTAATTTTTATTTTTTCAAGTTTGCATTGGTCATAAAAATAGGCCAATGAAATCGTCAGATGTGTACCCATACGCGCAACTAGTAGAAAGCTATATGACTGAGGGCCACCACGGATGCCGACATTATGGGTACATATAGAAATGGATTGGAGGAGTGTCTAATTTGATGGATAAAGGGTTAATATCTCCGGATCAAATTATCAGATTTACATAAAAAAAAACTATACAGCACAGCACATCAGTAACCTGAATAAATATATAAAGTAACAAGACAATCGGATTGATATTTTTTGAGTTATCTCATGCCAAAGGGATTGGAGGAATTTTCAATTTGAAGGTTAAAGGGTTAATATCTCCGGATCAAATTATCAGATTAACACCAAAAACTATACAGCTCAGCACATCAGTAACCTGAACACAATTATAAAGTAACTTGACAATCCAAGCAATATTTTTCAAGTTATCAAATACCAAAGGGATTGGAGGAATTTTCAATTTGAAGGATAAAGGGTTAATATCTCAGGATTAAAATAACAGATTTACACCAAAAACTATACAGCTCGGTACATCAGTAACCTGAACACAAATATAAAGTAACTTGACAATCCAAGCAATATTTTTCAAGTTATCGAATGCCAAAGGGATTGGAGGAATTTTCAATTTGAAGGATAAAGGGTTAATATCTCAGGATTAAATTATCAGATTTACACCAAAAACTATACAGCTCGGCACATCAGTAACCTGAATACAAATATAAAGTAACTTGACAATCCAAGCAATATTTTTCAAGTTATCGAATGCCAAAGGGATTGGAGGAATTTTCAATTTGAAGGATAAAGGGTTAATATCTCAGGATTAAATTATCAGATTTACACCAAAAACTATACAGCTCGGCACATCAGTAACCTGAATACAAATATAAAGTAACTTGACAATCCAAGCAATATTTTTCAAGTTATCGAATGCCAAAGGGATTGGAGGAATTTTCAATTTGAAGGATAAAGGGTTAATATCTCAGGATCAATATAACAGATTTACACCAAAAACTATACAGCTCGGCACATCAGTAACCTGAACACAAATATAAAGTAACTTGACAATCCAAGTAATATTTTTCAAGTTATTGAATGCCAAAGGGATTGGAGGAATTTTCAATTTGAAGGATAAGGGGTTAATATCTTGGGATCAAATCATCAGATTTACACCAAAAACTATACAGCTCGGCACATCAGTAACCTGAACACAAAAATAAAGTAACTAGACAATCCAAGCAATATTTTTGAAGTTATTGAATGCCAAAGGTATTGGAGGAATTTTCAATTTGAAGGATAAAGGGTTAATATCTCAGGATTAAATTATCAGATTTATACCAAAAACTATACAGCTCGGTACATCAGTAACCTGAACATAAATATAAAGTAACTTGACAATCCAAGCAATATTTTTCAAGTTATCGAATGCCAAAGGGATTGGAGAAATTTTCAATTTGTAGGATAAAGGGTTAATATCTCAGGATCAAAATAACAGATTTACACCAAAAACTATACAGCTCAGCACATCAGTAACCTGAACACAAATATAAAGTAACTTGACAATCCAAGCAATATTTTTCAAGTTATCGAATGCCAAAGAAATGGATACGGACGCCGGATGGACAGACGGACGGATGGATGGACAGACGGACAGACGGTACGACAGACGGATGGACGGATGGACAGATGGATGGACAAAGGATGGACGAACGATGGATGGTCACCCCGGATGCCGGCATTATGTGTACCATACATAGTATGGGTACACATAAAAAGAGAGCATGCGGCAGCCAAAAGGACCATGCGGGAGGGCCTGAGAAACAGAATTTTAATTTTATGAAGCCTAATCATACAATATAAGGATACATGATGAAGACAATCAAAAATAATTTTGAAATATAAAATTAAAACAAATTTTTCCCTAAGGGAACCACACAAGCCCAAGGGCATCCCAATAGAGCCTAAGTGTGGAAAACACCAAAATATTAAAGCTACACTACCGGAATATTAATAAATGTATCCTAATATGATTGTGATGAAATAAAACCCTGAATATTACTTGTTATGGGCATTGTTAAAAGTTAAAAAAATTATAGTAATTTATATATTTTTTATACTTACCAATGACCCAGACATAGCTGGTGCTAATTCTCAAAAATCTAGGGCCAAACACAAATTTTGCCCCCCAATCCCCAAAATTTGCATCCAAAACCGAAAATAACATGTCCTAAATGGTCCTTCATACTTTTCCTCCACTGGCGCCAATTATCATTCTTACAAGCAGTGCCTGGTCAGCGCTATGTACTCAGCGGGGAGGTACGAGTTCCCAACTCCTGGGAGGGCTATCCCCGTCTGGGTCATTGGTAAGTATAAAAAATAAATAAATTACTATAACTTTTTTAACATTTTTATACTGTACCAATGACCCAGACATAGCTGAATAGAAAAAAGGCTGGAGGGCCTAGGACATAGAGGAAAATCCAATAAGCTCAACTATATATAATAGAGTTATCCCCTCGAGGAGTAAAGGAGGATTAGGCTTTACATGTATCTTTCTTATTTATCACAAATTAGAAAGACACAACACCTTTCATAATTGAGCATAATAACATCCATGTTCTCTATTAACATCCAGTATAACCCTTTATACTAATTATTTTTAAAGGAAGCCAATAAATAAAGTAAGCCCAGAGAATTGAGACTCTTTATACTCATTAAAACTGTCCGAGGATTGTATATTAACGCCTGTTTGACACGTGACATTTACAAATGCTTCACACCGAGCTACACTTTAAAAATATGACATGAATGAATTTAAACATTAGCTTTACACTTTAAAACCGTCCCGGTACCGACTCAGAATTACTGACTCCGGAGGAGGTATCCCCTTGCTTTTCACTATAAAGCAGGTGACCTAAGGGAACACCCCCCCCCCCCCTTCCCCTTGCCCTGGGTCAAATAGCCCAGAGCGAAGAGGGCAGCAGGACAGAGTCACTGCCGGAACAGAAAGCCTGCATAACTATAGTTGCAACTGTTTAGTGGACGACATTCTGAGCAACAGATAACGGACCTAAACAATGCAGGTCTCCAGAAATGGACTCAATATTTCTGAGATAAAAATTCGTGAATGTGGATGGCTGAGACCAATATGCAGCCTTCATTAAATCTGTAATAGCAACATTATTTGCGTAAGCCCAAGATGTAGAAAGAGCTCTTACTTCATGAGCCGAAATCTTAAGCACAGACTGCTGAGTTGAAGATAGATTATCATAATTGAATCCATCTAGCAATAGAATGGACCATAATGTCCTTTCTATTAGGCATCAGAGACAGAAAGAAGTGTTTTCGTCCCTTTCTGATAAACTGAGATCTTCGATAATAAATACGTAAAGCTCTAACCGGACAGAGTAAAGGCCTATGCCCGTCTGAAGACGGAAGGGCCTTAATAACAATAGGTTCCGGATATTTATTAGGAGCCTGATTCTTAGCCAAAAATCCAACATTAGTAGTAAAGGTAATAGTGTTCCCGACACTACGATAGTGAGAATCGTCCACAGACAGTGCATGAAGCTCACTGACTCTTCTAGCAGAAGAGAAAGCTAAGAGAAATGCTGTCTTATAAGATAAGAATTTGAAGTCCACTGTCTCAAGAGGCTCAAATGGTCTTTCTTTTAGTTTAAGAAGAACCCAAGCTAAATTCCATTTAGGAATTAATCTAAGGGTTCTAGGTCTATTTATCGAAAAGTTTCTAACTAATTTAGATAAAGAGACATTAGATCCAATTTGTAAACTATCATGATGTGCATAGGTATCAGATAACATAGACCTATAACCTTTAATAGTAACAGGCTGCAGTTTGATCTCATCAAACAAGTATACTAGAAAGTTTGCAATGTCTGGAATGGAGGGATCAAAAATATCAACAGAATGATCCCTACACCAACGACAAAAGACCTTCCACTTAGCCACATAGTTTAGCGAAGAGGAGGTCCTCCTACAGTTAGAAATTGCGTCCACTGCTCGTCCTGTAAAATGCTTGCCGTGCAAGAAGGACCGCACAACGGAAATATGTGAAGGTTGCGTCTACTGCATATGCTCGAAGATCCGGACATGGAGACACATACGTCTGCAACTGATTGTTGAGCTGTGTCGCAAATAAGTCTATCATTGGCCGCTCCCAGTGGTAGCAAATCTGATTGAACACCTGTTTGTGGAGAGTCCATTCTGATCGCAACAAGCGACCCTTCCGTGAAAGGGAGTCTGCTAATACATTCAGATGACCCGGAATATGACGGACCGAAAGTAGAACTTGGTGTTCTAGTACAAAGAGAAGGATTCTTTCCGTTAAATTGAATAACGGAATGGAACGAGTGCCTCCCTGGTTCAGAATATACGCTACTACTGTCGTATTGCTGGACCGGATTTGGACATGTGCTTTCTGAATAATGTTCATCCAATGACATAGTGCAAGCCAAATTGACATCATTTCTTTGATGTTTATGTGCTTGCCTAGAAACTGCGGATCCCAAAGACCCTGGCACTTCGAAGTTGTTGGGATCAATGTTGCACCCCAACCTGTTTGACTGGCATCCGTCATAATAGTAAAACTCGGATCCGGCAACTGCAGTGGAACTCCCTGAGACAACCACTGAATGTTTGCCCAAGTCTGAATCTCTTGTTTCACTTGATTTGACAAGAGAACGTCTATATCGAGCGAATGAATCTTTACTCTCCAATTCTGAGTCAAGAAAATTTGGAGAGGACGAGTGCGTAACCGCCCCATCAGAATGAGATCCGCAGCAGCTCCGCACAGACCTATGAGTCTCATGAATTCTCTCGCTGTGACTTTGTCTGAGTGAAGACAATAGCGAGCATAACAACTGATTAATTTCGCTCTGGTTAACGGCAGACGAACGAGATTGTTGTGCGTCTCGAAGCTCATTCCCAAGTGGGTGAATGACTTTGACGGCACCAGACCCGACTTCTCCTCGTTTATTATAAACCTAGACGTCGGAGTAATAAAAGCAGATTCTGCACATCGTTCTGAAGCGTTAACTCGTTGCCGTACCTCTGAAGAATGTCGTCCAGGTAGGCCGACGTTACGGCAGACGAATGAGCTCGGAAATGCATCATTACCGAGTTCATTATTCGAGTGAAAGCCCAGGGCGCTAGGTTCAAACCGAAGCACATCGCTCGGAACTGATAGATACTTTCTGAATGTCAGATGTACCATGACGTGAAAGTATGCATCCTTGAGATCCATGCTTGAAGCATAGTCGTTCACCCGAATACTCGCGCTGACTGATCGTATTGTCTCCATATAGAACTTCGGAGCGACGATAAGCTTGTTTATCCAGCTCAGATCTATGACTCTGACTGATCGAATTGTCTCCATATAGAACTTCGGAGCAACGATCAGCTTGTTTATCCAGCTCAGATCTATGACTGGACGGAACAAGCCGTCTGGTTTTGGAACCAGAAACAGATGGCTGTAGAAACCCGGTGATTCCTGGTCTTCTACGACCTCTACTGAGTTTTTCTCCAGAAGAGACTGTACTTCTGATAGAAGAGTGTCTCTTTTCTGCGGATTTGACGGAAGCCGAGTCCATTTTGGACTTCGAGTAAATGGAGGCTTTCGTTTTGAAGGATATTCTTAGTCCTTCCGAAATTACCCCTCGAACCCAGGGGTCGTCCGTAATTGATGCCCAATTGTTTATAAAACTCGACAATCTTCCGCCTATCGGAACATGATAGAGGTTCATGCCATCACCTCCTGAACCTGCGAGGCTTGCGGAAGGAGAAACTTTGACCTAGGGACGTCTGACCGGTTATCTCGGCCAGTATAACGTCCCCTACGTGAGTCGCTGCCTTGACGGTCTCTAGAATAAGACCTAGAGGACACATAGGAACCTCTATAGGAACTTCCCTTGGGCGTACTTGTCCCAGAAGTGCCTGTCTTACTCTTTTCTGCTGTATCCGACTTTTTAGAAGTGGATTTGAATAGCAGAGAATCCGAAGCTTTCTTAGTTATCTGATCATAGATTGCTGAAAGTTTGCCATCGAAGAGAAGCTCTCCGGACACCGGATCGACTCTGAGAGAGTTTTTCACCTTACTGTCCACGCGCGTGGATGTAGCTAGGGCCGCGTCATGTCTAACGAACTCCAGGTTTGCCACTGAAAGGGCGGAGTTATACGCGGAATAAGCTATGGCTCTCAAAAGAACTCTTAAGGAGGATTGTATATCCTGGAATTCTTTCCCTTGAATACGTAATGATAACGCTTTAGTAAGGTGATCTGTGTATGATAAAGCGTATAAGTTAACTCTATTAGACATTATTGTCGTTTCCAACGTCAAGGTTGGAATTGACATAGACGACGGTATAGACAATTCTAAGTCTTCAGCCTGGTCGTCTCGACGCAGAGGAACTCTCGGTATGCCCTGTCCTGCCGTTTCAAATTTATTCCTTGAATTGATGAAAGGCAGATGTAGAGCATTTTCAGACAAGAAACCATACTTGATCGTTTTGGTAGCAAGCTTATATATAGCGTCATTCAATAGTTCAAATGTTCTTGTAACATTATTGGACTGTGTCGGAAACTCAGGGACGATGTCCCTAAACCGATCACAAAATTCTGTGTCCAGTCACGCTATCAGTCTCTTATCCGGCATCGCAGCATTCTGGTCCGATGGAACAACCTCTGGAAGGTAATGCCGGATAAAATCTACGGCAGCTTTATGTTGTTCTGAAAGGGAAAACTCCAGTTCCTCTGAATCCCTTTCGCCATCCTGTCGGACCATTTGAAGTTCTCCGCCGTCCGTACCTGATGCTTCAGCAGAGCGTACCGACCCAGCGTCGTCGGATAATTCCTGATCCGACAGAGATTCTGTCATCTGCTAGGATGCTGCGATAAGTCTGTCACTGAGGCCTGTGGAGCAGCAGTCTTATGTTGCTTTGCCGCTGGAAGCTCCCTGGACATTGATACCTGCATATTTCTTTTATGCGAACGTCCGGAGTCTACAGACCTCGTGTCCCTGGCTACCGGATGGCGTGACCTGGTCGCCGTGGAATCCCTGATCGGCGAAGCCGGCTGGATAACCATGGTCACGTAGCCAAGGTGCGGTCGTGTGTGTTGCCGTGAGGATGAGGAAGCCATATTGACAGTCTCTCCGGACTGTTTATATAACAGAGCGTACCGAGTGGTGGATGTATGCTCCAAATGCGAAACGTTATGTACCACAACATCTGGTCCCAGGTGTTGTTGTACAAGAGAGGGACCTCTCTCGCTCGCAGCCCGCATGGACCTGGACGAGCTAGGAACCGGTCTAATAGGCTTCCTCCGTTCCATCCTCTGATCCCTCGTCACTGGGTGTGCACTTTGTGTCATTATAGTGCTCACATCACCCAAATCTCCTTCCTGGACCGCAACGGACGAACCCGGCTGCTGAGCCATTCGATGAATGGTCGCTACACCGGGCGAGCTAGCGGACGCCAATGCCGTCGATCCTACTAGGGACCTCTTAGGCAATTGACGTATTTCCATGAGCACTTTTGCCGCTAGCTCTTCATTTAACTGTGATGACGGAGGCACACTTTTGGAAGACATCACGGAAACATCACCCTGTTCTTGTTCCTCTGAAAAAGAGATTGAAAAACTAGAGTGACCCTGCAGAGAAAGGACCGGTATGGCCTTATCCTCGCTAACAACATACCGTGACACACGTTTCCAATGTTTGTCATCCCAATTGACACACACTGAGCAGGAGTTAGTGCGAGTACACTGACTACAATTAATACAATGATTATTAAAGTCAGAGGAAGATTTCCTCTTATTACAATTTGAACAATATCCTTTCATTGTGAAAAGAACACAAACAGTCCTAGTACTCGCACCAACCCCTGAAAACAAAGATACATAATAACATGATCCATTAACATATAGAAAAAATAAATGAAACCAAAAAAATTTTTTGAAAAAATATTTTTTCAGACAAGCCCAAGTTTCTGAAAGTAACATTGAGCCCCAATGGATCCCAAAAAAGCCTAAGTGTGGACAAAAATTTTTAAAATATTTCAAAAAAATTAATGCAACACTTACGTATAATAATAATGTATCTTGTTATGATTAAACTAATACAAAGACAAGAAATCACTCTCAACAGAAACCGATGTCAATGTAAACAAGAAGTGTATAAAAACCGGAAACATGACTCCAGGCACTGATAAACATGGCCCGAAATCAGTTACCAATTAAAACACTATCTGATGCAAAACAGAGACTTCCAGGGAAGAAACTGCAGAACATCAGATGGTAGATGCAGAACACAATGCCTAAACACCCATGGGTGAGGACGTAAACATGGGGAAAAAAACAGAATTCATTCTGTTACCAAGCTAAAACTCCCAAGAAATTTTAGTAATAATGTTACAGAAAATATGCCAAAAGCATGGGAGAATAGCAAGGGGGGACTAAAGGAAAGGGAGAGAGGAAACACTGATCAAGCAGTGTAACTTTATAGCAAGAATGACAACAACAGGCCCATGCCTTGAAATTAGGGAACATAACATAATTTCATAAACAAATTTTAAGTTACAGCCCTGATTATTTCCTGCCACTAATTTTTCCTCTCCTCCTTCTATTTCCTCTTTAGATCCACCATTTCTCTAATATTTATGTGTCTGGCATCATTTAAACTGAGATTTACAAGCACAAATATCAGTCAGATGTGAACTGATGAAGGGCCAAACAAAGAATGATAATTGGTGCCAATTTCGAGACCTCCTTGACACTGTGCATGCGCAGTGGAGGAAAAGTATGGAGGACCATTTAGGACATGTTATTTTCGGTTTTGGATGCAAATTTGGGGGATTGGGGGGGAAAAATTTGTGTTTGGCCCTAGATTTTTGAGAATTAGCACCAGCTATGTCTGGGTCATTGGTACAGTATAAAAATATAAACGACAGGATAGAAAAAACGGAAACTAGACAAAAGACACACCAAAGGCCCAAGTCAGTAAATACCTAGAGGTACTGTGAGCAAGCTCACAAAGTGATACCCCCCACGCCTGAAATGCATAAGTTAGATTATCTTCCCTTGGAAATGTCAGAACGGAATTATATTGCTTCATGCACATCTTCATATGGAGTTCTTCCATTGTGTAAAGTTTCATGAAAATTCTTCAAACAGTTTAGGAGGAGTTGCGCTTAAAAGGATGGACAGACGGACAGACGGATGGACAGGGTGATTCCTATATACTTTGCGGGGGGTATAATTAACTGATACCTGATGCAAAGCTAGATCTTCATGTGAAGAAAAAACAATGCATCCGGTAGGAGATGCAAGACAAAAACGACCCAACACCCTCTAGGGTGAGGACGTGACAGTGGGGATAAACAGAATAAACATTCTGTACAACACGTTAAACTCCCAAAAAATTTAATAAAAAATTTCAATAAAAAAAAACAGCCAGAAAGCTTAGGAGATTAACCGGAGAGTTCATGGAAGGATAGGGAAGGAACACATTACCAACAGTAGGTAAATCATTAGCAAAACTAATGACGTCAAGGCGTATATCCCGAAATTGGGTAACATGAAATAATTTTCATATTATTGAAAAGTTACAGCCCTGAAAGTCTCAAACCACCGTTGTTCACTTCCATAATCCATTTACTGCCTTGAATCCACCATATACTTCATTGATTTGTGTCTGGCATCCACCAAAAGAGAGATTTAAAGCACAGATGTCAGCTGAGATGTTTACTGACTTTGGGCCAAACAAAGAATGATGTTGGTGCCAATTCCGGTCTCTTCCCGAGTACTGCGCATGCGCAGATAGTAAAAGTATAGAAGGCCAGATAGAACTTTTAAGTTTTGGTATTGTATGCAAATTTTGAGGATGGGGGGGAGGGTGGGGTTGGGGGTGGGTGGGTTCAAAATTTGTGTTTAGCCCTTCAAAATATTGAGTTTGCACCAGCTTAGTCTGGGCCATTGGTTATTAGTATAAAAATATCATTTTTTAAGTGGAAACCAAAACCGAAAGGAGATTAAAAACCATATATTTTTGGTTTTGCTGATTTTCATGGAATTGAATACTGAATCGAATTGAAGAAAACAAATCAAATTTCAAATCATATTTTGAACTGAACTTTGAATCAAATCACAGTTAATGGATACGTCGCCAAAAGAAAAGTTTTTTTTTCCAAAATAATACCCCTGATTATTAAAAAGTGCACAGTTATGTAGAGTACATTTTTCATCTCACAACTTCCCACTCTATAAACTGAGATATAAGCCAATTTATTTACTGGTGTTTAAGGTCACATACTTATGTACAATGGCTAATCATGACCATGACAGTTTTACGGGTGGAGAAAGCAATAGCACCCAGAGAGAACACCGTGCAGCGACAAGCAACTGTCAGCTCAACATTCTAATTCTGTTCAAGCTTCACTCAAGCAGGGTTACAGCGGTTGAAGACATGTGCACCAGAAACGCGCAGTATGCCTTAGTACACAGCATCATCGTGCCCCCATGTAGACAACCGGGATAAAGTGCCTTGTCGAAGGACACAACATGAGTCGTCCCAGACAGGAAGTCCAACAGCCTTACACTGAGCCACTGTGTTCCCGATATAAAGCAATATACTAGCTATTTATTGATATTATTTGAATTGTTGACTTTGTAGCTTCAAAAATGCAACAATAAACATTTTCAAACGAATATGGTTGATAGAGCTGATACCTCACTTTAATCACATTCTTGGAAAAAAAAAAACTGTTTCAAATCGGATTGATCCATTCAGTCGTGAAGCCCTTTGTTTTAAATAAAAATGCAGAATGACTCAAAACAAAACAAATATTCAATGCCGAATGGAGTAGATCCGCTTGTAAATTAAAGCCTGTTCTACTTCTGTCTATATAATAATCAGGGGTAAGGCCACACAAAGTAGATCTTCTGTTCCTCAGGCCATTATTTGTAAAATTTCATGCGGGCGAGCGTTTTTTTATTTTATTTTTTATTTCTGTAATTATTTCCATGTCGTCAAAAGTTCATGTTCTCGGTTTATGTTTTAGGCCTCATAATCTATGGAATAGCATGGGTGGTGGTGTAATTCGTCCTTGAGTGCAAGAAGGCTTTGCAATGCTTTAGCATTGCAAAGCCTTCTTGCACTCAAGGGACAAATTCATAAAAAAAATTTTAACTTGGGTAAAATACCATACATAAACCAATTAATTTTTATTTTTTTTTAAGTTTACATTGGTTATAAAAAGAGAGCATGTGGCAGACAAAAGGACCATGCGGGAGGGCCTGAGAAACAGATTTTTATTTTTTTTAGGCCTAATATTTAGAAAACCGTTGCTTTTGACGATGTATCCAGTAACTGTGATTGAACAGAACAATACTCATTATAAAATGATATACTACTCAAAGTTTGCTAAGCACCAAATATTTGACATTTCGCAGTGACCTTCAGAATGCATCCGGGGTAAATGTTTCGACGCAGACTATCTGGAAAAGGTTGCACGAAGGTGGTCTCCGATCGAGAACACCATGTATTCGCATTCTGCTGTCCCAGAACCACCGCCAGGCACGATATGAATGGGCCATGAACCACGATGGATGGACCAGAGAAGATTGGCGAACTGTCCTTTTTACAGATGAGTCAAGGTACTGCCTAGACCACACAGATAGGCATTCTTGGGTATGGAGAAGACCAGGAGAGCAATTCCATGCAGCCAACATTGCTGAGCAGGACCGCTATGGTGGAGGGTCAATCATGGTCTGGGGCGGCATCAGCAGGGATGGACGTACAGAGCTGTGTGTCCTTGAACGTGGTACATTGACTGCACAGCAGTATATTGGTGAGATCCTGGATGTCCACGTCGATTGTATGCAAGTGTAGTGGGTGATAGATTCATTCTGATGGACGATAATGCCTGTCCTCATGTTGCCCCGACAGAGGGAGGGGATTAAGCATATGGACTGGCCAGCAAGATCCCCTGACCTCAATACAATCGAACATGTCTGGAATGAGTTGAAGCTTGCAATTTCAGCCCATCCAGTCCAGCCAAGAAGTGTCCAGGAGCTTGGTGCCATGCTGGTCCAAGAAAGGAATAACATCCCACAAAGGACCATCTGAAACCTGATTGAGAGGATGAGAAGGCGTTGTCAAGCTGTAATTAACAATATTGGGTCTCATACTCGATATTGAACCCATACCAGTTCGCTCTGTCAACTTTTTGGCAAATTTGAAAGATTTCCTCTTTTACCAATAATATCCATTTTCCATGGTTATCGTATTCAAAAGCTAAAAAATAATGTCAAACACAAATAAAATATTAATTTCTGTACTTAAATCATTAAAGATATAATTAAATGAAAAATATATACACTTTTCATTACAATATTTCAACTAAAACGTAAAACAGGTAGCTGGATATACTTGGTGCTTAGCAAACTTTGAGTATTACAGTACAACCTGTCTTGAGAGACCGCCCTTTGGCCCACACAAAAGTGGTCTCTCAAGACAGGTGGTCTCTCATCACAGGTTTCAGGTTTTCTCAAGTCAGTGAATAACCAACCACAAAATTCAGAAATGGAGAATAGATTTTTGTAATTAATTTGTAGTTGTTCTTTTTTATTAAGTTTTTGTAACAAACTGAAATGGACTGTTATAAAAATTACAAAAATAAATTAGTGTTGAAAATCTTCATTGAAGATTTTCAACACTAATTTATTTTTATAATTTTTATAACAGACCATTTCAATTTGTTACAAAAAGATTTTCAACACAAATTTATTTTTATTCCTATCTGTCACATTTCAGGTATGTACGAAATTGTTTATTCAGCAATAATCCTAATCTTTTCACAGGGGTCTTATAAAAACATCTCAACCTTTAATGAGTCAGCAATTGAATCCCAATTAAGAGCTTTTAATACTTTTAATTATGTTAGTATAACCACAATGGATTTTCCAATTCCAGAACAGGTAAAAAGTTTTTGTCATGGTTTCAATCTTCAAAGGGGTGGTCTCTCAAGACAGGTCTATTATGGCATAAAAATACAAGTTGGAACCAGGTCACAGTGGTCTCTCAAGACAGGTGGTCTCTCAAGACAGGTGGTCTCCCATAGCAGGTCCATTATCGAGTAAAACCAATCAGTGCCTGGTATATGTGGTCTCTCAAGACAGGTGGTCTCTCAAGACAGTGGTTTCTCAAGACAGGTTTTACTATATATGATCATGTTATGGAACAAATCATTTATTGAAGTTGAACAGCTGAATAACTTTCCAAAGTTCAAAACTTGAAATTGTTATCAATGGTCATTGATCGTAATGCACAATATGTTCAAATGAACAGTTGTAGCGGTAACAGTATTTGTAGTGATATAGCTACAACTGCTGTACAGTTGTAGCTACATTGCTACTGACTTATAGCAGTAACAGTGTTTACAGTGATGTAGCTACAACTGTTGAACAGTTGCAGCTATATCGCTACAAGCACTGTTACCGCTATAAGTCAGTTTCATTTCCACTAACAACAATACTCAATATAAAATAATGTGATCAATTACAACCTGTAAACATTCAGGGTTGATGATTGGAATCGCCGATTATCGGTCACCCCAGTCTGCCGATTGTGGACAATCGGATGACAACAGCAATGGCTCCTGGAACATCAGTTCAAATGATTGTTGCCAAGCATTTTTTTGTGATGATTCAACCACATTTTATTATCTTCTGCAATTGTTCAATTGTTAATGTAAAATGATATCAATGATACCATTCAATAAACTCGAGAAACCACAATGTGTATTCTTAATTTCTCTAGACACCCCTTTATGGGATTACAGTTAAAACTAGAAGTCTTGTCACGAAATATGCGCTTATCTAGGCTTAATTGCACGTAGGAATTGCGCGCAGTTGTCATATCGAATGGCATTCAAAGCACGGCAGGTTTTCCTGGTTACTCATAGCAAACACAGGCAATGTTTCTGCCAATGGACCTCCGGGTTACCCAGAGGTCCACTGGCTGAAACATTGCTTGTACACAGGCCATATGTACAAAATTTGATAGCCTTACTATGGTCATAACGCGTAGATTAACGCGCAGATCGATGTGCTATTTGCGCGCATTTCATGACAGGACTTCTAGTTTTAACTGCACTGAGCATACTTGTGATAATCGGCAGTTCATACCCAAAAACGGTGAAGGTTGCACTCTATTGACTCAGGTCACAGTAAAATGACCAGTCACACGCACTTGGGCGGTACACGTGGCTCTTGAGATTTTTACCGCAACCTGAGCCAACGAAATTTATCACAGTGAAAAATGTTCAATTTAATGTAGTTCGTTCAAGCCTCGACTTGTCTAGTAGTGCACAGTATTACAATCGGAATCGGCATCTGAATAAGCAGAGTGTGAGCTCCAATAACCGGTAATCGGTCAGTGGCCATTTTTCATAATCAGTTGAACACTATGTGCAAAACGCACGTAGCTGTGTTTTACATTTTTTGAAGTAATGGGAATTCTCAGAATTCAGTGAATCCACTCTGATAATGATAACTCGATACAAACCGAAAGGAGGAATGGACATGAAAATCAGGTCAGGTGACCATCTTGTTGATAATTTTCATAACCTTTTAGCGCTTTGTAAATCAATAAATCAATGATTCTGTGATTTGGAGTTAACCCTTTACCCAACGTAACGGCCAAAACCGGCCAGCGCTATTATCAAAAATCGCCAATTAATTTTCATTATTTTTTTCATTTTTTGTCTCAAAAACATAGATTATGACCCCTCATTGGAACGAGCTCGTCGAGCTCGTTCCAATGAGGGGTCATAACCTATGTTTTTGAGACAAAAAATGAAAAAAATTAGTTATTCAAGAATTATTTTTGCAAGTGTCGTCTGCTTTTCATGTTAGGTAAAGGGTTAACTCCTTTCTAGTACAAATGTCAACTTGTCAAGACACCTTATGAATTGGGTATCTGTCTTTCTAAAACTAAAAGGCGTTTTCTAAAGTTAACAAATTATTGATTCTGGGCAGCTGCTTTCTGAAATTCTTACCCTCTTCACTTACTTTTAGAATTTCAGAAAGCAACAGTCTTTCATGTCGGGTAATATGTAAATGGCATGAATGGAAATGAAAAACACATTTGACACAACGGTCAAATCACAAATTATCCGTCTCAAATGAATTGCGACTTTGCTACAAATTATCAATCTCAAAAGACTTGTGACTTTGTTTGAGCACCCCCTCCCCCTCTCCCTGACACACACTCCCGACTCCTGTATCTAAGCCCTTGGTTGAATGACCTTTTCTGAAAGCATATACAAATGCAGATGTAATTTTTTGTTCAATTGTAATAGTTTTATTTCATTTCTAGTTCACTTGTTCGTTATTTAACGCGTTTTAGTACTATCCTGTCCCAGTTTAATGCATAAGATATGGAAAATATGTATTATATTACAAAAATTGAAACTGAAACCAAAAACGAATTGTTTTTATCCAAAACCAAACCGAGGGAAAATTTCAAAACCAATCAGCTCTTCCCATCACTTGAGTTCACTAATAAAAACTTGAATTCACTTCACTCAAGAGTGAGCAGTTAACTACTACTTTAGAAGACTTCCACCCCGGGCATGTCAAAGTACCGCCGGTACCAACATAACCTGTACCGGGACGGGTGTCCCACTGAAACTGGTACCGGGACAAATCAACAATTGGATGACATATCGAAATCAGATGGCAGAAATTTGCATTTAAACCACGCCCATCGCCAAGTGTTGCAAGATAAACATGGCATCGGCTAGTTATTCTGTGGTGACATCAAAGTAATCATAAAGTACGAAGATCAAGCTTTATGATTACTTTGATGTCACCACAGAATAATTTCTTTGAAGTAGCGGATGAGGGTGTTTCCAGTGGCTTTGAAGCGAAGTATGAAAAGTCAAAATGGTCAGCCTTATCGAGTTGTGGTGCAGACAGAACATGCACCTGTATAGTGTTTTTATATGTTCATTCACAAATAAGTTAAAAGGATGTCGTGCAAGTGTGCCATGCAAGATTATCAGCCTGTTTACCCTCGTTCAATTAGGAATTTCCCCATAAAATAATTTTGTTCAGGTACCGACGGGGGAAAAGCTTCAGTAACGGTACCAGTTGGAGCATGAGGGAACCGGTGGTACTGGTACCTGAATAGTACCAGTTGATATATGCCTGTTTCAACCACATGCATTGGTTCTGGATCCTATTTTACCAGTAAAGCAGAATGTGTTTACAGCAGTAAACAAGCACTGCTCCACTTACCAGGGTTCCTGTGGGGATAATCAGTAGTGAATTTGTAACTTGAGAAAGCTTGTTACAGTTCTATATACGTAAATAGATAAATCATTGCAACACTCTACTATTGAGAAAGCTTGTTACAGTTCTATATACGTAAATAGATAAATCATTGCAACACTCTACCATTGAGAAAGCTTGTTACAGTTCTGTATACGTAAATAGATAAATCATTGCAACACTCTACTATTGAGAAAGCTTGTTACAGTTCTGTATACGTAAATAGATAAATCATTGCAACACTCTACTATTGAGAAAGCTTGTTACAGTTCTGTATACATAAATAGATAAATCATTGCAACACTCTACTAAACTCAATTACCTGCTGCTGAAATGTTTTTCTCAATCATCACTAAATCCTGCTTTAAAATATTCTTGAATCCAATGAGGTCTGGCCTGATATCTTCATAAGTAATTGGTTCTGGGGGCTTACTTATGTTTAAAACTTTCATCATCCCATACCTGTAGTAAATAATCGTGTTTATGACATACAGTGTATATTGAACAGAAAATTTTGTAGTCAGTTAACCATTTACAGGCCTGTACACAGGGACCGATCGTGACTATTTAAAATACGCTCTAGCCTCGGAGCCTATTTTTTCAATTCATGCGCCAGATTTCAATTTACGGAGTCACACTGCTGTTTGTAACACACACTGCAAGTATGTAATAGCTCTCATCATTTTCATTTAGTACACTATAGCAAACATTAATCTTCACTGTGGTTTCTGATCAAGTCTTGGCTGCCTATTTAGGCAGCCAAGACTTGATCAGAAACCACAGTGAAGATTAATGCTTGGTAATTAAGACTTGGAGTATTAACTTAAGCACTCTACAACAATGATAAATGATAATCATATATATAATACATGTAAGAGTGTCTCTCTCGATTATCCATCGAAAGAATATCAAAATATGATCTGAGAAGTTACGCGCCAACCGAGAAGCCTATTTCTGAGATTTAAGAGCCAGGTCCTGATGTTTCAGAACCAAATATGCACTGGCGCATGCCCAGGTCGGTCCCTGTGTACAAACTGGGCACGACCATTCTGTTCATGTATCATTCACATCTAAAAGAAATAAGGCAACTGATTTTTTGTTTATCTACACTACTGGACTCTATACAAACAACAAGAACGTGTACTCGAATTACCCTTGGAATTCATTTGCAAGTTCTCCCTAAACTGCGATCTACTTTTATAATGATAATAATAATAATCAAAGGCTCCAGTGAGCCTAGAATGCTCACCTAGCTCAAGTTGTCAAAAGAGACGAGTGTATCACTAAGTGATCGGCAGTAAGAGCAATTTTTTTGATTTGCTATGACACAACCAAAGGCATTTGGCCATTCATTTCTGCTAGTCCTAGGAAAGCTTCCTAGCAAGCTTTGTCCTGTGAAGTATTAAAAAACAACAACGGAATTTTTTTTTTGTTTTTTTTGTTTTCAACTCCTGTGGTTTTCCTCTTTACCCCCCCCCCCCCCCCACACCCATCAAAAATAAACAATTCTGGCATAAATGAAGTACTTTTTACCCAGTTATATACTACATGACAAATTTGGTTCACATCTGTCCATTGGATCTGAAAATAGAAATTTTGAGTGGAGCCCTAATTTGGGAGCCCAAATTTTGACCTACTGAGTTTCTTTTGAAAAAAGTAAATCTGCATCACTAAAATAAGTTCCAAACCAGAAATTTAAACATTATTGCAAGTGGCTTATGAGAAGAGGATTTTTTAAAGCATTTTACTTTTAGGCTCATGGGGCATTAACCCCACCCCAAAGCAAAATGTTAAAAAATTTATAGTAATTTCTATATTTTTTATACTTACCAATGACCCAGACATAGCTGGTGCTAACTCTTAAAATATAGGGCCAACACAAATTTTGCCCCCAATCCCCAAAATTTGCATCTAAAACCAAAGAAAACATGTCCTGAAAGGCCCTCCACACTTCACCTCTACTGTGCATACGCAGTGTCAAGGACGTTCCGAAATTGGCGCCATTAATCATTCTAATAACCAGTGCCTGGTAAGCGCTATGTACTCAGCGGGGAGGCAAGAGTTCCCAACTCCTGGGAGGGCCATCCCCGTCTGGGTCATTGGTAAGTATAAAAAATATAGAAATTACTGTAAATTTTTTTAACATTTTTATACTGTACCAATGACCCATACATAGCTGAATAGTAAAAAGGCTGGAGGGCCAAGGACATAGAGCAAAATGGAATACGCTCAATAATATAAAATAGAGTCATCCCCTGTAGGGAAAAAGAAGTAATAGGCTTTACATGTATCTTTCTTATTTATGATAAATTAGAAAGATACAACACCTTCCAAAATTGAGCTTCATACATCCATGTACTCTATTAATATCCAATATAATCCTTATACTAATAATTTTTTACAGTAAGCCAATAAATAAAGTAAGTCTAGAGAATAGAGACTCTTATACTCCTTAAAAGTGTCTGAGGATTGCATAATCATGTCCGTTGACATATGCAATATTCAAAAGCTATACTTTAAAAAACTAAGACTTGAATGAATTTTTAAAACATAAACTTCTCACTAAACAACCATCCCAATAACAGCTCAGAATAACTAACTCCGGAGGAGGTATCCCCTTGTTTTCATAGTAAAACAGGTGACCCAAGGGAACACCCTCCCCCCCCCCCCCCCTTTTTCTTGCCCTGGGTCAAATAGCCCAGAGCGAAGAGGGCAGCAGAACTGAGACACTGCCGAAACAGACAGCCTATCTAGCTATAGTAGCAACTGTTAAGTGAATAACATTCTGAGCAGTAGATAATAGACCTAACAATAGAGGCCTCCAGAAATGGACTCGATATTTCTGAGATAAAAATTCATGAATGTGGATGGCTGAGCGCAATAAGCAGCCTTCAAAAATCTATAATAGCGACACTATTAATGTAAGCCCAAGATGTAGAAGAACTCTTACTTCATGAGCCGAAATCTTAAGCACAACTGCTGAGTCAATGATATACCCTAAGCAGTACCGATAGTTAATAGAATCCATTAACAATAGAATGGAGCGTAACATCCTTCTACTAGGCATCAAAGACAGAAGAAGCTTACGCCCATAGTAATAAACAGATATCTGTTTATAAATACATAAACTCTAACTGGAAAGAGTAAAGGCCTATGCCCGTACGAAGACGGAAGGACCTTAATAACAATAGGTTCCGGATATTAGGAGCCTAACTCTTATGCAAAAATCCAACCTAAATAGTAACGGAAGTAGTGATTCCGAAACTACGAAAGTGAAAATCATCCATCGATAGTGCATGAAACTCACTGACTCTTCAGTAAAAGAGAAACCAACAGAATTACTGTCTAAAAGGTCAGAATTTGAAAACTACTGTTTCCAGAGGCTCAAATGATTACTTAGCTAAATAAGAACCAAAGTTAAATTCCATATAGGAATTTAATCTAAAGATTCTAAGTCTATTTATCAAAAAGTTACTAACTGACTTAGATAAAGAGACATAAGACTCAATTGTAAACTATCCTAGAGTGCATAGGTATGAGGTAACATAAACCTATAACCTTAATAATAACAGGCTGCAGTAGATCTTGTGAAACAAGTATACTAAAAAATTGCAATGAGTAGTATGGAGGGATCAACAATATGAACATAATGATCCCTACACCAACGACGGAAGAGCCTCCACTTTAGCCGCATAGAATAGCGAAGAAGAGGATCTCCTATAGTAAGAAATCGCGTCCAAAGCTCGTCTAGTACAATGCTTACAATGCAATACGGACCACACAACGGAATACATGAAGGTTGCGACCTTGCGGGTTGTGATAAAGATGACACGATTAACCCAGTGAAAAAAGATCCTCACATTGAGGAAGATTTCACGTTAAGTCCCACAGTAGACAACAGAGTAAATTACCCATGGTCTCTGTGAAGATAGAGATGCTATCAACAGAAATGTATTGTGGTTGTTTATCTTAGCAATACCTGCTGAAACAACAGCGCCGGAGGATACGCGTATCCTATCATTCCGTCCTATAGATCAATAGAGCGTTAACAACATTAGCTCAGAGATCCGGACAAGCCAACACATACGTCTGCAATTGATTAGCAAGCTGTGTCTTAAATAAATCATCATTGGGCGCTCCCATAGATAGCAAATCTGATTGAATACTTGTTTGTTGAGAGTCCATTCTGACAGCAACAAGCGACCCCTAAGTGAACGGGAGTCTGGTAAAACAATCAAACGACCCGGAATATGACGGACCAAAACAGAACTTGGTGTACTATAACCAACAGACAGATTCTTTCCATTAAATTGAATAACGGAAACGAAAGAGTGCCTCCCTGGTTCCGGAGATACGCCACTACTGTCGAATTAACGGACAGGATTTGGGCATGCGTTTCTGAATAATGTTCATGCAATGACATAAAGCAAGCCTAAAAAACATTATTCCGCGGAAGATAATTGGTTGCTAAGAGACTGCGGAACCCAAAGACCCTGGCACTTCGAATCCGTTGGGATCAGTATTATAGCCCAATCTGTTTGACTGGCAACCGTCATAACAGCAACACTCGGGTCCGGCAACTGCAGTGGCACTCTCTGAGTCAACCACCGAATGTTTGCCCCAGTCTGAATCTCTTGTAACACTAGATAGACAAGAGAACGTGTAAATCGAGCAATTCATGGATTGCCGAAAAGTTGCCGTCGAAGAGAAGCTTCTCCGAGAACGAAGCGACTCTGAGAGAGTTCTTAACCTTACTATCCACGCGTGTGGATGTAGCTAGGGCTGCGTCACGTCTAACCAACTCCAATCAGCCACTGAAGAGCGGAGTTATACGTGAACAAACTACTGCCCTCAAAAGAAATTACATTGAGAATAATATCTCGTAAAACTTTTCTTGAAGACGTAATGATAACGCCTCACGTATGATAAAGCGTCTAAGTTAAGTCTACTAGACATCATTGTCGTTTCCAACATTGAAGTTGGAAAAAACATAGACGGCGAAAAAGAATATTTCCAGTCTTTAACCACACCGTCTAGACGCATATGAACTCTCGGTATGCCCTGCACTGCCAAAATAAACTATTCGTATAAATGATAAAACGGCAGAAATGAGCAACGCGGACAAGAAACTAAACTATCATGCTTGGTAGCAGGCTTGTATGCATATATAGTGTCGAAAAATAAAACACATGTTGTAATGAAATTATTGGACTGCGTCGGTAAGTCAGGGACAATGTCCCCGAACCGATCGAAAATTCCGAGTCCAATGACGATATAAGTCTCTTATCCAACATCGCAGCAATGTAGTCCGAAATAACAATCACTGGAAGATAATGCCAGAAGATATGAATGGCAGCTTCTGAAACTACAAAAGGGAAAACTCGAAATCTTTCGAATCCCTTTCGCCATCCTGTCGGACCCTATAAAGCGTTCGGTCGTCCGTACCTGATACAACCGTGGACCGCACCAACCCAGCGCCGTCGGATAATTCCTGATTCGACCAAGAAACAGTCAATTGCTGGGATGCTGCGAAACAACTGTGCTAACTCGGATAGCACGTCCGTCACTGAGGCCTGAGGAGAAGCGGTCCTACAATGCATTGCCGCTCCATGATCGTTACCCCGTGTATACTACCAATATGCGAGCGAATGGAGTGTATAGGCCTCGTGTCCCTGGGCTACCGGATGGCGCGACCTATTCGCCATGGAATCACTGAATGACGAAACTGATCGGATACTCGAGGTCACGTAGCCAATGTGCGGTCGTGTGCCCTGCTGTGAGGATGAGGAAGCATTATGGACAGTCTCTCGGACTGTCAATATAACGGAGCGTCCCGACCGACAGACATATGCTCCGAATGTAAAATATCAGAACCACAACATGCGGTCCCCTATGTTGTTGGACAAGAGAGGGACCTCTCTTGCTCACAGCCCGGACGGACCTGGACAAGCCAGGAACCGGACTAACAGGCTTCCTCCGATCTGTCCTCAATCTGCCGTCACTGGGTGAGTACAAAAGTAATTAAAGTGCTCGCATCACCCAAATCTCCTTCCTAGACCGCAACGGACGAACCCGGCAGCCGAACCATTCGATGAATGCACGCTACACCGGGTGAGCTAGCGAATGTCACTCCGTAGGCGATAGACATATTCCATGAGCACTTATTGCCGCTAGCTCTTCATTAACTATGACGACAGAGGCACACTATTGAAAGACATCTCCGTAACTTTGCGAACAAGAAACCAGAAATGCTTGGTTATAGCAAGCATATAATAATAATATATATAGCGTCGTTCAATAATTCGAAAGTTTGTGTGACATTATTGGACTATGTCGGAACTGAGGGACGATGTCCCTGAACCGAACCAAAAATTTCTAAGTCCACCGACGCTATCAGTTTCTTATCCGGCATCGCAGCAATCTGGTCCGACGAAAGAAGCTGTAGAAGACCAAGTCAGATGACATACACAACAGCATATGTTGTTCCGAAAGGGAAAGCTCGAAATCCTCCAAATCCCTTTCGGTATCCCGTTGGACCGGATGAAATTTTCGGACGTCCGTACCCGCTTCCGCGGAGCGTCCCGACCCAGCATCGTCGGATAAAAAATATGCGACAGATTCAGTTGATGCTGGGATGCTGCGATAAACTGTGCTGTTTAGGAAAGCACGTCCGTTCCCGAGGCCTGTGCAGTAGCGGTCTTACGATGCATTGCCGCCGGAAGCTCCGTGTACGTTGACTCCCGCACACTTCCTATGCGAACGTCCGGAGTCTGCAGGCCTCGTGTCCCTGGCTACCGGATGGTGTGACCTGGTCGCCGATGAATCTCTGACTGGCGAAGCTGACTGGATATCCATGGTCACGTAGCCAAGAGCGGTCGTGTGCGCTACCATGAGAATGAGGAAGCCTTATTGACAGTCTACTCCTGACTGACTATATGTCGGAGCGTCCCGAGCGACGGACGTATGCTCCGAATGCGAAACATTTTGTACCACAATGTCTGAGGCCAGATGTTGTTGTACGAGAGAGGGGCCTCTCTCGCTCGCCGTCCGGATGGACCAGAACGAGCTATGAACCAGACTAAAAGGCTTCCTCCGTTCTCCCTCCGATCCGCCATCACTGGGTGTGCATTAGGTTGATTTATAGTGCTCGCATCACCCCAAAATTCCTTCTAGACCGCAACGGACGAACCCAGCTGCCGAACCATTCGGTGAATGGACGCTACACCGGGCGAGCTAGCGGACGTCAAAGGCCGTCGAACCTACTAGGGTCCTCTTAGGCAATTGGCGTATTTACATGAGCACTTTTCCGCTAGCCCTTCATTAATTGTGACGTCGGAGGCACACTGTTGGAAGACATCATAGATAGATCACCCTAATCTTGATCGTCTGAAATAGAAATTGATAAAGTAGAGTCACCCTGCGGGGAAAGGACCGGAGTGTTCAATTCCCCAATAACATACCGTGACATACGCTTCCCATATTGTCATCGAAATCATACGATACAGAACAGGAGTTAATGCAAGTACACTGACCACATATAGAATGAATATAAAAGTCAGAGGAAGACTTCCTCTTATTACAATTGATCAATATCCTTCAATGTGAAAAGAAAACAAGTCCTGGTACTCGCACTAACCCCTGGCAATCAAAATACATAATAATAATATGATCCATTAGTATAGAAAAAATAATTGAAATCAAAATATTTTGAAAAAATATTTTTTCAGAACAGCCCAAGTTTCTGAAAAGTAACGTTGAGCCCCAATGGATCCCAAGCCTAAGTGTGGACAAAAATTTAAAAAATATTTTAAACAATTTATTCAACACTTATGAACAATAATAATGTATCTAGTTATGATTAAAATAACATCAAGCTATTATTTTCCAGAAATCCCCCCCTCACACAGAGGGCTGTTGTAAATGTAAACAATGAGTGTAAAAACACTAAAATAAGACTCCAGGCACCCAGGCCCGAAATCTGTTACCAAAAATACACTATCTGATGCAAAACAGAGACTTCCATGGAAGAAACTGCAGAACATCAGATGGTAGATGCAGAACACAACGCCTAACCACCCGTAGGTGAAGATGTAAACATGGGGAAAAGAACAGAATTCATTCTGTTATTCAGCTAAAATTCCCAAGAAAATTTAGTAATAATAATTACAAAAACTATGCCAAAAGCATGGGAGAATAGCAAGGGGGAACTTAAAGGACAGGGAGAGAGGAAAACACTGAAAAAACAGTGTAACTAAATAATCAGAATGACAACAAAATGGCTGCTGCCTCGAAAATAGGTAACTTAACATAATTTCATTAAAAAATTTTAAGTTACAGCCCTGATAATATTCTGTCACACATTTTTCCTCTCCTCCTTCTCTATCCTCCTTAGAATCACCATTTCACTAATATTTATGTGTCTGGCATCATTTAAACTGAGATTTACAAGCACAAAGATCAGTCAGATGTTAACTGATGAAGGGCCAAACTTAGAATGATTAATGGCGCCAATTTCGGAACGTCCTTGACACTGCGCATGCGCAGTAGAGGTGAAGTGTGGAGGGCCTTTCAGGACATGTTTTCTTTGGTTTTAGATGCAAATTTTGGGGATTGGGGGGCAAAATTTGTGTTTGGCCCTATATTTTAAGAGTTAGCACCAGCTATGTCTGGGTCATTGGTACAGTATAAAAATAGTAACTTTTGGGGAAAAAATCAGAAGAGTAAACGCCACCAGCCTGAAGACGGCAGCAGCTTCATTTTAGCAAAGTAGAAAAGTTATATCCAAAGATGGTCTGTGCCATAAATGAATGAAGAGGTTTTAAAGAATAAGAGAAGTTTCAAACTAGTGAAACAGAATTTACAACCACCAGTAAATTCAAGTTTGTGTGAAAATGATTAAAGCATCAGAAATAAACAAAATAGAAAGAGAATTTATGGAGGCTTATTTTTGTGTGTGTGTGTGGGGGGGGGGAATATTTTTAAAGAAATCAGAAAAAGGTTTTCGTGTTTACAGTATTTAAAGATATGCATTCCAGAATCAGATAAATTTCTCCAAGAAACCAGAAAAAAACATATATGTGCACAGCATTCAAATGGTTCTATCAAGGAATCAGAAATGAACATTTTCGACTCTGCCACTTATTTGAATGATGTTTAGAGCAGTAATATAAGTATGGAAAGGGTTATCATTATTCCATATTACATGAAAAAAAATCTTTGGAACCCACCTTGAAGTCTTGAGAGGGTTAAAATCATTGAACTGAATCATTTATACATTTCCCTGTAAGGCCTAAAAAAATAAAAAACCTGTTTCTCAGGCCCTACCGCATGGTCCTTTTGGCTGCCGCATGCTCTCTTTTTATAACCAATTTAAACTTAAAAAAAATAAAAATTAAAATGGTTTATGTCTGATATTTTACCCAAGTTAAAAAAATTGATGAATTTGTCCATTGAGTGCAAGAAGGCTTTGCAATGCTTTAGCTTCTTGCACTCAAGGGATGAAATACACCACCACCCATGCTATTCTGTAGATTATGAGGCCTAAAACTTGAACCAAGAACATGAACTTTTGATGGCAAAAAAGTAATTACTGAAATAAAAAATAAAATAAAAAAACGCGTGCAATTTCACAAATAATGACCTGAGAAACAGAAGATCTACTTTGAGTGGCCTAAAGCAAAGAGTTTCTCTCAACTTGGTTTGAAAATGAAACGGGAAATTTAATTGAAAATAATAGATAACATTTCTTGTTTGACAGCTAACTCCACTTCTGTAATTGATTGTTTATATAGAACAAGTGTGAATAAATATAACAGCTACAGTACAAGTCAAAATAAGTTGTAGCATAACCCCAATAAACTTTGTATACTGCAGGTTCTGCACGGATAAAATCAGAATCTGAAATCATTTCTGGAAAGCTCTCAGTGAGAGCTTTCCAGAAAATGATATTCCCCACATTACACTGGATGTGAAGAAGATCTTGAAGAATATTCCTCATATTGAACTAAGTTCTAATTCAGCCTCCCACAGGAAGCCCAAATATTAACCCAGGGACTCAATTTGAACAAACTTGAATCTGACATCCTTAGAGATGTCACACACCAAATATGAAAAGATTCTGAAGATTTTTCAAGACATTTTCTCACATTGCACTGAGTTAAACTATGGGCCCTAACCTTTAAGAGCCCAATTATTAACCCAAGAACCCGATTTGAACAAACTTTCATCTTACAAATTTAGCACCAAACTATGTCATGTTGGAATTCTGAGACACCTGGCTATTATTTCTTGCTGACTTTTGAGCTAAAATGTCTGCGTCTAAGAAGAAGCGTTTCTCTGAAGATGAAGTTTTGCAAAGTGTATTGGAATCTGATGATGATTTATCATCTTTAGATAGTGAATCGGAAAATGAAGTGGGGGAAGGTTATTTAGTTGGGGGCGACTGATATGGACACTAAAGTTGAAAGTAACAAGAGGCCCCACAGGGCCTGAAGTGCTCACCTTGAACAGAACATGATAAGAAACAGAGTCCAAGAATGAGTCTACATTAAGCAATCCATCTCCATAGGATACACTTTTAGTTCTTGAGCCCCTCAGGAGCGACAAAAATAGTCCAAGCATCATGCCTTTTCTTCAGTTGATCATAATGTAAAATGTGGAGCTCATCTATGAAGCCCCTTGATACAACCTATGCGAATTAATCTTAGTTACACACCTTTAGAGGGTACTGAAAACAAAATTTCTAACTCTTCAGCTACATGGCCAATTCCAGCTCTCACTGGGAGCCCAAATATTAACCCAGGCTCTCGATTTGAACAAAGTTGAATCTGACCTCCCAAGAAATGTTGTATACCAAATATGAAAGCATTCTGACTGTTGGATCTGAAGAAGAAAAGTTTTAAATAAATTTCTTCATATTGCACTAAGTTAAAATTTGGGCTACCATAGCGAACTCAAATATTAACCAACGAACCTGATTTGAACAAAATTGAATCTGACCCCCCCCCCCTAGAGATGTTGTATACCAAATATGAAAGCATTCTGAATAGTGGATCTGAAGAAGAAGATTTTTTTAAAAATTTTCTCATATTGCACAAAGTAAAAATTCAGGCTACCACAGGGAGCCCAAATATTAACCCAGCGAACCAATTTGAACAAAATTGAATCTGACTCCCCAAGAGATGTTGTAAACCAAATACGAAAGGATTCAGACAGGTGAATCTAAAGATTAAGATTTCTGAAGAAATTCCCTCATATTGTACTAAGTTAAATTTCAGGTTCCCATATGAATCCCAAATATTAACACAGGCACTCGAATTGAACAAACTTGAATCTGACCCCCCTAGAGATGTTGTATACCAAATTTCAAAGCATTCCGACAGATGAATTTGAAGATTTTTAAAAATGATCCCCTATATGGAACTACGTTAAAATTTGGGCTTCCATAGAAAGCCCAAATATTAACCTAGGAACTTGGTTTGAACAATCTTGAATCTGACCCTCATAACAATGATGTATACCAAACATTAAAAGATTCTGACTGGTGGTTCTGAAGAAGAAGATTTTTAAAGAATATTCACCTTATTACCCTAAGGTAAATATTTGGGCTCCTGTATTGAGCCCAAATATGAACCAATGGGCTTTATTTTAACAAACTTGTATCTGACCTCCCTATGAATGCTGTATGCCGAATATCAGACGATTCTGACCATTGGATCTGGAGAAAAGATTTTTTTATTTTTGCAAATATGCTGACTCAGCATTTTTTCAATGCCCACTTCAGAACACCCTAAGATCACAAATGGCAATTTTTTTTTACCATTCAATTCTACTGGTCCTAAAGATGCTTCATACCAAATAAAAGCTCTCTGAGGTTTGGGAAATATTTCTATTTTTAGCTCCTGGGTTCCCATGGGAATGCAGGATTTTTTTTGCACGAGTCAAGTACTTATGACCCAATAATACCACATACCAAATTTGGTTCGAATCGGACCAGAGGTTCAGAAAACAGAAATTTTGGGCAGGGCCAAAAATCTTACCCATCCAATTACAAAGTCAAATATCGCTTCACGAACTTCGTTTGAACAAATTTGATTCTATACCTCAAAAGGAAGCTCCATAACAAATATCAAGTCATTGATTGTACCCACTGGTTCATGAGAAGATTTTAAAAATATTTTGGAGCAATTTCCCTCACCCCCTCCCTATGGGCTGGACATGTTGAGTTGAACAAAAATGCAATGCCCCTTCGGGACCATCACTCACACAAACTTTCACTTGAATTGGCCCAGTGGTTTTGGAGTAGAAGTCCAAAACATGGTGTTAACAGATGACAGACACCAAACGACAGACAGAGAGTGAAGAGATTAGCTCAGCTTGACTTTGTCAAGGTGAGCTAAAAATGATACGCATGGATTCCAGTACTGCTAATTCAGATTCGGAGCAGGCTGCAAATTACTCCAAAAGTAAGAAAATGACACTTGTTTTTAGTATGTAACCACAGTTTATTACACATGAAAAAAAGCTGTTTTTTACAAAATTTATTACGCACTGGGGTAATATTTAACCGATTTGATTCCGCACAGTTAACTTATATTTATTTATATTTATTGCTGTTTAAGGTCACATACTTATGCACAATGGATAATCGTGCCCGTAGTTAACTGATTAACTTGGATAAAATATCATACATATGGGGCTGCACGGTATATCGATAAACCGATGTATACCGGTATTTAAATCAATATAGATTGAATACCAGTGTAATTACAAAAATATCGGTTTATCGTCATTATTTATTTACGCACAACTGAATTTTCAAGATGTCTTGAATTTTTTTAACTGTAGCTCAGAATGAATAATATTATCGCTTTACCCAGGGAATTGTCCGCATGTGCCCACGTAATATACAAATTCAGCAGTTGAAAAAATAATTTTCAAAAAATTCAACAAAACTATATCATGTGACACCTCATTGGAACGAGCTCGTTGAGCTCGTTCCAATGAGGGGTCACATGATTTTGTTTTGTAGAAATTTTTGGAAGAAATTGATAAAAATAATATTTAAAATAATAAATTTTGAAATCGTCTGCGTTGGGTAAAGGTTTTTCGAATCCCATCATCAAGACATGCTGATTCATTACGACTGTGATGCCTCAAGTCTCGATTGTGGTTCTTATGTTCATATATCTGAACAGTTTTCAATATACCGGTATACCACGGTATTTTTTTTGAAAACCGATACCGGTATTCTGTTTGGAATAGCGTGCAGGCCTACAGACATAAACCATTTAATTTTTTATTTTTTTTAAGTTTGCATTGGTTATAAAAAGAGAGCATGCAGCAGCCAAAAGGAGAATGCAGGAGGGCACGATAAACAGATTTTTAACGATTTTAGGCCTAATAATAATAATTTTAAAATCTACACATGGTGCTCTGTGGCTGTACAAAATTGCAAAATGGAAAAGGTAAAAAAGAAAAAAGAAGATTTGAATTTGTTGCTGTGATTATAAATCTCATGATTTGGTCAGGGTAGGGTCCAGGCCTGAAAATAAGCAGTCTGACATTTGCAGAATGAGGTCCCCAGAGGGTGAATTTGATGATGCTATCCCATACAGTGGCCCAATTTATCCTCTGGGTACCTCTTTCTGTTTAGTTTTGAGACTCTGATTCAGACTGGGGTTCACAGGGGTAAATTTAGTGATGCTACCCTGCTGTGCAGGGTAGCATCACTAAATTCACCCTCTGGGGACCTCATTTTGCAGATGACAGTCTGCTTATTTTCTGGCTTGGTAGGGTCAAGCCTCCAGACAGTAACTCTCCCATCAATTGTAACAAGGCAGACATGTAAACAAATTTTCACAACCAGGAAAAAACTCACACTCCAACAGTTGATAAGGAAATTTTAACTGTTTGAGGGCTACATTATTTTTGTTCAGCACAATTTGTTTTATTACAAATTATTGAAGAGTGCACTTAGGCACTCTGTAATAATTTGTGATAAAACAAATTTATATACAAACAAAAATTATTTGTGTTTGGCTGAATATGAAACATGAGCAAGGAAAACGGCTTTTGTTCTGGTTCCCTCATTTTTTTCAAAGTCCTGATGGTGGTTTCTAGAACTCAGCCAGTCAAATACATTTGTGCTCAGTTATATTCATGCAAAATTTTCAAAATTAAATACAAAACACATAAGGCCTAAAAAGGTTAAAAATCTGTTTCTCAGGCCCTCACACATGGTCATTTTTGCTACAGCATGCTCTCTTTTTATAACCAATGCAAACTTTAAAAAAATGCTGATAGGATCACCGATCCAATGTCGTGTTATGGCAGCACAAAAGTGGGTTTAATCATTATCAACTTATCTCCAGAAACCAATTGTTTACAATTTACTATGTAAAGGGTCACTGTGACCTTGACCTTTGACCTAGTGATTCCGAAATAAATAGGGCTCTTCTTGCACCAATTCCAACCTACCTATGAAGTTTCATGAATGTGGGTCAAACCATTATCAAGTTATCATCTGGAAACCAATTGTTTTGATTTACTATGTTCAGGGTCACAGTGACCTTGACCTTTAACCTAGTGAATCCAAAATAAATAGGGTTCTTCCTCTCACAAAGGCCAACCTACATATGAGGTTTCATGAATGTGGGTTGAACCGTAGTCAAGTTATCATCCGGAAACCAATTGTTTACAATTTACTATGTTCAAGGTCACTGTGACCTTGACCTTTGACCAAGCAAGGCCAAAATTAATAGGGTTCTTCCCTCATTGATACCAACCTACCTATGAAGTTTCATGAACATGGGTTGAACCATTATCAAGTTATCCAATTATTTACAAACACCCGCCCGCCAGCCATTCATCAAACTACAAGTCGAGTTTGACTTCGTCACAACTCCACTAAAAATAAAAAAATTAAATGGTTTATGTCTGATATTTTACCCAAGTTAATAATAAAATTAATAAATTTGACATTGAGTGCAACAATGCTTTGCAATGCTTTAGCATTGCAAAGCCTTCTTGCACTCAAGGGATGAAATACACCACCACCCATGCTTTTCTGTAGATTATGAGACCTAAAACATAAAACAAACCAAGAATATGAACTTTTGATGGCAAAGAAATAATTGCAACAAGTGGGTGGGGTGAGTGGGGTGGGGTGGTGGTGGGGGTGATGGGGTGCGGGCAAATCCCAAACATACCCATAATTTTGGAAGATGTTGCAAAACAATGAAAATGTTCCAGGAGAGGGGGGGGGGGGGGGGGGGGTAATTTCAATGAGAGACTGCACAAATACTAACATAATTTTCTCTTTTTTAGCGGGGAGCGTGCTGACTCAGTGGTAGACTATTGGACTTCTATGCTAGAAGTCCCGACTTCAATTCCCGCCTGGGATGACCTGAGTTGTGTCCTTGGGCAAGGCACTTTACCCCAGTTGCCTACATGGGGCACGATGATGCCGTGTACTGAGGTGTACTGCACGTCAATGGTGCACATGTCTTCAACCGCTGTAACCCTGCTTGAGCAGCGCCTGAACAGATATAGAATGCTGAGGAGCTGACATTTGCTTGTCGATGCTCAGTGGTTCTCTCTGGGTGCTCTGGCTTCCTCCACCCATAAAACTGTCACCGTTAGCCATAGTGCATAAGTATGTGATCTTAAACACCAAACAAATAAATAAATAATTCTCTTTTTTCTTAGCTTTAGATGTGTTTTGAATATGAATCACTCTGACTTCATAATTTATTTTACCTTGTTTTATAATTTGGGTATTTGGAATTCAGTGTAATAAGTTGACTTTGATTGTCATGTACTTTACCTGCATATTAAACAAAATAAAAAGTGGGTCAATGTTATTGATGTCACATCAGGAACAACAACTGCTTCAGGCCAAAGTGAAAAAAGATCAAGACACACAAGAAGATAATAATTGGATGTGTTATTCTTGTCACAACTGTATGGTCCCAAAACTCGCAACTCAACCTGAAAATACAAAGAATGAATAAATATATGCCCACTCAGGCCTCAGTAATTATCAAAGTCTTGAGAAAACTTTTGGAACTCTTACACATTATTTTTTGGAAAAAAGGCAAATACTGTACGGCCACCGTGGACTGGTCACTTTCCACGGGTGGGCAACATTTCCACGGATGCAATAATATTAGATTCCAAACACTAATTATAAGAATAATCATCAAATATTTAATTAATGAAGCACCGGGTACAACCCAGTGCTTCATTAATTAAAAGTCTGCTGATGATGATTTTTATTACCTGGTAAACCTATACATTGACGTCACTGTCAACACGTGGATTATGACCAGTCCACGGTGACTGTACTTTATCTTACAATCAACATGTATTTTGTCTGTATTAACTTCACAACTGTCATGTATCCGACCCCCTGATACATATGTTTGTATCAGAGTTCCTTTCGCGTGAGTTCCATTTTTTTTCTTTTTGTTCATCCGTACGAATAAATGGTTCAAAATATATTTGTCTACATTCTGGACTTATCCCCCATATATTGTAAGATAAAATGATTATTACCATTATGTGGATGTACAAAATATGTATCAGAGTCTCGCTCCGAGTTCCAAGGGTAGATCACGCCCTTAGATCCCGGAGCTCGACTCGGATACATATTTTGTACATCCACATACAGTTAAAACTAGAAGTCCTGTCATGAAATGCACACAAATAGCACGTTGATCTGCACGTTAATCTACGCGTTATGGCCATAGTAAGGCTATCAAATTCTGTACATATGGCCTGTGCACAAGCAATGCTTAAGCCACTGGACCTCCGGGTGACCCGGAGGTCCATTGGCAGAAACATTGCCTATGTTTGCAATGAGAAACCAGGAGAACCTGCCGTGCTTTGGATGCCATTCGATATGGCAATCGTGCAATTAAGCCTAGAAAAAGAGCGCAGTTCATGACAGGACTTCTAGTTTTAAATGTATAACATTGTTCTCGTTGTGACATTTTTCCCTTCTTGACTTGTCCACCTGATGAGTCAATGCAGGAGAAAATGTAACCATGAGAACACAGCAGAGACTTGATTCATTTGTTACCCTGATTTATGGGGTTTTCTCAGATGTGAATAGGCTTGGCAACTGAACCCCTAAGAATGATCAAAGAAGAGTTACATTGAACCCAATGGAGATACAATGGAACCCTGTTAATTGAATAGCCACTTTGCCAATGAAAGTTATTCATTTAACAAGAGTATTCAATTAACAGGTATTGTGTCACTTTCCTGTATTCTAGAGATAAACTTGGCATTTATTCTATTACATCTTGTTAGACAGAGCTCCATGAGCTCTGTCAAACAAAATATAATAGATTAAATGCCTGTATTGTATGAAGTGAGGGTAAATACGTCTACAAACAAAGGAAAACTGGGAAGAGTCTGGGTAATTTCTCGAGAGGTTACAAGATTTTTTATTCAATTAACATGACTTACTCTATAACCCATATTCAATTAACAGGTCAAATTTGTACTTGAGGTATGGCAAATGGTTTTGTGTCGGGAAATTATATTCAATTAACAGGGTTATTCAGTTAGGAGACATCCAATTAAGTGGGCTCCACTGTACTAATAGATAGGGCTTTTGTGGTAAGTGGTGTCATACAAACTCTTGGGTGATTTTTTCCAAGTTGAGGAGTCTGAAGTGTTATTTACTATCTGTTCTCAACATATAGAAAAACATAACCAAAATAGAGGCTTTTTTCCTGAAACCAAACCGAAACCCAATTTGAATGAAAGTGTCAATGACACAGCAGCTTAAATTGACTGTCTGCAGTGTTTGATGAAAATGATAATGTTCAATGTTTTTGAAAAGATTATAAAATAAGACAAGAATTGTGATAATTGAGAATATATTAAGTTCTGTATCCTACATGCTGTGTTTTCAACTAGAATAATTTGAGGTGTACACTGTACTAAAGAGCTGAGGCCTGGGTTGATGTCGCCCTCACAGTTAACGTATGTCAACTAAAGTTACCAAGTTACAGTAAAATCATTCCAAAACGAGCCAGGTTGCAATGAAATCTCTTCATAAATATGACTTGTAGACTTCGCTAAAGAAATCTGGGTCACATGCCCATTGAAGGTCATGGTTGACCTATCATGATCAAAATAGGATAGTCTCATCTAGACACCATACCGAGTCATCCTACCAAGTTACAATGAAATCCCATCATAAATGCAACCTGTAGACTGTGATAAAGGAATCCAGGTCAGGTGCCCTTGTGGCAGTCACAGTCGACCAAACCCTATCAAAATAGGATGCTCTAAGGCCTAAAAAAATTAAAAATCTGTTTCTCAGGCCCTCCCGCATGGTCCATTTGGCTGCCGCATGCTCTCTTTTTATAGCCAATGTAAACTTAAATAAAATACAATATGTGATGTATTCCATGTTACTAAACATTCATACAAAAATTTATTCAAATCAGAACTTTCATGCAGAAGTTCTATACAAAAGACTGATTGCACTAATTTTGGTACAAAATGGCTGCTGGTGGCCATCTTGAATTTCGGACCACACCCCAAAACACTCGCTCTCATCCCACGGTGATAACAAAGGTACCCAAGAAGTTTCATAAAGATTGGTTCATAAATATGGCCTCTAGTCTGAGCTGTATAGAAGATGTGTACAAAAAACTGATTAGACCTAATTTCGGTACAAAATGGCCACTGGCAGCCATCTTGAATTTTAGACCGCACCCAGAAACACTCGTTCTCGTCCCAAGGTGATAACAAAGGTACCCAAGACATTTCGTGAAGATCAGTTCATAAATACAGACTCTAGTCTGAGCCGTATTGACATGTGTACTTACTGTGTGTAAGTCGCACTGAAAAAATCAAAGTTCATCTAATTTGCATAATTTCTGCACGAGAAAAAAACCCGTATTATATGTGATGCATCCCATGGTACTAAACATTCACACAAAATAATTATTCAAATCAGGGCTTTCATATGGAAGTTCTGTGCAAAAATCTGATTTCACCTAATTTTGTACAAAATGGCTGCCATCGGCCATCTTGAATTTCAGACCGGACCCAAAAACACTCGTTCACGTCCCACGGTGATACCAAAGGTACCCAAGAAGTTTCGTAAAGATCGGTTCATAAATACGGCCTCTAGCCCGAGCCGTATTGGCATTTGCACTTACAGTGCTGAAAGTAACCCCCAAAAACATCAAAATTAGTCTAATTTGCAAAATTTACGTACGAGAAAAAAACCCGTATTATATGTGATGTATCCCATGGTACTAAACATTCATACAAAAAATTATTCAAATCAGAGCTTTCATATGGAAGTTCTGTACAAAAAACAGATTTCTGCATCGTCGGTACAAAATGGCGGCTGGCAGCCATCTTGAATTTCGGACCACACCCAAAAACACTCGTTCTCGTCCCACGGTCATAACAAAGGTACCCAAGAAGTTTCGTAAAGATCGGTTCATAAATACGGCCTCTAGCCTGAGCCATAGCAGCTTGGCACTTACAGCTCTGAAAGTAACACTAAATAAATCAAAGTCAGTCTAATTTGCATAATTTACGCACGAGAAAAAAACCTGTATTATATGTGATGTATCCCATGGTACTAAACATTTATACAAAACTTTATTCAAATCAGAACTTTCATACAGAAGTTCTGTACAAAAAACTGATTTTTGCATCATCGGTACAAAATGGCCACTGGCAGCCATCTTGAATTTTGGACCACACCTAAAAACACTCGTTCCCATCCCAGGGTCATAACAAAGGTACACAAGAAGTTTCGTAAAGATCGGTTCATAAATACGACCTCTAGCCCGAGCCATAGCCAATTGTTGACGTACGGACAGACGGACAGACGGACAGACGGACGGACAGACGGATGACAGGCCATGACAATAGCTCAAATTTGACTTCGTCAAAGTTGAGCTAAAAAACGGAACAAGAAACTACCGATGCAGAACACAAAGCTCTAAAAAGCAGTGTTTTCATGGGCTGTTTCTGTCTGTATTAGCCTTAGGCAAAGCATGAACGCACGTGGTACATTGATTCCAAACATTGGTGAATGCTGATAGAAAGGCCCAACTTGTTAAAAAGATTTTTGCCCTACATCCTAAGCCCCCCCCCCCCCCCCCCCCCCCACGTCTCCCTTCCCACTCTGCGAGCTGATCTTTTCTCAGGACAACTTTATGGATCGATCTCCCTTGATTTCCCAACCTTATCTTTGATCTTTGTGCCCCAGACTAGTCAGAATCCTTACCCTCCCTCCCCCCCACACACAATGGCTCCATACAGGCAACTGTACTGTATTAACCCTTTACCTAACATAGCTTTTTGGAAATTATTCTAAAGTTTCAATTTTTAGCCCATAATTCTGAACATTTTTCAATAAAACTATAAAAATATGGGCATAATAAGAATCGGCTAATTGAGCCGATTCTTATGATATTGATAATTTAATATCCATATTTGTATGGTTTTATTGAGGCACTAAAAAGTTACGCTGGACCATGAAAGGCTTATAATGGTTAATTTTCTTGACGCATCTGACCACTACATTAGGTAAAGGGTTAACTAGTCTGCAAGCGGTATTGGTAATGACTCCAATCACCCCTGACTCCATACAACAAAAATTAAGTCAAGGCATCATTTTCTGTCATTTCAGACAATTCAATCAACATCAAAAAATTCAAAGCAACCAAGACTTGATCCATTTATGCAATATAAAAAATGGTTTCCCACTGATAAGCGACAAGTTGACTGTTGTCAAAATCTGGCAAGAATAATGTGCATAGACCTACAACCATTGAGCATAGTGGAGCAACCCTTGAAATTCGCTACGGCAATTGGCAATGCTGTAGTAAAATGCCATACTAAATCAAATTTACTATGGCAAATTGCCATAGCAGGTGACCTCTTTCACACAGAATGAATAGTGTTTTTATTGCAAATGCCGTAGCAATTGCCGTAGTAAAATAATTTTGCTATGGCAAAAGTGCCATAGTAAAATGTTCCCAATGTCAAGGGCTGGTGGAGGACTGGGGATTCAGGGATTTTGTTAACAGTTTGCAGCCCAGTTTCAACATACCTGATCGACGGGTTTTGCGTTATAACACCATACCCGACCTTTATAAAAGAGAGAAAGAAAAGATTCAACAGAAATTGGATGACTGCACAACAATAGGAATAACACTGGATCATTGGACATCGGTTGCACAAGATGCATATATGGCTGTCACAGCCCACTTTCTGTCACAAGACTTTACTATAAATGACTATTGCCTCAGTGTAAGGCACATGCCCCAGTCACATGATGCCAAAAATATTTGTGATGAACTTTGTTCTTGCCTCAAAGACTGGATCCCAAATTATGAGAAAAATCTCAACAAAATTTATACAGTTACAGACAATGCATCAGATGTAAAAGCTGCAATGAAGCGTCTACCCCAAGAAAAGTTCAAAGCAATGTACTGTTTTGCCCACACATTGCAACTTGTGGTCAGTGGGGCTGTGGAAGCTTTCCCGGGGTTTCGGCGGGTAATCAAGAAGGCAAAGGTTATTGTGAATCACTTCCACAAAAGTGCAAAAGATACTCACAGACTGATTGAAATACAAAAATCTCTAAACTTAAAGCAACACAAACTTAAAACCGAGAGCCCAACACGATGGAATTCATTGTATTATTTAATGGATAGACTTGTGGAACAGCGCGAGGCTATTACGGTTGTCCTTGCATCAAACGATAAAGTCAGTAATCTCCAAAATTTTGAATGGAAAACTGCTGATAGCTATGTCAAAGCTCTTAAGCCTTTTGAAGATGCTACTTGTATGATGTCTGCATCTAGATATCCTACACTTTCTATGGTCCTCCCTGTTCTTAACTGTCTAAAACAGCAAATGAATGAAACTGAATTAGATGCGTTTGGAAAAAAAATTTCTGAAAACATTTCACAACGATGGCCTGATTATGAAAATAATCATGATCTAGCAATACCCGCCATCCTTGACCCAAGATTCAAGGAGTATGCCTTTAATAATGAAAATGCTAAAGATTCTGCCATTGAGGCGGTAGTTAATTTAATGTGTGCAAACAGTGCAACTGTTGAATCTAAATGTGGGAAGTTAGAACAACCGTCAACCTCGACATCTGATGTTGCTACAAGCTCGTCAAACACTTCAACCTCAAGTAATGTGTGGCAGGTGTTCAGAAAAATGGTGGCAAAGAAAAAGGAGAGTACTGCTGAGAGTGATATAGAGGAAAGTTTAATAAAAAACATGCAAAAAGAATTTTCATTATTTAGTCACGATAATCTTCTGGAACCTGAAAAATCCCCCTTTGATTGGTGGAAGGTTAATTGTGCAAAATACCCCAATGTGGCAAAGTTAGCTCAAGCTTATCTGTGCATACCCGCCACATCTGTGTCAAGTGAGAGGTTGTTTAGTAAGGCCGGGATAGTCATAAATCAGAGACGGTCTTGTCTGGAGCCAACTATCGCTGAACAATTGGTTTTTCTTGGGCATAATTTGAAACAGTGATTCTTTGAAACTGACATAACTCTATATTGTGGGCTGCAATTCGATGCATATTATTGAACTTGGTGTAAAGCAACTGTCTTACTGAAAGTCTCGAATCTAGTCAGATGACTCACTCAGGCCATATTTAATTTTATTTTTTTAAGTTTAGCCATTTTGTTGATTCAACTTGATTGGTTGTGTGAAATTACTGTGAACTTGATCTAAAATTATGTATAATACGACTTGTACATGTATGGGGTAGTATTTTGCATAATTTTTGTTCAAGTTTACGTTTGTCCTTCACTTTGACAGGCTGCCAGCAGGTTTAGCTGTCTCTGTTGTGTGATAAGCATTTTGTTATAGTTTGATCTAAGAACGTTATTTTTTTACTCTATTTTATCTTTTTTATGCTTCAAATTAAAAACCGAAATTGAAACCGAACCAAGGTTTTTTTTCTTTAAAAAACCGAAACCGAAGTGGAAAAAGTAGGAACCGCACAGCTCTAGTAACCACAATGATCAATAAATAGTAGAATTCTTCTTACTTGCTTAACATTAAGTGGTTATATTCCGCAGACATTTTGAAATATGAATGAAGAAAGGGGAGATCACTCTGTCAGCCATATATACATGCAGATTTTGACAGACTGGACATACAGTACAGTCGCCTTGGACTGGTCACTTTCCATGCGTGGGCAATATTTCCACGGATGCAATAATATTAGATTCCAAGCACTAATTACAGGAATAATCATCAAAAATTTAATTAATGAAGCACCGGGTACAACCCAGTGCTTCATTAATTAAAATTTTGCTAATGATGATTTTTACTACCTGGTAAACATATGCGTGGACATAACTGCCCAAGTGTGGATTACGGCCAATCCACGGCAACTGTACTGTAGTATGTATACAGTACTGTGATCAAAAAAGTGGTATTAACCCTCTGAACTTTAGTGATATCTTCCATGCCAGTTCAATAATGGAAGCACTAGGATGAGTCCACATTCATAATTTGGGGTAGATCAATCAATATTTTCAACGGGCAGCCCCGAGGCTGCAGGTTGAAAGTATTGATTGGTCTATCCCACACATTTACTGAACAGCCATCCTATTTAACGACATTATGACGTATCATGTTCCTGGACGGAAAGATGGCCGCTCAGGATCAATGGGTTAAACACGACCAGATCGCAAATCGGTTATGACACACAGACACAGGGGAGTTGAGATTTCATGAATTAAACATTGAGAAATCAAGACTGAATCACAGAACTCAAACACAATGTGCTTGTATTTCTTTCTGACAGGTGAGATTTTACAGTTCTGTGACAGTGGTGTGAAAAGTAGAAAGATACTTGAGATCCAAATTAATTCTCTGTCCAAATGAATTCTTTTCTGAATTTGTGATCACAGTTGCAGTTAAAACTGGAAGTCCTGTCAGGAATTGTGTGCTTATCTAGGCTTAACTGCGCGTAGGAATTGCACGCAATTGCCATATCGAATGGCATCCAAAGCACGGCTGGTTCTCTTGGTAACGCATAGCAAACATAGGCAATGTTTCTGCCAATGAACCTCCGGGTTACCCGGAGGTCCATTGGCTGAAACATTGCTTGTGGGCAGGCCATATGTACAGAATTTGATAGCCTTACTATGGTCAAAACGCGTAGATTAACGCGCAAGTCGACGTGCTATTTGTGCGCATTTCATGACAGGACTTCTAGTTTTAACTGTATTCATTTATTGGTGCTTAAAGCCACATCAGCATCTTATGCTATATTGTGGCAACAAAACAGCATGTATTATAAATGATGTCACCATCTTTAATGAAACAGAACGAGATAATTAAATCTGGAAAGAATGTGAGGAATAAATAAGTACCGTATTTACTCTATGTATTGGGACAGCTAAAAATAATTATTTTTACAGGTGTCCCAATTCTTAGAAAATGGGGAAAGAACACAGCCTGGTCTTGATTTGATGCTGAATAAAGTAGCGTGTGATTCGTTTTCCATCACTATATACGAAAATCGCCATCCAATTTTTTTTTATATTTTCATTTTTTGCTTCCAAAACATAGCTTATGATCCCTCCTTGGAACGTGCGCATTGCGCACGTTCCAATGAGGGATCATAAGCAATGTTTTGGAAGCAAAAAATGAAAATTTTTAGTTACTCAAGAATTTTCTTTATGAGTGTCGTCTGCTACTAGCGATGGGCCAACTGGAACCAAATCTCCTGAATGTCCCAAACTTTGGAGCATAAAAAAAATATAGTTTTCTGGAAAAAATGTGTGTCCCAAATCATAGAGTGTCCCAATACATAGAGTAAATACGGTAATGAAAACAGTAAAAAGAGAAACCTATTTATTTATTATTTATTTATTTACTGCCTTAATTGCTTAATGCGACATCAGCAACAAAGGTTACAAGATAAATAATTATCAAAAATATTTGATCAGAAGTGATGAAGCTTGTTACAGTGGAGCCCACTTAATTGGATATCTCTTAATTGTATATCCCTGTTAACTGAATATAATTTTCAAACACAAAACCATTTACCATACCTTCAGTACAAATTTGATCTGTTAATTGCATATGGGTTGTTAAGTAAACTCCTGTTAATTGTATATAAATTTTTGTAATATGTCGAAAAAATTACTGTGACATGCACCAAATTCCCCTTATTTACCAACCTTTTTGGCCTCACTACATCCAATACAGGCATTTATTCTATTATATCTTGTTTGACAGAGCTCTATGAGCTCTGTCAAACAAGATATAAAAGAATAAATGCTCAGTTTACCTCCAGAACACAGGAAACTGACCAATTCCCTGTTAATTGTATACTCCTGTTAATTGAATAATTTTCACTGGCAAAATGGATATTCAATTAAGAGGATTCTACTGTATTTGTTGCTTTATCCGATTCTGCCTGCCACACAGATTTGATGTATTTACTCATATGTGGTTTGTTGTCACTGAAATGAGTTTTAAGTTCAGTCCGAGGTTTGTTTAAAGACCTATTTTGCTGCACTCTCTGCCCTGGTGTTACCAAAGATGCCATCATGTCCAGGAAACCAGGAAAACACAATATCTTGTTGGTCACACATTTGTGTATTGAACTTCTCATGAAATTCGAAGACCATAGGCTTCTTCAACTTGGGGTTGAGTAAAGCTACATGAAGAGAAAAGAGAGTCCGAAAAAAATTATTGACTTCCTCTCCTGTCCATTCTTGATCCGTTCAAGCAAAAGTTTATAAAGCTTCAACTTCAGTTGTGAAAATAGAACAGTTTCTTGGTCTTCTGGCAGAAATGATCGTATTACCAGAAACAGCATACTCAATCATCATCTGCAGCTCAATCTGTATAGATTCTTTTATATGCCCTACAAGACATTATAAGTTATCTCCGCCGACATGTATGGTACAGGGAGATTTAAAACCTGGATGTCGGTTTTTAAAAACCGAGAAGCAGGCGAGGTGATTCAATGAGACATCCAGGCATTAAATCTCCATATGCCATACATGTTGGCAGAGATAACGTTTTTGTCCCATCTGAAACACAATACAAACATAGTGGAAATAAATTTGTGGACGCATTTCTCAGCTCCACAATCATTGGGACCAAATTCGTGATAATTATTTTGTTTTTATAATCGCAGAAGACAACAGATAGAGTTACATCAATTGGGTCATTAAGGAAACAAGTAAACAGTATTTTGTTGACAAATTGTCCCCTGAGTTCCAATGTGTTCTATGTGCCTACTGGCAGCCTACTGGCACATAGAACACATTGGTACTCAGGGGACAAATTATTTGCTCTTATTTTATTTTTATGATTGTATTGTCAGATGATATTTGTGACAATTTTCAGGTTTTTTGGTTTGAGTTTTATAATGATGCGAGCAGAAGTGAAAAGCTTTCATTGAAACCATATACCCCCGATGTTTCGCGTGTGCTTATACCCTGGATGTTGTACGCTCTCATATATATGGGTCCTATTTTACCAGTAAAACCGAGGTAAAATTTACTACTTATTGTTTGTCAAGCAAACATGTGCGCACGTTTTCATCACTGTGGCAACTGTTTCATCTGCTATGAAAGCCCTCATTTCAGTCGCATCTGTATCCACCCAAGATCGGGCAAGTGCGAATGGTTTCATGTTTGGGTTTTTTTCAAAGTATTGTTTGGCATATGAATTTGTTCGCGAAGTGCACAGTTCAATAAAATCATTGTAAAAAAATTTACTGAAAAAAAAAACTCACGCTCGTTGCCATCCACAGAAAACTGAATGCCCGTGGGCTCGTCAAATGTTTTTAACCATGGGTGGTGGAACGAATCCCCCAAATTCAATGTTTTGTCAACATGAACACACATGCTTGATTGATCAGCTGATTTGCCAGCATTTACATTTTCTTCCAAATTGCTTTCACACGACTCGAATTCATCTGACGAGTCTTCTTTGATATTTTTTATGAAAGAACATCCAGGAAAACCGTCCTCATCCGAATCAGAATCCTCAATAATGTCAAAGAAAGTTGATAAATTATTTTCAATTGATGATGCCATTTTCCAAACAAAGTCGAACTGGGACGTTTTGTCCCCCTGTCGGACAAAGTATTGGAACACGTGCGTTACTTTATATGGAAACTCATGACAATTCCGGTGGAAATCAAAACGTTTTCATTGGTTGTTAAACATAATTTGACCAGGGAAGCCCCCTCTGTACTAATAAACATGAGCCGACCGAGTGCTAAGAGTTAATTAATATTAATAGCACCTACTTGTCTTGATTTGTCAACAAATGTTTTCGTTCCTTTTCGTACCGCTATTATGCTTGTGATAAATCGGCGATCAAATTCAGGGACATTCAAGGACCTTTTACTGATATACCTCGTTTTCAAGGCCTTGAAAATAGCGTTTCAAATTCAAGGACATTCCAGGTTTTCAAGGACCCGCGGCTACCCTGAATATAATACTATTTATTTTCTCAATGCTATCCCATAAACAATTGATATAGCGATTATCCAGTTGACAGCTTTTCCAATCGCTTTGGCCAATAACCAGCTGCAAACTGGTTATCCAGCTAATCGATACAGCACTATACTGTAAATCTTGCATGTGATGTTTCAAAAACAATTAAATTGTCAGAAACTTGCAGGAGGATACACGTGACTATGATCTGGACAATAAAACACAATCGTATGATGGTACAGATAAAACTATAAGTCCTGTCACGTACTGTGCACTTATCTTGGCTTAATTGCATGTAGGAATTGAGCGCAATTGCCATTTCGAATGGCATCCAAAGCACGCAGGTTCTCCTGGTTGCTCATCGTAAACAAAGGCAATGTTTCTGCCAATGGACCTCCGGGTTACACGGAGGTCCATTGGCTGAAACATTGCTTGTGCACAGGCCATACGTACATAATTTGATAGCTTAACTATGGTCATCACACGTAGGTTAACGCCCAGATCGATGTGCTATTTGTGCACATTTCATGACAGGACTTCTAGTTTTAACTGTATGTCTACAGTTAAAACTAGAAGTCCTGTGACTGTATTGTGCACTATTTTGAAGTACTATCCTGTGGAGTAAGTGCACTTCTGTCCCTGTCAAACTGCAACGTTAGTGTAACTCCTGCAGAAAAACAGCGTACCCAACTCTGTACAATTCTGAATTCTATAGTAGTAAATAGAGAACAGTGACATCATTCCTAACCTCTACTGGGATACATGTACATGTAATGACGTGAATAGAAATTAAACTTTGGTGACTAAATATACAGAATGAAGAGACTGGATTATTACTTAATCGCAGCGCCATATATTATCCACTTGAAAAGTATTTATAATTGTTCATAACAACACAGGAAACACTTGCAAACTTTCATCTCCTGGACCACAGGGTGCAACCCGGTGGTCCATGTGATAGGAGATTGCAAATGTTTCTTGTGTTTTGTCTCCAGGAATTGTAAATAATTATTAAGTGAAAACTCTATCCCACAGCGATTAAGTAGCAATCCACCGTTCACATACTGTAGTCTCAGTATTTTCTTTCTGTTTGATCGATTCAGTTTGTGATTTCGCTACTGACCTCGCTAATAACACATTATATTTTGCATTGCACAGCGGAAGTGCTCTTGTGTACTTAAGACTACTTCATTTTTCTGCAGTAAGGAGCGCATTAACTAACGATCATTTTCTGTGCAAATTGTGGTGGAACTTCTGGTTTCAACTGTATGAGGCCATAAGGGCCATGAGGACATCCCTCAATGAGGCAAAACCACAGTCAGATGTCAAACACAAAATTAGGGTACTTCAAACTACATTCGAGTACTTTAGTTGGTAGCTGGAAAGGGTGGTGAAATATATATAATGTTTCATTAATTTTCATTCTGAAAATTAGATTGTTCACAGTATGCAAGCACTTTATTGAGTTAACAGTCAGTTATCCAAGGAGTCCTCTGAGTGATATTCGGTTCTTTTGCAATCAAATTGCAAACTTTCTTCTCATGGACCATCGGGTTCTCAAAAATTGTGAATAATTACTAAGCAAAAAATCTTTCCCTTGGCAATTTAGCATACTGTAGTCTCAATATTTCCTTTCTGTTTGTTTGATTGGTTCAGTTCGTAATTTCTCTACCGACCTTGTTAATAGCAAAGAACGTTTTTCATTGCACAGCACAAATACGCTTGTGTATTTCAGACTACTTCATTCTTCTGCAGCAAGAAGCGCATTAACTGCTCTAATTGTGAGAGGACTTCTAGTTTCAACTGTAGGTTAACCCTTTACCTAACATGAAAAGCAGACGACACTTGCAAACAAAATTCTTGAATAACTAATTTGTTTCATCTTTTGTCTCAAAAGTTAAAAAAATTATAGTAATTTATATATTTTTTATACTTACCAATGACCCAGACTTGATAAAGAATCTGGTGCTAACTCTAAAATATTTAGAGCCAAACGCAAATTTTACCCCCCAATCCCCAAAATTTGCATCTAAAACCGAAAATTACCTGTCCTATATGGTCCTCCATACTTTTACTCCACTGCGCATGCGCAGTGTCAAGGAGGTCTCGAAACTGCCGCCAAAAGTCATTCTTACAACCAGTGCCTGGTAAGCGTTATGTACGCAGCGGGGAGGCAAGAGTTCCCAACTCCTGAGAGGGCCATCCCCGTCTGGGTCATTGGTAAATATAAAAAATATATAAATTACTATAAATTTTTTAACATTTTTATACTGTACCAATGACCCAGACTTAGCTGAATAGTAAAAAGGTTGGAGGGCCTAGGACATAAGGAAAATCCAATATTTTTTAAAGGAAAGCCAATAAATACGGGAGTCTAGCGAAATGAGACTCTATATACTCATTTAAAAGTGTTCGAAGAATGTATATTAACACCCAATTAATCATGTGATATATACAGATACTTCACACCAATCAACACTTAAAAAATATTACACAGATGAGTAAACATAGGCTTTACCCTTTAAAAACATCTTGGAACCGACTCGGAATTACTGATCCAAGAGAGGTATTCCCTTGCTTTACACAATAAAGCAGGTGACCCAAGGGAACTCCTGCCCCCCCCCACCCCTTCCCCTTGCCCTGGATCAAATACTCCAGAGCAAAGAGGGCAGCAGGACAGAGTCATTGCTGGAACCGAAAGCCTATACACATATAGTTGCCACAGTTTAGTAGACGACATTCTGAGTAAAAAATAACGGACCTAAACAATGTAGATCTGCAGAAAGGACTCAATATTCTCAGATACAAAATCGTGAAAATGGAGGGCTAAGACCAATATGCAGCCCTCATTAGATCTGTAATATCAACCTAATTAGCTTAAGCCTATGATGTAGAAGAACTCTTACTTCATGAGCTTAAAACTAAAGCACAGACTGCTGAATGAAGATATAATCATTAGCAGAACTGATAGTAGATTGAATCCATTTGACAATAGAATGGACCGAAATGTGGAGGAAGCTTCCACGGCATGTCCCACAACAGACGCCTGAGTAAATTAAACCTCAGTTGATCTAGAGAAGCTACCAACAGAATTGCATTGAAATAATTACATTGAGCAATATCTGTTAAATCAACGGCACTGGAAGATACGTATATCTTATTATCCGTTCACAAGAACGATAGAGCGTTTACTGCAAACGCTTGAAGATCCAAACATTATGACACATACGTCTGCAACTAATTGTTGAGATGCGTCGCGAAAAAGTCGATTATTGGTCGCTTTTCTTGGTAGCAATGTGATTGAATACTGGTTTGTCGAAAGTCCATTCTGGTGGCAACAAACGGCCCCTCCGTGAAGGGAGTCCGCTAATACATTCAGATGACCCGGAATATGACGGACCAATAGAAGAACTTGATGTTCTAGTACCTACCGAAAGATTCCTTCCGTTAACATGAATAACAGGATGGAATGAGTGCCTCCATAATTCTGAAATACGCTAATACCGTCGAGTTGCCGGACAGAATTAGCATATGAGCATTCTGAATAATGTTCATTAATAACGTAGTGAATGCCAAAATGACATCATTCTTGATGTTTGTGTGCTTGATAAGGAACTACGGAAACAAAAGACCCTGGCACTTCAAATCCGTTGGGTTTAATGAAACTACCCAAAGTGTTTGACTGACATCCGTCAAAACTGTAAATCTCGGATCCGGCAATTGCAGTGGAACTACTTGAGTTAAGCACTGAAAACTTGCCCAAGTCTGAATCTCTTATTCACTTGATTTGACAAGAAGATGTCCGTATCGAGCGAAATAATCTTCACCCTCCAATTCTGAATTAAAAGAAATTTGGAGATGACAAATGCGTAACCGCCCCATTGGAATAAAATCACGGCAGTTCCGCACAACGTATCAGTCACATGAGATCTCCCGCTGAGACCTTGTCTGAGCGATGACAATAGCGAGTATAACAACTGATTAATTTCGCTCTGATTAACGGCAGACAACGAGAATGTTATGCGTTTTGAAGCTCATCCCCCGGTGGGTAAGTGACTTGGATGAAACCAGATCCGACTTCTCCCCGTTTACTTATGAAACCGAGACGTCGGATCAATAGAAGCAGAATCTGCACATCGTTCTGAAGCGTTAACTCGTTGTAAAGAATGTCGTCCAGGTAGGCCGACGTTACCGCAGACGAATGAGCTCGGCAATGAGTCATTACCGAGTTCGTTATTCGAGTGAAAGCCCAGGAACTAGATTCAGACCGAAACTCATTGGTCGGTGCTGAAACACAATTCCTATGATAAAGAAGCAAAGATACTTTCTGAATGCCTCATGTACCCTGATGTGAAAGTATGCAACTAGAAATCTATGCATGTAGCATAGTCGTACACTCGTACACCTGAATACTCGCTCTGACCGATGGGATGGACTCCATATAGAAACTTGGAGCCACGATCAGCTTGTTATCCAGCTCAGAATATGAGTGGACGGAACGAGCCGTCTGGTTTTGGAACCAGAAAAGGATGGTTGTAGAAGCCTGGAAATTCCTGGATTTCTACGATCTCTATCGCGATCATTCCAGAAGAGACTGGACTTCTGATGGAAGCGAGCGTCTATCGTACTGACTGACGGAAGCTGAGTCCAACTTGGACTCCGAGTAAACAGAGGATTTCATTTGAGGAACAATATAATCCTTCCAAAATCACCCCTTGAATCCAAGGTACGTCCGTAATCTAATCCCAAATCATTGAAAAACTCGACAGTCTTCACTTCACTAGTACATGATAGAGGTTAAAACTATTACCTACTGGTCCTGCGAGGCTTGCGGAAGGAGAAGCCATGTCCTCCACTGCCCGCACCTCGCCTCGTCGACCTAGGGGCATCTGACCGGATGTCTCAGTCAGAATTACGGCCCCTATCTGAGTCGCTACCTTGACGGTCTCTAGAATAAGACCTAGAGGATGCATAGGAATCTCTATAGGAACTTCCCTTGGATGTATTCGTCCCAGAAGTGCCTGTCCTACTCTTCTCTGCTGAATCCGACTATATGGAAGCGAATTTTAATAGCAGAGAGTCTAAATCTTTCTTAGTTAACTGATCATAAACTGCAGAAAGCTTGCCGTCGACGAAAACTCTCCGGAGACCAGAGTGACTCTGAGAGAGTTTTTCACCTTACTATCTACACATGTGGATGTAGCCATGGCAGCGTCACGTCTAACCAACTCCATATCACCACTAAAGGACGGAGTTTTACGTGAGGCCCTTGAAAGAACTCTTAAGGATATTATCATCCTAGAATTCTTTTCCCTTTGAGACATAATGATAACGTTCTGGTAAGGTGATCTGCATAACATGATGTGTCTAAGCTGTCCTTGCTAGACGATATTGTTATTTCCAACATCGTGGTTGGAATTGACATAGACGACAGTAAAACAATACTAGTTCCTGACCTAGTCGTCTAGACGCAGAGAACTCTCAGAATGCTCTGTCCTGCCGTTTCAAAATATTCAATGAAATGATGAAAGGCAGATGTAGAGCATATTACCGATAAGAACCTGACCTGCCCATTTAGGTAGCAAGTTATATAAATATAGCGTCATTCAACAGATCAACTGTCCGTGAAACATATCTGGACTATGTCGGAAACTGAGGGATGATGTCCCTAAACCGATTAAGAATTCTATATCCAGTGGCACTATCCATTTCTTATCCGGCAACGCAGCATTTTGGTCCGGAGAAACAACGTCTAATAATAAAGCCGGATGCACTCTACGGCAATCATGTTGTTCCGAAAAGGGAAAATACAACTCATCCGCATCCCTTTCACCATCCTGTCGGACCACTTGAAATTCTTGGTCGTCCGTGCCTGAACCTGCAACGGAACGTACCAACCCAGCATCGTCGGATAATTCCTGATCTGACAGAGTTACTGTCGGTTGCTGGGATGCTGCGATAATTTGTGCTATCTGTGATAGCATATCCGCAACAGAGGCACTGTGGAGCTGCGGTCTTATAGGATATAGCCGCTGGAAGCTCCTTGGACGTTCACTCCTGCATACCTTTTTAATATGCGAACATCCGGAGAATGAAGGCCTCGTATCCTTGGCTACTGGATGGTGTGACCTGGTCGCCGTAGAATCCCTGATCGCGATGTTGATTGAATATCACAGGTCACATAGCCAATGTGCGGTTGTGTGTGCTGGCGTGAGGATGAGGAAGCCGAAAGAGCAGTCTCTCCAGACTGTCTATATAACGGAGTGTCCCGAGCGGTAGACGTATACTCCGACTGAGGAACGTTTTGTACCACAACATCTGAGCCCAGATGTTGTAATACGAGAGAGTGACCTCTCTCGCTCGCAGCCCGGATGGACCTGGACGAGCTAGGAACCGGACTAATAGGCTTCCTCCGTACCATCCTCGTATCCGTCGTCACTGGGTGTGCACATTGTATTTTATAGTGCTCACATCACCCAAATCTCCTTCCTGGACCGCAACGGACGAACCCGGGTGCTGAGCCATTCGGTGAAAGGTCACGACACCAGGCGAGCTAGTGGACGCCAACGCCATCTATCGTACTAGGGAACTCCAGGCAATTGACGTATCTACAGCAGCACTTTTGCCGCTAACTCTTCATTTGACTGTGACAACGGAAGCACACTTTACGAAGACATCACGGTAACCATATCTAGTTCATGTTACCCTATAAGACCTGTGGAGCCGCAGACCTACGTTAAATATCCGCTGGAAGCTCCTGGGACGTTCATTCCAGCATTTATATAATATGCGAACGTCCCATCTGGAAAGGTCTTGTATCCTTGGCTAGCAGATGGAGTGACCTGGTCGACGTGTATTCCTTGGTCGGCGAAGCAAGAGCACCAGAGACGTTCAATCCTGCATTTATATAATATGCGAACATCCCTTAGAAATCTGTGGTCACATAGCCAAGGTGTGGTCGTGTGTGTTACGAGGATGAGGAAGCCAATATAATAGCCGCGTCGGACTGTCATGCAACGGAGCGTCCCGAACAGGAGGAGTGGACGTAAGCTCCGACTAAGCGAACAACATACAACATCGCAGCGCAGATGTTGATGCAAGAGAGAGGGGGCCTCTCTTGCTTGCGGTCCGGGAGACCTGGACGAGCTAGCTATCGGACTGACAGGCTTCCTCCGTACTATCCTCGGATCCGTCGTTGCTGGGTGTGCACATCAGAAGTTTTATAGTGCTTGCATCACCCAATCTGTTTCCCTGGACCGCAAAGGACTAACCCGGGTGCTGAGCCATTCTATCCTGGTGAATGATCGCGACACCGGGCGGACTAGCGGGCAACAATGCCTTCGATAGAACTAGCTAACTCCCAGCAATTGTCATAATACCTTGAGCACTTCCCGCTAGCCTTAATATTGCAACGACGGAGACATAGTAATTGAAGGCATCACGGAAACATCACTCTGAGTTCTGAAAAAGAAACTGATAATATATAGTGACCCTACGGAGAAAGGACCATAATGGACCTCTCACCGCAACAAAATACCGTGACACACGTCTCCAACATTGTCATATCAATCAACACACACAGAGCAAGAATTAATGCGACTACATTGACTATAAGAAACACAATGAACTTGTGAATTAGAGGAAGATATCTTCACATTATGACTGAAGAATATTTTTTCAACCAGAAAAAATATACACCGTCATATTACTCGCACTAACTCTTGAAATAAATATACATAATATATTATAATTCATTATAACATTTCAAAAGAAAATAATTTTCCAAAAAAAAAATTTTTGAAAAAATTTTCAGAAGAGCCCAAGTTCCAAATGGGAACCCTGAGCCCATAAAAGCCTAAGTGTGGACAAAAATTTTAATCATTTTGAAAAAATTAATGTAACACTTATGGACAATATTAATGTATCTTGCTATGAACTACATCAAGCAGAAGACAAGTAATCATTGTCAGAAGTAACAGTTGTCAACATAAGCAAAAGTGTCAACAAACCGGAAACATGACTCCAGGCACACTCAACCATGGCCCGAAATCAGTTACTAATTTAAACATTATCTGATGCAAAACAGAGGCTTCCAGAGAAGAAACTGTAGAACATCAGATGGTAGATGCAGACCAAAACGTCTAAACACCTCTAGGGTGAGGACATAAACATGGGGAAAAAACAGAAAATAATTCTGTTTCCAAGCCAAAACTCCCAAGAAATTTTAGTAATAAACATTACAAAAAATAAGCCAAAAGAATGGGAGAATAGCTAGGGGGGAATGAAGGAAAGGGAGAGAGGAAACACTGATTAAACAATGGAACATTCATAGCAAGAATGACCACAATAAGGTCATGCTACGAAAATAGGTAACATGTAATAATTTCATAAAATAATTATAAGTTACAGCCCTGAACATTTGTTTCCACTGTTTTCTCCTCTCCACCTTCTATTTCCACCCTATATCCACCATTTCTCTCATAAATATGCGTCTGGCATCTTTAAAAGTGAGATTTACAAGCACAAATAACAGTGAAGTGTAACTGTATTGAGGGCCAAACAAAGAATGACTTTTGGCGGCAGTTTCGAGACCTCCTTGACACTGCGCATGCGCAGTGGAGTAAAAGTATGGAGGACCATATAGGACATGTAATTTTCGGTTTTAGATGCAAATTTTGGGGATTGGGGGGTAAAATTTGCGTTTGGCCCTAAATATTTTAGAGTTAGCACAAGCTAAGTCTGGGTCATTGGTACAGTATAAAAATATGATAAATTTAAAGTAATCTGTATCTTTTTAATACTAACCAATGGCCCAGACTTAGCTGACACAAATTTGATATTATCCAGGGCCAAACACAAATTTTGAACTGCCCAATCCCCAAATTTGCATACAAATCTGAAAAATAAAGTCCTATCTGGTTCTCCATACGTTTGTGTACTGAGCATGCACGGTAACCAGGAAGGTACCGAAATTGGGGCCAAGCATCATTCTTTCTAGTTGTACCTGCTAAATGTTATAACTCAGCAGGGAGGTATGAGTGCCCACTCATGGGAGGGTCATCCCCGTCTGGGCCATTGGTAAGTATTAAAAATATACAAATTACTTGCAATTTATCATATTTTTATACTAAAACCAAAGGCCCAGACTTAGCTGAATCGTAAAAAGCTGGAGGGCCTAGGACTTAGGGGAAATACAATATCTCTATTACTACCCATTAAAGAATAGCTCCTTGTTAAAAAAAGAGAATATACAGGAGTAATACACAATAAATTCTCCATTTAATGCCAGCATAACCCATTATGCTAATTTGGTGAAGGAAACCAATTATAAAGCTAGTCCAGAGAATGAGACACTTTATATTCATTTAAAAGTGTCTGAGGATTGTATACAAATGCTCGTATGACATGTGACATATACATATGCTTCACAATGAGCTACACTTTAAAAACAATACATAAATGAGATATAATTGTTGCTTCACACTGAGCTACACATTAAAACTACCCAGAACCAACACTGGAGGCGGTATTCCCTTGCTTTTCACTATAATGCTAGATGATATTAAGGGAAAAACCGCCCCCCCCCCCCCCCCTCCTCCCTCTTGTTCTGAGGCAAAAATCCTCAGAACGAAGAGGGTAGCAGAACGACGTCAGTGCTCGAGCAGTCTGACATCACTGAGAAGTATTATTAATGGACGACATTCTGTGCGACAGAAAGAGGACCCAAGGATCTAAGGTCACCAGAGACAGACTCGAAATTTCTATGGTAAAACTTAGTGAATGAAGACGGATGCATCCAGTAGGCTGCCTTCATTAAATCAGTAATGGCAATAATACTATTTGAATAAGCCCAAGAAGAAGACAGCGCTCTAACCTCATGCGCTGAAATCTTATTGACAGAACATTTATCTGAAGACAGATTCTCATAAGCAGTTCATATTGCTAATTGAATCCATCTGCCCACTGAATGAACAGAAATATCTCTTCTGTTAGGCATAAGAGAAAGAAAAAATCTCTTTCTTCCTTTTCTAATAAAGCTAGATTGACGTTTATAAATGCACCTCGGTCGCACTGCAACAACATTGGTCTACGGTTGTCCGAGGATGGTAAAGCCCTAATAATAATAGGCTACAACTGCTTATCCGGAATCTGATTCTTAGCCAAGAATCCCAATTCCTTAGAAAGAGTAATAGTATTACCCACACACCGGAAATGGGAATCTTCTACAGATAATGCATGAAGCTCACTAACTCTTCTGGCAGAAGCAAAGGCTAAGAGAAATGCCATTTTATTAGGTAAGAATTTAAATTCTACATCATCTAACGGCTCAAAAGGAGCTTCTTGAAGCTTCAAGATAACCCAGGCCAAATTCCATTTCGGAATTAATCTCAGAGTTCTAGGTCTATTGATAGAGAAATTTCTAACTAGCTTGGATAAAGAAGGATCTGATCCAATAGCCAAGTTATCATGATGAGCACACGTGTCTGATAACATAGACCTACAGTACGTGGAGAGTGTATTATCACTAAATCACCCGCAGAGTGGAGATTCCACCCAAGCAATAATTACAAATGTGTGGCAAAGCATAACCAGCACAAGCAAAGTGTCAGCCAATGGACCTCCGGGTTAAACCCGGAGGTCCATTGGCTGAAACATTGCTTATATTTTTTGTCGATATGTAAAAAAATTGAAAGTTATAGCTTGGGTGATATCTCCACTCCACGAGTGATTTAGTTACAATCCACTCTCCACGTACTGTATCGCCCTTAATAGTAACAGGCTGCAGTTTTAATTTGTCAAACAGGTAGACAAGTTAAATTTTTTCTACATTCTGTTTTGTACCGAAATTGAAAAAAGCATGCGATGCAAGTACTGCAAACGATGCGACAGATAGTTAACCAGTAACTTTTCTTTTCTGTTTTGTACCGAAATTGAAAAAAGCATGGGATGCAAGTACTGCAAACGATGCGACAGATAGTTAACCAGTAACTTTTCTTTTCTGTTTTGTACCGAAATTGAAAAAAGCATGCGATGCAAGTACTGCAAACGATGCGACAGATAGTTAACCAGTAACTTTTCACATTATTAAATTGTCCAGTGTATAGGGACAGTCTCGTAAAGCATCTCATCAATATTGCTCTTCGTCAAGCTTTCGGCCTCTTGGCCTTCTTCAAGGACCGTTGATAAATTTGCGAACTACATCTCCGCACTCTACTAAACAACAATGAACATTGAAAAGAAAACTATCACACAGTTTCGTTGGAACGTTTGACATACGCCGACGTAATACACGACGGGCTGTGAACATGAATGCCAGATTAGCAATATCTCTACTTTATAGCGGGATTATAATAAAACTGCAATGTTCTTGCTTCAGAATCCTAGCAACCAGCCCTTTGCGTAGCACTGCCAGAAGGAAAACTAAATTAATACCTATTAAACCCAATAGAGGGAATCCAGATGGAAAAAAAAAAAACAAGAAAGGGGGGGGGGGGGGCGTGGATGGGACACAGATACATGTGGGAGGGGTGGTGGTTAGTAAAGGGCTGAAAAATACATGCCGTGGCGTGGGTACAACCCCTACGGGACAAATTACCTAATTATCTGATACAGACCATTACCCCGGGCCTCAGGAGTATAATATTCTCTAATAATTAAAGTACAACCACCGCGGAAGGGGCGAAATACACCAGTGGGCACCACATCCACGCATATTGTAAAAATACGAACCTCCACGGCACCAAGCGAACCACCATAAATGAAGCAGAGCTAAATCCCGGCGCTCCATGGACGGAAACCACAGCGGTCTAGCTACAATCACGTCCGGGGGCAAAACGCCCACTAGCGGGCCCCACCCACCCACCCACGACGGCTGGACTACAACTTTATATACATAAAACGAGGTAGCTCTAGGCTAAACTTGGCAGAAAGTAGTGGCACATTTATGTAGGGAAGGGGGTGGGGTAATAAAACGTGCCTCCTAACCAAGATAATTAAACTCAATGTGTGAGTTCCTCATTACAGTGCATAGATGTGGATGTCATCATTACCGGTGACTAGTGTCCGATCCAATGACATCCACATCCTTACGGCTATTACATACAAAGTACATATCCTATACATCAGTAAATACTGAAAATTTAAATACAGTGGCATATGCAAAACCACGATCAGGGCAAATAACAAGAAATCCATCGCAGGATAAACTCTCAACCTCAGTACAAACACACACCACCCTAGGCCCAACCGAGCTCAAAGCCCAGTTAGGTCAATGGCGGTGAGTGGTCCCACGGAGACCAGCGCAAGGAAGTCTTGTGCTAAAGAAAAACTAAAATAAACTATAGCAAAAATCCTACAAGATAGCTATCCTAATAACATCTAATAATTAACTATATAGACATAAGTTGAGGTAATTACAGTCTAAGCTAAGTTTGGGCCGGATGCCATAATCTTTATAGGGGAGGAGGGGGTGGGGCGGGAAGGGGTGGGTAGTTATGGAATAATTTAAATGTCCTAACCAAAGAATTTATATAGTTTACCTCTATAAATTACGCAAATGAGGACCCCATCATAATCGGCTCCTTAAGTCGGTCCCAATGATGTCCACATTAGAATGGCTAGGACCACCATGTATATGTATTAAACAGTAAATAACTGAAATTAAATATAGTGGTACAACCCCTACAGGACATGTTACTACATATTCGATGCAGGCCACCACCTTAAGCCCCAGTACGATCACCCACCACAACCGACCCAGTCTGGCTAAACACCCAGCTAGTCCTAAGGCAGTGAGTGATCCCACTGGGACCAGCTAAAGGGGTCCAGAAATATAGCAAAACTGAAATGGAAATTATAAATAAATAATAGAAGATTAATACTATTCAATTAACCAAAAGCCGAGGCCCCAGAGACTAAACTAAAATATATTAAGGGTAGGTCGGTTACCACATATGACTATAGGGTTGGAAATAAAAGTAGAACCAGGATATTATATACACATGAGTAACTCAATATCCATCACAAACGTGGACACCATCATAACCGGCTCCTTGAGTCGGTTCCAATAGTATCCACTTTAGCATAGCTGTAATTCCTCGAACATAATACAACACCCGTGAATAAATATATTGTAAAATAACAGTTAAGAACCGAAAATTCATGCAGATTTGGACATCATTAGAGCCGGCTTTTCAAACCGGTCCCAAATGATGTCCAAACCGCCAGGAAAAACGGAGTCCCACGCAAAGGACCTACAATAGAGATGGATGGGAGAGATATTACGCTACCGGGACAGAGTTATTGGTCTTGGTGTTAAAGCCGTTCCCACTGTACGTCCCTAAACGCCGTATCCATATATCTTCTCTAACGAGACGTTCCTGTTTCCCCCCGCTCACCACCTCCATAACAGATATCTCCACGTCCTCTGTACCCTGATGTCCTGTGGAATTGAAATGTGCATACGACGGTTTATCACTATGAAGTCTAATATCTGCGAGATGCTCCTTCAGCCGTTCACTCAAAGAACGCTTGGTTTCACCAACATATACTGCAGTTCCACATTTCTTGCATCCCAGGCTATACACTATATTATGAGAATGGCAGTTTATATCTTGCTTTACTTGGAACGATGAAGTTTTATATGTATTGGTAGTATCCTGGAGCCGAATTTTCTCACAAACTTTGCATCCATTCATACAGGTAGTTACTGGAATATCGATTGATCTAGCTGTTTTGCAGTGTACCAGCATGTCACAGTTATTCCTATCTCTTCTGTACGCTATCAAAGGCGGTGAAGCAAATACTTTCTTCATTTTGTCTGACTCATGGAGGACGGGCATGTACTTTCTTGCAATATGCCCGCTGTTGGGTAAAACCGAAGAAAAAGTTGTTACAAGCGGAACCCTGTCATTATTCTTGGTCCTATTCTCACCCCTATATCAAAAAATTATGTAGAACTATATCAACAAATTATGTGATGAAATGGAACAGAGTACTTCTTACTCGAAACAGAATGAAGATTTGACTGAAAGATCAATGAAGCGGGTTAAAACAATGTTGAACAGACTGAGCAGGGAAGGTGCAATATCGACCGAACTTAAGGAGTATATGACGCCGAAATTTCCGACATCCGGCAAACTGAAAGGAAATCCCAAACTGCACAAGGAAAATGCTCCATACAGAACCATAGTGAGTGGGACAAACACACCGACTGAAAGGATAGCGGAAGTGGCAGAATTTGAGCTGGAAGAATTTGTTAACAGAACACCAGGTTATATAAGAGATACAACGGATTTTATAAATAAACTTAACATTCCAAAAGGCAGAGTACCACGGGGTGCTATCCTATTCTGTTTCGATGTCTGCAAGTTGTACCCGTCGGTCCCTAGAGACGCAGGTATTGCAGCGTGTAGAGAGGCACTTGAAGCAAGATCTTCTCCCATAATTCCAATCAACCATGTCATTAACATGATACAGACAGTACTGGATAATAACAACTTCAGTTTCGGTGATAAGCATTATATACAGGAGAATGGTGCAGCAATAGGGTCGCGGCTTGGAAGAAACTTTGCATATTGTTACATGCAGAAGTGGGATGAGAAGTTAGAGACATTCGCACACAAGCCATTTTTCTACAAAAGGTTCATTGATGATGGATTTGGTGTGTGGACAGCAGGGGTAGAGACTCTAGAAGAATTCGCAAGGCATGCCAACTCAATACACCCTAATATTAAGGTCGAGTTGCGGTATAGTGAGGACAAGATAGAGTTTTTAGACACATACGTTAAAATCAGGGAAGATGGCAATTTATATACAGACCTTTATATAAAACCCACAGACCGGATGCTCTATCTGAACAGTAAGTCCGATCACCCAGCCCACACAAAACGATCAGTCGTCTACGGACTCGGAGTACGGATCAGACGCATATGCGAGAGAGATGCGGACTACCATAGAAACCGAGAGCAACTGAAGATCCAACTGCGAAAGAGAGGTTACAGTGGGAAATTCATTGAGTGGCAACTACAAAAGGTGGACATATTAGATAGAGACTCACTACTCCAGCAAAGGAGTGAGAATAGGACCAAGAATAATGACAGGCTTCCGCTTGTAACAACTTTTTCTTCGGTTTTACCCAACATCGGGCATATTGCAAGAAAGTACATACCCATCCTCCATGAGTCAGACAAAATGAAGAAAGTATTTGCTTCACCGCCCTTGATAGCGTACAGAAGAGATAGGAATATCTGTGACATGCTGGTACACTGCAAAACAGCTAGATCAATCGATATTCCAGTAACTACCTGTATGAATGGATGCAAAGTTTGTGAGAAAATTCGGCTCCAGGATACTACCAATACATATAAAACTTCATCGTTCCGAGTAAAGCAAGATATAAACTGCCATTCTCATAATATAGTGTATAGCCTGGGATGCAAGAAATGAGGAACTGCGGTATATGTTGGTGAAACCAAGCGTTCTTTGAGTGAATGGCTGAAGGAGCATCTCGCAGATATTAGACTTCATAGTGATAAACCGTCGTATGCACATTTCAATTCCACAGGACATCAGGGTACAGAGGACGTGGAGATATCTGTTATGGAGGTGGTGAGCGGGGGGAAACAGGAACGTCTCGTTAGAGAAGATATATGGATACAGCGTTTAGGGACGTACAGTGGGAACGGCTTTAACACCAAGACCAATAACTCTGTCCCGGTAGCGTAATATCTTTCCCGTCCATCTCTATTGTAGGTCCTTTGCGTGGGACTTCCGTTTTTCCTGGCGGTTTGGACATCATTTGGGACCGGTTTGAAAAGCCGGCTCTAATGATGTCCAAATCTGCATGAATTTTCGGTTCTTAACTGTTATTTTACAATATATTTATTCACGGGTGTTGTATTATGTTCGGGGAATTACAGCTATGCTAATGTGGATACTATTGGAACCGACTCAAGGAGCCGGTTATGATGGTGTCCACGTTTGTGATGGATATTGAGTTACTCATGTGTATATAATATCCTGGGTCTACTTTTATTTCCAACCCTATAGTCATATGTGGTAACCGACCTACCCTTAATATATTTTAGTTTAGTCTCTGGGGCCTCGGCTTTTGGTTAATTGAATAGTATTAATCTTCTATTATTTATTTATAATTTCCATTTCAGTTTTGCTATATTTCTGGACCCCTTTAGCTAGTCCCAGTGGGATCACTCACTGCCTTAGGACTAGCTGGGTGTTTAGCCAGACTGGGTCGGTTGTGGTGGGTGATCGTACTGGGGCTTAAGGTGGTGGCCTGCATCGAATATGTAGTAACATGTCCTGTAGGGGTTGTACCACTATATTTAATTTCAGTTATTTACTGTTTAATACATATACATGGTGGTCCTAGCCATTCTAATGTGGACATCATTGGGACCAACTTAAGGAGCCGATTATGATGGGGTCCTCATTTGCGTAATTTATAGAGGTAAACTATATAAATTCTTTGGTTAGGACATTTAAATTATTCCATAACTACCCACCCCTTCCCGCCCCACCCCCTCCTCCCCTATAAAGATTATGGCGTCCGGCCCAAACTTAGCTTAGACTGTAATTACCTCGACTTATGTCTATATAGTTAATTATTATATGTTATTAGGATAGCTATCTTGTAGGATTTTTGCTATAGTTTATTTAGTTTTTCTTTAGCACAAGACTTCCTTGCGCTGGTCTCCGTGGGACCACTCACCGCCATTGACCTAACTGGGCTTTGAGCTCGGTTGGGCCTAGGGTGGTGTGTGTTCGTACTGAGGTTGAGAGTTTATCCTGCGATGGATTACTTGTTATTTGCCCTGATCGTGGTTTTGCATATGCCACTGTATTTAAATTTTCAGTATTTACTGATGTATAGGATATGTACTTTGTATGTAACAGCCGTATGGATGTGGATGTCATTGGATCGGACACTAGTCACCGGTAATGATGACATCCACATCTATGCACTGTAATGAGGAACTCACACATTGAGTTTAATTATTTGGTTAGGAGGCACTTTTTACTACCCCACCCCCTTCCCTACGTAAATGTGCCACTACTTTCTGCAAAGTTTAGCCAAGAGCTACCTCGTTTTATGTATATAAAGTTGTAGTCCAGCCGTCGTGGGTGGGTGGGTGGGTGGATGGGGCCCGCTAGTGGGCATTTTGCACCCGGACGCGATTGTAGCTAGACCGCTGTGGTTTCCATCCATGGAGCACCGGGATTTAGCTCTGCTTCATTTATGGTGGTTCGCTTGGTGCCGTGGCAGTTCGTATTTTTACAATATGCGTGGATGTGGTGCCCACTGGTGTATTTCGCCCCGTCCGTGGTGGTCGTACTTTAATTATTAGAGAATATTATACTGCTGAGGCCCGGGGTAATGGTCTGTATCGGATAATTAGGTAATTTGTACCGTAGGGGTTGTACCCACGCCACGGCATGTATTTTTCAGCCCTTTACTAACCACCACCCTCCCACATGTATCTGTGTCCCATCCACACACACACCCCCCCCCCCCCCCCCCCCCCCCCTTTCTTCTTTTTTTTTTTTTTTTTTTTTTTCCATCTGGATTCCCTCTATTGGGTTTAATAAGGTATTAATTTAGTTTTCCTTCTGGCAGTGCTACGCAAAGGGCTGGTTGCTGGGATTCTGAAGCAAGAACATTGCAGTTTTATTATAATCCCGCTATAAAGTAGAGATATTGCTAATCTGGCATTCATGTTCACAGCCCGTCGTGTATTACGTCGGCATACGTCAAACGTTCCAATGAAACTGTGTGATAGTTTTCTTTTCAATGTTCATTGTTGTTTAGTAGAGTGCGGAGATGTAGTTTGCAAATTTATCAACGGTCCTTGAAGAAGGCCAAGAGGCCGAAAGCTTGACGAAGAGCAATAGTGATGAGATGCAGTAACTTTTCTTTTCTGTTTTCTACCGAAATTGAAAACAGGAAAGAGAAATTGCTGATTTGAATATTTTCTCAGTGGAATATTAATAACAACATATGCCAATCTGTCAATGAATTGGTCATCACACTGGAGTGTTTACATGGGGATTTGTTGTGTCGGCGGCATGGATGGTTACGTTGTCTGGAAGCTAATATCAAAGAACTGCCACACAAGCTAAATTGAACAGCTATAAGAAAAAATTACTGTATCTGCCAGGTCATTTTTTTTTAAACAACTGGGAGTACATTTTTCATTGTGGTTGTGTTTCTGACAATTATTGGCATCAGTCTGCGCAATTGGAGTTTCAGAAAAGAGGTTGATAAAAAATAAACAAGACATGATGTTGAATGAGATATTTTATTTTTTTATTAAAGAAGAAGCACTTACCTCATAAAAAATATGCCCAATTAATAAAATGAAAGGTAAAAAAAACAAAATACATCATACTTCGATACTCCAAAGAAAATCCAGTTCCCGATTTTGGTAACTGGAATGCTGCGATAACTCACCTATTTTCGTTTCATCTCCTCTGACAAACTGAAAACTTGGGGGTCAGGCTTTGACAGGGGTAGGTCACCTTGATTCCTAAATCTGAAAACATGGGGGGGTGGGCTTATACAGGTGTATGGAGTTGGACAAGGGTCAGTAAGGTAAAAGACAGTAGGTTTTATCATTAGCAAGAATGATGACGTTCATGCGTATATCCCGAATTTGGGAAACATGAATAATTTACATAATTATTTTAAAGTTACAGCCCTGAACATCCAAAACCACCATATTTTCCTTCCAGTATCCTGTTACAACTCTGAATCCACCATATCCATTAATGATTTGTGTCTGGCATCTTGAAAAAATTGGCCGATGAAATCGTCAGATGTGTGCCCAGAAAAGTAGAAAGCTGTATGACGGATTCACCACGGATGCCGACATTATGTACACCATATATGGTATGGGTACATATAGAAATGGATTGGAGGAGTGTCTAATTTGATGGATAAAGGGTTAATATCTCCGGATCAAATTATCAGATTTACATAAAAAACAATACAGCACAGCACATCAGTACCGTATATGTCCGTGTATAAGTCGCCCCCATGTATAAGTCGCACCCTACTTTTCATACAAAATATCCCCCCTGCGCCTATAACCCTTGTATAAGTCGCACTCCCAATTTGGGTTGAAAAATGTTAAAACAATTCCGTAAATTTGGCTAAAGGACTGGAAGTCTTGTGGACTGAACATGGAGGTTTGATGACCGATTACAGTATATTTATAAATTATATTTGTTTGTATTCTTCATTGATACATTCAATGTGTCGTATGTATTAAAAGATATATGTCAACTGTGTTTGTTATTACTCATGTATCGTATTTATTAAAAGATATATGTCAACTGTGTTTGTTATTACTCACGCCAGTAAAAGAAGGAATGCTCCGGTGCATGTGTTCAGGTAAGAACGAGGTAAGTTGAATTCAAATGGTAAATCCAAATGTAAAACTACAAAGAAAAATGCTTTATTCCCATGCCATTTAAACGAATTGCACGTGCGAACAAATAGGTCATGAAGTCGGGATGCGACGGAAATTCCCGAAAGTGTGAATGTAAAGTAAAAGGGAAGTAACTGCATGATTCTTGTTAATCTTCTTCAAAGGGAATTCCCCTTAAAAAACGCATGTGGTGTGCTGTGTAAACAATTTGATTGCCTTGCGAATTTCGTAAATAACTCATACCAATATCCAAAATATGTTGAGATATACAACCATGGAATATTCTATTGTGAATTATTACTGGAGATGTTGAAGACATGAACAGGTACCGTAATTATTTTGAAGGAAATTAATTGCATGTGGTTTCGAAATTTTTGATTGTTCACTACCCCTCCACTCACCGGGTCACCGAGAAAAAAAAAATCAACAAGAACACATTGAGTATAATCTCCTATTTTTATTTTATTTTTTTTTATATTTATTTTTGTTTAAATTTTATTTTGTGATCAAGTTAATGCACAACACAGAAATAAGAAATAAAGAGGTGAAATAAAATAAACAAATTTTCAAAGCAGATGAATCGCTGTGATACAAAACGTCGACATGGGCCGATCTGGTGTCCGTTCAGTCCTCATATCGCTGTTGAAAACTTGCTGAAAAATAATTACCTTTGTATAAGTCGCACCCCAATTTTGGTCCCGTTTTTCCAAGCAAAAAGATGCGACTTATACATGGACATATACGGTAACCTGAATAAATATATAAAGTAACATGACAATCAGAATGATATTTTTTGAGTTATCTCATGCCAAAGGGATTGGAGGAATTTTCAAGTTGAAGGATAAAGGGTTAATATCTCAGGATCAAATTATCAGATTTACACCAAAAACTATACAGCTTGGCACATCAGTAACCTGAACACAAATATAAAGTAACTTGACAATCCAAGCAATATTTTTCAAGTTATCGAATGGCAAAGGGATTGGAGGAATTTTCAATATGAAGGACAAAGGGTTAATATCTCAGGATCAAAATAACAGATTTACACCAAAAACTATTCAGCTCGGTACATCAGTAACCTGAATACAAATATAAAGCAACTTGACAATCCAAGCAATATTTTTCAAGTTATCGAATGCCAAAGGGATTGGAGGAATTTTCAATTTGAAGGATAAAGGGTTAATATCTCTGGATTAAATTATCAGATTTACACCAAAAACTATACAGCTCGGCACATCAGTGACCTGAACACAAATACAAAGTAACTTGACAATCCAAGCAATATTTCTCAAGTTATCGAATGCCAAAGGGAATGGAGGAATTTTCAATTTGAAGGATAAAGGGTTAATATCTCAAGATCAAAATAACAGATTTACACCAAAAACTATACAGCTCGGCACATCAGTAACCTGAACACAAATATAAAGTAACTTGACAATCCAAGCAATATTTTTCATGTTATCGAATGCCAAAGGGATTGGAGGAATTTTCAATTTGAAGGATAAAGGGTTAATATCTTGGGATCGAATCATCAGATTTACACCAAAAACTATACAGCTCGGCAATTCAGTAACCCGAACACAAATATAAAGTAACTAGACAATCCAAGCAATATTTTTCAAGTTATCGAATGCCAAAGGGATTGGAGGAATTTTCAATTTGAAGGATAAAGGGTTAATATCTCAGGATCAAATTATCAGATTTACACCAAAAACTATACAGCTCGGCACACCAGTGACCTGAACACAAATATAAAGTAACTTGACAATCCAAGCAATATTTTTCAAGTTATCGAATGCCAAAGGGATTGGAGGAATTTTCAATTTGAAGGATAAAGGGTTAATATCTCAGGATCAAAATAACAGATTCACACCAAAAACTATACAGCTTGGAACATCAGTAACCTGAAGATATATATAAAGTAACATGACAATTGGATTAATATTTTTTGAGATATCTCATGCCAAAGGGATTGGAAGAATTCTCAATTTGAAGGATAAAGAGTTAATATCTCAGGATCAAATTATCAGATTTACACCAAAAACTATACAGCTTGGCACATCAGTAACCTGAACACAAATGTAAAGTAACTTGATAATCCAAGCAATATTTTTCAAGTTTTCGAATGCCAAAGAAATGGATACGGACGCCAGATGGACAGACAGACGGACAGATGGACAGACGGATGGACGGACAGACAAAGGATGGACATACGACGGATGGCCACCCCGGATGCCGGCATTATGTGTACCATACATAGTATGGGTACACATAAAAAGAGATTTTAAAGCACAGATGTCAGTTCAGATGTTTACTGACTTGGGCCAAACAAAGGAATGATGCTTGGCACCAATTTCGGTACTTTTCTAGTTATTTCGCATGCGCGAAGGACTTTTATTTTTCGGATATGTATGACAATTTTGGGGATTTGGGGGGGTTGAAAATTTGTGTTTGGCTCTCGATAATATCGAGTTTGCACCAGCTAAGTCTGGACCATAGGTTTTAGTATAGAAATACATAGGTTGGGCATAAAAAAAAAAAAATCTGTTTCTCAGGCCCTCCCGCATGGTCCTTTTGGTTGCCGCATGCTCTCTTTTTATAACTAATTTAAACTTAAAAAAAAATTAAAATTAAATGGTTTATGTCTGATATTTTACCCAAGTTAAAAAAATTGATGAATTTGTCCCTTGAGTGCAAGAAGGCTTTGCAATGCTTTAGCATTGCAAAGCCTTCTTGCGCTCAAGGGATGAAATACACCACCACCCATGGTATTCTGTAGATTATGACGCCTAAAACTTGAACCAAGAACATAAACTTTTGATGGCAAAGAAGTAATTACTGAAAAAAAATATAAAATAAAAAAACGCTCGCCCACATGCAATTTTACAAATAATGGCCTGAGAAACAGAAGATCTACTTTGTGTGGCCTTATGACTACCTCACTGGAACGAGCTCAACCTAAGTTTTGAGGCAAAAAATGAAAAAATAATGAAAATTGGCAATTTTTATGAATAGCGCTGACCTGTTTTGGCCATTAAACAAGTAACTCACTCACTTGATCCCAAAAGAAAGTAGAAACCGGTCTGGAGCCATCATCAATATCAACAATATCTTTTGTCCAAGATAATGTCCAAATCGAGTCACCATTCAACTGGCTGGCATTTCCGTTGATCTCTTTCTTAACTGTACGCCAATCAGGAGCAGTTTTCGATGAACACCAAGTGCAGTCCTTGATTATTTCTTTGACTGTGTTAAGCAAACCAACCCAATAATACTTGGAATGAACAGCACGATATGTCCTCCAAATTCCATGATGATTTCCTAAGTTTGAGATATAAAAGCATACAGTTAAAACCAGAAGTCCTGTCATGAAATGTGCACAAATAGCATGTCGATCTGCGCATTAATCTACGCGTTATTACCATAGTAAGGCTATCAAATTCTGTACATATGACCTGTGCACAAGCAATGTTTCAGCCAATGGACCTCCGGGTAACCCGGAGGTCCATTGGCAGAAACAATGCCTGAGTTTGCTATGAGTAACTAGGAGAACCTGCCGTGCTTTGAATGCCATTCGATATGGCAATTGCGCGCAATTCCTACGCGCAATTAAGCCTAGATAAGCGCACTGTTCGTGACAGGACTTCTAGTTTTAACTGTAGAAGAATGTGAATAATGCTCCATTTGGCACAAATCAAGTTACAAATTTCACACGAGCTCATCAAGATGTACATGTACAGTACAGTCACCGTGGACTGGTCGGAATTCACGCCAGGCCTGACATTTGCAGAATTAGGTCCCCAGAAAGTGAATTTGAAGATGCTATCCCATAAATTGGGCCAATTTATCCTCTGGGAACCTCCTTCTGTTTAGTTTTGAGACCCTGATTCAAACTGAGGTTCACAGAGGGGAAATTTAGTGATGCTACCCTGCTGTGCAGGGTACCATCACTATATTCACCCTCTGGGGACCTCAATTTGCAGATGACAGTCTGCTTATTTTCTGGCTTGATTCACACGTTCACAGCGATGTCCACTCTGGCTTTTACCAGGAATCAAAACTCAACATCAGCAAAATTTTAATTAATGAAGCACAGGGTTATACCCGGTGCTTTAATAATTAAATTTTTGATGATTATTTCTATAATTAGTGTTTGCATTCTAATATTATTGCGTTCATGGAAATACATGTACTGCCCACTCTGTGGAAAGTGACCAGTCCACAGTGGCCATACTGTAGCAGAGCAGAATCAATTCTTGCAAATGATTTTTTATACAAGGAAAATGACGAGAATAACTTTGATTCTTGGAAAATACCCATTTCATTTTTGTCCTAGATTCTGAAAGTCTCCTTAAATGGTAGAGGGCTAAATTATTTTTGATCCTGAAAATTTTTTCACATGTCTTTACCTCGAACATAACAATTTATGCAACTCTCCCATGAATTGTAACAAGGCAATTTTTTATTTATTTATTTGTTTATTTATTTATTGGTGTTTATAGTCACATATTTCTGCACAATGGCTAGTCATGACCACAACATGCAGATAAAGCCAAGTTTAGTCAATAGTTTATATCAATGTTGTCCATTTTAGAGGACTTCCACCCCAAGCATTGGTGACTGGGTCCTATTTTAACAGTAAAACTGAGCTTGTTTACTACATTAAACAAGCGTTGCTTCACTTCCCAGGGTTTTCATGGGGAGGCAATTTTTTACAGAAGAAATAATTTCACTTGAAAGATAACATGAAGCACATCCACAGAATATGAAGCCTTTAAGTAGCGGTATGTACACTTCAGAATAAAGCCGAAATATGGGCTTACAGCACTCTACCAGCAGTCCTGGTAATTCACCATCAGCAATCAGCAGTGACAAGGAAAATGCCGAGGAAACTAAAAATATCCACATTTCTCTCACTGATGTTGTCTCATTTCTCTATAAGCACACGGATGTGAAGTGGTCAATAGCCAGCAAATATTCACCTGTTTTAAGGATGTATGCACGATCCGATAAAGGAATGCAGAATGTCACAATATGAGCTATACATGTATGTGTCTTTCTCTTCCTACACTGATAAGACCAGAAGCTGCAAGCCTGAAAGTTAGCAATCTGTCACTTACAGAATGAGGTCCCCAGGGGGTGAATTTGATGATGCTATCCCAAGCAGTGGACCAATTTATCCTCTGGGTGCCTCTTTCTGTTTTGTTTTGAGACCTTGATTCAGATTGAGGTTCACAGAGGGTAAATTTAGTGATGCTACCCTGCTATTCAGGGTAGCATCACTAAATTCACACTCTGGGGACCTCATTTTGCAAGTGACAGTCTGCTTATTTCCTGTCTTGCATCCATGACTTCACTGGGAGCCACTGCCAAGGTACTGTAACTTCCAACAGTAAGAACTTCACAAGCCTGTATATTGGAAGTGGAACATATGTTCTGCAGCATGTGGAGAGTGTATTATAACTAAATCTCCCGCAGAGTGGAGATTCCACCCAAGCAATAATTGCAAATTTGTTGCAAAGCATAACAATTGCAAGCAAAGTTTCAGCCAATAGACCTCCAGGTTTAACCCTGAGGTCCATTGGCTGAAACATTGCTTGTGTTTTTTGTTCATATGTACAGAATTGGAGTGATATTTTGGGTGACAACTCCACTCTGCAGATGATTTGATCTACTGTATGTGTACATGTAAGAAAAGAAACAAACAACAAGAGGTGCCCATCGGAGGTGCAGGTGTCGAGTTGTGGCTACTTTCTTCATGCACTCTTTGTTGAAAAACAGAAATGCAATCATGCCGAGCTCAAAGCTCGTAAATATTGACGAGCTTAAAATTCGTAAAAATTGACTAATTAAGGTCCATAACTCTGTAGGAGAAATCATACTGGGCCAGTTTTCAAACTCGCCCCAGATATTATTGCAAAGGACTTGTATGGCAAGAAGTAGTCAAATTGGAGAATGTTTGTTCAAGTTATGGTGCTGATGAGCTCAAAATTCGTAAAATTTACTAAGGCCACACAAAGTAGATCTTCTGTTTCTCAGGCCATTATTTGTAAAATTGCATGCGGGCGGGCGGTTTTTTATTTTATATTTTATTTCAGTAATTACTTCTTTGCCATCAAAAGTTTATGTTCTTGGTTCAAGTTTTAGGCCTCATAATCTACAGAACAGCATGGGTGGTGATGTATTTCATCCCTTGAGTGCAAGAAGGCTTTGCAATGCTAAAGCATTGCAAAGCCTTGTTGCACTCAAGGGACAAATTCATCAATTTTTTCAACTTGGGTAAAATATGAGACATAAACCATTTAATTTTTATTTTTTTTAAGTTTAAATTGGTTATAAAAAGAGAGCATGCGGCAGCCAAAAGGACCATGCGGGAGGGCCTGAGAAACAGATTTTTTATTTTTTTAGGCCTAAGTAAGGCACATAATTCTAAAACGAAGAATCTGACAAGGCCAGTTTTCGAACCTGCTTGAGATATTATTGCATAAGACCTGTATAGCAAACATTAGTCAAATTGGAGAATGTTTGTTCAAGTTACTGCGCTAATGAGCTCAAAGTTCATAAAAATTGAGGAATTAAGGCCCATAACTCTTAACAAAAATTTGGGCCGAGTCAATTTTTGAATTCGCTTGAGATATTATTGCAAAAGACCTGTATGGAAAATATTAGTCGAAACGAAGAACGTTTGTTTAACTTATTGTGTTAACAAGCTCAAAATCTGAAAAAACTGATGAACTGAGGGCCATAACTCGGTAACAAAAAATCAGACTGTGCCAGTTTTCGAACTTGTTCGAGATATTATTGCAAAAGACCTGAATGGCAAATATTAGACAAATCGGAGAACATCTGTTCCATTTATTGCACCAACGAGCACAAAATTTGAAAATATTGACTAATTAAGGGCCCAAACTCTGTAAAAAAAAAATCGAGCCGGGACAGTTTTCAAACTTGTTCAAGATATTATTACAAAAGACCTTTAAGATAATATTTGTCAAATCGAGGAATGTTTGTTCGAGTTATTGCACTAGCGAGTTAAAAATTTGTAAAAATTGACTAATTAAGAGCCTTTACTCTTGGGCAGGGCCACTTTTCGAACTTGTTTGAGATATTATTGGAAAAGACCTGTATGGCAAATATTAGTTAAAATGGAGAACGTTTGTGCAGGTTATTGTGCCAACAGTGCGATGTCGCCCAGACGTCCAGCCAGATGCACACTGACCGTCGCCAAACCATAGGTCTCTGTTCTAAACACAACTCAACCCACAATTGGAACTAGGAGCTTAACCCTTTATCCAACGCAGACAATATCAAAATGTGTTATTTTAAATATCATTTTTTTAAATTTTTCAAAAAATTTCAACTAGGCACATTCCAATGAGGGGTCACATCATATGGTTTTGTTGAAATTTTTTGGAAAAATAGTATTTCTTCGGCTGCTGAATTTGCATATTATGCAGGCAGTTGTGGCCGATTCGTTGGGTAAAGGGTTATGTGTTAAAACTCTGACCAGGTTGTTGTCTGACTAGAGTGCTGGCATTCTTAAAAATGCAGGCGGGCTAAAAATCGCTCCCCTCGCATGCACTAGGGGAGCGATTAGCTCTCTTCAAGCTTACAAAAGTGGCAAAAAGAAGTGTTACTGCTAATGAATTCTGCCTAGTAGGCCTTGTGTGTTTATTTGATGCTGCTAACAAGGTAGTCTCTATGAGACGGCAGCACTGCCCCTCCCACACCTCATGGCCTCAGAAAGGCCCAGAGGTGTGGGAGGGGCAGTGTGGCCATCTTGCTGAGACCACTAATACAGCAGAGATCTGAAAAAATGTGGGTTTTAGGAATAGGCTTTTATGGTAATCATTATTTTCTAAGGTCAGGAGGGCTAGTTTTTGCCCTCCTTAATTTTTTTAAGGCGAGCGAATAAATCGTTGTCCTGAAAATGCCAGGTCTGTGACTACGGAATATGTACAGGTTGAACTCACAAGGGTATAATAGTACTCTCAAATTTCAAATTATCTATAGTACAGGTGCTGGAGACTAGACACTTTCCACTCGTGGACAATACAGGGTTTGTACAGTTAAAACTAAAAGTCCTGTCATGAAATGCGCACAAATAGCACATTGATATGCGCGTTAATGTATGTGTTATGGCCCAAGTAAAGCTATCAAATTCTGTGTATTTGACCTGTGCACAAGCAATGTTTCAGCCAATGGACCTCCGGGTAACCAGGCGAACCTGCCATGCTTTGAGTGCCATTCAATATGGCAAATGCGCGCAATTCCAACGTGCAATTAAGCCTAGATAAGTGCACTATTGGTGAGAGGACTTCTAGTTTCAACTGTACACCCTTCAGAAATAAAAATTCCAGAACTTTCAAGGACTTTTTCCAAGCATATTCCAGGACCTTCTGATAAAATAATGCCGACCCTATTTCATACTTGCATACTTGTTTATAACATAATAATACCTGATGCATGATTAACCCTTTACCCAACTTAACGACCAAAACCGGTCAGCACTATTCACAAAAATCGCCAATTAATTTTCTTTCTTTCTTTCATTTTTTGTCTCAAAAACATAGGTTATGACTCCTCTAAGGAATGAGCTCGACGAGCTCGTTCCAAAGAGGTGTCATAATCTATGTTTTTGAGACAAAAAATTGTTATTCAAGAATTTTGTTTGCAAGTGTCGTCTGCTTTTCGTGTAAGGTAAAGGGTTAAGGAGGCACTCTCTGTTTTTTTTTTATAAAAAACACCGACTTTGTGCACTGTCAATCTATGCAATTATGCAAGTTATTACAGCATTTTTTTTATAACATGCTAGATTATTGACATTACATACATCTTTTTCAAGCACTTTCCAAGACTTTACTAGTGGAGATATGATTTTCCAGAACTTTCCAGGCCTTGAAATTTCGATTTTTTAATTCAAGCACTTTCAAGCGCCTTCAAGGACCCGTACAAACCCTGACAATTAGTATTATTTATTTATTGGTGTTTAAGGTCACATATTTCTGCACATGGCTAACCATGACCGTGACAGTTTTACAGGTGGAGGAAGTCAGAGTACCACACAAGCAGGGTTAGCATTGGTTGAAGACAGGTGCACCATCGAAGTGCAGTACGCCTTAGTACACAGCGTCACCATGCCCCCAGTTGGGCAATGGGGGAGAAGTGTCTCGCCCAAGGACACAACGCGGTTGCCGCAGGTGGGATTCGAACCGAGGACCTCTCGGCTGGTAGCCTGCACCTCTACCTACTGAGCCACCGCGCCCCATCAAGACTGATACCCACAAACTATGAAAAAAAAATTTGTGCACAACGCATTGTCTCAGCATAAGCAACATGTGTTTGGGGGCATAAAAATTCAATTAATGAAGCACCAGGTACAGCCTGCTGCTTCATAAATTTTCCTGATGATGATTTTTATTACCCGGTAAATGCATGTATAGACATCACTGCCCATGTGTGGATTACGACCAATTCACGGTGACTCTACTGTATGGACTAAAAACTGATTCTCATAGGAGTTGGTTGCAATAATCAAAACCAATTCTTGTGAAGTGAACCAAGACAAATTTCAAGTGGTTGAGGGCTACATTTTTTTTTTTGATCGTCTGAATTTGTTCATCACAGGCCTGGCAATCTAGAAAATCAAGGAGTGCAAAACAATTGCCCTCCTCAGATTGATTGCTTGGGAGTTGCACCTGAACTTTTCAATGCAAAAACTTGTATGCTATTTTGGTTATATTAAATTCGAAGGTTTTAATATTGTGACTGAAAAATTGTACTATATTCAGCTGCATGATGGAAAAATTGGAACCCACATCTTCTCATTATTAAAAATGTTGCATTCAATTCTTATGTGTTTGTTTTTTCTACACTCAAAATGTATCGAAATGCGACACAGAATATGTCATGAATTATCGTGAATCAACACAACATTAACAAATCTCCCCTGAGTTCCAATGTGTTCTCTGTGCCATTAGGCACAGAGAACACATTTGGAACTCAGAGAACAAAATGATAATAGATTTTAAGGGCAGTCACAAACAGGTCTGGCATTCCAGAAAATCAAGGGGTGCAAAAAATTGCCCACCTCAATATTTTCTAGGGGTGCAGTAGGTGTGCAGCACTCCTACACTCCCAAAGAATGCCAGGCCTGTCATTAAAATGTTTTATTACAAATTACTGAAGAGTGTCGATAGGGACTCTTCACTAATACTGTGATAAAACAAATTTATATGAACAAAATATTGTGTTTGAAAGAATATGAAAAATGAGCAAGGAAAATATTGGCTTTTCCTCTATGGTACAGTTAAAACTGGAAGTCCTGTCATGAAATGCGCACAAATCGCACGTCGATCTGCGCATTAATCTACGCGTTTTGACCATAGTAAGGCTATCAAATTCTGTGTATATGGCCTGTGCACAAGCAATGTTTCAGTCAATGGACCTCCGGGTAACCCGACAGAAACATTGCCTGTGTTTGCTAAGAGTAACCAGAAGATCCTGCCGTACTTTGGATGCCATCCGATATGGCAATTGCGCGAAATTCATACGCGCAATTAAGCCTAGATAAGGGCACAGTTCGGGACAGGACTTTCGCTTTTAACTGTATCCTCATTTTTTTGAAAGCCCGATGGTGGCTTCAAGCAGTCCAGCAGTTTTAGTTTAAACAATATTTATTGCAAAATAACTTTGAAATACATACATACACATGCCATAACTAGAACTATCACTGAAGGTGATTAATACCCCCGCTTTGGGTTTTTAGAGGAATGCACTTCTGATCATGTAGACGAAGGCCATAAGGAAATGTATACATAAAGATCATTTTTTGTTGTTGAAATTTGTATTTGCATGTGGCCTTCCACAGAACAGCACTGAATACTTAAAGAGCCCACACATATATGGTTTACATTTGGAAAAACACATTTACAATGTGCAACATGTATTCAAAATCGGTTCATTAATGTAGGAGGAGTTGCACACACAAGAATCCCATTTGAAAACCCATAATAAATCCAAGTTAAAGGGAGATAACCTGGTTAAAATTGTCGCAGATCAAAAATTTGGGAATATGCGTATGTTCACTTAGTTGTGATAATGTTTGAAAGGTTTCGTCAAAATTGATTGATAAATGTAGGAGGAGTTGCACGCACAAGAATTTCATGTAGAAACCCATAATAAATCTAAGTTAAAGGGAGATAACCTAGTTAAAATAGCCACAGCTCAAAAATTTTGGAATATGCGCATGTTCACTTAGTAGTGATGATGTCTGTAAACTTTCATCCAAATTGATGGATAAATGTAGGAGGAGTTGCGCACACAAGAATTTCATGTAGAAACCCATATTAAATCAAAGTTCAAGAGAGATAACCTGGTTAAAATTGTCGCAGATCAAAAAGTTTGGAACATGCACATGTTCACTTAGTAGAGGTGATATTTGAAAGGTTTCATCAAAATCGGTTCATTAATGTAGGAGGAGTTGCGCACACAAGAATTTGTTCGAACGGAAAGACATAATAAATCTAAGTCAAAGGGAGATAACCTGGTTAAAATTGTCGCAGATCAAAAATCTTGGAATATGCGCATGTTCACTTAGTAGTGATGATGTCTGAAAAGTTTTGTCCAAATTGATTGATAAATGTAGGAGGAGTTGCACGCACAAGAATTTCATGTAGAAACCCATAATAAATCTAAGTTAAAGGGAGATAACCTAGTTAAAATTGCCACAGCTCAAAAATTTTGGAATATGTGCATGTTCACTTAGTAGTGATGATGTCTGTAAACTTTCGTCCAAATTGATTGATAAATGTAGGAGGAGTTGCGCACACAAGAATTTCATGCAGAAACCCATATTAAATCAAAGTTCAAGAGAGATAACCTGGTTAAAATTGTCGCAGATCAAAAAGTTTGGAATATGCACATGTTCACTTAGTAGAGATGATGTTTGAAAGGTTTCATCAAAATCGGTTCATTAATGTAGGAGGAGTTGCGCACACAAGAATTTGTTCGAACGGAAAGACATAATAAATCTAAGTCAAAGGGAGATAACCTGGTTAAAATTGTCGCAGATCAAAAAACTTGGAATATGCGCATGTTCACTTAGTAGTGATAATGTCTGAAAAGTTTTGTCCAAATTGATTGATAAATGTAGGAGGAGTTGCGCACACAAGAATTTCATGTAGAAACCCATATTAAATCAAAGTTCAAGAGAGATAACCTGGTTAAAATTGTCGCAGATTAAAAAGTTTGGAATATGCACATGTTCACTTAGTAGAGATGATGTTTGAAAGGTTTCATCAAAATCGGTTCATTAATGTAGGAGGAGTTGCGCTCACAAGAATTTGTTCGGATGGAAAGACACAATAAATCTAAGTCAAAGGGAGATAACCTGGTTAAAATTGTCACAGATCAAAAATCTTGGAATATGCGCATGTTCACTTAGTAGTGATGATGTCTGAAAAGTTTTGTCCAAATTGATTGATAAATGTAGGAGGAGTTGCGCACACAAGAATTTCATGTCCGGAAAGACGTACGGACGGACGTACGGACGTACAGGGCGATTCCTATATAGCCCCCACTTCTTTGAAGCGGGGGTATAATTAGGGGTGTCATGATTTCTTAATTTAGGAATCGATTAACTATCACAAATAATCGATAATAATCGATTAATGATAAATCGTTCCTACAGTTAAAACTAGAAGTCATGTCATGAAATGCGCACAAATAGCACGTCAATCTGCGTGTTAATCTCTGCGTTATGACCATCAAATTCTGTACATATGACCTGCACACAAGCAATGTTTCAGCCAATGGACCTCCGGGTAACCCGGAGGTCCATTGGCAGAAACATTGCATGTTTTTGCTATGAATAACCAGGAGAACCTGCCGTGCTTTGGATCTCATTCGCTATAGCAATTGCGCACAATTCCTACGCACAATTGAGCCTTGATAAGCGCACAGTTCGTGACAGGACTTCTAGTTTTAACTGTAGATGACCCCCTCCCTCTCTTTGAAGTCGTTAAAAATGAAGTTCAAGTTAGCTGACCAACCTCAAGTAAACAACGAAGACGATCCTCTTTTAGGTACATCCAAAGCTTTAATGTTCTGAACTTTTGAACCTTCTGTATAATAAACAAGACCAGTCGTCAGTTGCGAACTTCGCAAGTTCGCAATTGCCGAACGGTCTTGATTATTACACTGAAGTTTCAAAAGTTCAGAACATCAAAGCTTTGGTGCACCTGAAAGACAAATGTGTTGGCTTCCTGGGGTTTAACGTTGATCTTCTTGACCTTTTACCAGTAGCAACAATAGTTTTTTCATCCAATTTTTGTCTTAATTATTAAACGTCTAAAACAGGGTAAAATCTAGTGATTCGTCGACAACACAAAATACTAATCGATTTCGGAGTGACCGATTGACAATCGATTAATCGTGACGGCCCTAGCCATAATACACTACAAAATGTCTCAAATTCCAAAAAAAATGGCGATAACATATCAAATGGCATACAATGAAAATGCAAGTGATGGGATTCAACAATAAGCCTGTATAAATCCCAGGTTTCATCCTCGATCACAGCCCTCCAAATCATAGTTTTGCCCCATATTTGGATGCCAAATGCCATTGTTATGGGTACTAGTGCCCTGATGAAAATGACATGTAAAGCATTTTGGTACAACCCAGTGCTTAAATGAAATTTTGCTAACGATTTTTATTACCTGGTAAATGCATGCATGGACACGGTGGACAACACTGCCCACGCGTAGATTAAGACCAGTCCTCGCCGCTGTACTGTATGTAGAGAGTGGACTGTAGTACATGTAGTAAATAAGATTATTTAACCCTTTACCCAACATGAAAAACACACGAAAGACAACAATTGCAAACAAAATTCTTGAAAAACTTCTTTTTGTTCATTTTTGAACTAAGATATTTAACCTTATCTGGTTGCTTCAGAGGTTGTTCAGGGGAAGGGGTAAGGCGGTCATGATTATGAATTTTCATAATCGATTATTTTGTCATGATGAAAGTGTCAATGACACTGTAGCTCAACTTGTCAAGACAAAGACATGTACATGTATAGTATGTGACACAGCAATGACAAACATCTAGGTAATGACCTGATAACAAAGGTACATATAAAGTATTGTAATGGTCTAAATACTGACCGTTGCCTGTAACAAATGTATAGGTAACGTATTGTAAAGGTGGGTGACAGTCAGATGCTAAACTAGTAAAAAAATCTTTGAGTCCCAGAGTGGGTCTGACTGAACCCCAAAATATTTGTTCTCATAGCACAGTGATAACAAAGGCACCCCAAAACACACTCGTTCCTGTCCCAAGGTGAAGACAAAAGTGCCCAAGAAGTTTTGTGAAGATCAGTTCATAAATACGAGCTGTATAGAACTTGTGACAAAAAACTGATTGGACCTAATTTCGGTACAACATGGCCACTGGCAGCCATCTTGAATTTTGGACGGTACCCAGAAACACTCATTCTCATCCCAAGGTGATAACAAAGGTACCCAAGAAGTTTTGTGAAGATCGGTTCATAAATACAGCCTCTACCCTGAGCCGTATTGACATGTGTGCTTACATTGTGTAAGTAGCACTGAATAAATCAAAGTTCATCTCATTTGCATAATTTCTGCACAAAAAAAAACCCCTTAGAATATGTGATGTATTCCATGTTACGAAACATTCATACAAAAATTTATTCAAATCAGAACTTTTATAGCCTTACATGTAGGTGAGAGATTAGCTCTTCTCAAGCTTACAAAAGCTAAAAGTGGCAAATGAAGTTTTACTTTTAATGAATTCTGCCTGGTGGCCAGTAGTGGGCATTGTTCATTTTATTTGGTGCTGCTAACAAACTAGTCTCTGTGAAATGCCTACACTGCCCCTCCCACACCTCCGGGCCTCAGCAAGGCCCAAAGGTGTGGGATGGGCAGTGTAACAGACTTACGGAGCCCACTAACATAGCGGAGATCTAAAAAGATGTGGGTTTTAGGAATAGGCAGTTATGGTAATCATTATTTTCTAGGACCACGAGAGCTAGTTATCGCCCGCCTTATTTTTTAAGGCGGGCAGTAGGCAAGAAAATAAATTGCTCTCCTGAAAATGCAAGCCTGCAATATTCCAATTATACTATTCAAAAAAGTAGGGGTTATCCAAACTGGTGTTGATATTTTTGGACAATGGTACTGGACACACATGATTGGACACATCAATATGTTACCAAGTTTAGTGTGGATCATGAATGTCACCGGCCCACAAAAATTTAAATTTTATAGTAAATTTCCTTTCTTATTATACCTACCACAATTGTTTACAATAAAAGGTTTGCACGAGAGTGATAGTCCCTAACTCGGAAAAATACTCTATTTTCTTCTTTCTCAAGCAATTTGGGAAAGAAAAGTGGTGCAAAAGAATCGAGAAAAAATAAGCCAAAACTGGGTCGACTACGACCGGCGCACACCCAATAGGGGACACTCTCCTCCTTGTACTAATTCTCCAGTCCAGGAAATGAGACAGGTGCGAGTGCAATTGCTCCCGTCAGCACTGTGTTTCTATTTTATGAGACCTAAAAAATGCACTCGTTGAAAAATATTGTGGAGCACTAATATACTGTGAGAGCATATAAATGTGTGTTGTTTTGAGAGAGGAGCACTCTGTGGCCAGTGGCAAGTTATTGTCATAATTTAGCAATTCCTCCTACATTTAACCATTTGAACACTAGTGGTATCTGCCATGTTAGTTCAATGGCAGCTATTAGAAGAGTCCATATTCATTATTTGGGGTCATCATCGGAGCTGCACATTGAAAATACTGATTGGTCTACCCCCACACATTTGCTGAACAGCCATCCTATTTAATGGTGTTTATCTACCAGAGTAAGGTGGTAGGAAACAAAAGAACCGACGGCAACAGAAAAGTACCCCAGAAATTCTACTCTCAACAGAGGGGAGAAAAGCTGATACAACCGTCCCGAGCTGACACCTAACTCAGTTAAAATCAGAACCCAAAAGGTTAGCATTAATGAACAAAACACCAAAACGCCAAGGTACGCAAAAATCATGTACGAAATCAGTATAGAGAAAATCAGATTTATCACGGAAAATACAGTGAATAATTATAAAAACACAGCCCTGTACAGCTGAAACTAAAAGTCCTGTCATGAAATGTGCACAAATAGCATGTCAATCTGCATGTTAATATAGGCATTATGACCATAGTAAGGCTATCAAATTCTGTACATATGGCCTCTGCACAAGCAATGTTTCAGCCAATGGACCATTGGCAGAAACACTGCCTGTATTTGCCTCAAGTAACCAGGAGAACCTGCCGTGCTTTGGATGCCATTCGTTAAGACAACTGCGTGCAATTCCTACGTGCAATTAAGCCTAGATAAGCGCACGGTTTGTGACAGAACTTCTACTTTTAACTGTATGTCTGGATAGTGGATAAACAGCTATGAATCCACATATCTGAATAGGAAACATTGTTAACATCGGGTCAAAAGGTATCACTGTTGAAGAGTGAGACAACCTGCATCCGTGTAAGATGGCGGAAAAAATAGAATGACACAATGGTTGTGCGTCTGCGCACTGGTTCCGGAAGCCGTGGATTAGTACAAGGGGAAGAGTGTCCCCTACTGGGTGTCCGCCTGTCGCACTCGACCCAGTTTGGGCTTATTTTTTCTTGGTGCTTTTGCACCACTTTTCTTTCCCAAATCGCTTGGGAAAGAAGAAAATAGAGAGTATTTTTTTGAGTTAGGGACTTCCACTGTAGTGCAAGCCTGTTGTAAACAATTGTAAGGTAGGTTGATAAGAAACTTTGTGCAGGTTTTTCGCACGAGCATCGTGTTAATGTCAGTGGGGTACGTTTTGAAGTTTTCATTTGTACTAGACAGGATTTTTCGGAGGTCTCATCGGTCTTTTCTTGGTATAAATTCGTTCATCAACAGTGTAACGTAACTTTTGAGGTATGCGAAGACTGACACATGACGAACGTTACGTGTCGTTGGCATGTAGGAAGCTGGCAACAGATAGGCTGCTGTGGTTCAAATTCTCAATGTTACTCAATCAGTGATTAACAGGTTGTGGTCATGCTACCAACAGACAGGCAATGTTGATGACAGACATTGGTCAGGTCATCCAAGGCTGACAACTGCTAACCAGGATCATTTCATCTAAACCACAGCATTACGTAACAGCCATCAAAGTGCCTCAGAAATTGGACAGCAGCTGCGGCGAGAGACAGATGTGCGAGTCAGTGGTCAGACAATTCAAAATCGCCTACACCGCTGGAATTTGTATGCTGGACGACCTCGAATAATTCCACTTTTGACTCAACATCACATCGCAGCAAGGCGTAATTGGTGTGGATCATGACAGCGCTGGGACAACCGTTGGTGGACCAATGTCATGTTTTCCAATGAATCGAGGTTCACTCTCAACCTCCACGACAGCTGATATAGAGTGTGACAGCAGCTTAACGACTAATACCGTGACGTAACCGTTAGGCAGCACGATCATGATAACAAGCATAATAGCATTACATGTCATCCAAGAAGGGCGTGTCACAGGGCAGTACGACCGTTACAACATGTTAGCAGCTCATGTGGTACATTTGCGCGACATCATGGCCGTCTATTCATTTTCCAAGATGATAATGCAAGAGCACACAGGGCCCGTGTCGCTACAGAGTTCCTCCAGGAGCAGAACATCACTACACTGCCTTGACCACCACTAAGCCCAGACCTTTCACCAATTGAGCACATCTGGGATATGCTTGGCAGGTGCATACGACAACATCAACAGCCCCCTACCAATGCCTAGTAACTCACTGCAGGAAGAATAGAATAACATCAGTCAAGCTGATATTGGACGTTTGGTGAGGAGTATGCCACATCGGATCCATGCTTGTCTTGCGACCCAAAGAGGATTTACAAGGTACTGAGGTCTTGGACTGAATGTGGTAAATTCTCTGACTGACCGTCCCATGTCTTCTACAGCTCAGTGCATGGAATGTGTGATTGTCAGACACCCAACTACCACTGAAATCATTCACCAGATGTCAAAGTGTAATGCCTCAACTGTTTTTTTGATGAAAATATAAATATATTTCTTCATATATCTCACTTTTATCAAATACCACCTACTTTTTTTAATAGTACAGTACGTGGAGACTGGACTGTAAACAAATCACCCGGGGAGTGGAGTTATCGCCCAAAGTATCACTTTCAAATTCTGTACATGTGGACAAAAAATATAAGCAATGTTTCAGCCAATGGACCTCCGGGTATAACCCGGAGGTCCATTGGCTAGAACTTTGCTTTTACTTGTTATGCTTTGCAACAAATTTGCAATTATTGCTTGGGTGGAATCTCCACTCTGCGGGTGATTTAGTGGCAATACACTCTCCACGTACTGTATATATAGGAATATTAGTCATTCCAGAGCAGGATTGTTTTTTTACTTGGACAGGGGGAGAGGAAATTCAGGCTCCAGGGCTAATTCTGTGATTGAAAGTGTTGGGGCACTGATGCAGATCTGCTGCAAGTGCCCAAGTCACAAGCGATGGTGGAGGTGGAAGCTGGGGGGGGTGGGTATGGAGGATATTTGGTTGGACAAGGGGGTTTCCTCTTCCCAAAAAAATTTGGAAATCAGTTATCGAATGGAGACTTCAAACTTCTGCCCAAGCCTGAAAACTCATTCCTCATTTTTGAATTCCTGGGTTCAAAAACCCCCCATTTTCTTGCATCTGAGCACCTCAGCGGCCGTATTTCATCTAAATTTCTAGACACAAATGTTGTTGTTTCTTTAGATATCCAAATATATCGAAAATCAAAAACAAATTGCCCAATGCCAAAAACAGGGTGGAAACACTCAGTGTGCATAGCTTACCTCGAAAAAGGGAAATTATGGCTTTATGAAATGACGCAAATTGCGGGAATGTCATTATGTGGGAGTATATTTCATTTGCGAGAAATAAAATTCACAGCATTCCAAATGAAACAATAAAAAAATCCAAACGTACCAACTGTTGTTTTCATACAATTCCTCCCAAAGCCACTCAAGAATTCAAATAAACACAGACGATTCCCATGGACTTATACTTCTCAGGGTTACCAGATGATTTGCTTTCATGCCAGTGGATGATTCACCCCTTGTTTTTGTAGATGATTTGTTAAAGTCAAAATTACTCTATGATTGCTGGGGGGGGGGGGGGGTGTTAGAGCTGTGGGTTAACCGAAACCGAACCGAGGTTTTTAGTTTTTTTTTAAAACCGAAACCGAAACTGTCGACATCCCGTAATCTAAGGTTTTTCGTTTTTTATTAAATACTCTCTTGCTGCAGAAATTCACAGAAACTAGCCATCCCAGAGTAGTGAGCAGTGTCTGGGTACTCTCACTACTCTGGGAAGGCTACATTCTGTGAATTTCCAACATTTCAGTTTAGTTGTGTTTGCAGCTTTCCTCAAGTTGCGTGTAGGTGTCAGACCTCGAAAAATGGCCAAGTACAACAAAAGTTCTGTATATTTAGGTAATTATTGTATTGGCCTTTCCGATTCTTCATGTATTATAGCTTATTTCGGGCATTCATTGAGTTTCTCTCAATTTCACTGCCATTCAGTTATGACTCCGGACATAAGAATGAGTTTTATCGAATTTTATTTGGCCTCATGAACAAACCGAAAACCGAACCGAACCGAGGTTTTACTCCACCTGAAAAACCAAAACCGAAACCGAACAAGAAATTTAAAAACCTACAGCACTAGGAGGGGGGGGAATGGGAGGGGGGGGGGGGGGGGTGGCACAGATGCATTCGGTTAATGGACTTCAAGGTTGCCTAGTAGCTAAATTGAATTATTATAATTATTTACTGGGATCAAATCTTTGTAACTGGTAAATTTATAATGAAAAGTAGTTGCAGGGCTCAAAAAAAGCAGTGTCGCGTCGCTTTTTGCTATACAAAACTTGCAAAAAGCTACACAATACAGTAGAACCTGTCTTGAGAGACCACCCTTGGGGCCACACAAAAGTGGTCTCTGAAGACAGGAGGTCTCTCATAACAGGTTTCAAGTTTTCTCAAGAAAGTGAATAACCAACCACAAAATTCAGAAATGGAGAAGAAAATATTTTTGTAATTACTTTATAGTTGTTCTTTTTGATGAAGTTTTTGTAACAAATTGAAATGGACTGTTATAAAAATTATAAAAATAAATTAGTGTTGAAAATCTTCATTGAAGATTTTCAACACAAATTTATTTTTATAATCCTATCTGTCACATTTCAGGTATGTATGAAATTGTTTATTCAGCAATATCCTAATCTTTTTACAGGGGTCTTATAAAAACATCTCAAACTTTAATGAGTTACATGTATGTAACTGAATAGCAATTGAAACCCAATTAAGAGCTTTTAATACTTTTAATTATGTTAGTATAACCATAATGGATTTTCCAATTCCAGAGAAGGTAAAATGTTTTTGTCATGGTTTCAGTCTTTAAAGGGGCTGTCTCTCAAGACAGGTTCATTATGGCATAAAAATACAAGTTGGTACCAGGTCAAAGTGGTCTCTCAAGACAGGTGGTCTCTCAAGACAGGTGGTCTCCCATAGCAGGTCCATTATACAGTAAAACCAATCGGTGCCAGGCTGATGTGGTCTCTCAAGACAGGTTTTACTGTATTCAATTATGTATAGCATTTTGCAATACAAGATAATCAACTGCAGCCTATTAGGCTGCAGTTGATTATCTTGTATAGCAAATTGTAAATGAAAATTTGCGAATAAATTTGAAAACTAGTTCACTGATACTTTACTTCTGATTGTGGAACATTCCAGGCATAACTCAGATTAACTCTCCATCAAGCATCATTAACAACTTCATATGTAAGATGAAGTCTATTGGTTAAAATTCTTCCTGTTTTTACAACATTTTGCATAAAATGTCCATTAAAAATAACTTCAAGCCCATCAAATTAAAAATCCCAACTTTGAGAACTCTATTAAACAACCAAGACGCCATTTGAAAATTTCCAAGTCCATGCAACCCTTAAAGGCAGTTCAGTTAAAAAAACATTAGTTAATGTTTCATATGTTGCAGATCATTTGGAAATGTCTAGAAATGGATGGAAACTATTCTATCTACTTACAAAAATTCAATACAAAACAGCATAACATAACTCTGGTATACAAAAACAGCTATGTAATTTTTATAAAATGCTATTCATGTTTTGGAAATGTGTAGCTTTTTGCTACGAAAACTAAAAAAGTTAATTTGAGCACTGAGTAGTTGCATCTTTACCGCTGGATTATTATAGGCGACCAGTAAAGATACAAGTTGAATCTCTTTCAGGTGATGGGTCTGGACCATAAAGTTTATGAAAGAAGTTTGAGACAGTGAAGTGATGATCTTTTTTTGGTTCCATTCGCGGCAAAATGCGATCGCTAATGATTTGGAGGTTAGGTTTGTTTAAATCATCGTAACCTCCCCATAACCTCAATAACCATTCGCGACTTATTTCCAGGACTGCAAGCCTGAGCCCTCAAATTTCTGGGCCCTGGGCCCACCGCCCTCTCGTCAGCCCTGTTAGTGAATGAATGAAATAAACACGGTTAGTCATGATGCCACTTCTTTTAACATGTACTGTACCGGTACGTCAAAGTGGTAATACTGACCCGCGCCCCCAAACAGCTCGAATCAGAACCAACTACATGTATTACCACACAGACCTCTATTTGAATTAGTGACTGTGTGTGTGTCACAGATGAAAGTATCAAATCTAGTCTTTTAATAAAGTACAAGATTACTGGCAAGAGAGAAGTGATATCTTTACAACTATACCCAACTCTACCCCTCCACTCCATACCCCCATAGTTACAACCCTGGATGTGCTGGGGTGGCATTGCAGTAACCGGTTCCCATCAGATCATCGAAGTTAAGCAACATAAGTTATGTCGAACCTGGTTAGTCCTTGGATGGGTGACCGTCGGAGCGATTGATTCAGACCCGCATTGTGTCCTATTTATTATTTATTTATTGGTGTTTAAGGTCACATATTTCTGCACAATGGCTAACCATGACCGTGACAGTTTTACGGGTGGAGGAAGCCGGAGTACCCGGAGAGAACCACCGAGCAACGGCGAGCAACTGTCAGCTCCCCAACATACCAACTCCACACAAGCAGGGTTAGCATTGGTTGAAGACAGGTGCACCATCGACGTGCAGTACGCCTTAGTACACAGCGTCACCGTGCCCCCACGTGGGCAATGGGGGTGAAGTGTCTTGCCCAAGGACACAACGCGGTTGCCGCAGGTGGGATTCGAACCGAGGACCTGTCAGCTTGCAGTCTGCATCTCTACCAACTGAGCCACCGCGCCCCCCATTGTGTCCTAGGGCAAGGTATTTAACCCCAATTGCCCACATGGGTGCACGATGATGTCGTGTGCTAAGGTGTACTGCACATCGATGGTGTGCATGTCTTCAACCAATCTAACCCTGTCTGTGCTGCAGTGCGGAGTTACAATGTTGGGGAGCTGGCAGCTGCTCGTCATTGCTTGGTGGTTCTCTCCGGGTACTCCGGCTTTCTCCACCCATAAAACTGTCACCGACATGACATGACCTTGGCTGTTAAAGTGTCATTAAACCTTAATAAATAAACTAATAATAAATAACTTGTTACGACCAACTTCGTTGAGAACCAATATTGACCGAGGAAGTGCAAGAAAATTAAGCTTCATTGTGGATGGGTCCTCCTAAACACAAGAATTACACGGAATTACTCCAAATAAGGCCCTTTTGATTATGAGCCTGGCATAATGGGTCTAATTATCGGTGTCACTAAATACTGAATCTGACCGAATCTGACTTGAAATACCGAATCTGACCCAAGAATGATCAATTAAAGATACTTTCTTACTATTCTATGATCTAGTGAATATAACTAGAGCACACTGTCACAGTGCCGAAGCTGTGACGATTTGTGCAACGTCAATGGTGTTTTAAAACTCATTGGTGACAAAAAAAAACTCAGTGACAAGTCCATAAATGGGACAGAAATTATCCGAATGACATGCACTATTGAGAGGGTGTAGACATCATGAAGATACACTTGCATACCAAGTAAACTGTACGGTGTCATTCCATCAAGTATTTTAGGAGTTATGGTGTTTTTTAACCTCGTTGGTGACAAAAAAACTTGTTGGTGACAAAAAAAACTCAGTGACAAGTCCATAAATGTGACAGAAATTGTCCGAATGACGTGCAATATTGAGAGGGTGTAGACATCATGAAGATATACTTGCACACCAAGTATGGTGTCATTCCATCAAGTATTTTAGGAGTTATGGTGTTTTTTAAACTCGCTGGAGACAGACCAAGCTAAACAGAAAACTAAACGCAACTAAAAATGTCAAGAAAAATGTTTAAAATACAGGGTATGAGGAGTTAATCATGGAACAATGAAACTGAGGAACACGTAAGATGAATATAAGTGCCATGGGAAGAGAAGGAGCACAACAGCTGACCTAAACACTAAGTTAAACATGAAATTCTGAGCTAAACAGAAAACTAAACGCAACTAAAAATGTCAAGAAAATGTTTAAAATGCAGGGTATGAGGGGTTAAATCATGGTAGAATGATAATAATCATCATATAGCAGCATTATAAAGGCCATGATATGGAAATAGGGCAAAGAAGTGACCAAAACAGAAGCTTTAACATTACTGGACAAGTATGCGGATGCCGACTGATTGAGCCATGCCATAAGCTCACACAACGAAAGTTGGTGAGCTAAAAATAATCCAGGGCCAAACACAAATTTTGCCCCTCAATCCCCAAAATTTGCATGCAAAACCGGAAATTTTATGTCCTATCTGGTCCTCCATACTTTTGCGAACTGCGCATGCGCAGTATCCAGAAAGACACCAAAATTGGAGCCAACCATCATTCTTTCTAAAAATTGCCTGCTAAATGTTGTAAACAGCGGGCAGGTATGAGTGCCCACTCATGGGAGGCCCATCTCCGTCTGGGCCATTGGTACATGTAAGTATAAAAAATATACAAATTACTTTGAATTTATAATATTTTTATACAACAACCAATGGCCCAGCCTGAATCGTAAAAAGGCTGGAGGGCCTAGGACATAGAGGCCATTTATCTGGAGCCTGATTCTTAGCCAAAAATCCCACTTCTGTAGTTAAAGTAATGGTATTACCCACATTACGATAGTGAGGGTAGTCAACAGATAAAGCATGAAGCTCACTAAATCTTCTAGCAGATGCAAATGCTAAGAGAAATGCCATTTTATAGGTCAAGAATTTGAACTCTACAACGTCCAACGGCTCAAACGGAGCTTCTTTAAGCTTCAACAGAACCCAAGCCAAATTTCATTTAGGAATTAATCTGAGGGGTCTAGTTCTATTGACAGAAAAATTTCTAACCAGTTTGAATAATGAAGCATTAGATCCGATTGCCAAGTTATCATGATGAGCGTAAGTGTCTGATAACATAGACCTATAGCTCTTCATAGTGACGGGCTGCAGTTTGAGATTGTCAAAACAAGTAGACCAGAAAGTTGGTAATATCCGGTTTGGACGGAACGTATACGTTTATCAACTGATCCTTACACAAATGGAAGAAAATCTTCTACTTTGCTGCATAATTCAATGAAGAGGAGGACCTCCTGCAATTAGAAATTACATCCACTGCTCGTCCTGTAAATTACTTGCCGTGGGAGAAGGACCGCACAACGGAAATATGTGAAGGTTGAGACCTTCCGGGTTGTGATGCAGTGCGCGTGACTTCTCCTGATAAAGAAGGTCCTCTCGCAGAGGAAGCTTCCAGGGAACGTCTCATAACAGTCACCTGAGAAGATTGGTCCATGGTTTCTGTGCCGACAGAGGTGCTACTACAAGAATTTTGCAATGAGACTGTTTCATCTTTAACAGAATCTGCTGAATCAACGGAGCTGAAGGATACACATATCCTATCATTCCGTCCTATGAAATTGATAGAGCATCTACTCTCGATGGTCTAGGCATGGCGACACGTACGTCTGTAACTGATTGTTCAGATGCGTCGCAAACAGATCTATCATGGGGCGATCCCACTGGTAGCAAATCTGTCTGAATACATGCTTGTTGAGCATCCACTCCAATGGCAACAGACGACCCTTCTGAGATAGTGAGTCTGCTATTACATTCAAACGACCCGGTATTTGATGGACAGAGAGATGAACATGATGATTCACGACATACAGGATAATGTTTTCCGTTAGTTCGCATAACGAAATCGATGAGTGTCGTCCTAGTTCCTGATATACGCTACGATTAGCGAGCTGTCCGACAATATCTGAACATGAGCGTCCGCTAGAATGTGAATCCAATGTTGTTGCGCTAACCATATTGACATCATCTCCTTGATGTTTATGTGTTTTTCTCGGAACCAGGGGTCCCAAAGACCCTGATACTTCAAGTCTGTCGGGCCCAGGGTCGTGTCCAAACCCGATTGACTCGCATCCGTCATAATCGTGAAAGCCGGATCCGGCAGTTGCAGCGGAACTCCCTCAGTTAACCACTGCATATCTGCTCAAATCTGGACCTTTTGATTTACTTGGTCTGTTAAGACAATGCTGGTCTCAAGCCAATGCGTCTTCGTGCTCCAGTACAGGGTAAAGATTATCTGGAGGGGACGTGTGTGTAGGCAGCCCATTGGAATAAGATCCGCACCCGCTCCGCACAGCCCCATTCAGTAGCATGAATTCCCTCGCTGTTAATGTGTCTGAGTGTAGACAAAAGCCAGCATAACAACTGACTAATTTCGCTGTGGGTAATGGCAAACGAACCAGATTGTTGTGAGTCTCAAAGCTCAATCCCAAGTGAATGAACAACTTGGACGGTTCTGGATACGACTTTTTCTCATTTACAATGAAACCAAGATGTCGGAGCAATAGAAGCAGACTCTGAACATCGTTCTGAAGAATAATTTTGTTGCCGTATCTCTGAAGAATGTCGTCCAAGAAAGCCGACGTTACCGCAGACGAATGAGCTCGGAAGTGTGACATTACTGAGTTCATTACTCGAGTGAAAGCCCAGGGAGCCAGGTTAAGACCGAAGCTCATCGCTCGGAACTGATACACTTTCCCTTGTACTACGCACCGCAGGTACTTTTTGAATGCCGGATGCTTGACATGAAAGTATGCATTCTTTAGATCTATGCTTGCTGCATTGTCGTTCACTTGAACGCTCGCTTTTACCGGCTGAATGGTCACCATATAGAACTTCGGAGCCATGATAAGCTTGTTTATACAGCTCAAGTCTATTACGGGTTGGAACAAGCCATCTGGCTTCGGTACGAGGAACAAGTGACTGTAGAAACCCTGAGAATTTTGATCCTAGACGACCTCTATTGCTTCCTTTGATAAGAGAGCCTATACCTCCGCTAGGAGAGACTCTCTTTTGGAAGGATTTGATGGAAGATTTGTCCAGTAGTGGTTTCACTCGGAATGTTAGTCGTAGGCCAGATCCAAGACTACATTTCTTACCCACTGGTCTTCCGTAAGTGTTACCCAGTTTTTCGCAAAGCTCGATAACCTTCCAACTGGCAAAGCAATAGAGGTCGTGACCATCACCTGTATGACCTGCGAGGCTTATAGGAGAAACCACGTCCTCCCCATGAAGAGCCCCAACCCATCAGATTAGGGGCATCTGACCAGTAGTCTCGATCAGACCTATGCCCATTTCCCGAGTCGCTGTACTAACGACCTCCAGAGTAACCATATGGGGGTTTCCTGTACCTTCGCGAGGAGTCCCCTTTTGACGATTTCTGTCTAGAACGTCCTCCTATACTCTTTTCTGCTGATGTGGGTCAATAAGACACCGACTCTACAAGCAGAGTATTAGATGCTTTCTTAGTAGCCTGATCATAAAGCAGAGAAAGCTTGTCGGTAAATATAGTGTGTCTGGAAACCGGAGCGACTCGGAGAGAGTTTTTCACCTTGTCATCTATCAAAGATGACACAAGGGCACCATCACGTCTGATTAACTCCAAATTAGCCACTGTTAAGGCAGAGTTATATGTGGTAAACATAACTGCCCCAGAAAGAACTCTTAAAAGAGGTACGGATGTCCTCAAATTCCTTCCCTTCGAGTCGTTGCACCATAGCTCTTGTAAGGTGATCTGCATAAGACACAGCATCCAAATTCGCTCTATTTGAAGAAATTGCCATCTCAATTGTGTCAGAGCAAATTGTGAATGACGCAGGCAAGGATACCTCTAGATCCTCAGCCTGTTCATCCAAATGGAACTCTCTGTACATCTTCCCCGACCGTCTTAAATGAACGTAGTCCAAGAAAGAGTAAATTTATGGAAGATGATAAGAAACCACCTTCTTCTTCCCACTGGAGAGTTTAAATATGGCATCCTCAAAATGGTCGAAGGCCTGCACCACCTGCCTTCACTGAACCGGAAAAAATAGGACCTCCTCCATTGTCTGGATAAAAGTCTGCATCCAACAATGCACCGATTGGTTTTACTTTATAATGGACCTGCTAGAAAATAGTTTTTTTGGGGGATCCTGGAATTGAACATTTTCCTGCCGCAGGTCGAACCATGGTTGGTCCTGGTATAGCGACATCCCTTTGTCGCCCCATCATGGCGGCCTCAATTTTTCAGAAGCGGATACACTGCCAGTGATTGGTGATGGGGGGGGGGGGGGGGGGGGGGGGGGCTAAACCAATCAACAATTCCGACTTCCTCGCAATAAAGCGCCAATTTCTTATTTGAAATGCTTCATCTCTCAAGTTCGCAACACTGTTTTGTATCTGGTCACCCGATTATCTGAAATATTCTGGGAACGAAATGACAGCAAGAACACATGGATTGAATGGATTCAATTGTTTTATTCACTAATTTGTCAGAATATACGTGTCATTTACATGGCATTTTTTCAACATTCTGCAGTAAATTTCTTATTTACCACCCATGTTACCAGTGACGGCACTTGTTAAATAATATAAAGCAAACTGTTTGACAACTTGTTCTGACAATAGTCACATTATGGCTCTGTTGAAAGGTAGCCCCTATATCTTGATTGCCACTATCCATTTTTCAATTACGAATGTTCCTAGAAATATAGAACCTTAGTGAGCATGCTCACATTCCCCACGCACCCCGAAATTTCAAGCTCTAATCATTTTTTTTAAATAAACATAGATTCTAGGAATACTGCAGAAAACAGTGTTCTGTAGTTTCAACGGTATTGAAAGAATTCAAGCAGAGAAAAAGCCCAGAAAACTGTAATTTTGATGAACTTTTCAAAGTCTATGGGGCCGTAATTTGGGTAAAAATCAGTGGAGCGGAACAAAACCCAAACTTGTTCTGTAGACCACCATGTTAGACTAACATACCAAAAATCATCTCAATATCTGGAAGCGTGTAGGAAAAAAGTCTGCAAAACTGTAATTTTGATGAACTTTTCAAAGGTCAAGGGCCGTAATTTCGGTAAAAATCAGTGGAGCGGAACAAAATGTAAACTTGATCTGTAGGCCACCATGTCAGACTAACATACCAAACATCAGCTCAATATCTGGAAGCGTGTAGAAAAAAAGTCTGGAAAACTGTAATTTTAATGCATTTTTCAGAGTCCAAGGGTCGTAATTTCGGTAAAAATCAGTGGAGCGGAACAAAATGCAAACTTGTTCTGTAGACCACCATGTTAGACTAACATACCAAAAATCATCTCAATATCTGGAAGCGTGTAGGAAAAAAGTCTGCAAAACTGTAATTTTGATGAACTTTTCAAAGTTCAAGGGCCGTAATTTCGGTAAAAATCAGTGGAGCGGAACAAAATGCAAACTTGATCTGTAGGCCACCATGTTAGACTCACATACCAAAAATCAGTTCAATATCTGGAAGCGTGTAGAAAAAAAGTTCGGAAAACTGTAATTTTGATGAATTTTTCATCAGAGTCCAAGGGCCGTAATTTCGGTAAAAATCAGTGGAGCGGAAAAAAATGCAAACTTGTTCTGTAGGCCCCCATGTTAGACTAACATACCAAAAATCATCTCAATATCTGGAAGTGTGTAGGAAAAACCTTAATAAATAAACTAATAATAAATAACTTGTTACGACCAACTTCGTTGAGAACCAATATTGACCGAGGAAGTGCAAGAAAATTAAGCTTACGACCCTTGAACTCTGAAAAATGCATTAAAATTACAGTTTTCCAGACTTTTTTTCTACATGCTTCCAGATATTGAGCTGATGTTTGGTTTGGTCCTCCTAAACACAAGAATTACACGGAATTATTCCAAATAAGGCCCTTTTGATTATGAGCCTGGCATAATGGGTCTAATTATCGGTGTCACTAAATACTGAATCTGACCGAATCTGACTTGAAATACCGAATCTGACCCAAGAATGATCAATTAAAGATACTTTCTTACTATTCTATGATCTAGTGAATATAACTAGAGCACACTGTCACAGTGCCGAAGCTGTGACGATTTGTGCAACGTCAATGGTGTTTTAAAACTCGTTGGTGACAAAAAAAACTCAGTGACAAGTCCATAAATGGGACAGAAATTATCCGAATGACATGCACTATTGAGAGGGTGTAGACATCATGAAGATACACTTGCATACCAAGTAAACTGTACGGTGTCATTCCATCAAGTATTTTAGGAGTTATGGTGTTTTTTAACCTCGTTGGTGACAAAAAAACTTGTTGGTGACAAAAAAAACTCAGTGACAAGTCGACAGAAATTGTCCGAATGACGTGCAATATTGAGAGGGTGTAGACATCATGAAGATATACTTGCACACCAAGTATGGTGTCATTCCATCAAGTATTTTAGGAGTTATGGTGTATTTTAAACTCGCTGGAGACAGACCAAGCTAAACAGAAAACTAAACGCAACTAACAATGTCAAGAAAAATGTTTAAAATACAGGGTATGAGGAGTTAATCATGGAACAATGATACTGAGGAACACGTATGATGAATATAAGTGCCATGGGAAGAGAAGGAGCACAACAGCTGACCTAAACACTAAGTTAAACATGAAATTCTGAGCTAAACAGAAAACTAAACGCAACTAAAAATGTCAAGAAAATGTTTAAAATGCAGGGTATGAGGGGTTAAATCATGGTAGAATGATAATAATCATCATATAGCAGCATTATAAAGGCCATGATATGGAAATAGGGCAAAGAAGTGACCAAAACAGAAGCTTTAACATTACTGGACAAGTATGCGGATGCCGACTGATTGAGCCATGCCATAAGCTCACACAACGAAAGTTGGTGAGCTAAAAATAATCCAGGGCCAAACACAAATTTTGCCCCTCAATCCCCAAAATTTGCATGCAAAACCGGAAATTTTATGTCCTATCTGGTCCTCCATACTTTTGCGAACTGCGCATGCGCAGTATCCAGAAAGACACCAAAATTGGAGCCAACCATCATTCTTTCTAAAAATTGCCTGCTAAATGTTGTAAACAGCGGGCAGGTATGAGTGCCCACTCATGGGAGGCCCATCTCCGTCTGGGCCATTGGTACATGTAAGTATAAAAAATATACAAATTACTTTGAATTTATAATATTTTTATACAACAACCAATGGCTCAGCCTGAATCGTAAAAAGGCTGGAGGGCCTAGGACATAGAGGCCATTTATCTGGAGCCTGATTCTTAGCCAAAAATCCTACTTCTGTAGTTAAAGTAATGGTATTACCCACATTACGATAGTGAGGGTAGTCAACAGATAAAGCATGAAGCTCACTACATGTAAATCTTCTAGCAGATGCAAATGCTAAGAGAAATGCCATTTTATAGGTCAAGAATTTGAACTCTACAACGTCCAACGGCTCAAACGGAGCTTCTTTAAGCTTCAACAGAACCCAAGCCAAATTTCATTTAGGAATTAATCTGAGGGGTCTAGTTCTATTGACAGAAAAATTTCTAACCAGTTTGAATAATGAAGCATTAGATCCGATTGCCAAGTTATCATGATGAGCGTAAGTGTCTGATAACATAGACCTATAGCTCTTCATAGTGACGGGCTGCAGTTTGAGATTGTCAAACAAGTAGACCAGAAAGTTGGGAATATCCGGTTTGGACGGAACGTATACGTTTATCGACTGATCCTTACACAAATGGAAGAAAATCTTCTACTTTGCTGCATAATTCAATGAAGAGGAGGACCTCCTGCAATTAGAAATTACATCCACTGCTCGTCCTGTAAATTACTTGCCGTGGAAGAAGGACCGCACAACGGAAATATGTGAAGGTTGAGACCTTCCGGGTTGTGATGCAGTGCACGTGACTTCTCCTGATAAAGAAGGTCCTCTCGCAGAGGAAGCTTCCAGGGAACGTCTCATAACAGTCACCTGAGAAGATTGGTCCATGGTTTCTGTGCCGACAGAGGTGCTACTACAAGAATTTTGCAATGAGACTGTTTCATCTTTAACAGAATCTGCTGAATCAACGGAGCTGAAGGATACACATATCCTATCATTCCGTCCTATGAAATTGATAGAGCATCTACGCTCGATGGTCTGGGCATGGCGACACGTACGTCTGTAACTGATTGTTCAGATGCGTCGCAAACAGATCTATCATGGGGCGATCCCACTGGTAGCAAATCTGTCTGAATACATGCTTGTTGAGCATCCACTCCAATGGCAACAGACGACCCTTCTGAGATAGTGAGTCTGCTATTACATTCAGACGACCCGGTATATGATGGACAGAGAGATGAACATGATGATTCACGACATACAGGATAATGTTTTCCGTTAGTTCGCATAACGAAATCGATGAGTGTCGTCCTAGTTCCTGATATACGCTACGATTAGCGAGCTGTCTGACAATATCTGAACATGAGCGTCCGCTAGAATGTGAATCCAATGTTGTTGCGCTAACCATATTGACATCATCTCCTTGATGTTTATGTGTTTTTCTCGGAACCAGGGGTCCCAAAGACCCTGATACTTCAAGTCTGTCGGGCCCAGGGTCGTGTCCAAACCCGATTGACTCGCATCCGTCATAATCGTGAAAGCCGGATCCGGCAGTTGCAGCGGAACTCCCTCAGTTAACCACTGCATATCTGCTCAAATCTGGACCTTTTGATTTACTTGGTCTGTTAAGACAATGCTGGTCTCAAGCCAATGCGTCTTCGTGCTCCAGTACCGGGTAAAGATTATCTGGAGGGGACGTGTGTGTAGGCGGCCCATTGGAATAAGATCCGCACCCGCTCCGCACAGCCCCATTCAGTAGCATGAATTCCCTCGCTGTTAATGTGTCTGAGTGTAGACAAAAGCCAGCATAACAACTGACTAATTTCGCTGTGGGTAATGGCAAACGAACCAGATTGTTGTGAGTCTCAAAGCTCAATCTCAAGTGAATGAACAACTTGGATGGTGCTGGATACGACTTTTTCTCATTTACAATGAAACCAAGATGTCGGAGCAATAGAAGCAGACTCTGAACATCGTTCTGAAGAATAATTTTGTTGCCGTATCTCTGAAGAATGTCGTCCAAGTAAGCCGACGTTACCGCAGACGAATGAGCTCGGAAGTGTGACATTACTGAGTTCATTACTCGAGTGAAAGCCCAGGGAGCCAGGTTAAGACCAAAGCTCATCGCTCGGAACTGATACACTTTCCCTTGTACTACGAACCGCAGGTACTTTCTGAATGCCGGATGCTTGAAATGAAGGTATGCATTCTTTAGATCTATGCTTGCTGCATTGTCGTTCACTTGAACGCTCGCTTTTACCGGCTGAATGGTCACCATATAGAACTTCGGAGCCATGATAAGCTTGTTTATACAGCTCAAGTCTATTACGGGTTGGAACAAGCCATCTGGCTTCGGTACGAGGAACAAGTGACTGTAGAAACCCTGAGAATTTTGATCCTAGACGACCTCTATTGCTTCCTTTGATAAGAGAGCCTATACCTCCGCTAGGAGAGACTCTCTTTTGGAAGGATTTGATGGAAGATTTGTCCTGTAGTGGTTTCACTCGGAATGTTAGTCGTAGGCCAGATCCAAGACTACATTTCTTACCCACTGGTCTTCCGTAAGTGTTACCCAGTTTTTCGCAAAGCTCGATAACCTTCCAACTGGCAAAGCAATAGAGGTCGTGACCATCACCTGTATGACCTGCGAGGCTTATAGGAGAAACCACGTCCTCCCCATGAAGAGCCCCAACCCATCAGATTAGGGGCATCTGACCAGTAGTCTCGATCAGACCTATGCCCATTTCCCGAGTCGCTGTACTAACGACCTCCAGAGTAACCATATGGGGGTTTCCTATACCCTCACGAGGAGTCCCCTTTTGACGATTTCTGTCTAGAACGTCCTCCTATACTCTTTTCTGCTGATGTGGGTCAATAAGACACCGACTCTACAAGCAGAGTATTAGATGCTTTCTTAGTAGCCTGATCATAAAGCAGAGAAAGCTTGTCGGTAAATATAGTGTGTCTGGAAACCGGAGCGACTCGGAGAGAGTTTTTCACCTTGTCATCTATCAAAGATGACACAAGGGCACCATCACGTCTGATTAACTCCAAATTAGCCACTGTTAAGGCAGAGTTATATGTGGTAAACATAACTGCCCCAGAAAGAACTCTTAAAAGAGGTACGGATGTCCTCAAATTCCTTCCCTTCGAGTCGTTGCACCATAGCTCTTGTAAGGTGATCTGCATAAGACACAGCATCCAAATTCGCTCTATTTGAAGAAATTGCCATCTCAATTGTGTCAGAGCAAATTGTGAATGACACAGGCAAGGATACCTCTAGATCCTCAGCCTGTTCATCCAAATGGAACTCTCTGTACATCTTCCCCGACCGTCTTAAATGAACGTAGTCCAAGAAAGAGTAAATTTATGGAAGATGATAAGAAACCACCTTTCTTCTTCCCACTGGAGAGTTTAAATATGGCGTCCTCAAAATGGTCGAAGGCCTGCACCACCTGCCTTCACTGAACCGGAAAAAATAGGACCTCCTCCATTGTCCGGATAAAAGTCTGCATCCAACAATGCACCGATTGGTTTTACTTTATAATGGACCTGCTAAAAAATAGGTTTTTTGGGGGATCCTGGAATTGAACATTTTCCTGCCGCAGGTCGAACCATGGTTGGTCCTGGTATAGCGACATCCCTTTGTCGCCCCATCATGGCGGCCTCAATTTTTCAGAAGCGGATACACTGCCAGTGATTGGTGATGGGGGGGGGGGGGGGGGGGCTAAACCAATCAACAATTCCGACTTCCTCGCAATAAAGCGCCAATTTCTTATTTGAAATGCTTCATCTCTCAAGTTCGCAACACTGTTTTGTATCTGGTCACCCGATTATCTGAAATATTCTGGGAACGAAATGACAGCAAGAACACATGGATTGAATGGATTCAATTGTTTTATTCACTAATTTGTCAGAATATACGTGTCATTTACATGGCATTTTTTCAACATTCTGCAGTAAATTTCTTATTTACCACCCATGTTACCAGTGACGGCACTTGTTAAATAATATAAAGCAAACTGTTTGACAACTTGTTCTGACAATAGTCACATTATGGCTCTGTCGAAAGGTAGCCCCTATATCTTGATTGCCACTATCCATTTTTCAATTACGAATGTTCCTAGAAATATAGAACCTTAGTGAGCATGCTCACATTCCCCACGCACCCCGATATTTCAAGCTCTAATCATTTTTTTTTAAATAAACATAGATTCTAGGAATACTGCAGAAAACAGTGTTCTGTAGTTTCAACGGTATTGAAAGAATTCAAGCAGAGAAAAAGCCCAGAAAACTGTAATTTTGATGAACTTTTCAAAGTCTATGGGGCCGTAATTTGGGTAAAAATCAGTGGAGCGGAACAAAACCCAAACTTGTTCTGTAGGCCACCATGTTAGACTAACATATCAAAAATCAGCTCAATATCTGGATGCGTGTAGGAAAAAAGTCCGGAAAACTATAATTTTGATGAACTTTTCAAAGTTCAAAGGCCGTAATTTCAGTAAAAATCAGTGGAGCGGAACAAAACGCAAACTTGTTCTGTAGACCACCATGTTAGACTAACATACCAAAAATCATCTCAATATCTGGAAGCGTGTAGGAAAAAAGTCTGCAAAACTGTAATTTTGATGAACTTTTCAAAGATCAAGGGCCGTAATTTTCGGTAAAAATCGGTGGAGCGAAACAAAATGTAAACTTGATCTGTAGGCCACCATGTCAGACTAACATACCAAACATCAGCTCAATATCTGGAAGCGTGTAGAAAAAAAGTCTGGAAAACTGTAATTTTAATGCATTTTTCAGAGTCCAAGGGTCGTAATTTCGGTAAAAATCAGTGGAGCGGAACAAAACGCAAACTTGTTCTGTAGACCACCATGTTAGACTAACATACCAAAAATCATCTCAATATCTGGAAGCGTGTAGGAAAAAAGTCTGCAAAACTGTAATTTTGATGAACTTTTCAAAGTCCAAGAGCCGTAATTTCGATAAAAATCAGTGCAGCAGAAAAAAATGCAAACTTGATCTGTAGGCCACCATGTTAGACTCACATACCAAAAATCAGTTCAATATCTGGAAGCGTGTAGAAAAAAAGTTCGGAAAACTGTAATTTTGATGAATTTTTCATCAGAGTCCAAGGGCCGTAATTTCGGTAAAAATCAGTGGAGCGGAAAAAAATGCAAACTTGTTCTGTAGGCCCCCATGTTAGACTAACATACCAAAAATCATCTCAATATCTGGAAGCGTGTAGGAAAAAAGTCGGCAAAACTGTAATTTTGATGAACTTTTCAAAGTTCAAGGGCCATAATTTCGGTAAAAATCAGTGGAGCGGAACAAAATGCAAACTTGATCTGTAGGCCACCACGTTAGACTAACATACCCAAAAACAGCTCAATATCTGGAAGCGTGTAGAAAAAAAGTCCGGAAAACTGTAATTTTGATGAACTTTTCAAAGTTCAAGGGCCGTAATTTCGATAAAAATCAGTGGAGCGGAACAAAATGCAAACTTGATCTGTAGGCCACCATGTTAGACTAACATACCAAAAATCAGCTCAATATCTGGAAGCATGTAAAAAAAAAGTCTGGAAAGTTAAAAAATTTATAGTAATTTATATATTTTTTATACTTACCAATGACCCAGACTTAGCTGGTGCTAACTCTAACAAAACCAGGGCCAAACACAAATTTTGCCCCCCAATCCCCAAAATTTGCATCCAAAACAAAAAGAAATCATGTCCTAAAGGACCTCCATACTACGCCTCTACTGCGCATGCGCAGTGACGCAGACGTCCCGAAAGTGGCGCCAATTATCATTCTTACTGGCAGTGCCTGGTCAGCGAGTTCCCAACTCCAGGGAGGGCCATCCCCGTCTGGGTCATTGGTAAGTATAAAAAATATATAAATTACTATAAATTTTTTAACATTTTTATACTGTACCAATGACCCAGACTTAGCTGAATAGTAAACAGGCTGGAGGGCCTAGGACATAGAGGAAAATCCAATAAGCTCAACTATATAGTAAAGAGGTAACCCCTTAAGGAGAAAAGGAGTATTAGGCTTTACATGTATCTTTCTTATTTAATATTAAATTAGAAAGATACACTACCCTTAATAATTGAGCACAATAACATTCATGTTCTCTATTAACATCCAGTATAACCCTTATACTAATTATTTTTAAAGCAAGCCAATAAATAAAGTAGTCCAGAGAATTGAGACTCTTTATAGTCATTTAAAAGTGTCTGAGTATTGTATATTAAAGCCCGTTTGACACTTGACATATACAAATGCTTCACACCGAGCTACACTTTAAAAATAAGACATGAATGAATTTTAACATTAATATTACACTTTAAAACCATCCCGGAAGCGACTCAGAAATACTGACTTGGAGGAGGCATTCCCTTGCTTTTCACTATAAAGCAGGTGACCTAAGGGAACACCCGCCCCCCCCCCCCCCCCCCCCTCCCCTTGCCCTGGGTCAAATAGCCCAGAGCGAAGAGGGCAGCCGGACGGAGTCACTGCCGGAACAGAAAGCCTGCATAACTATAGTTGCAACTGTTTAGTGGACGACATTCTGAGCAACAGATAACGGACCTAAACAATGCAGGTCTCCAGAAATGGACTCAATATTTCTGAGATAAAAATTCGTAAATGTGGATGGCTGAGACCAATAAGCAGCCTTCATTAAATCTGTAATAGCAACACTATTAGCATAAGCCCAGGAAGTAGAAAGAGCTCTTACTTCATGAGCAGAAATCTTAAGCACAGACTGCTGAGAAGAAGATAAATCTTCATAAGCAGTACGGATAGTTAATTGAATCCATCTAGCAATAGAATGGACTGAAATGTCCTTTCTATTAGGCATCAAAGACAGAAAGAAACGTTTCCGTCCCTTTCTGATAAACTGAGATCTCTGTTTATAGATACGTAATGCTCTAACAGGACAGAGTAAAGGCCTACGCCCGTCTGAAGACGGAAGAGCCTTAATAACAATAGGTTCCGGATATTTATTAGGAGCCTGATTCTTAGCTAAAAAACCCACATTAGTAGTGAAGGTGATAGTGTTCCCAACACTACGATAATGAGAATCATCCACCAATAGTGCATGAAGCTCACTGACTCTTCTAGCAGAAGAGAAAGCTAAGAGAAAAGCTGTCTTATAAGATAAGAATTTGAAATCTACTGTCCCAAGAGGTTCAAATGGCTTTTCCTTCAATTTAAGAAGAACCCAAGCTAAATTCCACTTAGGAATTAATCTAAGAGTTCTGGGTCTATTTATCGAAAAGTTTCTAACCAACTTAGATAAAGAGACATTAGATCCAATTTGTAAACTATCATGATGTGCATAGGTATCAGATAACATAGATCTATAACCCTTTATAGTAACAGGCTGCAGTTTGATTTCGTCAAACAAGTATACTAGAAAGTTTGCAATGTCTGGTATAGAGGGATCGAATATATCTACAGAATGATCCCTACACCAACGACGAAAAACCTTCCACTTAGCCGCATAGTTTAGCGAAGAGGAGGTCCTCCTACAGTTAGAAATCGCGTCCACTGCTCGTCCTGTAAAGTGCTTGCCATGCAAGAAGGACCGCACAACGGAAAAACGTGAAGGTTGAGACCTTGCGGGTTGTGATGGAGTTGGCGCGATTTCCCCTGCGAAAGAAGATCCTCCCGTGGAGGAAGCTTCCGCGGTAGGTCCCACAACAGACACCTGAGTAGATTTATCCACGGTCTCTGTGGCGACAGAGATGCTACCAATAGAATCTTGCATTGAGATTGTTTTATCTTTAGCAATACTTGTTGAATTAACGGCGCTGGAGGATACGCATATCTTATCATTCCGTCCCAAGGGATCGACAGAGCGTCTACTGCAAATGCTCTTGGATCCGGACACGGAGACACATACGTCTGCAACTGATTGTTGAGATGTGTCGCAAATAAGTCTATCATTGGCCGTTCCCATTGGTAGCAAATCTGATTGAATACTTGTTTGTTGAGAGTCCACTCCGACGGCAACAAGCGACCCTTTCGTGAAAGGGAGTCTGCTAGCACATTCAGACGACCCGGTATGTGACAGACCGAAAGAAGAACGTGATGTTCTAGCGCAAACAGAAGGATTCTTTCCGTTAGATTGAACAACGGAACTGAATGAGTGCCTCCCTGATTCCGTATATACGCCACTACTGTCGTATTGTCGGATAGGATTTGGACATGAGCATCGTGAATAATGTCCATCCAGTGACGTAACGCAAGCCAAATTGACATCATTTCCTTGATGTTTATGTGCTTGCACAGGAATTACGGATCCCAAAGACCCTGGCATCTCGAATCCGTTGGGATTAATGATGCACCCCAACCTGTTTGACTGGCATCCGTCATAACGGTAAAACTCGGATCCGGCAACTGCAGCGGAACTCCCTGAGTTAACCACTGAATGTTTGCCCAAGTCTGAATCTCTTGTTTCACTTGATCTGACAAGAGAACGTCTACATCGAGCGAATGAATTTTCACACTTCAATTCTGAGTCAAGAAAATTTGAAGAGGACATGTGCGTAACCGCCCCATCGGAATGAGATCCGCGGCGGCTCCGCACAGACCTATCAGTCTCATAAATTCTCTCGCCGTGACTTTGTCTGCGTGCAGACAATAGCGAGCGTAACAACTGACTAATTTCGCTCTGGTTAACGGCAGACGAACGAGATTGTTGTGCGTCTCGAAGCTCATTCCCAGATGAGTGAATGACTTGGACGGCACCAGATCCGACTTCTCCTCGTTTACTATAAAACCGAGACGTCGGAGCAATAGAAGAAGATTCTGAACATCGTTCTGAAGCGTTAACTCGTTGCCGTACCTCTGAAGAATGTCGTCCAGGTAGGCCGACGTTACCGCAGACGAATGAGCTCGGAAGTAGATCATTACCGAGTTCATTACCCGAGTGAAAGCCCAGGGTGCTAGATTCAATCCGAAGCACATCGCCCGGAATTGATACACCACTCCTAGGACTGCGAAGCGTAGATACTTTCGGAATGTCGGATGTACCATGACGTGAAAGTACGCATCTTTGAGATCTATGCTCGTTGCATAATCGTTCACCCGAATACTCGCTCTGACCGATCGAATCGTCTCCATATAAAACTTCGGAGCGACGATCAGCTTGTTTATCCAGCTCAAATCTATGACTGGACGGAACGAGCCGTCTGGTTTTGGAACCAGAAACAGATGGCTGTAGAATCCCGGAGATTCCTGGTTTTCTACGACCTCCACCGCGTTCTTCATTAAAAGAGACTGCACCTCTGATAACAGAGCGTCTCTTTTCTGCGGATTTGACGGAAGATGAGTCCACTTTGGACTTCGAGTTAATGGAGGCTTTCGTTTGAAGGATATCTTTAGACCTTCCGAAGTCACTCCTCTCACCCAAGGGTCGTCCGTAATCGACGCCCATTCTTGTGAAAAGCTCGACAACCTTCCGCCAACCGGAACGCGATAGAGGTTTAAGCCATCACCTCCTGGACCTGCGAGGCCTGCGGTAGGAGAAACCACGTCTTCCACGGCCCGCACCTCGCCCCGTCGACCTCGGGGCGTCCGACCGATTGTCCCGGCCTGAAGGACGTCCCGAACGAGAGTCGCTATCCTGACGGTCTCTCGAATAAGACCAAGAGGACGCACCGGAAAATCTATAGGAACCTCTCTTGGGCGCATTAGACCCAGAAGTGCCTGTCTTATTCGTGTCAGCTGTATCCGACTTCTTAGGAGCAGATTTGAACAACAGAGAATCCTTAGCTTTCTTTGTAATTTTATCATAAATAGCGGAAAGCTTGCCGTCAAAGAGAAGTTCTCCTGAGACCGAAGCGACTCTAAGAGAGTTCTTCACCTTAGAATCCACTAGTGTGGATGTAGCTAGGGCTGCGTCACGTCTAACCAACTCCAGATTTGCCACTGAAAGGGCGGAGTTACACGTGGAATAAGCTACTGCCCTTGAAAGAAGTCTTAAAGAGGATTGTATATCCTGAAACTCTTTCCCCTGAAGGCGCAGTGATAATGCCTTAGTAAGGTGATCTGTGTAAGATAAGGCATCTAAATTGGCTCTGTTAGACGCAATAGCTGTTTCCAACACCGCGGTTGGAATAGAAGCTGACGACGGTAATGATAGCTCTAAGTCTTCCGCCTCGTCGTCCATACGCAGAGGAACTCTCGGTATACCCTGTCCTGCCGTATCGAATTTATTCCTTGCATTAATGAAAGGCAGGTTGAGAGTATTAGCGGACAAGAAACCTGCTTTCCCCGTCCTGGAAGCAAGTTTAAATATAGCGTCGTTCAATAGTTCAAATGTTCTTGCAACATTGTTGGACTGCGACGGAAACTCGGGAGCGATGTCCCTGAACCGCTCAAAAAATTCAGAGTCCAATGACGCTATAATTCTCTTGTCCGGAAGCGCAGCAGTCTGGCCCGACGGAACAACTTGAGGGAGAAAGTGCCGAATGAAGTCCACGGCAGCTTTATGTTGTTCCGAAAGGGATAGCTCCAAGTCATCCGTATCCCTTTCACCATCCGGTCGGACCTCATGATGTTCCCGGTCGTCCGCCCCCGATGCTTCGGCGGAGCGTACCGACCCAGCGCCGTCGGATAATTCTCGATCCGACACCGTTTCTGTCGGCTGCTGGGATGCTGCGATAAGCTGTGCTATCTGCACAAGAATGTCCGGCGTCGAGACCTGCGGAGGCGCAGTCTTTCACTGCTTCGCCGAGGGCAGCACCGCATCAGATGGCTCCCGCATACTTTTCCTATGCGAACGTCCGGAGTCCATCGGTCTCGAATCCCTGGCTGCCGGATGGTGTGACCTGGTCGCCGAAGAATCCTTGATCGGCGAAGCTGGTAATATATCGGCGGTCACGCAGCCAAGGTGCGGTCGTGTGCGCTGACGAGAAGAGGAAGCCTTAACAGTCTCTGCAGACTGCTTATACAACGGAGCGTCCCGAGCGACGGACGTATGCTCCGCTAAAGACACATTTTGTACCACAACATCTGGTCCCAGATGTTGTTGTACGAGAGAGGGGCCTCTCTTCTCGCTCGCGGCCCGGCTGGACCTGGACGAGCTAGGAACCGGACTCAAAGGCTTCCTCCGTTCTCGCTTACTATCCGCCGTCACTGGGTGTGCATCTATTATGTTTATAGTGCTCGCATCACCCAAAACTTCCTCTTGGACCGCATCGGAGGAACCCGGCTGCCGAACCATTCGGTGAATGGACGCTACACCGGGCGAGCTAGCGGACGACATTTGTCTAATCTCCATGAGCACTTTTGCCGCTAGCTCTGAATTCATTTGTGACGACGGACGCACACTTGTAGAAGATAACATGGAAACATCACCCTGTTCTGGTTCCTCTGAAATAGAAACTGAGAGAGTAGAGTGACCTTGCGGAGAAAGAGCCGGCATCGCCCTTTCTCCAGAAACAACATATCGTGACACACGTTTCCAATGTTTCTCATCCCAATATTCACATATAGGACAGGGATTAATGCGAGAACACTGACTACAATTAATACAATGATCATGAAAGTCAGAGGAAGATTTCTTCCTATTACAATTTGAACAACGTCCCTTCATTGTGAAAGAACAACAATAAGTCCTAGTTACTCGCAAAAACCCCTGACACAAAGATACATAATAACATGATCCATTAATAAATGAAAAAACAATTGCAAATCAAAATAATTTTGAAAAAATATTTTTTCAGCGAAGCCAAAGTTGCTGAAAAGTAACGTTGAGCCCCGATGGATCCGATGGCAAAGTGTGGTCAAAAATTTTAAATTTATATTAAATAATTAATGAGACACTTACGGATAATATAAATGTATCTTATAGTGAGATAAACTACAGCAAAGGCAAACAGCCCCCCTCAAAAAAGGCTGTTGCCAATGTAAACAAACAGTGTAAAAACACCAGAAAACATGACTCCAGGCACTGAAAAAACTGGCCCGGAATCAGTCATCAAATTACACTCTATCTGATGCAAAACAGAGACTCCCAGGGGAGAATCTGCAGAACATCAGATGGAAGATGCAGAACACAAACGTTATACACCCATGGGTGAAAACGTAACTATGGGGAAAATAACAGAAAACATTCTGTAACCAAGCAACTCTCCCAGGAAATTTTAGAAATGAAATTTCTCAAAAATATGCCAAAAGCATGGGAGAATTGCAAGGGGGGACTTTAGAAGGCTAGGGGAGAGGAAACACTGAATAAGCAGTGCAACATTTAGCAAGAATGACAACAAGAGGCCCATGCCTCGAAAATAGGCAACTTAACATAATTTCATCAAAAAATTTTAAGTACAGCCCTGATTATTTTTTGTCACTTCTTTTTCCTCTCCTCCTTCTATCCTCCTTAGAATCACATTTTCTCCCAAAATTACGTGTCTGGCATCCTTTAAACTGAGATTTACAAGCACAAAGATCAGTGAGATGTTGACTGATGAAGGGCCAAACAGAGAATGATAATTGGCGCCAATTTCGGGACGTCTGCGTCACTGCGCATGCGCAGTAGAGGCATAGTATGGAGGTCCTTTAGGACATGATTTCTTTTTGTTTTGGATGCAAATTTTGGGGATTGGGGGGCAAAATTTGTGTTTGGCCCTGGTTTTGTTAGAGTTAGCACCAGCTAAGTCTGGGTCATTGGTACAGTATAAAAATACTGTAATTTTGATGCATTTTTCAGAGTCCAAGGGCCGTAATTTCAGTAAAAATCAGTGGAGCGGAAAAAAAATGCAAACTTGATCTGTAGGCCACCATGTTAGACTCACATACCAAAATTCAGCTCAATATCTGGAAGTGTGTAGAAAAAAAGTCCGGAAAACTGTAATTTTGATGAATTTTACAGAGTCCAAGGGCCGTAATTTCGGTAAAAATCGGTGGAGTGGAAAAAATGCAAACTTGATCTGTAGGCCACCATGTTAGACGCACATACCAAAAATCAGCTCAATATCTGGAAGCGTGTAGAAAAAAAGTTCGGAAAACAAGTAGGACTGATGGACTGACAGACGGACCAGTCAAAAACATTATACCCCAGCAACTTCGTTGCGTGGGGTATAATAAACCTGTTCATAATACATCCATATATAAAAACTTTTCATACAGAAAACCGGAACCGAAACGGGTTTTTTTCCCCAAAAGAAACAAAACCGCCAGTCTCTAATGCACAGTTCACAAAAGTTTGGAGGACCAGATAGGACATGAAATTTTTGGTTTTGCATGCAAATTTGGGGGATTGGGGAGCAAAATTTGTGTTTTGTCCTGGATTATTTTGGGAGTTAGCACCAGCTAGTTTGTGCCATTGATTGTTGTATAAAAATATATATACGGTAATTACATTTTGGACGGTCAGATTCGGTATTTCAAGTCAGATTCGGTACTTAGTGGGATCCTCTAATTATTAGGACACCCAAGCCTCAATAAAGAAAAATCCCAGGTACAGGAGATGGAACTGGAAGGCTTGCCCATTCTTTGGAATGACGGCACACAAAACAGAATTATGGCTGACACGGTTGGCTCATTTTCACAACCGATTAACCGAGAGCTATAACCGGTTAATATCCGGTTATCTGTAGCCATTATTTCATGAATCTGGCATCAAAACTATAGGAATTGGAAAGCAGTATTCTCAGAAACTATTCCGTAGTGTGTATACAATCGAACGTTGTCGAGTACTCGACAACATTCGTTTGTATACGTACTATGGAATAGTTTCTGCGGTTACTCAGTACTCATGGAAATTGCCGATCATTAACGAAGTCTTCAGGCAAAGTTGATTATTTCTCAATATATACAGTTAAAACTAGAAGTCATGTCATGAAATGAAACACAAATAGCATGTCGATCTGCGCGTTAATCTACACATTGTGACCATAGTACAGCTATCAATTTCTGCACATATGGCCTGTGCAGGCATAATGTTTCAGCCAATGGACCTCCGGGTAACCCAGAGGTCCATTGGCAGAAACATTGCCTGTGTTTGCTATGAGTAACCAGGAGAACCTGCCGTGCTTTGGATGCCATTCGATATGGCAATTGCTCATAATTCCTACATGCAATTAAGCCTAGATAAGTGCACAGTTCGTGACAGGACTTCTAGTTTTAACTGTACAACGCAGATTGAAGGTGTATCTAATAGCCCACTCAGCTGACCCCTGGTATCTATCCCAAAGGAAAAGCGGCAAATTTACTACGATTTAACAGTGGAATGGCGATCACTATCAATATTTCGGGTAACCGGTTGACATTTTTTTCAAATCGGATAGGTAGGTAACGGGTTTCAAACCGGTTATCCAGTTAACCATTTCAGTACTGAACAGAATAGAGTGTTGTGTCTACTGAATGTAATGCAAGTGGTGCATGCAAGGTGATAAATAATAACCAAATGCAGAAAAAATCGAAGACCATACTCCACAGTGTGTATCACACTCCTCTCACAGCTGGCATTGTATACATATACAGTTAAAACTAGAAGTCATGTCATGAAATGCGCACAAATAGCACGTTGATCTGCACGTTAATGTACGCGTTATGTCCATATGGCCTGTGCACAAGCAATGTTTCAGCCAATGGACCTCCGGGTAACCCGGAGGTCCATTGGCAGAAACATAGCATGTGTTTGCTGTGAGTAACCAGGAGAACCTGCCGTGCTTTGGATGCCATTCGATATGGAAATTGCGCGCAATTCCAACGCGCAATTAAGCCTAGATAAGCGCACTATTCGTGACATGACTTCTAGTTTTAACTGTAAAATAAACTTTATACAGTATATTGAACAGTTTGTCGACAAAGACAGTGAAAATAAGCCAGTTGGGTGATGCTTATACCAGTTATGGCCAACGGATTGTTGATGCAGTGAATCAATCAATGATCAATCAGTGAATTCCGACACCACAATTTGGCACAAATCTCTTCGTAGTTGGGTGAATGATAAGGGGAATGGCAACATAGAACATCTTTGGATACTTGATGAGAACAGTGTTCACAACTCTGTAATTAATTATTTAAAATAATACGCAAAGAGTGAAAGATGCGACATAAAACAGGTAACTCCGTGTAATTCATGTGTTTAGGGGGACCGTCGCGGATTTCTCCTGGGAGTGAAACTGGCGGACCAAATTATCACACCGTTAAATTTACCAAAGTTATCTGTGTGACATTCGATGATAGCCTTTCGATGGTCAGTCGGATCAAATAAAACTTTTCTTTCTCGTGGCTTCAAGTCCTCATTTAAATCCCTCAAATCCCGTAAATATAAAACGTTGTCTTTCAAAAAAAACGACTTGGCCTTCTTTCGAATCGTTCTTTTGTCCGATTCTGTTGCACCAACGGGATACTTGTTTGTTTCGATATAATATTTGACGGCTAATAAACTCATGTGGATATGGGAAGCTTTTGCTGATCTTTGTTTGCCTGTTTCAAATTCATCGTCCTCAATCGGATCGCTGGAAAAGGGTTCCCCCATGATACGGTGATGGTAAAGCTCCAAAAAGCTGTTCGACCATTGACCGGAAATAAAGGGCCCGGATAAATGATGCGATTTGTTTTGAACAACATGCACGTGACAATAAAAGAGCAGCCTCATGACCAACGCCTCTCACCGAAAACGTTTATATGTTTGAATGAATATCGGCCGAGTGCATAATTTAGCAAACAGGTTTCGCTCCAGTCTCCTGTTGTATGCAGCTCAACGTTTGAGCTTTTTTTGCAGTTGATATATAAAACTGGATATTTATTGCCGCAAACAAAGCTCAACGAAAGAAGCGATTTTTCCAATCAGTTGCACGAAATTGGAAACATAACCACGTCATTCTTCTTCGTGAAATATACACGTAGTATTCGACAAACAAACAACACTTCACGTGCAGTTTACACAATATTAAAGAAACTCGGGTCATTGGGGTTACATGTAAAGCATTCAACAAATAAGGAAATTTACTTTTTTTATTAGTCCAGTCAGCACCGGAGTTGTTAAGATCAATTCCGTCATCAGGGAATTCTGTGATTGACTGCAAAAATCGGTTTGGGGATATACTTTTTGCTGGTAAAAAGGACGGTAAGTGTATAAAAACTACGTTTTAAAGTTCTAAATGTACCTCTGAATGTGTGAAAAGTGACAATTTAATGAAGCGTACAAAATAATAAATATATATAACGAAGATTAAGTATTGTTTGTTTTATTATTGTAGATTAAAATAGATCATTTCGCTGTCGACACTGATCGACACGCCATTTTGTGCAAGGAAAACAACGAATTAGCTGAGGTGCACAACGGGTTGAATATTATCATACTTGCTACACGAAGGTGGTACTAATTCGCGTACGTAACATTTACATCTTTCTGAGGGGATTTAACAGATTTTTTTTTGGACAGAAACCATTATATTTTGAAAATAGTCTACAATAAAACAAACATTACTGAATCTTCGTTAAATATATATTGCCTACACTACATGTAGCTTCATTAAGTTGTCACTTCACACATTCAGAGGTACATTTAGTACTTTAAAACGTAGTTTTTATACACTTACTGTCCTTTTTTACCGGCAAAAGGTTGTGTTCAAGCTATTTTTTTCGAACTTGGATTCATAATTTGTTTTTGTTAGCGTATCGCCTAACACATGCGAGGTGATAATAAATATTAAAACCATCCACACATCAGTGGATACCAGTTCTTGATTCCTGCATGTACGTCTTACACCAATAATACCCACAGGGGCCATTAAGACTGGACCCCTCAAGTTATGCTCACTCCACCAATCCCTATGTGTGAGCTCCCAGTGGGGGGCTGGGGCCCCCAAATGCAAAGCGTAACCAGCGTTATGTCGATCTTGTCCCCGCTCCACATTTCGAAAATATGGGAAACTGATTATATATCTAGCAGGGGCGTAACCAGGATTCTATAATGGAGGGGGGGGGGGGGGCAATCATGATATTTGGAAGGTAGTTGTGGGGTTTTCGCACGCCCCCCTCCTTCTGGAGGTCTAACTAGGACCCTTGGTCATTTCCCCCTCCTCCCACTTCTCTTCAAGGAAGTAGGAGGATGAGGCAACGCCTAGACGGTGCTAGTTAGTACTCGACCTCCCCAGAAAAAATTATCGTAAACAGTTCATTAGTTATTAATTTCAATCGCCCGCTATATATATTATTGAGTATCATACACAATATGCATAGTGGGCAACTGGAATTAACAACCAATAGATTTGGAATTCTTCCAATTACTTGATGTCCAACCTTGGAAGGCAAGTTCAAGATAGCCTAAAGCGCCAGTGTCTGTCAGAGAAAAGCAGTAGGGGTTGTGCTTAGATGTCAGTTTCAATGTAATCGTGTGTGCTTACTGAGCAGGAGGGAATATGTCTTCGAGATAAGGTCCATATTTGGGCTACTGAGAACAGATAAAACTTCATGTAGATTGAGTCGAAAAACCAATGTGACAGTTTGCATTTGGGTGTCCTCCCCCACCCCACCCCCGGCCCACCACTGGGAAGAAGGTTAAGTTGCTAGACTCTGGGGGAGATCTATTCTGATGCCTCCTGAAGAAAGGCAGGGGTTAAAAACAGTATGTGACAGTTTGCATTTGTTTGGGGGAGGGTGGCGAAACCCCACAACGACCTTCCAAATATCATGGATCATGCCACCCCACCCCCCTCCCCAAAAAAGAATGGCTAGCCCCCTCCCAATTATAGAATCCTGGCTTCTCTCCTGCTAGATATATAATCCATTTCCTGTATTTTCGAAACGGGGGGGGGGGGGGGGGTGAGGGTGACAAGATCGATATAACACTAGCACATTTCAAAGGCTTGAACTATGGAATTGGGCGTATTCTCTCAAACGGTTGTGAGCCGGATATTTTTTTTCTTCAATTTCTGAAGCTCTGAGATCGATTCTGGTGCCTCCTGAGGAAAACGTGGGTGTAAAAAACAGTAGGTTACGGTTTCAAGTTGCATTTGGGAGCCGTCAGTCCACCCCAGACATTAGGCCCACCACTGGGAGCTCACACATAGGGATTGGTGGAGTGAGCACAAGGGGACACACTCTTAATAGGCTCCAGTGGCTTTGGGTGGATATCATTGGGGTTGGACATACAGGAATCTAGAACTAGTATCCACTGAAGTATGGGTCGTTTTAATATTTATTATCACCTCGGCATATGTTTGGCGAAACGCCAACTGAAAATAAATTATGAACCCCCGTTTAAAAAAATAGCTTGAACACAACTTTTTGCAGGTAAAAAGGACGGTAAGTATATAAAAACTATGTTTTAAAGTACTAAATGTACCTCTGAATGTGTGAAAAGTGATAATTTAATGAAGCGTACGCAATAATAAACATATATAACGAAGATTAAGTATTGTTTGTTTTCTTGTAGACTTTTGTTTTATTGTAGACTATTTTCAAATAACAAATGGTTTCTCTCCAAAAAACTTTGTGTTAAATCCTGTCGTAGTGAACGGAAAGATCTAAATGTTATGCACACGAATTAGTTACATCTCCGTCGAGCAAGTATGATATATTCACCCTGCCGAGTACCTCAGCTAATTCGTTGTTTTTCCTTGCACAAAATGGCGTGTCGAGCAGTGTCCAAAGTGAAATGATCTATTTTCTCTTGGCGCTCTCTTCAATATCATTGAACAATTTGATCTTTTTGTATTAAATAACGACCAAGACATTACCCACGTTAGTAACAACACACTCCACCAATCCGACATCCCTGACCTTATTATAACCAGTAAATCACTAACTAATCAAATGCAAGACATATGTGTGTGTGTGTGGGGGGGGGGGGGGGGGGGGGGGGGCGATGATTTAGGTAGCGACCATCTGCCTGTTCATGCCACATTACTCGGTTGCACCGGACCCACAAGATACCCCACAATGAGTAGGAGGAATCGATCCAACTGGGACCTCTTCAGAAAAACAATTCAGGTTAAAATAATAAAAACGACCCAATGAATACCTGCGAGCTGGAACAATCATGTACCAATCTTAGAGAAGTAATTAACAACACTCTTGATGAGATTTGTCCCAAACAGACGGTTAAACCGCGGGCCAATAGAATAACTGAAACCACACTCCAAATAATAAAACAAACTTGAGAATTGTAATTTGTTGGACAAGTTACGGGCTTTCCCAACTTTTTAATGTGAAAAGGCAAACTGTACTGTACACAAAACTATCGATCAGTTTTGAAAACAGAAAATTTAGTGGAAATCCAAGTCTTTGTTTTGCTACTAGTTTTTATGCAGCCAAAAGAGATATTTGAGATACAGCAGGACACCAAAATATTTAACACAAAATTTGCTCTTCAATAATTACAGAATATTTTCATAGAAAGCAAAACAAGCGATGTCCTTTGTGCTTTGGAAAAAATTAGTACATATGAATTATGGGCGTACGGGCCGGGGTTTCATGAAGGACTGTGCCCCAAACAACCCCTGAGTCAGGAAGGAGCCGATTTTTCAGCCAATATGCCAGAAAATTTTGGAAAATTGAGTTGCCAGAAATGACCAGGGTAAGCTTCCTTCTCCATGATTTCACAATATTTACAACATATCTCTTTCAGATACAATGAAATACATGTAATATGAGTTACTGTCACACACAAATTAGTTGTTTATTTGATATGGTTTAAACCATCTAGAGAGCTAGTATACACAGTGATGGGTACAGTTCAAGCAAGTCAAAATGAGTTAATTAAAGGGATGTTGAACAACTTGTTAATATTTCCTGCATTACATTACTACTTTCCTATTTATTGACAGAAGGATTTCACAGAGGGTTTTTCCCTGACGGTATTTATTTATTGGTGTTTGCGGTCACATACTTATCCACAATGGCTAATCGTGACCGTGACAGTTTTACGGGTGGGGGAAGTCGGAGGACCCGGAGAGAACCACCGAGCATCGACGAGCAACTGTCAGCTCAACATTCTAATTATGTTCAAGCTCCGCTGAAGCAGGGTACCAGCGGTTGAAGACATGTGCACCATTGACATGCAGTACGCATTAGTGCGTGGCATCATCGTGCCCCATGTTTGCAACCGGGATAAAGTGCCTTGCCCAAGGACATTACGTGGGTCATCGCGAATAGGGATCAAACTCGGGACCTCTATCATAGAAGTCAAACAGTCTACCACTGAGAAAATGTGCTTTCTTTCCTGGCAGTATTCATATTTGTATGGACAAACTGATGTTGGATAATGCGGAACACCAAAACATATAACACAAAATTTGTTCCCCATTGATTTTTGAAAGCAGTTATGGAAAGCTCAAAGAGCGCTTTCCTTTTTGTTTTTGGACAAGTGAGTATTCACTCAAAGTCATTTCGTGCAGACAGTGCTAATTTTAAATGGCCAAAGCACATGTTTCATTAAGTCCCAGAACATAACTAAAGCCGGATTTATTGATTAAACATCTCTGCATATAGCAAAGCAAAGTGTCTCAAATTAACCCATTCCAAAATGATAGTAGAGAGTAACAGTAGTATGTCATGCACGTTTGAGGGAAAGGTTGGATGACCTCGATGGATGACCTCGGAAGTGACGTCATGTCACGTGACCTAGTGGCGCCATGTTGTGTTGTCATGGTAACCCGCGTGAGCGGCCATGTTGTGACGTCATCTCCATAGTGATACGTGGTGTTAGTGCGCATGCGCAGCGCGTGTTGTTAGGGTGATACGTGTTTCCGTCGTCCATTTTTTATACTGGAAGCCGCCATCTTGGTTTCTACGGTAGCACGTGATTGCTATGTTACCAATGGCTTCTAACAAGACAGGGGTATGTTCGGTGGGTATGTTCGATTGAATCAGAGTAAATCTGATTACCACAAACAACCCGACAATCCCCCAAATCACCAAAATTGACTTTATTTCCCCAATTTATCGGCTTAGCACGTAGTGCTATAGTACTAAGGGGTACAAGGGGGTGCATTCGATTGAACAGGAGTAATGTTCTGGCTTAGAATTCTCCCAGAATCCCTTTTTGGATCCCTATCCCATGACGTTTTTCCCCTATTAAGAAAAGCACGTAGTGCTATAGGACAAATTTACCCAGAATTCTGTGCTTCTATCTATTTATGCAATAGTTATCGTTTATCTGGCCATGTTCCTTTATTCTAGAGTATACTCCAGTAGTGTATTAGAGCCTATTAACTGGAACAGTTTACCTTATTATTGCTATATTTAGCAATTTCTGGTCTATTCTTGTTAGTTCTGACCCTATTCCAAGTACTCTTGTTGTTTCATTTATATAACTAACCAATCAGATTGCTTGATTTCCCATAATCTGTATGCAGGGTTATCTCCCTTGTGTATAACAAAAGCCTATATCCAATGGCAATATCCCCAGGCACCCCAATTACCTTTGGCCTGGTATTGTATTATTTGAGGATACCTATCGAGGATACCTACTGGAGAATCCCTTTTTTGTCATATGTGCTTATGTGAAAAAGCACAATGTGACACAATGTGCCCTAGCACAAAGGCACATGCTTTATGTGCCGATATGTGCTTATGTGAAAAAGCACAATGTGACACAATGTGCCCTATCACATAGGCACATACGGGTATTTGAGGGTACCTTTGGCCTGGTATTGTATTATTTGAGGATACCTATCGAGAATACCTACTGGAGAATCCCTTTTTGTCATATGTGCTTATGTGAAAAGGCACAATGTGACACAATATGCCCTATCACATAGGCACATGCTTTATGTGCCGATATGTGCTTATGTGAAAAGGCACAATGTGACACAATATGCCCTATCACATAGGCACATACGGGTATTTGAGGATACCTATGGCCCGGCATTGTATTATTTGAGGATACCTATCGAGGATACCTATCGAGGATACCTTTTGGAGAATCCCTTTTTTGTCGCATTAGGCTATGTAAAAACCCTCAATGGGTCTAATGTAGTCTTACCAACCGCTTCCATCTTGTCGCCACAGCTCCAAGGCCATTACAGGTCTATGGCCTATCTGTCCTATCATTAGCTTCTACAACAGTCTTGTTCCATTGCGGCCTTGTACTAGTACTATTGGCTTCTGTTATTCTGCCACATATCTCATCCATTACTTCCTAGCTATACCTATCTCAGTCTCGACTATAACATTGATCAAGGTTGAATCAGATTTCCCCTGTATACGTATAAGGCATTCCGTTATTGAGATTCCTAGCCGAGTCCGTAAAATTTGGATTCCGTGTTTTTACACTTACAAACAGCAAATATGCTCGGTAGGCAATTGTAAATACGAACATGTAAATCATTTTTCGATATCCCTTTCGAAAATGGAAGAAACTGAGCTCCAAATTAGCCAATTTTATGAATAATTTTAGGGCACTCAAATTCAAGGCCCGAAAACTGGGTGAAGGTTAAAACTTTGAATAAAATATATAACAGCAAAATTGTTCTTGGATGAAGGCCCAATCCTCTCATGGAAAAGGTTTTGAGACAATATGGCTCCAGTGCTGAGAAAGTGCATGTAAACGTTGGCGAAAATAACAATTATTCTGACAGTACCCTTATGGGAAGTCTCAAATCTGCCAAGGGTTAAATTTTTAATAATAACATATAAAACAAAACTTGTCACACTTTGACTGCTGCAAGCAGCTATAGAAAACATTCAGAGCTCAAGCAATTAAAAATGGAGTAAATCGCCACCTAAATTTACAAAATTCTGAAAAAATTGGAATTTTTTTGTACGGTACCTACTTTTATGCAACCAGAATGGGATAGGGTTAAACTTTACAACCAAACTAACAACAGCAAATATGCTCGATAGTCAATTGTGAATACGTACATGAAAGGTGTTTGAAATCAACCCTTTCCAAAATGATAGAAAAGGCAACCAAAAATGGCTAATTTTGGCATTTTCAAACGGTACTCTCATTCCCGGCCTCCTTGTGCTAGAGGGTTAAATCTGAGATTAAGAAGTAAACAGTAACTTTCTACCACAATCTTTTTTGCATCTAGCCATACCAAAATAATTATTACAACTACCTTGTAATTTGAAAAAAATTGCTCTTGAAGTTGGCGAAAATAACAAATATTCCGACAGCACCCTTATGGGAAGTCTCAAATCTGCCAAGGGTTAAACTTTTAATAATAACATACAGAACAAAATTTGTCATATTTTGACAGCTGCAAGCAGCTATAGAAAACATTCAGAGCTCAAGCAGTTAGAAATGGAGTAAATCGTCACCTAAACTTACCAAATTCTGAAAAAATTGAGTTTTTTTGGACGGTATCTACTTTTATGCAACCAGAATGGGATAGGGTTAAATTTTACAACTAAACTTACAACAGCAAATATGCTCGGTAGTCAATTGTGAATACGTACACGAAAAGTGTTTGAAATTGACCCCTTTTCAAAATGATGGAAAAAGCAACCAAAGTTGGCTAATTTTGGCATTTTCAAACGGTACTCTTATTCTCACCCTCATTGTGCTTGGGGGTTAAATCTGAGATTAAAAAGTAAACAGTAACTTTCTTCCGCAATCATTGTTGCATCTATCCAAACCAAAATAATTGTTACAACAACTTTGTTATTAGAGAAATTTGTCCTTGAAGTTGGTCAATTTTGAAGAAAAATTCTATATTCATGTCATTTTTGGCCAGTGGGGGTTAAAGTTGAAAGATCTGAGTGGTGATTGTGGTCTATCATGTTATGCTCTAAATGTGTGGAAAATTTGAGCTAAATAACTGTAAACAATTTTGAGACATTCGAAAAATGGTGAAATTTTGAAGGTTTTGGCAGAATATTTTGAAAACACGCGTTTTCACAGATATGACGATACCGCATTTCACTAGATTTTATGACATTACATAAGTGTGCCAAATTTGGTCAAAATCGTACAACTTGTTTTCGAGCAGTTCAACAGACAAAATTCAGGGAGGAAAAGAAAAAAAAAAAAAAAAAAAAAAAATAGAGAAGAAAAATTCTGAAAAAGAAGAATAACAATAGTCTTTCCCAAACTGTGTTTGGGAAAGCCTAAAAAGAAAGGCCCTCCATGCATACAATCAGAAAAACTTCCAACTAAAAAGGTTGAACTTAAAGCCGTGAATAATCGCCTCCACGGCAAAGATAAAAAAGCAATAGCAAACGACAATCGCGTGAGATGGGAAAAAGCAACGGAAAATCTGGAGTCTAAAAAGTTTTGGGGTACTTTTAAAACTCTTACTGGACAAAAACATAAAGACGCCAACAATAAGACTCTTAAGATCAGCGATGGAACTACGGCCCTGGATGACAAGGCGAAGGCTGGCGCCTTCGCAGAGCTCCTTAAGAAATATATTCGCCCCCATGAGGGCGATAGGTTTGATGATGAGTACAAAGAAAAAGTAAACAAATTTGTTCAAGACAATAAGACAACGTTTAACGATGCCAACTTCAGCCAAACGCCCGAGGACGGAGATGGCCATGAACTTACGGAACCGATAAGCCAAGAAGAAGTGGCTAACACAATTAAAAAAATGTAAGTCTTCTTCCCTAGGAGGGGACGAGGTCTCATATAAAATCCTGAAACAATGTCCCAATACTTTTTTCGGTAGACTCACTAACCTCCTAAACTGCTGTCTCTCTAGTGGATACTTCCCAAAATGTTGGAAAGTAGCTGCAGGAATCATGATACCCAAACCCATAGAAATCGGATTCCGATTTCTATGCCCAAACCCGACAAGGACTTGAGCAACCCAGCAAACTACCGCCCAATTAGCCTACTCAACTGTATTGGAAAAATTTTCGAACGGATTCTCACGACTAGACTCCGCAGCTATCTCGAATCAATCAGCTTTTTCAATAAGTGGCAAAGGGCCTACAGAAACCAAAGAGAGGGAATCGAGAATGTTTATAGACTGGTAGATTATATGAAAACGGCGTTCAGTCAAAATGAAATAGGAACCGCGCTATTACTCGACGTAGAAAAAGCGTTTGACTCTGTCTGGCACAACGGCATGAGATACAAACTAGCTAAAATGAGGCTACCTACCAAAATTCTAAGGAAAAAAATCAAAGTGAGGGTCAACCGCGAGGTGTCAGACGAGGTAAAATTCGAAGCGAGCACTCCACAGGGTTCGGTCCACAGCCCGCTTCTATTTATGATATATGTGAATGACATTGACGAAGTAGAGAAGAACCATGTTGAACTATCTCAATTCTCAGACGACAAAGGAATGTGGACGGCCAGTAAGTCTCGAAACATAATACAAAACCACCTGCAGGATACCATCCGCGACCTTCAAGACTGGTGTGTTCTGTGGCGCATCAAGCTAAATGCCGCGAAAACACAAATATCACATTCTATAAAAAGCAAAGGAAAAAAACTGTCCCTAATATTGAGCTTAAGCTTTACGACCATAAACTTGAAGCTAGTAATGAGGCAAAGTTTCTGGGATTCGCCCTGGATAGCAGTCTCAATCTAAACAATCACGTAAACTCAGTCACTGTCAAAGCCACTAAATGCATTAATTTCCTGAAAATGATTAGAGGTAAAAATCGGGGAGCCAATGAAGAAGTTCTCCTCAAGCTTTACAAATCATATATACGCCCAGTACTAGAGTATGGGGCCACAATAACAAGTGACCTGAATAGAACCAACATTAAAAAACTACAACGGGTCTAAAATCATGTCTTGCGCGTGGCTCTGCACAAGCCCACGTGGACATCGATAAAACAACTTCACGAGATAGCAAAAATAGACACTATAGCAATGCGCTTAAAGGATCTTCAAAGCAAAACTCTAAATAGACTTCAAGACAGCGAATTAATAATAGAACTCAATGCGCATCAAATCCACAACAGGAAAACTAAATAATCTGGGGCGTGTCCATCGAAAGGGATAAAGATTACATCATTGCGATGGGGTGAGCCAGGCATTCTGTGACTCAAATTTAGAACTGGCTGCGGGTGACACGATACGCACGAAAGCTTGCCTCTGTTACTAGTGGGAGTTGCAAACAGCGAGGAAAATCTCCACCTGCTGCCGGGTCTCCCCTCTCCGAGATATAAATTTCGGGGAAAAATGCTGACTTCCCCATCCACATGTCACTGGTCGTCACGGACGGAACAGTTGTAAATTAAAAACCGAATTGCTCTAATCTCCAGCTCTCTATCTTTTCTACCTCCTCTATCTCATCAGACACGCGACCAAACTGAATGACAAACTATGAGGGATTGAAACAATCCCGATGCAAAGATGTGCAGAAAACACAACAAGACCAAGGCAAGGATTGAAACAATCTTGCCAGCAAACAGCTAAGGGCTTTTTGGGGGGTGGGGGTGGGTAAGTCATTTGGAATTCCCGAAGAATAACCAGATACCTCATAATCACATACGGCATCCTATCTCCCAGAAGGCTTGATGGATGACTCCCGCTTTTTCAATTCTAAACTGTTGGAGCTTTCTCCACTCCTTTTTTGTAACCGCTTTGGTCATATACCGGGGCCTCTACCAAACCGGCGTTGCTGTTTGGTTTTCTTTTCTCTTCTTCCCTTAAATTTGCCATCGCACACCATTATATTCTGGCTCGCCACCATGGTAGGGGACTCAAAACCTCTACCATCGCCAAGCTGGAACCGAATAGTGCCCACTCTCTAATAGTCTTAATGGCGTTGAGGGATTGATTATTGACAATCTATCACTCCAACGTAAACTGCCGGGAATTCCAACCGCGTGCATACCCCCTCAGACCCCATTTGAGGCAACAGGAAAGCTAGGCATGTGTGGTCCAAGTGAATAAAATAAGGTTAACCGGGTCGCAAGGAATTTGTAAATCCCACATCGTCCCTGCGCGCATTTGGCGCGCTAAAACCTTTCATTCATTCACTCTACATTCAGTCAGTCTTGCCACTGTTGTACAAACATGTCTTCCAGGATGAAAACAAGACGACGCACAGTTAGGTTAATACCATATCCTTGTTTATTTTGGAAGCAAGAATGTCACAAATTGCCCGTCGAGTGGTTATGGACTTTGAAGCTGCTGTATGGGGCGCTTTTTCGAGAGGTTTTTCCAAATGTAAACCTAATGGTTGTTGTTTTCACTGGACCCAAGCAGTAAGGAAAAAATACAAAATTTAGGACTGGCTCCAACTTATCGAATGAAAAAAAACACCAGCAAATTTTTAAGAAAATTACTAAGCCTTCCATTTTTACCAGCTGAGCAGATACCTACAGCCTTTCAAGTCTTCCGAGGTCTAGTACAACCAGAACATACAACAAGCATACAGCGCCTCATGGAATATATGAAGACACGAGGATTGAAGATCGGATGTAGAACCCTTCTAGCTGGTCGATTTTTGGCATGTCAATTCGAACAAATAACGATGTCGAAGGATGGCACCACCGTTTAAATAGACTGTGTGATAAACTCGGGCACAATAACGTCAACTTGTATGAATTGATTAGCGTTTTGCATAAAGAATCACAATTGGTTTCAACAAACACACTGTCAGCTTGTGGCTGAAGAAAAACTCCAGAGATACCAACGAAAAAAGTTTCGGCAGTACCAAGAACAAATTTTCATTATTTGGGACCAATATAAAGAACTGGAAATAACTCCTAGTGAACTTTTACGTCAAGTTTCATCATATCACAGACCTGTGGAATCACAAAGCAACACAAGATTGAGTCTGAGGTGCAGTCAGTTTCAACAGAGGATTTTGATGAAATTTTTTGAACATGTAATATATTCGGTAGAGGTTACGTTGTGTGGTGGAGGTTAAAGGGTAGATTGGGTGTATTGTCTTAAAACATAGCTTACGCTACCTCTTTAAAACGAAATCAATTGAGGTCGTTTCAATGATGAATCATAAGCTATGTTTTGGGGCAAATGAGACAAAAATCCGATTTTTCAGTATTTTTTTCATGTTTGCGTCGGAGGTTAAATTATTTGGTAAATTCATTCCGTGTATTGCCTTAAAACATAGCTTATGCTCCCTCCTTGAAACGAAATCAATCGAGGTAGTTTCAATGATGAATCATACGCTATTATCTTATGGACCACCGGGTTAGTTTAAACAATATTTATTCAATAAGTATGCTATATGTTACAATATTGAACACCAAGAAGAGTAACAGTATATACGGCGAAGTTGGGCGAACATCAAGAATATAACATATACTAACAAAAGACCATATTAGTATGTAATGCGGGGATCTGACATAAAACTAGGAGCTTCTGTTAGTCATCTCCCGGGGTCATTCATAAATTTACACAAAAGGTGGTATAGTATAGTAGATGGTCTAATATATCGCCGCCTGGAACCCATGGCCTGTGGTCGATCACCAACTTGATCACCAGCCAGGTGCCAGGCCGGGGCACAGCATCCATGCACACAACGAGGGATGCCTATAGACCCTTAGAGTATAGACCTCGGGGCGAATACCCGAGAGATCGTTCAAATTTGATTCGTCAGCATCGTGGTCGACACAAGTAGGTAATCGCGAGTGCAAGGATACCCGGTACGACACCCCGACCAGGGACAAAACCGGTTGTCCATATCTGATAGTCTGCAAGTGTCCCCTGTGATTTTTGGAGACAAAAAATACGATTTTTTTGTCAGGTCGAAAATCTATCCCACTGCGATTTAGTGGCTACCCAACCACCGCGTACTGTATATAATCTGTAGATTCTGTATTTTGAAAGCTTGTGAGATTACTGAGGAGGAAGAAGGATTATCACACTTTATTGTCTGGTGCTCATTTTATTCATTTGTCGGCAGCAATAAATTTCCGATTTTTATATACAGTAGTATCCTCTTAATTGAATATCCATTTTGCCAGTGAAAATTATTCAATTAACAGGAGTATACAATTAACAGGGATTTGGTCAGTTTCCCTTGTTCTGGAGGTAAACTGAGCATTTATTCTATTATATCTTGTTTGACAGAGCTCATAGAGCTCTGTCAAACAAGATATAATAGAATAAATGCCTGTATTGGATGTAGCGAGGCCAAAAAGGTTGATAAATAAGGGGAATTTGGTGCGTGTCACAGTAATTTTTTCGACATATTACAAAAATTTATATACAATTAACAGGAGGTTACTCTACAACCCATATGCAATTAACAGATCAAATTTGTACTGAAGGTATGGTAAATGGTTTTGTGATTGAAAATTATATTCAATTAACATGGATATACAATTAAGAGATATCCAATTAAGTGGGCCCCACTGTATCAACATCTCATAAATATGAAAATTGAAATGATGTTGCAATGTGGTGGTGGTGGTGGTGGGGGGGGGGGGGGGGGGGCTTTGTGGCTTTTTTGTGGAAAGAATGCTTTTGGAAATAAGAAATGATTGTATTGTCTAGGGTTATCAATCATATCTTTCGGGCGTATAGTACTTAAATGTTAAGAAGGAGCTGTATATCAAATGGCATCAAATGGTTCTCTGCATCTGACCAACGGTTGTAGCTTTGGGCTACACGATTCTTGGATGATAACCTTATTACGTCAACTTGACGTCATAAAGTTATCACTAGAAGAATTATGCTGCCATAAGCTATAACTCGGTGTCACTAGATGACCACTGATGAATTTGTAAATTTGAAACATGCTGCTAAAAACGTCCTTTGACGACCGAAAATTAATGTGAATTTTCATCCTAAAAGCGACAACAAGGAGTCTCTATTTAATAGCAGATTTCAACTTTTCCTGGAAGGACGCCCAATCCCCATCACCTTTCGTGCCTTCTACCCGCGTAGAAACACACCCCGTGACACCCCTCCACACACACAAACACACACACACACACACACACACACACACACACACACACACACACATACAAACATACACATTGTCGAAAGGGTCGTGTCAGTTGGCGTAACAGAATAAACCCTGGGCGCGAATTTAATCTTTCCGTCCCTGGTTGTGTCACACCAAGAGCTTGCTTATCCAACATTTTTTGTTCGTTAGTTTATTTTAATGACATATTTTAGTGTTTATGTAAGTGATAAAGAAGAGAAATATTTTTTGTATAAAAAGTTACTCCCGAATGTCTTCAAATATTTAGAAATACAAGGCTCGAAAATAGTCCCGTTTTGTTATATGTGATAATATGGAACTGCCAGTCCGTTTCAAATTGTCGAGTTCCATTTTTTGATTATTTTCAGCGCGTGTAAAACAAAAACGTCACAACTGTCGGATATTACCCAGTTTGTATGGAAGCCCTGGAGGGACATTTTTTGTTACTAGTTATTACTTACTTGTTATTACAAATAACAAATAACAAGTAAGCAATAACAAATAAGTAATAACAAATAACAAGTAATAACAAATACGTAATAACAAATAACAAGTAAGTAATAACAAATAACAAATAAATAATAACAAATAAGTAATAACAAATAAGTAATAACAAATAACAAATAAGTAATAACAAATAAGTAATAACAAATAAGTAATAACAAATAACAAATAAGTAATAACAAATAAGTAATAACAAATAAGTAATAACAAATAAGTAATAACAAATAAGTAATAACAAATAAGTAATAACAAATAACAAATAAGTAATAATAAATATCAAATAACAAGTAACAAGTAAGTAATAACAAATAAGTAATAACAAATAAGTAATAACAAATAAGTAATAACAAATAACAAATAAGTAATAACAAATAACAAGTAAGTAATAACAAATAAGTAATAATAAATATCAAATAACAAGTAACAAGTAAGTAATAACAAATAAGTAATAACAAATAAGTAATAACAAATAAGTAATAATAAATATCAAATAACAAGTAACAAGTAAGTAATAACAAATAAGTAATAACAAATAAGTAATAACAAATAAGTAATAACAAATAACAAATAAGTAATAACAAATAACAAATAAGTAATAACAAATAAGTAATAACAAATAACAAATAAGTAATAACAAATAAGTAATAACAAATAACAAGTAAGTAATAACAAATAAGTAATAACAAATAAGTAATAACAAATAAGTAATAACAAATAAGTAATAACAAATAACAAATAAGTAATAATAAATAAGTAATAACAAATAAGTAATAAATAACAAATAAGTAATAATAAATAAGTAATAACAAATAAGTAATAACAAATAACAAATAACAAGTAATAACAAATAAGTAATAACAAATAACAAATAAGTAATAATAAATATCAAATAAGTAATAACAAATAAGTAATAACAAATAACAAATAAGTAATAACAAATAAGTAACAACAAGTAACAAGTAAGTAATAACAAATAAGTAATAACAAATAAGTAATAACAAATAACACATAAGTAATAACAAATAACAAATAAGTAATAACAAATAAGTAATAACAAATAACAAATAAGTAATAACAAATAAGTAACAACAAGTAACAAGTAAGTAATAACAAATAACAAGTAAGTAATAACAAGTAACAAGTAAGTAATAACAAATAAGTAATAACAAGTAAGTAATAACAAATAAGTAATAACAAGTAAGTAATAACAAATAAGTAATAACAAATAAGTAACAACAAGTAACAAGTAAGTAATATCAAATAACAAATAAGTAATAACAAATAAGTAATAACAAATAACAAGTAATAACAAATACGTAATAACAAATAACAAGTAAGTAATAACAAATAAGTAATAACAAATAAGTAATAACATAAGTAATATCAAATAACAAATAAGTAATAACACAAGTAATATCAAGTAACAAATAACAAGTTAGTAATAACAAATAAGTAATAATAAATAAGTAATAACAAATAAGTAATAACAAATAAGTAATAACAAATAACAAATAGGTAATAACAAATAAGTAATAACAAATAACAAATAAGTAATAACAAATAAGTAATAACAAGTAAGTAATAATAAATAAGTAATAACAAATAAGTAATAACAAATAACAAATAAGTAATAACAAGTAATAACAAATAACAAATAAGTAATAACAAATAAGTAATAACAAATAAGTAATAACAAATAACAAATAGGTAATAACAAATAAGTAATAACAAATAACAAATAAGTAATAACAAATAAGTAATAACAAGTAAGTAATAATAAATAAGTAATAACAAATAAGTAATAACACATAAGTAATAACAAATAACAAATAAGTAATAACAAATAAGTAATAACAAATAAGTAATAACAAGTAAGTAATAACAAATAAGTAATAACAAATAACAAATAGGTAATAACAAATAAGTAATAACAAATAACAAATAAGTAATAACAAATAAGTAATAACAAATAACAAGTAAGTAATAACAAATAACAAGTAAGTAATAACAAGTAAGAAATAACAAATAACAAATAACAAATAAGTAATAACAAATAAGTAATAACAAATAAGTAATAACAAATAAGTAATAACAAATAACAAATAAGTAATAACAAATAAGTAATAACAAATAAGTAATAACAAATAACAAATAGGTAATAACAAATAAGTAATAACAAATAACAAATAAGTAATAACAAATAAGTAATAACAAGTAAGTAATAATAAATAAGTAATAACAAATAAGTAATAACAAATAAGTAATAACAAATAACAAATAAGTAATAACAAATAAGTAATAACAAATAACAAATAGGTAATAACAAATAAGTAATAACAAATAACAAATAAGTAATAACAAATAAGTAATAACAAATAAGTAATAACAAATAACAAATAGGTAATAACAAATAAGTAATAACAAATAACAAATAAGTAATAACAAATAAGTAATAACAAATAACAAGTAAGTAATAACAAATAACAAGTAAGTAATAACAAATAAGTAATAATAAATAAGTAATAACAAATAACAAGTAATAACAAATAAGTAATATTATTACTTATTTGTTATTACTTGTTTGTTATTTGTTATTTGTAATTATTTATTCCTTATTTGTTATTACTTATTTGTTATTACTTATTTATTATTACTTATTTGCTATTTGTTATTACTTACTTATTTGTTATTACTTACTTGTTATTTGTTATTACTTACTTGTTATTTGTTATTACTTATTTGTTATTTATTATTACTTATTTGTTATTACTTATTTGTTATTTATTATTACTTATTTGTTATTACTTATTTGTTATTTATTATTACTTATTTGTTATTACTTATTTGTTATTTGTTATTACTTATTTGTTATTACTTATTTGTTATTTGTTATTACTTATTTATTTGTTATTACTTATTTGTTATTTCGTATTTGTTATTTGTTACTTGTTGTTACTTATTTGTTATTACTTATTTGTTATTTATTATTACTTATTTGTTATTACTTATTTGTTATTTGTTATTACTTATTTGTTATTACTTATTTGTTATTACTTATTTGCTATTTGTTATTACTTATTTATTTGTTATTACTTATTTGTTATTTCGTATTTGTTATTTGTTACTTGTTGTTACTTATTTGTTATTACTTATTTGTTATTACTTATTTGTTATTACTTATTTGTTATTTATTATTACTTATTTGTTATTACTTACTTGTTATTTGTTATTACTTATTTGTTATTTATTATTACTTATTTGTTATTACTTATTTGTTATTTATTATTACTTATTTGTTATTACTTATTTGTTATTTGTTATTACTTATTTGTTATTACTTATTTGTTATTACTTATTTGCTATTTGTTATTACTTATTTATTTGTTATTACTTATTTGTTATTTCGTATTTGTTATTTGTTACTTGTTGTTACTTATTTGTTATTACTTATTTGTTATTACTTATTTGTTATTACTTATTTGTTATTTATTATTACTTATTTGTTATTACTTATTTGCTATTTGTTATTACTTATTTATTTGTTATTACTTATTTGTTATTTCGTATTTGTTATTTGTTACTTGTTGTTACTTATTTGTTATTACTTATTTGTTATTACTTATTTGTTATTACTTATTTGTTATTTATTATTACTTATTTGTTATTACTTATTTGTTATTTGTTATTACTTATTTGTTATTTATTATTACTTATTTGTTATTACTTATTTGTTATTTATTATTACTTATTTGTTATTACTTATTTGTTATTTGTTATTACTTATTTGTTATTACTTATTTGCTATTTGTTATTACTTATTTATTTGTTATTACTTATTTGTTATTTCGTATTTGTTATTTGTTACTTGTTGTTACTTATTTGTTATTACTTATTTGTTATTACTTATTTGTTATTACTTATTTGTTATTTATTATTACTTATTTGTTATTACTTATTTGCTATTTGTTATTACTTATTTATTTGTTATTACTTATTTGTTATTTCGTATTTGTTATTTGTTACTTGTTGTTACTTATTTGTTATTACTTATTTGTTATTACTTATTTGTTATTACTTATTTGTTATTTATTATTACTTATTTGTTATTACTTATTTGTTATTTGTTATTACTTATTTGTTATTACTTATTTGCTATTTGTTATTACTTATTTATTTGTTATTACTTATTTGTTATTTCGTATTTGTTATTTGTTACTTGTTGTTACTTATTTGTTATTACTTATTTGTTATTTGTTATTACTTATTTGTTATTACTTTCTTGTTATTACTTACTTGTTATTAATTTTATGTTATTACTTATTTGTTATTACTTATTTTTTATTACTGATTTGTTATTTGTAATAACAAATAAGGAATAAGTGCCCGATCACCCTCCCTACTATGGGCAGGCTGCAATTGTTATTACTTATTTGTTATTACTTATTTGTTATTACTTATTTGTTATTACTTTTTTGTTATTTGTAATAACAAGTAAGTAATAACTAGTAACAAAAAATGTCCCTCCAGGGCTTCCGTAAGTTTGTATGTTTTGTTTTGCGAGAAAAAGCAGGGGGTTCATTAATGATAATTAGCTTTTAGGCATGAAATGTACCGTGCTCAGCAGTAATTTTGTTCAGAGTTGTAGAAGGGATGACTAGCTTCAAATTGGAATCGAAATTCCATTGTCAAGTTAGGTAATTAGAGCTTTTAACACGTCCAAACCGTTCGTACCGAAAATCTGTTACGAACGACTGCAAGGAATAGCTCATTTAAACTTCCAGCGGAGAATAGCACATAAATATCAAAATCATAAAATTAGCTATTCTCCGCTGGAATTCCAGCTACCGTTGTGTGGTGCGTTTGAATGGAAAGTAAAATGCTTTTTTGCCTTTCTTAAAGAATCGATTCCTATAAAATCACATCACATTAATACATGAGTAGTAGAACACGTGAGAATCGACCCCGGTTTGTCTGACTTTTTCTATCTTGAGTTCCAAATGCCACACTTTTGCCGGGAATTTCGCCCAAAGAGTCCTCTGGCTGAACTGTCCTCTGCAATTTGACCCAAACCGGATGCTAATGGACCCAAATCGTACTCTATAAAAAAAATATTCATTCCCATCATTTTTTTAATATTTTAAACTGATTTTTTTTAATTATTTTGAGTAAATAATACGTTATTTTCGAAAGTTTGAAAGTAGACAGTTCGCGGTGTGAGTCTATACTGTTCTATCTCCATTTTTTTTAAAAATGAGATATTGGTATCGTTGAATTCGTCTTGAACTGTTCTATCTCCTTGTGTAATCTCATTGGATTCTGGTAATCTCATTGGAATCTGTTGCTTATATTCAAAGTTATTGGCAGTATTCTTTTGTTCTATCTCCAAAGAGGTAGCCTTTGTTAGTGGTAAAGTGTTCTAACTCCCTTGTCCAATAAAAAAAACGGCCTAAGGATCACGTGACACATATTTGTTATGAAAAATTAGCAGTTGCATAATAGGTAAGTTCATAGTAATTGTTCTTGTATTAATAGCATTTATTAAAATGAAACGCATACATAGTATGCAGATTAAAACATTTATCAACATGTATAGGTGTGTCTGTTGTCTCAATGTGGTGTTTTATCTCCGTTATGCACTCATCAAAATCATAATGAAGTTAGAACATTTGTTTACTGAAACAAAGTACAAAACGCGTTAAATTTAAAATTGTACTTGGAGATAGAATATTGTAAGAATTACAGAACTTGTGTATTTGTTTTCATTTGTTAATTATTATAGAGAAGTTTGTATACTGAAGCAGTGGCTTAACACTGTTATTTATTATTTAAGCATTTTAGAATTGCTAACAACCGTAATTGCATGACACGCCAGTGCTCTTTGGGTGTGCAATTCATACTGAAAGTTGGCATTACTAATATTTTATCTGTGTTGTACACTTTTCTTCAACAATATCATATCTCTTTTGTAATCGCGAAATAGATAGCCCATTAAACTGATGGTATGAGTATTTTTTTCTGCAACATAGTTTCTGAAAAATAAAACAGAAGTCATTCCTATAGCTAGGGGTGCCTCAACCAGCCCCCACCCCACCCCCGAATTTTCATGCATACACGCACGCACGCACGCACGCACGCACGCACGCACGCACGCACGCACGCACGCACGCACTCTCACCCCCACATACCCTCAGACACACGCACACCCTCACCCTCAGACACACACACACACTCTCTCCCACACCCCCAACCAATCACTCAACTGGTGGAATGTCACAAGTAGTGGACTTCAACTCTATGGGAGACTTGGGCGGTATATTGTATTGGCTGCCTATTCTGAAAAAAGAAGCGAAAAATAGATAATTGGAAACAAAATATAGGAAAAAGAAAAAGACAATCCGGCGAAAATTACATAAATAAAAGAGGTCTTGAAACACGTAAAATAGAGCGCAAAATACCAAAGACTGTGTAGGGAAATGCAAGTTTAACTGTTCTTTAATTTTTTCTGTTGATGAGAGAAATGCAAAAGGCTATTCGTCCCCTGAGTTCCAGTGTGTTCTTTGTGTCAGTAGGCACATAGAACACGTTGGAACTCAGGGGACGTATTGTAAATGACTTTTCTGACAGAAGAGGAATGTTTCTTAAGAAGGAAGTCCCAAGGGAAATAAAAGATAAAATGAAAGCCCACATAAATTCTTTCCCCCAAATACCATCTCATTACTGCCGACAAGAAACAAATAAAGAATTTCTTGAGGTGGATCTAAATATATCACAAATGTATGACCTCTATCTAGAGAAATGTGAGAATGATAAAGTTGTCTCAGGAAAAAAAAACCCATCTGTACAGGAAAATATATAACTTTGAATTTAATATTGGCTTTTTTGTTCCCAAGAAAGATGAATGTGATATATGCTCTGAATTTAGAGCACAAGAAACGGCTAAAAACGTAGATGAAGAACGTATTAAAAGGTATTGAAAGGTATCAACTACACATCAAAGATAAAGACGAAACAAAAGCAGAACGGGACAGAGACAGGAACGACAAACAAAAAACGGTTATTTGTTTTGACCTCCAAAATGTTTCAACCTGTTCTCGAGGAAATGTGTCTAATTTCTTTTACAAACGAAAACGTAATGTTTTTAATTTGACAGCACATTTTTTGCGGACAGGCAAAGCATATAATGCTATATATGCTGTATGGAGTGAAGCAATTTCAAAACGAGGTGGTAATGAAATAGGAAATGCACCTTTAGCCATACTGGACGTCATGTTAGGGGAGCACCCTAATACTAATGACATCACATTCTGTTGCCCAAATAACACACACATTCTACACCCCAGGCCATTCTGCTATTCAGGAAATTGACAATGTCCATAGCCCTCTCGAGAAAGGTCTGAAAATATCAAAAATATATAGTCCAGTTATTTTGGTGCGAGTGTTTAAAAGAAATAAGACCTCACCATTCAAAAGTGATACAGCTACAAAGCAAACGGCACTTCTTTCATTTTGAAAAAAAACTGCCAAATTGTTAAACTTCAAACATGTACCTTTCACAAAAGTAAAATGCGTTCAGCTCTCTCAAAAAATGTTCCATGTTGATTATAAAACCTCATTTAATGATCCGTTTGTGACAATACTTTGGACAAAATATCACTCAGCACACCACGAAATAAGCAGCCTTAACTTTCCTAAAGTTGGTATGATTACAGAGCGACCTTGGTTATCGGATGACAAAAAGCAAGACTTCTTAAGTATGCTAGAGTTCATGCGAGAACAAGATAGATATTTTTATTTAGTGACATGTAAGGTCGAACATACAAAGTCAAAAAGGAAATTGAAATCTGTAAATATAGACATGGAAGAGAATGAGATGATGGACCCCACAACTAATAAACGAAAAAAAAGTAGAAAGAGTATATAAGACTATTGTAGAAAAAACAACAAAAATGTTCTGTCACCAGTAAACAAATAAAAAGCATAATTAAAAGTAGTGTGAAAAAATAAGAAACAGAAGTCCCATAAAAACTAAGCAACAAAAAGTCGAAGCAGGATGGAAAACTAATGCAGAAAAATTAAAAGACAAAAGAGGGAAACAAATCAGTGGTGGCGCCGGAATTTTTTTTTTTTTTTTTTTGGGGGGGGGGGGCAACTAGGGGGGCAGACTCCCATGAAGGGGGGCAAATACGTAAAGGATCATATCATTACTTTGTTATGAGGTAGTCCAAACTTGGACCCAAAGTCCGTAATATACTTTTTGGGTTTGGTACGTCCTGTGGACGTACCAAACCAAAAAATTATATTTCGGACTTTGGGTCCAAGTTTCGACTAAATGTAATGGTAATTAGCGGTCCTCCTTTCAAAAAATCCTGGATCCGCGTCTGGTGGGTCTGTGCGTGAGAGAGAGAGAGAGAGAGAGAGAGAGAGAGAGAGAGAGAGAGAGAGAGAAAGAGAGAGAGACTAGCCTGAGGCTTTGGGCTAAGTGTGTATGGGAATAAAAAAAGAGAGGGGTGTGTGTGTGTGTGTGTGAGAGAGAGTGACTGGATGTGTTTGTGTGTGAGGGTGGACGGAAATGCATGCGAGATGGTTGGGGGGGGGGGGGGCAACTGGGGGGCAAAGCCTTCATTTGGGGGGGGGGGGCAAATACCACCCCCCATGCCCCCCGTAGCGCCGCCACTGAAACAAATAAAAAATCAAAACAAATGCAGATAAATAATAACACTGTTATGAAATAGAGAAATAAAGGTTATAACTTTATGAGTAAATAATTTTCAACAGAGTTTGTTATACAGTGCTTTTAATGTGGATATTATGGTAGAAAGGGACAAGTTCAAACTTTTTATTCTTTTTCTTATCAAGACTTTCCTACACAGTATACATGTTTTCTGGGTCCAGTTGTCAAATGCATCAAACAATTTACATGACTCCCTTCACCAAGTAAGGCATACAGTCATTGAAAATAACTTTGATGCAACAACTTGATGCATCAGACTTAAAAGGAGCGATTCCACATTTCAGTTTACGATTTTTCACCAGGAGGTGAAGTTGAGGTTTTATACCGTAAAACAATTGTAAACTTTTCAGTTGCTACTTTATCCCATCTTCTACAACACTTATCAAGCGCAGTGTTCAACAACATTCACAAGAAAATATAAAAGTGAAAGACGTCTTCTTTCAAAAATGAAGTCTTTGAATTATAACCATTATCAGAAGTCAAGTTGAAAGACATTGTTATTTATCAAGTAGTTTCAAAAATGTTTATTTCAATTTTATGTTGTTTTAGTCTTCAAAAGATCAATAATGGCGAGATCCAAACATTCTCTAAAACAATTATAAGAGGCTCTTTCCTTTGAAAATATTCCTTTGTTATTGCAGAGTTGCGTTAGATTTAGGGCTGTCACGATCAATCGATTAATCGATTGTTGATCGGTCACGGCAAAATCGACTAGTATTTTTCGTTGTCGAATAATCGGTAAATTGTATCCCGTTTTAGATGTTTAATAATTAAAAGAAAATTTGATGAAAAAACTATTGTTTCTAAAGGTATTGAGTTAAGAACATCAATGTTAAACCCCAAGAAGCTGTTGGAAGCATTTGTCTTCCAGGTACATTGATCAAAGCTTTGATGTTCTGAATCTTTGAACCGTCAGTGTAATAATCAAGACCGGTCGGCAGTTGCGAAGATCGCAACTGCCGACCGGTCTTGATTATTACACTGACGGTTCAAAAGTTCAGAACATCAAAGCTTTGAATGTACCTAAAAGTTGATTGTCTTCGTTGTTTATTTGAGGTAGGTCAGCTGACTTGAACTTCATTTTTATCGACTTCAAAGAGAGGGAGAGGGGTGGGGGTCATCTAGGTACGATTAATCGATTATTATCGATTATTTGCGACGATTAGTCGACTCCTAAATTGAAAAATTGTAACAGCCCTAGTTAGATTTCTTTTAACTTTAGAATTTTGGAAGAGTTGTATTGAAGAGGCCCTTATGAAATTGTATTGCACAGGATTCATAGTTAGATAAAAGTGGAGTCCTCCCAAAACACAAGACATTGGATCATCCACACATAATCTGTGATGATAACCACAAGAATTGTTTGCAAACATTTTGAAGTGGAACATCAGGTAAACCCTGTGTTCGATTATAAGAAGTTTGCAAATGAATGGTATGCTTTCATCAGAGACAGAATATTTTGGCTGGTTTGAGAAACAACTTCACGATGTTTTGGTAGGAATCCATTGTCCCCATGTTACTTATAGAACTCTCACTTGGACATCAACATTTATAAATGGTAACCTGTGATCGACAGTAACCGAAAAATTTAATTTAGTCTTGTAATTTTTTAGTTTCTATGAGTTATAGAGTATCATTTACAATGCAATGGCCGAGCATGTGGAGACTCTTTTAGGAAAAACTTACTTGTAAGTGCGTGGAGAGTTTCTATCATTTCCCACGTGTAGGGGAATATCTAATGGGTTATAGTTTGGAATTTCATATCATAAAATATTAGATTTGCTTCTAAAGTCTTTGAGCTTTGAATAGACGATTTTAGTGATAAAAAGTACCCTTAAGATGCTACCCCTTCTGAATCGCCAATGTGGATTATTACTTGAGTGACTAGAAAAGCAATCGAAGTACTCAACATTCATTTACTCAAACATGTTAAACATGACACTTATCAGTCTGTTGTCTCAAAAATCAGACTTTGAAAAAATATGCCATTGTAATGATGACGTAATTATGTCTCACTACAACAATTCCCAGTATTTCAATTTAGATTTATTTTCATTTTGTAGAATTTTACTTCCTACATGTTTGCTCATGTAAAAGTATTTGGAAGGTCGCTTCTAAAATCTGATTATATCAAATGTATTTGTTGTTGGGTCATATTCAACTCAAGGTTTGTTGAAGATGGTGGCGTGTCAGGTCTGTTTATTTAAAAGATAACAAATGTATAAGTTTTCATTATGTAGGGAATAGTTCTCGCACTCACCACAACACGTTTGATGTGACGAGAAAACTGAGGAAAAAATACCCCTTACGAGTATTTTTGCACAACTTTCTGTCACTGGTGGTGAGTGTCTGTGAGAATAAACACTTCATAGTATCTTTTTCGCAACATTATTGGTTATGCTCTCTCGGAACGGATTGGGGAAGGTGTGGTTATTGCTGCTCTTTTGAGCTTATGGCACGGCATTTCCAATACTAAACTGGTGGTGTTTTGCATGTTAGCATAAAACCATTAACATGCAAGATAGTGAACGGGACAACCCATCCCAAACCAGCTGGGACAACCCGATTTGAAAGTTTGAAATATTGCATCTTGGGATTTGTTGCGTACACAAAATACACATGGGAAAGCACGTGTTGGTTATAATAACTGCGTATTGGGAATGCAGCGTTAACTTGACACTTGACAGTTTATACCTGACAGACCTGCAGTACTGCGCGATTCCTTAAAATAGTATACAAACAATTTGCAATAAGTTAATTAACATAGTTTACCCGTCATTTTACCCATGTGAACTTAGAGGTTTCAAAACTCAATAAATTTTATGTTTACACCCAATCTAATTTACTTCGTGTCGTACGCAGATGATTTTGGGTCAAAGATAATTTATATTACCTTTACACCATATCAGGTACCGATCAGGACTATTTAAAATACGCTCTAGCCTCGGAGCCTATTTTTTCAATTCATGCGCAAGATTTCAATTTACGGAGTCACACTGCTGTTTGTAACACACACTGCAAGTATGTAATAGCTCTCATCATTTTCATTTAGTACACTATAGCAAACATTAATCTTCACTGTGGTTTCTGATCAAGTCTTGGCTGCCTATTTTGGCAGCCAAGACTTGATCAGAAACTATAGTGAAGATTAATGCTTGGTAATTAAGACTTGAAGTATTAACTTAAGCACTCTACAACAATGATAAATGATAATCATATATATAATACATGTAAGAGTGTCTCTCTCGATTATCCATCGAAAGAATATCAAAATATGATCTGAGAAGTTACGCGCCAACTGAGAAGCCTATTTCTGAGATTTAAGAGCCAGGTCCTGATGTTTCAGAACCAAATACGCACTGGCGCATGCCCAAGTTGGTCCCTGCCATATATTGTCAGGTAACTTTCAATACCTATTTGGTCGAATATGAGTGAGCCTGGGCCTGTGCCCGGTTCATTAAATTTAGTTAACGATTCTTGAATCGCATGTGTGGATTCTTACGTAGGACTTTTTAATTTTTCATATTCCTCCTGGTGGTGGGTATGTAGATATCGTTCAAGATTATAAGGAATTTGCTTCCACTATTTGTTGTCAATCCTCTCGAAGTAAGCATAAACGGCACAGCGTTTACCTTTCCCCGACATTTTTCATTTTAGCCTTTGGCGTGTGGAACGCATATGAATGAGAGGTCATAAACTCACCTCTTCTGGGAAATTTGTTGAAACCGAAAGTCTCAGTTTTCTGTTAAGGCGGCGGCGGCGGCGGTCGGTTTCGGTTTTGAAAACAAAAACGAACCAAACCGATAAACCGCCCAGCCCTACCTCGGAGCCCCACCGGCACTTCAATCTTTCACCCTACTGCAGCTGACAGCCTAACCCTGGTACGGAAGGCACCATGCTGCAGTACATCGCCCTATATCCATTTTGCGGGTCTCCTGAAGGATTCTACTCACAACTTGACATATTATTTAAATAAGCATTAAAATAATGTACTGTATATAAATATGCAGGGACCGACCTGGGCATGCGCCAGTGCGTATTTGGTTCTGAAACATCACGACCTGGCTCTTAAATCTCAGAAATAGGCTTCTCAGTTGGCGCGTAACTTCTCAGATCATATTTTGATATTCTTTCAATGGATAATCGAGAGAGATACTCTTACATGTATTATATATATGATTATCATTTATCATTGTTGTAGAGTGCTTAAGTTAATACTTCAAGTCTTAATTACCAAGCATTAATCTTCACTGTGGTTTCTGATCAAGTCTTGGCTGCCTAAATAGGCAGCGAAGACTTGATCAGAAACCACAGTGAAGATTAATGTTTGCTACAGTGTACTAAATGAAAATGATGAGAGCTATTACATACTTGCAGTGTGTGTTACAAACAGCAGTGTGACTCCGTAAATTGAAATCTGGCGCATGAATTGAAAAAATAGGCTCCGAGGCTAGAGCGTATTTTAAATAGTCCTGATCGGTCCCTGAATATGTATATAGTATACTTATGAGAGTATATATATGGATCATTACATATGTGCATGTATCGCTACGGCGGAGAATGCAAAGTGCCTTTAACCATTGAGCCTGAAGGCGCTAGTAAGAGTGCCTCAGCAAAAAATAAATAGGCGGACCCCCTGTCTCTGTGCTCCCCTGGGCTTCAGCCTTGTCAGCCTTATGAATAAAACGACCCTGATTCTATTCATATGTGGAAGCAATGTTCAACCTTCGAGTCGAGATATTCCAGAAAGATTGTAAAGTCTTCCTGGCAAAATATGCGAGATTAGCAGTTTAATCAAGTTATGTTGTACTGCGTTGTCGTAACCTGCATTTCGGGAGCGCGGTGGCTCAATGGTAGACAGTCGGACTTCTATGCTAGAGGTCCAGAGTTCGATCCCTGTCCGGGACGACCCACGTCGCGTTGCGTCCTTGGGCAAGGTTTATCCCGATTGCCCACATGGGGGCACGATGACGCCATGTACTATAGGGCGTACTGTACGTCGATGGTGCACATGTCTTCAACCGCTGTAATCCTGCTTGAGCGGAGCTTGAACAGAGCTAGAATGTTGAGGAGCTTACAGTTGCTCGCCGATGCTCGGTGGTTCTCTCCGGGTACTCCGGCTTCCTCCACCCGTAAAAATGTCAAGGTCACGATTAACCATTGTGCATAAGTATGTGACCTTAAACACAAATAAGTAAATAAATAACCTGCATTTCGTTCGCGAATTTTACAGTTGATGTAACCCCCGCGTAACTTAAACGATCGTTATCGGGTTATTTCCCGGCCTGCCACGCTAAATACTAAATGACCATGCCGTGTAAGAATGTGGCTATACAGTGTGTCTTGAATGGGTGGAGAGGGGATACTGAAACGCATTGAATTTCCAACTTCCGGATGGGTTACGGAGCTTGGTATAAAATTAGAAGAAAAATAATTGTTACAGCCAGGCTCTTCGCTGAAGTAAAAATAAATTAGGCCGTTTATGAACGCGCGTTGCGTGTTGCCGGGAACGCGGAGCACCGATTGGAGGTGGGTTAGGGAGGGTTTCTTCCCCTCTCAAGGCTGGAAATCCTTTCAAAAATAAGCGAGAAAAATGTTACATTTTAGTGCACTTCAGATCGTATCCAAATTGTCCACACGATTCATCCAAAACTCGTATATCTTCTAAAGGGACTTGAGTGAGGAATATAGGACTGCCGATCACTTCCCACGAATCCCCCCTCCCCCTCCCCGACACACACACCTAAACACACACACTCTCACACACACACGCTCACAAATGACCGTAACAACTAGCGGAAATAACTTTTTTTTACTTTTGAAACACGGTTTAACTTTATTTTAGTGGAATTCTATAACCGCACATGCCTATATTAAAGCAAGGCCTCCATCCCAGTTTTAACTGATTATTTGTTGGAGTAAGAAATTTCATTAAAATTCGTGCACCAGGTGGAACATTCCGACCAGAATTTGATTATTCAGTTAGTAAGACAGTTCGGACCATTGTTCAGCGCTGCATCTTCAGTTCAGGTTGAGGGTTTTTCTGATATTATTATTTGCCCATCAAATTTCTAACTATTCAAATTTAGGACCGGGGATGAGAGCGCTCATCCCTGTGCCACATCCCCAGGGCTGTGGGGAGCAATCTAACATTGAGTGGGCTGAAACATATCATTAATACTTTTGTGTAACAATGTAAACTGGAAGAAGCCGTCCTTTGATATTATCCCGTTACTTAACATCGCATCAGGCCAACACTTGCAAAATATATCATTGAATAACTAAAATATTGGACTTTTCACCTACCAAATATATCTTATGATCATTGATTGTGATGAGCTTGACGAGCTCGTTCCAATAAGTGGCCGTAAGCTGTGTTTTGGAAGAAAATATTGAATTAATAATACAGATTGAAAGGTGAATGTTGTGAATAACGTTGGGCGGATATAACCGTCGTGTAAGATAAGGGCTTAAAACGGTCTAATTATTTATGTAGAAATGAAGCTGAAGGAGAATTAAATTGGAGGGGATGGGGGGTACATATGATGTATTTTCTTTTATGTACTTCATCAAGTCGTGGCATACGTAAATAAATTCCTAAATGCATCCAATCGAGCTGGGCGAAAAAGTGAGGGTGTTAATACCTATCCGTTCTTGGTTCCCTTCGGACCTGATGGCTACGTATAAATGTATTCCTTAGCAGGTCTCTACCATGACTCTGTCTTCTGGAATCATGCAATTATAATCTCGCCGCCCCCAGGAACTTGATCCAGGCTACAATGCTACGGTGATGTCACGGAAGCTTCCTTGTGTAAGTTCAAATATTATTATTATTGTCTATTGATGTTTAAGGTCACTTATTTATACACAATGGCCGCATCATGATCGTGACAGTTTTACGGGTGGAGGAAGCCGGAGCACCCGGAGCCGCCCCAGGAACTTAATCCAGGCTACAATGCTTTGGTGATGTCACGGAAGCTTCCTTATGTGAGTTCAAATATTATTATTATTATCTATTGATGTTTAAGGTCACTTATTTATACACAATGGCCGCATCATGATCGTGACAGTTTTACGGGTGGAGGAAGCCGGAGCACCCGGAGCCGCCCCAGGAACTTAATCCAGGCTACAATGCTATGGTGATGTCACGGAAGCTTCCTTATGTGAGTTCAAATATTATTATTATTATCTATTGATGTTTAAGGTCACTTATTTATACACAATGGCCGCATCATGATCGTGACAGGGTGGAGGAAGCCGGAGCACCCGGAGAGAACCACCGAGCAACGACGAGCAGCTGCTCGTCGTTCCCAACATCATAACTCCGCACTGCAGCACAGGCGGGGTTAGACTGGTTGAATTCATGCGTACCATCGACGAGCAGTACGCCCTGGCACACGGCGTCATCGTGCCCCCACGCGGGCAATGGAGATGAAGTGTCTTGCCCAAGGACACAACGCAGGACACAACGCGGCTGCCGCAGGTGGGATTCGAACCGAGGACCCCTCGGCTTGCAGCCTGCACCTCTACCTACTGAGCCACCGCGCTCCCCTGTAAGTTCAAAAGATGTTGAATAGAGGTTGGGGAATTGGTTCGAATGTTGACAAGGTAAACTCTTCTCCCACGAACAGAGGACGGCAATTTCACATACCGTCACCTTTTTGATCTATAGAGGATATGGAATGAGTGTTTTTCTCATATAATATTTATGAAACGAGTCCAAGCGGAAAATTCGGACGAGTTTCATAAATATTATATGAGAAAAACACTCATTTCATATTCTATTTACCATATGACACACACACGCACAAATTAGCCACTTAGTATGACTTTTTAACCCATCACCTACCTTGAGCTGCAGACGGCACCTGGAAAAAACATGCTGGTATAACTAAACATTTTGATTTTTTGCTTCCAAAACATAGGTTATGATCCCTCATTGGAACGAGCTCGTCGAGCTCGTTCCAATGAGGGGTCATAACCTATGTTTTGGAATCAAAAAGTGAAAATATAAAAAAGAATGAAAGGCGTTTTTCTTGTGGGTAAAAGATTAATACAATATAACCCATCCAAAATAGGACAGATAACGTAAATTATCCCTACTGAAATTATGCTAATGTGACCCAGTTGCCAATCAAATTGTCCAGTTTTGAAATTGACCAATGAAAGCTCCCAACTCTAATTATGCAAATTATGAAAATGTGGCCCAGTTGTATTTTGTTCAGCCAATCAAATTGTCTAGTTTTGAAACTGACCAATGAAATTGACAGAAGGCTTTATTTATCACTGATTAATATGAAAACAAAATATCAAATGTTTTAAAGTGAACAAAACGGACGAGTCATATGATAAAATCTTCTTTCATAGCGTTTTGAGAACTGTAATCTAGAAGCCTTTTGGGGAGAGTAGAAAGTAACTCTCATGTTGAGAAGCCACACAGAAAAAGAGGAGAGACAAATATATTATACTCTGTACAGTTTTGAGAAGAAACAGAAAAATCTTGAAATCTGCATCCAAAGCCAGTACAATTTCATCTCGTTTTGGTGAGATATCGGACCTTCCATTCATGTCACTCACCCCCCCCCCCCCCCCCCCCCCCTCTTCCAACCCTGGCAACATTTCCTATAGTTGGGAATTCGGAGGGCAAGTAACGAGTAGTTGGAAATTCTATCTCTGGAATTTAGAGCTTCTTTGATGATGTCTCCTTTACTTCCCAAAACCCAACTCGGTTTCAAATCGGCAAAAATTCCAACTGTTTCTAGAGTCCGTTTATTTACTGTAATAAAAAAATCCTCGAAATGCACTTCAAGAAAATCACATCATGTAAAATCGTTATCCTGAGTTAGTTCCATCATTCACAGCTACAAAATGATGAAACATCAAAAATTGATCATTTCTGCATAATATCTGTTCTAATGTTAGGGCAGTCTGAATTGCTCCAAGTTCTCGGCTTGAGCATTTGTTTAGCATATATTCAACTCCTAGAATAATACCAAATAATAATAACCTGATAATTCTATCATAAATGTGTTGGCATTTCAGTTTCTAGAATCAATTTTAAGCCCCCTTTCATGGCTTCTTTTTCTAAATTTTGTCGGCAGTGAAGTTCCTACTGGAGGGGGGGGGGGGGCCTCCCCTGATTGGAAATTCACTACCCCCCCCCCAATAGGAAGCCTCTAGCCATGTCCCTGCTTTCATGGTGGCCAAATCGGTTTTTCAACCGAAAAACCTCTGACATGTGATCTTGTCATTATATGAGTTGAAATGAATTATCTGTTGCTTTAGGAGAATATGAATGTGGGATGGGCGTGTCAAGTGTTCACTTCATACAAAACTTAACACGCCCACCCCACATTCATACACCAATAAAACAACAGATAATTTATTTCAAAGGTCGTAATTTAATTGAAAGTGGTTTCGTGTATTATAATGTACTCTGAGGTTGCCTTAATCTCTGCTATTTAGATTATTGCAGTTGTATCATTTTGTACCGAGATCCGTTTTATGATTTTCAACATAGACTAAAGCACACAGTCTGGAAAACCCAAGGGTGAACAACCCACGTAAATACTAACTTAATGAATGAATAAGTAAATAATAAGGAGAATTAAGCAAGTTCGAGTATGAAAAACTTACCTTGACCAATTATATGCAAGGAAATAAGGGGGGGGGGGGTGGAAAAAATTTGCAAAACACTGATTTGGGTGGTCAAGGAGAAAAAAAAAAAAATTCTGGTGCTTGCAAATTTTTTCCTCAGACACTTCTGGGCAAAATTTCAAGACCTGTCCTAATGTACAAGGTCAATCACTCAATACTGTATGATCAAATTGGTTATGGTGCAGTATGGTGCAGTATGGTGGGAAGGATGATGCAGAAGCATGTATTTAGTGGGGGTGGGTGGTTCAGATAACCCCGGAAAAAAATTGTGAACAAAAAATCGGTCAAAAACAAAAAGTCGGCATCGGTGTCTGCAAATTTTTTCCCAATCCCCCTTCCCCTGAGGAAATCGGATATTATAAAAAAATAATTTTAATAAGGAATGCTTGTTTGTCGCTGTCTATTTCTTGAGTTATGAACCCCCAAAAAACAAAGGCCAAACTGTAGCCCATTTTGCTATGTTTGGCCTTTGTTTTTTGGGGTTCATAACTGAAGAAATAGACAGAAACAAACGATCATTCATTATAATTAAACTTGAGGGGCAGTAAATTTAAACGCTCTCTACTCTGCAGAGTTAAAATAAAAACCAGGTCGCATCACGCTTCCTAGTACCTTCCGTGAACGAGTACGGGTTTTTTTTTCTCCACAGTTGCATTTAGTGAACAAGAGCACTGCTGGGCATTGCATCATACGCCCGTGAACTGTTCAAATTGTACCATTTTAACACATTTGCAATTTTTTTAGAGTGCGAGAAATTTATACTGGCATATATATATATGTTACGGTCAGACTTTGAAATCAGTGATTTTGTGAAATAACTAAATTTTTCAGTCATTTGAGAAAAAGACTAACAAGTTTGAAGCCAATCGAAAAACAAATACTAAAGTTATCATCCGGAAACCAAATATTTGACGAAGAATTCTAAGTCCAACAGTGGCCATAATTCAGGCAAAATTGTTCAGACCGACCCCATATTCGAACTTGACCTGTATTTTGTTGTGATTAAACCACATACCAAGTTTGGAGCCGATCGGAAAACAAATACTAAAGTTATCATCCTGAAACCAAATATTTGACGAATTCTAAGTCCAACTGGGGCCATAATTCAGGCGAAAAATGTTCGAACTGACCCCATATTCGAACTTGACCTGTATTTTGTTGTGATTAAACCACATACCACATTTGGAGCCGATTGGAAAACAAATACTAAAGTTATCATCCGGAAACCAAATATTTGACGAATTCTAAGTCCAACTGGGGCCATAATTCAGTCGAAAAATGTTCGGACCGACCCCATATTCGAACTTGACCTGTATTTCGTTGTGATTAAACCACATACCACATTTGGAGCCGATCGGAAAACAAATACTAAAGTTATTGTTCGGAAACCAAACGGACGGACGGACGGACGGACAATGCCATACTATAATACGTCCCGTTTTTCAAACGGGCGTATAATTATTGAAAACATGTGTTTGTGTTTGAAAAAAATGTATCTCAATGGATTACGAGAGAAATATTTTTCTCAGAGTGTGTTTGTCATTTGTCTTACAAATTGGCTGCAAGACACACTTTCATATCGGATTATAATACATTCGCGCGTTTAAAATTTAGAAGTTGATATGGAGCGATGTATATTAGGTAGCAAGTTTTAAAAAAGCAGAATATTTTGTCAGTATAAAGTAATTGGGAGGCCTCTACCCCATGACTGCCACTATAGTATTTAACACTGAATTCCTCATACCCCAATGTTGACACTAGAGGCACAAGCAATTAACACTGAATTCCCCATACCCCAATCCTGCCACTATAGGTACAAAATTAACAGAGGATTCTCCATAAAGGGGTTCTCCCTCCAGTCCATTTTACCTATGGCTGGCACTATGGCAAAAAACATTTAACACTGAATTCACCCTTCCCCAAGGCTGGCACTATGGCAAAAAGCATTTATCACTAAATTCCCCATACCCCAATGTTGGCACTATGGCGAAAAAATTAAGATAGGATTCTCCATACCGCGGCTTGTCCCTCAACAGCCATTTTACCCGTGGCTGGCACTCTGGCGAAAAGCATTTAACACTGATTTCCCCTTCCCCAAGGCTGGCACTCCAGCGAAAAGCATTTAACACTGAATTCCCTACACCCAAATAGGCCACTATAGGTACAAAATTAAGATAGGATTCTCCGAAGGCTTTTTACTCAGGAGGTGGCACTATAGGGACTTAGTGATTGGAAGGTTTTTTTTACCCATGGCTAGCACTATGGCGAAAAGCATTTAACACCGAATTCCCCATACCCAAATATGTCACTATAGACCAAAAATTTAACATAGGATTCTCCATACCCCAATGTGGGCACTCTGGCGAAAACATTAAGACAGAATTCTCCATACCGCGGCTTGTCCCTCATCAGCCATTTTACCAGTGGCTGGCACTCCGGCGAAAAGCATTTAACACTGATTTTCCCCTTCCCCAAGGCTGGCACTCCAGCGAAAAGCATTTAACACTGAATTCCCTACACCCAAATATGCCACTATAGGTACAAAATTAAGATAGGATTCTCCGTAGGCTTTTTACCCAGGGGGTGACACTCTAGGAACAAGCATTTAACAATGAATTCCACATACCCCAATGGTGACACTTGAGGGACAAAATTAACATAGGATTCTCCATAGGGTTTTGTCCCTCAAGTGTCATTTTTGAAGCCAGGAAAAAGATTTTAAAATCTTTTTCCTGGCTTCAAAAATGACACTTGAGGGACAAAAAAGTAGTATGTAATGTGGTTTTGGGGCCTGGTTTGGATGACCTTGGTGGATGACCTCGGAAGTGACGTCATGTCACGTGACCTAGTGGCGCCATGTTGTGTTGTCATGGTAACCCGCGTGAGCGGCCATCTTGTGACGTCATCCCCAAAGTGATACGTGGTGTTTGTGCGCATGTGCAGCGCGTGTTGTTAGGGTGATACATGTTTCCGTCGTCCATTTTGTACACTGGAGGCCGCCATCTTGATTTCTATGGTAGCACAGGATTGCTATGTTACCCAATTTTTCTGCAATAGGACGGGGTATGTTCGGTGGGTGCATTCCTTTGTAGAAGAGTAAATCTAATTACCACAAACAACCCGACAATCCCTCCAAATCACCAAAATCTATCCCAACTTTTACTATTTCGAATTCTTTCAGAATTCTCTGCTTCTTTCTATATATGCAATAGTTTTCGTCTATCTGGCCATGTTCCTTTGTCTGGTGTATACTCCAGTAGCGTAGAAGAGCCTATTAGTTGGAACAGTTTACCTTATTATTACTATATTTAGCAATTTCTGGTCTATTCTTGTTAGTTCTGACCCTATTCTAAGTACTCTTTTTGTTTCATTTGTCTAGATCATTTATAATCAATCAGATTGCTTGATTTCCCATAATCTGTATGCAGGGTTATCTCCCTTGTGTATAACAAAAGCATTCCCAAAAACCCAATAAGCAATCGAGCAGTTACTGATAAACCATTGTTTGAATGACTCGAATCCCATCGAGCAAATGAGCTTTAGAGTAATTGCTCGATTGAGTGACTCGGCATATTGCTCGAACGACTCGAATCCCAGCGAGCAAATGAGCCAACGAGCAACGTGATATACAAAATTTTCTATTCAAATTTTATTTTTTCATTTCTCTACTTCAAAACATACCTCATGACCTATTAATGGAACAAACTTGATGAGCTTGTTCCAATAAGGAGTAATAAGCCATGGTTAGAAGTAAATAAAAAATGAAAAAATCTGAGGTTTCAGAAAAATAATTTGTACTGTTGGCTTCAACTTGTGTAAGGTAAAGGATTAAAGATGCAGTACATAAAGCAATGTTGGGCTATATAAGTCAATTTTCTTTTTTGCATGTAATACATGTAACTCCCAATCCTTCAAAATGCATTTTGGGAATAATTGCCTAAGTGACAATTTGTGTGTGTGTGTGTGGTGTGGGGGGCAGTTGTGGAACCTATATTGAAACCTGGCATGTATTACTAGCTGGAAAATACACATCACCCCCTCCTCACCCAGGGCCATTCCTGCAATATTTTTTCTTTGGTACAAAATGCATTTTTAGCCTGACTGTTTATAGTCAGGGCTATAGTCATGACTTTCGTCCATCCATCTGTCGGTCCATCCATCTGTCTGTAAACAATTGGTTTCCACGTGGAGTGGGGGATGAGGGGTGGGGAGAGTGGGGGTGTGTTTGGGGAGTCCATTTTTTTCCACATGTGGTCAGTCTAAATCCTTCAGAATGCATTTTGAGCAGAGAAAAAAAAAACCTTACTGGCACCATGGGGGTGAGGGGTGAGGGGTGGGTGGTGGTGTTTGGGTTTTTAACCACAAACATTAACGAAAACTGTAAAAAAAGCATTTCTGATGAAAGAAAAAAAAGTGCCCAATTGGCCGCCCCGGGGGGGGGGGGGGGGGGGGGGGGGGGGGGAGGGGTTACGTGGGTTTAAAAAAAGGTTCTGCATGTAGTGACTGTAAATAGTTCAAAATGCATATTTGAGGAAAGAAAAAAAACATGCCTAATTGCAGGGGGGGGGGGGGGGAGGGAGGGGGGTCATCCTTCCAAGCTACAATGAAATCCCTTCATAATTATGGCCTGTGGAATATTCTGAAGGTTTTGGGGCTTTGGGCCTCTGTTGCCGTTACAGTTGCCCAAAGGGGGACGTTCTCATCTGGACATTATATGAAGTCAACCTATCAAGTTACAATGAAATCCCTCCATAAATATGACCTGTAGACTGTGCTAAAGGTTTTTGGGCTTCGGGCCCCTGCTGCCGTCACATTTGCCCAAAAGGGGACGTTCTCATCTAGACATTATATGAAGTCAACCTATCAAGTTACAATGAAATCCCTCCATAAATATGACGTGTAAACTGTGCTAAAGGTTTTCAGGCTTTGGGCTCGGGCAGCTATCGGGCTTCAGGCACCTGTAGCCGTGACAGTTGCCCAATCACGTCCGAAAGGGGACTTTCTCATGTGTAGAAATTATATGAAGTCAATCGATGAAGTTACAATGAAATCCCTCCATAAATAAGACCTGTAGACTGTGCTAAAGGTTTTCGGGTTTTGGGCTCGGGCAATCGTGACGGTTGATAGATCACGCCCAAATGGGGAAATTCTCATGTAGACATCATACGGAGTCATCGTATCAAGTTGCAATGAAATCCGTCCATATTAAACATGACCTACAGACTGTGCTAAAAGTTTTTGGGTTTCGGGCTTGGGCAGCCATCACGGTTGACAGATCATGCCCAAACGGGGACGTTCTCATCTAGGCATTATACAGAGGCATTCTATGAAGTTGCAATGAAATCCCTTCATAAATACGACCTGTAGACTGTGCTAATGGTTTTTGGGTTTTGGGCTCGGGCAGCCATACCGGTTGACCGATCACGACCAAAGGGGGTCATTCTCATGTAGACATGACCTAAAACCTGCATATGAAATTTCGTGACGATCAGACAAGCAATACCGGGTAAAGTCTGTACTTGAAGGTTGAATAAAAAACTTTAACCACAAACTTTAACCAAAACTCCAAATGTCAACTAAATAGGAAAAAACAAAAAAAACCAAAAAAACACTTGAACCTTCAGTAAAAAACTTTAACCACAAACTTTAACCAAAACTCTAAATGTTAACAGAAAAAGGCAGACAGACAGACAGACGGACAGACGACGGACAAAAGTCATTACTATAGCCCTCACTGTAAACAGTTGGGCTAAAAAATGGACAAAACCTGTAACTTGTGAATATCCTTTCCCCCATGATGGTCTATCAGCAAACCACTGACGGAGATATGAAGGTCCAAAGTTGTTACGAATGGATGGACGAAAGAACGGACAGACCATATTTCTATATCCCCCGCAAACTTTGGGTTTTTTTTTTGGGGGGGGGGGGGGGGGGGAAGTGAGGGGGATAATTAATATCCAATAACATTTACAGCTTTCAGTGAAAAAGCTGAGGGAATTATTTTGTTTTGTGGAAAACTAATTTTGTTAAAAACGGTTTGTTGGGTATCTGCAGTTGGCTTTTAAACTGAAATGTTTGTCGCCTTCAAAGCAATTACTTTGCATTAATTTGGGATTAAAACATTTTTTTTTTAGAATATGCTTATAATAAACAGAAGGCCCATGGTATAATTACAAGAATTATTTTGTTCAGTACAAGCAGGTGAAATATAAACTTTTAAATCAAGACATGCACCTGCTAGTCGCTTGTGAAATAATTATGGTATCCACTCAAAAACCATAGGTTGCCTCTATACGAATGGTGATTATTTTTTTTTCTTAAATAACACTTCGAATTACGACCATTACGTTAGGCAAAGGGTAAAAACTATCATTTCAAATCTTAAAAGTTTTTCATAGCATCACAAAAATTGTTAATTTCACTTAATATATTATTCATTGAAGGTATTCTCTTAAGACAGGACACACTGGGGGTGGAAGATGGGGTACGAATTATGTTAGGCTCAACAAAGTAGCCCTTTTTATTTTTGTAATTATTTCTTTGCCATCAAAAGTTCATGTTCTTGGTTTATATTTATTTATTTATTGGTGTTTAAGGTCACATATTTCTGTACAATGGCTAATCATGACCACGACAGTATTACGGTTGGAGGAAGCCGGAGTACCCGGAGAGAACCACCGAGCAATGGCAAGCAACTGTCAGCTCCCCTACATACTAACTCCACACAAGCAGGGTTAGCATTGGTTGAAGACAAGTGCACCATCGACGTGCAGTATGCCTTAGTACACAGCGTCACCGTGCCCCCATGTGGGTAATGGGGGTGAAGTGTCTTGCCCAGGGACACAACGCGGTTGCCGCAGGTGGAATTCGAACCAAGGACCTCTCGGCTGCACCTCTACCTACTGAGCCACTGTGCCCCCATGTTCTTGGTTTGTTCTATGTTTTAGGCCTCATAATCTACAGAATAGCATGGGAGGTGGTGTATTTCGTCTCCTGAGTACAAAGCATTGCAAAGCCTTGTTCTACTCAAGGGACAAATTTATCAATTTTATTAACTTGGGTAAAATATCAGACATAAAGCATTCAATTATTTTTTTTAAGTTTACATTGGTTATAAAAAGAGAGCAATCGGCAGCAGAAAAGAACATGTGGGAGGGCCTGAGAAACATATTTCTGACTTTTTTGGCCTTACAATTTTTCAAATCATCACAACAATTGTTAATTTCAATTAGTATATATTATTCCTTGAAGGTTTTCTCTCAACCCTTTATCCAACATAACGACCAAAACCAGCCAATGCTACCCGTATGGCCGCCGAGGACTGGTCACTTTCCACGGGTGGGCAATATTTCCGCGGACGCAATAATATTAGATTGCAAACACTAATTATTGAAGCAATCATCAAAAATTTAACGAAGCCAGGGTAAAAATGGTAAAAGCATGCATGGACATCTCTGCCCACATGTGGATTATGACCAGTCCACGAAGACTGTACTGTATTAACAATGAAAGTGTCAATGACACTGTAGCTTAACTTGACTGTGTGTTGTGTTTGATGAAAAAGATGATGTTCAATGTTTATGAAAGGATGATGAAATACGACAAGAATTGTGATAAGTGAGAATATGTTAATTTCTGTTCCCTGTATGCTATGTTTTCAATAAAATTAATTTGAGGTGTAGACTACTCAAGAACAGAGGAGTGGGTTAATGTGGCCCTTACAGTTAATGTATGTCAACCAAAGTTACCAACTTACAGTGAAAATATTCCAAAACAAGTCATCCTATCCAGTTTTCGGGCTTAAGGCCTGTGCAGCCAACACGGTTGACCGATCACAACCAAAAGGGGACATCCTCATCTAGACACGATACTGAGTCATCCTACCAAGTTACAATGGAATCCCTTCATAAATACGACATGTAGTCTGTGCTAAAGATTTTCAGGTTTTGGGCTTGGGCAGCCATCATGGTTGAACAGTCACGACCAATAGGGGACGTTCTCATCTGGACATTATCTGGAGTCATCTTACCAAGTTACAATGAAATTCCTTCATAAATACAACCTGTAGACTGTGCTAAAGGTTTTCAAACCTCGGGCCCAGTAGCCGTCACAGTTGACCAATCGTGACCAAAAGAGGACGTTCTCATCTAGACTTTATATGCAGTCATCCTACCAAGTTACTAGGAAATCCCTCCATAAATACAACCTGTAGACTGTGCTAAAAGTTTTTGGGTTTCGGGCAGCCTCCTTCAGGGTAGACAGATCATGACAAAAAGGAGATGTTCTCATCTCGACATTACACAGAGTCATCCTACCAAGTTACAATGAAATCCCTTCATAAATATGACCTGTAGACTGTGCTAAATGTTTTGGGATTTTGGGCTCGGGCAGCCATCACAGTTGACCGATTGTGACCAAAATGGGTTGTCTGCATCTAGACATGACCTCAAACCTGCATAGGAAATTTTGTGAGGATCGACAAGAACTATGGGTTGTAGCCTGTGCTAAAGGAAAATGTGAACAGACTCCCAGACTTCCGCATGCGTGATGGCAATACTTATCTTGACTTTGTCAAGTTAAGCTAAAAATCACTATTCAATTTTCATTAATCAGTTTTGTCTCAAAAACATAGCTTATGGGCCTTGATTGGAATGAACTCATGGGGCTTGATCCAACGAGAAGTCAGTGGTAGGAGATGTGGAGATCGTGCCTGTTTGGTCGGACCCCGGAAGTGACGTCATGTCACCTGACCAGGTGGCGCCATGTTTGGTTGTCATGGTAGCCCACATGAGCGGCCATCTTGTGACATCATCCCCAGTGATACGTGATGTTAGTGCGCATACGCAGCGCGTGTTAGGGTGATACATGTTTCCGTTGTCCATTTTGTATACTGGAGGCCGCAATCTTGGTTTCTATGGTAGCACGTGGTTGCTATGTTACCCAAATGCATACAACAAGACAGGGGTACGTTTGGAGGGTATGTTCCTTTGTACAGGAGTAATTTCAACAAACAACCCGACAATCCCTCCAAATCACCAAAAAAACCGACTTTATTTATGATTCCCCATTTTATCGGCTTAGTACGTAGTGCTATGATACCGGGGGGCACAGGGGGTGAGTTCGATTGAAACGGAGTATACTCCAGTAGAGTAGAGGAGCCTATCAGCTGGAACAGCTCTGCGTATTATTAGTATATTTAACAATTTCTGGTCTGTTCTTGTTAGTTCCGATCCTATTCCGAGTGCTCTTGTTTCATTTTGCTAGATCACCCAATCAGTTCACTTTCCTGATGCTAACTGATCAATCAGATTACTTGATTTCCCGTAATTTCTATGCAGAGTTAACTCCCCTTATTACACCGAAGTCCTACATCATTCTCATCACCTCTATATCCAATGGCCACATCCCATGAAATCTCTTTTCTGGAATACACCTGTGGCTATGGAATCCCTTTTTAGTCGTATGAGGCCATGAGGGACATGATAAAGCCCTCAATGAGGCCTCATTTACTATCCCTCTTAGCCTCATTTTCTTTTGAGGGCATGAGGGCTATGAAAAAATACCTCAATCAGGTATAATTTACTATCCCTCTTAGAATCATCTCGGTATTTAAGAACCATATCCCCAGGAACCCCAATTTCGGCACCCCATTTTGGAAAACGACCTTCGGCACCCCTTTTTGTGGTATGAGGCCAAGAGGGTCATGAGAAAGCCCTCATGAGGCCTCATTTACTATCCCTCATAGCCTCATTTCTTTTGAGGGCATGAGGGCCATGAGAAAAGCCCTCAATGAGGTATAATTTACTATTCCTCTCAGCCTCATCTCGATATTTTACTACCATATCCCCAGGCACCCCAATTTCGCCACACCATTTTGTAAAACGTGGCCTTCAGCACCCCTTTTTTGTCGTATGAATCCATGAGGGCTATGTGAAAAGCCCTCAATGAGGCCTCATTTACTATCCCTCATAGCCTCATTTCTTTTGAGGGCATGAGGGCCATGAGAAAAGCCCTCAATGAGGTATAATTTACTATCCCTCTCAGCCTCATCTCAATATTTAACAACCATATCCCCAGGCACCCCAATTTCGGCACCCCATTTTGGAAAACGTGGTCTTCGACATCCCTGTTTTGTCGTATGAGGCCTATGTGAAAAGCCCTCAATGAGGCCACATTTACTACCCCTGTTAGCCTCATTTCGGTATTTGAGGATACCTATGCCACAGCCATATCCCCAGGCACCCCATTTTGGAAAACGTGGCCTTCGGCACCCTTTTTTTCGTATGAGGCCATGAGAGCTATGTGAAAAGCCCTCAATGAGGCCACATTTACTACACCTGTTAGCCTCATTTCGGTATTTGAGGATACCTGTGGCCTGGTATTGTATTATTTGAGAATACCTATCGAGGATACCTTTTGAAGAATCCCTTTTTTGTCGTATGAGGCCATGAGAAATCCCTCAGTGAGGTCTAATGTAGTCTTACAAATGGCTTCCATCTTATCTCCAAAGCTCCAAGACCACTACTGGTCTATGGTCTATCTGTCCTATCATTAGCTTCTGCTGCAGTCTTGTTCCACTGCAGACTTGTATCAGTACTATTGACTAAACTATCGTCCATTAATGTGTGACTTCTCTGATGAAGAGTGACTTTCTCGGTGAAGCAGGCTGGATATGAGAAGTCACATAGCCAATGTGCGATCGTGTGTGCTTGGTAGATGCTGAAGAGGAAGCCATAACTATAGCTGGCCCTGGCTGTAAACTGAACAGAGCATCTTGGACAAGAGGCGTGGACATGTGCTCGGACTGACGCAAGTTCCGAACCATAACATCTGGCCTCAGATGTTGTAATAAACGAGAGGGGTGGGGGCTCTCTTGCTTGCAGTCCTTCAGACCTCGCCGAGCTTCCTGCTGAACTCGCTGACTTCTTCCTCTCCGTCGTCGCAGGGTGAGCTTTATATTGATATTATAGTGCTCGCTCTACCCTTTCTATTCTCCTCGACTACAATGGACACACCCGGCGTCACGGTACCCTCAGGCGGTGTACCGTTTCACCAGTTGAGCTAGCTGGTGACAGGGATTTGAAACCACACTGTGGTTTATTGCCCTGTCTAATATTCATGAGCACTTTTGCCACTAGCTCTGATCGACTATGTAAATGCGACGACGGAAGCACACTCTGACGGCGTCACGTAAACATCACCATGTTCTTGTTCCTCTGTAAATAGAAACTAAAAAACTACAGCAACCTTAGGGCGAGAGGATCGGTGGCAGCCTCTCATCACACCCATCAGCAATGTTTGTCATCCCATGCGACACATGTTAAGCAAGAATTAGTGGAAGTACATCGACTACAAGCAAGGCAACCTACATGAAAATAAGATGAAAGACTTCATCGCCTTGCTTATTGTGCAATATGCTTACATAATGAAGCAAACTAAGTCGATCAAACTCCCACCAATTCCACATTAAATAAAATAGAAAGATACATAACAAAAACATTCAAAATGTAAATCAAAAAATAGTTTACACAAAAAAAATTTTCAAAAAATTTTGACAAGAGCCCAAGTTCCCAAAGGGAACGAAGTGCCCAAATGTATCTCAAATGAGCCCAAGTGTGGACAAAATTAATTTTTTCATAGAAAAAATTAACTGCCACACTACAGGACTGTATAATGTATCTTACAACAGACCTACCATATAATAATAGGAACCTATATATAAATAATGAACGTTGCCAATGTAAACAATGTCAGACTGAAAACAGGAAACAAGACCCCAGGTAACACAGTCCGAAGTCAGTAACAGATTTATGAACTATCCGATTTAAGGCAAGATCTTCATCAGGAGAAAAAACGATACATTGGATGTATGATGCATGACTAAAAAATGCCTAAACACCCTAAGGGTGAGGACGTAACCCTGGGGATATACAGAATAAACTTTCTGTGTAACACGTTAAACTCCCAAGAAATTTTATAAAAAAAAATTCCAGAAAACAAGCCAAAAAGCTTGGGAGTTTAACTGGAGGGGAATCAAGGGAGAAAAGGGGAGGAATACTTAACCCACAGTGGAAAAATCATTATCAACAATGAAGACGTCAGGCCCATGTCCCAAAATTGGGGAACATGATTTTTAACTAATTTTTATAAATATTGTAAAATTACAGCCCTGAACATTTCAAATCATCGTTTCTTCCTTCCTTCATCCAGTTGTGTCCTTGGATCCACCAAATTAACCATTGATTTGTGTCTGGCATCATTATTGAGATTTTAAAAGCACAAAAGTCAGTTTGTTGTTACCTGACGAGGGCCAAACAAATGTTGGTGCCAATTCCGGTCACTTCCTGACGTCTGCGCATTCGCAGAGGGTAAATGTATGGAGGACCAGAACGGACTTCTAAGTTGCATGCAAATTTTGGGGATTGGGGGCAAAATTTGTGTTTGGCCCTAGATATTTTAGAGTTAGCACCAGCTATGTCTGGGCCACTGGTATAACTCTATAAAAATATAATGATTACCATAATAGCCCATTCCTAAAACTTGTCGAGCTTGTTCCAAAGAGGGGTCATAACCTATGTTTTTGAGACAAAAAATGAAAAAAGAAAGAAAATTAATTGGCAATTTTTGTGAAGAAAGAAAATTAATTGGCAATTTTTGTGAATAGTGCTGACCGGTTTTGGTCGTTACGTTGGGTAAAGGGTTAATCATGCATCAGGTATTATTGTTATAAACAGGTACGTAAGTATGAAATAGGGTCGGCATTATTTTATCAGAAGGTCCTGGAAAGGTCCTGGAATATGCTTGGAAAAAGTCCTTGAAAGTTCTGGAATTTTTATTTCTGAAGGGTGTACAAACCCTGTATTGTCCACGAGTGGAAAGTGTCCAGTTCCCAGCACCTGTACTATAGATAATTTGAAATTTGAGAGTACTGTTATACCCTTGTGAGTTCAACCTGTGCATATTCCGTAGTCACAGACCTGGCATTTTCAGGACAGCAATTTATTAGCTCGCCTTAAAAAAATTAAGGAGGGCAAAAACTAGCCCTCCTGACCTTAGAAAATAATGATTACCATAAAAGCCTATTCCTAAAACCCACATCTTTTCAGATCTTGGCTATGCTAGTGGCCTCTGCAAGATGGCCACACTGCCCCTTCCACACCTCTGGGCCTTTCCAAGGCCCAGAGGTGTGGGAGGGGCAGTGCTGCCGTCTCACAGCAGAGACTACCTTATTGGCAGCATCAAATAAAATGCACAAAGCCTACTGGGCAGAATTCATTAACAGTAAAGCTTCATTTTGCCACTTTTGTAAGCTTGAGGAGAGCTAATCGCTCCCCTTGGCCATGCAAGGGGAGCGATTTTTAGCCTGACTGCATTTTTAAGAATGCCAGCACTGATGTAATGTGATGTGCTTTTACTTACAAAGATACACAGGTATTCTTTCCTGCCCCAGTCATAGATATTTCCAACAATACATTCCCTTTCCAAATATCAAGATACAGTAGAGCCCACTTAATTGTATATCTCTTAATTGTATATCCCTGTTAATTGAATATAATTTTCAAACACAGAACCATTTACCATACCTTCAGAACAAATTTGATCTGTTAATTGCATATGGGTTGTAGAGTAAACTCCTGTTAATTGTATATAAATTTTTGTAATATGTCGAAAAAATTGCTGTGACACACACCAAATTCCCCTTATTTATCAACCTTTTTGGCCTCATACATCCAATACAGACACTTATTCTATTATATCTTGTTTGACAGAGCTCTAAGAGCTCTGTCAAACAAGATATAAGAGAATAAATGCTCAGTTTACCTTCAGAACACAGGAAACTGACCAAATCCCTGTTAATTGTATACTCCTATTAAGTGAATAATTTTCACTGGCAAAATGGATATTCAATTAAGAGGATTCTACTGTATTAACATAATTGGTGGAACTAACCCACATAATCATAAAACTACTTCTGTGCTGAGTCTTCATTTCTGAATGTCATATTATAAAAATGTCGATTAAATCAAGTCTCGATAGAGCAACATTTCTAGCTTTGATTCACAGAAAATTAATCTTTATGAAATTTTTCAGATTCAAAAGTCCGGAATATATCAGTTGGGTGGAAGAGTGAACAGTAGATTCCAACAAACCAAATATTCCAGACGAGTGAATGTAAATAGGGCTGTCACGATTTTTTAATTTAGGAATAGATTAATCGTCGCAAATAATCGATCATAATCGATTAATCGTACCTAGATGACCCACTCTCCCTCTCTGTGACGTCGATAAAAAATGAAGTTCAAGTCAGTTGACCTACCTCCGGTAAACAACGAAGACGATCCTCTTTTAGGTACATTTAAAGCTTTGATGTTCTGAACTTTTGAACCGCCAGTGTAATAATCAAGACCGGTCGGCAGTTGCGAACTTCGCAACTGCCGACCGGTCTTGATTATTACACTGACGGTTCAAAAGTTCAGAACATCAAAGCTTTGATGAATGCACCTGAAAGACAAATGCTTCCAACAGCTTCTTGAGGTTTAACATCGATGTTCTTAACTCTTTACCTTTAGAAACAATAGTTTTTTCATAAAATTTTCTTTTAATTATTAAACGTCTAAAGCGGGATAAAATTTACTGATTATTCGACAACGAAAAATACTAATCGATTTCACTGTGACCGATCAACAATCGACTAATCGATTAATCGTGACAGTCCTAAATGTAAACAGAGGCGATGACCCATTTGAGAGCTAAGCTGGTTCCAGGCCATAACAGTACCAAATTTTTTTTCAATTAGACTTGGTGCAAGTGTCGCAGCTGCATCAAGCCCACATCATTGAAGGAGCCTCCCACAAAATTAAAAAATAGGCCGATGAAATCGTCAGATGTGTACCCATACGCGCAACTAGTAGAAAGCTGTATGACGGAGGGCCACCACGGATGCCGACATTATGTACACCATACAAGGTATGGGTACATATAGAAATGGATTGGAGGAGTGTCTAATTTGATGGATAAAGGGTTAATATCTCCGGATCAAATTATCAGATTTACATAAAAAACTATACAGCACAGCACACCAGTAACCTGAATAAATATATAAAGTAACATGACAATCGGATTGATATTTTTTGAGTTATTTCATGCCAAAGGGATTGGAGGAATTTTCAATTTGAAGGATAAAGGGTTAATATCTCGGGATCAAATTATCAGATTAACACCAAAAACTATACAGCTCAGCACATCAGTAACCTGAAAACAATTATAAAGTAACTTGACAATCCAAGCAATATTTTTCAAGTTATCAAATGCCAAAGGGAGTGGAGAAATTTTTAATTTGAAGGATAAAGGGTTAATATCTCAGGATCAAAATAACAGATTATTTACACCAAAAACTATACAGCTCGGCACATCAGTAACCTGAAATAAAGTAACTTGACAATCCAAGTAATATTTTTCAAGTTATCGAATGCCAAAGGGATTGGAGAAATTTTCAATTTGAAGGATAAAGGGTTAATATCTTGGGGTCAAATTATCTGATTTACACCAAAAACTATACAGCTCGGCACATCAGAAACCTGAACACAAATAGAAAGTAACTACACAATCCAAGCAATATTTTTCAAGTTATCGAATGCCAAAGGGATTGGAGGAATTTTCAATTTGAAGGATAAAGGGTTAATATCTCAGGATCAAATTATCCAATTGACAGCAAAAACTATACAGCTCGGCACATCAGTAACCTGAACACAAATATAAAGTAACTTGACAATCCAAGCAATATTTTTCAAGTTATCGAATGCCAAAGGGATTGGAGAAATTTTCAATTTGAAGGATAAAGGGTTAATATCTCAGGATCAAATTATCAGATTTACACCAAAAACTATACAGCTTGGCAAATCAGTAACCTGAAAACAAATATAAAGTAACTAGACAATCCAAGCAATAATTTTCAAGTTATCGAATGCCAAAGGGATTGGAGGAATTTTCCATTTGAAGGATAAAGGGTTAATATCTCAGGATCAAATTATCCGATTTACACCAAAAACTATACAGCTCTGCACATCAGTAACCTGAACACAAATATAAAGTAACTTGACAATCCAAGCAATATTTTTCAAGTTATCGAATGCCAAAGAAATGGATACGGACAGACAAAGGATGGACGAACGACGGATGGTCACCCCGGATGCCGGCATTATGTGTACCATACATAGTATGGGTACACATAAAAAACACTGCTTTGCCTCTCTGCCACTAATCAGTTGTCAATTTGAGTTTGTTTCATGGAAGAAAGAAATGTGTCTAAAGTTTGTCTGGAACTTAAGACTTTGGCACAGTTGATTGTTGACTTATTGGGTTATGTTCAATATGACCGCAACTTTTAACAAACCATACTCAACAGGCACAAGTATTTCAGAATTGGCTACCAACTCAAGACATACAATAAAATTCCCAAAGTTTGACAAACATGACATCCTATTCTTTTTATCGGGTTTCAGTTTTGTTACTTTATATACATTTTTATGTAGAAATCGGACACACTGACCGAAAAATAAAATGTCATGGTTAAAGTTTCTTTAATCTGGATATTAACCAATCCACTTCTATATGTAAATACAAACTGAGTTCAAATTTACAGCTCTTGAAGTACCATTATCATCAAATGAACTCCAGGACTGAGTCTCGGAAATACTGACTTGCACCAAGCCTCCCACATAATCCACACTGATATATCAGGAATTCTTCTGCCCTCATTGGGAAAGAGGCCCATGCAAATAACTGGGAAAAGCTGCATCGTGAAGGTTCAATTTGGGTATTTATTGGGGTGAAGAAAAACACAAAGAATAAGAAATGTTACCTTCATATGAACTGAAAACATTAATACAGAAGCTACTACCTGTATAATACATGTAGTAAGTTTTATAACAAACAGTTGCATGAAATAATAATCCGTCTCTGTCATCTCTATTAAATAAATTGTTCTTATACTAAACTGTGCTAAATCATGAAGATATTCATGCATTTTGCTACCCTTCAACAGTGGAAATTCTGTGGATTTGCAGTTGTGTCTAGGCAAGTCTTGGCTGCCTACAGTTAAAACTAGAAGTCCTGTCACAAACTGTGAGCTTATCTAGGCTTAACTGCGCGTAGGAATTGCGCGCAACTGCCATATCGAATGGCATCCAAAGCACGGCAGGTTCTCCTGGTCACTCATAGCAAACACAGGCAATGTTGGTCACTCATAGCAAACACAGGCAATGTTTCTGCCAATGGACCTCCGGGTTACCCGGAGGTCCATAGGCTGAAACATTGCTTGTGGTTACCCGGAGGTCCATTGGCTGAAACATTGCTTGTGCACAAGCCATATATACATAATTTGGTATCCTTACTATGGCCATAACGCGTAGATTAACGTACAGATCGACGTGCTATTTGTGCGCATTTCATGACAGGACTTCTAGTTTTAACTAGTCAATACTTAACGAGAAAGAACTGATAAGGTTCTTGGGATGTAACTTGCAAATAAATGTATCTAAAACTGCCAGTGGAGTAACCTGTTTTGTTGGTGCTAAAAGTGATGAAAGTCAAAATTAAGCCTTCAAGAGTTCAAGAAGGATTAAATATTTATTTAAATGCAGGCTGAGGGTGGGAAATTTTGGGTTTGAATTGGGAAAAATCATGCCAAAATGCCATTGGGAATGGGTCCCATATTCGACCTGGATAGACACCCAAAAGAATCCCTTTAGATCCACTGTGGAACATTACCTACTGATAGCAGGAAGCTTGAGCAAGTAAATTAATGGCAGATAAGTCAGCATCAGTGAGTTGTGTTCCATCACTGCATTCCACCTCGTACTGAACTCCATCTGTATCAAAGAAAACACTTTGGGTCTGGGTTACACCAGAACATGCAGACATTTCGGCACCATCACTCGGAACGGCAAGTAGTATGACACGGTTACCATCATCTTGAAGAACAAACTGTTCATGTGTTGCAGAATCAGGTACTGACTCAGCAAACACAACTTGTTCCTGAATTTCTTCTGTTGACAGACCTCCTTTTTCACCAACAACATCTACTTGTTCTGTCTCAGTAATTTGGCTCACTGCAAAATCTGTATCTTCGATTGTCTCATCCAGTTCATCTAATTTTTCTTTCACCTTCTCATGTGCTTGTGAAGTTTTGGTTTTCTTTGCTTTCTTTTCTCCTGTGAATTTAGCCTCCTGAGCCAAATGCCGAGCCATGTGACATGTTAGATACTCCTTACGCAAAAATTGCTTGCCGCAGAAATCACACACGTGCTGTTTCATGCCGAGATGAGCTTTTTCATGTCTTTTCAAGCTTCCTGGAAAACAAGAATGAAAGTGTCCATGACACTGTAGCTTCATTTGACTGTGTGCCGTGTTTGATGAAAAGGATATAAATGTTCAATGTTTATGAAAAGATTATGAAATATGACAATAATTGTGATAATTGTGAATATGTTAATTTCTGTTCCCTGCATGCCTGTATAAGTTACAATGAAATCTCTTCTTAAATGTAACTCGAAATTTTTGCTAAAGGAATCTAGGTCACCTGATGGTTTGTCGGTCACAGTTAACTGATAATGACCAAAATATGACAGTCGCATCCAGATATCCTATCAAGTTATCCTACCAAGTTGCAATGAAATCCCTTTGTAAAAATAACCTGTAGACAGTGCTAAAAGAAATCTAGATCACGTGACCAGGCAACAGTAATAGGACAGTTTCATCTAGACATCATACTGAGTTATTATTCCAAGTTACAATGAAACTGCTTCATAAATATGAACTGTAGATCGTGTTAAACAAATCTAGGTCACGTGCCTGTGCGGCCATCAAGGTTGACTAATCATGGCCAAAATAAGACGTTCTCATCTCAACATTATATTGAGTCATCCTATACAATGAAATCCCTTCATAAATGCAAGCTGTAGACTTTGCTAAAGGAATCTAATTAATGTGCTGCCCGCCGACGTGGTTGACTGAACCCAACCAAAATAGTACTTTCTCATCTAGACATTACAGAGTCATCCCTTCATAAATATGACCTGTAGACTGTGCTAAAGGCTTTTGAGCCTCGGGTCTGCGCAGCCGTCATGGTTGGCCGATCGTCACCAAAGGGGGGACATTCTCATCTAGACCATATACAGAGTCATCCTACCAAGTTACAATGAAACGCCTTCATAAATACGACCTGCAGACTGTGCTAAAGGGTTTTGGGCTCGCGTACCAGTCATGATTGACCGATCTCAACCAAAAGGGGACTTTCTCATCTAGAGACTATGCATAGTCATTGTACCAAGTTACAATGAAATCCCTTCATAAATATGATCTGTAGACTATGCTAAAGGTATTTAGGTTTTGCCACAGATGACTGATAGTGACCAAAAAGGGATGCACACATCTAGACATGACCTCGAACCTGCATATGAAATTTTGTGATGATCGGACAAGAACTACAGGGTGTAGCCTGTGATAAAGAAAATGTGAACAGACTGACAGACATCCACATGAGTGATGGCAATAGATTATCTTGACTTTGTCAAGTTAAGCTAAAAACAGAATACTCTGAATGTAATCAAAAAGCTAAACAAATTTGCACAGTCTTGATTTTCAGGCACACGACCACATTTGCACACCATGGCGCACCTGGATTCGAAAAGCAAATCAAACAAGAGGCCTCAAGGTGCCTTAATCGCTTACCTGATAAATTGGCTAAAGGATTTAAACCTTTGAACTCTACTGGTATCTTCCAAGCCAGTTCAATGGCAACAATTAGAAGAGTCCATATTCATTTTTGAGGTAGACCAAGCAATACTTTCAATGTGCAGCCTCGGGGCTGCACATTGAAAATATTGATTGATCTACCCCACAAAGGTACTGAACAGCCATCCTATTTAATGTTGTTTTGATGTATCATGTTCCTGCCCGGAAAAGCGGCCCCTCGGGTTCAAGGTCACATTCAGCATCAACATGTGACAATGGAGGTTGGGGTGAGAAAGGTCTGGTAGGTGGGGTTTTTTTTGCTTAAAGTCACTCAAACCCATTCAAAGCACATTTTGAAACAAAAAGAAAAAATCACCTTGTGGATTCCCTCAAACTCCCCACCCCAACAGAAGGAAAGTTCATTTTTGGGGCAAAAAATCAGTCAAAATCCTCCCCCAAATCTCTTTTCATGCAAAAAAACCCCAAATTTTGTCCAAAGGATCCCCACAGGCCTCAAGTGGCCTGGTGGTCTCCATTTGAGCCAACATTAATCTTATGAAATCGCATTTACATCTAACTAAAGTTTACCACAATCAGCTCAGTCACGTGTTGACACACTTCACTTAAAACAAATAGAAAATTCTTCAATGGGTTCTGTGTTAAATTTCAAACCTCTCTGGTGATCACCAAAATCAGTCAAGCATAACACTGATCAAACTTTAACTCTAAAAGTCACAGTAACGTTATGTACCAAATATCAAAATATTCTGCTGGTGAGTCTGAAGAAGAAGATCTTCGAAGAATATTGCTCATAATGCACCAGGTTAAAATTTGGGCTCCCACAGCCCATATTCGAGCACAGGGATTTGATTTGAACAGACTTGAATCTCCTCTCACTAAGGATGTCAATACTATGTAACAAAACAAATTGACTTGTGGATGATAAGACGAAGATTTTTATATTACACCAAGTTAAAATTTGGGATCCCACAGGAAGCTCAAATTTGACCCAAGGGACTTCATTTGAACAAATTGGAATTTTAATCTCCTACGGTTGCTGTATATGAAATATCGAAAGATTCTGACTGGTTGATCTGAAGAAGATTTTGAAAGGAATTACCCCATATTTCACTAAGTCAAAATTTAGGTTGTCATAGAGAGCCCAAATATGATCCAGGGAACTTCATTTGAACAAGCTGGAATCTGATCCACCTAAGGTTAAGATAAGATACTGCAAATCAAATACAGTAGAACCCTCTTAATTGAGTATCCATTTTGCCAGTGAAAATTTTTCAGTTAACAGGAGTATACAATTAACAGGGATTTTGTTAGCTTCCTGTGTCCTGGAGGTAAACTGAGTATTTATTCTATTATATCTTGTTTGACAGAGCTCAAAGAGCTCTGTCAAACAAGATATAACAGAATAAATGCCTGTATTGGATGTAGTGAGGCCCAAAAGGTTGATAAATAAGGCAAATTTGGTGGGTGTCACAGTAATTTTTTCGACACATTACAAAAATTTATATACAATTAACAGGAGTTTACTCTACAACCCATACGCAATTAACAGATCAAATTTGAACTGAAGGTATGGTAAATGGTTTTGTGTTTGAAAATTATATTCAATTAACAGGGATATACAATTAATAGATATCCAATTAAGTGGGCTCCACTGTATCAAATTATTCCGATTTATGGATCTGAAGAACAGGATTTTTAAAGAATATTCCTCCTATCGCAAGCTGAAATTTGGGCTCTCACAGGAACACTAAATCAAAGTGTCAATGACACTGCAGTTTAACTTGAATGTGTGTAGTGTTTGATGAAAAGGATAATGTTCATCATTTATAAAAGGATTATGAAGTAAGACAAGAATTGAGAATATGTTAAGTTCTATAACCTACATACAATGTTTTCAACAAGAATAACTTGAGGTGTAGACTCAACTAAAGAAATGAGGCCTGGGTTAATGTGGACCTCATAGTTAAGGCATATCAACCAAAATTACCATTCTACCAGTTTACAATGGAATCCCTTCATAAATATGACTCGTTGACTTTGCTAAAGGAATCTAGGTTATGTGCCCGTCCAACTGTCACGGTTGACCCATCGTGACCAAAATAAGCAGTATGCAAGGGTATGTAGACCTATCCCATTTAACTGGATATCTCTTCATTGAATAATCCTATTAGGCCACACAAAGTAGATCTCTTGTTTCTCAGGCCATTTATTTGTAAAATTTCATGTGGACAAGCAGTTTTTTATTTTATGTTTTATTTCTGTAATTATTTCTTTGCCTTCAAAAGTTCATGTTCTTGGTTTATGTATTAGGCCTCATAATCTACGGAATACCATGGGTGGTGGTGTATTTCGTCCCTTGAGAGCAAGAAGGCTTTACAATGCTAAAGCATTGCAAAGCCTTCTTGCACTCAAGGGACAAATTTATCAATTTTTTTACACTGGGTAAAATATCAGACATAAACCATTTAATTTTTATTTTTTAAAGTTTACATTGGTTATAAAAAGAGAGCATGCAGCAGCCAAAAGGACCATGCGGGAGGGCCTGAGAAATAGATTTTTATTTTTTTTACGCCTTAACTGAATATAATTTCCCATCACAAAACCATTTACTATACCTCCAGTACAAATTTGACCTGTTAATTGAATATAGGTTATAGAGTAAACTCCTGTTAATTGAATAAATCTTGTAACATGTCGAGAAATTACCCTGACTCTCCCCATTTACCTTTGTTTATAGACACATTTGGCCTCAGTACATCCAATACAGGCATTTAATCTATTATATCTTGTATGGCTGAGCTCAAGGATCAAACAAGATATAATAGAACAAATGCTAAGTTTATATCTAGAATACGGGAAAGTGTCAATCTCCTTGTTAATTGAATACTCCTGTTAATTGAATAATTTTCACTGGCAGAGTGGGTATTCAATTACCTGGTCTCCACTGTATAAGCATATAATCTATTTTATCTTGTTTGATACCTCCATGAGTCAACTGTTAAATAAGGTTCAACAGATTATTATTAGGTATGATTTTTCCCCCAGAGTTAGAGATGGGCGGTATACCGTAAATTCTGTTCAGTATCGGTATTGAGCCAATACCGATTTACCATACCAAGGGAATATACAAACACCAAAATTTCAGTATTGAAAAATATTCCTGACATAAGTTAAAAGAAAGTGTCAATGACACTGTAGCTTAACTTGACCGTGTGTTGTGTTTGATGAAAAGGATTATGTTCAATGTTTATGAAATGATTATGAAATAAGAAGACAGATATGTGATAACTGAGAATAAGTTAATTTCTGTTCCCTGTATGCTATGTTTTCAATAAAAATAATTTGAGGTGCAGACTGTACTAAAGAACTGAGGGGTGGGTTAATGTGGCCCTCACAGTTAATGTATGTCAACCAAAATTACCAAGTTACAGTGAAATTATTCCAAAACGAGTCATCCTATCAAGTTACAATGAAAACTCTTCATAAATACGGCCTGTAGTCAGTGCTAAAAGTTTTCGGTCTTTGGGCCTGTGTAGCCATCACAGTTGACTGATCACAACCAAATAGGGATGCCCTCATCTAGATGTTATACTGAGTCATTCTACCATGTTACAATGAAATCCCTTCATAAATATGCCCTGTGTAGTCTGTGCTAAAGGTTTTCAGGTTTTGGGCTCGGGCAGCCATCATGGTTGAATGAACGCGACCAAAAGGGGACTTCTCATCTAGACATTATCTGCAGTCATCCTACCAAGTTACAATGAAATCCCTTCATAAATATGACATGTAGACTGTGCTAAAGGTTTTTAGGCTTTGGGCCCTTGTAGCCATCACAGTCGACTAATCGCGACCAAAAGGAAAATTCTCATCTAGACATTATATGGAGTCATCCTACCAAGTTACATTGAAATCCCTCCATAAATACGACCTGTAGACTGTTCCAAAGGTTTTCGGGTATTGGGCTCGGAGCCGCCATCACGGTTGACAGATCGCCAAATGGGGAAGTTCCCATCTAGACATCATATGGAGACATCCTACCAAGTTACAATGAAATCCCTCCATATTAAATATGACCTGTAGACTGTGCTAAAAGTTTTTTAGGTTTAGGGCTTGGGCAGCTATCACGGTTCACAGATCTTGTCCAAAAGGGGACGTTCTCATCTAGACATTATACAGAGTCATCCTACCAAGTTACAATGAAATCCCTTCATAAATACGACATGTAGACTGTGCGAAAGGTTTTTGGACTTGGGCAGGCACATTTGACTGATCATGACCAAAAGGGGATGTTCTCACCAAGCAATGACCTCGAATCGGCATTTGAAATTTCGGGACGATTGGATAAGAACTACGGGGTGTAGCCTGTGCCAAAGAAAATGTGAACAGACTAACAGACTTCTGCACATATGATGGCAATAGCTTATTTTGACTTTGTCAAGTTAAGCTAAAAACAAAAGGACACACAACATACATTAAACAAAATTCATGACATGAAGATTCTATGGACTATGTATTGCTAAAGGCAGTCACCACAGCTCACTAACAAAGAAGCTGAGAGAAAATACCCAGCGGTATTTTCTCTCAGGTTTTTTGTTACATCAAACACGACCGACGATGAGTGCCTTTGGCTGCTGTAAAACGGTGAACTATAGTTGGCAGTATACCAAAATTAACATTTGATATTTGTATCGGTGTGGGTACATTCTAGTGGTTGATGCCTAATACCATATCAATTGGAGGTAACTCATTGTAAAAATACTAATACCGAAAACGAACTTGAAATTTCAATACCACCCAACTCGTCCCCAAAACTGTCAATTATCAAGCTCGGCATAAATGACTTCAAACCTGCCTGATATGATACCAATCTCGGCCAATATTTATTAAGCTCAAGTTGTCCCCCTTGATACATTAATGGATGTAAGCAACTGCAATTAGTGTATGTCAAGATCATTCACTGTTATTCGTCGAACGTGAATTGGAAAATTGGCCATACCAGGCATAATAGTGATTTAAAGTTGAGTGGTTTGTGTGGTGTGGAATTAATGATTACAATAAGTAAGTAGGATTAATTGGATGAAGAGAACAATTATGAAAGTTATACAGAAAATTCAATACATACTAAGATTCAAAGTTAACCCTTTATCTAACATGAAAAGCAGACGACACTTGCAAAAAAATTCTTGAATAACCAATTTTTTTGTCTCAAAAACATAGGTTATGACCCCTCATTGGAACGAGCTCGTTCCAATGAGGGGTCATAACCTATGTTTTTGAGACCAAAAATGAATTAAATAATGAAAATTGGCGATTTTTCTGAATAGCGCTGGACGGTTTTGGCCGTTACATTGGGTAAAGGGTTAAAAGTGGAGATTTGTAAAAGTGTGAGAAGAGATATTTCAGTTTTCCAAATTTGTGGTGAAGGAAAGATGTTTGGATTGCTGAACTAGGAGAAGAGAAAATTTCAGTCTTTGTAAAAAGAATGGGAAACAATAAAACTGTGATTATTTGGCTAATTTTATATCGGCTGAGATATCATCCCTCGGTTACTTCACTTTGGTCTCAGGCTGATATGTAGTTACCTCAGAACAGAAAAAACGACAAAATTCATGTTGAGAATTGTTACTTTGAATATTTTTCTCAGGTAGGTAGGCTATTTATTGGTTGAGTGCTAGAAGCCACTATTATATTTCTATTGAAAAGCACTGAAAACCACTACAAAGAACCTACAAAACCCTTCAGTTACAATTTGGTTACAATTCCAATACATTCTCCTATAAATTGTAACAAAACAATTTTTTATTTATTTATTTATTTGTTGGTGTTTTTAAGATCACATACTTATGCACAATGACTAATCGTGACTGTGACAGTTTTACGGGTGGAGGAAGCCGGAGTACCCGGAGAGAACCACCCATCATCGACAAGCAACTGTCAGCTCCTCAACATTCTAACTCTGTTCAAGCTCTGCAACAAAACAATTATTAATAAATAAAATCTTGCTAAACTAAAGGCTTTCTTTACAGGTTTCATGGACTCTTTGAAAAAAAATATTCATGTTAGCCCTAAAAAAATAAAAAATCTGTTTCTCAGGCCCTCCCGCATGGTCCTTTTGGCTGCCACATGCTCTCTTTTTATAACTAATTTAAACTTAAAAAAAATAAAAATTAAATGGTTTATGCCTGATATTTTAAAAATTGATGAATTTGTTCCTTGAGTGCAAGAAGGCTTTGCAATGCTTTAGCATTGCAAAGCCTTCTTGCACTCAAGGGATGAAATACACCACCACCCATGCTATTCTGTAGATTATGAGGCCTAAAACTTGAACCAAGAACATGAACTTTTGATGGCAAAGAAGAAATTACTGAAATAAAAAAATAAAATAAAAAAACGCTCGCCCGCATGCAATTTCACAAATAATGGCCTGAGAAACAGAAGATCTACTTTGTGTGGCCTTACAAATCACCCTTGAAAAATAATTCAGCATTCTACCAGTAACCTTCTGCATGCCGAAGTCAAAATAGCAAAGTTTTCAGCAGCAAATTTTCCCACAATGCAACTGAGAATTTAAAAAATTATACCTTGTTTGACAGAGCTCAATGAGCTCAGTCAAACAAGGTACAATTTGTTAATTTTTTCATGCTGCATGGGCAATATAGAGTCAATGATGAAAAAATCGAAATACAACCACAGCCCTGGTAATTCACTCTCAGAAGTGCCGAGCAAAATTCCGAGGAAAGGAAAAATATCCACAGCAAAAATACTGCCGAGGATGTCTTCTTCAGAAAGCCTAGTGGCAGAAATTGCACCATTTCCAGGTTACACAAAGAATCAAACCATGTGGGTTGCACAATGTTGTATTGCAAATCTTATAATTTACAGTACAAATTGCAGCATAACCACTAGAAACTATATGTTCTGCTTCTTCCACAGAGCTTTCCAGAAACTGATGTCAGATTCTAGTATTATCAACATAGAAGCAGTGAGATACTTAGTTTGTGGTTATGCATCTTATTTTCACTCATACTATACATATTGAGCAAGTCGCCTGCTTACTTCTGAGATTAAATCTTTTTTCTCAACATTCACCTGGTTCGTGATATTGGCATTATCAAACTGAGTGAAAGATTCGGCACATTCATTGTGATTATACACACATGTATCTCGAACTACTTTCACATGTAAAAGTTACTTGCAAGTTTTCACTTCACCGCTTACTATACATACATGGCAACTGAGACCATGTCCTGCACAACCCCCCCCCCCCCCCCCCCCCCCAATGATTTTTACACAATCGAATAGGCTTCACAGCAATTGCCGTAGAAGCACCAGTTTTCCACAGAACGTTTTTGGCCGAGGAATTACCAGGACTGCTACCAGAGTGCTAGGAGTTAACAGGATTTCACTGTATGATAAAATTAAGAATGTTTTTACTCACTTCTCACAGTAAATGATGCACTACATATCTTGCACTTATAATAAGCAGGCTCTTTGGAATGTTTAGACTCCATGTGATTCTGAAGCCGCAATTCTGATTTCACCAAAACTCCACACAGCATACAAGTGTACCACTGGCATCTCTGAACAGCAGATTCATGCACTTTCAAGTGTGCTTGTAACTGAGCCTTCCGTGGAAATGTTTTGCCACATATATCACATCTGTAAATAAAAAGTTTCTTTTACCAATTTCTAATTTTCAAATACTCTTTCGCCGCAATCCACAATTTCTGTAATAACATTCTATATGATTCAACCTGAATCAAGCCGAAGAGTGTTAATCATCCAAGAAAGCTGAAATAGACTGAATTTCTAAATATTTCTGTGAAAATTGAAGAAAAAATGTATATCAACAGTCAACAAATGGATTGTTATATAGCCTATATAGTCCCATATTATATTAAGATTGATATATCTTAGTTGTTAATTATATGAGATAGATATTTTTATTTCTGCATTCTCTGACTGGTCTGACTCATTTGCACTGAGTGACCTTTGTTTACATCTTTGTTACACTAATATATTGTACATATAGCTGTTGATTGTTTAATTGTTTAAGTAGATCATTGACCTTGTTTACTTGAACTTTAACAGAATCCCCTAGAAACTGTTAGAACATTGAAAAATTTTCATCTTCTGGAACATTCAATCTGGTTACTATATAAAGGTTTGTCAACAGAATAAAAACCTTATTTTTAGAAAGCATTTCAGAAAGACTCACTTCAGTTGTTTCCATTGGAGATTATTATTGTTCTAGGACAGTGCTTCTTTGTGATTTTGGAAGATTGATTCCAAAAGAGAATTTTGAAGAGAATCTATTCGTCATTATGTGTACACTCCATACGAAAAAATTATCCAAAAATCGACTGAGTGTGTTATGTGTAATTACATAAAATCAGACGTCCACTCACTAATCAGTGTTGATTGGACTGTATTGGGAGAAGATTCGCAAATTAACATATTAATTTCTGTTCACTAAAATCTTTTTTTTGTACCCGATACATTTTGTTTGGGAATTTTGTATATCAAATAAAATCTTTAAAGGTGAAAATCGGTTCGGAAAATCACGTTATTTTGTGTGATAAATTTGACCCAAAAAATGAGAATTTCGCCGATCACGTTCAACAGTGAAATATTCTGAAGTCATTGGAGACGGGCGAACAAACTCAGGGGGGAATCCAAATCATATATCTGCTAAAATTTTATTTTAATATGAAAACAAATCAAAAATCTCTCAAATTAACGAACAGATTTTTTCAATTTTTTCAATTCTGGAAATGAAAGATATGGCATTTGTATCTAAATATTTTATTAAATGTAGGTTTTAGAAATTTTCTGACTGAACAATATAATTGCTAATCAGGGACTGTCTTTGAAAGATTTTTCTCGAGAAACATTAATTGGTTATGTAATCCTTCTCACGTGACCACACTAAAACAACTTTTCATACCCGGTCATTTCTACACAAACGACGGGGTATCAACAAGTGCGGTTTTGTATGCAATGTACACGTAATGTCTTGGAAAAGAGAATTTGTACTTTCTGTGAAACAGAATAATATTATTTTGTGAAAAGCCTGGATTCTACTGGATTATTTGGAAATTACCTGTGGCGCCAATACTTCTTGGATTTTTACTCCATTTGAATTTTACAGAGCATTTTATTATATTTTATTGGAGACTGCTGAAATTTCAAAGTGAAAAATTTATTACAAATCTACGGGATACTGTTTCTGAAGACATTCTTGGATTTAATACTACTTGAACCAGCTGGTAACTTTCTTCACAAGATTCTTCACCACTGGATTACTGGATTCGGTCAAACTGTACTTTGGACTAATTCAATAATTGATAAGTACCACTGTTTTCATTTTTTGTAAACCAATTAGTGTAAAAGATCTTTGTATTGTTTTTTTTATATTAATTTTTTTTTTAAATTAAATTTCAGAATAGTTAAATTCATAGTTATTGTTGCTGATTCTCAGATTTCTTTCTGTTACCAACATCAATAATATTTCCATACCGTAACATGGATATCCAACAAACGGATATCCTCTGGCGAGTCGGTTTCATTCTTAAGTGAACTTTTGTCCCTGTCAAACTGCAGCATTAGCGGAACTCAATTCCTGCAGAAAGAAGTGCACAATTTTGTACAATTCTATACTGGTTTATAGATATAGAATAGAGGTATAGTGTTTTCAAGTAAAAAATTTATTTTACGTGTAGGATTAAGAATGAAACCGACGAGCCTCGGGTGAGTCGGTTTCATTCTTAATCCCACAAGTAAAATAAATTTTTTACTTGAAAACACTATACATTTATTTTGTTTATCCCATAAATCATTTACAGGGCAGTCACGGCGAAATTGTGCTGTTGCTCACTACAAAACACTGCGAGAAGAGAGGAGCACATTGATCCAATTCCATCAACAAGCAAAACTGCTAAAAATGAACAAGGCGCAGCAATATATTTCTGTCTAAAATAATTGCCCTACAAACTTGAGCTAAAGTTGCAAAAATACTTTATTAAATGAACAATGTTTATCTTTCTTATTTTCGTTGTTTATTGTTGTTTCTTTTGTCGTCGATTCAACTTGAGTTTTTAACAAAGCAGACGACACATGCATTTGTTTATTTACACTTTCCTAATTTGGAAAATGCAACATCAGTGTCCCGATTAAACAATCGAACTTGCATGCTTTTCAACGTTTGGTTTCGATTGATTTACTTTGTGTTTTCTTCGTTAATTGTTTTTTGTTTTATTGTTAGACAGAGTTGAAATGTGTCATATATTCTAAAACTAAACATTTCAGCGACGGTCAATGTTTGATAATTTATATTTATTTATTGGTGTTTAAGGTCACATATTTCTGCACAATGGCTAATCATGACCACGACAGTTTTACGAGTGGAGGAAGCCGGAGTACCCGGAGAGAACCACCGAGCAACGGCGAGCAACTGTCAGCTCCCCAACATACTAACTCCACACAAGCAGGGTTAGCATTGGTTGAAGACAGATGCACCATCGACGTGCAGTACGCCTTAGTACACAGCGTCACCGTGCTCCCACGTGGGCAATGGGGGTTAAGTGTCTTGCCCAAGTGCACAATGCGGTTGCCGCAGGTGGGATTCGAACCGAGGACCTCTCGGCTTGCAGCCTGCACCTCTACCAACTGAGCCACCGGGCCCCCTACGTTTGATAAACTTTGGGTTCATTTTGTCTCCCACAAACGTAAATCAGGTCATGACAACACGAATGCGATAGAGGTCAGAGGTCAAGAAGTCTGTCTCTACTGTAGCAATAAATTCTTTCAGTTTTAAACCTACAGAGACCTACAGAGAAAATTTATCACCTCACTAGCAGCAGCTACTAGGTGAATAAAGCAAATATTTATTCAAGACTTTTATTGTCCGAATAAACGTCCATTTGTGGGAAAAAGATCATTAACATCATTCCTAACCTCTACTGGGATACATGTTATGATGTAAATAGATATTAAAATTTGACTACATACACAGAATGAAGCGAGTAGATTACTACTTAATCGCAGTGCCATATATTCTCCACTCAAAAAGTACGTATAATTGTTCATAACAGGACAACAAACATTTGCAAACCTTCATCACATGGACAGGGACCGACCTGGGCATGTGCCAGTGCGTATTTCGTTCTGAAACATCAGGACCTGACTCTTAAATCTCAGAAATAGGTTTCTCAGTTGGCGCGTAACTTCTCAGATCATATTTTGATATTCTTTCGATGGATAATCGAGAGAGACACTCTTACATGTATTATATATATGATTATCATTTATCATTGTTGTAGAGTGCTTAAGTTAATACTTCAAGTCTTAATTACCAAGCATTAATCTTCACTGTGGTTTCTGATCAAGTCTTGGCTGCCTAAATAGGCAGCCAAGACTTGATCAGAAACCACAGTGAAGATTAATGTTTGCTATAGTGTATTAAATGAAAATGATGAGAGCTATTACATACTTGCAGTGTGTGTTACAAACAGCAGTGTGATTCAGTAAATTGAAATCTGGCGCATGAATTGAAAAAATAGGCTCCGAGGCTAGAGCGTATTTTAAATAGTCCTGATCGGTCCCTGCATGGACCACCAGGTGGTCCATGTGATGAAAATTTGCAAGTGTTTCTTGTGTTTTGTTTTCAGAAATTGTAAATAATTTCATACTGTAGTCTCAATATTTTCTTTCTGTTTGATCGGTTCAGATCGTGATTTTACTACCGACCTCTCTAATAGCGCATTACATTTTGCATTACACAATGCAAATTTATGCTCTTGTGTATTTCAGACTACTTCATTCTTCTGCAGTAAAGAACATTGTTAACTAACGAGCATTTTCTGCTTTAATTGTGACAGGACTTCTGGTTTCAATTGTATATAGAAAATAAAATTTAAACATTTCTTTGAAAGAAAGCTAATAAATAATATCCCTGTATATGTGTTAATAGAGGAGGGCTCAGATGCATAAATTTCAACATTGTGCATAAATGTTTATTATTCTCATCATACATAAACAACCCGGTGCTTGATTAAAATTTTGCTGAAGATTTTTATTACAGTGGAACCCACATAATTGGATATCTCTTAACTGAATAACCCTGTTAATAGAATATAATTTCCCAACACAAAACCATTTACCATACCTCCAGTACAAATTTTACTTGTTAATTGAATATAGGTTAAAGAGTAAACTCCTGTTAATTGAATAAAAAATCTTGTAATCTATCGAGAAATTACCCTGACTCTCCCCCGTTTTCCTTTTTTATAGACCTATTTGGTCTCAGTACATCCAATACAGGCATTTAATCTACTATATCTTGTTTGACAGAGCTCATGGAGCTCTGTCAAACAAGATATAATAGAATGAAGGCTAAGTCTATCTCCAGAATACAAGAAAATGACACAATCCCTGTTAATTGAATACTCCTGTTAATTGAATAATTTTCATTGGCAAAGTGACTATTCAATTAACAGGGTTCCACTGTACCTGGTAAAAGCATGTGTGGACATCACTGCTCACGGGTGGATTACAACCAGTCCACAGTGACTGTAATGTATATGTTTTCATAGTTCAATCCCGACAAGTGGTAACTGCATTGTGTCCCTGGGCAAGACACTCAATCTTGTTTGCCCACATGGAGACACCATGATTATTTGTTTATTCGGGTTTAATGACACTTTCAACAGTCAGGGTCACCTCATGCAAGACAGTTTATGGGTGGAGGAAGTCGGAATACCTGGAGAGAACCACTGAGCAATGGCAAGCAGCTGTCAGGCTCCCCAACATACTAACTCCACTCAAGCAGGGTTAGCAAGGACTGAAGACTAGCACACCATCGACGTATAGTATGCCTTAGTACACAATGCCACTGTGCGTGCCTCCATGTGGGCAATGGAGGTGAAGTGTCTTGCCCAAGGACACAACATGGTTGCCGCAGGTGGGATTCGAACCGAGGACTGCTCAGCTTGCACCTTTACCTACTAAGCCACCGTGCAATCCCCCCCCCCACCCCCGCACGAGGCACTGTGGTGCTGTGTACTAAGGTGCACTGCATGTTGATGGTGCACTTGCCTTTAACTGATACTAACTCAGCTTTTGCTGACTTAGTACACTGGGGAGTCTCTGTGTTGCTTGCCATTGTTTGGTGCTTCGCTCTGGGCAGTCTGGCTTCCTCCACCTGTAAAACTTTCCAACATGAGGTGACCGAGACTGTCAAAAATGTCATTAAACCCCTATAAATAAACAAGAGGCCTCATGGGGCCTGAGGCACACACCTGACCAAAGTTGTTTAAAGAAGGCTTTAATTAGCATCTACGGCTAGTTAACACTACAAAGGAATGAAGTTATTTAATTATTTATAACTGTGTTGTCCATGCCAGATGATTTTTTTCTAGTACTGGTATTCTATCACAGAAATGATGCCCAGATTTTCAGTAATGCAAAACTTGGGAGGCCAAATATCAACCTAACAACCTAGGGACTTAACTTAAACAAACTTGAAGACTGTTATATACCAAACATCAAAAGATTCTGACTGGCGATTCCGGACAAAAAGATTTTGAGAATATTACCAATTTTACTCCCCCCCCCCCCCCCCTCCAGGGAACACGAATATCAACTCAGCAGATTTTTAAAAAATTATTTCTCATATTGGACTAAGTTAAAATTCACGTTCAAATAGAGAGCCCAAATATTAACCTAGAGACTTCATTTGAACAAAATAATATCTGACCTCCCTAAGGATACTGTATACCAAATATCAAAAAATTCTGCTGGTGGATCTGAAGAAGATTTTTGAAGATTATTCCTCACAATGCACTAAAATAAAATTCAGGCGCCCTAAGAGAGCCAAGTTATTAACTGTTGGACTTGAGTTGAACAAATAGTAAGGATTCTGTATACCATACAGTTGAAACCAGAAGTCCTATCACGAACTGTGTGCTAATCTAGCCTTAATTGCACGTAGGAATTGTGCGCAATTGCCATATCGAGTGGCACCCAAAGCATGGTAGGTACTCCTGGTTACTCATCGCAAACACAGGCAATGATTCTGCCAATGGACCTCCGGGTTACCCGGAGGTCCATTGACTGAAACATTGCTTGTTCACAGGCCATATGTACAGAATTTGATAGCCTTACTATGGTCATAACACGTAGATTAACGTGCAGATCAACGTGCCATTTGTGCGCATTTCATTGCAGGACTTCTAGTTTTAACTGTACATTAAAAGATTCTCACTAGTGTTTCTGGAGAAGAGTTTTAAAGATTATTCCTCATGTTGGACTATGTTAAAATTTGGGCTTTAATAGGGAGGAGCCTAAATATTAACCCAGGGACTTTGTTTGAACAAAATGAGATCTAACTTCCCTAAGAATGATCTGTACCAAATATCAAAAGATTCTGACTGGTGGATCTGAAGAAGAAGATTTTTAAAGATTATTCCCCATATTGCATGAAGTTACAATTCGGACCCCATAGGGAGCTCAAATATAACTGAGAGACTTGCTTTGAAGAAACTTGAGTCTGATCCCTGTAAGGATACTGCATACTCAATATCACTAGATTCTGAACAGTGGATAAGAAAAGGAAGATTTATAAAGATTATTCTCCATATTGCATTAAGTTAAAATTCAAGCTCACAATAAAAAGACAGAAGTCCAAGAGGACCTATTTCCTGTGGCTAAGTGCCTTGGTTGTTAATACAAGCCTGACTGGTTTCGTACTGATTTGGACTCATCAGAGGCAATGGGTAGAGGGCTCTTCCCCTTTTATATTGCGACATTTGGCGGTTGACTGGCGTGCCTTTTTCGATGGGTGACCTTAGTATTTGTGGTTGACGGGTTACCCAACAAAAAATTTTTTTAGGTTAGGCCACACAAAGTAGATCTTCTGTTTCTCAGGCCATTATTTGTGAAATTGCATGCGGGCGAGCGTTTTTTATTTTATTTTTTATTTCAGTAATTACTTTTTTGCCATCAAAAGTTCATGTTTTTGGTTCAAGTTTTAGGCCTCATAATCTACAGAATAGCATGGGTGGTGGTGTATTTCATCCCTTGAGTGCAAGAAGACTTTGCAATGCTAAAGCATTGCAAAGCCTTCTTGCACTCAAGGGACAAATTCATCAATTTTTTTAACTTGGGTAAAATATCAGACATAAATCATTTAATTTTTATTTTTTTAAAGTTTAAATTGGTTATAAAAAGAGAGCATGCAGCAGCCAAAAGGACCATGCGGGAGGGCCTGATAAACAGATTTTTAATTTTTTTCGGCCTTAGATTCTTTTTTTGTTTGTTTATACATTATTGAGTAAAATGGAACAGGTTGTTCATTATGGTAATTAGTGGGTTAACGATGATCATGGAATGGTTACCTGTATTCATTTAGAATGATTGAGGATGGGGAGAAACCATGCAAAATGTATTGTTGGAGTGTTAAAATTTTATTTTTCATGTCAAATACAGCATATGGTAATTTTTGCGAAATGAGGTAAAAGTTTGGCATTTCTAATACTGTGAATGTTGAAGAATTCTGGCCACATATCTAAGTACTTTCCCTGTATTGTAGAGAGAGGTGATCTCAATATTACGAGGTGTATTTCCCCGTTCACTATGTATCTTGGGGTACAGAGGGCCAATATTCTCATTAATGAAAATTCCGTTCCAGCTGTTGGAGGCTGGTTCTGGCTCACTGTTGTTTGGTGAGGTTAGTTCTGGTTCACTGCTGTTTATATAGGTTAACTTGTTAGCTTAACTTGACAAATGCAAGATAAGCTATTGCCATGATGCATGCAGAGTCTGTTAGTCTGTGAGTCTGTTTACATTTTCCTTTAGCACAGGCTACACCCTGTAGCCTGTGCTAAAGGAAAATGTAAACAGACTCACACATATCTGATAAAAGGTTGCTTGTCCTGTTGACAGGTCTGGTATTGTCTTTCTGATTGCCAGTGATAGAATGTCGGGATCTGGCATATTTTGTTGTGCTCTGTGTAGTGGTAAATTGGCTGGCTCTCCATTTGGTGAGGTTAGTAGGAGCAAAAAAAATGTTTATGCATGTACCCACTCTAAATCCTTAAAGTTGCATGGGGGGGGGGGCATACGAGTCAATTATCTTTCTGCATGGAGTCACTCTTAATCCTTGAAAATGCATTTTGAAGCAAAGAAAAAAAAATTTGCCTAACTGGCAAGGGGGGCAGTAACTCCGGCCATTTTTATTGGATAATGGTGGTCACTGAACTTGAGGTAGACATTGGTCCCAAAGAGATATATGAAAAAAAATTGATATTTGTTTATTGATGTTCAAGTTATTCCATAAATAATCATTACATGATATTTTTTACAAAGGGCAATAACTCTCATAATTTTCACTGAGTATTGCTGGTCATCGAACTTGACACTGACACTGTTGTTACAGAGGCATATACCGAAAAGAAATGAAATCCGGTTTTTATTGTTAGTTATGCCACAAACAATCATTACACTATATTTTTATTAAACAAAGGGCAATGACTCCAATAATTTCCATTGGACATTGCTGGTCAGCGAACTGGACGTAGACATTGTTGCTATAGAGACGTTTACTGAAAAGAATTGAAACTTGCTTTCTATTGTTCAAGTTATACCATAGACATGCATTACACGATATTTTTCATAAACAAAGGGCAATAACTCCCATAATTTTCATCAGATATCACTGGTCGTCGAACTTGATGTAGACATTGTTACTATAGAGACATATACGAAAAAGAATTGAAATCCGTTAACCCTTGTTCAAGTTATGCCGTAAACAAGATTTAGAGAATATTTTTATAAGTTAAACAAGGTCAAATAACTCTGTAAATGTTTACGGAAAAATATTAATTCTGCTGTAGGATCCGTTCCCCCATGTTGAGGTACAAGTATGACAAAAATTATTTAAATCCAACAAATAATAACAGTCCTACAGCAGCAAATATGTTAGACGAACACGTTTTTTCAATAATAATCCCCTAAGTTAAACATGGGCAAATAACTCTGTAAATGTTCAAAACGAAAAAATATTAATTCTGCTGTAGGATCTGTTCCCCCATGTTGAGGCACAAGCATAGCAAACATTATTTGAATCCGCCAAATAATTACAGTGCTAGAGCAGCAAATATGTTGGACGGACACATTTGTGTTACGCACATATGTAAGGCCACACAAAGTAGATCTTCTGTTTCTCAGGCCATTATTTGTGAAATTGCATGCGGTTTTTTATTTCTTGCACTCAAGGGACAAATTCATCAATTTTTTTAACTTGGGTAAAATATCAGACATAAACCATTTAATTTTAATTTTTTTAAAGTTTAAATTGGTTATAAAAAGAGAGCATGCGGCAGCCAAAAGGACCAAACGGGAGGGCCCGAGAAACAGATTTTTTATTTTTTTAGGCCTAACATACATAATGTACCAACAAACGGACGCAGCTCTCTACCAGATACCCCCTCCAACAAGATTGGTCGGGGGCATAATAAATTAATAAATAAATAAGTAATTGGACTAAGTAATAATATAGGCTTCAATAGGGAACCCAAATATTAACCCAGGAACTTGTTTTGAACAAACTTAGATCCAACCTCCCTAAAAATGCTGTTTACCAAATATCAAAAGATTCTGACTGGTGGATCTGAACAAGATTTTTAAAGATCATTTCCCATATTGCACCAAGTTAAAATTTGGCCTCCTGTATTGAGCCCAAACATGAACCAATGGGCATTTGAAAATATTTCTATTTTTAACTCCTGCGGTTCCCACCGGGGCACAGGAAATTTCTTTTTGGCAGGAATCAAGTGTCTTTGACTCAATAATACCACATACCGAATTTGGTTTAAATCAAACCACTGGTTCAGAAAATAGAAATTTGGGGCGGGGCAGGGCGGGGCCAAAAATCTTGCCCCTCCCACTTCAAAGGCAAATATTGCTCCACAAACTTCGTTTGAACAAATTTGATTCCTCACCTCAAAAGGAAGCTTCATGCCAAACATCAAGTCATTGTACCCAATGGTTCATAAGAAGAAGATTTTAAACATATTTTGGAACATTTTCCCCTCCTCCTCCCTATGAGGTTGGGCAAGTTGATTTGAACAAAAACAAAATGCAATGTCAAAATTAAAGTGTCAATGACACTGTAGCTTAACTTATCTGTGTGTTGCGTTTGATGAAAAGGATAATGTTCAATGTTTATGAAAAGATTATGAAATAAGACAAGAATTGTGATAATTGGGAATCTGTTAACCCTTTACCTAACATGAAAAGCAGACGACACTTGCAAAAAAAATTCTTGAATAACTAAATTTTTTCATTTTTTGTCTCAAAAACATAGGTTATGACCCCTCGTTGGAACGAGCTCGAGGAGCTCGTTCCAACGAGGGGTCATAACCTATGTTTTTGAGACAAAAAATGAAAATATTTTGAAAATTAATTGGCGATTTTTGAGAATAGCGCTGGCCGGTTTTGGCCGTTACGTTGGGTAAAGGGTTAATTTCTATTCCCTGAATGCTATGTTTTCAATAAAATAATGTGAGGTGTAGACTGTACTAAAGAATTGAGAGGTGGGTTAATGTGGCCTTCACAGTTAATGTATGTGGCCCTCACAGTTAATGTATGTCAACAAAAGTTACCAAGTTACAGTGAAATTATTCCAAAACAAGTCATCCTATCAAGTTGCAATGAAATCTCTTCATAAATACGGCCTGTACACTATGCTAAAGGTTTTCAGGCTTCGGGCCTGTGTAGCTATCACGGTTGACCGATCAAAACCAAAATGGGATGTACTCATCTAGACATCATACCAAGTCATCCTACCAAGCTACAATTAAATCCTTTCATAAATACGACCTGTAGTCTGTGCTAAAGTTTTTTCGGGATTTGGGCTCGGGAAGCCGTCATGGTTGAATGATCGCAACCAAAAGGGGACGTTCTCATCTGGGCATTATCTGGAGTCATCCTACCAAGTTACAATGAAATCCCTTCATAAATATGATCTGCAGTCTGTGCTAAAAGTTTTCGGCTTTGGGGCCCCTGTAGCCATCACAGTTGACTAATCATGACCAAAAGGGGATGTTATCATCTAGACATTATATGGAGCCAACCTACCAAGTTACAATGAAATCCCTCCATAAATATGACCTATAGACTGTGCTAAAGGTTTTCGGGTTTTGGGCTTTGGCAGCCATCACTGCTGAATGATTGCGACCAAAAGGGGACATTCTCATCTGGACATTATTTGGAGTCATCCTACCAAATGAAAATCCCTTCATAAATATGACCTGCAGACTGTGCTAAAGATTTTCGGGGCCCCTGTAGCCATCACAGTTGACCAATCGTGACCAAAAGGGGATGTTCTCATCTAGACATTATATGAAGTCAACCTACAAAGTTACAATGAAATCCCTCCACAAATATGACCTGTAGACTGTGCTAAAGGTTTTCGGGTTTTGGGCTCGGGCAGCCATCACAGTTGATCGATCATGACCAAAAGGGGACATTCTCATCTAGACATGACCCCCAAACCTGCATATGAAATTTTGTGATGACCAGACAAGAACTACGGGGTGTAGCCTGTGCTAAAGGAAAATGTGAACCGACTCACAGACTAAGAGAATGACGGTTGACAGATCGCGACCAAATGGGGAAGTTCTCATCTAGACATCATACGGAGTCATCCTACCAAGATACAACGAAATCCCTCCATACTAAATATGACCTGCAGACTGTGCTAAAAGGTTTCGAGTTTCGGGCATGGGCAGCCATCATGTTTGACAGATCATGACCAAAAGGGGACATTCTCATCTAGATATTATACAGAGGCATCCTACTAAGTTACAATGAAATCCCTTCATAAATACGACCTGTAGACTGTGCTAAAGGTTTTCAGGTTTTGGGCTTGGGCAGCCATCATGGTTGACCGATCATGACCAAAAGGGGACATTCTCATCTAGACATGACCCCAAACATGCATATGAAATTTTGTGATGATCGAACAAGAACTACGGGGTGTAGCCTGTGCTAAAGGAAAATGTAAACAGACTCACAGACTAACAGACTCTTCATGTGTCATGGCAATAGCTTATCTTGCATTTGTCAAGTTAAGCTAACAAGCAATCAAATCAAATTTAAATGAAATCAGTTCAGCTGTTTTGGAGGAGGAGGTTCATGGATGATGGACAGTGAGTTATCACTATGTCAGATGAGCTGATAAATGCCAATAATGTCTACAGTCATCGTGCTTTATATTCCATGCTCTAGTATAAACCATACAACATAATAAAATTGAAGTAAAAATGGGGGCAATATAAACTGCCCAAAGGCAGGAGATATGAAATTTGATATTGATCATTACTTTATTTTCAGAATGGACTTTCCTTCATGCACAAGATTATATAGTTACATTTAGGCCTAAAAAAATAAAAAATCTGTTTCTCAGGTCCTCCCGCATGGTCCTTTTGGCTGCCGCATGCTCTCTTTTTATAACCAATTTAAACTTAAATAAAATAAAAATTAAATGGTTTATGTCTGATATTTTACCCAAGTTAAAAAAATTGATGAATTTGTCCCTTGAGTGCAAGAAGGCTTTGCAATGCTTTAGCATTGCAAAGCCTTCTTGCACTCAAGGGATGAAATACACCATCACCCATGCTATTCTGTAGATTGAGGCCTAAAACTTGAACCAAGAACATGAACTTTTGATGGCAAAAAAGTAATTACTGAAATAAAAAATAAAATAAAAAAATGCTCGCCCGCATGCAATTTCACAAATAATGGCCTGAGAAACAGAAGATCTACTTTGTGTGGCCTTAACTATTGAAAAGCTGTAGTGGGGAAAGAGTTACTGTAAGAAGGGTTGCCATGGCTGCCTCAATAACCTCAATTAAAGAGGCCTGTATAGATCTGATATATCTGATAAATTGTCAGGTAACATATCGCTCTTCAGGGAACCCTGAATTTGTGACACAGCTTGCTTGAACTGACAGGTTTTGGTGCGTTCCCGACTTCCATGTATTGAAACTATTTTGTTATATTAATGTCAGGGTTTGCATATTGTCGGGGTTGATCAGCCCAGACCCCAAGATCAGCCCCAAGAGTGCTTCCATCGAGGCTCTTTTTTCAACCCTGACAACTTTTGCATGCAGCTTTGTCATTCACCATGCTTAAAAAGGCATGTTTAAAAATCAGCCTCCACTCAGTCTCGAAACTCAAATCCTGGGGACTTTTTTTCAGGCCCAGACCAATTTTCAAAAGGCCTGGGCTTATATTTCGTCAAAGTTTGTGAGAATCCATTTGGATTCTCGTGAAAATGGTTGCGAGAATCCATACCTACTATGAGTGTCCCAGGATCCCATGACGCCACCATGGTTCAACCACTGTTGTATACTGATAACACATGTTAACCTTTTACCCAACACACCTTTTTAATTTTTAAAACTAAATTTGATAATTTTTAAACCATAAATAATAAATAAATGATAAAATAATTAAATGAACAATATTTACCAATAAAATCTTACAAATATGGCTGTCATTGGAACCGGCTCAATGAGCCGGTTCCAATGACCGCCATATTTGTAAGATTTTATTTACAAAGTGTCAGGACATTTCACGTCATGTTAGCCTTCTATTGGTTAATTTGTTGCCGCTGTCTTAGATAAAGGGTTAAATTGACTCAATTCTTTTCACGCGAACCCTAGCAGAGGTGCAGCGAAAATCTACATGGATTCTCGCCGGTTTTATTGCGCAAATCTTTTTGCGAATCGATTCTCAGATTCTCGATGAAATATATGCCCTGAAGGCGAACTCAGTAAGGGCTGTGTTACTACTTACAACCATTTACTCTCTCCAGTGTGTTGCATCATATGCATCATAAGAGTTTTATTTGTGGCATAGAACTTCCCACACTCTGGACACACAAACTGTTTCTGGCCTGTATGCTTATACACATGAGCTGCAAAGAAAAAAAAAACATTCGTATCATATCAGTTGCCAAATTTTTTTTAGAGTACAGTGAAACCCTGTTAATTGAATAGCCACTTTGCCAATGAAAATTATTCAATTAACCAGAATATTCAATTAACAAGGATTGTGTCACTTTCCTGTATTCTAGAGATAAACTTAGCATTTATTCTATTATATCTTGTTTGACAGCGCTCCATGAGCTCTGTCAAACAAGATGTCATAGATTAAATGCCTGTATTGGATGTACTGAGGCCAAATAGATCAATAAACAAAGGAAAACTGGAGAGAGTCAGCGTAATTTCTCAACAGGTTACAAGATTTTTTATTCATTTAACAGGAGTTTACTCTATAACCTATATTCATTTAACAGGTCAAATTTGTGCTGGAGGTATGACAAATGGTTTTGTGTTGGAAAATTATATTCATTTAACAGGGTTATTCAATTAAGAGATAGCCAGTTAAGTGGGCTCCACTGTATTACAATGAATACAAAGACAGAGAAATCAACTGCATTGCACCATTTCAGTGACTGATTCGCACTCCCGTGTTGTGTCCTTGGGCTGTTGGGCAAGGCTCTTAACCCTGATTGCCTACATGGGGGCACGAAGATGCTGTGTACTGAGACGTACTGCACGTCGACGGTGCGCATGTCTTCAACCAATCTAACCCTGCCTGTGCCACGGTGCACAGTTCAGAGTTATGTTGGAGAGCTGACAGCTGCCCGTCGTTGCTCGGTGGTTCTCCCCAGGTGCTCCGGCTTCCTCCACCCGTAAAACTGTCATGGTCACAATTAGCCATTGTGAATACAGTACGTGGAGAGTGGATTAAATCACCCGTGGAGTGATCACCCAAGCTATAACTTTCAAATTCTGTACATACAGTTAAAACTAGAAGTCCTGTCAGGAATAGTGCGCTTATCTAGGCTTAATTGCGCGTTGGAATTGCGCGCAATTGCCATATCAAATGGCATCCAAAGTACAGCAGGTTCTCTTGGTTACTCATAGCAAACACATGCAATGTTTCTGCCAATGGACCTCCGGAGGTCCATTGGCTGAAACATTGCTTGTGCACAGGCCATAGGTACAGAATTTGATAGCTTTACTTGGGCCTTAACGCGTACATTAACACGCATATCAACGTGCTATTTGTGCGCATTTTATGACAGGACTTCTAGTTTTAACTGTATCGACAAGAAACACAAGCAATGCTTCAGCCATAACCCGGAGGTCCACTGGCTGAAACTCTGCTTGTGCTGCTTAAGCTTTGCAACAAATTTGCAATTACTGCTTGGGTGGAATCTTCACTCTGCGAGTGATTTAGTGATAATACACTCTCCATGTCCTGTAGGTATGTGACCTTAAACACCAATAAATAAATAAATAAATAAATAAATAAATAAATAAATAAATAAATGAATAAATAAATAAATAAAGTGCACTGCAACTGGGTCATGATCTTATAGAAGTTTGTTGTCAGTTTTCCTCCCCATAACACTATAGAATGTCACATAAAATGTCACCAGTTAAAAACTCCAATAAATAAATAAATAAATAAATAAATAAATAAATAAATAAATAAATAAATAAATAAATAAATAAATAAATAAATAAATAAAGTGCATTGCAACTGGGTCATGATCTTGTAAAAGTTTGTTGTCAGTTTTCCTCCCCATAACACTGCAAAATGTCACGTAAAATGTCACCAGTTAAAAACACCAATAAATAAATAAATAAATAAATAAATAAATAAATAAATAAATAAATAAAGTGCATTGCAACTGGGTCATGATCTTATAAAAGTTTGTTGTCAGTTTTCCTCCCCATAACACTGAAGAATGTCACGTAAAATGTCACCAGTTAAAAACACCAATAAATAAATAAAGTGCATTGCAACTGGGTCATGATCTTGTAAAAGTTTGTTGTCAGTTTTCCTCCCCATAACACTATAGAATGTCACGTAAAATGTCACCAGTTAAAAACTGCAATAAATAAATAAATAAATAAATAAAAAGCATTGCAACTGGGTCATGATCTTGTAAAAGTTAGTGGTCAGTTTTCCTCCCCATAACACTGTAGAATGTCACGTAAAATGTCACCAGTTAAAAACACCAATAAATAAATAAATAAATAAATAAATAAATAAATAAATAAATAAATAAATAAATAAATAAATAAAGTGCATTGCAACTGGGTCATGATCTTGTAAAAGTTTGTTGTCAGTTTTCCTCCCCATAACACTGTAGAATGTCACGTAAAATGTCACCAGTTAAAAACTCCAATAAATAAATAATTAAATAAATAAATAAATAAAGTGCATTGCAACTGAGTCATGATCTTGTAAAAGTTTGTTGTCAGTTTTCCTCCCCATAACACTGTAGAATGTCACGTAAAATGTCACCAGTTAAAAACACCAATAAATAAATAAATGAATAAAAAGCATTGCAACTGGGTCATGATCTTGTAAAAGTTTGTTGTCAGTTTTCCTCTCCATAACACTGTAGAATGTCACGTAAAATGTCACCAGTTAAAAACTCCAATAAATAAATAAATAAATAAATAAATAAATAAATAAATAAATAAATAAATAAATAAATAAATAAAGTGCATTGCAACTGGGTCATGATCTTGTAAAAGTTTGTTGTCAGTTTTCCTCCCCATAACACTGTAGAATGTCACGTAAAATGTCACCAGTTAAAAACTCCAATAAATAAATAATTAAATAAATAAATAAATAAAGTGCATTGCAACTGAGTCATGATCTTGTAAAAGTTTGTTGTCAGTTTTCCTCCCCATAACACTGTAGAATGTCACGTAAAATGTCACCAGTTAAAAACTCCAATAAATAAATAAATAAATAAATAAATAAATAAATAAATAAATAAATAAATAAATAAAGTGCATTGCAACTGGGTCATGATCTTGTAAAAGTTTGTTGTCAGTTTTCCTCCCCATAACACTGCAGAATGTCACGTAAAATGTCACCAGTTAAAAACTCCAATAAATAAATAAATAAATAAATAAATAAATAAATAAATAAATAAATAAATAAATAAAGTGCATTGCAACTGGGTCATGATCTTGTAAAAGTTTGTTGTCAGTTTTCCTCCCCATAACACTGTAGAATGTCACGTAAAATGTCACCAGTTAAAAACACCAATAAATAAATAAATAAATAAAAAGCATTGCAACTGGGTCATGATCTTGTAAAAGTTTGTTGTCAGTTTTCCTCCCCATAACACTGTAGAATGTCACGTAAAATGTCACCAGTTAAAAACTCCAATAAATAAATAAATAAATAAATAAATAAATAAATAAATAAAGTGCATTGCAACTGGGTCATGATCTTATAAAAGTTTGTTGTCAGTTTTCCACCCCATAACACTGCAGAATGTCACGTAAAATGTCACCAGTTAAAAACACCAATAAATAAATAAATAAACAAGAGGCCCCAAGGGGCCTGAGGGCGCTCACCTGACATGGTAGCCTAAATTTATATCAACCCAGAGAATTGATTTCAACAAGTTGCATCTGCTCCTCCTAAGAAAAGCTTATACCAAATATCCAAAGATTCTGACCAGTGGATCTAAAAAAAAAAGATTTTTAAAGAATATTCCTCATATTGAACTAAGTTATAATTCAGGCTCCCACAGGGAGCCCATATATGAACCCAGGGACTTGGCTTTAACAAACTTGAATCTCACCCCCATAAGGAAGCTGCACACATCAAAACATTCCGACTGCTGGATCTGAAGAAGAAGATTTTTAAAGAAAAGTCCTCATTTTGAACTAAGTTATAATTCGGGCTACCACAGTGAGCCCAAATATGAACCCAGGGACTTGGCTTGAACAAACTTGAATCTCACCCCCCTAAGCATGGTGCATACCTAATATCAGAAGATTCAGCCTGCTGGATCTTGAGAAGAAGATTTTCAAAGAAATTTGCCTGAAATGCACTAAGTTCAAATTTGGGCTCCTATACTGAGCCCAAATATAAACCCAGGGGGCCGATTTGAACAAACTTGAATCAGATCCACCCCACAATGTTGCATAACAAATATCAAAAGATTCTGCCTGCTGGATCTGGAGAAGAAGATTTTTTAAGAAATATGCCTGAAATGCACTAAGTTAAAATTTGGGCTCCTATACGGAGCCCAAATATAAACCCAGGGGGCCGATTTGAACAAACTTGAATCAGATCCACCCCACAATGTTGCTTACCAAATATGAAAAGATTCTGAAGCTGGATCTGGAGAAGAAGATTTTTTTAAGAAATTTGCCTGAAATGCACTAAGTTAAAATTTGGGCTCCTATACGGAGCCCAAATATAAACCCAGGGGGCCGATTTGAACAAACTTGAATCAGATCCACCCCACAATGTTGCTTACCAAATATGAAAAGATTCTGAAGCTGGATCTGGAGAAGAAGATTTTTTTAAGAAATTTGCCTGAAATGCACTAAGTTAAAATTTGGGCTCCTATACGGAGCCCAAATATAAACCCAGGGGGCCGATTTGAACAAACTTGAATCAGATCCACCCCACAATGTTGCTTACCAAATATGAAAAGATTCTGAAGCTGGATCTGGAGAAGAAGATTTTTTAAGAAATTTGCCTGAAATGCACTAAGTTCGAATTCGAGCTTCTATAGTGAGCCCAAATATGAAATTAGGAAGCCGATTTGAACAAACTTGAATCAGATCCACCCCACAATGTTGCATACCAAATATCAAAAGATTCTGCCTGCTGGATCTGGAGAAGAAGATTTTTTAATAAATTTGCCCTAAATGCACTAAGTGTGAATTCGGGCTTCTATATTAAGCCCAAATATGAATCCAGGGGACCAATTTGAACAAACTTGAATCAGATCCACCCCGCAATGTTGCATACCAAATATCAAAAGATTCTGCCTGCTGGATCTGGAGAAGAAGATTTTTGAAGAAATTTGCCCGAAATGCACTAAGTTTGAATTCGAGCTTCTATAGTGAGCCCAAATATGAATCCAGGGGGCCGACTTGAACAAACTTGAATCAGATCCACCCCGCAATGTTGCATACCAATTATCAAAAGATTCTGCCTGCTGGATCTGGAGAAGATGATTTTTTAAGAAATTTGCCTGAAATGCACTAAGTTCGAATTCGAGCTTCTATAGTAAGCCCAAATATGAATCTAGGGAGCCGATTTGAACAAATTTGCATCAGATCCATCCCACAATGTTGCATACCAAATATCAAAAGATTCTGCCTGCTGGATCTGGAGAAGAAAATTTTTTAAGAAATTTGCCTGAAATGCACTAAGTTCGAATTCGAGCTTCTATAGTGAGCCCAAATATGAATCTAGGAAGCCGATTTGAACAAACTTGAATCAGATCCATCCCACAATGTTGCATACCAAATATCAAAAGATTCTGCCTGCTGGATCTGGAGAAGAAGATTTTTTAATAAATTTGCTTGAAATGCACTGAGTTCAAATTTGGGCTCCTATACTAAGCCCAAATAAAAACCCAGGGGGCCGATTTGAACAAACTTGAATCAGATCCACCCCACAATGTTGCTTACCAAATATGAAAAGATTCTACCTGCTGGATCTGGAGAAGAAGATTTTTTAAGAAATTTGCATGAAATGCACTAAGTTCAAATTCGAGCTTCTATAGTGAGCCCAAATATGAATCTAGGAAGCCGATTTGAACAAACTTGAATCAGATCCACCCCACAATGTTGCATACCAAATATAAAAAGATTCTGCCTGCTGGATCTGGAGAAGAAGATTTTTTAAGAAATTTGCCTAAATGCACTAAGTTCGAAATCGGGCTCCTATACTGAGCCCAAATATGAACCCAGGGGGCCAATTTGAACAAACTTGAATCAGATCCACCCTACAATGTTGCATACCAAATATCAAAAGATTCTGCCTGCTGGATCTGGAGAAGAAGATTTTTTAAGAAATTTGCCTGAAATGCACTAAGTTCGAAATCGGGCTCCTATACTGAGCCCAAATATTAACTCAGGGATCCGATTTGAACAAACTTGAATCAGATCCACCCCACAATGTTGCTTACCAAATATGAAAAGAATCTGCCTGATGGATCTGGAGAAGAAGATTTTTTAAGAAATTTGCCTGAAATGCACTAAGTTCGAATTCGGGCTTCTATAGTAAGCCCAAATATGAATCCAGGGGGCCGATTTGAACAAACTTGAATCAGATCTACCCTGCAATGTTGCATACCAAATATCAAAAGATTCTGCCTGCTGGATCTGGAGAAGAAGATTTTCAAAGAAATTTGCCTGAAATGCAGTGAGTTCAAATTTGGGCTCCTATACTGAGCCCAAATATAAACCCAGGGGGCCGATTTGAACAAACTTGAATCAGATCCACCCCACAATGTTGCATACCAAATATCAAAAGATTCTGCCTGCTGGATCTGGAGAAGAAGATTTTTTAAGAAATTTGCCTGAAAAGCACTAAGTTTGAAATCGGGCTCCTATACTGAGCCCAAATATGAACCCAGGGGGCCGATTTGAACAAACTTGAATCAGATCCACCCTACAATGTTGCATACCAAATATCAAAAGATTCTGCCTGCTGGATCTGGAGAAGAAGATTTTTTAATCTTTTTCCCATTGCTTACAGTGTTAAAAAGTGCTGACTCAGCACTTTTTCAAAGTCCCGAAACTGTACCCTATGATAAAACCGATGGCAATTTTTTTTACCAATCCTTTCTGTTGGTCCTAAGGAAGCTGCACACCAAATAAAAATTCTCAATGCCGTGCAGTTTTGGAGATATGGGCGTTTTAAATTTTTTCTATTTTTAGCTCCTGCGGTTCCCACGGGGCTGCGGGGAATTTTTTTTTGCATAAATCAAGTACTCATGACCCAATAAGCCCTCACATAAAATTTGGTTCAAATCAGCCCCTCGGTTAGGAAGATAGAAATTTTGAGCGTGGCCAAAATTACTGCCTCTCCCATAACAATGGCAAATATTGCCCCTCGAACTTTCTGTGTACAAGCCTGAGTCTACAACCCAAAAGGAAGTTGCAAACCAAATATCAGGTCTCTGCCACTAATAGTTCATGAGAAGAAGATTTTTAAGGATTTTGGTGCCCCGCGGGGTGTGGCACCACCCAGGGGGAGAGGCAACTTTATTTGAACAAATCCGAATTGGTATTGGTGGACGAATATTTGACCAAGATTTGAATAAAATTGGGCTATTGGTTTGGGAGGAGAAGTCGATAATGTAAAGTTCACGACGGACGCCGGACGACGACGACGGACGGCAAGTGATAAGTTAAGCTCCCTTCGGTGAGCTAATAAAAAGCATTGCAACTGGGTCATGATCTTATAAAAGTTTGTTGTCAGTTTTCCACCCCATAACACTGTAGAATGTCACGTAAAATGTCACCAGTTAAAAACACCAATAAATAAATAAATAAATAAATAAATAAATAAATAAATAAATAAATAAAGTGCATTGCAACTGGGTCATGATCTTATAAAAGTTTGTTGTCAGTTTTCCACCCCATAACACTGCAGAATGTCACGTAAAATGTCACCAGTTAAAAACACCAATAAATAAATAAATAAATAAAAAGCATTGCAACTGGGTCATGATCTTGTAAAAGTTTGTTGTCAGTTTTCCTCCCCATAACACTGTAGAATGTCACGTAAAATGTCACCAGTTAAAAACTCCAATAAATAAATAAATAAATAAATAAATAAATAAATAAATAAATAAAGTGCATTGCAACTGGGTCATGATCTTGTAAAAGTTTGTTGTCAGTTTTCCTCCCCATAACACTGTAGAATGTCACGTAAAATGCCACAAGTTAAAAACTCCAATAAATAAATAAATAAATAAAAAGCATTGCAACTGGGTCATGATCTTATAAAAGTTTGTTGTCAGTTTTCCACCCCATAACACTGCAGAATGTCACATAAAATGTCACCAGTTAAAAACACCAACAAATAAATAAATAAATAAAAAGCATTGCAACTGGGTCATGCTCTTGTAAAAGTTTGTTGTCAGTTTTCCACCCCATAACACTGTAGAATGTCACGTAAAATGTCACCAGTTAAAAACTCCAATAAATAAATAAATAAATAAATAAATAAATAAATAAATAAAGTGCATTGCAACTGGGTCATGATCTTGTAAAAGTTTGTTGTCAGTTTTCCACCCCATAACACTGTAGAATGTCACGTAAAATGTCACCAGTTAAAAACACCAATAAATAAATAAATAAATAAATAAATAAATAAATAAATAAATAAATAAATAAATAAATAAAGTGCATTGCAACTGGGTCATTATCTTGTAAAAGTTTGTTGTCAGTTTTCCTCCCCATAACACTGTAGAATGTCACGTAAAATGTCACCAGTTAAAAACACCAATAAATAAATAAATAAATAAATAAATAAATAAATAAATAAATAAATAAAGTGCATTGCAACTGGGTCATTATCTTGTAAAAGTTTGTTGTCAGTTTTCCACCCCATAACACTGTAGAATGTCACGTAAAATGTCACCAGTTAAAAACACCAATAAATAAATAAATAAATAAATAAATAAATAAATAAATAAATAAATAAAGTGCATTGCAACTGGGTCATGATCTTATAAAAGTTTGTTGTCAGTTTTCCTCCCCATAACACTGTAGAATGTCACGTAAAATGTCACCAGTTAAAAACACCAATAAATAAATAAATAAAGTGCACTGCAACTGGGTCATGATCTTGTAAAAGTTTGTTGTCAGTTTTCCTCCCCATAACACTGTAGAATGTCACGTAAAATGTCACCAGTTAAAAACTCCAATAAATAAATAAATAAATAAATAAATAAATAAATAAATAAAGTGCATTGCAACTGGGTCATGATCTTGTAAAAGTTTGTTGTCAGTTTTCCACCCCATAACACTGTAGAATGTCACGTAAAATGTCACCAGTTAAAAACACCAATAAATAAATAAATAAATAAATAAATAAATAAATAAATAAATAAAGTGCATTGCAACTGGGTCATTATCTTGTAAAAGTTTGTTGTCAGTTTTCCTCCCCATAACACTGTAGAATGTCACGTAAAATGTCACCAGTTAAAAACACCAATAAATAAATAAATAAATAAATAAATAAATAAATAAATAAATAAATAAATAAAGTGCATTGCAACTGGGTCATTATCTTGTAAAAGTTTGTTGTCAGTTTTCCACCCCATAACACTGTAGAATGTCACGTAAAATGTCACCAGTTAAAAACACCAATAAATAAATAAATAAATAAATAAATAAATAAATAAATAAATAAATAAAGTGCATTGCAACTGGGTCATGATCTTATAAAAGTTTGTTGTCAGTTTTCCTCCCCATAACACTGTAGAATGTCACGTAAAATGTCACCAGTTAAAAACACCAATAAATAAATAAATAAAGTGCACTGCAACTGGGTCATGATCTTGTAAAAGTTTGTCAGTTTTCCTCCCCATAACACTGTAGAATGTCACAAGTTAAAAGGCAAATGTGAGATCTCTGAATATCATCTGATATTTTGAATTGTTTTTCTTGTTTCAATCTTGATTTCACAATAAGGCCTAAGAAAGTTGAGAATCTGTTTCTCAGGTCCTCCAGCATGGTCATTTGGCTGCCGAATGTCCTCGTCTTAACAACCAATGCATACTTGAAAAAATAATAATTAAATGGTTTGTTTGATATTTTACACACGTTAATAAAATTGATAAATTTGTCTCTGGAGTGCAACAAGGCTTTGCAATGCTTTAGCATCACAAAGCCTTCTTGCACTCAAAGTTTCAAAATACACCACTACCGGAGACCGACCTACACAAGTGCCAAAGCACCATTGGCACTAAGAAGTTGAAAAAGAGTACAATTTGGCACTAAAAAATGATCATGTGGCGCTAAATTTGACGCGCAGCTAAACACTAAGACTGATGGTTATATCTATAATGTGAAGCCTTTACCCAATTTAACGGCAAGAGCCGCAAGACCGGCCAGCACTACACTCGAAAATCGCTATTCAATCTTTTTAAGATTTTCATTTTTTTGTTGTTACACAACAATTTTTTTCACAAGTGTAGTCTGCTTCAAGCATTGGGTATTGGGTTAAAACAATATAAAACCACAAGGGTGAGTCCAGGCACTGACCACTCAATGTGTGCCTACCTCCCCCTATTTTATTCTTGGTATGGATTTTGTTGTGGATGTATACATCTGCATCAGGTGTTAGGTGTGGTACCCCTCCTGAGTCGCCCAATTTAGAGGACTTCCACCCAAGCATCGGTTACTGGGTCCTATTCTACCAGCAAAACAAGGCTTGTTTACTTCACTTCCCATGATCACCATGGAAATTTGACTCTTGACTTATGCCATTTGACTCCCAAATTACTCATTTGGCTCCAAATCTGGCACCATCTTTTTCCCTCCCAGGTCGGTCTCTGCACTACCCATGCTATTCTGTAGATTAAGAGGTCTAAAATATCAAAAGTCCATGTTCTTGGCTTATTTATGTTTTAGGCCTCATAATCTACAGAATAGCATGGGTAGTGGTGTATTTCATCCCTTGAGTGCAAGAAGGCTTTGCAATGCTAAAGCATTGCAAAGCCTTCTTGCACTCAAGGGACAAATTTATCAATTTTTTTTTAAGTTGGGTAAAATATCAGACATAAACCATTTCATTTTTTGTGTAGTTTTGGAGATATGGGTGTTTTAATTTTTTTCTATTTTTAGCTCCTGCGATTCACATGGGGCGACGGGAAAAAAATTTGGGCATAAATTAAGTACTTATGACCCAATAAGCCCTCATATCAAATTTGGTTCAAATCTGCCTCTTGGTTTGGAAAATAGAAATTTTGGGTGGGGCGAAAATTCTTGCCCCTCCCATAACGAAGGCAAATATAGCTCTTCGAACTGCTCTTGAACAAATCTGAGTCTACACCGCAAAAGGAAGCTGCACACCAAATATCAAGTCTCTACTACTGCTGGTTCATGAGAAAAAGATTTTTTAAGATTTAAGCACACTTTTTAAGCTTGGCCCTACCGAGGCAATTTGATTTGAAGAAAATCAAATTGCGATGTCAACAAACTATTATCTCAAATATCAATTAAATTGGTTCAGCGGTTTGGGAGGAGAAGACGCAAACACCATGTTCACGGATGACGGACGACGGACAATCACTATAGCTCTCCTGACTGAAAGTCAGGTGAGCTAGAAATGCTGCATACAAGCAAAAGAAATCATGTCTGTAAATGCAATTATTAATGTTGTATTGATCATGCAAGAACAAAAGGTAACAAAGTATGGGTAAAAGCCTAATTTCAATTTTAAAGAAACTAAGTTCAAAAACCATTTTGAAAAGGGTTAAATTAAGGTCACACAAAGTAGATCTTCTGTTTCTCAGGCCATTATTTGTAAAATTGCATGCAGGCGAGCGTTTTTTTATTTCATTTTTTATTTCTGAAATTATTTCTTTGCCATCAAAGTTCATGTTCTTGGTTCAAGTTTTAGGCCTCCTAATCTACAGAATAGCAAGGATGGTGGTGTATTTCATCCCGTGAGTGCTAGAAGGATTTGCAATGCTACACGTAACTTTTTTAAGCCTCAATTAGATAAATACTTCATACTGTCATGAGTCACTCACGACGGAATGAAGTTTTAATCTAATTAAATGTTGCCTTTTGTAATGTCGATAACCTACAATGTTTTATTGAAGAAAAACATTGCCTCATTAGCACTTTCTGACAAGTAACATTGGAAGTTTGTCCATACACAATTTCCAATACCTTAATGACAAAATAAGTAATACAGTGAAACCCTGTTAATTGAATATCCACTTTGCCAATGAAAATTATTCAATTAGCTGGAGTATTCAATTAACAGGGATTGTGTCACTTTCCTGTATTCTGGAGATAAACTTGGCATTTATTCTATTATATCTTGGTTGACAGAGCTCTATGAGCTCTGTCAAACAAGATATAATAGATTAAATGCCTATATTGGATGTACTGAGGCCAAGTGGGTCAAAAACAAAGAAAAACTGGGGAGAGTCAGGGTAATTTCTCGACAGGTTACAAATTTTTTTATTCAATTAACAGGAGTTTACTCTATAACCTTTATTCAATAAACAGGTCGAATTTGTACTGGAGGTATTGAAAATGGTTTTGTGTTCCAAAATCATATTCAATTAACAGGGATATACAATTAAGAGATATCCAATTAAGTGGGCTTCACTGTAATCCTTTTTTTTTTCGTCATCGCACTGGGTTTTTCCTTCACAAGTGGAAGAAACTTTTTTGGCTGCAATGGTTGAAATTTTTTGAAAAAATGATATTTAAAATAATAAATTCTGAATTCGTCTGCGTTGGTTAAAGGGTTAAAACTGCACCCGTCAATTTTGATCATTTCCAGCACTGATGCATATGTAATGATGTACATGGATAACTTGATTATATATTCAGCAGAGAGTGGATTACTACTTCATCGCAGCGACATCTATTCTCTACTCCAAAACAGTGATGCATGGGAAAGGCGCGCGATCGCTCTCGCGCACCATCGCTCACGCAAAAATTGTCCAAGGTGAGCGAATAATCACTCGCCTCCATTCTTGGGTGTGTTTTCATCCTTTTGAGTTGCGTCACAGAAACATTTAATTAAGTTTTGATGTTGAGAAATTTTTAACAATCACTCACAATTTGAAGTGTTTTAAGTAGAATTGCAAACAATTTCCTTTCCGTCGTTATGAACATGACACACAGTAGTTCACTAAAACATCCACAAACGACACACTAACAGTAAGAGGGTTGATCATTGACAACTCGCCCAGAGCTTACTCCCGTCACAAAACGAACACACATGTTCAGATAAAAAGAACGGTGCCCATTCTGAGATATGAGAAACGTCTTAATGGTTGAGGGCTACATTTTTTTGGTGGTCTGAATTTGTTCAACAAAATTTGTTTTATTACAAAATACTGAAGAGTGCCAATCTGCACTCTTCAATAATTTGTGATAAAACACATTTACATAAACAAACTATTTGTTTGCATTTGACTGAATATGAAAAATGAGAAAGATAAATGTTGGCTTTTCCCACGGTACACTCATTTTTTTGAAAGCCCTGATAGTGGCTTCTAGCACTCAACCAGTTAATACTTCCGTATTTTTTTTATCAAAGACATGCGGAATGTTGCCCCGTTCCTTGTTTTCTTTTATAATCGTGACACCTGTTGCTCCAATTCACCAGTGACACGAATTAATGTGCCCGATTTGGAATTTACGCATCCATTTTCCATGATTTTAATAATCTGCCATTTAAAATTCAGAACTAATTTTAGTGGGTTACATGTATTTTCACCGTCAAAATTTCCATCTGTATTCAGTTGTATTCATGCATTCATTTTGAAGGACGCTTGTCGCTGTCAGTTGAAGGTAAACGTTGAAATCAACAATCAAATTCACTCTCCTCACGGTTTTCGAGTCAAGGTTTGAAAGAACTACATTAAATCAAACATATTTCAAAGTGTTAAACGTCGTTGACTCAGGTGGTTTACGCGGCTCTCAGACCCATGTTTACTGACCATTGTGCATGACTGGTCATTTTACTGCAGGGCGCAAAATAAGCGGTGTCGCGTCGCTTTTTGCTATACAAAACTTGCAAAAAGCTACACAATATTCAATGATGTATAGCATTTTGCGATACAAGATAATCAACTGCAGCCTATTAGGCTGCAGTTGATTATCTTGTATCGCAAAATGTAAATGAAAATTTGCGAATAAATTTGAAAACTAGTTCACTGATGCTTTACTTCTGATTGTGGAACATTCCAGGCATAACTCAGATTAACTCTCCATCAAGCATCATTAACAACTTCATATGTAAGATGAAGTCTATTGGTTAAAATTCTTCCTGTTTTTACAACATTTTGCATAAAATGTCCATTAAAAATAACTTCAAGCCCATCAAATTAAAAATCCCAACTTCCATTTTGAGAACTCTATTAATCCAACCAAGACGCCATTTGAAAATTTCCAAGTCCATGCAACCCTTAAAGGCAGTTCAGTTAAAAAAAACATAGTTAATGTTTCATGTGTTGCAGATCATTTGGAAATGTCCAGAAATGGATGGAAACTATTCTATCTACTTTGAAGAATTCAATACAAAACAGCATAACATAACTCTGGTATACAAAAACAGCTATGTAATTTTTATAAAATGCTATTCATGTTTTGGAAATGTGTAGCATTTTGCTACGCAAAGTAAAAAAGTTATTTTGAGCACTGTTTTACTGCGACCTGAGTCAACGGAGTGCAACATTCACTTTTTCCGATATGAACAGGTGATTGTCGCAAGTACGCTCAATTGTAAGCTTTACATGTCATTCAACTTGTATATCCTGTAAAGGGGTGTCTACAGAAATTAAGAATACACACTGTGGGTGTTTCTCAACTTTGTTGAATTGTATCATTGACATCATTTTACATTTACAATTGAACAATTGCAGAAGATAATAAAGTGTGGTTAACGAATCATCACAAAAAAATGCTTGGCAACAATCGGTTGTCGATGTTCCAGGAGCCATTGCTGTTGTCATCCGATTGCACAATCAGCCAATTTGGGGTGGCCGATTCCGATCATCAGTTGAACACTAATAGGACTTCCAGTTTCAACTGTAGCCATTCATTTCACAGTATGGCCATACTCAGCCGGCGCTACAGTACAGTTGTCGTCATGGACTGGTCACTTTCCACAAGTGGGCAATATTTCCAGAGACACAATAATATTAGATTCCAAACAAGCCATCTGCAAAGTGAGGTCTCCAGTGGGTGAATTTGGTGATGCTACCCTGCACAGCATGGTAGCATCACTAAATTTACCCTCTGTGAACCTCAATCTGAGTCAGAGTCTCAAACCTAAACAGAGGAACCCAGAGGATAAATTGGCCAGCAGTATGGGATAGCATCAGCAAATTTACCCTCTGGGGACCTCATTTTGCAAATGATAGATTGCTTATTTTCAGGCTAGATTCCGAACACCAATTATAGGAATAATTATCACAAATTGAATTAATGAAGCACAGGGTTCAATCTGGTGCGTCATTAATTAAATTATTGCTGATGATACTTTTTATTATCGCACAAGCTCGCTCCAATGAGGTGTCATAAGCCACATGTTTCAAGGGAAAAAACATCTAAAATTTTAGTTATTCAAGAAATGTTTTGTCAAGTGCAGTACCGTACTGTAATCACAAAGTAGTCCTTTTCTTGATCAGATAGAAATCTGGTTGCGACATTTTATACAAGATCTCCATAGAAAATATTGTAAAATCGGGACTGAATCATTAGAAATGAACTCCAAAAGTATCTATTTATTTATTTATTTGTTGGTTTAAAGTCACATGTCTCTGCGCAATAGCTACAGTTAAAACTAGAAGTCCTGTCATGAAATGCGCATAAATACCACGTCAATCTCTGCGTTGATCTCCGCGCTATGACCATGTCTGTACATATGGCCTGTGCACAAGCAATGTTTCAGCCAATGGACCTCCGGGCAATCCGGAGGTCCATTGGCAGAAACAATGCCTGTGTTTGCTATGAGTAACCAGGAGAACCTGCCAGGCTTTGGATGCCATTCGATATGGCAATTGTGCGCAATTCCTACGCGCAATTAAGCGCACAGTTCGTGACAGGACTTCTAGTTTTAACTGTAATCGGGGCCACAACATCGAGATAAAATCAAGTCTAGTCAATCCTTTATACTAATATTGTGCATCAATTGTAAAATACCTGAATGAACTAAAGGTTATGATAAAGTATTTTAAATACATAACTTTATTAAATAAATTTCTAATCTTGAATGTTTTACCAGAAAGACTTGACAGTCTTTTGGAACTATCTCAGATCAAAGGTTGTGTATTGCATCTACATATCCATCTTACAGAATTTGCGCCAAAATAAATAGCAACAACTATTTATTATATGCTGAACGATAGGTTATCGAAAAAATTGCGGAAAGATAAAAATCGTATCCCCCACTGTGAAGATATAAAATTTCACTTTCACAGTATCAATCAAAATGGCAGCTTTCAAAGCATCACTTCAAGGTGAATACGAGTCAAATTATCACAGGAAATGATCAATTTGTTCTAAAAACGTATAATGAAAAGTAAATCTAGTGTTTCTGAGTGGATACCGATCATTTCCAGCAATAATTCAATACATATTCCCCTTGAATTGATGCATGAAACCCGCTAGTCCAAACATGGTCTGAAAGTCAGTAATATAACTTTTTGGTTTGGTATGTCCTTTGTACAGGTTACTCTCGAACTTCGAAGCTAGAAATGGACGTAAGTTAAGTATGTCAATCAACACTGCAAACCACCCCCTTGAAAACAGACAAACATAATCTGTTTAAAAATAGCTGGGTTTTTTTTTAAATATGTACATTTATTATGAATAAACAAAATATAGCTTCACACAAAATCAATAAAAAAAAATCATAACATGAAGACCAGATAAAATTTACACAACGGAATATGAATAACAAAATAGTTGCCTCCCTTGGCAAAATTAAAAAAATTGACTTTACACTGAAAGTCATAACTTCACATGTTGCAGAGCATGATGAAATGATAAATGAGCATGTTTTATTAAACCAATAAGTCATACATCATATCGCTGGTTAAATTGTTATGTAATTCTCAAATACCAGAGTCGTAATTATTTTTTATTTTTAATTACCACTTTCTCATTAATTTCTGAACACCCGTTTTCACAGTGAGTTGACTACGCTCGAAAGTGGCAGTGTTCTTTAACAATGAGTTGTGCACCGCTCGTAAGTGGCAGTGTTCAATCAGTATCTTTGTGATGATGTTCAACCACCGTGAAAACTATATGTTATGGGCGTGTTTCAGACAACCATTGACAGCAGTCTGCACACTTATTTGAAACAAGTCACAGCTTCCAAAACGAGGTCGACAAAAAAATAAACAAGTCAATTTTGCTTGGGATATATAAGTTTTTAATAAAGACTTATTACACTGAACACAGACATAATGTTTTGCACAAAAGACGAATTTAACAACACAAAAACCTCAACTCCCAAAAATATACATAATACAGTATTACAGTTCTATTTGATACCGGGGTAAGTACAGTGTTGCAACAAGTCGCCTGTTTTTCCATTTGATGCCTGTAAATTTGGCGTTTCAAACAACTTTCATCCAATTTGAAACTGGGGTGGGGGGGGGGGGGGGGGGGGTGGGGGGCTTTGACTTGAGTAGGGAACCCTGGTTCATAAATCTGAAAAAGCGAGGGGTGGGCTTAATCACGAATATGGGCTTCGACACGGGTGAGTACAGTACCTGTGTTTAAACACATGTGTCTCAAACATGCATAGTTGTGAAACTATGCATGTTTGAGACAGATGTGTTTAAACACATCTGTCTCAAACAGGGGGGGGGGGGGGGGGCTTTGACTTGAGTAGGGCACCCTGGTTCATAAATCTGAAAAAGCAAGGGGTGGGCTTAATCACGAATATGGGCTTCGACACAGGTGAGTACAGTAGCTGTGTTTAGTGTTTAAACACATCTGTCTCAAACATGCATAGTTGTGAAACTTTGGGGAATTTTGTGAGTGCGATTTGCACAAAATTGCACTCGCAACACAATTTGCGAGTGCACTTTTTTGCACCCATAAAATTTACTCACACGAAGGACTGGCTCGGAAATGAGTCATTACCGAGTTCATTATTCGAGTGAAAGCACAGGGCGCTAGATTCAGACCGAAGCACATTGCTCGGAACTGATAAACGACTCCGAGGACAGCGAAGCGAAGATATACTTTCTGAACGCCGGATGTACCATGACGTGAAAGTACGCATCCTTGAGATCTATGCTCGCAGCATAGTCGTTCAATTGAATGCTTGCTCTGACTGATCGAATAGTCTTCATATACAATTTTGGAGCCACGATCAGCTTGTTTATCCAGCTCAGATCTATGACTGGACAAAACGGGCCGTCGGGTTCAGAACCAGAAACAGATGGCTGTAGAAACCTGGAGATTCCTGGTTTTCTACGACCTCTATCGCGTTCTTCTCCAGAAGAGATTTGGACATCTAATAGAAGCGAACCTCTCTTCTGAGGATTTGACGGAAGCCGAGTCCATCTTGGACTTCGAGTTAACAGAGGTTTTCTTTTGAAGGACAGTTTTAGCCCTTCTGAAATCACCCCTCGAACCCAAGGGTCGTCCGTAATTGACAACCAATTGGTTAAGAAACTCGATAGCCTTCCGCCCACTGGAACACGATAGAGGTTTGCACTTCCTGGACCTGCGAGGCTTGCGGGAGGAGAAACCACGTCCTCCACGGCCCGCACCTCGCCCCGTCGACCTAGGGGCGTCTGACCGGCGCCGGTCACCGGTTGTCTCTGCCAGTATTACGGCCCCTACCTGAGTCGCTACCTTGACAGTCTCTGAAGTAAGACCTAGAGGACTTATAAGACTCTCTATAGGAACTTCCCTTGGACGTACTCGCCCCAGAAGTGCCTGTCTTACTCTTCTCCGCTGAATCCGACTTTTAGAAGCGGACTTGAACAGCAGAGAGTCTGAAGCTTTCTTAGTAATCTGATCATAGATTAAGGAAAGCTTGCCGTCAAAGAGAAGCTCTCCAGAGACCGGAGCGACTCGAAGAGAGTTTTTCACCTTATGATCCACTCGAGTGGATGCAGCCAGGGCAGCATCACATCTAATTAACTCCAGATTTGCCATGAAAGGGCAGAGTTATACGTAGAGTATGCTATGGTCCTCGAAAGAACTCTTAAGGAAGTCTGTACATCCTGGAATTCTTTTCCTTCGAGACGTAATGATAACGCTCTGGTAAGGTGATCTGCGTACGATAATGCATCTACGGTAAGGTAACCCTGTTAGACGAGATTGTCGTTTCCAATGTAGTGGCTGGAATAGACAAAGACGACGGCAATTCTAGGTCTTCAGCCTGGTCGTCCAGACGCAGAGGAACTCTCGGAATGCCCTGTCCTGCCGTTTCAAATTTATTCCTTGAATTGATGAAAGGCAGCTGTAGAGCATTGGCCGCTAAGAAACCGGACTTGCCCGTCTTGGAGGCAAGTTTGAATATAGCGTCATTCAAAAGTTCAAATGTCTGTGAGACATTTCTGGACTGGGTCGGAAACTCAGGGACAGTGTCCCTATTCCGGCCGAAAAAGTCTGTGTCCAGTGACGCCGCTATCAGTCTCTTATCCGGCAAAGCAGCATTCTGGTCCGGAGGAACAACATCAGGAAGGTACTGCCGAATGAAATCTACGGCTACCTTATGTTGCCCCAAAAGGTAAATTTCCAGCCCCTCTGAATCCCTTTCGCCATCCGGCTGGACCACTTGATAATCTTGGTCGTCCCTTCCTGACTCTGTAGCGGAACGAACCGACCCAGCTTCCTCAGACAATTCCTGATCTGAAAAAGTTTCTGACGGCTGCTGGGATGCTGTGATAAGATGAGCTATCTGCGATAGCAAGTCCATTACAGAGGCCTGTGGAGCCGCGGTCTTACGTGATTTAGCCGCTGGAAGCTCCTGGGATGTTGAATCCTGCATATTTCTTTTATGCGAACGTCCCGACTGTAAATGCCTTGTAACCCTGGCTACCGGATGGCGTGACCTGGTCGACATGGAATCCTGGGTCGGCGAAGCTGGCTGGATATCAACGGTCACGTAGCCAAGGTGCGGTCGTGTGAGCTGCCATGAGGATGTAAAAGCCGATAGACTAGTCTCTCCGGACTGTCTATGCAACGGAGTGTCCTGAGCAGGTGGAGTGGACATATGCTCTGACTGACGAACGTTACGTACAACAACATCTGGGCCCAGATGTTGCTGTAAGAGAGAGGGGCCCTCTCGCTCACGGTCCGGGTAGACCTGGATGAGCTAGCTACCGGACTGACAGGCTTCCTCTGTACTATCCTCGGATCCGTCATCGCTGGGTGTGCACGTTCAATGTTTATAGTGCTCGCATCATCCAAACTCCTTTCCTGGACCGCAACGGACAAATCCGGCTGCCGAGCCATTCCATGAATGGTCGCTACATCGGGCGAGCTAGCAGACGACAACGCTGTTGATCCTACTTGGGACCTCTTAGGCAATTGTCGTATTTTCATGAGCACTTTAGTCGCTAGCTATTCGTTAGACTGCAACGACGGAGGCACACTTCTTTGACATCACGGAAACATCACCCTGTTCTTGTTCCTCTGAAAAAGAGACTGAAAAACTGGAGTGACCCTGCAGAGAGAGGACCGGCATGGACCCCTCACCGCTAACAATATACCGTGACACACATCTCCAACGTTTGTCATTCCAATTGACACACACTGAGCAAGAATTAGTGCGAGTTCATCGACTACAAGAAACACAATGAACATGAGAATCAGAGGAGGACTTCCTCTCATTACAATATGAACAATATTCTTTCATCATGAAAAAATATAAACAGTCATAGTACTCACACTAACCCTTGAAAACTTAGATGTGAGTCTTCAATGGAAGACGTGTGTTGCCTGCACTATATTTTAATATTTCAAACAGAATTTTAAGTGGAAAAGGGGCATAACTCTGGAAAAAATACAGCGGATCAAAAAATAAAATAGGAGGTGCACAATGCCATTATGTGATAAAGAATCACTGAAAGTTTCATCAAAATCCATTCATAGGTTAAAGAGGAGTGGCGGATAAGATAAGAGAAAGTGTGACGCGGACGACGCAGACGTCGATGCAGACGACGCGGATGACGCAAGACAACAAAAGTAATCCCTATATGTCGCTCCCCACTTCGTGGGGCAGGCGACACATCAAAGATACATAATATAATATAATCCATTATAACATTTCGAAAAAATAATTCAAAAGAAAAAAAATTTTCAGAAAAATTTCAGAAGAGCCCAAGTTCCCAATGGGAACAATGAGCCCAAATGGATCCCAAAAAAGCCTAAATGCGGACAAAAATATTAAAACATTTTTAAAAATTAATGTAACACTTACGGACAATATTAATGTATCTGGCTATGAGCAGAACTAAACAGAAGACAAGTAATCACTATCAGAAGTAACCGTTGTTACTGTAAACAAAAGTGCACAAAAACCGGAAACATGACTCCAGGCACTGTAAACATTACCCAAAATCAGTTACCAATTTAAACACTATCCGATGTAAAACAGAGACTTCCAGAGAAGAGACTGCAGTACATCGGATGGTAGATGCAGACCAAAACGCCTAACCACCCAAGGGTGAGGACGTAAGCATGGGGAAAAACAGAATAATTATTCTGTTACCAAGCTAAAACTCCCAAGAAATTTTAGTAAAAAAAATTACAAAAATTATGCCAAAAGCACGGGAGAATAGCAAGGGGGGAATAAAGGAATGTGAGAGAGGAAACATTGAACAAACAATGGTAAATTCATAGCAAGAATGACATCAGGTCCATGCCCCGAAATTAGGGAACATGAAATAATTTCGTAAAAAAATTATAAGTTACAGCCCTGAATACACCCTGCCACTGTTTCTTCCTCTCATCCTTCTATTTCCTCCTTAGATCCACCATATCTTTCATAATTATGTGTCTGGAATCATTTAAACTAAGATTTACAAGCACAAATATCAGTGACATGTTACTGAATTTAGGGCCAAACAAAGAATGACATTTGGCGCCAATCTCGAGACCTCCTTGACATTGGGCATGCGCAGTGGATAAAAGGTATGGCGGACCACATAGGACATTGAAATTTCGGATTTTGATGCAAATTTTGGGGATTGGGGGGCAAAATTTGTGTTTGGCCCTAGAATTTAAGGAGATAGCACTAGCTAAGTCTGGGTCATTGGTACAGTAAAAAAATATTGGTTATTCAAGACTTTTTTTTACAAGTGACGTCTGCTTTTCATAAGGGACCGACCTGCACATGTGCCAGTGCGTTTTTGGTTCTGAAACATCAGGACCTGGCTCTTAAATCTCAGAAATAGGCTTCTCAGTTGGCGCGTAACTTCTCAGATCATATTTTGATATTCTTTCGATGGATAATCGAGAAAGACACTCTTACATGTATTATATATATGATTATCATTTATCATTGTTGTAGAGTGCTTAAGTTAATACTTCAAGTCTTAATTACCAAGCATTAATCTTCACTGTGGTTTCTGATCAAGTCTTGGCTGCCTAAATAGGCAGCCAAGACTTGATCAGAAACCACAGTGAAGATTAATGTTTGTTATAGTGTACTAAATGAAAATGATGAGAGCTATTACATACTTGCAGTGTGTGTTACAAACAGCAGTGTGACTCCGTAAATTGAAATCTGGCGCATGAATTGAAAAAAATAGGCTCTGTGGCTAGAGCGTATTTTAAATAGTCCTGATCGGTCCATGTTTCATGTTAGGTAAAGGGTTAACCATTTCAATCTTGTTAGAGCTCTCTCTCAAACAAGAATGAATTGATTAATTTCCCAGTTGTAGTATGGAAAGAATTTGCTGCTTGAAACTTTGATATTTTGACATCAGTGTACTGAGAGTTAACCCTTGAGGGCCTAATCCCGACTTTGATAACTTTTTTACTACTAAGGAACAGGTGCCCCAACATGCATTGTTTGGGTTTGGCCTAAAAAAAATAAAAAATCTGTTTCCCAGGCCCTCCCGCATGGTCCTTTTGGCTGCCGCATGCTCTCTTTTTATAACCAATTTAAACTTAAAAAAAATAAAAATTAAGTTAAAAAAATTGATGAATTTGTCCCTTGAGTGCAAGAAGGCTTTGCAATGCTTTAGCATTGCAAAGCCTTCTTGCACTCAAGGGATGAAATACACCACCACCCATGCTATTCTGTAGATTATGAGGCCTAAAATTTGAACCAAGAACATGAACTTTTGATGGCAAAGAAGAAATTACTGAAATAAAAAATAAAATAAAAAACCGCTCGCCCGCATGTAATTTCACAAATAAAGGCCTGAGAAACAGAAGATCTACTTTGTGTGGCCTTAACTCAACAGTTGTTTTCTAAGTAATTTGTCAGCTGTTTCTAAGCAGGTCTTGGTTGCCTCTGCAGGCAGCCAATACTTGAAAAGAAACAAGGGCAAATCCAATAGAGGTAGACTTTTAAAATATAGCGGAAATGTAAAAAAAATCTTCAGGCCCCTAAGGGTTAAAATAAAAATTTAATTAAAATTAAAACATTCACATCAAATACAAGATGATAAAACTTAGTGGTCGCAAGTGAGAGCAGAATTTGGCAGACTATATATTGTGGCTTTGAAAGTTTCGACAATATTAGTGCATTTGCAAGTCGGATTGTTTCAGCAATTATATGCGGCGCATGGATATTTGCCTACAAATAATTGATAGTTATTAATTAGTGCATTTCACATCTATCTATCCATACCAAGGATTGACAAAAAAGAAACCAGAGGCTCAAGTGAGCCTACAACGTTCACCTAGCTCAAGTTGTCAAAAGAGATGAGGGGATCAGTTAGTGATCAGCAGCAAGAGCAATTTTTCTAATTTGCTACGACACAACCAAAGGCAACTTTTTTGGCCATTCATATCTGCTGGTCCTAAGAAAGTTTCCTACCAAGCTCTGTTCTGTGAAGTATTAAAAAATAACAATCGAACAAAATTTCCCCCACCCAAAAAAAATTCTGGCAAAAATGAAATACTTATGACCCAGTTATATACAACATGACAAATTTGGTTTACATCTACATGTGCCCATTGGATCTGAAAATAGAAATTTTGAGTGTGGCCCAAATTTGGGAGTCCAAAGTTTGACTTACTGAGTTTCTTTGAAAAAAAGTGAATCTGCATTACTAAATAAGTACCAAACAAGAAATCTAAGCATTATTGCAAGTGACTTATAAAATGAGGATTTTTAAAGCATTTTTGGCTTATGGAGAATTAACTCCACATTACGGGATATAGCAATTTTGGGGGGAAAAATCAGAAGAGTAAATTCCACCAGTCTGAAGATGGCAGCAGCTTCATTTGAACAAAGAAGAAAACGTTTACTCCAAAGATGGTCTGTGCCATAAATGAATGAATTTGGAGCAGTGGTTTTAAAGAATAAGAAAGACTTCAAACTAGAGAAACAGAATTTTACTGCCACCAGTAAATTCAAGTTTGTGTGAAAGCATCAAAAATAAACAAGACAGAAAGAGAATTTCTGGAGGCTTATTTTTGGGTGTAAAATATTTTTTAAGGAAATCAGAAATAGATTTTCGTTAACAATATTACATGAAATAAAATCTTTGGAACCCACACTGAAGTCTTGATAGGGTTAAATTAAAGATATTCATACAGGAATCAGAAGTTAAAAAATTTATAGTAATTTATATATTTTTTATACTTACCAATGACCCAGACATAGCTGGTGCTAACTCTTAAAATATAGGGCCAAACACAAATTTTGCCCCCCAATCCCCAAAATTTGCATCTAAAACTAAAGAAAACATGTCCTGAAAGGCCCTCCACACTTCGCCCCTACTGCGCATGCGCAGTGTCAAGGACGTTCCGAAATTGGCGCCATTAATCATTCTAATAACCAGTGCCTGGTAAGCGCTATGTACTCAGCGGGGAGGCAAGAGTTCCCAACTCCTGGGAGGGCCATCCCCGTCTGGGTCATTGGTAAGTATAAAAAATATATAAATTACTATAAATTTTTTAACATTTTTATACTGTACCAATGACCCAGACATAGCTGAATAGTAAAAAGGCTGGAGGGCCAAGGACATAGAGCAAAATGGAATACGCTCAATAAAATAAAATAGAGTCATCCCCTGTAGGGAAAAGAAGTAATAGGCCTTACATGTATCTTTCTTATTTATGATAAATTAGAAAGATACAACACCTTCCAAAATTGAGCTTCATACATCCATGTACTCTATTAATATCCAATATAATCCTTATACTAATAATTTTTAAAGTAAGCCAATAATAAAGTAAGTCTAGAGAATAGAGACTCTTATACTCCTAAAAGTGTCTGAGAATTGCATAATCATGTCCGTTGACATATGCAATATTCAAAAGCTATACTTTAAAAACTAAGATTTGAATGAATTTAAAAACCTAAACTTCTCACTAAACAACCATCCCAATAACAGCTCAGAATTACTAACTCCGGAGGAGGTATCCCCTTGTTTTCATAGTAAAACAGGTGACCCAAGGGAACACCCTCCTCCCCCCCTTTTTCTTGCCCTGGGTCAAATAGCCCAGAGCGAAGAGGGCAGCCGAACGGAGACACTGCCGAAACAGACAGCCTACCTAGCTATAGTAGCAACTGTTAAGTGAATGACATTCTGAGCAGTAGATAATAGACCTAACAATAGAGGCCTCCAGAAATTGACTCGATATTTCTAAGATAAAATTCATGAATGTGGATGGCTGAGCGCAATGAGCGGCCTTCAAAAATCTATAATAGCGACACTATTAATGTAAGCCCAAGAAGTAGAAGAACTCTTACTTCATGAGCCGAAATCTTAAGCACAACTGCTAAGTCAATGATATACCATAAGCAGTACCGATAGTTAATAGAATCCATTAACAATAAAATGGAGCGTAACGTCCTTCTACTAGACATCAAAGACAGAAGAAGCTTACGCCCTTTGTAATAAACAGATATCTGTATATAAATACATAAACTGTACCCGGAAAGAGTAAAGGCCTATGCCCATACGAAGACGGAAGGACCTTAAAATAATAGGTTCCGGATAATAGGAGCCTAACTCTTATGCAACAATCCAACCTAAATAGTAACGGAAGTATTGATTCCGAAACTATGAAAGTGAAAATCATCCATCGATAGTGCATGAAACTCACTGACTCTACAGTAAAAGAGAAACCAACAGAATTACTGTCTAAAAGGTCAGAATTTGAAAACTACTGTTTCCAGAGGCTCAAATGATTACTTAGCTAAATAAGAACCGAAGTTAAAATCCGTATAGGAATTTAATCTAAAGATTCTAAGTCTATTTATCAAAAAGTTACTAACTGACATAGATAAAGAGACAAAAGACTCAATTGTAAACTATCGTAGAGTGCATAGGTATGAGGTAACATAAACCTATAACCTAAATAATAACAGGCTGCAGTAGATCTTGTGAAACAAGTATACTAAAAAATAGCCATGAGTAGTATGGAGGGATCAACAATATGAACATAATGATCCCTACACCACAACGGAAGAGCCTCCACTTTAGCCGCATAGAATAGCGAAGAAGAGGATCTCCTATAGTAAGAAATCGCGTCCAAAGCTCGTCCAGTACAGTGCTTACAATGCAATACGGACCACACAACGGAATACATGAAGGATGCGACCTTGCTGGTTGTGATAAAGATGACACGATTTACCCAGTGAAAAAGATCCTCACATAGAGGAAGATTTCACGTTAAGACCCACAGTAGACAAGAGAGTAAATTACTCATGATCTCTGTGAAGATAGAGATGCTATCAACAGAAATGTATTGTGGTTGTTTATCTTAGCAATACCTGCTAAAACAACAGCGCCGGAGGATACGCGTATCCTATCATTCCGTCCTATAGATCAATAGAGCGTTAACAATATTAGCTCAGAGATCTGGACAAGCCAACACATACGTCTGCAATTGATTAGCAAGCTGTGTCATAAATAAATCATCATTGGGCGCTCCCATAGATAGCAAATCTGATTGAATACTTGTTTGTTGAGAGTCCATTCTGACAGCAACAAGCGACCCGTAAGAGAACGGGAGTCCGATAAAACAATCAGACGACCCGGAATATGACGGACCAAAACTGAACTTGGTGTACTATAACCAACAGACGGATTCTTTCCATTAAATTGAATAACGGAAACGAAAGAGTGCCTCCCTGGTTCCGGAGATACGCCACTACTGTCGAATTAAAGGACAGGAATTTGGGCATGCGTTTCTGAATAATGTTCATGCAATGACATAAAGCAAGCCTAAAAAACATTATTCCGCGGAAGTTAAACTGATTGCTAAAAGACTGCGGAACCCAAAGACCCTGGCACTTCGAATCCGTAGGGATCAGTATTATATCCCAATCTGTTTGACTGGCAACCGTCATAACAGCCACACTCGGGTCCGGCAACTGCGGCGGCACTCTCTGAGTCAACCACCGAATGTTTGCCCCAGTCTGAATCTCTTGTAACACTAGATAGACAAGAGAACGTATAAATCGAGCAATTCATGGATTGCCGAAAAGTTGCCGTCGAAGAGAAGCTCCTCCGAGAACGAAGCGACTCTGAGAGAGTTCTTAACCTTACTATCCACGCATGTGGATGTAGCTAGGGCTGCGTCACATCTAACTAACTCCAATCAGCCACTGAAGGGCGGAGTTATACGTGAACAAACTACTGCCCTCAAAAGAAATTACATTGAGAATAATATCCCGTAAATCTTTTCTTGAAGACGTAATGATAACGCCTCAATAAGGCGGATTACGTATAATAAAGCGTCTAAGTTAAGTCTACTATACATAATGTCGTTCCCAACATTGAAATTGGAAAAGACATGAACGGCGAAAAAGAATATATGCAGTCTTTAATCACACCGTCTAGACGCATATGAACTCTCGGTATGCCCTGCTCTGCCAAAATAAACTATTTGTATAAATGATAAAATGGCAGAAATGAGCAACGCGGACAAGAAACTAAACTATCATGCTTAGTAGCAGGCTTGTATATATATATATATAGCGTCGAAAAATAAAACACATGTTGTAATGACAATATTGGACTGCGTCGGTAAGTCAGGGACAATGTCCCTGAACCGATCAAAAAATCCGAGTCCAATGACGCTATAAGTCTCTTATCCAAGATCGCAGCAATGAAGTCCGAAATTTTAATCACTGGAAGATAATGCCAGAAGATATGAAAGGCATCTTCCGATACTACTAAAGGGAAAACTCGAAATCTTTCGAATCCCTTTCGCCATCCTGTCGGACCCTATAAAGCGTTCGGTCATCCGTAGCTGATGCAACCGCGGACCGTACCGACCCAGCGCCGTCGGATAATTCCTGATTCGACCGAGAAACTGTCAATTGCCGGGATGCTGCGAAACAACTGTGCTAACTCGGATAGCACGTCCGTCACTGAGGCCTGAGGAGATGCGGTCTTACGATGCATTGCCGCTGGAAGCTCCGTGATCGTTACCCCGTGCATACTACCAATATGCGAGCGAACGGAGTGTATAGGCCTCGTGTCCCTTGGCTACCGGATGGCGCGACCTATTCGCCGTGGAATCACTGAATGCCGAAACTGATCGGATACTCGAGGTCACGTAGCCAATGTGCGGTCGTGTGCCCTGCTGTGAGGATGAGGAAGCATTAAAGGCAGTCTCTCGGACTGTCAATATAACGGAGCATCCCGACCAACGGACATATGCTCTGAATGTAAAATATCTGAACCACAACATGCGGTCCCCTATGTTGTTGGGCGAGAGAGGGACCTCTCTCGCTCACAGCCCGGACGGACCTGGACAAGCCAGGAACCGGACTAACAGGCTTCCTCCGATCTGTCCTCAATCTGCCGTCACTGGGTGAGTACTAAGTAATTAAAGTGCTCGCATCACCCAAATCTCCTTCCTAGACCGCAACGGACGAACCCGGCAGCCGAACCATTCGATGAATGTACGCTACACCGGGTGAGCTAGCGAATGTCACTCCATAGGCGATAGACATATTCCATGAGCACTTATTGCCGCTAGCTCTTCATTAACTATGACGACAGAGGCACACTTATGAAAGACATCTCCATAACTCTGCGAACAAGAAACCAGAAATGCTCGGTTATAGCAAGCATAAAATAATAATATATATAGCGTCGTGCAATAATTCGAAAGTTTGTGTGACATTATTGGACTATGTCGGAACTGAGGGACGATGTCCCTGAACCGAACCAAAAATTTCTAAGTCCACCGACGCTATCAGTTTCTTATCCGGCATCGCAGCATTCTGGTCCGACGAAAGAAGCTGTAGAAGACCAAGTCAGATGACATACACAACAGCATATGTTGTTCCGAAAGGGAAAGCTCGAAATCCTCCGAATCCCTTTCGGTATCCCGTCGGACCGGATGAAACTTTCGGACGTCCGTACCCGCTTCCGCGGAGCGTCCCGACCCAGCATCGTCGGATAAAATATATGCGACAGATTCAGTTGATGCTGGGAAGCTGCGATAAACTGTGCTATTAAGGAAAGCACGTCCGTTCCCGAGGCCTGTGCAGTAGCGGTCTTATGATGCATTGCCGCCGGAAGCTCCGTGTACATTGACTCCCGCACACTTCCTATGCGAACGTCCGGAGTCTGCAGGCCTCGTGTCCCTGGCTACCGGATGGTGTGACCTGGTCGCCGAAGAATCCTTGATCGGCGAAGCTGGTAATATATCGGCGGTCACGCAGCCAAGGTGCGGTCGTGTGCGCTGACGAGAAGAGGAAGCCTTAGCAGTCTCAGCGGACTGCCTATACAACGGAGCGTCCCGAGCGACGGACGTATGCTCCGCTTGCGACACATTTTGTACCACAACATCTGGGGCCAGATGTTGTTGAACGAGAGAGGGGCCTCTCTCGCTTGCCGTCCGGATGGACCGGAACGAGCTATGAACCGGACTAAAAGGCTTCCTGCGTTCTCCCTCCGATCCGCCGTCACTGGGTGTGCATTAGGTTAATTTATAGTGCTCACATCACCCCAAAATTCCTTCTAGACCGCAACGGACGAACCCGGCTGCCGAACCATTCGGTGAATGGACGCTACACCGGGCGAGCTAGCGGACGTCAAAGGCCGTCGAACCTACTAGGGTCCTCTTAGGCAATTGGCGTATTTACATGAGCACTTTTCCGCTAGCCCTTCATAATTGTGACGACGGAGGCACACTGTTGGAAGACATCACAGATACATCACCCTAATCTTGATCGTCTGAAATAGAAATTGATAAAGTAGAGTGACCCTGCGGGGAAAGGACCGGAGTGTCCAAATCCCCAACAACATACCGTGACATACGCTTCCCATATTGTCATCGAAATCATACGATACAGAACAGGAGTTATTGCGAGTACACTGACCACATATAGAATGATAATAAAGTCAGAGGAAGACTTCCTCTTAAAACAATTGATCAATATCCTTTCAATGTGAAAAGAAAACAAGTCCTGGTACTCGCACTAACCCCTGGCAATCAAAATACATAATAATAATATGATCCATTAATATAGAAAAAATAATTGAAATCAAAATATTTTGAAAAAATATTTTTTCAGAACAGCCCAAGTTTCTGAAAAGTAACGTTGAGCCCCAATGGATCCCAAGCCTAAGTGTGGACAAAAATTTTAAAAATATTTTAAACAATTTATTCAACACTTACGAACAATAATAATGTATCTAGTTATGATTAAAATAACATCAAGATATTATTTTTTAGAAATCCCCCCCTCACACAGAGGGCTGTTGTAAATGTAAACAATGAGTGTAAAAACACTAAAATAAGACTCCAGGCACCCAGGCCCGAAATCAGTTACCAAAAATACACTATCTGATGCAAAACAGAGACTTCCAGGGAAGAAACTGCAGAACATCAGATGGTAGATGCAGAACACAACGCCTAACCACCCGTAGGTGAAGACGTAAACATGGGGAAAGAACAGAATTCATTCTGTTATTCAGCTAAAACTCCCAAGAAAATTTAGTAATAATAATTACAAAAACTATGCCAAAAGCATGGGAGAATAGCAAGGGGGAACTTAAAGGACAGGGAGAGAGGAAAACACTTAAAAAACAGTGTAACTAAATAATCAGAATGACAACAAAATGGCTGCTGCCTTGAAAATAGGTAACTTAACATAATTTCATTAAAAATTTTTAAGTTACAGCCCTGATAATATTCTGTCACACATTCTTTTCCTCTCCTCCTTCTCTATCCTCCTTAGAATCACCATTTCACTAATATTTATGTGTCTGGCATCATTTAAACTGAGATTTATAAGCACAAAGATCAGTCAGATGTTAACTGATGAAGGGCCAAACTTAGAATGATTAATGGCGCCAATTTCGGAACGTCCTTGACACTGCGCATGTGCAGTAGGGGTGAAGTGTGGAGGGCCTTTCAGGACATGTTTTCTTTAGTTTTAGATGCAAATTTTGGGGATTGGGGGGCAAAATTTGTGTTTGGCCCTATATTTTAAGAGTTAGCACCAGCTATGTCTGGGTCATTGGTACAGTATAAAAATATATATTTTCCAAGAAACCAGAAAAAACATATATGTGCACAGCATTGAAAGGGTTCAACATAAAATAAAATCTTTGAAAAACACACAGAAGTCATGAAAGGGTTAAATTAAAGATATTCATACAGGAATCAGGTCAATTTTTTTCCAAGAAAGCAGAAAAAACATATATGTACACAGCATTGAAAGGCTTCAACATGAAATAAAATCTTTGGAAAACACACTGAAGTCATGAAAGGGTTAAATTAAAGATATTCATACAGGAATCAGATCAGCTTTTTCCAAGGAGCAGAAAATTATAAATTCATAATAATTTCCAGACTTAGCAGACTTAGCTGGTGCTAACTCCAAAATATCGAGGGCCAAACACAAATTTTGCCCCCCAAATCCCCAAAGTTTGTATGCAAAACCAAAAATTAGAAGTCCTATCTGGCCCTCCGTACATTTACACTCTGCGCATGCGCAGATGCCAGGAAGTGACCGGAATTGGCGCCAACATCATTCTTTGTAAAAGAGAGTATTACATAATAATTCAGCGGGGTGGTATGAGTGCCCACTCATGGGAGGTCCATCCCCATCTGGGCCATTGGTAAGTATGGAAAATATAGAAATTACTATGAATTTATAATATTTTTCCAACTGTACCTAATGGCCCAGACTTAGATGGATCGTAAAAAGGTGGAGGGCCTAGGACTTTCAAAATAGAAGATCAACATAGTTCCAATCCTGCAATCCATGTTGAAAGAAAATTAAAATAATTAGGAATTACATGTATGTCTCTCTAAACAGTAATAGAGGAGACATATTCTAAATAAGGAGCCCAAATTAAGTAATTCCTTATTGTAAGCATGAAGACAATGCTACTTAGGATGTAACAAGTTCCTAATTTTTAAGGCTAGTCCGGACTAAGCCCCAAAAATTAGGATGACATATCTGAGAATGAGTGAAAATCCCCCACAGACATACGCCACACAATAACACTTCAGCTGTATGCAGGATATAATGACGGATAAAACAGCTTCCTTCATAGTTACATACTCTTTAAGCCAGAGAAGAGGTAAAAATCCCCCCCCCCCACCTTTCTTTTGAAGGAATCTTCAAAAGAAAGCTCTGGAATCAATAAGAGCGGTACCAAAAAACAATATAAATAATCGTCGAACAGGCACTCAGGTATTAATTCATGATTAATAAAAGGCGCTTAATGCCACTTCAGAAGTTAAAGTTATAGCGACGATCCTGGTAATTAATATTGCCCGCTATATAAATGTACACTGCTGACGGCATACACAGATACATCGAAAACCGGAGATATATAATATATAACACACACATATCCAATCGAGCCACACCGAACAATCCCTGAAGAGAAAACACACTTCCTAGGTAATCCACAGGTGGCCTCTGTACAATCAATTCCGGTAGCAACACTCTCCAGCATGTACTATCCGATATCTACGATCGTAAACATGGGAATATGCGAAATGAGTACTGACATAACAGAAACCTGGATCTAGAAATGAAAGTAGGCATGATTAACAGGCTCAGACACGGACCACCCCCGAAATTGATTATGATTTCAAGGTCCACAAAATACAATAAAGCATTAGCCTAATAATATAATGCGCGAGAGCATATATATTTAGCATGTAATCATCTGAAAACCAGTTAACTGGTTATGCAGTCTGCGAGGTACTCAAGAGTAGCAATTTAATTGCGATGATTTTTAAATAAGCACTCGTACATAACAAATCAACAAATAATAACAGGAAACTAATCCAACTGAAAAGTGGATGTGCCCATGAGGTCACCATAGAACACAAGCCAAATGCATAGTATGTATGTATTAAATTATATAAGGTTTGCCAGAAGAAAACTACGTCTTGCCCGGTAATTGCCCCTGAACACATAGGCAGTGTGTGTGTGTGGGTTTGTCTTACCAACTTGACGAGGTAACTAGACAAAAGAGTTTGCGTGTTTCGCCTTACCGAGGTACAAAAGACAAAAGAAACCCTTTACCTCGGTTGTTTTCCCAGAACTGTACCGGCAAAACGAGGTTGAAACCGTTAGTCCACACAAAGGACAAACAATGGGGTACCTCGGTATGTAGGGTAGACAAGACTCTGTGTGTGTGTGTGTGTGTGTGTGTGTGTGTGTGTGTGTGTGTGTGTGTGTGTGTGTGTGTGTGCGTGTGTTTGAGGTTAAAAAATCGCACTGGCACAGACATTTCATACTGAAACGTTTTTTTTCTTTTAATATGCCGCCGAAAAATATTGTTTTCATTTACTGAACCCTGATGGGTTTCAAACATGACAAAAAATTACACAAAATTGATTTAAACTAAGTGATGAGCTCAGGAACTGGTTAAACTGACTGGCAATAATTGATGTTATTCATTGATGGGCTCTAATTTAGTCCTTACAAGGATGTTACGCAAGCTTTTGTTTTTCTTATAGGCGATGACAGGTCGAAGATTCAAAGGTTCATTTAATTTAGCATTGGTAAAATTGAATTCATCTTTTAACATTTTTGCTATTTCGATATTCATTCTGTTGTACGTTAAAGTGAAAGGAATGATGGACCTCCTTTCGCATTCGCCCTCTGATATGTTCATACCAAATGGCCAGAGGGTTTGAAGCGTATTGATCCAAAAAGCTTCACGTTTTTTTCTAAATTCATCCGTTTCTTCCAATGTGTCTTTAATTGGTGGTTGTTCAATTGGGTGGATTTCGAAATCGTCCAAAGAATGGCCAGGAAGGTTAAAATGTTGTGCTACTGGGGCATCAGCATTATGTTTTATATCCTGTTTGTGTCTAGTAGCACGTTCTCGGAAAGGATTTTGACTTTGACCAACATACTATTTCCGACATCGCTTACAAGTGATAAGGTAAATAATGTTTGGTGAATCACAATGGAGGGGGTTACGGATCTGATAATGATTTTTCGTTTGTTCGGAGGAAAATTCCTCTTTCTGATCAGGCATAAAAGTATGCAGTCTACAACGAGGCTTTTTGCAATTAAATACCACGCCACTACCATTTTGCAACGGTCTGTTGTGTTCAATCTTCAGTGGTTCGAAATCGGTAGTTTCAGCTGGACTTTCGAGCTTTTTCAGGGTTTGGGATTTCAGGCTACGCAAAAGGTGCAGCCAGTACCCTCTCGATCTGAGGGCGCCAAATAGAGTAGAACAAGCCTCATTGAAATTTACCTTATCACTTGAATTGCGGTGGAAACGAATGAGTTGTGATTTGATGATACCTTTAAATGTATGTTAAGGATGAAATGATTTTGTGTGCAACAATTGATGTGAATCAGTTGGTTTAAAATATACTTTATAATCTAAATGACCGGACGTCTGAAATTGCTTGCCTTTATACACGGTCACATCGAGAAAATCAACAGAATTTTCACTGATAGTAGCTTTCAATTTAATATTTGGATCGTGATTGTTCAAAATTTCTAAAAATTCATCAAAATCTTCTTTTGAATGTTCCCAAATAATAAAAATGTCATCTAAATACCTTAGATAAACGAGAGGATGCTTAGCACATTTGCTTAAGGCATTTTCCTCCCATTCCGCTACATAAATGCTTGCAAAATTAGGACTGAATCTTTTGCCCATAGGACAACCCATTATTTGTAGAAAATATTCTCCATTGAATTGAAAGTCATTACCTTTTAAGCTCAGCTCTAAAAGATCCAAAATTTGTTCATCCGGGTGTTTCGCATCCGGATATTTTTCAAATGCATTTTTAACTGATTTAACACCTTTATCAATATCAATGTTCGTATACATACTGTCGATATCCAAAGTAGCCAGAATTGCATTTTTCGATATTTTCAATTTCGAAATTTTTGACAGGAAATCCTGTGTATTTTTTAGATAGCTCGGATGTCTATTTGCTATAGGTTTCAGATGATAATCAATTAATACCGAGATCGCATAAGATTCCGAATTACAATCTGATACAATTGGGCTGCCGGGTGGAGTTAAGTCATCCGTCCATGAAGAACGGTCCTTGTGGATCTTTGGTAGGATATAAAATTGTCTTGTTTGAGCACTGAGCTTAGCTGTTAAATATTTCAATTGTTTTTTGGTAATGTGACCTTCGTCGAGGAGAAATTTTAAGATTTTATTGAGGTGGGTTAGTGGTGGATCTCTCGAAAATATAGCCGTAGGCCATCCAAGACCACACTTCTCGTCTACTGGTCTTCCATAATAGTTATCCAGTTTGATACGAATCTTGATAACCATCCGTCAGCTGCTAAGCAATACAGGTCCTAACCCTCACCTGTAGTACCTGCGAGGCCTACGCAAGGAGAAACTACGTCACCTTCGTGAAGAGCCTTGAGTCAATGGCTTAGGGGCGTCTCACCGGTAGTCTCGATCAGACATAAGCCCCCTATCCGAGTTGCTGTATGACGATCCCTAGAGTAATTAAAGGACGGTTACCTATACCCTCGCGAGACGTCCTTTTTAGACGACTTTCTGTCTAGGATGTCCTCCCTTACTCTTTTCTGCTATAGCGGGTAGATTAGATGCTGACTTAAGGAGCAGAGTATTGATGCTTTCTTTGAAGCTTGGTCATGAACCAATAAAAGCTTATCGTCCAAAACTTAGGGTCCGGAAACTGGAGCGACTCATAGAGAGTTTTTCACCTTGTCATCTATTAAAGATGATGACGCAAGGGCTCTGTCACGTCCGATTAACTCCAAATTAGCAACTGTTAAGACACAGTTATACATGATAAATATAATAGCCCCTGGAAAGGACTCTAAATGAGGTACGAACATCCTCAAATTCCTTTCCGTAGAGACGTTGCGTCACAGTTCTTAAAGGTGAAATGCGTAAGACAGTGAGTCCAAATTCGCTCTGAATGAAGAAATTGCCATCTCAATTGTGTCCGAGCGAGTAGTGAATGACAAAGGTAAGGCCATAACTAGGGCCTTAGCCTGCTCATTCAAACGCAGAGGAACTCTCTATACATCTTCCCCGTTTTCTGTTATAATTGGTAAAATTACAGAAGATGATGACAAGAAACACTCATTTCTTCTTCCCACTGGAAAGTTGAATATGGTGTGATCTAAAAGGCCTAAGGCCTGCGACACCTGTCTAGACTTAACCGGAAAAGACATGACCTCCTCTTTTTCTGGATGAAGTCAGCATCGAACAACGCTAGCGGTTTCTTGCAAGTAGTCGCAGCATTCTGATTCGCTGGAACAAATTCAGAGTAGTGCTGAAGGATTAAATCCATCACAACCATGTGTTGTTCCGAATGGGAAGGGTAATCCCTCTCCGTATTCCTTTCATCATTCGTCTGAATCAGTTGAAAATCACGGTCAGTGGCATCTGAACACGCAGATGACTGGACCGACCCAGCACCATCCGACAGCTCAGTTTCTGAGACTGCAGTCGTCTGCTTCTTCACTAGCTGGGATGCTGCAATGAGCTGCGCAATCTGCGACAGCAAATCTGTTACAGAGGCCTGAGGAGCAGCGGTCTTCTACTCTGGTTGCCGGCTGCTCCCGGGACAGTGTGTCCGAGACGGCTCTTTTCTCCGGACGTCCCGATATATGAGGACTTGTCTCTTAGCTACTGAATAGTGCTACTTTTGAGCAGTCGCAGCATTCTGCTTCTCAGGAACGAACTCAGGGAAGTATTGACGTGTCAGATCCATCGCCACCCTGAGTTGTTCTGAAAGGGAAGGGTAATTCTCTTCCAAATCCCTTTCACCATCCGACTGAAGCAAATTATACTCACAGTCAACAGCATCTGAACGCGCAGATGACTGGACCGACCCAGCACCATCTGACAGCTCAGGTTCTGAGACTGTCATCGGCTGCTTCTGCACTTGCTGGGATGCTGTGATGAGCTGTGCAATCTGCCACAGCAAGTCCGTTACGGAGGCCTGAGGAGCAGCGGTCTTCTGTTGCTTGGCCGCCGGCTGCTATATTTATTTATTTATTGGTGTTTAAGGTCACATACTTATGCACAATGGCTAACCATGACCGGCCCGCCGGCTGCTCCTGGGACAGTGTGTCTGAGATGGCTGCGAACGTCCCGATGAATGAGGCCTCATCTCCTTGGCTACAGTATGGTGGGACTTCTTTTTCTCGGCGATGCAGGCTGGATATCAGAAGTCACGTAGCCAAGGTGCGGTCATGTGAGCTTGGTAGACGCCGAAGAAGAAGACGTAACTATAGCCAAGCCTGGCTGTGAACTGAACGAAGTGTCCCAGATGGGAGGCGTGGACGTATGCTCCGACTGACGCAAGTTCCGAACCACAACATCTGGCCCCAGATGTTATGAAAGAGAGGGGGCTCTCTCACTTGCGGTCCTTCAGACCTCGCCAAGCTTCCCGCTGAACTTGCCGGCTTCTTCCTCTCCGTCATTGCTGGGTGAGCCTGCTACTATTTTATAGTGCTCGCTGTACCCTTTCTACTCTCCTCGACCGCAATGGACACACACAGCATCATGGTACCCACGAACGGTGTAACCGCTTCACCGGTCGACCTAGCTGGCGACAGGGAGCTGAAACCATGCTGTGGTTTAAAGCCCTGTCTAATATTCATGAGCACTTTAGCTGCTAGCTCTGATTGACTATCTAAATGTGACGACGGAAGCACACTCTCTGATGGCGTCACATAAACATCACCATGTTCTTGTTCCTCTGTAAATAGAAACTAAACAAATTAGAGCAACTTTTTGACGAGAGGACCGGCTGTGGCCTCTCGCTAACAACGTACCGTGACACCCGTCTCCAACGTTTGTCATCCCATGCGACACATGTTGAGCAAGAATTAGTGGGAGTACATCGACTACAAGCAAGGCAACCAACATGTAAATCAGAGGAAAAACTTCCTCGCCTTGCTTACTGAGCAATATGCTTTCATAATGAAGCAAACTAAGTCAATCGTACTCCCACCAACTCCACATTAAATATTATAAAAAGATACTTAACAAATAACATTCAAAATATAAATCAAAAAAAAAAAATTTTTTGAAAAATTTTGACAAGAGCCCAAGTTCCCAAAGGAAACGAAGTGCCCAAATGTATCCCGATAGAGCCCAAGTGTGGACAAAAATTATTTTTCTATCCCAAAAAATTAACTGCTACACTACCGGAATATTTAATGTATCTTACAACAGTCCTACCATATAATAAACAGGAAACTACATGTATAAAAAGAGCATTGTCAATGTAAACAACGTCAGAATGAAAACCAGAAACGAGACCCCAGGCAACACGGCCCAAAGTCAGTAACAGATTTTTGAACTACCAGATGTAAAGCAAGATCTTCATCAGAAGAAAAAACGATACATCGGATGTATGATGCATGACCAAAATGCCTAAACACCCCAAGGGTGAGGACGTAACCATGGGGATATACAGAATAAACATTCTGTGTAACATGTTAAACTTCCAAGAAATTTTATAAAAAAAATGTCCATAAAACAAGCCAAAAAGCTTGGGATTTTAACTGGGGGGAGGGGGGGGGGGGTGGTCAAGGGAGGGTAGGGAAGGAATACTTAACAAACAGAGGACAAATCATTATCGATAATGATAATGTCAGGCCCATGTCCTGAAATTGGGGAACATGAACTAATTTTTATAAATATTATGAAGTTACAGCCCTGAACGTTTCAAACCACCGTTTCTTCCTTCGTTCATCTAGTTGTGTCCTTGGATCCACCAAATTTACCATTGATTTGTGTCTGGCATCATTATAAACTGAGATTTAAAAGCACAGAAGTCAGTTTGTTGTTATTTGACAGAGGGCCAAACAATGAAAGATGTTGGCGCCAATTCTGGTCACTTCCTGGCATCTGCACATGCACGGAGAGTAAATATATGGAGAGCCAAATAGGACTTCTAATTTTCGGTTTTGCATGCAAATTTTGGGGGGCAAAATTTGTGTTTGGCACTCGATATTTTGGAGTTAGCACCAGCTAAGTCTGCTAAGTCTGGGCCATAAGGTACAGTTGAAAAAATAAACATATATGTACACAGTATTGAAAGGGTTCAACATGAAATAAAATCTTTGGACAACACACTGAAGTCAGGAGAGGGTTAAATTAAAGATATTCATACAGGAATCAGATCAATTTTTTTCCAAGGAACCAGAAAAAAAACATATGCGCACAACATTGAAATGTTTGATCAAGGCATCAAAACAATCTTTGAAACCCACCTTGAAGTCTTGAAAGGGTTAAATTAAGCCCATTCATACATAAATAAGATAAATGTTTCCAAGAAACCAGAAAAAAACAAACATGTGCACAGCACTGAAAGGGTTTGATCAGGAATCAGAAATTTCATTTTCTGATTAGAATAACAAGATTAGGAAAGGTGTCGGACAGCTAAATGTTGAGATAAGAGCAATAATGTTATTCTAGCTTGAGTGTAATAGATATTCCTCCAGGATAAATTACTGCAAAAATGCTGACTCAACATTTTTTCAATACCCTCTACAGTATGGTGGCAATTTTTTTTAACCAATCCATTCTTCTTGTCCTAAGGATGTTTCATACCACATAACAGTTCTCTGTATGGTGTGGTTTGTGAAATATGGGCTTTTGAATTTTTTTGTTTTTAGCCCCTGGGGTGGCCACAGGGCTGTGAAAATTTGTTTTTCGGGCATCAATCAATTACTTAGAACCCACTTAAACTGCATGCCAAATTTGGTTACAACTGACCCACCAGTTCTTGAAATAGAAATTTTGGGCAAAACCCAAATGGATATGACCCCCACAGCAAGCCCAAATATTGATCTGCCAACTTCCCTTGAACAAACTTTAATCTTCAACACCAAATGATGTTCCATACCAAATATCAAGGCATTCCCTCTGAGAAGAAGATTTTGAATCTTTTGGGGCATTAAACAGAGCCCGAATATGGCAGCTGCTTCATTTGAACAAAATAGAAAAGGTATACTCCATAGATGATCTGTGCAATATATGTTCGAATTTGGCCTAGTGGTTTTGAAGAAGTCAAGTTTGCAAAAGTTAACGGATACCGGATGCCAAGTGATGGCAATAGCTTCCACTGACTTGCAGTCAGGTGAGCTAAAAAGAAAGGGTCTATTAACAAATGTCTCATGAAAATCAGATTTTCAAAACACCATCCAAAAAATGCCGATAGGATCACCAATCCAATGTCAAATTGTGGCAGCACAAAAGTGGGTTTAATCATTATCAACATATCATCTGGAAACCAATTGTTTACCATTTACTATCTGAAGTGTTACTGTGACCTTGACCTTTGACCTAGTGATTGCAAAATAAATAGAGCTCTTTCTTGCACCAATGCCAACCTACCTATGACGTTTCATGAACGTGGGAGAAACCATTGTCAAATTATCATCTAGAAACCAATTGTTTACGATTTATTCTGTTCAACGTCACTGTGACCTTGACCTTTGACCTAGCAAGTCCAAAATAAATAGGGTCTTCCACTCACCTAGGCCAATGTACCTATGAAGTTTCATGAATGTGGGTCAAACCATTATCAAGTTATCATCCGGAAACCAGTTGTTTTGATTTACTATGTTCAGGGTCACTGTGACCTTGACCTTTGACCTAGTGAGTCCAAAATACTAAGGGTTCTGCCTCTCATGAAGGCCAACCTACATATGAAGTTTCATGAATGTGGGTTGAACCATAGTCAAGTTATCATCCCGAAACCAACTGTTTATGATTTCCTATGTTCAAGGTCACTGTGTCCTTGACCTTTGACCTGGCGAATCCAAAATAAATAGTGTTTTTCCTCTCATGAAGGCCAACCTACATATGAAGTTTCATGAATGTGGGTCGAACCATTATCAAGTTATCACCCGGAAACCAATTGTTTACGCCCGCCCGCCCAACCGCCATTCATCAAACTATAAGTCGAGTTTTACTTCGTCACAACTCGACTAAAAACAATTTACCTTTGAGCCGCTTGGTTCCTCTGAAATAAAGTCCACAATATTCACATTTGCCACGACACTGGAGTGCAGTGTTGCCATCATCTTGTGGTAATTCATCAGGAGAGTCAGATTTATCGTCGGCCTCAGAAAATTCATCGGCACTGTCATCCTCTGGTTTTGAAGTCACTTCACTGTACGAGTCATCTAGAATGGAATCAACTGCAGCATCGACCATCTTGTTATGATGATTATGATCTTCTGCAACTTCCTCAGAAATATTAGTGTCATCATTCATTTCAGTATCATCTTTATGACCTGGCTGATTTTCTTTGTTTGTAACATCCCCCATATTATCCTTGGTAGATGTTTTCAAATTACCTTCTACATTGACATTTTCAAGCTTCATTTCTTCTGATGACTGCGAACTGTCACCTTTAGCATCAGGAACTGTGTTTACAACAGGCCGATCAGAATTTTTAGGTGTTTCTTGGTTTTTAGAAGTGCGATCATTATTGCGAGATTGATCTGACAAAGTTTTCAAAGATTTCTTTATTATTTCTACATCACTAGAAATGGAATCATCTTTGTCAATTCTTTTACGTTTTTTTGTCGAAGAGATCTTTTTTTTCTGAAACAGAAGAAAAAGTTGTCACCAAATGTGACATGTGCCCTCAAAAATGTTAGGCCTTTCAAGTACAACCCTGTGCTCAGTGCTCAGGCCATTTTTTGTAAAATTGCATGTGGGTAGCCAGGTTTTTATTTTATTTTTTACTTTGTAATTATTTCTTTGCCATAAAAAGTTCATATTCTTTGTTTTATGTTTTAGACCTCACAATCTACAGAATAGAATGGGGGTGTGGTGGTGTATTTTGTCCCTTGAGTGCAAGAAGGCTTTGCAATGCTTCACGATTTTGTTGTACTCAAGGGACAAATTTATTTTCTTAACTGAAATGTGTGTGGCAACAAACTAATTACCCCTCCACCCCCACCTCATTCATTTCACACTGAGCTGTGTTAAAAATGAGCCCCTTTGGGGAAAAAAATAACTTATCTCACCAATTGGAAAACCCAGAGAATTTTTTACCATTCCATTCTGTTGGTCCTAAGGAAGCTTCACACGAAATAAAGAATTCTCAGTGCCGTGTAATTTTTTGCTCCTGCGGTTCCCATGGGGCAACGGGAAAAATAATTTGGGCATAAATTAAGTACTTATGACCCAATAAGCTCTTTTATCAAATTTGGTTCAAATCTGCCTCTCAGTTTGAAAAATAGAAATTTTGGGCGGGGCGAAAATTCTTGCCCCTCCATAACGAAGGCAAATATAGCTCCTCGTACTTCTCTTGAACAAATCTGAGTCTACACCTCAAAAGGAAGCTGCACACCAAATATCAAGTCTCTGCTACTGCTGGTTCATGAGAAGAAGATTTTTTTAAGATTTAAGCACACTTTTTGGGCGTAGCCCCACCGAGGCAACTTGATTTGAACAAAATCAAATTGCGATGTCATAACAAACTATTATCTCAAATATCAATTAAATTGGTTTAGCGGTTCGGGAGGAGAAGAAGCAAACACCATGTTCACGGACGATGGACGACGACGGTGAGTGATCACTATAGCTCTCCTTATTGAAAGTCAGGGGAGCCAAAAATGATGACTCAGCATTTTTTCAAAGTCTCAAAAAAAGTACCCTATGATAAAACCGATGGCAATTTTTTTTGACCATTGCATTCTGTTGAAACATGTGAAATTCTCAGGGCAGTGTATTTTTGGAGATATGGGCATTTTAAATTTTTTCTATTTTTAGCTCCTGCAGTTCCCGTGGGGCGATGGGAAAATTTTTTGGGGGCATAAATTAACTACTTATGACCCAATAAACCCTCATAGCACATTTGGTTCAAATCAGCCTCTCAGTTTGGAAAAAGAAATTTTGGGTGAGGTAAAAATTCTTGCCCCTCCCATAATGTTATTAAGTCTGTAGAATGGGGCATTCTAACATAAAATTTTGGCCGACATTTTTTTTTCTTAACTGGTAGCGTGCTAAATTATTTTTGGTCATCCAAATTTGTCCACGTCTCTTTGCCTTGTTACAATTTATGGAAGAGTGCCGAGTGGCAGTGCCTAGTGGCACTCTTCCATAAAATATAACAAAGCAAATCCTCACAGACTAAATAATTTCAGTTCAAAAATAATATGAAGCACAACCACAGAATATGAAGCCATTAAGTTGTTGCACCTGCACTTCAGAAATATAGAAACTTAGTGAGCACACTCACATACCCCACGCGCCCCGATATTTCAAGCTCGGAAAACTGTAATTTTTAGGAAAATGCCCCGAAATCTGTTACTTGTATTTTTCAGAGTCCAGGGCCCGTAATTTCTGCAAAAATCAGCCGAGCAGAACGAAAAGCAAACTTGATCTGTAAGTCATTGTGGTAGACTCACATACTAAAATGGCCGTAATTTCGATAATATCTGAAAGCGTGCAGAAAAAAAGTCCAGAAAACTGTAATTTTGATGAACTTTTCAAAGACGAAGGGCCGTAATTTCGGTAAAAATCAGTGGAGCAGAACAAAATGCAAACTTGATCTGTAGGCTACCATGTTAGACAAACATACCAAAAATCAGCTCAATATCTGGAAGCATGTAGAGAAAAAGATCGGAAAACTAATTTTGATGAACTTTTCAAAGTCTATGGGGCCGTAATTTTGGTAAAAATCAGTGGAGCAGAACAAAACCCAAACTTGTTCTGTAGGCCACCATGTTAGACTAACATACCAAAAATCAGCTCAATATCTGGAAGCGTGTAGGAAAAAAGTCCGCAAAACTGCAATTTTGATGAACTTTTCAATGTTCAAGGGCCGTAATTTCGGTAAAAATCAGTGGAGCAGAACAAAATGCAAACCTGATCTGTAGGCCACCATGTCAGACTAACATACCAAAAATCAGCTCAACATCTGGAAGTGTGTAGGAAAAAAGTCCGCAAAACTGTAATTTTGATGCATTTTTCAGAGTCCAAGGGCCGTAATTTTGGTAAAAATCAGTGGAGCGGAACAAAACCCAAACTTGTTCTGTAGGCCACCATGTTAGACTAACATACCAAAAATCAGCTCAATATCTGGAAGTGTGTAGAAAAAAAGTCCGGAAAACTGTAATTTTGATGAATTTTTCAGAGTCCAAGGGCCGTAATTTTGGTAAAAATCAGTGGAGCAGAACAAAGTGCAAACTTGATCTGTAGGCCACCATGTTAGACTCACATACCAAAAATCAGCTCAAAATCTGGAAGCGTGTAGAAAAAAAGTCCGGAAAGCAAGTAGGACTGACTGACGGACTGACGGACTGACAGACTGACAGACTAACAGACTGACGGACGGACGGATGGACGGACAGACAGACGGACGGACGGACGGACGGACCAGTCAAAAACATTATACCCCTGCAACTGCGTTGCGTGGGGTATAATAAAGCCCAAATATGGGCTTCCAGCACTCTAACAGTTAATACATTACATAAACATGTTTTTTCTCTCTATATTTCTCTCAGCTTTTGTAAGTTATTACTACATGACAAATTATATATTGGAGAAATCATGCAGAATCCTATTAATCATACTTCTCCGTCCAGCCCACATTTCACTATTTTCAGTTAACTTTGCCCAGAAGTCTGTTGAGGGAGGAATGACTTCTCCCTCAATTTCCTCCCTGGGCTGAAGTACCCAGAAAGTGAAGGAACAGCTTTAGGAAAATGACCAAAGAAATATCAGGGTGAGAGAACTCCTGACTGCCTAATAATCATACATGTACTATTATTATTTTTCGAACAAAATTCCTGCCGGTATGATCCTTATTTGACCCTGTATGATTATTAATTTTCAGCAATCGAATGCACGGAGTAGCCGCTTATCTCTAGAATTTCACCAAAATATACTAGTATGGTACTGGCAAACACAAGATGCAGTGAAAATATTAACAGGTAGTGAGCTGAAAGCAAATATTTGGGCTTTATTCTTAAGTACTGTTACCTAAACCTAACGACCCAATATTCAGTGGATGTGCTTCATACTATCGCAGGAATGGAATAAATAAGGCTCCAAGGTTTTGCCTTGGAACAATTTATGGAAGAGTGACTGTGTCACATGTCTTTGACTTGTTGCAATTTATGAGAGAGTGCCTGTAGGCACTCTCCCATAAATTGCAACAAGTCAAAGACGTGAAAATTATGATGACCGAAAGTAATCTAGCACTAAATGTCTCTCGGTCAAATACCATTTATTTTCCCGATGCTATCCTGTAAACTATAGGTATAGCGGTTATCCGGTTGACAGTTTTTCCAATCGGTTATGTCGATAAACGGTTGCAAACTAGTTACCTGGGTAACCATTTCAGCACTACTTGAACAGGTTTGACTTTTAGCCCTTTGGGATGAATTTCTGGCTGGCCTGAATCATGAAATCACATACTCCCCATTTATATAATAACATAACAAATACCTGCCATTTTCTACTCTAACCTGATCAAATATATATCACTTACATTTAAGCCTGCACATAAGCAAACTGTCATCTGCAGAATGAGGTCTCCAGAGGATGAATTTGGTGATGGTAACTCAAGGTCTCTCAGCCCTAACAGAATTAGGAACCCAGATGATTCAGGGGATTCGAGCCCAATATATGGGATAGCATCAGCAAATTCACCCTCTGGGGATCTCCATCTGTAAATGACAGATTGCTGATTTCCTGGCTGGCTTATACTAGTAGAGTTCAAGCTTCCAAATGCTGGAGAAAACATTCTTTCTTTTTTCTCATAGAAATTTAAATTTTATAGTATATTTCCTTTCTTATTATACCTACCGCAATTGTTTACAACAGGCCTGCACTACAGTGGAAGTCCCTAACTCAGAAAAGTACTCTCTATTTTCTTCTTTCCCAAGCGATCTGGGAAAGAAAAATGTTGCAAAAGCAACAAGAAAAAATAAGCCAAAACTGGGTCGAGTGTGACCGGCGGACATCCAGTAGGGGACACTCTTCTCCTTGTACTAATCCATGGCTTCCAGAACCAGTGCGCAGATGTATAACCGTATCATTCTATTGAATCCGCCAACATTGGAGTTATGTGATTAGCAGGGAGGAAGGATTCTTACCATAAAGAGAAAATAGCAGGGCCTCCACGTAAACAATTGCAGTAGGTATAAGAAAGGAAATTTACTATAAAATTTGAATTTCTTATCAACCTACGTTACAATTGTTTACAACAGGCTGAATAGACAACAGGAGAAGGGAATCACATAACCAACCCCCACATGACCTGACTGCGCTGGAACTGTGGACAGAAGAGTTCCCTACGACTATAAAACCACAGTATCACAACCATTAGTAAATGACAATGGGAGATGAGGTGTATGGCCCTGTGTGACACACAGACAGAAAGGACAGTACCAAGAACAGGGCTGGAACTGACCTTGCAAGAACCCTAATGACTTGGGTTGATGACAGCCAGAGCAGAAGAAAATAGGGCCTAAAGAAAAATGGTCCTCAGACTGCTCCTGCAACTGACGCTGATAGGTGGAGAAAGTAGACGAATTTCTCCAGTAGGCTGCCTGCATAACATCCGACAACTGATGAAGTTAGCATAAGCCCAGGAGGTAGGACAATCACCTCGTGGGTAGAATGAAAGTGTCAATGACACTGTAGCTCAACTTGTTTAAGATATGTACATGTATAGTATGTGACACAGCAATGACAAACATCTAGGTAATGACCTGATAACAAAGGTACATATAAAGTATTGTAATGGTCTGTACATAAATGCTGACTGTAGCCTGAAACAAATGTATAGGTAAAGTATTGTAAAGGTGGGCGACAGTTAGATGCTAAACTAGAAAAGAAATCTTTGAGTCCCAGAGTGTGTCTGACTGAACCCAAAAATATTTGTTCTCAGAGCACAGTGATAACAAAAGGCACCCCAAAACACTCGTTCCTGTCCCAAAGTGATAACAAAGGTACCCAAGAAGTTTCATGAAGATCGGTTCATAAATACAGACTCTAGCCCACGCCGTATTGACAAGTGCACTCACTGTGTGTAAGTATCACTGAACAAATCATACATAATTCCTGCATGAGAAAAAAACCCGTATTATATGTGATGTATTCCATGTTACTAAACATTCATACAAAATTTATTCAAATCGGAACTTTAATACAGAAATTCTGTACAAAAAAACTGATTGCACTAATTTTGGTACAAAATGGCTGCTGGTGATAACAAAGGTACACACAAAGTTTTGTAAAGATCGGTTCATAAATACGGCCTCTAGCCGGAGCCGTATAGAAGTTGTGTACAAAAAACTGATTGGACCTAATTTCAGTACAAAATGGCCACTGGCAGCCATCTTGAATTTTTGACCGCACCCAGAAACACTCGTTCTCGTCCCAAGGTGATAACAAAGGTACCCAAGAAGTTTCGTGAAGATCAGTTCATAAATACAGCGTCTAGCCCGAGTCGTATTGACATGTGCACTTACTGTGTATAAGTAGCACTGAATAAATCAAAGTTCATCTAATCTGCAAAATTTCTGCACGAGAAAAAAACTGTACTATATGTGATGTATTCCATGTTATTAAACATTCATACAGAAATTTATTCAAATCAGAACCTTCATATAGGAGTTCTGTACCAAAAACTGTTGTACCTGATTTTGGTACAAAATGGCAACCGGCAGCCATCTTGAATTTTGGACCACACCCAAAAACACTTGTTCTCGTCCCAAGGTGATAACAAAGATACCCAAGAAGTTTCGTTAAGATCGGTTCATAAATACAGCCTCCTGCCCTAGCCGTGTTGACATGTGCACTTACACTGTAGTGATTAAGTAGCACTGAATAAATCAAAGTTCATCTAATTTGCATAATTTCTGCATGAGAAAAAAACCTGTATTATTATATGTGATGTATTCCATGTTACTAAACATTCATACAAAAATTTATTCAAATCAAAACTTTCATACAGAAGTTCTGTACAAAAAACTGATTGCACTAATTTTGGTACAAAATGGCTGCTGGCAGCCATCTTGAATTTCGAACCGCACCCCAAAACACTCTTTCTCGTCCCGCGGTGATAACAAAGGTATCCAAGAAGTTTCGTAAAGATCGGTTCATAAATACGGCCTCTAGCCCAAGCCGTATTGGCATTTGCACTTAGAGTGCTGAAAGTAACACTAAATAAATCAAAGTTAGTCTAATTTGCATAATTTACGCACGAGAAAAATACCTGTATTATATGTGATGTATCCCATGGTACTAAACATTCATACAAAATAATTATTTGAATCAGAGCTTTCATATGGAAGTTCTGCGCAAAAATCTGATTGCACCTAAGTTTGTACAAAATGGCTGCCAGTGGCCATCTTGAATTTTGGACCAGACCAAAAAACACTTGTTCTCGTCCCAAGGTGATAACAAAGGTAACCAAGAAGTTTCGTAAAGATCAGTTCATAAATATGGCCTCTAGCCAGAGCCATGTTGACAGTGCGACAGACAGACGACGGGCCATGACAATACCTCAAATTTGGCTTCGCCAAAGTTGAGCTAAAAACGATTGGTGATGCAAAAGTCAGTCGCTAGACAAGCATATGACGTTCGAATAGCAACACAAATCCATCTTTTCCTGTCTTACCTTATGAACTGCGTCCGGTTGAGGTAAATGCGAATTGCATGAACCAAATAAAGCAAAGGCCGATTACCCTCGGCAGAAGTTAGAGACCTGATACAGATTGGAGACTGAGTAGTTTCTGGCATCCGATTCTTGGCCAGAAAGGAGCAATCAGTGGTAAAGTAACAGTGTTGGCAGAGCTCCTGAAAAAGGCCAGATCAACAGAGAGGGCGTGAACCTCACTAACCCTTCTGGTTGAGGCAAAAGCCATCAGAAAGGCTGACTTGTGAGAAAATGCATGTCCACCTAACGCCCCCCCCCCCCCCCCCCACAAGCAAAGCAGCACCCAAGAAAGATACCATCTTGGAGTAAGCTGCAAAATCCTAGGCCTTTTCAAAGAAAAGTGCTGAATAAGCAGCTTAGTGCCGATATGATGCTTTCCCACATACAAAGAGGTCTCCAAAAGCATGGACCTGTACCCTAGATGGTAACAGGTTGGAGACCCCGAGAATCAAACAGATATACCAGAAAACTCCGCAGTCTGTGTTATCAAAGGATCGGCATAATCAACCGAGTGATCAGTACACCATGGACAGAAGACCTTCCAGTTAGCCACATAGGCTACACCAGTGGAGTGCCACTTTGAAGAAAAGCACTCCATTGTTCATCTCAAAAAAACCTCTATGGAGGAGAGAGGACCTGACAAAAGATACCAGTGAAGACACAAAGTAGTCAGGTCGACGTGAAACCTTCTCGGGTGACCTTGCAAAGAAGGTTGTGACGTAGAGGGAGATGCGCCAGAGCAGCCGCCTAGAGAGAGCGGTGCTGTATGGATCCACACCCGCTGAGGACACAGGGGAGCGATCAGAAGGATTCAACAACTGCAGGTTCGTAGCTTGGCTAGAACCTGAGGCAGAATCGGAACCGGTGGGAATGCGTAGCCGACTAGACTGTTCCAATCGAGTGACAGGGCCTCCACAGCGAAAGCCAGAGGATCTAGTCACAGGGACACGAAAGTGTACACCTGAGGGTTCCAATGGGTCGTAAAACAATTGATGCGGGGATGACCCCAGAGATCGCAAAGCGAATGGAACACTGCCCTGCGAAGCGTCCACTCGGTGGAAATGAACCTGCCCAGTCGAGACAGGGAGTCGGCTAGGATGATCAGTGAATGTGACGAACCACCACCCCAGCATTGACATCCTGAGCAAGCAGTAGAAGATCCCAAGTCAATTCGTACATGGGAACCGAGTGCGTGCCACCCTGGTTCCAAATGTAAGCAACCACTGTTGAATTGTTGGACAACAGAAAGACCTGATGATTTGAAAGGTGGGGGATCCACTGTGGGAAACTCAGAAGAGCAAGACGCTCCTTCTGGTTGAGGTGAAGAGCTGCATGATCCTGGTCCCATACACCGTAAAAGGGAAAGACCAGAGGATTCAACATCGAGCACAATCCAAGGTCGCTGGCATCAGCCATCAAAACACGATCGGAAAAAGGGCAAGTCCAACGGAACTCCCTGCAAAATCCACTGAACATCCATCCATGGAAGGTGACCATAAAGAGATGCTGGTAACTGAAGCACCAGATCCAGAGGATCGACATTCGGCCTCCAACACCTGAGAAAGTGTTGGAGAGGTCTGACATGCAGCTGACCTAGAGGAATGAGATCCATCACCGAACAGCAGAGACCGAGCAGCCAGAGAATACTCGGAGTTGGCACGTGGACTAGGTCAGAGTCAAGGCGAAAGCCGAGAAAATCACAGTCCGCGCCCGGGGAACCGCCACCGTATTCAGATGAGTAAGGAAGTCCATTCCCACCTAACAAACTGACTGTGAAGGAACCAGGTCCGACTTCTCCTTGTTGACTCTGAACCTCAGCGATGTGAGCAGGCTCACATGTGTCGACATCTGACTCCAGAAGAGCAGCTTTGGAATGTCTCTGGAGGATATTGTCCAGATATGCCGAAGTAGTCACCCTGGACTGGAGTGCGATGAAAGGCTATGACATGCAACATCAGCCGGATGAAGGCCGAAGGAGCCAGGTTCAGGCCAAAAGGTATGGCCTTGAACCGGTGAATCTGACCCAGAAAAGCAAACCGGAGATATTTCGTAATGAATCAGAACTTGAAAGTAAGTCGATGCTGGAAGCTAAATCTCCCTGGTGCATGGAGCGGTGAACTGACCTGAAAGTCTCCATGCTGAACTTGGGTGCAATGGGAGACTGGCTCAGGATACACAGATCGATAACCGGTCGGAGTCGACCATCCTTCTTCCGCACAAAGAACAGGTGGGAATAAAATCCCAATGAATGAATGTTCTTGATCTCAATCGCCTCCTTTGACAGGAGAATGTCTATCTCCCTGATCAAAAGTTCCCGACGTGATACGTCTAAAGGAACATGGGTTGGAGGAGGCACACTCGACAGAGTGGAGTGCCTCAGAAAAGAAATCCACAGACTGGACTGAACATCTAACACCCAAGGATCAGATGTGATCGTGGCCCAACAGTCTGCAAACTCGGATATCCCTCCTCCAATCTGGGACGAATCGAGGTGAGGATCTTCATTTCGTGCCCCAGCGAGGCCCGTGAGAGGAGAAACCACCTCCTCTGCTAGATGAAGGATCCTTGGACTGCCAACGCTTACCCTTACCACGTGAGTAAGAGGAAGAAGCAGCAGCAGGAGGATCAGCTCTACGCTTCACAGAGGAAGTAGAAGGGCATTTGTTAAGGGATCAGCCGGCAACCACTTCCGACTTCGCAGAGTTGAAGCCAGGGAAGGCTGGGGCCAATATCTGCCATCCAAGAAGCAGAAATCCCTGCAGGGATAAGCCTAGGCCGGCTGAAATGGAGACCGATGACATCACCGATGGAGTAGCAGCAGGAACGGCAGAGACTGCAAAACCCCCAAGCAGGGGGTATAACTCTCTCCAGAGTCGAATCAGGAGGCCCCGAATTACTGCATTCCAACTCCCGTGGGCGCAGGAGGAAAATGTCACATGCCCGAACTACACGATAGATGGAAGCCCAAAAGGTGGAAGACCACCCAGCCCACAGGGTCTTTCAATAGAACACCCAAATAAAGTGGAGCATGAATAATGGGAAACATGCGAAGACAACAAAAATGGCCTGTAAGGTATTATCCTAGGCATATCTAGTGAGAGCAGTGTAGATGGGAAGGTGAACCCAAAGAAAAAGATAATTCAGGACAGCCCCAGCTACCTGAGTAAAGACTTAAGTGGCAGGAAAGAAAGGCCCAACAGGAACAAAAAAGTACCCCAACAGCCAAAAGGGAACTGGCAGAAATTCTACCTTCAACAGAGGGGAGAAAAGCTGCCACAACCACCCCAAGCTGACACATGAGCAGAACCATTTTTTCTTGGTGCTTTTGCACTACTTTTCTTTCCCAAATCGCTTGGGAAAGAAGAAAATAGAGAGTATTTTTCCGAGTTAAGGACTTCCACTGTAGTGCAAGCCTGTTGTAAACAATTGTAAGGTTGGTTGATAAGAAATTTAAATTTTATAGTAAATTTCCTTTCTTATTATACCTACCACAATTGTTTACTACATCAGAACAGCAGTAGCAGCAGATACTCGTCGGGAGCTGTTGAAACCAGTGGAAAGGTGGAGAGAGCAACAAAGCTCGGCTCCAAAGGAGGAGTCACAACCTTAGTGACAGGCTCAGATGTCGACTGGGGAGGGATCACAGTCCCGGAACCAGGCATCTCTTCACCAGACAACTCAACAGTTCCTGCAGTATTCACAACAGGAAAAGACTGCACATCCCCCATGGAGGGGTATAACTCGCACCAGGGGGTATAACTCTCGCAGGAAGGGGGAATGCCGCATGACAGCATTCCCCCTTCCTGCGGGTGCGGGAAGAACGACCACGAGAACGCACCACCCGGTTCACAGATGCCCAAAAGGTGGATGACTAAGACCCACAGAGCCCACAGGGTCGATCTGAAGAACACCAATTACAAGTGGAACAAGATGCATGGGAATCGTCCACATGCTTGGGCAAAAGGCATTGCCAACACGAAACAGTCCTGGGAATAACAGAGGTGAGAGCAGTAGAAGAAAAGGTGAACTCAGCAGATCTAGAAAGAGAACACCCCCAACTACGAGAAAAAGGTGACAGAAATTAAAGGACTGGTGGTAACAAAACTGAACCCAGATGGCCGACAAGGACCCAAAAAACAGAAATTCTACCCTCAATGGAGAGGAGAAATCCTGCCCATAGAGCCCCCAACTGACACCTAACTCCAACTAAAAAACAATGAGAGAGCACAAACACTGACACTCCTCTCCCCCCCCCCACCCCTCCCCCGGAGCTTGAGTTGACTAAGCCCATTTTTCAATATGTGAAACTGTAGAAATGAAAATATCTGAAAACAAATCAGAAGGTACACATCTTCACTGTATGTAAAAGAATGTTTGAAGGTTTCATTGAAATCCATTCACTTGTTTAAAAGAGGTCACAGATAGCAAATGTCAACAACAACCCCTCTGCCCCCCCCCCCCCCCCCCCCCCCCCCCCCCCACACACACATGCAAGCTTGAATTGACAAAGCCCATTTTTAATTATGGGAAACCCGAAAAATGAAAATATCTGAATACAAAACAGGAGGTGCACATCTTCAATATATGTAAAAGAATGTCTGAAAGTTTCAATGAAATCTGTTCAATGGTTTAAGAGGAGTTACGGATAGCAGATCTGTATAGAATGTCAATTGAATTTGACAAAGTTCGTTTTTCAATATGGGAAACTGTAAAAAAAAAAAATATCTGAAAACAAAATAGGAGGTGCACATCTTTAATGTATGTAAAGGAATGTTTGAGATTTTCAATGAAACCCGTTCACTGGTTTGAGAGGAGTTGCGGATAGCAGATGTGTACATCCCCCCACCCCCACCCCTAAGCATAACACCCCTATAGCATAACAGATGTATGTCGGAATATGAAAATATCTGAAAGAAAAATGGGAGGTGCACATCTTCAGTGTATGCAAAAGAACGTCCGAGAGTTTCAATGGAGTTTGTTCAATGGTTTAAGAGGAGTAGCGGATAGCAGATCTATACCCCTCCCTACTAAAACCTGAATTGACAAAGACCATTTTTGAATATGGGGAACTGTAAATATGAAAATATCTGAAAAGAAAATAGGAGGTGCACATCTGCAATGCATGTAAAAGAATGTCTGAAAGTTTCAATGAAATCTGTTCAATGGTTTAAGAGGAGTTGCAGATAGCAGATCTGTACAGAATGTCAATTGAATTTGACCAAAGTTCATTTTTCAATATGGAAAACTGTAAAAATGAAAATATCTCAAACGAAAATAGGAGGTGCACATCTTCAATGTATATAAAAGAACGTCTGAAAGTTTCAATGAAATCCATTCACTGGTTTAGGAGGAGTTGCGGATAGCAGATGTGTACTCCCCTAAAGCGTAACAGATGAATGGACGACAGATGGACGGATGGACAGACAGACATACAGACGAACCAAGTTAACACTATATACCTCCCACTTTTCAAGTGGGTGGTATAAAAATAATAATATCTAAAAGTATAACATAAATTTATCAACCAAAAGTTAAAAAATTTATAGTAATTTATATATTTTTTATACTTACCAATGACCCAGACTTAGCTGGTGCTAACTCTAACAAAACCAGGGCCAAACACAAATTTTGCCCCCCAATCCCCAAAATTTGCATCCAAAACAAAAAGAAATCATGTCCTAAAGGACCTCCATACTACGCCTCTACTGCGCATGCGCAGTGACGCAGACGTCCCGAAATTGGCGCCAATTATCATTCTTACTGGCAGTGCCTGGTCAGCGCTATGTACTCAGCGGGGAGGCAAGAGTTCCCAACTCCAGGGAGGGCCATCCCCGTCTGGGTCATTGGTAAGTATAAAAAATATATAAATTACTATAAATTTTTTAACATTTTTATACTGTACCAATGACCCAGACTTAGCTGAATAGTAAACAGGCTGGAGGGCCTAGGACATAGAGGAAAATCCAATAAGCTCAACTATATAGTAAAGAGGTAACCCCTTAAGGAGAAAAGGAGTATTAGGCTTTACATGTATCTTTCTTATTTAATCTTAAATTAGAAAGATACACTACCCTTAATAATTGAGCACAATAACATTCATGTTCTCTATTAACATCCAGTATAACCCTTATACTAATTATTTTTAAAGCAAGCCAATAAATAAAGTAGTCCAGAGAATTGAGACTCTTTATAGTCATTTAAAAGTGTCCGAGTATTGTATATTAAAGCCCGTTTGACACTTGACATATACAAATGCTTCACACCGAGCTACACTTTAAAAATAAGACATGAATGAATTTAAACATTAATATTACACTTTAAAACCATCCCGGAAGCGACTCAGAAATACTGACGTGGAGGAGGCATTCCCTTGCTTTTCACTATAAAGCAGGTGACCTAAGGGAACACCCCCCACCCCCCCCCCCCCCTTCCCCTTGCCCTGGGTCAAATAGCCCAGAGCGAAGAGGGCAGCCAGACGGAGTCACTGCCAGAACAGAAAGCCTGCATAACTATAGTTGCAACTGTTTAGTGGATGACATTCTGAGCAACAGATAACGGACCTAAACAATGCAGGTCTCCAGAAATGGACTCAATATTTCTGAGATAAAAATTAGTAAATGTGGATGGCTGAGACGAATAAGCAGCCTTCATTAAATCTGTAATAGCAACACTATTAGCATAAGCCCAGGAAGTAGAAAGAGCTCTTACTTCATGAGCAGAAAACTTAAGCACAGACTGCTGAGAAGAAGATAAATCTTCATAAGCAGTACGGATAGTTAACTGAATCCATCTAGCAATAGAATGGACTGAAATATCCTTTCTATTAGCATCAAAGACAGAAAGAAACGTTTCCGTCCCTTTCTGATAAACTGAGATCTCTGTTTATAGATACGTAATGCTCTAACAGGACAGAGTAAAGGCCTACACCCGTCTGAAGACGGAAGAGCCTTAATAACAATAGGTTCCGGATATTTATTAGGAGCCTGATTCTTAGCTAAAAAACCCACATTAGTAGTGAAGGTGATAGTATTCCCAACACTACGATAATGAGAATCATCCACCGAAAGTGCATGAAGCTCACTGACTCTTCTAGCAGAAGAGAAAGCTAAGAGAAAAGCTGTCTTATAAGATAAGAATTTGAAATCTACTGTCCCAAGAGGTTCAAATGGCTTTTCCCCTTCAATTTAAGAAGAACCCAAGCTAAATTCCACTTAGGAATTAATCTAAGAGTTCTGGGTCTATTTATCGAAAAGTTTCTAACCAACTTCGATAAAGAGACATTAGATCCAATTTGTAAACTATCATGATGTGCATAGGTATCAGATAACATAGATCTATAACCCTTTATAGTAACAGGCTGCAGTTTGATTTCGTCAAACAAGTATACTAGAAAGTTTGCAATGTCTGGTATAGAGGGATCGAATATATCTACAGAATGATCCCTACACCAACGACGAAAAACCTTCCACTTAGCCGCATAGTTTAGCGAAGAGGAGGTCCTCCTACAGTTAGAAATCGCGTCCACTGCTCGTCCTGTAAAGTGCTTGCCATGCAAGAAGGACCGCACAACGGAAAAACGTGAAGGTTGAGACCTTGCGGGTTGTGATGGAGTTGGCGCGATTTCCCCTGCGAAAGAAGATCCTCCCGTGGAGGAAGCTTCCGCGGTAGGTCCCACAACAGACACCTGAGTAGATTTATCCACAGTCTCTGTGGTGACAGAGATGCTACCAACAGAATCTTGCATTGAGATTGTTTTATCTTTAGCAATACTTGTTGAATTAACGGCGCTGGAGAATACGCATATCCTATCATTCCGTCCCAAGGGATCGAGAGAGCGTCTACTGCAAATGCTCTTGGATCCGGACACAGAGACACATACGTCTGCAACTGATTGTTGAGATGTGTCGCAAATAAGTCTATCATTGGCCGTTCCCATTGGTAGCAAATCTGATTGAATACTTGTTTGTTGAGAGTCCACTCCGACGGCAACAAGCGACCCTTTCGTGAAAGGGAGTCTGCTAGCACATTCAGACGACCTGGTATGTGACGGACCGAAAGAAGAACGTGATGTTCTAACGCAAACAGAAGGATTCTTTCCGTTAGATTGAACAACGGAACTGAATGAGTGCCTCCCTGATTCCGTATATACGCCACTACTGTCGTATTGTCGGATAGGATTTGGACATGAGCATCGTGAATAATGTCCATCCAGTGACGTAACGCAAGCCAAATTGACATCATTTCCTTGATGTTTATGTGCTTGCACAGGAATTGCGGATCCCAAAGACCCTGGCATCTCGAATCCGTTGGGATTAATGATGCACCCCAACCTGTTTGACTGGCATCCGTCATAAAGGTAAAACTCGGATCCGGCAACTGCAGCGGAACTCCTTGAGTTAACCACTGAATGTTTGCCCAAGTCTGAATCTCTTGTTTCACTTGATCTGACAAGAGAACGTCCACATCGAGCGAATGAATTTTCACACTCCAATTCTGAGTCAGGAAAATTTGAAGAGGACGTGTGCGTAACCGCCCCATCGGAATGAGATCCGCGGCGGCTCCGCACAGACCTATCAGTCTCATAAATTCTCTCGCCGTGACTTTGTCTGCGTGCAGACAATAGCGAGCGTAACAACTGACTAATTTCGCTCTGGTTAACAGCAGATGAACGAGATTGTTGTGCGTCTCGAAGCTCATTCCCAGATGAGTGAATGACTTGGACGGCACCAGATCCGACTTCTCCTCGTTTACTATAAAACCGAGACGTCGGAGCAATAGAAGAAGATTCTGAACATCGTTCTGAAGCGTTAACTCATTGCCGTACCTCTGAAGAATGTCGTCCAGGTAGGCCGACGTTATCGCAGACGAATGAGCTCGGAAGTAGATCATTACCGAGTTCATTACCCGAGTAAAAGCCCAGGGTGCTAGATTCAATCCGAAGCACATCGCCCGGAATTGATACACCACTCCTAGGACTGCGAAGCGTAGATACTTTCGGAATGTCGGATGTACCATGACGTGAAAGTACGCATCTTTGAGATCTATGCTCGTTGCATAATCGTTCACCCGTATACTCGCTCTGACCGATCGAATCGTCTCCATATAAAACTTCGGAGTGACGATCAGCTTGTTTATCCAGCTCAAATCTATGACTGGACGGAACGAGCCGTCTGGTTTCGGAACCAGAAACAGATGGCTGTAGAATCCCGGAGATTCCTGGTTTTCTACGACCTCTACCGCGTTCTTCATTAAAAGAGACTGCACCTCTGATAACAGAGCGTCTCTTTTCTGCGGATTTGACGGAAGATGAGTCCACTTTGGACTTCGAGTTAATGGAGGCTTTCGTTTGAAGGATATCTTTAGACCTTCCGAAGTCACTCCTCTCACCCAAGGGTCGTCCGTAATCGACGCCCATTCTTGTGAAAAGCTTGACAACCTTCGGAGTTACACGTGGAATAAGCTACTGCCCTTGAAAGAAGTCTTAAAAAGGATTGTATATCCTGAAACTCTTTCCCCTGAAGGCGCAGTGATAACGCCTTAGTAAGGTGATCTGCGTAAGATAAGGCATCTAAATTGGCTCTGTTAGACGCAATAGCTGTTTCCAACACCGCGGTTGGAATAGAAGCTGACGACGGTAATGATAGCTCTAAGTCTTCCGCCTCGTCGTCCATACGCAGAGGAACTCTCGGTATACCCTGTCCTGCCGTATCGAATTTATTCCTTGCATTAATGAAAGGCAGGTTGAGAGTATTAGCGGACAAGAAACCTGCTTTCCCCGTCCTGGAAGCAAGTTTAAATATAGCGTCGTTCAATAATTCAAATGTTCTTGCAACATTATTGGACTGCGACGGAAACTCGGGAGCGATGTCCCTGAACCGCTCAAAAAATTCAGAGTCCAATGACGCTATAATTCTCTTGTCCGGAAGCGCAGCAGTCTGGCCCGACGGAACAACTTGAGGGAGAAAGTGCCGGATGAAGTCCACGGCAGCTTTATGTTGTTCCGAAAGGGATAACTCCAAGTCATCCGTATCCCTTTCACCATCCGGTCGGACCTCATGATGTTCCCGGTCGTCCGCCCCCGGTGCTTCGGCGGAGCGTACCGACCCAGCGCCATCGGATAATTCTCGATCCGACACCGTTTCTGTCGGTTGCTGGGATGCTGCGATAAGCTGTGCTATCTGCACAAGAATGTCCGGCGTCGAGACCTGCGGAGGCGCAGTCTTTCGCTGCTTCGCCGAGGGCAGCTCCGCATCAGATGGCTCCCGCATACTTTTCCTATGCGAACGTCCGGAGTCCATCGGTCTCGAATCCCTGGCTGCCGGATGGTGTGACCTGGTCGCCGAAGAATCCTTGATCGGCGAAGCTGGTAATATATCGGCGGTCACGCAGCCAAGGTGCGGTCGTGTGCGCTGACGATAAGAGGAAGCCTTAACAGTCTCTGCGGACTGCTTATACAATGGAGCGTCCCGAGCGACGGACGTATGCTCCGCTAAAGACACATTTTGTACCACAACATCTGGTCCCAGATGTTGTTGTACGAGAGAGGGGCCTCTCTCGCTCGCGGCCCGGCTGGACCTGGACGAGCTAGGAACCGGACTCAAAGGCTTCCTCCGTTCTCGCTTACTATCCACCGTCACTGGGTGTGCATCTATTATGTTTATAGTGCTCGCATCACCCAAAATTTCCTCTTGGACCGCATCGGATGAACCCGGCTGCCGAACCATTCGGTGAATGGACGCTACACCGGGCGAGCTAGCGGACGACATTTGTCTAATCTCCATGAGCACTTTTGCCGCTAGCTCTGAATTCATTTGTGACGACGGACGCACACTTGAAGAAGATAACATGGAAACATCACCCTGTTCTGGTTCCTCTTAAATAGAAACTGAGAGAGTAGAGTGACCTTGCGGAGAAAGAGCCGGAATTGCTCTTTCTCCAGAAACAACATATCGTGACACACGTTTCCAATGTTTCTCATCCCAATGTTCACATATAGGACAGGGATTAATGCGAGAACACTGACTACAATTAATACAATGATCATGAAAGTCAGAGGAAGATTTCTTCCTATTACAATTTGAACAATGTCCCTTCATTGTGAAAGAACAACAATAAGTCCTAGTTACTCGCAAAAACCCCTGACACAAAGATACATAATAACATGATCCATTAATAAATGAAAAAACAATTGCAAAACAAAATAATTTTGAAAAAATATTTTTTCAGCGAAGCCCAAGTTGCTGAAAAGTAACGTTGAGCCCCGATGGATCCGATGGCAAAGTGTGGTCAAAAATTTTAAAATTATATTAAATAATTAATGAGACACTTTCGGATAATATAAATGTATCTTATAGTGAGATAAACTACAGCAAAGGCAAACAGCCCCCCTCAAAAAAGGCTGTTGCCAATGAAAACAAACAGTGTAAAAACACCAGAAAACATGACTCCAGGCACTGAAAAAACTGGCCCGGAATCAGTCATCAATTACACTCTATCTGATGCAAAACGGAGACTCCCAGGGGAGAATCTGTAGAACATCAGATGGAAGATGCAGAACACAAACGTTATACACCCATGGGTGAAAACGTAACTATGGGGAAAATAACAGAAAACATTCTGTAACCAAGCAACTCTCCCAGGAAATTTTAGAAATGAAAATATGCCAAAAGCATGGGAGAATTGCAAGGGGGGACTTTAGAAGGCTAGGGGAGAGGAAACACTGAATAAGCAGTGCAACAATTAGCAAGAATGACAACAAGAGGCCCATGCCTCGAAAATAGGCAACTTAACATAATTTCATCAAAAAATTTTAGGTACAGCCCTGATTATTTTTTGTCACTTCTTTTCCTCTCCTCCTTCTATCCTCCTTAGAATCACATTTTCTCCAAGAATTACGTGTCTGGCATCCTTTAAACTGAGATTTACAAGCACAAAGATCAGTGAGATGTTGACTGATGAAGGGCCAAACAGAGAATGATAATTGGCGCCAATTTCGGGACGTCTGCGTCACTGCGCATACGCAGTAGAGGCGTAGTATGGAGGTCCTTTAGGACATGATTTCTTTTTGTTTTGGATGCAAATTTTGGGGATTGGGGGGCAAAATTTGTGTTTGGCCCTGGTTTTGTTAGAGTTAGCACCAGCTAAGTCTGGGTCATTGGTACAGTATAAAAATTTATAATGTCCAAACTGCATATACACAAAAGTCGTGCACAAACATGGAGAATATAAAATATATAATGAGAATGTGGTTTAATTTAATAACGAGAATATATAAAACACAGTCCTGTTATTATATGATCATCAGACCATTATCAAAAAGTTGAATTATCACTGTTTCTTAACGCAAATGAATGCACATCTTCCCAAGATGAAGAATGAGTCGTTGGTTACTTGTCTGGTACCGGAAGCTGTGGATCTGTTCTAGGAGAAGAGCATCCCCTACTGGGTGTGCGCCGGTAGCACTCGACCCAGTTTTGGCGTATTTTTTAGTGGTGCTTTTGCACCACTTTTCTTTCCCAAATCGCTTGGGAAAGATCAAAATAAAGAGTATATTTCCGAGTTAGGGACTTCCACTGTAGTGCAAGCATGTACAGTAGAACCTGTCTTGAGAGACCACTGTCTTGAGAGACCACCTGTCTTGAGAGACCACGTCTGCCAGGCACCGATTGGTTTTACTCTATGATGGACATGCTAAGGGAGACCACCTGTCTTGAGAGACCACCTGTCTTGAGAGACCACTGTGACCTGGTACCAACTTGTATTTTTATGCCATAGTAGACCTGTCTTGAGAGACCGCCCCTTTGAAGACTGAAATCATGACAAATTCATTGTGGTTATATTAACATAATGAAAAGTATTAAAAGCTCTTAACTGGGTTTCAATTGCTAACTCATAAATGATTGAGATGTTTTTATAAGACCCCTGTGAAAAGATTACGATTATTGCTGAATAAACAATTTCATACATACCTGAAATGTGACAGATAGGAATAAAAATAAATTTGTGTTGAAAATCTTTTTGTAACACATTGAAATGGACTGTTATAAAAATTATAAAAATAAATTAGTGTTGAAAATCTTCAATGAAGATTTTCAACACTAATTTATTTTTATAATTTTTATAACAGTCCATTTCAATTTGTTAGAAAAAACTTAATAAAAAAGAACAACTACAAAGTAATTACAAAAATCTATTCTTCTCCATTTCTGAATTTTGTGGTTGGTTATTCAGTAACTTAAGAAAACCTGAACCCTGTTATGAGAGACCACCTGTCTTGAGAGACCACTTTTGTGTGGCCCAAAGTGCGGTCTCTCAAGACAGGTTCTGCTGTAGTAAACAATTAGGTTGATAAGAAATTGTATATTTCCAGCTTCTAGAGTAGAAAATGGATTCCACTTTCTCCCATTAGAAAAGAAGAATTAATCTGAAATGGGGACAATTTACACCCCTTTAGACTAGAACAAACCTTTGAATTAAAATATTCTTTATAAACAAAAAGACGTTGATCTTGATATTTTTCCTGGACTTTTTGCTCTTCAACATCTACATCGATTGTGGGATCACAACAGCTTTGAATAGATGCCTGTGTATCAAGAAGCATACCACACCAGTAATACCGCTGCTTCAATATCTCTAATGTCTTTTTCACATCAAGGTGTGTTCCTGCATAAAAATAAGTATATTGTATTTACATGTACATTGTTGCTCTAAATCACTGGCAATTCCTTAACTTTTTAGACCTACAGTTAAAACTAGAAGTCCTGTCACCAACTGTGTGCTTATCTAGATTAATTGCGCGTAGGAATTGCATGCAATTGCCATATCGAATTGCGTCCAAAGCACGGCAGGTTCTCCTGGTTACTCATAGCAAACACAGACAATGTTTCTGCCAATGGACCTCCGGGATACCCGGAGGTCCATTGGCTGAAACATTGCTTGTGCACAGGCCATATGTACAGAATTTGATAGCCTTACTATTACATAAAGCGTAGATTAACGCGCAGATCAACACGATATTTGCGTGCTTTTCATGACAGAACTTCTAGTTTTAACTGTATAAGTGCCTAATTCCAACTGTGATCAATTTTATTGCAACAGCAGAAGTTACAGCCTAAGGACCCTCCCTGTTAGTTCTTAGTCAAGACTAGCCTAAAAACAACTGTAAAGACACAGGATGTTGACTATCAAAGTATGACAAATATGTATCAGGGACCGATCAGGACTATTTAAAATACGCTCTAGCCTCGGAGCCTTTTTTTTCAATTCATGCGCCAGATTTCAATTTACGGAGTCACACTGCTGTTTGTCACACACACTGCAAGTATGTAATAGCTCTCATCATTTTCATTTAGTACACTATAGCAAACATTAATCTTCACTGTGGTTTCTGATCAAGTCTTGGCTGCCTATTTAGGCAGCCAAGACTTGATCAGAAACCACAGTGAAGATTAATGCTTGGTAATTAAGACTTGAAGTATTAACTTAAGCACTCTACAACAATGATAAATGATAATTATATATATAATACATGTAAGAGTGTCTCTCGAGATTATCCATCGAAAGAATATCAAAATATGATCTGAGAAGTTACGCGCCAACTGAGAAGCCTATTTCTGAGATTTAAGAGCCAGGTCCTGATGTTTCAGAACCAAATACGCACTGGCGCATGCCCAGGTCGGTCCCTGATGTATAAAAATCTCCAGGGCCTCAAATATTAAAAGCCCGAAAGTAGATTATCTATGACATGAACCTCTCCAGTTATTACAGTACAGCCACCGCTGCTGTTTGAACTTACCATCCTCAATGTGGGCCACCTGTATAGCTATTTTTTTCTCCTCATCAAGTTGTAAGACTTTTCTGGGTTCGTCATCAGTCTTCTTCTTTGTATGATAGAATAACTCACCATCGACAAGTAAGAAACTGTCTTTCAACCTTTTCAGTTCATTTGCCTTTACTTTATCAGATGGAAGAGTTTTATCTCTCAAATACTGAATGATGTCATCCAATGATATTCCATCTGGTAAATCTTCCATGTCCTGAAAATTCAAAAGAAAAGTTGGTAAATTCAACAAGCTCTGTGATTATGACAATACACAAAAATTTGATTGGATCACAATAAGTCATCATTTGGTCAAAATTCTCTGTCTGCTTTTCCATACACATTTGTAAGTTTATTGGTTCTTAACCCTTTACCCAACGCAGACGATATCAAAATTTATTATTTTAAAAATCATTTTTTCAAATTTTTCAAAAAACTTCAACAAAACCATATTATGTGACCCCTTGTTGGAACGAGCTTGATGAGCTCGTTCCAACGAGGGCTCACATGATATGGTTTCGTTGAAATTTTTAGAAAAATGTTTTTCCAACTGCTGAATTTGCATATTACGCGGGTGGATGCGGGCGATTCGTTTTATTACCTGGTAAACACATGCGTGGACATTCACTGCCCAAGTGTAGATTACAACCACTCCACGGTGGTGTACTCTTTGAAGAACATCCACAGGAGATGAAGTATTTAACTTGTGGTATCAACACTTCAGAGTAAAGCCCAAATTTGGGCCTGCAGCACTCAACCCTTAAAGGACTAATTTTGACTTAAATCACTTTTTACTACACAGCTCAGGTGCCCCAACATCCAATCTTTGGGTAAACTTAAAACTTGTATTCTAAGTACAATGGAGCCCACTTAATTGGACATCTCTTAACTGAATATTTACTTATTTACTAGAGTTTAAGGTCACATATTTATGCACAATGGCTAATCAAGACCGTGACAGTTCCCCAACATACTAACTCCACACAAGCAGGGTTAGCATTGGTTGAAGACAAGTGCACCATCGACGTGCAGTACACCTAAGTACACAACGCCACCGTGCCCCCACATGGGCAATGGAGATGATGTGTCTTGCCCAAGGACACAACGCAGTTGCTACAGGTGGGATTCGAACCGAGGACCTCTCGACTTGCAGCCTACACCTCTACCTACTGAGCCACCACACTCCCTTTTAACTGAATAACCCTGTTATTTGAATATAACTTCCAAACACAAAACCATTTACCATACTTTCAGTACAAATTTGACCTGTTAATTGCATAGGGAGTATAGAGTACACTCCTGTTAACTGAATAAAAAATCTTGCAATTTGTTGAAGAATTAGTCTGATTTCCACCGAATTTCGCACATTTATAGACATTTTTAGTCTAATACATCAAATATAGGCATTGTGCTCTGTCAAACAAGATATAATAGAATAAATGCTCTGTTTATAGCTGGAAGATACAGTTAAAACTAGAAGTCCTGTCATGAAATGCGCACAAATAGCACGTTGATCTGCGCGTTAATCTACGCGTTATGACCACAGTAAGGCTATCAAAGTATGTACAGATGGCCTGTGCACAAGTAATGTTTCAGCCAATGGACCTCCGGGTATCCCGAAGGTCCATTGGCAGAAACATTGCCTGTGTTTGCTATGAGTAACCAGGAGAACCTGCCGTGCTTTGGATGCCATTCGATATGGCAGTTGCACGCAATTCCTATGCGCAATTAAACCTAGATAAGTGCACAGTTCGTGACAGGACTTCTAGTTTTAACTGTAGTAAAATGCCCAAATTCATGTTAATTGTATACTCCTGTTAATTGAATATTTTTTTCTGGTAAAGTGGCTATTCAATTAACAGTATTATACTGTACCTTGGTAGTTGTTTCTCGACATGTATTCAATATTTTTGTGACTCCACTACACTGCATCTCAAAGAACACTTGCCTTTATCCATTTTATATGAACTTTATTCCCTATTCTTTTATACCCAAATACAGTTGGCTCTGCATAATTACATAAAGGTTAATACTATACAATTATTGACTTTCCTTGAGGTTGATACAAGAAATTATCAGGCCAAGAAAAGTAATATTCACTGAGGCCTTCAAGGATTGATAATACCTTGTACAACCTCAAGGAAAGTCAATTATTGTTTTATTATTAGGACAGAAAATGAAAGTGTCAACGACACTGTAGCTTAACTTGTCTGTGTGTTGTGTTTGATGAAAAGGATAATGTTCATTGTTTATGAAAGGATTATGAAATAAGACAAGAATTGTGATAATTGGGAATATGTTAATTTCTGTTTCCTGTATGCTAAGTTTTCAATAAAAACAATATGAGGTGTTGACTGTACAAAAGAATTGAGATCAGGTGCCCCAAGATGCTTTCTTTGGGTAAACTTAAAACTTGCATTCCAAGTACCTTAGCAGTTGTTTCTCGACATGTATTGAATATTCAATTATTGGGACTCCACTACACTGCATCTCAAAGAACACTTGTCTTTATCCATTTTATATGATCTTTATTCCCTATTCTTTTATACCCAAATACAGTAGGCTCTGCATAATTACATAAAGGTTAATATTGTACAATTATTGACTTTCCTTGAGGCTGATACAGTAGAATCCTCTTAATTGAATATCCATTTTGCCAGTGAAAATTATTCAATTAACAGGAGTATACAGTTAACAGGGATTTGGTCAGTTTCCTGTGTTCTGGAGGTAAACTGAGCATTTATTCTATTATATCTTGTTTGACAGAGCTCATAGAGCTCTGTCAAACAAGATATACAAGAATAAATGCCTGTATTGGATGTAGTGAGGCCAAAAAGGTTGATAAATAAGGGGAATTTGGTGTGTGTCAGAGTAATTTTTTTGACGTATTACAAAAATTTATATACAATTAACAGGAGTTTATTCTACAACCCATATGCAATTAACAGATCAAATTTGTACTGAAGGTATGGTAAATGGTTTTGTGTTTGAAAATTATATTCGATTAACAGGGATATACAAATAAGAGATATCCAACTAAGTGGGCTCCACTGTACAAGGAATTATCAAGCAGAGAAAAGTAATATTCACCAAGGCAGAAGGCAGAGGTGAATGTTAAAAAATTTATAGTAATTTATATATTTTTTATACTTACCAATGACCCAGACATAGCTGGTGCTAACTCTTAAAATATAGGGCCAAACACAAATTTTGCCCCCCAATCCCCAAAATTTGCATCTAAAACTAAAGAAAACATGTCCTGAAAGGCCCTCCACACTTCGCCCCTACTGCGCATGCGCAGTGTCAAGGACGTTCCGAAATTGGCGCCATTCATCATTCTAATAACCAGTGCCTGGTAAGCGCTATGTACTCAGCGGGGAGGCAAGAGTTCCCAACTCCTGGGAGGGCCATCCCCGTCTGGGTCATTGGTAAGTATAAAAAATATATAAATTACTATAAATTTTTTAACATTTTTATACTGTACCAATGACCCAGACATAGCTGAATAGTAAAAAGGCTGGAGGGCCAAGGACATAGAGCAAAATGGAATACGCTCAATAAAATAAAATAGAGTCATCCCCTGTAGGGAAAAGAAGTAATAGGCCTTACATGTATCTTTCTTATTTATGATAAATTAGAAAGATACAACACCTTCCAAAAATTGAGCTTCATACATCCATGTACTCTATTAATATCCAATAATCCTTATACTAATAATTTTTAAAGTAAGCCAATAATAAAGTAAGTCTAGAGAATAGAGACTCTTATACTCCTAAAGTGTGTGAGAATTGCATAATCATGTCCGTTGACATATGCAATATTCAAAAGCTATACTTGAAAAACTAAGACTTGAATGAATTTTATAAACTTAAACTTCTCACTAAACAACCATCCCAATAACAGCTCAGAATTACTAACTCCGGAGGAGGTATCCCCTTGTTTTCATAGTAAAAACAGGTGACCCAAGGGAACACCCTCCCCCCCCCCCTTTTTCTTGCCCTGGGTCAAATAGCCCAGAGTGAAGAGGGCAGCCGAACGGAGACACTGCCGAAACAGACAGCCTACCTAGCTATAGTAGCAACTGTTAAGTGAATGACATTCTGAGCAGTAGATAATAGACCTAACAATAGAGGCCTCCAGAAATGGACTCGATATTTCTGAGATAAAATTCATGAATGGATGGCTGAGCGCAATGAGCAGCCTTCAAAAATCTATAATAGCAACACTATTAATGTAAGCCCAAGAAGTAGAACTCTTACTTCATGAGCCGAAATCTTAAGCACAACTGCTAAGCCAATGATATACCATAAGCAGTACGCTAGTTAATAGAATCCATTAACAATAAAATGGAGCGTAACGTCCTTCTACTAGACATCAAAGACAGAAGAAGCTTACGCCCTTGTAATAAACAGATATCTGTTTATAACTACATAAACTGTGCCCGGAAAGAGTAAAGGCCTATGCCCATACGAAGACGGAAGGACCTTAAAATAATAGGTTCCGGATAATAGGAGCCTAACTCTTATGCAACAATCCAACCTAAATAGTAACGGAAGTATTGATTCCGAAACTATGAAAGTGAAAATCATCCATCGATAGTGCATGAAACTCACTGACTCTACAGTAAAAGAGAAATCAACAGAATTACTGTCTAAAGGTCAGAATTTGAAAACTACTGTTTCCAGAGGCTCAAATGATTACTTAGCTAAATAAGAACCTGAAGTTAAAATCCGTATAGGAATTTAATCTAAAGATTCTAAGTCTATTTATCAAAAAGTTACTAACTGACTTAGATAAAGAGACAAAAGACTCAATTGTAAACTATCATAGAGTGCATAGGTATGAGGTAACATAAACCTATAACCTAAATAATAACAGGCTGCAGTAGATCTTGTCAAACAAGTATACTAAAAAGTTGCAATGAGTAGTATGGAGGGATCAACCATATGAACATAATGATCCCTACACCACGACGGAAGAGCCTCCACTTTAGTCGCATAGAATAGCGAAGAAGAGGATCTCCTATAGTAAGAAATCGCGTCCAAAGCTCGTCCAGTACAGTGCTTACAATGCAATACGGACCACACAACGGAATACATGAAGGTTGCGACCTTGCTGGTTGTGATAAAGATGACACGATTTACCCAGTGAAAAAAGATCCTCACATAGAGGAAGATTTCACGTTAAGATCCACAGTAGACAAGAGAGTAAATTACTCATGATCTCTGTGAAGATAGAGATGCTATCAACAGAAATGTATTGTGGTTGTTTATCTTAGCAATACCTGCTAAAACAACAGCGCCGGAGGATACGCGTATCCTATCATTCCGTCCTATAGATCAATAGAGCGTTAACAGTATTAGCTCAGAGATCTGGACAAGCCAACACATACGTCTGCAAATGATTAGCAAGCTGTGTCATAAATAAAACATCATTGGGCGCTCCCATAGATAGCAAATCTGATTGAATACTTGTTTGTTGAGAGTCCATTCTGACAGCAACAAGCGACCCGTAAGAGAACGGGAGTGCGTTAAAACAATCAGACGACCCAGAATATGACGGATCAAAACTGAATTTGGTGTATTATAACCAACAGACGGATTCTTTCCATTAAATTGAATAACGGAAACGAAAGAGTGCCTCCCTGGTTCCAGAGATACGCCACTACTGTCGAATTAAAGGACAGGAATTTGGGCATGCGTTTCTGAATAATGTTCATGCAATGACATAAAGCAAGCCTAAAAAACATTATTCCGCGGAAGTTAAACTGATAGCTAAAAGACTGCGGAACCCAAAGACTCTGGCACTTCGAATCCGTAGGGATCAGTATATATCCCAATCTGTTTGACTGGCAACCGTCATAACAGCCACACTCGGGTCCGGCAACTGCGGCGGCACTCTCTGAGTCAACCACCGAATGTTTGCCCCAGTCTGAATCTCTTGTAATACTAGATAGACAAGAGAATGTATAAATCAAGCAATTCATGGATTGCCGGAAAGTTGCCGTCGAAGAGAAGCTCCTCCGAGAACGAAGCGACTCTGAGAGAGTTCTAAACCTACTATCCACGCGTGGATGTAGCTATGGCTGCATCACGTCTAACCAACTCCAATCAGCCACTGAAGGGCGGAGTTATACGTGAACAAACTACTGCCCTCAAAAGAAATTACATTGAGAATAATATCCCGTAAATCTTTTCTTGAAGACGTAATGATAACGCCTCAGTAAGGCGGATTACGTATAATAAAGCGTCTAAGTTAAGTCTACTATACATAATGTCGTTCCCAACATTGAAATTGGAAAAGACATAAACGGCGAAAAAGAATATATGCAGTCTTTAATCACACCGTCTAGACGCATATGAACTCTCGGTATGCCCTGCTCTGCCAAAATAAACTATATGTAAAAAAGGATAAAATGGCAGAAATGAGCCACGCGGACAAGAAACCAAACTATCATGCTTAGTAGCAGGCTTGTATATATATATAAATATATAGCGTCGAAAAATAAAACACATGTTGTAATGACAATATTGGACTGCGTCGGTAAGTCAGGGACAAAGTCCCTGTACCGATCGAAAAATCCGAGTCCAATGACGCTATAAGTCTCTTATCCAAGATCGCAGCAATGAAGTCCGAAAAATAATCACTGGAAGAAATGCCAGAAGATATGAAAGGCATCTTCCGATACTACTAAAGGGAAAACTCGAAATCTTTCGAATCCCTTTCGCCATCCTGTCGGACCCTATAAAGCGTTCGGTCGTCCGTAGCTTGATGCAACCGCGGACCGCACCGACCCAGCGCCGTCGGATAATTCCTGATTCGACCGAGAAACCGTCAATTGCTGGGATGCTGCGAAACAACTGTGCTAACTCGGATAGCACGTCCGTCACTGAGGCCTGAGGAGCAGCGGTCTTACGATGCATTGCCGCAGGAAGCTCCGAGATCGTTACCCCGTGCATACTTCCAATATGCGAGCGAACGGAGTGTATAGGCCTCGTGTCCCTTGGCTACCGGATGGCACGACCTATTCGCTGTGGAATCACTGAATGCCGAAACTGATCGGATACTCGAGGTCACGTAGCCAATGTGCGGTCGTGTGCCCTGCTGTGAGGATGAGGAAGCATTAAAGACAGTCTCTCGGACTGTCAATATAACGGAGCGTCCCGAGCAACGGACATATGCTCCGAATATAAAATATCTGAACCACAACATGCGGTCCCCTATGTTGTTGGCTTCCTCCGATCTGTCCTCAATCTGCCGTCACTGGGTGAGTACTAAAGTAATTAAAGTGCTCGCATCACCCAAATCTCCTTTCTAGACCGCAACGGACGAACCCGGCAGCCGAGCCATTCGATGAATGTACGCTACACCGGGTGAGCTAGCGAATGTCACTCCGTAAGCGATAGACATATTCCATGAGCACTTATTGCCGCTAACTGCTCATTAACTATGACGACAGAGGCACACTTTTGAAAGACATCTTCATAACTCTTCGAACAAGAAACCAGAAATGCTTGGATAGCAAGCATAAAATAATAATATATATAGCGTCGTTCAATAATTCGAAAGTTTGTGTGACATTATTGGACTATGTCGGAACTGAGGGACGATGTCCCTGAACCGAACCAAAAAATTTCTAAGTCCACCGACGCTATCAGTTTCTTATCCGGCATCGCAGCATATGTTGTTCCGAAAGGGAAAGATTGAAATCCACCGAATCCCTTTCGGTATCCCGTCGGACCGGATGAAACTTTCGGACGTCCGTACCCGCTTCCGCGGAGCGTCCCGACCCAGCATCGTCGGATAAAATATATGCGACAGATTCAGTTGATGCTGGGATGCTGCGATAAACTGTGCTATTAAGGAAAGCACGTCCGTTCCCGAGGCCTGTGCAATAGCGGACTTACGATGCATTGCCGCTGGAAGCTCCGTGTACGTTGACTCCCGCACACTTCCTATGCGAACGTCCGGAGTCTGCAGGCCTCGAGTCCCCGGCTACCGACCCAGCGCAGTCGGATAATTCTCGATCCGACACCGTTTCTGTCGGCTGCTGGGATGCTGCGATAAGCTGTGCTATGTGCACAAGAATGTCCGGCGTCGAGACCTGCGGAGGCGCAGTCTATCGCTGCTTCGCCGAGGGCAGCTCCGCATCAGATGGCTCCCGCATACTTTTCCTATGCGAACGTCCGGAGTCCATCGGTCTCGAATCCCTGGCTGCCGGATGGTGTGACCTGGTCGCCGAAGAATCCTTGATCGGCGAAGCTGGTAATATATCGGCGGTCACGCAGCCAAGGTGCGGTCGTGTGCGCTGACGAGAAGAGGAAGCCTTAGCAGTCTCAGCGGACTGCCTATACAACGGAGCGTCCCGAGCGACGGACGTATGCTCCGCTAACGACACATTTGTACCACAACATCTGGGGCCAGATGTTGTTGAACGAGAGAGGGGCCTCTCTCGCTTGCCGTCCGGATGGACCGGAACGAGCTATGAACCGGACTAAAAGGCTTCCTCCGTTCTCCCGCCGATCCGCCGTCACTGGGTGTGCATTAAGTTAATTTTATAGTGCTCGCATCACCCCAAAATTCCTTCTAGACCGCAACGGACGAACCCGGCTGCCGAACCATTCGGTGAATGGACGCTACACCGGGCGAGCTAGCGGACGTCAAAGGCCGTCGAACCTACTAGGGTCCTCTTAGGCAATTGGCGTATTACATGAGCACTTTTCCGCTAGCCCTTCATTAATTGTGACGACGGAGGCACACTGTTGGAAGACATCACAGATACCTCACCCTAATCTTGATCGTCTGAAATAGAAATTGATAAAGTAGAGTGACCCTGCGGGGAAAGGACCGGAGTGTCCAAATCCCCAACAACATACCGTGACATACGCTTCCCATATTGTCATCGAAATAATACGATACAGAACAGGAGTTAATGCGAGTACACTGACCACATATAGAATGATAATAAGGTCAGAGGAAGACTTCCTCTTAAAACAATTGATCAATATCCTTTCAATGTGAAAAGAAAACAAGTCCTGGTACTCGCACTAACCCCTGGCAATCAAAATACATAATAATAATATGATCCATTAATATAGAAAAAATAATTAAAATCAAAATATTTTGAAAAAATATTTTTTCAGAACAGCCCAAGTTTCTGAAAAGTAACGTTGAGCCCCAATGGATCCCAAGCCTAAGTGTGGACAAAAATTTTAAAAATATTTTAAACAATTTATTCAACACTTACGAACAATAATAATGTATCTAGTTATGATTAAAATAACATAAAGATATTATTATTTAGAAATCCCCCCCTCACACAGAGGGCTGTTGTAAATGTAAACAATGAGTGTAAAAACACTAAAATAAGACTCCAGGCACCCAGGCCCGAAATCAGTTACCAAAAATACACCATCTGATGCAAAACAGAGACTTCCAGGGAAGAAACAGCAGAACATCAGATGGTAGATGCAGAACACAACGCCTAACCACCCGTAGGTGAAGACGTAAACATGGGGAAAGAACAGAATTCATTCTGTTATTCAGCTAAAACTCCCAAGAAATTTTAGTAATAATAATTACAGAAATTATGCCAAAAGCATGGGAGAATAGCAAGGGGGAACTTAAAGGACAGGGAGAGAGGAAAAACACTTGAAAAAACAGTGTAACTAAATAATCAGAATGACAACAAAATGGCTGCTGCCTTGAAAATAGGTAACTTAACATAATTTCATTAAAAAATTTTAAGTTACAGCCCTGATAATATTCTGTCACACATTCTTTTCCTCTCCTCCTTTTCTATCCTCCTTAGAATCACCATTTCACTAATATTTATGTGTCTGGCATCATTTAAACTGAGATTTAAAAGCACAAAGATCAGTCAGATGTTAACTGATGAAGGGCCAAACTTAGAATGATGAATGGCGCCAATTTCGGAACGTCCTTGACACTGCGCATGCGCAGTAGGGGCGAAGTGTGGAGGGCCTTTCAGGACATGTTTTCTTTAGTTTTAGATGCAAATTTTGGGGATTGGGGGGCAAAATTTGTGTTTGGCCCTATATTTTAAGAGTTAGCACCAGCTATGTCTGGGTCATTGGTACAGTATAAAAATATTACTTTTCAAGGGTGAAAATTCCCTTATCAACCTCAAGGAAAGTCAATTATTGTTTTATTACTATGAGAGAAAATATTGTTTGCAAATTATTATTTATTTATTTATTTATTTATTTATTTATTTATTGGTGTTTAAGGTCACATATTTTTGCACAATTGCTAATCATGACCACAACATGAGTATCAACTCAAGACCAGAGGTGAGTGTTAATAAGCCATATTGCCCATTTTAGAGAGGGTTTGCACCTCCCAAGAAGTGGTGACTGGGTCCTACTTTACCAGTAAAACAGAGCCTGTTTACCACAGTGAACAGGCACTGCTTCACTTTCCGGGGTTCCCACTGAAGATTTGGAAATTCTTTGCTTTATTACATATTTTCCCCCAAGAAACAGCATATTCATATGCAACAAAATAAATTTAATTTCAACATACATATATTGACGCAATGCCCATTAGGCCTCATAAAGTAGATTTTATGTTTCTCAGGCCATTTTTTTTGTAAAATTGCATGTGGTTGGGCGGTTTTTTGTTTTTATTTTTTGTAATTATTTCTTTGCCACTAAAAGTTCATGCTCTTGGTTGCTTTATGTCTTAGGCCTCATAATCTATAGTCCAGAAAAGCATGGGTGGTGGTGTATTTCGTCCCTTGAGTGCAAAAAGTGCTAAAGCATTGCAAAGCCTTATTGCACTCAAGGGATAAATTCATCAATTTTATTAACTTGGGTAAAATATCAGACATAATCCATTAATTTTTATTTTTTGAAGTTTGTATTGGTTATAAAATGAGAGCATGCGGTAGCCAAAAAGACCATGCGGGAGGACCTGAGAAACAGATTTTCAACTTTTTTAGGCCTTAACTTGTTTTATTTGTTCATGTTGTACTTAATTGTTACATGTATATTTGAACAGTTCCTAAACATTATAGGGAAATTAAAGGAAGAAGCAAGTTGGAAATACCAATTTTCCCCAACTTAGCAAAGTAATACAGAGTGCCTAATCTTCCTCTTTCCTCTCAGGTGAAAAAGAGTGCAGAATTTAGAGTTCCTAACAACGTCCCCCTTAGGAGACTACAGAAATGTCAGAAGACAAAAAAAGAAATCCGAACCGGATTCACCAGGTGCCAATTTGTGTAGGTACACAATGCCTGCAGACTGTACCCTAGTTTGAACTGTCACCTATTGTCCAATTCCCACCAATCATGTGCAAAGCCAATTTCCTCTTTCCATGTCCTTGTGAAGGATGTTGATATCTCATCTCTGCCAAAAATGTGAAAAAAATCTGCAGGTTTAGAAGGTTTTATGGAGGTGTTTTATGGAATTCAAAAGTGCTGCAATGCTATAGATACATTCCACAGTTTCTGTGAAGAATTTTCTCAGGAAAAAGCTTTTTTTAAAAATCTTAGTCATTTTTGGCTTACGATGTGTAATGGTGTCACCTATTTTCGTGCAAAATTTTTTTTTTATTATAAAATGCTTTTGATCATCTTGGTGAGTCTTTTCACTAATATATATGCATTTATATAGTTGTTAACTGCTTTCCTGTGAATTTTCACCTTCCATTTCCTTCAACCTGACATGTTTTTCCCATTCAGGTCATTGGTCTAGTCTGTCTTTACCACCCAAAGCGGCTGTGAGAGCTTTTGCTAATAACATTGTGTGGGAATGGCTGACTGTGAAGGCTACTTTTTTCCCCTATCTTCAGGAGAGTTTTGGCTTTATTAGGATGAATTTCTAATCCCCCCCCCCCCTCCCCCCCAAACTTTCCTTGGTGGGGTCTTGGGTTGTTTTTTCTGTATTGGCTTCCATATTGTTTATGTTTTGTATTAATATGTTTGCATGTTAATTTACCACTGGTATTTGTTCCACCTTTTTGAATTCTTTTCAGTTGGATGTAAGTTTAAGTTAACAGACCTATTTGTTCATTTCAAATATTAACCTGCGGACCCGATTTGAACAAACTTGAATCTGACCCCCCTGAGATGTTGTATACCAACTATGAAAGCATGCAGACTAGTGGATCTGAAGAAGATTTTTAAAAGTGATCCCCCATATTGAACTAAGTTAAAATTTGAGCTTCTATTGGAAGCCCAAATATTAACCTAGGGACTTGGTTTGAACAATCCTGAATCTGACCCTCATAACAATGATGTATACCAAACATTAAAAGATTCTGACTGGTGGTTCTGAAGAAGAAGGTTTTTAAAGAATATTCCCCATATTGCCCTAAGTTAAAATTGGGGCTCCTGTATTGAGTCCAAATATGAACCAATGGGCTTTATTTTAACAAATTTGTATTTGACCCCCCCTATGAATGCTATATACCGAATATCTAAAGATTCTGGTCATTGGTTCTGGAGAAAAGATATTTTTTTGTTAATTTCTGCAAATATGCTGACTCAGCACTTTTTCGATGCCCTCTACAGAACACCCTAACATAAAAGATGGCAATTTTTTTACCGTTAAATTCTACTGGTCCTAAGGATGCTTCATACCAAATAACAGCTCTCTGTTCCGTGTGTTTTGGGAAATATGGGTGTTTGAAAAGATTTCTATTTTAAGCATCTGGGGTTCCCACGGGGACAAAGGAAAATTGTTTTTGCTTGAGCCAAGTACTTATGACCCAATAATACCACATACCAAATTTGGCTCCCATAACAAAGCCAAATATTGCTTCATGAAGGTCCGTAACAAATATCAACATATTGTACCCACTGGTTCATGAGAAGATTTTAAAAATATTCTGGAGAATTTTCTCCCACCCACTCCCTATGGGGCTGGCCATATTAAGCTAAACAAAAATGCAATGCCCCTTCGGGACCATCACTCACACAAACTTTCACTTGAACTGGCCCTGTGGTTTTGGAGGAGAAGACCAAAACATGGTGTTGACAGACGACGGACCGAGAGCGATGAGATTAGCTCAGCTTGACTTTGTCAAGGTGAGCTAAAAAGCTTAGAGAAACTACCCAGGAGGCATTTTAACTCAGGCTTTTTGTTACATCAAATGGCCGCTGGCAAAAGCCCGTGTTAAATCCAACATTTTTACAATCTGGCATCTTTCTTTGTTGTGCAGCAATGAAATACAACTGGGCAGTATACCCAAAATACCCCTCAATATGGGTGTGAGTACATGTATGTCGCTGACACCGATTACCATACCGATACCAAAGAGAATAATTCTAAAAAATACTAAAAAATACCGAAACCAGACTTCAAATTTCAATACCGCCAAGCTCCAGTCTACATCATCTCAAATACTATATTGTGTATAAAAGCACCTGAAGAACCCAGACTAGCGTTTTTGTCATTTTCTTTGATCGCCCAACAAATTCCTAGTTCAGCCGATAAAAAAATTCTTGTTTCTCAGTCAATTTTCCTTCAGTTTTATAATGCTGCATACCAAATATCAAAAGATTCTGCCTGCTGAATCTGGAGAAGAAGATTTTTTAAGAAATTTGACTGAAATGCACTAAGTTCGAATTCAAGCTTCTATAGTGAGCCCAAATATGAATCCAGGGGGCCGATTTGAACAAACCTGAATCAGATCCACCCCTCAATGTTGCATACCAAATATCAAAAGATTCTGCCTGCTGGATCTGGAGAAGATTTATTAAGAAATTTGCCTGAAATGCACTAAGTTTGAATTCGAGCTTCTATGCTGAGCCCAAATATAAACCCAGTGGGCCGATTTGAACAAACTTGAATCAGATCCAATGTTGCATACCAAATATCAAAAGATTCTGCCTGCTGGATCTGGAGAAGATTTTTTAAGAAATTTGCCTGAAATGCACTAAGTTCGAATTCGGGCTTCTATAGTGAGCCCAAATATGAATCCAGGGAGCCGATTTGAACAAACTTGAATCAGATCCACCCCACAATGTTGCATACCAAATATCAAAAGATTCTGCCTGCTGGATCTGGAGAAGAAGATTTTTTAAGAAATTTGCCTGAAATGCACCAAGTTCGAATTCGGGCTTCTATAGTGAGCCTAAATATGAATCCAGGGAGCCGAATTGGACAAACTTGAATCAGATCCACCCCACAATGTTGCATACCAAATATGAAAAGATTCTGCCTGCTGGATCTGGAGAAGAAGATTTTTTAAGAAATTTCCGTGAAATACACTAAGTTCGAATTTGAGCTTCTATACTGAGCCCAAATATAAACCCAGGGGGCCGATTTGAACAAACTTGAATCAGATCCAGTGTTGCATACCAAATATCAAAAGATTCTGCCTGCTGGATCTGGAGAAGATTTTTTAAGAAATTTGCCTGAAATGCACTAAGTTCGAATTCGGGCTTCTATAGTGAGCCCAAATATGAATCCAGGGAGCCGATTTGAACAAACTTGAATCAGATCCACCCCACAATGTTGCATACCAAATATCAAAAGATTCTGCCTGCTGGATCTGGAGAAGAAGATTTTTTAATCTTTTTCCCATTGCCTACAGTGTTAAAAAGTGCTGACTCAGCACCTTTTCAAAGTCCTGAAAAACGTACCTTGTGATCAAACCGATACGGATTTTTTTTAACCATTCTATTCTACTGGATAAAAGTAAGCTTTATACAAAATAAGAATTCTCTGTGCCATGTAGTTTTGGAGATATGGCAGTTTTAAGGTTTTTCCTATTTTTAGCTCCTGAGGTTCCCACAGGGCAATGAGAAAATTTTTTTTTTGCATCAATCAACTACTTATGACCTATTATCATCTCATATCAAATTTGGTTCAAATCGACCTGACGGTTCTGAAAATAGAAATTTTAGGCGTGGCCAAAATTTTTGCCCCTCCCATAACAAAGGCAAATAATGCCTGACAAACTTCTCTTGAACAAACTTGAGTCTACACCTCTAAAGGAAGCTGCATACTAAATATCAAGTCTCTGCTATTGCTGGTTCTTGAGAAGAAGATTTTTTAAGAATTGGAGCATTTTTGTCCCATCCCTCTGCTCAATATGAGCTGAAACCTAATTTGACAAAAAATCAAAATGCCCTTATATAACCCCAACTCACATAAAATTTCATTAATATGCGGCCAGTGGTTTGGGAGAAAAAGGCCCAAACACCACCTTCACGACGGACGCCGGACGACAGACGACGGATGAAAAGTGATCAGAAAAGCTCACCATGACTTTCAGTTAGGTGAGCTAAAAACCCCAATGTTTTCCGCAGAAAATTTCCCATACTTCAGTTGCAAATTTAACCAACTATATATTGTTTGACAGATCTCAGTAAGCTCTGTCAAATATCATACAGTTGGTTAACCCTTTACCCAATGCAGACGATATCAAAATTTATTATTTTAGGCCACACAAAGTAAATCTTCTGTTTCTCAGGCCATTATTTGTAAAATTTCATGCGGGCGAGCGGTTTTTTATTTTATTTTTTATTACTGTAATTATTTCCTTGTCATCAAAAATTCATGTTCTTGGTTTATGTTTTAGGCCTCATAATCTACGGAATAGCATGGGTGGTGGTGTAATTCATCCCTTCAGTGCAAGAGGGCTTTGCAATGCTAAAGCATTGCAAAGCCTTCTTGCACTCAAGGGACAAATTTATAAAAAAAATTTAACTTGGGTAAAATATCATACATAAACCATTTAATTTTTATTTTTTTTAAGTTTACATTGGTTATAAAAAGAGAGCATGCGGCAGCCAAAAGGACCATGCGGGAGGGCCTGAGAAACAGATTTTCATTTCTTTTAGGCCTTAAATAGCAATTTTTTAAATTTTTCAAAACATTTCAACAAAACCATATCATGTGTCTCCTCACTGGAACGAGCTTGACGAGTTCATTCCAAAGAGAGGTCACATGACATGGTTTGGTTGATATTTTTTGAAAAGTTAAAAAATTTATAGTAATTTATATATTTTTTATACTTACCAATGACCCAGACATAGCTGGTGCTAACTCTTAAAATATAGGGCCAAACACAAATTTTGCCCCCCAATCCCCAAAATTTGCATCTAAAACTAAAGAAAACATGTCCTGAAAGGCCCTCCACACTTCGCCCCTACTGCGCATGCGCAGTGTCAAGGACGTTCCGAAATTGGCGCCATTTATCATTCTAATAACCAGTGCCTGGTAAGCGCTATGTACTCAGCGGGGAGGCAAGAGTTCCCAACTCCTGGGAGGGCCATCCCCGTCTGGGTCATTGGTAAGTATAAAAAATATATAAATTACTATAAATTTTTTAACATTTTTATACTGTACCAATGACCCAGACATAGCTGAATAGTAAAAAGGCTGGAGGGCCAAGGACATAGAGCAAAATGGAATACGCTCAATAAAATAAAATAGAGTCATCCCCTGTAGGGAAAAGAAGTAATAGGCCTTACATGTATCTTTCTTATTTATGATAAATTAGAAAGATACAACACCTTCCAAAAATTGAGCTTCATACATCCATGTACTCTATTAATATCCAATAATCCTTATACTAATAATTTTTAAAGTAAGCCAATAATAAAGTAAGTCTAGAGAATAGAGACTCTTATACTCCTAAAAGTGTGTGAGAATTGCATAATCATGTCCGTTGACATATGCAATATTCAAAAGCTATACTTTAAAAACTAAGACTTGAATGAATTTTATAACTTAAACTTCTCACTAAACAACCATCCCAATAACAGCTCAGAATTACTAACTCCGGAGGAGGTATCCCCTTGTTTTCATAGTAAAAACAGGTGACCCAAGGGAACACCCTCCCCCCCCCCCCTTTTTCTTGCCCTGGGTCAAATAGCCCAGAGCGAAGAGGGCAGCCGAACGGAGACACTGCCGAAACAGACAGCCTACCTAGCTATAGTAGCAACTGTTAAGTGAATGACATTCTGAGCAGTAGATAATAGACCTAACAATAGAGGCCTCCAGAAATGGACTCGATATTTCTGAGATAAAATTCATGAATGGATGGCTGAGCGCAATGAGCAGCCTTCAAAAATCTATAATAGCAACACTATTAATGTAAGCCCAAGAAGTAGAAGAACTCTTACTTCATGAGCCGAAATCTTAAGCACAACTGCTAAGCCAATGATATACCATAAGCAGTACGCTAGTTAATAGAATCCATTAACAATAAAATGGAGCGTAACGTCCTTCTACTAGACATCAAAGACAGAAGAAGCTTACGCCCTTGTAATAAACAGATATCTGTTTATAAATACATAAACTGTACCCGGAAAGAGTAAAGGCCTATGCCCATACGAAGACGGAAGGACCTTAAAATAATAGGTTCCGGATAATAGGAGCCTAACTCTTATGCAACAATCCAACCTAAATAGTAACGGAAGTATTGATTCCGAAACTATGAAAGTGAAAATCATCCATCGATAGTGCATGAAACTCACTGACTCTACAGTAAAAGAGAAATCAACAGAATTACTGTCTAAAAGGTCAGAATTTGAAAACTACTGTTTCCAGAGGCTCAAATGATTACTTAGCTAAATAAGAACCTGAAGTTAAAATCCGTATAGGAATTTAATCTAAAGATTCTAAGTCTATTTATCAAAAAGTTACTAACTGACTTAGATAAAGAGACAAAAGACTCAATTGTAAACTATCGTAGAGTGCATAGGTATGAGGTAACATAAACCTATAACCTAAATAACAACAGGCTGCAGTAGATCTTGTGAAACAAGTATACTAAAAAATAGCAATGAGTAGTATGGAGGGATCAACCATATGAACATAATGATCCCTACACCACGACGGAAGAGCCTCCACTTTAGTCGCATAGAATAGCGAAGAAGAGGATCTCCTATAGTAAGAAATCGCGTCCAAAGCTCGTCCAGTACAGTGCTTACAATGCAATACGGACCACACAACGGAATACATGAAGGTTGCGACCTTGCTGGTTGTGATAAAGATGACACGATTTACCCAGTGAAAAAAGATCCTCACATAGAGGAAGATTTCACGTTAAGATCCACAGTAGGACAAGAGAGTAAATTACTCATGATCTCTGTGAAGATAGAGATGCTATCAACAGAAATGTATTGTGGTTGTTTATCTTAGCAATACCTGCTAAAACAACAGCGCCGGAGGATACGCGTATCCTATCATTCCGTCCTATAGATCAATAGAGCGTTAACAGTATTAGCTCAGAGATCTGGACAAGCCAACACATACGTCTGCAAATGATTAGCAAGCTGTGTCATAAATAAAACATCATTGGGCGCTCCCATAGATAGCAAATCTGATTGAATACTTGTTTGTTGAGAGTCCATTCTGACAGCAACAAGCGACCCGTAAGAGAACGGGAGTGCGATAAAACAATCAGACGACCCAGAATATGACGGATCAAAACTGAACTTGGTGTACTATAACCAACAGACGGATTCTTTCCATTAAATTGAATAACGGAAACGAAAGAGTGCCTCCCTGGTTCCGGAGATACGCCACTACTGTCGAATTAAAGGACAGGAATTTGGGCATGCGTTTCTGAATAATGTTCATGCAATGACATAAAGCAAGCCTAAAAAACATTATTCCGCGGAAGTTAAACTGATAGCTAAAAGACTGCGGAACCCAAAGACCCTGGCACTTCGAATCCGTAGGGATCAGTATATATCCCAATCTGTTTGACTGGCAACCGTCATAACAGCCACCCTCGGGTCTGGCAACTGCGGCGGCACTCTCTGAGTCAACCACCGAATGTTTGCCCCAGTCTGAATCTCTTGTAACACTAGATAGACAAGAGAATGTATAAATCAAGCAATTCGTGGATTGCCGGAAAGTTGCCGTCGAAGAGAAGCTCCTCCGAGAACGAAGCGACTCTGAGAGAGTTCTTAACCTACTATCCACGCGTGGATGTAGCTAGGGCTGCATCACGTCTAACCAACTCCAATCAGCCACTGAAGGGCGGAGTTATACGTGAACAAACTACTGCCCTCAAAAGAAATTACATTGAGAATAATATCCCGTAAATCTTTTCTTGAAGACGTAATGATAACGCCTCAGTAAGGCGGATTACGTATAATAAAGCGTCTAAGTTAAGTCTACTATACATAATGTCGTTCCCAACATTGAAATTGGAAAAGACATAAACGGCGAAAAATAATATATGCAGTCTTTAATCACACCGTCTAGACGCAAATGAACTCTCGGTATGCCCTGCTCTGCCAAAATAAACTATATGTAAAAAAGATAAAATGGCAGAAATGAGCCACGCGGACAAGAAACTAAACTATCATGCTTAGTAGCAGGCTTGTATATATATATAAATATATAGCGTCGAAAAATAAAACACATGTTGTAATGACAATATTGGACTGCTTCGGTAAGTCAGGGACAAAGTCCCTGTACTGATCGAAAAATCCGAGTCCAATGACGCTATAAGTCTCTTATGCAAGATCGCAGCAATGAAGTCCGAAAAATAATCACTGGAAGAAATGCCAGAAGATATGAAAGGCATCTTCCGATACTACTAAAGGGAAAACTCGAAATCTTTCGAATCCCTTTCGCCATCCTGTCGGACCCTATAAAGCGTTCGGTCGTCCGTAGCTTGATGCAACCGCGGACCGCACCGACCCAGCGCCGTCGGATAATTCCTGATTCGACCGAGAAACCGTCAATTGCTGGGATGCTGCGAAACAACTGTGCTAACTCGGATAGCACGTCCGTCACTGAGGCCTGAGGAGCAGCGGTCTTACGATGCATTGCCGCAGGAAGCTCCGAGATCGTTACCCCGTGCATACTTCCAATATGCGAGCGAACGGAGTGTATAGGCCTCGTGTCCCTTGGCTACCGGATGGCGCGACCTATTCGCTGTGGAATCACTGAATGCCGAAACTGATCGGATACTCGAGGTCACGTAGCCAATGTGCGGTCGTGTGCCGTGCTGTGAGGATGAGGAAGCATTAAAGACAGTCTCTCGGACTGTCAATATAACGGAGCGTCCCGAGCAACGGACATATGCTCCGAATGTAAAATATCTGAACCACAACATGCGGTCCCCTATGTTGTTGGCTTCCTCCGATCCGTCCTCAATCTGCCGTCACTGGGTGAGTACTAAAGTAATTAAAGTGCTCGCATCACCCAAATCTCCTTCCTAGACCGCAACGGACGAACCCGGCAGCCGAACCATTCGATGAATGTACGCTACACCGGGTGAGCTAGCGAATGTCACTCCGTAAGCGATAGACATATTCCATGAGCACTTATTGCCGCTAACTCCTCATTAACTATGACGACAGAGGCACACTTTTGAAAGACATCTCCATAACTCTTCGAACAAGAAACCAGAAATGCTTGGATAGCAAGCATAAAATAATAATATATATAGCGTCGTTCAATAATTCGAAAGTTTGTGTGACATTATTGGACTATGTCGGAACTGAGGGACGATGTCCCTGAACCGAACCAAAAAATTTCTAAGTCCACCGACGCTATCAGTTTCTTATCCGGCATCGCAGCATATGTTGTTCCGAAAGGGAAAGCTTGAAATCCACCGAATCCCTTTCGGTATCCCGTCGGACCGGATGAAACTTTCGGACGTCCGTACCCGCTTCCGCGGAGCGTCCCGACCCAGCATCGTCGGATAAAATATATGCGACAGATTCAGTTGATGCTGGGATGCTGCGATAAACTGTGCTATTAAGGAAAGCACATCCGTTCCCGAGGCCTGTGCAGTAGCGGACTTACGATGCATTGCCGCTGGAAGCTCCGTGTCCGTTGACTCCCGCACACTTCCTATGCGAACGTCCGGAGTCTGCAGGCCTCGAGTCCCCGGCTACCGACCCAGCGCTGTCGGATAATTCTCGATCCGACACCGTTTCTGTCGGCTGCTGGGATGCTGCGATAAGCTGTGCTATGTGCACAAGAATGTCCGGCGTCGAGACCTGCGGAGGCGCAGTCTATCGCTGCTTCGCCGAGGGCAGCTCCACATCAGATGGCTCCCGCATACTTTTCCTATGCGAACGTCCGGAGTCCATCGGTCTCGAATCCCTGGCTGCCGGATGGTGTGACCTGGTCGCCGAAGAATCCTTGATCGGCGAAGCTGGTAATATATCGGCGGTCACGCAGCCAAGGTGCGGTCGTGTGCGCTGACGAGAAGAGGAAGCCTTAGCAGTCTCAGCGGACTGCCTATACAACGGAGCGTCCCGAGCGACGGACGTATGCTCCGCTAACGACACATTTGTACCACAACATCTGGGGCCAGATGTTGTTGAACGAGAGAGGGGCCTCTCTCGCTTGCCGTCCGGATGGACCGGAACGAGCTATGAACCGGACTAAAAGGCTTCCTCCGTTCTCCCTCCGATCCGCCGTCACTGGGTGTGCATTAAGTTAATTTTATAGTGCTCGCATCACCCCAAAATTCCTTCTAGACCGCAACGGACGAACCCGGCTGCCGAACCATTCGGTGAATGGACGCTACACCGGGCGAGCTAGCGGACGTCAAAAGCCGTCGAACCTACTAGGGTCCTCTTAGGCAATTGGCGTATTACATGAGCACTTTTCCGCTAGCCCTTCATTAATTGTGACGACGGAGGCACACTGTTGGAAGACATCACAGATACATCACCCTAATCTTGATCGTCTGAAATAGAAATTGATAAAGTAGAGTGACCCTGCGGGGAAAGGACCGGAGTGTCCAAATCCCCAACAACATACCGTGACATACGCTTCCCATATTGTCATCGAAATCATACGATACAGAACAGGAGTTAATGCGAGTACACTGACCACATATAGAATGATAATAAGGTCAGAGGAAGACTTCCTCTTAAAACAATTGATCAATATCCTTTCAATGTGAAAAGAAAACAAGTCCTGGTACTCGCACTAACCCCTGGCAATCAAAATACATAATAATAATATGATCCATTAATATAGAAAAAATAATTGAAATCAAAATATTTTGAAAAAATATTTTTTCAGAACAGCCCAAGTTTCTGAAAAGTAACGTGGAGCCCCAATGGATCCCAAGCCTAAGTGTGGACAAAAATTTTAAAAATATTTTAAACAATTTATTCAACACTTACGAACAATAATAATGTATCTAGTTATGATTAAAATAACATAAAGATATTATTATTTAGAAATCCCCCCCTCACACAGAGGGCTGTTGTAAATGTAAACAATGAGTGTAAAAACACTAAAATAAGACTCCAGGCACCCAGGCCCGAAATCAGTTACCAAAAATACACCATCTGATGCAAAACAGAGACTTCCAGGGAAGAAACTGCAGAACATCAGATGGTAGATGCAGAACACAACGCCTAACCACCCGTAGGTGAAGACGTAAACATGGGGAAAGAACAGAATTCATTCTGTTATTCAGCTAAAACTCCCAAGAAATTTTAGTAATAATAATTACAGAAACTATGCCAAAGCATGGGAGAATAGCAAGGGGGAACTTAAAGGACAGGGAGAGAGGAAAAACACTTGAAAAAACAGTGTAACTAAATAATCAGAATGACAACAAAATGGCTGCTGCCTTGAAAATAGGTAACTTAACATAATTTCATTAAAAAATTTTAAGTTACAGCCCTGATAATATTCTGTCACACATTCTTTTCCTCTCCTCCTTTTCTATCCTCCTTAGAATCACCATTTCACTAATATTTATGTGTCTGGCATCATTTAAACTGAGATTTAAAAGCACAAAGATCAGTCAGATGTTAACTGATGAAGGGACAAACTTAGAATGATAAATGGCGCCAATTTCGGAACGTCCTTGACACTGCGCATGCGCAGTAGGGGCGAAGTGTGGAGGGCCTTTCAGGACATGTTTTCTTTAGTTTTAGATGCAAATTTTGGGGATTGGGGGGCAAAATTTGTGTTTGGCCCTATATTTTAAGAGTTAGCACCAGCTATGTCTGGGTCATTGGTACAGTATAAAAATATAGCATTTTTTCAGTTGCTGAATTTGCATATTACACAGGTGGATGTGGCCGATTCGTTGAGTAAAGGGTTAAATGTTTACTCCTACAAGTACAAAATATTATTAGTGAAAAGACTTCTAGGTAAACTAGAGGTATGACTGTCCAAGAGGGGCCTATCCATACCCACCACCGCCATTCTAAGATGAAAAGGGACATAACTGGCAAAAAAGTCTGATTGAGGCCATAATTGCAGGTGCACAGATTCCCATGGCTGTGAACATCCATATCAAGTTTCAATGAAATCGAACAAATTAACATTTGGGAAACTCTTCGGACAAAATTCAGGCTTATGCAGCTGCTATTTTTAAGTCTAAAAGGGACATAATTCTGGAAAAAATAATACGACTGGAACTATAATCGCAGGTGCACAGGTTCCCATGGTGATAAACATTCATAACAAGTTTCAAACATCTGAGAAAATCAATTAAGTCTATGGACAGATGAAAAGACAGATGGAGGGACAAGATGATTCCAGTATACCCCCACAACTCGTTACGGAGAGGGGAGGGGGTATCAGAAAGTGATAAAGCATATTTTCAATGACAAGGGAGGTGCCTAAGAAACAATCAGGGACTGACCTGGGCATGCGCCAGTGTGTATTTGGTTCTGAAACATCAGGACCTGGCTCCTAAATCTCAGAAATAGGCTTCTCAGTTGGCGCGTAACTTCTCAGATCATATTTTGATATTTTTTCGATGGATAATCGAGAGAGACACTCTTACATGTATTATATATATGATTATCATTTATCATTGTTGTGGAGTGCTTAAGTTAATACTTCAAGTCTTAATTACCAAGCATTAATCTTCACTATGGTTTCTGATCAAGTCTTGGCTGCCTAAATAGGCAGCCAAGACTTGATCAGAAACCACAGTGAAGATTAATGTTTGCTATAGTGTACTAAATGAAAATGATGAGAGCTATTACATACTTGCAAGGTGTGTTACAAACAGCAGCGTGACTCCGTAAATTGAAATCTGGCGCATGAATTTAAAAAATAGGCTAGAGCATATTTTAAATAGTCCTGATCGGTCCCTGACAATATTTTTTTTTAGTAGGCCTTATTGAAAACTTATTACTTTATAACATTGAAAACTCACATTAAGTTTGTCTGTAGGCTGATTCCCTCGCTCATTACCATGTGGACAGCCAGGGCAGGCTTTTACAAATGCATCACAATCCAGAGTCATTCCTCTCCAATAATAATCAGACAAGCATCCCACTAACCTCTTTCTTGCAACATGTAATCCTATAAAAAATATTTTATTTCACCACAAATTTATTAACTCATTCATTTATTTATTTATTGCGGTGTAACCCTTTACCTAACGTGAAAAGCAGATGACACTTGCAAACAAAATTCTTGAAAACCAATGTTTTTATTTTTTGTCTCAAAAACATTGGTTATGACCCCTCATTGGAATGAGCTCACTGAGCTCATTCCAATGTGGGGGACATAACCTATATTTTTGAGACAAAAAATGAAAATATAATGAAAATTAAATGATGATTTTTGAGAATAGCGCTGGCTGGTTTTGACCGTTATGTTGGGTAAAGGGTTAATGACATTTTTAACAGCCAGGGTTGCCTCGTGTCAGACAGTTTTATGAGTGGAATAAGCTGGAGTACCTGGAGGGAACCACTAACCAGTGGCAATCAACTGTCAGTCTCCCAAACATACATACTCTGCACAAGCAGGGTTAGCATTGGTTGAAGGCAAGTGCAGCATTGACGTGCAGTACTCCCCAGTACACAGTGCCACTGGGCACCCATGCTGGCAATTGGAATTAAGTGTCTTGCCCAAAGGCACAAAGCAGTTACCACTGGTCAAGCTGAACTATTGATCTTTCAATTTGAAATTCAATATTCTAACCACTGAGTCATTGTGCTCCCTCCTGGAGATGGGTGTTTTGGGGTATTCCAGTTTGGGTTTGCAGGCCTGGCATTCTTTAGGAGTTCTGCATGCCCACTGCACGCCTAGAAAAAAATTGAGGAGGGCAATTATTTGCATCCCCTTGATTTTCTGGAATGCCAGACCTGTTTGGGACGGCCTTTAAAATCTATCAAAATTTCATCCTCTGAGTTCCAATGTTAATGGCACATAGAACACTTCGGAATTCGGGAGATGATTTGTCAATGTTGCATTGACTTGCAATAATTCATGATCCATTCTGTGTTGCATTTCAATACATTTCGAGTGTAGAAGATAGTCACATAAGAATGGAATGCAACATTTTGAATAATGAGATGATGTGTGTGGCAATGTTTCCACTATGTAGCTGAATGTAGTACTATTTCTCAGTCACAATATTAATACCTTGAGTGGCGTGTGGGGTTGATTTTTCACGTTGTAATTATTTACAATTTCTGAGGGCAAAACACAAGAAGCACTTGCAAACTTTCATCACATGGACCACCAGGCTACACCTGGTGGTCCATGTGATGAAAGTTTAGAAGTGTTTCTTGTGCTGTTATGAACAATTAAAAGTGGTCATCGTGTGGAGATTATATGGCGCTGCGATTAAGTAGTATTCCACTTTCTTCATTCTGTATGTGTAGATGAATTAATATCTGTTTACATCATTATATATATAAAGGATATCTAGTGTTTTGAGGGGATACCGAAAATTATCTCATGAGTGACCAAGACAAACGTTTATTTTTCGCAAAAGCTTGCGTGAGCGAAAATGACCATTTCTCTCGGTCACAAGTCGGATAATTTTCGATCGCCACTCAAAAACACTACATTTTCTTTTTATTATATGCTTTTTATAAGAATCTGGTAATTCCACTCGTTTCAACCTTGAACTGATGCATGAAAGTAAACAGCGCATTGAATCATTATTTATTTATTTATTGGTGTTTAAGGTCACATACTTATGCACAATGGCTAATCGTGACCGTGACAGTTTTACGGGTGGAGGAAGCCGGAGTACCCGGAGAGAACCACCGAGCAACGACGAGCAGCTGTCAGCTCTCCAACATCGTAACTCTGAACTCTGCACCGCAGCACAGGCAGGGTTAGATTGGTTGAAGACATGCGCACCATCGACGTGCAGTACGCCTCAGTACACAGCGTCATCGTGCCCCCATGTAGGCAATCGGGGTGAAGTGTCTTGCCCAAGGACACAACGCGGTTGCCGCAGGTGGGATTCGAACCGAGGACCTCTCGGCTTGCAGCCTGCACCTCTACCAACTGAGCCACCGCGCCCCCGCATTGAATCATTGATATACAGAAGTGATTTGGTTGTTACTCAGAACAGATAGCATCTTGCGATCTGATTCAGCTGGCCGGTTTCTAGTCCAAACATGGCCTGAAACTCCATAATATAAGTTTTAGGTTTGGTACGTCCTTTGAAAGGACATACCAAACCAAAAACTTATATTACGGACTTTCAGGCCATGTTTGGACTAGTGGCTTTATGCATCAATTCAAGGTGAATAAGTGTTGAATTATTGCTGGAAATGATCGGTATCCACTCAAAAACACTAGATTTTCTTTTCATAATACGTTTTTAGAACCAATTGGTCATTTCCAGTGATAATTTGACTTGTATTCACCTTGAAGTGATGCTTTGAAAGCCGCCATTTTGATTGATATCGTGAAAGTGGAAATTTCTATATCTTCAGAGTGGGGGATAAGATTTCTATCTTTCCGGAATTGTTTCCACAATCTATCGCTTAGGGTATAATAAATATATGTAACCCGCTAGAGGTTAGGAATGATGTTTATGATCTCTATTTACTAGTATAGAATTGTTGATCACCATTTTTTCTACAGGAAATGAGTTACACTGATGTGGCAGTTTGACTTTGATAGGGACAAAAAGTGCACTTACTCAGTGCACTATTACTTCAAAATAGTGTACAGTAGAACCTGTCTTGAGAGACCGCCCTTTGGGCCACACAAAAGTGGTCTCTCAAGACAGGTGGTCTCTCATAACAGGTTTCAGGTTTTCTCAAGTCAGTGAATAACCAACCACAAAATTCAGAAATAGAGAAGAATGGATTTTTGTAATTAGTGTTGAAAATCTTCATTGAAGATTTTCAGCACTAATTTATTTTTATAACAGTCCATTTCAATTTGTTACAAAAAGATTTTCAACACAAATTTATTTTTATTCCTATTTGTCACATTTCAGGTATGTATGAAATTGTTTATTCAGCAATAATCCTAATCTTTTCACAGGGGTCTTATAAAAACATCTCAATCTTTAATGAGTTAGCAATTGAAACCAATTAAGAGCTTTTGTATACTTTTAATTATGTTAGTATAACCACAATAGATTTTCCAATTCCAGAACAGGTAGAAACTTTTTGTCATGGTTTCAGTCTTCAAAGGGGCAGTCTCTCAAGACAGGTCAATTATGGCATAAAAATACAAGTTGGTACCAGGTTACAGTGGGTCACTTACATTCACACTTCTGAATCCAGAGCGTGAAGACCTGATTGAAGAATCATGGAAAAGCTGGAGTTACCAGAAAGATTGATCAAGACCATATCAGCTCTGGGCATCTCTTGCCCTGTCACCTGGACTGTCCAGGAGACATGCAAGAGAGTCCACCTGAACTTGGAGTTCGAGATTGAGACAACCAAGACACCACCCTCTTCGGGGAGAGGTAGTACCTTCGGAGAGAGGATCCCCTCTCCCACTGGTCCTCACCCGAAGAGGCATGGAGGAACTGAGGAGAGGAAGAAAAAGAAGAAGAGTCCATCGACCAATCGCAGGGACGCCCGGCGCTTGGAGGCCTTCCGGAATAGGAAGAGTTGAGTGAGGGGGTGGAGGCTCTGGAGGCAGCCGCCAGTTCCCCTCCCAGTCCCACTGGTACACCCAATCAACTGCCGGCTCCTGAGCCGGTACAGTTGGATGAGGAATGTCCAATGGAGACTGAGGAGGAGCTGGAAGTTGCTTTTTCACCGCCTCCCACCCCTCTTCCTTCACTACCGGAAAGCCCGGAAGCCACAGCAGAACAGCCACCTCAGACCTCACTCGCCGTCATGATAGAGATGGCCAAGAAAGCATTAGAGGAGGGTAGAAGAACAATAGAGTGAACTCGATATCTAGATCCAATACCGCCACCTAAATCACCATCTCAACCATCACCATCACCATGCCAACCTCCAAAGAAGAAGAGCCGCAAAAAGGCCAGAAGGGGATAGACCTTCTTTCCTCCTTCCTTTTCCTCCTTCAACACGCCTAGACATGTGTAAACCCATCACCTACAGCCACTGAGGGTCGAAAGGGGCTTGTCCCCCATATCGTCCCTGCGCACCTTCGGCGCGCCAAACCATTTCTTTCTTCAGGTTACAGTGGTCTCTCAAGACAGGTGGTCTCTCAAGACAGGTGGTCTCCCATAGCAGGTCAATTATAGAGTAAAACCAATCGGTGCCTGGCATAAGTGGTCTCTCAAGACAGGTGGTCTCTCAAGACAGTGGTCTCTCAAGACAGAGGGTCTCTCAAGACAGGTGGTCTCCCATAGCAGGTCCATTATAGAGTAAAACCAATCGGTGCCTGGCAGATGTGGTCTCTCAAGACAGGTGGTCTCTCAAGACAGTGGTCTCTCAAGACAGGTGGTCTCCCATAGCAGGTCCATTATAGAGTAAAACCAATCGGTGCCTGGCAGATGTGGTCTCTCAAGACAGGTGGTCTCTCAAGAGTGGTCTCTCAAGACAGGTTTTACTGTACAATACAGTGACAGGAATCTTAATTTCAACTACACAGTTTTTCTCTCACTTATATTTTACCTGATTTTATGGTATCCTTTACGGTGGAACCCTATTAATTGAATTTCCCCTTTGCCAGTGAAAAGTATACAATTAACAGGAGTATTCAGTTAACATATTTGGTCACTTTCCTGAACTTTTGAGATAAGACCCAACAAAGCAGATCTTCTGTTTCTCAGGCCATTATTTGTAAAATTGCATGCGGGCGAGCGTTTTTTTATTTTATTTTTTATTTCTGTAATTATTTCTTTGTCATCAAAAGTTCATGTTATTGTATTATATTTTAGGCCTCATAATCTACTGAATAGCATGGGTGGTGGTGTATTTTGTTCCTTGAGATGGTGTATTTTGTCCCTTGAGAGCAAGAAGGCTTTGCAATGCTAAGGCATTGCAAAGCCTTTTTGCACTCAAGGGACACATTTATCAATTTTTTAAATTGGGTAAAATATCAGACATAAACCATTTAATTTTTATTTTATTTAAGTTTACATTGGCTATAAAAAGAGAGCAAGCGGCAGCCAAAAGGACCATGCAGGAGGGCCTGAGAAACAGATTTTTAATTTTTTTAGGCCTAAACTGCACCTTTATTCTATTATATCCTACTTGACAGAGCTCATGGAGTTCAGTCAAGCCAATATGAAAATGATAAATTTAAAGTAATTTGTATATTTTTTATACTTACCAATGGCCCAGACTTAGCTTAGCTGGTGCAAACTTGATATAATCAAGGGCCAAACATAAATTTTGATATCCCAATCACCAAAATTTGCATACAATACCGAAAATTAAAAGTCCTATCTGGCCCTCCATACTCAGGGACCGATCAGGACTATTTAAAACAAGAGGCCCCAAGTGGCCTTAATCGCTCACCTGACAAAGTGACTCTAAGAAGTATTTTAGGTCACCTTCACCATGTCATGCCTCATCAACATTAACTGGTTGAGTGATAGATTTTGTTTGAAGTTCAACATTTGTTACCTAAAATTAGTTTTATTTAAAATCATTGGTGTGTGGCCAATCTCCAATGATTTTTAATAAAGCAAATTTATCTCTGCAGACAAACTGGTTTAGCATGAAGCACAAACAAGGAATGTGAAGAGATAGCCTTGGACATCTCTCCCCAACTGTGGATATCTTCCATGTGCTACATGTATATATTTGCATGCAAGAAAACAAAAATTTTCACAAATTTTATTTTTTTTTATCATCATTGGAACAAGCTCAAACAGCTTATTCCAATAGGGGTATGGGAAGATCAGGTATATTTTTGAGACAGAAATGTGAATATATAAATAATGGTGTTTTTTTGTGAATGATGCTGGAGAATTTTGCGTAAAGATATGGTAAATGGTTTGTTCTAGATACAGAATGATGCAAAAGTATTTAAATTTGATTAGGCAAGTTGTTCCTATAATGCATTTAAAAATTGAAGTAACTGTTTTTTTGCTGACGAACTTTTAGATGTGTGTGTCTGTGTTTGTGTGTGTGTGTGTGTGTGTGTGTGTGTGTGGGGGGGGGGGGGGGGGGTAAGAGTGTTCTTGCAAACAAAATTCCTGAATAAATGGAAAATTTTATTTTTTGTGTGAAAGACATAGTGCGTGAATGTTGATTGGAACAAGCTTAGAGAGCTCATTTTAATGTGAAGTCATAAAGCTGTGTTTTACGTACGAAATTCTGGAATAACTAAAAAAATTGCTTTTTTGACTCAAAAAGCATGGTGTGCGACCTCTCATTGGAATGAGCTCAAAAAGCTCATTCCAATGGGGTATTTACAAGCGATAAGTACATGTATGTTTAAGAGACAAAAATTAAAATTTGAATAGCGATTTTTGCGAAGAATGCTGACAAGTTTTGGCAGTTATGCTGGTAAAAAGGTAAGATATGCAAAGTGGTTGTTTTTTAGAGGCGACATTTAATTAAGGGGAATTAACCCTTGATTACTGAGGTAACTTCTAAAAGTACTGAAATTTCATGAAGCAATGTGAATAACAGACAACAGTTGCCTAAAAATTTCATGAATAACTAAAATTTGTATTCCTTTGTCTCGAAAACATGGCATATGACCTTTGTTGGAATGAGCTGAATGCGTGTGTTCCAATGAGGGGTCATAAAATTTGAACGAAGATTTGTGTGAATAATGCATTAGTACTGCTAGATTTGGGTAAACGGTTCACCCTGGATACCACCCCTTCTATAGTAGATCTTTTCTGCAAATTTTGTCTAAGATTCTATCAACTTTACAAATAAATACGTTCATGAATCACAATCAGATCCACCCTACAATGTTGCATACCAAATATCAAAAGATTCTGCCTGCTGGATCTGGAGAAGAAGATTTTTTAAGAAATATGCCTGAAACGCACTAAGTTAAAATTTGGGCTCCTATACGGAGCCCAAATATAAACCCAGGGGGCCGATTTGAACAAACTTGAATCAGATCCACCCCACAATGTTGCTTACCAAATATGAAAAGATTCTGCCTGCTGGATCTGGAGAAGAAGATTTTTTAAGAAATTTGCCTGAAATGCACTAAGTTCGAATTCGAGCTTCTATAGTGAGCCCAAATATGAAACTAGGAAGCCGATTTGAACAAACTTGAATCAGATCCACCCCACAATGTTGCATACCAAATATCAAAAGATTCTGCCTGCTGGATCTGGAGAAGAAGATTTTTTAATAAATTTGCCCGAAATGCACTAAGTGCGAATTCGGGCTTCTATATTAAGCCCAAATATGAATCCAGGGGGCCGATTTGAACAAACTTGAATCAGATCCACCCCGCAATGTTGCATACCAAATATCAAAAGATTCTGCCAGCTGGATCTGGAGAAGAAGATTTTTGAAGAAATTTGCCTGAAATGCACTAAGTGCGAATTCGGGCTTCTATATTAAGCCCAAATATGAATCCAGGGGGCCGATTTGAACAAACTTGAATCAGATCCACCCTGCAATGTTGCATACCAAATATCAAAAGATTCTGCCTGCTGGATCTGGAGAAGAAGTTTTTGAAGAAATTTGCCCGAAATGCACTAAGTTTGAATTCGAGCTTCTATAGTGAGCCCAAATATGAATCCAGGGGGCCGATTTGAACAAACTTGAATCAGATCCACCCCGCAATGTTGCATACCGAATATCAAAAGATTCTGCCTGCTGGATCTGGAGAAGATGATTTTTTAAGAAATTTGCCTGAAATGCACTAAGTTCGAATTCGAGCTTCTATAGTGAGCCCAAATATGAATCTAGGAAGCCGATTTGAACAAACTTGAATCAGATCCACCCCACAATGTTGCATACCAAATATCAAAAGATTCTGCCTGCTGGATCTGGAGAAGAAGATTTTTAAATAAATTTGCTTGAAATGCACTAAGTTCAAATTTGGGCTCCTATACTGAGCCCAAATATAAACCCAGGGGGCCAATTTGAACAAACTTGAATCAGATCCACCCCACAATGTTGCTTACCAAATATGAAAAGATTCTGCCTGCTGGATCTGGAGAAGAAGATTTTTTAAGAAATTTGCATGAAATGCACTAAGTTCAAATTCGAGCTTCTATAGTGAGCCCAAATATGAATCTAGGAAGCCGATTTGAACAAACTTGAATCAGATCCACCCCACAATGTTGCATACCAAATATCAAAAGATTCTGCCTGCTGGATCTGGAGAAGAAGATTTTTTAAGAAATTTGCCTAAATGCACTAAGTTCGAAATCGGGCTCCTATACTGAGCCCAAATATGAACCCAGGGGGCCGATTTGAACAAACTTGAATCAGATCCACCCTACAATGTTGCATACCAAATATCAAAAGATTCTGCCTGCTGGATCTGGAGAAGAAGATTTTTTAAGAAATTTGCCTGAAATGCACTAAGTTCGAAATCGGGCTCCTATACTGAGCCCAAATATTAACCCAGGGGGCCGATTTGAACAATCTTGAATCAGATCCACCCCACAGTGTTGCTTACCAAATATGAAAAGATTCTGCCGGCTGGATCTGGAGAAGAAGATTTTTTAAGAAATTTGCCTGAAATGCACTAAGTTCGAATTCGGGCTTCTATAGTAAGCCCAAATATGTATCCAGGGGGCCGATTTGAACAAACTTGAATCAGATCTACCCCGCAACATTGCATACCAAATATCAAAAGATTCTGCCTGCTGGATCTGGAGAAGAAGATTTTTGAAGAAATTTGCCTGAAATGCACTAAATTCGAATTCGAGCTCCTATAGTGAGCCCAAATATGAATCTAGGGGGCCGATTTGAACAAACTTGAATCAGATCCACCCTACAATGTTGCATACCAAATATCAAAAGATTCTGCCTGCTGGATCTGGAGAAGAAGATTTTCAAAGAAATTTGCCTGAAATGCAGTAAGTTCAAATTTGGGCTCCTATACTGAGCCCAAATATAAACCCAGGGGGCCGATTTGAACAAACTTGAATCAGATCCACCCCGCAATGTTGCATACCAAATATCAAAAGATTCTGCCTTCTGGATCTGGAGAAGAAGATTTTTGAAGAAATTTGCCCGAAATGCACTAAGTTTGAATTCGAGCTTCTATAGTGAGCCCAAATATGAATCCAGGGGGCCGATTTGAACAAACTTGAATCAGATCCACCCCGCAATGTTGCATACCAAATATCAAAAGATTCTGCCTGCTGGATCTGGAGAAGAAGATTTTTGAAGAAATTTGCCTGAAATGCACTAAATTCGAATTCGAGCTCCTATAGTGAGCCCAAATATGAATCTAGGGAGCCGATTTGAACAAACTTGAATCAGATCCACCCTACAATGTTGCATACCAAATATCAAAAGATTCTGCCTGCTGGATCTGGAGAAGAAGATTTTCAAAGAAATTTGCCTGAAATGCAGTAAGTTCAAATTTGGGCTCCTATACTGAGCCCAAATATAAACCCAGGGGGCCGATTTGAACAAACTTGAATCAGATCCACCCCGCAATGTTGCATACCAAATATCAAAAGATTCTGCCTTCTGGATCTGGAGAAGAAGATTTTTGAAGAAATTTGCCCGAAATGCACTAAGTTTGAATTCGAGCTTCTATAGTGAGCCCAAATATGAATCCAGGGGGCCGATTTGAACAAACTTGAATCAGATCCACCCCGCAATGTTGCATACCAAATATCAAAAGATTCTGCCTGCTGGATCTGGAGAAGATGATTTTTTAAGAAATTTGCCTGAAATGCACTAAGTTCGAATTCGAGCTTCTATAGTGAGCCCAAATATGAATCTAGGAAGCCGATTTGAACAAACTTGAATCAGATCCACCCCACAATGTTGCATACCAAATATCAAAAGATTCTGCCTGCTGGATCTGGAGAAGAAGATTTTTTAATAAATTTGCTTGAAATGCACTAAGTTCAAATTTGGGCTCCTATACTGAGCCCAAATATAAACCCAGGGGCCGATTTGAACAAACTTGAATCAGATCCACCCCACAATGTTGCTTACCAAATATCAAAAGATTCTGCCTGCTGGATCTGGAGAAGAAGATTTTTTAAGAAATTTGCATGAAATGCACTAAGTTCAAATTCGAGCTCCTATAGTGAGCCCAAATATGAATCTAGGAAGCCGATTTGAACAAACTTGAATCAGATCCACCCCACAATGTTGCATACCAAATATCAAAAGATTCTGCCTTCTGGATCTGGAGAAGAAGATTTTTTAAGAAATTTGCCTAAATGCACTAAGTTCGAAATCGGGCTCCTATACTGAGCCCAAATATAAACCCAGGGGGCCGATTTGAACAAACTTGAATCAGATCCACCCTACAATGTTGCATACCAAATATCAAAAGATTCTGCCTGCTGGATCTGGAGAAGAAGATTTTTTAAGAAATTTGCCTGAAATGCACTAAGTTCGAAATCGGGCTCCTATACTGAGCCCAAATATTAACCCAGGGGGCCGATTTGAACAATCTTGAATCAGATCCACCCCACAATGTTGCTTACCAAATATGAAAAGATTCTGCCTGCTGGATCTGGAGAAGAAGATTTTTTTAAGAAATTTGCCTGAAATGCACTAAGTTTGAATTCGGGCTTCTATAGTAAGCCCAAATATGTATCCAGGGGGCCGATTTGAACAAACTTGAATCAGATCTACCCCGCAACATTGCATACCAAATATCAAAAGATTCTGCCTGCTGGATCTGGAGAAGAAGATTTTTGAAGAAATTTGCCTGAAATGCACTAAATTCGAATTCGAGCTCCTATAGTGAGCCCAAATATGAATCTAGGGAGCCGATTTGAACAAACTTGAATCAGATCCACCCTACAATGTTGCATACCAAATATCAAAAGATTCTGCCTGCTGGATCTGGAGAAGAAGATTTTCAAAGAAATTTGCCTGAAATGCAGTAAGTTCAAATTTGGGCTCCTATACTGAGCCCAAATATAAACCCAGGGGGCCGATTTGAACAAACTTGAATCAGATCCACCCCACAATGTTGCATACCAAATATCAAAAGATTCTGCCTGCTAGATCTGGAGAAGAAGATTTTTTAAGAAATTTGCCTGAAATGCACTAAGTTCGAAATCGGGCTCCTATACTGAGCCCAAATATGAACCCAGAGGGCCGATTTGAACAAACTTGAATCAGATCCACCCTACAATGTTGCGTACCAAATATCAAAAGATTCTGCCTGCTGGATCTGGAGAAGAAGATTTTTTAATGTTTTTCCCATTGCCTACAGTGTAAAAAAGTGCTGACTCAGCACTTTTTCAAAGTCCCGAAACTGTACCCTATGATAAAACCGATGGCAATTTTTTTTTACCATATCCTTTCTGTTGGTCCTAAGGAAGCTGCACACCAAATAAAAATTCTCAGTGCCGTGCAGTTTTGGAGATATGGGTGTTTTAAATTTTTTCTATTTTTAGCTCCTGCGGTTCCCACGGGGCTGCGGGAAAAATTTTTTTTGCATAAATCAAGTACTCATGACCCAATAAGCCCTCACATAAAATTTGGTTCAAATCAGCCTCTCGGTTTGGAAAATAGAAATTTTGGGCGGGGCAAAAAATTTTGCCCCTCTCATAACAACGTCAAGTATAGCCCCACAAACTTCTCTTGAACAAATCTGAGTCTACACCTCAAAAGGAAGCTGCACACCAAATATCAAGTCTCTGCTACTGCTGGTTCATGAGAAGAAGATTTACAAAGATTTTGGTGCCCCTTGGGGGTGTGGCACCACCCAGGAGGAGGGGCAACTTCATTTGAACAAATCTGAATTGGCATTAGGTAATAAACATTTAGCCAACATTTGAATAAAAGTCGATAATGTAAAGTTAACGCCGGACGGACGACGACGGACGACGGACGCCGGACGCCGGACAGAAAGTGATTAGTAAAGCTCCCCTTGAGCTTCGCTCAGGTGAACTAAAAAGCTCTAGCCTCGGAGCCTATTTTTTCAGTTCATGCGCCAGATTTCAATTTACGGAGTCACACTGCTGTTTGTAACACACACTGCAAGTATGTAATAGCTCTCATCATTTTCATTTAGTACACTATAGCAAACATTAATCTTCACTGTGGTTTCTGATCAAGTCTTGGCTGCCTATTTAGGCAGCCAAGACTTGATCAGAAACCACTGTGAAGATTAATGCTTGGTAATTAAGACTTGAAGTATTAACTTAAGCACTCTACAACAATGATAAATGATAATCATATATATAATACATGTAAGAGTGTCTCTCTCGATTATCCATCGAAAGAATATCAAAATATGATCTGAGAAGTTACGCGCCAACTGAGAAGCCTATTTCTGAGATTTAAGAGCCAGGTCCTGATGTTTCAGAGCCAAATACGCACTGGCGCATGCCCAGGTCGGTCCCTGCATACTTTTACCATCTGCGCATGCACAGCAGTCAACATCATTCTTTGTAGAAGAGCGTACTAAATAATAACTCAGCGGAGAGGTATGAGTGCCCACTCATGGGAGGGCCATCCCCATCTGGGTCATTGTCGAGTATAAAAAATATACCAATTACTTTAAATTTATCATATTTTTATACTAATAATCAATGGCCCAGACTTAGCTGAATCGTAAAAAGGCGGAGGGTCTAGGACTTAAGAATTAGCAGACCAAATATAGCTCCTAAGCCTGCATTCCAAGGTGAAAAGGAGATTAAATTTAAAAGGAATTACATGTATGTCTCTCTATACAATAATAGAGAAGACATATCATAAATAAGGAGCCATATCCAAGTAATTCCGTAATCTTAGCATGAATGATTATGCTAATTGGGTGTAACAAGCCCCCAAATTTAAGTCTAGTCCGGACTAAGCCCCTTAAATTAGGATGGCGTATTCGAGAGTGAGAGACTAACTCCCACAAACACATGCCATATATAAATAATAAACAAGCTGTATCTAGGATCAGTAATAATCTACAGACAAAACAGCTTCACTCATAGTTACACACTTATCAAGCTGGAACAGATGAAGAAAAATCCACCCCCCCCCCCCTTTTTTTTGAAGGAATATTCTTCAAAACAAAGAGGGAAGCGCTCTGGAATCAGTGAAAAGCAGTACCAAATAATCAATATATATTCGCCCAACAGGCACCCAGTTATCAATTATTATTAATTATTGGTGCTTAACGCCACTTCAAAAGCTTAGGCTATTGTGGCGATCTCGGTAATTAACAGCACATGCTTCTAATGTATACTGGACTCGGAATACGTAGATAGGTCAAAAACTGGTGATATACCGTGTACAACCATACACTTGTCCAATTGAATCCCAATGGAAAGTATCTGAAGAGCAATCACGCTTCTAAGGCAACCAACAGGCGACCCCGTTCAGGTGTACAATTAATTCCAATAATAAAACGCCAATCAAATCGTGCAAATATATGAGCATGTGTACTGTATCCCAAGGAAACCTGGATTTAGAACATGGAATGAGCTATGATTAAGAGACTAGTGATGGACCGTCCCCGAAATAATTCATTTTTTCCTAGGCCTGTAACAACCAATGACTGTTTGGAGAAAGAATATACTACTCTGAATAATGATGCCAAAAATTGAGAACATATGCACAGACGACCTATTGGAAGTTCCGTAACTGATCCAAATAGCCCAAAAATTCTCATGAGCTCTTTTAGCAGAGCAAGAATTATATGAAAGTGTCAATGACACTGTAGCTTAACTTGTGTGTTGTGTTTGATGAAAAGGATAATGTTCAGTGTTTATGAAAGGATTATGAAATAAGACAAGAATTGTGATAATTGGGAATATGTTCATTTCTGTTCCCTGTATGCTATGTTTTTGATAAAAATAATATGAGGTACACTGTACTAAAGGGTGGGTTAATGTGACCTCACAGTTAATGAATGTGGCCCTCACAGATAACGTATATCAATGAAAGTTATCAAGTTACAGTGAAATTATTTCAAAATGAGTCATCCTAACAAGTTATGTTGAAATCCCTTCATAAATATGGATTGTAGACTGTGCTAAAGGTTTTTGGGCTTCACGCCCCTGTAGCAGTCAGTTTCCCAATTGTGTCCAAAGGGGACGTTCTCATCTAGACATTATATGAAGTCAACCTACCAAGTTACAATGAAATCCCTTCATAAATATGACCTGTAGACTGTGCTAAAGGTTTTTGGGCTTTGGGCTCGGGCAGCCATCATGATTGAATGATTGCAACCAAAAGGGGACATCTCATCTGGAGTGATCCTACGAAGTTACAATGAAATCCCTTCATAAATATGACCTGTAGACTGTGCTCAAGGTTTTCGGACTTCGGGTCCCTGAAGCCGTCACAGCTGACCAATCACGACCAAAAGGGGATGTCATCATCTAGGCATTATATGGAGTCAAATTTACAGGTTACAATGAAATCCTTCCATAAATATGACCTATAGACTATGCTAAAGGTTTTGGGCTCGAGCAGCCATCAAGGCTGAATGATCGCGATCAAAAGGGGACGTTCTCATCTAGACATTATTTGGAGTCATCCTACGAAGGTACAATGAAATTCCTTCATAAATATCACCTGTAGACTGTGCTAAAGGTTTTCAGGCTTCATGCCCCTGTAGCCATCACAGTTGCCTAATGGTGTCCAAAAGGGGCTGTTCTCATCTAGACATTATATGAAGTCAACCTACCAAGTTACAATGAAATCCCTTCATAAATATGACCTGAAGACTGTGCTAAAGGTTTTCGGGCTTTGGGCTCGGGCAGCCATCATGGTTGAATGATCGCAACCAAAAGGGGGCATTCTCATCTGGACATCATCTGGAGTGATCCTACGAAGTTACAATGCAAACCCTTCATAAATATGGCCTGAAGACTGTGCTCAAGATTTTCGGGATTCAGGCACCTGTAGCCATCACAGTTGACCAATCACGAACAAAAGGGGAAGTCATCATCTAGGCATTACATGGAGTCAACCCAACAAGTTACAATGAAATCCTTCCATAAATACGACCTGTAGACTATGCTAAAGGGGAAGATCACATCTAGACATTATTTGGAGTCATCCTACCAAGCTACTATGAAATCCCTTCATAAATATGACCTGTAGACTGTTCTAAAGGTTTTTGGGCTTCAGGGCCCCTGTAGCCATCACAGTTGACCAATAACAACCAAAAGGGGATGTCATCATCTAGGTATTATATGGAGGCAACCTCACAAGTTGCACTGAAATCCTTCCATAAATACGACCTATAGACCATGCTAAAGGTCTTTGGGCTTTGAATGATCACGACCAAAAGGGGATGTTCTCATCTAGACATTATTTGGAGTCATCCTACAAAGCTACAATGAAATCCCTTCACAATTATGACCTGTAGACTGTTCTAAAGGTTTTCGAGCTTTGGGCCCCTGTAGCCGTCACAGTTGCCCAATCGTGTCCAAAAGGGGACATTCTCACCTAGACATTATATGAAGTCAACCTGCCAAGTTACAATGAAATCCCTTCATAAATATGACCTGAAGACTGTGCTAAAGGTTTTCGGGCTTCAGGCTCAGGCAGCCATGATGGTTGAATGATCGCAACCAAAGGGGACAATCTCATCTGGAGTAATCCTACAAAGTTACAATGAAATCCCTTCATAAATATGACCTGTAGACTGTGCTCAAGGTTTTTGGGCTTCGGGCACCTGTAGCCATCACAGTTGACCAATCATGACCAAAAGGGGATGTCATCATCTAGGCATTAGATGGAGTCAACCTAACAGGTTACAATGAAATCCTTTCATCTATATGACCTTTTGCCTATACTAAAGGTTTTTGGGCTCGGGCACCCATCAAGGCTGAATGATCGCGACGTTCTCATCTAGACATTATTTGGAGTTATCCTGCCAAGTTACAATGAAATCTCTTCATAAATATGACCTGTAGACTATGCTAAAGGTTTTCGGGCTTCGGGCCCCTGTAGCCGTCACAGTTGCCCAATCACGTCCAAAAGGAAACTTTCTCATCTAGACATTATTTGAAGTCAACCCACCAAGTTACAATGAAATTCCTCCATAAATATGACCTGTAGACTGTGCTAAAGGTTTTGGGCTTGGGCAGTCGTCACGGTTGGCAGATCACGCCCAAATGGGGAAATTCTCATCTAGACATCATAAGGCGTCATCCTACCAAGTTACAATGAAATCCCTCCATATTAAACATGACCTGCAGACTGTGCTATAAGTTTTTGGGTTTTGGGCTTGGGCAGCCATCACGGTTGACAGATCATGCTCAAAAGGAGACATTCTCATCTAGGCATTATACAGAGGCATCCTACCAAGTTACAATGAAATCCCTTCATAAATACGACCTGTAGACTGTGCTAATGGTTTTCGGGTTTTGGGCTCGGGCAGCCATACCGGTTGACCGATCGCGACCAAAAGGGGACGTTCTCATCTAGACATGATCTCAAACCTGCATATGAAATTTCGTGGCAATCAGACAAGAACTGCAGGGTGTAGCCCGTGCTAAAGGAAAATGTGAACAGACTCACAGACTAACAGACTTTCGCACACGTGATGGCAATAGCTTATCTTGACTTTGTCAAGTTAAGCTAATAATCTGTTCAATAATGCATCTGCTTAATAAATACACATCTTATGCACGTGAGCAATGAAATCCTGCATGTACTCATCTGAATACAAACTGTATCCACGGTATGACTGAGTGATACAAGTGTAACCAGGAAACTGAATGAATAATACAATGTTATTATACAGTTTACTGAGTAATAAACTCATACATCTTAAGAAAAGGCCAGACTGCGCTGAGCAAAACTTTTCAGAGTGGATTAATAATTGCCACATTGGAGAATGTCACCCAGATAACAAACCAACTAAATAGTGGATGTGCCCATGAGTTCGCCGTTAGGACACGACCCAGCCACCTATCGAGGAGCCATGAAAGGCATGAATGTTAAAAAATTTATAGTAATTTATATATTTTTTATACTTACCAATGACCCAGACTTAGCTGGTGCTAACTCCACAAAAACCAGGGCCAAACACAAATTTTGCCCCCCAATCCCCAAAATTTGCATCCAAAACAAAAAGAAATCATGTCCTAAAGGACCTCCATAGTACGACTCTACTGCGCATGCGCAGTGACGCAGACGTCCCGAAATTGGCGCCAAATATCATTCTTACTGGCAGTGCCTGGTCAGCGCTATGTACTCAGCGGGGAGGCAAGAGTTCCCAACTCAGGGAGGGCCATCCCCATCTGGGTCATTGGTAAGTATAAAAAATATATAAATTACTATAAATTTTTTAACATTTTTATACTGTACCAATGACCCAGACTTAGCTGAATAGTAAACAGGCTGGAGGGCCTAGGACATAGAGGAAAATCCAATAAGCTCAATTATAAAATAAAGAGGTAACCCCTTAAGGAGAAAAGGAGTATTAGGCTTTACATGTATCTTTCTTATTTAATATTTAAATTAGAAAGATACACTACCCTTAATAATTGAGCACAATAACATTCATGTTCTCTATTAACATCCAGTATAACCTTTATACTAATTATTTTTAAAGCAAGCCAATAAATAAAGTAGTCCAGAGAATTGAGACTCTTTATAATCATTTAAAAGTGTCCGAGTATTGTATATTAAAGCCCGTTTGACACTTGACATATACAAATGCTTCACACCGAGCTACACTTTAAAAATAAGACATGAATGAAATTAAACATTAATATTACACTTTAAAACCATCCCGGAAGCGACTCAGAAATACTGTCTTGGAGGAGGCATTCCCTTGCTTTTCACTATAAAGCAGGTGACCTAAGGGAACACCCGCCCCCCCCCCCCCCCCCCCCCCTTCCCCTTGCCCTGGGTCAAATAGCCCAGAGCGAAGAGGGCAGCCGGACGGAGTCACTGCCGGAACAGAAAGCCTGCATAACTATAGTTGCAACTGTTTAGAGGACGACATTCTGAGCAACAGATAACGGACCTAAACAATGCAGGTCTCCAGAAATGGACTCAATATTTCTGAGATAAAAATTAGTAAATGTGGATGGCTGAGACCAATAAGCAGCCTTCATTAAATCTGTAATAGCAACACTATTAGCATAAGCCCAGGAAGTAGAAAGAGCTCTTACTTCATGAGCAGAAATCTTAAGCACAGACTGCTGAGAAGAAGATAAATCTTCATACGCAGTACGGATAGTTAACTGAATCCATCTAGCAATAGAATGGACTGAAATGTCCTTTCTATTAGGCATCAAAGACAGAAAGAAACGTTTCCGTCCCTTTCTGATGAACTGAGATCTCTGTTTATAGATACGTAGTGCTCTAACAGGACAGAGTAAAGGCCTACGCCCGTCTGAAGACGGAAGAGCCTTAATAACAATAGGTTCCGGATATTTATTAGGAGCCTGATTCTTAGCTAAAAAACCGACATTAGTAGTGAAGGTGATAGTGTTCCCAACACTACGATAATGAGAATCATCCACCGATAGTGCATGAAGCTCACTGACTCTTCTGGCAGAAGAGAAAGCTAAGAGAAAAGCTGTCTTATAAGATAAGAATTTGAAATCTACTGTCCCAAGAGGTTCAAATGGCTTTTCCTTCAATTTAAGGAGAACCCAAGCTAAATTCCACTTAGGAATTAATCTAAGAGTTCTGGGTCTATTTATCGAAAAGTTTCTAACCAATTTCGATAAAGAGACATTAGATCCAATTTGTAAACTATCATGATGTGCATAGGTATCAGATAACATAGATCTATAACCCTTTATAGTAACAGGTTGCAGTTTGATTTCGTCAAACAAGTATACTAGAAAGTTAGCAATGTCTGGTATAGAGGGATCAAATATATCAACAGAATGATCCCTACACCAACGACGGAAAACCTTCCACTTAGCCGCATAGTTTAGCGAAGAGGAGGTCCTCCTACAGTTAGAAATCGCGTCCACTGCTCGTCCTGTAAAGTGCTTGCCATGCAAGAAGGACCGCACAACGGAAAAACGTGAAGGTTGAGACCTTGCGGGTTGTGATGTAGTTGGCGCGATTTCCCCTGCCAAAGAAGATCCTCTCGTGGAGGGAGCTTCCGCGGTAGGTCCCACAACAGACACCTGAGTAGATTTATCCACGGTCTCTGTGGCGACAGAGATGCTACCAACAGAATCTTGCATTGAGATTGTTTTATCTTTAGCAATACTTGTTGAATTAACGGCGCTGGAGGATACGCATATCCTATCATTCCGTCCCAAGGGATCGATAGAGCGTCTACTGCAAATGCTCTTGGATCCGGACACGGGGACACATACGTCTGCAACTGATTGTTGAGATGTGTCGCAAATAAGTCTATCATTGGCCGTTCCCATTGGTAGCAAATCTGATTGAATACTTGTTTGTTGAGAGTCCACTCCGACGGCAACAAGCGACCCTTTCGTGAAAGGGAGTCTGCTAGCACATTCAGACGACCCGGTATGTGACGGACCGAAAGAAGAACGTGATGTTCCAACGCAAACAGAAGGATTCTTTCCGTTAGATTGAACAACGGAACTGAATGAGTGCCTCCCTGATTCCGTATATACGCCACTACTGTCGTATTGTCGGATAGGATTTGGACATGAGCATCGTGAATAATGTCCATCCAGTGACGTAACGCAAGCCAAATTGACATCATTTCCTTGATGTTTATGTGCTTGCACAGGAATTGCGGATCCCAAAGACCCTGGCATCTCGAATCCGTTGGGATTAATGATGCACCCCAACCTGTTTGACTGGCATCCGTCATAATGGTAAAACTCGGATCCGGCAACTGCAGCGGAACTCCTTGAGTTAACCACTGAATGTTTGCCCAAGTCTGAATCTCTTGTTTCACTTGATCTGACAAGAGAACGTCTACATCGAGCGAATGAATTTTCACACTCCAATTCTGAGTCAGGAAAATTTGAAGAGGCCGTGTGCGTAGCCGTCCCATCGGAATGAGATCCGCGGCGGCTCCGCACAGACCTATCAGTCTCATAAATTCTCTCGCCGTGACTTTGTCTGTATTCAGACAATAGCGAGCGTAACAACTGACTAATTTCGCTCTGGTTAACAGCAGACGAACGAGATTGTTGTGCGTCTCGAAGCTCATTCCCAGATGAGTGAATGACTTGGACGGCACCAGATCCGACTTCTCCTCGTTTACTATGATACCGAGACGTCGGAGCAATAGAAGAAGATTCTGAACATCGTTCTGAAGCGTTAACTCGTTGCCGTACCTCTGAAGAATGTCGTCCAGGTAGGCCGACGTTACCGCAGACGAATGAGCTCGGAAGTAGATCATTACCGAGTTCATTACCCGAGTGAAAGCCCAGGGTGCTAGATTCAATCCGAAGCACATGGCCCGGAACTGATACACCACTCCTAGGACTGCGAAGCGTAGATACTTTCGGAATGTCGGATGTACCATGACGTGAAAGTACGCATCTTTGAGATCTATGCTCGTTGCATAATCGTTCACCCGAATACTCGCTCTGACCGATCGAATCGTCTCCATATAAAACTTCGGAGCGACGATCAGCTTGTTTATCCAGCTCAAATCTATGACTGGACGGAACGAGCCGTCTGGTTTCGGAACCAGAAACAGATGGCTGTAGAATCCCAGCGATTCCTGGTTTTCTACGACCTCTACCGCGTTCTTCATTAAAAGAGACTGCACCTCTGATAGCAGAGCGTCTCTTTTCTGAGGGTTTGACGGAAGATGAGTCCACTTTGGACTTCGAGTTAATGGAGGCTTTCGTTTGAAGGATATCTTTAGACCTTCCGAAGTCACTCCTCTCACCCACGGGTCGTCCGTAATCGACGCCCACTCTTGAGAAAAACTCGACAACCTTCCGCCAACCGGAACGCGATAGAGGTTTGAGCCATCACCTCCTGGATCTGCGAGGCCTGCGGTAGGAGAAACCACGTCTTCCACGACCCGCACCTCGCCTCGTCGACCTCGGGGCGTCCGACCGATTGTCCCGGCCTGAAGGACGTCCCGAACGAGAGTCGCTATCCTGACGGTCTCTCGAATAAGAGCTAGAGGACGCACCGGAACCTCTATAGGAACCTCTCTTGGGCGGATAAGACCCAGAAGTGCCCGCCTTATTCGTGTCTGCTGTATCCGACCTTTTAGGAGCGGATCTAAACAACAGAGAATCACTAGCTTTCTTTTTAATATTATCATAAATAGCGGAAAGCTTGCCGTCAAAGAGAAGATCTCCTGAGACCGAAGCGACTCTAAGAGAGTTCTTCACCTTAGAATCCACTAGTGTGGATGTAGACAGGGCTGCGTCACGTCTAACCAACTCCAGATTTGCCACTGAAAGGGCGGAGTTACACGTGGAATAAGCTACTGCCCTTGAAAGAAGTCTTAAGGAGGATTGTATATCCTGAAACTCTTCCCCTTGAAGACGCAGTGATAACGCCTTCGTAAGGTGATCTGCGTAAGATAAGGCATCTAAATTGGCTCTGTTAGACGCAATAGCTGTTTCCAACACTGCGGTTGGAATAGAAGCTGACGACGGTAATGATAGCTCTAAGTCTTCCGCCTCGTCGTCCATACGCAGAGGAACTCTCGGTATACCCTGACCTGCCGTGTCGAATTTATTCCTTGCATTAATGAAAGGCAGGTTGAGAGTATTTGCGGACAAGAAGCCTGCTTTCCCCGTCCTGGAAGCAAGTTTAAAAATAGCGTCGTTCAATAATTCAAATGTTCTTGCAACATTATTGGACTGCGACGGAAACTCGGGAGCGATGTCCCTGAACCGCTCGAAAAAATCAGAGTCCAATGACGCTATAATTCTCCTGTCCGGAAGCGCAGCAGTCTGGCCCGACGGAACAACTTGAGGAAGAAAGTGCCGGATGAAGTCCACGGCAGCTTTGTGTTGTTCCGAAAGGGATAGCTCCAATTCATCCGTATCCCTTTCACCATCCGGTCGGACCTCCCGATGTTCCCGGTCGTCCGCCCCCGATGCTTCGGCGGAGCGTACCGACCCAGCGCCGTCGGATAATTCTCGATCCGACACCGTCTCTGTCGGCTGCTGGGATGCTGCGATAAGCTGTGCTATCTGCACTAGAATGTCCGACGTCGAGACCTGCGGAGGAGCGGTCTTTCGCTGCTTTGCCGAGGGCAGCTCCGCATCAGATGGCTCCCGCATACTTTTCCTATGCGAACGCCCGGAGTCCATCGGTCTCGAATCCCTGGCTGCCGGATGGTGTGACCTGGTCGCCGAAGAATCCTTCATCGGCGAAGCTGGCAAAATATCGGAGGTCACGCAGCCAAGGTGCGGTCGTGTGCGCCGGCGAGAAGAGGAAGCCTTAACAGTCTCTGCGGACTGCTTATACAACGGAGCGTCCCGAGCGACGGACGTATGCTCCGCTAAAGACACATTTTGTACCACAACATCTGGTCCCAGATGTTGTTGTACGAGAGAGGGGCCTCTCTCGCTCGCGGCCCGGCTGGACCTGGACGAGCTAGGAACCGGACTAAAAGGCTTCCTCCGTTCTCGTTCACTATCCGCCGTCACTGGGTGTGCATCTATTATTTTTATAGTGCTCGCATCACCCAAAATTTCCTCTTGGACCGCATCGGACGAACCCGGCTGCCGAACCATTCGGTGAATGGACGCTACACCGGGCGAGCTAGCGGACGACATTTGTCTAATCTCCATGAGCACTTTTGCCGCTAGCTCTGTATTTATTTGTGACGACGGACGCACACTTGAAGAAGATAACATGGAAACATCACCCTGTTCTGGTTCCTCTGAAATAGAAACTGAGAGAGTAGAGTGACCTTGTGGAGAAAGAGCCGGCATCGCTCTTTCTCCAGAAACAACATATCGTGACACACGTTTCCAATGTTTCTCATCCCAATGTTCACATACAGGACAGGGATTAATGCGAGAACACTGACTACAATTAATGCAATAATCATGAAAGTCCGAGGAAGATTTCTTCCTATTACAATTTGAACAAGTTCCCTTCATTGTGAAAGAACAACAATAAGTCCTAGTTACTCGCAAAAACCCCTGACACAAAGATACATAATAACATGATCCATTAATAAATGAAAAAACAATTGCAAAACAAAATAATTTTGAAAAAATATTTTTTCAGAGAAGCCCAAGTTGCTGAAAAGTAACGTTGAGCCCCGATGGATCCGATGGCAAAGTGTGGTCAAAAATTTTAAAATTATATAAAATAATTAATGAGACACTTTCGGATAATATAAATGTATCTTATAATGAGATAAACTACCTCAAAGGCAAACAGCCCCCCTCAAAAAAGGCTGTTGCCAATGAAAACAAACAGTGTAAACACAGAAGAAAACATGACTCCAGGCACTGAAAAAACTGGCCCGGAATCAGTCATCAATTACACTCTATCTGATGCAAAACAGAGACTCCCAGGGGAGAATCTGCAGAACATCAGATGGAAGATGCAGAACACAAACGTTATACACCCATGGGTGAAAACGTAACTATGGGGAAAATAACAGAAAACATTCTGTAACCAAGCAACTCTCCCAGGGAATTTTTAGAAATGAAACTTCTCAAAAATATGCCAAAAGCATGGGAGAATTGCAAGGGGGGACTTTAGAAGGTTAGGGGAGAGGAAACACTGAATAAGCAGTGCAACAATTAGCAAGAATGACAACAAGAGGCGTTTGCCTCGAAAATAGGCAGCTTAACATAATTTCAACAAAAAATTTTAAGTACAGCCCTGATTATTTTTTGCCACTTCTTTTTTCCTCTCCTCCTTCTATCCTCCTTAGAAACACATTTTCTCCAAGAATTACGTGTCTGGCATCCTTTAAACTGAGATTTACAAGCACAAAGATCAGTGAGATGTTGACTGATGAAGGGCCAAACAGAGAATGATATTTGGCGCCAATTTCGGGACGACTGCGTCACTGCGCATGCGCAGTAGAGTCGTACTATGGAGGTCCTTTAGGACATGATTTCTTTTTGTTTTGGATGCAAATTTTGGGGATTGGGGGGCAAAATTTGTGTTTGGCCCTGGTTTTTGTGGAGTTAGCACCAGCTAAGTCTGGGTCATTGGTACAGTATAAAAATATACTTGAATGCATTAGAGGATTACAGGAAGAAATCTACATCCTGCCCTGTAATCACCTCTTAACACATTGGTGAGGGGTTCGACAAATAATTCCTATCGAACCCCCTTCACCAACATTACTTGAATAGCTCTTGTGCTTGTGTTAGTTATCAAATAGTATAGGAACCGCAGGGCTCCTCCACGTCTGACCGGCTCCATAATGCCATTAGGGATGGAGAGGGACGTGATGAACATATACTACACCATATTGACATAATATCAAGTCTCTAAGGTGGAAATATAATCCACAGTAATAGATTGGATAGAAATGAATAGGGAGACGAAAACAATGTTCCGACATGCGATCATAAAAATCTAGATGAACTCCTTACGTTCGATCTGATATCAGAAATATGTTCCTGAGAAGGACTTAAGTATAGGCATTTGAAGAAATGCTCATTAATCACACTAGATAAATATGGTGTCATCAGTAGAGCTTATCGCCTCATATAACTAACACCAAACCATACCGGTAGGAAGAGAATAACCTCCTCTAACATATGGTATCATGTCCGATAGGGCAACGCACTCAGCCAAGCTGAAGCAGCTAAAGGTCTTCCTATATGTGAAAACAATAAAAAGACTGATAACTACGGCCTTAGAAGCTCACTAAGGAGACTTACAATGCCAGCCATAGTTTATAAGTCTTCATCTCCATGAAGACAGATATATCGGTGTAAGTTGCGACCTTGAAAGCTCACTGAACGGAGACTTACAACTATTGTCACGCAAGGTAGGGCATGTGGGAGAATGTAGGGAATGGGAAGAGCCGCTATTTTAACAGCCCTAAATTCCCAAAGAGACAGTAGTCCCAAGAGATAATAAATTCAGTTATGTCACTACATAAGTACTGAAAAAACATCGCTCATGATTCTAGCTAGGCTGCTATAGTGTAAACAAGTCTATGACACCTAGGAAAACAAACTGGAAAGCACTCTACCTTTATCAGTTTTATTCCCAAAAGACAGCGGTCAGAGCCTAGCTAACGTAGCTTAGAGGTCTTCCTCTTCGTAAAGACAGATATCTCAGTGTAAATAGTGACATTGCAAGCTCACTAAATGGAGACTTAGAACCATCATCAAGCAAGGTAGGGAATGACAAGTAGTCTCAAGGTAGCTATGAGTCTTCGTCTACGTGAAGACGTATCTGTGTCACTTGCGGCTTTTGAAAGCTCACTAAATGGAGACTTACAACACTAGCCGCTAATTATAAGAAAAGACCGCTATAACAGTACATAAGGCTGCTATGGCATCCACAAAGGCATTAAATGTCTTGACGCCAAGGAATACAACACCGAGAGGAAAAAGACGTACTTATTCCCTCAAAAGGCTCTATTCCAAACAAGATATCTGTCTCAGCCTATCTATGCACTATCCGTCTGGCTTCGGGGAGAGAAATAGGTGACTTGAAAAAACCTGGAGAATATTTTCGACGACCTCTATTGCTTTCTTCAATAGGAGAGCCTGTACTTCTGCAAGGAGAGACTCTCTTGGAAGAATTTGCCGTAAGATTTGTCCAACACGTATTTCTTGTAAGTGGAGCTGATAGCCGGAGGCCTGCCAAGACTACATTCTCATCCACTGATCTTCCATAATTTTCATCCACTTTTTTGCGAGGTTGATAACCTTCCGCTAAGTGGAAAGCAACAGAAGTATAGGCCATCACCTGTACTACTTGTGAGGCTTGCGGTAGGTGAAACTACATCCTTTCGGCAAAGAACCTCGTCCCGTCGATCTAGGGGCGTCTGACTTATATTTTTTATAAGACTTGCACCCATTTTCTGAGTCGCTATGCTGACGACCTCCGGACTAATTGTAAGAGGGTTTCCTAGACCCTCGCGAGGAGCTCCCTTCTATGATTGTGAACTGGAACGATCTTGCCTACTCCGGCCAGCTGATGCATATTGCTGAGACGCTGATCTCAGTATCAGTGTGATGGAAGTTTTTGGTAGCCTGATCATAGACTAAAGAAAGCACGTCTCTACTCCGAAAGTCCCAATGATTGAAGTCTCGGATTACTGGCTTCCGGATAGGCCAACTTCACGGGCGAAGACTGGATACTTCTTCTGGCAACTGCCTGGATATCCGAAGTCGGGTAGCTAGTATGTGGTCGTGTGTGCTATACCTGCCTAAGGAAGAAGCCGTAACTGTAGCCGACGCCGGCTGCAGTTTAGAAGGAGCATCCCAAGTGGCGAGTGTGGACGTTAGCTCCTACACATGCAAGTTTCTCAAACAACATTTGGCCCAAATCTTGCTGGGTTAGAGAAAGCGCTCTCCCGCTCACAGTCTTATCAGACCCAGTCGAGCTTCCCTAAGATAAACTTGCAGGTTCCTTCACAGGCAAGTTTCTCAAAACAACATTTGGCCCCAAATGTTGCTGGGTTCAAAAGAGGGCTCTCCCGTTCACAGTCTTATTAGACCTCGCCAAGCTTCCCTAAGAGAAACTTGCAGGTTTCCTCCCTATTTCCGTCGTCGCTGGGTGAGCTTTAGTTTTTGAGGTGCTTGCTCTACCCAAATCTACACTTTCCTCGACCGCAACGGTCTTACCCAGTGTCACGGTTCCCACGAACAGAGTAACCGCTTCATCGGTCAAGCTAGCTGCTTGCAAAGGACTAAGAACACTAACTAGAGGCCTTATCCCTTGATTAATATTCATGAGCACCTTTGCAGCTAGCTCTGTTTGCTCATCAGAGCGCGACGACGGAAGCACACTTTGGATGGGTGTCACAATACCATCACCATGTTCTTGTTCCTCTGAAAAAGAGACTGAAAAACTTGAATTATTTTGCGGTGAGAGTTCCGGCATAGGAACCTCACCGCCAACGACGTACCGTGACACCCGTCTCCAACATCTGAAATCCCAATGTACACAAGTAGGACAAGAATCCATAGGAGTGCATTGACTACAGGCAAGGCAAAAAGAATGTAAATCCGAGGAAGACTTCCTCGCCTTGCATTTAGAGCAGTAAGCTTTCATAATTACAATCAAAAGACAAAGTCGATAGCACTCCTACAAACTCCACAACAAAATATATGATAAAGATACATGAATAATAGCATGCAAAATTAAATTCGAAAAAATTATTAAAAAAGTTTTGAAAAATTTTTTGAGAAAGTTAAAAAATTTATAGTAATTTCTATATTTTTTATACTTACCAATGACCCAGACATAGCTGGTGCTAACTCTTAAAATATAGGGCCAAACACAAATTTTGCCCCCCAATCCCCAAAATTTGCATCTAAAACCAAAGAAAACATGTCCTGAAAGGCCCTCCACACTTCACCTCTACTGCGCATGCGCAGTGTCAAGGACGTTCCAAAATTGGCGCCATTAATCATTCTAATAACCAGTGCCTGGTAAGCGCTATGTACTCAGCAGGGAGGCAAGAGTTCCCAACTCCTGGGAGGGCCATCCCCGTCTGGGTCATTGGTAAGTATAAAAAATATAGAAATTACTATAAATTTTTTAACATTTTTATACTGTACCAATGACCCAGACATAGCTGAATAGTAAAAAGGCTGGAGGGCCAAGGACATAGAGCAAAATGGAATACGCTCAATAATATAAAATAGAGTCATCCCCTGTAGGGAAAAAGAAGTAATAGGCCTTACATGTATCTTTCTTATTTATGATAAATTAGAAAGATACAACACCTTCCAAAATTGAGCTTCATACATCCATGTACTCTATTAATATCCAATATAATCCTTATACTAATAATTTTTAAAGTAAGCGAATAAATAAAGTAAGTCTAGAGAATAGAGACTCTTATACTCCTTAAAAGTGTATGAGGATTGCATAATCATGTCCGTTGACATATGCAATATTCAAAAGCTATACTTTAAAAACTAAGACTTGAATGAATTTTTAAAACATAAACTTCTCACTAAACAACCATCCCAATAACAGCTCAGAAATACTAACTCCGGAGGAGGTATCCCCTTGTTTTCATAGTAAAACAGGTGACCCAAGGGAACACCCTCTCCCCCACCCCCTTTTCTTGCCCTGGGTCAAATAGCCCAGAGCGAAGAGGGCAGCAGAACGGAGACACTGCTGAAACAGACAGCCTACCTAGCTATAGTAGCAACTGTTAAGTGAATGACATTCTGTGCAGTAGATAATAGACCTAACAATAGAGGCCTCCAGAAATGGACTCGATATTTCTGAGATAAAAATTCATGAATGTGGATGGCTGAGCGCAATGAGCAGCCTTCAAAAATCTATAATAGCGACACTATTAATGTAAGCCCAAGATGTAGAAGAACTCTTACTTCATGAGCCGAAATCTTAAGCACAACTGCTGAGTCAATGATATACCATAAGCAGTACCGATAGTTAATAGAATCCATTAACAATAGAATGGAGTGTAACGTCCTTCTACTAGGCATCAAAGACAGAAGAAGCTTACGCCCATAGTAATAAACAGATATCTGTTTATAAATACATAAACTCTACCCGGAAAGAGTAAAGGCCTATGCCCGTACGAAGACGGAAGGACCTTAATAACAATAGGTTCCGGATATTTGGAGCCCAACTCTTATGCAAAAATCCAACCTAAATAGTAACGGAAGTAGTGATTCCGAAACTACGAAAGTGAAAATCATCCATCGATAGTGCATGAAACTCACTGACTCTTCAGTAAAAGAGAAACCAACAGAATTACTGTCTAAAAGGTCAGAATTTGAAAACTACTGTTTCCAGAGGCTCAAATGATTACTTAGCTAAATAAGAACCGAAGTTAAATTCCATATAGGAATTTTATCTAAAGATTCTAAGTCTATTTATCAAAAAGTTACTAACTGACTTAGATAAAGAGACATAAGACTCAATTGTAAACTATACTAGAGTGCATAGGTATGAGATAACATAAACCTATAACCTTAATAATAACAGGCATGCTGTAGATCTTGTGAAACAAGTATACTAAAAAATTGCAATGAGTAGTATGGAGGGATCAACAATATGAACATAATGATCCCTACACCAACGACGGAAGAGCCTCCACTTTAGCCGCATAGAATAGCGAAGAAGAGGATCTCCTATTGTAAGAAATCGCGTCCAAAGCTCGTCCAGTACAATGCTAACAATGCAATACGGACCACACAACGGAATACATGAAGGTTGCGACCTTGCGGGTTGTGATAAAGATGACACGATTTACCCAGTGAAAAAAGATCCTCACATTGAGGAAGATTTCACGTTAAGTCCCACAGTAGACAACAGAGTAAATTACCCATGGTCTCTGTGAAGATAGAGATGCTATCAACAGAAATGTATTGTGGTTGTTTATCTTAGCAATACCTGCTGAAACAACAGCGCCGGAGGATACGCGTATCCTATCATTCCGTCCTATAGATCAATAGAGCGTTAACAACATTAGCTCAGAGATCTGGGCAAGCCAACACATACGTCTGCAATTGATTAGCAAGCTGTGTCGTAAATAAATCATCATTGGGCGCTCCCATAGATAGCAAATCTGATTGAATACTTTTTTGTTGAGAGTCCATTCTGACAGCAACAAGCGACCCCTAAGTGAACGGGAGTCCGGTAAAACAATCAGACGACCCGGAATATGACGGACCAAAACAGAACTTAGTGTACTATAACCAACAGACGGATTCTTTCCATTAAATTGAATAACGGAAACGAATGAGTGCCTCCCTGGTTCCGGAGATACGCCACTACTGTCGAATTAACGGACAGGAATTGGGCATGCGTTTCTGAATAATGTTCATGCAATGACATAAAGCAAGCCTAAAAAACATTATTCCGCGGAAGATAATTGGTTGCTAAGAGACTGCGGAACCCAAAGACCCTGGCACTTCGAATCCGTTGGGATCAGTATTATATCCCAATCTGTTTGACTGGCAACCGTCATAACAGCAACACTCGGGTCCGGCAACTGCAGTGGCACTCTCTGAGTCAACCACCGAATGTTTGCCCCAGTCTGAATCTCTTGTAACACTAGATAGACAAGAGAACGTGTAAATCGAGCAATTCATGGATTGCTGAAAAGTTGCCGTCGAAGAGAAGCTTCTCCGAGAACGAAGCGACTCTGAGAGAGTTCTTAACCTTACTATCCACATGCGTGGATGTAGCTAGGGCTGCGTCACGTCTAACCAACTCCAATCAGCCACTGAAGGGCGGAGTTATACGTGAACAAACTACTGCCCTCAAAAGAAATTACATTGAGAATAATATCCCGTAAATCTTTTCTTGAAGATGTAATGATAACGCCTCACGTATGATAAAGCGTCTAAGTCAAGTCTACTAGACATCATTGTCGTTTCCAACATTGAAGTTGGAAAAGACATAGATAGCGAAAAAGAATATTTCCAGTCTTTAACCACACCGTCTAGACGCATATGAACTCTCGGTATGCCCTGCACTGCCAAAATAAACTATTCGTATAAATGATAAAACGGCAGAAATGAGCAACGCGGACAAGAAACTAAACTATCATGCTTGGTAGCAGGCTTGTATGCATATATAGCGTCGAAAAATAAAACACATGTTGTAATGAAATTATTGGACTGCATCGGTAAGTCAGGGACAATGTCCCCGAACCGATCGAAAATTCCGAGTCCAATGACGCTATAAGTCTCTTATCCAACATCGCAGCAATGTAGTCCGAAATTACAATCACTGGAAGATAATGCCAGAAGATATGAATGGCAGCTTCTGATACTACAAAAGGGAAAACTCGAAATCTTTCGAATCCCTTTCGCCATCCTGTCGGACCCTATAAAGCGTTCGGTCGTCCGTACCTGATGCAACCGCGGACCGCACCGACCCAGCACCGTCGGATAATTCCTGATTCGACCAAGAAACTGTCAATTGCTGGGATGCTGCGAAACAACTGTGCTAACTCGGATAGCACGTCCGTCACTGAGGCCTGAGGAGAAGCGGTCCTACAATGCATTGCCGCTGGAAGCTCCGTGATCGTTACCCCGTGCATACTACCAATATGCGAGCGAACGGAGTGTATAGGCCTCGTGTCCCTTGGCTACCGGATGGCGCGACCTATTCGCCGTGGAATCACTGAATGACGAAACTGATCGGATACTCGAGGTCACGTAGCCAATGTGCGGTCGTGTGCCCTGCTGTGAGGATGAGGAAGCATTATGGACAGTCTCTCGGACTGTCAATATAACGGAGCGTCCCGACCGACAGACATATGCTCCGAATGTAAAATATCAGAACCACAACATGCGGTCCCCTATGTTGTTGGACGAGAGAGGGACCTCTCTCGCTCACAGCCCGGACGGACCTGGACAAGCCAGGAACCGGACTAACAGGCTTCCTCCGATCTGTCCTCAATCTGCCGTCACTGGGTGAGTACTAAAGTAATTAAAGTGCTCGCATCACCCAAATCTCCTTCCTAGACCACAACGGACGAACCCAGCAGCCGAACCATTCGATGAATGCACGCTACACCGGGTGAGCTAGCGAATGTCACTCCGTAGGCGATAGACATATTCCATGAGCACTTATTGCCGCTAGCTCTTCATTAACTATGACGACAGAGGCACACTTTTGAAAAACATCTCCGTAACTTTGCGAACAAGAAACCAGAAATGCTAGGTTATAGCAAGTATATAATAATAATATATATAGCGTCGTTCAATAATTCGAAAGTTTGTGTGACATTATTGGACTATGTCGGAACTGAGGGACGATGTCCCTGAACCGAACCAAAAATTTCTAAGTCCACCGACGCTATCAGTTTCTTATCCGGCATCGCAGCAATCTGGTCCGACGAAAGAAGCTGTAGAAGACCAAGTCAGATGACATACACAACAGCATATGTTGTTCCGAAAGGGAAAGCTCAAAATCCTCCAAATCCCTTTCGGTATCCCGTCGGACCGGATGAAATATTCGGACGTCCGTACCCGCTTCCGCGGAGCATCCCGACCCAGCATCGTCGGATAAAAAATATGCGACAGATTCAGTTGATGCTGGGATGCTGCGATAAACTGTGCTATTTAGGAAAGCACGTCCGTTCCCGAGGCCTGTGCAGTAGCGGTCTTACGATGCATTGCCGCCGGAAGCTCCGTGTACGTTGACTCCCGCACACTTCCTATGCGAACGTCCGGAGTCTGCAGGCCTCATGTCCCTGGCTACCGGATGGTGTGACCTGGTCGCCGATGATTCTCTGACTGGCGAAGCTGACTGGATATCCGTGGTCACGTAGCCAAGAGCGGTCGTGTGCGCTACCATGAGAATGAGGAAGCCTTATCGACAGTCTACTCCGGACTGACTATATGTCGGAGCGTCCCGAGCGACGGACGTATGCTCCGAATGCGAAACATTTTGTACCACAACATCTGGGGCCAGATGTTGTTGTACGAGAGAGGGGCCTCTCTCGCTCGCCGACCGGATGGACCAGAACGAGCTATGAACCGGACTAAAAGGCTTCCTCCGTTCTCCCTCCGATCCGCCGTCACTGGGTATGCATTAGGTTGATTTATAGTGCTCGCATCACCCCAAAATTCCTTCTAGAATGCAACGGACGAACCCGGCTGCCGAACCATTCGGTGAATGGACGCTACACCGGGCGAGCTAGCGGACGTCAAAGGCCGTCGAACCTACTAGGGTCCTCTTAGGCAATTGGCGTATTTACATGAGCACTTTTCCGCTAGCCCTTCATTAATTGTGACGATGGAGGCACACTGTTGGAAGACATCACAGATACATCATCCTAATCTTGATCGTCTGAAATAGAAATTGATAAAGTAGAGTGACCCTGCGGGGAAAGGACCGGAGTGTCCAATTCCCCAATAACATACCATGACATACGCTTCCCATATTGTCATCGAAATCATACGATACAGAACAGGAGTTAATGCGAGTACACTGACCACATATAGAATGATTATAAAGTCAGAGGAAGACTTCCTCTTATTACAATTGATCAATATCCTTTCAATGTGAAAAGAAAACAAGTCCTGGTACTCGCACTAACCCCTGGCAATCAAAATACATAATAATAATATGATCCATTAATATAGAAAAAATAATTGAAATCAAAATATTTTGAAAAAATATTTTTTCAGAACAGCCCAAGTTTCTGAAAAGTAACGTTGAGCCCCAATGGATCCCAAGCCTAAGTGTGGACAAAAATTTTAAAAATATTTTAAACAATTTATTCAACACTTACGAACAATAATAATGTATCTAGTTATGATTAAAATAACATCAAGATATTATTTTCCAGAAATCCCCCCCTCACACAGAGGGCTGTTGTAAATGTAAACAATGAGTGTAAAAACACTAAAATAAGACTCCAGGCACCCAGGCCCGAAATCAGTTACCAAAAATACACTATCTGATGCAAAACAGAGACTTCCAGGGAAGAAACTGCAAAATTTGCATCCAAAACAAAAAGAAATCATGTCCTAAAGGACCTCCATAGTACGACTCTACTGCGCATGCGCAGTGACGCAGTCGTCCCGAAATTGGCGCCAAATATCATTCTTACTGGCAGTGCCTGGTCAGCGCTATGTACTCAGCGGGGAGGCAAGAGTTCCCAACTCAGGGAGGGCCATCCCCGTCTGGGTCATTGGTAAGTATAAAAAATATATAAATTACTATAAATTTTTTAACATTTTTATACTGTACCAATGACCCAGACTTAGCTGAATAGTAAACAGGCTGGAGGGCCTAGGACATAGAGGAAAATCCAATAAGCTCAATTATAAAATAAAGAGGTAACCCCTTAAGGAGAAAAGGAGTATTAGGCTTTACATGTATCTTTCTTATTTAATATTTAAATTAGAAAGATACACTACCCTTAATAATTGAGCACAATAACATTCATGTTCTCTATTAACATCCAGTATAACCTTTATACTAATTATTTTTAAAGCAAGCCAATAAATAAAGTAGTCCAGAGAATTGAGACTCTTTATAATCATTTAAAAGTGTCCGAGTATTGTATATTAAAGCCCGTTTGACACTTGACATATACAAATGCTTCACACCGAGCTACACTTTAAAAATAAGACATGAATGAAATTAAACATTAATATTACACTTTAAAACCATCCCGGAAGCGACTCAGAAATACTGTCTTGGAGGAGGCATTCCCTTGCTTTTCACTATAAAGCAGGTGACCTAAGGGAACACCCGCCCCCCCCCCCCCCCCCCCTTCCCCTTGCCCTGGGTCAAATAGCCCAGAGCGAAGAGGGCAGCCGGACGGAGTCGCTGCCGGAACAGAAAGCCTGCATAACTATAGTTGCAACTGTTTAGTGGACGACATTCCGAGCAACAGATAACGGACCTAAACAATGCAGGTCTCCAGAAATGGACTCAATATTTCTGAGATAAAAATTAGTAAATGTGGATGGCTGAGACCAATAAGCAGCCTTCATTAAATCTGTAATAGCAACACTATTAGCATAAGCCCAGGAAGTAGAAAGAGCTCTTACTTCATGAGCAGAAATCTTAAGCACAGACTGCTGAGAAGAAGATAAATCTTCATACGCAGTACGGATAGTTAACTGAATCCATCTAGCAATAGAATGGACTGAAATGTCCTTTCTATTAGGCATCAAAGACAGAAAGAAACGTTTCCGTCCCTTTCTGATGAACTGAGATCTCTGTTTATAGATACGTAGTGCTCTAACAGGACAGAGTAAAGGCCTACGCCCGACTGAAGACGGAAGAGCCTTAATAACAATAGGTTCCGGATATTTATTAGGAGCCTGATTCTTAGCTAAAAAACCGACATTAGTAGTGAAGGTGATAGTGTTCCCAACACTACGATAATGAGAATCATCCACCGATAGTGCATGAAGCTCACTGACTCTTCTGGCAGAAGAGAAAGCTAAGAGAAAAGCTGTCTTATAAGATAAGAATTTGAAATCTACTGTCCCAAGAGGTTCAAATGGCTTTTCCTTCAATTTGAGGAGAACCCAAGCTAAATTCCACTTAGGAATTAATCTAAGAGTTCTGGGTCTATTTATCGAAAAGTTTCTAACCAATTTCGATAAAGAGACATTAGATCCAATTTGTAAACTATCATGATGTGCATAGGTATCAGATAACATAGATCTATAACCCTTTATAGTAACAGGTTGCAGTTTGATTTCGTCAAACAAGTATACTAGAAAGTTAGCAATGTCTGGTATAGAGGGATCAAATATATCAACAGAATGATCCCTACACCAACGACGGAAAACCTTCCACTTAGCCGCATAGTTTAGCGAAGAGGAGGTCCTCCTACAGTTAGAAATCGCGTCCACTGCTCGTCCTGTAAAGTGCTTGCCATGCAAGAAGGACCGCACAACGGAAAAACGTGAAGGTTGAGACCTTGCGGGTTGTGATGTAGTTGGCGCGATTTCCCCTGCCAAAGAAGATCCTCTCGTGGAGGGAGCTTCCGCGGTAGGTCCCACAACAGACACCTGAGTAGATTTATCCACGGTCTCTGTGGCGACAGAGATGCTACCAACAGAATCTTGCATTGAGATTGTTTTATCTTTAGCAATACTTGTTGAATTAACGGCGCTGGAGGATACGCATATCCTATCATTCCGTCCCAAGGGATCGATAGAGCGTCTACTGCAAATGCTCTTGGATCCGGACACGGGGACACATACGTCTGCAACTGATTGTTGAGATGTGTCGCAAATAAGTCTATCATTGGCCGTTCCCATTGGTAGCAAATCTGATTGAATACTTGTTTGTTGAGAGTCCACTCCGACGGCAACAAGCGACCCTTTCGTGAAAGGGAGTCTGCTAGCACATTCAGACGACCCGGTATGTGACGGACCGAAAGAAGAACGTGATGTTCCAACGCAAACAGAAGGATTCTTTCCGTTAGATTGAACAACAGAACTGAATGAGTGCCTCCCTGATTCCGTATATACGCCACTACTGTCGTATTGTCGGATAGGATTTGGACATGAGCATCGTGAATAATGTCCATCCAGTGACGTAACGCAAGCCAAATTGACATCATTTCCTTGATGTTTATGTGCTTGCACAGGAATTGCGGATCCCAAAGACCCTGGCATCTCGAATCCGTTGGGATTAATGATGCACCCCAACCTGTTTGACTGGCATCCGTCATAATGGTAAAACTCGGATCCGGCAACTGCAGCGGAACTCCTTGAGTTAACCACTGAATGTTTGCCCAAGTCTGAATCTCTTGTTTCACTTGATCTGACAAGAGAACGTCTACATCGAGCGAATGAATTTTCACACTCCAATTCTGAGTCAGGAAAATTTGAAGAGGCCGTGTGCGTAGCCGTCCCATCGGAATGAGATCCGCGGCGGCTCCGCACAGACCTATCAGTCTCATAAATTCTCTCGCCGTGACTTTGTCTGTATTCAGACAATAGCGAGCGTAACAACTGACTAATTTCGCTCTGGTTAACGGCAGACGAACGAGATTGTTGTGCGTCTCGAAGCTCATTCCCAGATGAGTGAATGACTTGGACGGCACCAGATCCGACTTCTCCTCGTTTACTATGAAACCGAGACGTCGGAGCAATAGAAGAAGATTCTGAACATCGTTCTGAAGCGTTAACTCGTTGCCGTACCTCTGAAGAATGTCGTCCAGGTAGGCCGACGTTACCGCAGACGAATGAGCTCGGAAGTAGATCATTACCGAGTTCATTACCCGAGTGAAAGCCCAGGGTGCTAGATTCAATCCGAAGCACATGGCCCGGAACTGATACACCACTCCTAGGACTGCGAAGCGTAGATACTTTCGGAATGTCGGATGTACCATGACGTGAAAGTACGCATCTTTGAGATCTATGCTCGTTGCATAATCGTTCACCCGAATACTCGCTCTGACCGATCGAATCGTCTCCATATAAAACTTCGGAGCGACGATCAGCTTGTTTATCCAGCTCAAATCTATGACTGGACGGAACGAGCCGTCTGGTTTCGGAACCAGAAACAGATGGCTGTAGAATCCCAGCGATTCCTGGTTTTCTACGACCTCTACCGCGTTCTTCATTAAAAGAGACTGCACCTCTGATAGCAGAGCGTCTCTTTTCTGAGGGTTTGACGGAAGATGAGTCCACTTTGGACTTCGAGTTAATGGAGGCTTTCGTTTGAAGGATATCTTTAGACCTTCCGAAGTCACTCCTCTCACCCACGGGTCGTCCGTAATCGACGCCCACTCTTGAGAAAAACTCGACAACCTTCCGCCAACCGGAACGCGATAGAGGTTTGAGCCATCACCTCCTGGATCTGCGAGGCCTGCGGTAGGAGAAACCTCGTCTTCCACGACCCGCACCTCGCCTCGTCGACCTCGGGGCGTCCGACCGATTGTCCCGGCCTGAAGGACGTCCCGAACGAGAGTCGCTATCCTGACGGTCTCTCGAATAAGAGCTAGAGGACGCACCGGAACCTCTATAGGAACCTCTCTTGGGCGGATAAGACCCAGAAGTGCCCGCCTTATTCGTGTCTGCTGTATCCGACCTTTTAGGAGCGGATCTAAACAACAGAGAATCACTAGCTTTCTTTTTAATATTATCATAAATAGCGGAAAGCTTGCCGTCAAAGAGAAGATCTCCTGAGACCGAAGCGACTCTAAGAGAGTTCTTCACCTTAGAATCCACTAGTGTGGATGTAGACAGGGCTGCGTCACGTCTAACCAACTCCAGATTTGCCACTGAAAGGGCGGAGTTACACGTGGAATAAGCTACTGCCCTTGAAAGAAGTCTTAAGGAGGATTGTATATCCTGAAACTCTTCCCCTTGAAGACGCAGTGATAACGCCTTCGTAAGGTGATCTGCGTAAGATAAGGCATCTAAATTGGCTCTGTTAGACGCAATAGCTGTTTCCAACACTGCGGTTGGAATAGAAGCTGACGACGGTAATGATAGCTCTAAGTCTTCCGCCTCGTCGTCCATACGCAGAGGAACTCTCGGTATACCCTGACCTGCCGTGTCGAATTTATTCCTTGCATTAATGAAAGGCAGGTTGAGAGTATTTGCGGACAAGAAGCCTGCTTTCCCCGTCCTGGAAGCAAGTTTAAAAATAGCGTCGTTCAATAATTCAAATGTTCTTGCAACATTATTGGACTGCGACAGAAACTCGGGAGCGATGTCCCTGAACCGCTCGAAAAAATCAGAGTCCAATGACGCTATAATTCTCCTGTCCGGAAGCGCAGCAGTCTGGCCCGACGGAACAACTTGAGGAAGAAAGTGCCGGATGAAGTCCACGGCAGCTTTGTGTTGTTCCGAAAGGGATAGCTCCAATTCATCCGTATCCCTTTCACCATCCGGTCGGACCTCCCGATGTTCCCGGTCGTCCGCCCCCGATGCTTCGGCGGAGCGTACCGACCCAGCGCCGTCGGATAATTCTCGATCCGACACCGTCTCTGTCGGCTGCTGGGATGCTGCGATAAGCTGTGCTATCTGCACTAGAATGTCCGACGTCGAGACCTGCGGAGGAGCGGTCTTTCGCTGCTTTGCTGAGGGCAGCTCCGCATCAGATGGCTCCCGCATACTTTTCCTATGCGAACGTCCGGAGTCCATCGGTCTCGAATCCCTGGCTGCCGGATGGTGTGACCTGGTCGCCGAAGAATCCTTCATCGGCGAAGCTGGCAAAATATCGGAGGTCACGCAGCCAAGGTGCGGTCGTGTGCGCCGGCGAGAAGAGGAAGCCTTAACAGTCTCTGCGGACTGCTTATACAACGGAGCGTCCCGAGCGACGGACGTATGCTCCGCTAAAGACACATTTTGTACCACAACATCTGGTCCCAGATGTTGTTGTACGAGAGAGGGGCCTCTCTCGCTCGCGGCCCGGCTGGACCTGGACGAGCTAGGAACCGGACTAAAAGGCTTCCTCCGTTCTCGTTCACTATCCGCCGTCACTGGGTGTGCATCTATTATTTTTATAGTGCTCGCATCACCCAAAATTTCCTCTTGGACCGCATCGGACGAACCCGGCTGCCGAACCATTCGGTGAATGGACGCTACACCGGGCGAGCTAGCGGACGACATTTGTCTAATCTCCATGAGCACTTTTGCCGCTAGCTCTGTATTTATTTGTGACGACGGACGCACACTTGAAGAAGATAACATGGAAACATCACCCTGTTCTGGTTCCTCTGAAATAGAAACTGAGAGAGTAGAGTGACCTTGTGGAGAAAGAGCCGGCATCGCTCTTTCTCCAGAAACAACATATCGTGACACACGTTTCCAATGTTTCTCATCCCAATGTTCACATACAGGACAGGGATTAATGCGAGAACACTGACTACAATTAATGCAATAATCATGAAAGTCAGAGGAAGATTTCTTCCTATTACAATTTGAACAAGTTCCCTTCATTGTGAAAGAACAACAATAAGTCCTAGTTACTCGCAAAAACCCCTGACACAAAGATACATAATAACATGATCCATTAATAAATGAAAAAACAATTGCAAAACAAAATAATTTTGAAAAAATATTTTTTCAGAGAAGCCCAAGTTGCTGAAAAGTAACGTTGAGCCCCGATGGATCCGATGGCAAAGTGTGGTCAAAAATTTTAAAATTATATAAAATAATTAATGAGACACTTTCGGATAATATAAATGTATCTTATAATGAGATAAACTACCTAAAAGGCAAACAGCCCCCCTCAAAAAAGGCTGTTGCCAATGAAAACAAACAGTGTAAACACAGAAGAAAACATGACTCCAGGCACTGAAAAAACTGGCCCGGAATCAGTCATCAATTACACTCTATCTGATGCAAAACAGAGACTCCCAGGGGAGAATCTGCAGAACATCAGATGGAAGATGCAGAACACAAACGTTATACACCCATGGGTGAAAACGTAACTATGGGGAAAATAACAGAAAACATTCTGTAACCAAGCAACTCTCCCAGGGAATTTTTAGAAATGAAACTTCTCAAAAATATGCCAAAAGCATGGGAGAATTGCAAGGGGGGACTTTAGAAGGTTAGGGGAGAGGAAACACTGAATAAGCAGTGCAACAATTAGCAAGAATGACAACAAGAGGCGTTTGCCTCGAAAATAGGCAACTTAACATAATTTCAACAAAAAATTTTAAGTACAGCCCTGATTATTTTTTGCCACTTCTTTTTTCCTCTCCTCCTTCTATCCTCCTTAGAATCACATTTTCTCCAAGAATTACGTGTCTGGCATCCTTTAAACTGAGATTTACAAGCACAAAGATCAGTGAGATGTTGACTGATGAAGGGCCAAACAGAGAATGATATTTGGCGCCAATTTCGGGACGACTGCGTCACTGCGCATGCGCAGTAGAGTCGTACTATGGAGGTCCTTTAGGACATGATTTCTTTTTGTTTTGGATGCAAATTTTGGGGATTGGGGGGCAAAATTTGTGTTTGGCCCTGGTTTTTGTGGAGTTAGCACCAGCTAAGTCTGGGTCATTGGTACAGTATAAAAATATAGGTAACTTAACATAATTTCATTAAAAAATTTTAAGTTACAGCCCTGATAATATTCTGTCACACATTTTTCCTCTCCTCCTTCTCTATCCTCCTTAGAATCACCATTTCACTAATATTTATGTGTCTGGCGTCATTTAAACTGAGATTTACAAGCACAAAGATCAGTCAGATGTTAACTGATGAAGGGCCAAACTTAGAATGATTAATGGCGCCAATTTCGGAACGTCCTTGACACTGCGCATGCGCAGTAGAGGTGAAGTGTGGAGGGCCTTTCAGGACATGTTTTCTTTGGTTTTAGATGCAAATTTTGGGGATTGGGGGGCAAAATTTGTGTTTGGCCCTACATTTTAAGAGTTAGCACCAGCTATGTCTGGGTCATTGGTACAGTATAAAAATATGCCGAAGTTCCCCAAGGGAACATTATGAGCCCAAGGGCATCGCGATAGAGCCTAAGCGTGGACAAAATCCAAATTTTATGAGCTACACTACCGGAATAATTATAATCAATGTATCCTACAGTAATTCTACAGTAATATAATATAAAATACCACATATATTTGAAGACGTTGCCAATGTAAACAACGACAAGGAAAAAAAACGGAAACAAGACATCAGGCACACAAAAAGGCCCAAAGTCAGTAACCGAGTTAAAAGCTACCAGATGCAGAGCTAGATCTTCATACAAAGAAAAAACGATACATCGGATAGAAGATGCAAGACCAAAACAACCTAAAACCCTAGGGTGAGGACGTAACCATGGGGATAAACAGAATAAACATTTCATAATAAATGTTAAACTCCCAAGAAATTTTATACAAAATTTCAATAAAAAACAACCAAAAAGCTTAGGAGTTTAACAGGAGGGGTTCATGGAAGGATAGGGAAAGAACACTTAACAAACAGTGGATTAATCATTAGCAAGAATGATGGCGTCAGGCTATGTCCCAACTAGAGCGCACTGTCACAGTGCCGAAGCTGCAACGATTCGTGCAACGCCAATGATGTTTTAAAACTTGTTGGTGACAAAAAAACTTGTTGGTGACAAGTCCATAAATGTGACAGAAATTATCCGAATGACAATGCACTCTTGAGAGGGTGTAGACATCATGAAGATACACTTGCATACCAAGTATGGTGTCATTCCATCAAGTGTTTTAGAAGTTATAACTCGTTGGTGACAAAAAAACTTGTTGGTGACAAATAAACTTGGTGACAAGTCCATAAATGTGACAGAAATTATCCGAATGACATGCACTATTGAGAGGGTGTAGACATCATGAAGATACACTTGCATACCAAGTATGGTGTTATTCCATCAAGTATACTGACAGACCAACCGACAGAGACAGACAGACAGACAGACAGACAGACAGACAGACAGACAGACAGACAGACAGACAGACAGACAGACCGACATTGCCACATATAGAGCTGCTCGTCGCAGCTAAAAGTTAAAAAATTTATAGTAATTTATATATTTTTTATACTTACCAATGACCCAGACATAGCTGGTGCTAACTCTTAAAATATAGGGCCAAACACAAATTTTGCCCCCCAATCCCCAAAATTTGCATCTAAAACCAAAGAAAACATGTCCTGAATGGCCCTCCACACTTCACCTCTACTGCGCATGCGCAGTGTCAAGGACGTTCCGAAATTGGCGCCATTAATCATTCTTATAACCAGTGCCTGGTAAGCGCTATGTACTCAGCGGGGAGGTAAGAGTTCCCAACTCCTGGGAGGGCCATCCCCGTCTGGGTCATTGGTAAGTATAAAAAATGCCGCTCAGGATCACAGATCCAATGTCGAGTTGTGACCTTGACCTTTGACCAGGCGAGTCCAAGGTCAATAGGGTTCTTCCTCGCACCAAGGCCAACACACCTATGAAGTTTCATGACTCTAGGTTGAACCACTATCAAGTTCTCATCCGGAAACCAATTGTTGCGATATACTATGTTCAAGGTCACTGTGACCTTGACCTTTGACCTGGTGAGTCCAACATCAATAGGGTTCTTCCTCGCACCAAGGCCAACACGCCTGTAAAGTTTCATGGCTCTAGGTTGAACCACTATCAAGTTATCATCCGGAAACCAATTGTTGCGATATACTATGTTCAAGGTCACTGTGACCTTGACCTTTGACCTGGTGAGTCCAAGATCAATAGGGTTCTTCCTCGCACCAAGGCCAACATACCTATGAAGTTTCATGACTCTAGGTTGAACCACTATCAAGTTATCATCCGGAAACCAATTGTTGCGATATACTATGTTCAAGGTCACTGTGACCATGACCTTTGACCTGGTGAGTCCAAGATCAATAGGGTTCTTCCTCGCACCAAGGCCAACACACCTATAAAGTTTCATGACTCTAGGTTGAACCACTATCAAGTTATCATCCGGAAACCAATTGTTGCGATATACTATGTTCAAGGTTACTGTGACCTTGACCTTTGACCTGGTGAGTCCAAGATCAATAGGGTTCTTCCTCGCACCAAGGCCAACACACCTATGAAGTTTCATGACTCTAGGTTGAACCACTATCAAGTTATCATCCGGAAACCAATTGTTGCGATATACTATGTTAAAGGTCACTGTGACCTTGACCTTTGACGTAGCGAGTCCAAAATCAATAGGGTTCTTCCCCTCACCAAGGCCAATCTACCTATGAAGTTTCATGAATGTGAGTTGAACCATTATCAAGTTATCATCCGGAAACCAATTGTTTAAGATTTACTATGTTCAAGGTCACTGTGACCTTGACCTTCGACGTAGCATGTCCAAAATCAATAGGGTTCTTCCTCCCACCAAGACCAACCTATGTATGAAGTTTAATGAATGTGAGTTGAACCACTATCAAGTTATCATCCGGAAACCAATTGTTTACGCCCGCCCGCCCGCCCGCCCGCCCCGCCCATCCGCCCGCCCGCCCGCCCGCCCGCCCGCCCGCCCGCCATTCACCAAACTATAAGTCGAGTTTGACTTCGTCACAACTCGACTAAAAATATATAAATTACTATAAATTTTTTAACATTTTTATACTGTACCAATGACCCAGACATAGCTGAATAGTAAAAAGGCTGGAGGGCCAAGGACATAGAGCAAGATGGAATACGCTCAATTATATAAAATAGAGTCATCCCCTCTAGGGAAAAAGAAGTATTAGGCCTTACATGTATCTTTCTTATTTATGATAAATTAGAAAGATACAACACCTTCCAAAATTGAGCATCATACATCCATGTACTCTATTAATATCTAGTATAATCCTTATACTAATAATTTTTAAAGTAAGCCAATAAATAAAGTAAGTCTAGAGAATAGAGACTCTTTATACTCCTTAAAAGTGTCTGAGGATTGTATAATAATGTCCGTTGACACGTGCTATATTCAAAAGCTATACTTTAAAAACTAAGACCTGAATGAATTTTTAAAACATAAACTTCTCACTAAACAACCATCCCAATAACAGCTCAGAATTACTAACTCCGGAGGAGGTATCCCCTTGTTTTCATAGTAAAACAGGTGACCCAAGGGAACACCCTCCCCCCCCCCCCCCCTCTTTCTTGCCCTGGGTCAAATAGCCCAGAGCGAAGAGGGCAGCAGAACGGAGTCACTGCCGAAACAGACAGCCTACGTAGCTATAGTAGCAACTGTTAAGTGAATGACATTCTGAGCAGTAGATAATAGACCTAACAATAGAGGCCTCCAGAAATGGACTCGATATTTCTGAGATAAAAATTCTTGAATGTGGATGGCTGAGCGCAATGAGCAGCCTTCAAAAATCTATAATAGCGACACTATTAATATAAGCCCAAGATGTAGAAGAACTCTTACTTCATGAGCCGAAATCTCAAACACAACTGCTGAGTCAATGATATACCATAAGCAGTATCGATAGTTAATTGAATCCATTAGCAATAGAATGGAGCGTAACGTCCTTCTATTAGGCATCAAAGACAGAAGAAGCTTACGCCCGTAGTAATAAACAGATATCTGTTTATAAAAACATAAACTCTAACCGGACAGAGTAAAGGCCTATGCCCATACGAAGACGGAAGGACCTTAATAACAATAGGTTCCGGATATTAATTAGAAGCCTGACTCTTATGCAAAAATCCAACCTAAATAGTAAAGGAAGTAGTGATTCCGAAACTACGAAAGTGAAAATCATCCACCGATAGTGCATGAAACTCACTGACTCTTCAGTAAAAGAGAAGCCAACAGAATTACTGTCTAAAAGGTCAGAATTTGAAAACTACTGTTTCCAGAGGCTCAAATGATTACTTAGCTAAATAAGAATGGAAGTTAAATTCCATATAGGAATTTAATCTAATGATTCTAAGTCTATTTATCGAAAAGATACTAACTGACTTAGATAAAGAGACATAAGACTCAATTGTAAACTATCATAGAGTGCATAGGTATGAGGTAACATAAACCCATAACCTTAATAACAAGAGGCCCCAGGGGGCCTGAGGGCGCTCACCTGACATGGTAGCCTAAATAGCAACCCAGAGAATTGATTTCCACAAGTTGCATCTGCTCCTCCTAAGAAAAGCTGAAACCAAATATCCAAATATTCTGACCAGTGGATCTAAAAAAAGATTTTTAAAGAATATTCCTCATACTGAACTAAGTCATAATTCGGGCTCCCACAGGAAGCCCATATATGAACCCAGGGACTTGGCTTTAACAAACCTGAATCTCACACCCCTAAGGATTCTGCACACCAAATATCAAAACATTCCAACTGCTGGATCTGAAGAAGAAGATTTTTAAAGAAAATTCCTCATTTTGAACCAAGTTACAATTCGAGCTCCCACAATCAGCCCAAATATGGACCTAGGGACATGGCTTGAACAAACTTGAATCTTACCCCCCTAAGGATGCTGCATAAAAAATATCAAAAGCATTCATCTGCTGGATCTGAAGATTTTTAAATAAAATTCCTCATTTTGAACTAAGTTGTCATTCAGGCTCCCATAGTGAGCCTAAATATGAACCAAGGGACTTGGCTTGAACAAACTTGAATCTCAGCCCCCTAAGGTTGCTCCATGCCGAATATCAAAACATTCCAACTGCTGAATCTGAAGAAGAAGATTTTTAAAGAAAAATTCCTCATATTGACTAAGTTATAATTTGGGCTCCCACAGGGAGCCCAAATATGGACCCATGGACTTGGCTTTAACACACTTGAATCCCCCCTCCCCCCCCCCCCCCCCCCAAAAAAAAAAATCCTCATTTTGAACAAAGTTACAATTCAAGCTCCCACACTGAGCCCAAATATGGACCTAGGGACATGGCTTGAACAAACTTGAATCTCACCCCCCTAAGGATGCTGCATACCAAATATCACAAGATTCTGCCTGCTGGATCTTGAGAAGAAGATTTTCAAAGAAATTCGCCTGAAATGCACTAAGTTCGAATTTGGGCTTCTAAAGTGAGCCCAAATATGAATCCAGGTGGCCGATTTGAACAAACTGGAATCAGATCCACCCCACAATGTTGCATACCAAATATCAAAAGATTCTGCCTGCAGGATCTGGAGAAGAAGATTTTTGAAGAAATTTGCCTGAAATGCACTAAGTTCAAATTCGAGCTTCTATAGTGAGCCCAAATATGAATCTAGGGAGCCGATTTGAACAAAATAGAATCAGATCCACCCCACAATGTTGCATACCAAATATCAAAAGATTCTGTCTGCTGGATCTGGAGAAGAAGATTTTTTAAGAAATTTGCCTGAAATGCACTAAGTTCAAATTTTGGCTCCTATACTGAGCCCAAATATAAACCCAAGGGGCCAATTTGAACAAACTTGAATCAGATCCACCCCACAATGTTGCATACCCAATATCAAAAGATTCTGCCTGCTGGATCTTGAGAAGAAGATTTTCAAAGCAATTTGCCTGAAATGCACTAAGTTCAAATTTGGGCTCCTATACAGAGCCCAAATATAAACCCAAGGGGCCGATTTGAACAAACTTGAATCAGATCCACCCCACAATGTTGCATACCAAATATCAAAAGATTCTGCCTGCTGGATCTGGAAAAGAAGATTTTCAAAGAAATTTGCCTGAAATGCAGTAAGTTCAAATTTGGGCTCCTATACTGAGCCCAAATATAAACCCAGGGGGCCGATTTGAACAAACTTGAATCAGATCCACCCCACAATGTTGCATACCAAATATCAAAAGATTCTGCCTGCTGGATCTGGAGAAGAAGATTTTTTAAGAAATTTGCCTGAAATGCACTAAGTTCGAAATCGGGCTCCTATACTGAGCCCAAATATGAACCCAGGGGGCCGGTTTGAACAAACCTGAATCAGATCCACCCTCCAATGTTGCATACCAAATATCAAAAGATTCTGCCTGCTGGATCTGGAGAAGAAGATTTTTTAATGTTTTTCCCATTGCCTACAGTGTTAAAAAGTGCTGACTCAGCACTTTTTCAATGTCCCGAAACTGTACCCTATGATAAAACCGATAGCAATTTTTTTTTATCAATTCTTTCTGTTGGTCCTAAGGAAGCTTCACACCAAATAAAAATTCTCGGTGCCGTGCAGTTTTGGAGATATGGGCGTTTTAATTTTTTTCTATTTTTAGCTCCTGCGGTTCCCATGGGGCTACGGGGAAAAAAAAATCAGCATAAGTTAGTTACTTATGACCCAATAAGCCCTCACATAAAATTTGGTTCAAATCAGCCTCTCGGTTTGGAAAATAGAAATTTTGGGCGGGGCCAAAAATTTTGCCCCTCCCATAACGACGCCAAGTATAGCCCCACAAACTTCTCTTGAACAAATCTGAGTCTACACCTCAAAAGGAAGCTGCACACCAAATATCAAGTCTCTGCTACTGCTGGTTCATGAGAAGAAGATTTTTTAAGATTTCAGCACACTTTTTGGGTGTGGCCCTACCCACGGGTGGGGCAACTTGATTTGAACAAAATCAAATTGCGATGTCATAACAAACTATTATCTCAAATATCAATTAAATTGGTTCAGCGGTTTGGGAGGAGAAGACGCAAACACCATGTTCACGGACGACGGACGACGGACGCAGGACGACGGACGACGGACGGTGAGTGATCACTATAGCTCTCCTGACTGAAAGTCAGGTGAGCTAATAACAGGCTGCAGTAGATCTTGTCAAACAAGTATACTAAAAAGTTGCAATGACTAGTATGGAGGGATCAACAATATCAACATAGTGATCCCTACACCAACGACGGAAGAGCCTCCACTTTAGCCGCATAGTATAGTGAAGAAGAGGTTCTCCTATAGTAAGAAATCGCGTCCAAAGCTCGTCCAGTACAATGCTTACAATGCAATAAGGACCACACAACGGAATACGTGAAGGTTGAGACCTTGCAGGTTGTGATAAAGATGACACGATTTTACCCAGCGAAAAAAGATCCTCTCATGGAGGAAGATTTCGCGTTAAGTCCCACAGTAGACATCAGAGTAAATTTACCCACGGTCTCTGTGAAGACAGAGATGCTATCAACAGAAATGTATTGTGGTTGTTTATCTTAGCAATACTTGCTGAAACAACAGCGCAGGAGGATACGCATATCCTATCATTCCGTCCTATTACATCAATAGAGCGTTAACAACATAAGCTCAGAGATCCAGACAAGCAAACACATACGTCTGCAATTGATTAGCAAGTTGTGTCGTAAATAAATTATCATTGGGCGCTCCCACTGATAGCAAATCTGATTGAATACTTGTTTGTTGAGAGTCCATTCTGACGGCAACAAGTGACACATAAGTGAACGGGAGTCCGGTAATACAATAAGACGACCCGGAATATGACGGACCGAAGCAGAACTTGGTGTACTATAACAAACAGAAGGATTCTTTCCATTAAATTGAATAACGGAAACGAATGAGTGCCTCCCTGGTTCCGGAGATACGCCACTACTGTCGAATTAACGGAAAGGATTTGGACATGCGTTTCTGAATAATGTTCATCCAATGACATAAAGCAAGGCTAAATAAACATTATTCCGTGGAAGATAAGTGCTTGCTTAGAGACTGCGGAACTCAAAGACCCTGGCACTTCGAATCCATTGGGATCAATATTATATCCCAACCTGTTTGACTGGCAACCGTCATAATTATAAAACTCGGATCCGGCAACTGCAGTGGCACTCTCTGAGTCAACCACCGAATGTTTGCCCCAGTCTGAATCTCTTGCTACACTAGATAGACAAGAGAATGTGTAAATCGAGCAATTCATGGATTGCTGAAAAGTTGCCGTCGAAGAGAAGCTTCTCCGAGAACGAAGCGACTCTGAGAGAGTTCTTCACCTTACTATCCACGCGCGTGGATGTAGCTAGAGCTGCGTCACGTCTAGCCAACTCCAAGCAGCCACTGAAGGGCGGAGTTATACGTGAACAAACTACTGCCCTCAAAAGAAATCACATTGAGGATCATATCCCGGAATTCTTTCTCTTGAAGACGTAATGATAACGCCTCAGTAAGGTGGATTACGTATGATAAAGCGTCTAAGTTAAGTCTATTAGACATCATTGTCGTTTCCAACATTGTGGTTGGAAAAGACATAGACGACGAAAAAGAATATTTCCAGTCTTTAACCACGCCGTCTAGACACATATGAACTCTCGGTATGCCCTGTTCTGCCAAAATGAATTATTCGTATAAATGATAAAAGGCAGAAATGAGCATTGCGGACAAGAAACTAAACTATCATGCTTGGTAGCAGGCTTATATATATATAGCGTCGATAAATAATACACATGTTCTAATGACATTATTGGACTGTGTCGGTAAGTCAGGGACAATGTCCCTGAACCGATCCAAAATTCCGTGTCCAATGACGCTATAAGTCTCTTATCCAACATCGCAGCAATGTAGTCCGAAATAACAATCACTGGAAGATAATGCCGGAAGATATGTATGGCAGCTTCCGATGCTACGAAAGGGAAAACTCGAAATCTTTCGAATCCCTTTCGCCATCCTGTCGGACCCTATAAAGCGTTCGGTCGTCCGTACCTGATGCAACCGCGGACCGCACCGACCCAGCACCGTCGGATAATTCCTGATTCAACCAAGAAACTGTCGATTGCTGGGATGCTGCGAAAAAACTGTGCTAACTCAGATAGCACGTCCGTCACTGAGGCCTGTGGAGAAGCGGTCCTACGATGCATTGCCACTGGAAGTTCCGTGATCGTTACCCCGTGCATACTACTAATATGCGAGCGAACGGAGTGTATAGGCCTCGTGTCCCTTGGCTACCGGATGGTGTGACCTGTTCGCCGTGGAATCACTGAATGACGAAACTGATCGGATACTCGAGGTCACGTAGCCAATGTGTGGTCGTGTGCACTGCTGTGATGATGAGGAAGCATTATCGACAGTCTCTCGGACTGTCAATATAACGGAGCGTCCCGAGCGACGGACATATGCTCCGAATGTAAAATATCTGAACCACAACATGCGGTCCCCTATGTTGTTGGACGAGAGAGGGACCACTCTCGCTCACAGCCCGGACGGACCTGGACAAGCCAGGAACCGGACTAACAGGCTTCCTCCGATCTGTCCTCAATCCGCCGTCACTGGGTGAGTACTAAAGTAATTATAGTACTCGCATCACCCAAATCTCCTTCCTAGACCGCAACGGACGAACCCGGCAGCCGAACCATTCGATGAATGTACGCTACACCGGGTGAGCTAGCGAATGTCACTCCGTCGATCCTACAAGGGACCTCTTAGGCGATAGATATATTCCATGAGCACTTATTGCCGCTAGCTCTTCATTAACTATGACGACAGAGGCACACATTTGAAAGACATCTCCGTAACTTTGCGAACAAGAAACCAGAAATGCTTGGTAATAGCAAGCATATAATAATAAATATATAGCGTCGTTCAATAATTCGAAAGTTTGTGTGACATTATTGGACTATGTCGGAACTGAGGGACGATGTCCCTGAACCGAACCAAAAATTTCTAAGTCCACCGACGCTATCAGTTTCTTATCCGGCATCGCAGCATTCTGGTCCGACGAAAGAACCTGTAGAAGATCAAGTCAGATGACATACACAACAGCATATGTTGTTCCGAAAGGGAAAGCTCAAAATCCTCCAAATCCCTTTCGGTATCCCGTCGGACCGGATGAAATTTTTGGACGTCCGTACCCGCTTCCGTGGAGCGTCCCGACCCAGCATCGTCGGATAAAACATTATGCGACAGATTCAGTTGTTGCTGGGATGCTGCGATAAGCTGTGCTATTTAGGATAGCACGTCCGTCCCCGAGGCCTGTGCAGTAGCGGTCTTACGATGCATTGCCGCCGGAAGCTCCGTGTACGTTGACTCCTGCACACTTTCCTATGCGAACGTCCGGAGTCTGCAGGCCTCGTGTCCCTGGCTACCGGATGGTGTGACCTGGTCGCCGATGATTCTCTGACTGGCGAAGCTGACTGGATATCCGAGGTCACGTAGCCAAGAGCGGTCGTGTACGCTACCATGAGAATGAGGAAGCCTTATTGACAGTCTCTCCGGACTGACTATATGTCGGAGCGTCCCGAGCGGCGGACGTATGCTCCGAATGTGAAACATTTTGTACCACAACATCTGGGGCCAGATGTTGTTGTACGAGAGAGGGGCCTCTCTCGCTCGCCGTCCGGATGGACCAGAACGAGCTATGAACCGGACTAAAAGGCTTCCTCCGTTCTCCCTCTAATCCGCCGTCACTGGGTGTGCATTTGGTTGATTTATAGTGCTCGCATCACCCCAAAACTCCTTCTAGACCGCAACGGACGAACCCGGCTGCCGAACCATTCGATGAATGGACGCTACACCGGGCGAGCTAGCGGACGTCAAAGGCCGTCGAACCTACTAGGGTCCTCTTAGGCAATTGGCGTATTTACATGAGCACTTTTCCGCTAGCCCTTCATTACTTGTGACGACGGAGGCACACTGTTGGAAGACATCACAGATACATCACCCTAATCTTGATCGTCTGAAATAGAAATTGATAAAGTAGAGTGACCCTGCGGGGAAAGGACTGGAATGTCCAATTCCCCACTAACATACCGTGACATACGCTTCCCATGTTGTCATCGAAATCATCAGATACAGAACAGAAGTTAATGCGAGTACACTGACTACATATAGAATGATTATAAAAGTCAGAGGAAGACTTCCTCTTATTACAATTGATCAAAATCCTTTCAATGTGAAAAGAAAACAAAGTCCTGGTACTCACACCAACCCCTGACAATCAAAATACATAATAATAATATGATCCATTAACATAGAAAAAATAATTGAAATCAAAATATTTTGAAAAAATATTTTTTCAGAACAGCCCAAGTTTCTGAAAAGTAACGTTGAGCCCCAATGGATCCCAAGCCTAAGTGTGGACAAAAAATTTAAAAATATTTTAAACAATTTATGCAACACTTACGAACAATAATAATGTATCTAGTTATGATTAAATTAACATCAAGATATTATTTTCAAGAAATCCCCCCCTCACACAGAGGGCTGTTGTAAATGTAAACAATGAGTGTAAAAACACTAAAATAAGATTCCAGGCACCCAGGCCCGAAATCAGTTACCAAAAATACACTATCTGATGCAAAACAGAGACTTCCAGGGAAGAAACTGCAGAACATCAGATGGTAGATGCAGAACACAACGCCTAACCACCCATAGGTGAAGACGTAAACATGGGGAAAAGAACAGAATTCATTCTGTTATTCAGCTAAAACTCCCAAGAAATTTTAGTAATAATAATTACAGAAACTATGCCAAAAGCATGGGAGAATAGCAAGAGGGGACTTAAAGGAAAGGGAGAGAGGAAAACACTGAAAAATCAGTGTAACTAAATAACAAGAATGACAACAAAATGGCTGCTGCCTTGAAAATAGGTAACTTAACATAATTTCATTAAAAAATTTTAAGTTACAGCCCTGATAATATTCTGTCACACATTTTTCCTCTCCTCCTTCTATATCCTCCTTAGAATCACCATTTCACTAATATTTATGTGTCTGGCATCATTTAAACTGAGATTTACAAGCACAAAGATCAGTCAGATGTTAACTGATGAAGGGCCAAACTAAGAATGATTAATGGCGCCAATTTCGGAACGTCCTTGACACTGCGCATGCGCAGTAGAGGTGAAGTGTGGAGGGCCATTCAGGACATGTTTTCTTTGGTTTTAGATGCAAATTTTGGGGATTGGGGGGCAAAATTTGTGTTTGGCCCTATATTTTAAGAGTTAGCACCAGCTATGTCCGAGTCATTGGTACAGTATAAAAATATGGGAAACATGAAATAATTTTTATAATTATTATAAAGTTACAGCCCTGAACGTTTGAAACCACCGTTGTTCACTTCCATCATCCATTAACAGCCATGGATCCACCAATTCTTGCATTGATTTGTGTCTGGCATCCTTAAACAAGAGCACCGCGTAGCGGGACAATATGCGCCCGTTTTGTATTTTTGAAGTGTTGGGGTAAGGATGGGGGTGAGGGTGAAAATTGTTTGACCAACCCCATATTCGAACTTGACCTGTATTTTGTTGTGATTAAACAACATACCAAGTTTGGAACCAATCAGAAAACAAATAATAAAAGTTATCATCCAGAAACCAAATATTTGATGCATTCTATGTCCAACAAGGTCCATAATTCAGGGGAAATTCGAAGTTCAAACTGACCCCATATTGGAACTTGACCTGTCTTTTGTTTTGATTAAACCACATACAGTGTACCAAGTTTAGGAGTCAATTGAAAAAAAAATATTAAAGTTATCATCTGGAAACCAAATGTTGACGAACGGAAAGACCAAGGGATGAACAAATGGATGGACAAATGGACAGACAGACAGACTGATTCCATAATTCGATGGTTTTTCAACAGGCGTATAAAAAATCAGTTAGGCCATACTAAAGTTATAATCCGGAAAACACAAAATGCACAAATTCAAGAGGAATAACTCTGGAAAGGTACATGCGATTTTGGCCGAAAGTGAACTTGAGCTGTGCTTTGTGGTCATAAACAAAATCTGAGCATTTGAAACAAATTAGTCAAGGCAAGCTAAAGTTATCATCCGGAAACCACATAATTCACAAATTTGCAATCATTCAAGGAGAATAACTATGGAACGGTACATGCGATTATGGCCAAAGGAGAACTTGAGCTGTGCTTTGTGGTCAAAAACAAAATTTGAGAATTTGAAAAAAATCGGTCAAGGCAAACTAAAGTTATCATCCGGAAACCACAAAATCCACAAATTTGCAATCATTCAAGGGGAATAACTCTGGAAAGGTTTATGCGATTGTGGTCAAAAGTGAACTTGAGCTGCATTTTGTGGTCAAAAACAAAAAACTGAAAATTTGAAATAAATCGGTCAAGGCAAACTAAAGTTATCGTCCGGAAACGAAAAGTTGGGCTAAATTCCCATAAATAAAGGGCCATAACTCTACTGCAAATGGGCTGCTAGAAATGGAAATCGAACCCATCCTGTATTTTGTCACACTGAATCCACATGCCAAATTTAACTCAGCTCAAACCATTACAACTAGTTATCGTCCGCTCAAACCATTACAACTAGTTATCGTCCGGAACGAAATGTGTCCATGGACGGACGGACAGACAGACAGATGGGTGAAGAGACCATTCACATAATACGTCCTGTTTTTCAAACGGGTGTATAAAATCAACATCTGAAAAATTAGGTGTCAATCAGTCAAGGCGTTCGGCTTTAAATGAATGGAAACCAATGTTTTTTCAAAAATTGTGTTTTCAAAGGGCCATAACTCTGCAGTGGATGGACTGAGAAACACCAATATCAAACTTGACCTGTATTTTAATGCCAAAAACAACTTCTGAAAGTTTGATGTCGATCCGTTGAGGCGTTCGACTTTAAATGAACGGAAACCAAATTGTTTATGGACAGACAGACAGACAGACAGACAGACAGACAGATAACATAATACGACCGTGTTTTAAACAGGCGTATAAAAAGGAGATTTTGAAGCACAGATGTCAGATCATTGTTACTGAATTTAGGGCCAAACAAAGAATGATGTTTGCGCCAATTCCGGTCTGTTCCTGACTACTGTGCATGCGCAGATGGTAAAAGTATGGAGGGCCAGATAGGACTTTTAATTTTCAGTATTGTATGCAAATTTTGGGAATTGGGGGGTTCAAAATTGGTGTTTGGCCCTTGATAATATCGAGTTTGCACAAGCTAGTCTGGGCCATTGGTTATCAGTATAAAAATATAACAAAGTAATAATCTCCAATTAATAGATGTCAGACAACGATGACAGATACCAAGTGATAGCAATAGCCTACAATGACTTTCAGTCAGATGAGCTGAAAACTATTTACCTTCCTTATCAACATGTGCTTTATCCATTGCCTCTAATCTCTGTTCACTTTTCATGATGACTTTTCTCCAGTTGCCATTCCATTTGTAAAATAAAAAGTCATCTTCTATCTTGTAATTTTTATTCATGCGCCGCAACACCCTCTTCAGTGTCTCTGAGCAGTCCTTTGGATACTTCTTGCTTGTTTTATACACCCATATTGCATGATAATATTCATCTAAATCAACCTACAAAATTATATGTTAGGCCACACCAGATAAATTAATTGATTCTCAGGCAATTTTTTTTTTTAAATCAGGGAGGGAGTGAGGGTTTTATTTTTAATTTTTTTTTCGCAAAAAGTGAGCAACTATGGAGATGATTTTGACTGGCTTTTTACACACAGAAATATAGAAAGTGCATATTTATACAATAAATTCATTTTTAATTTGAAAAATAAAACATTCCTCTAAAAACAAACTCTCGGTACTTCAATTCAAAGGCTTCATATTCTTTCGATGCTTTTCATATTACCTTTGAAGTAAAAGTATTTAATCTATGGGGATTTGCCTTATTACAATTTATGGGGGAGTGCCTATAGGCACTCTCCCATAAATTGTAATGAGGCAAACATATTGGAGACGCAACTAAATAAATATGCATCAATCAAAAAAAAAAGTTTTGAGGTCTCCCGGAGTTTGTACTAATATTGGAAGACACTGAAAGACAATAAAAATGTCCAATGAGGGAGAAGGAGGGAGGGGGGGAAGGGGGGGGGAGGATCAAATTCAGCGAGGGATTGTCTGTGAATCAAAACACTTTTTTAGCCTTAGCACTGGGATGAAATTCATATCAAATGTGTATTCAATCATTTCTTCATGGTATTGAATTTTAATTAACCATTCAGATGAAACATCAAGGAATACTTCACAGGGAACTAGAGATTCCAATTAGGCTACACAAAATAAATTGATTCTCAGGCATTTTTTTTTCAAATCAAGGAGAGAGGGATGATAGAGAGACAGGGAGGGCAGGGGAGAGAAGGTTTTATTTTTCATTTTTTCCCTTCGCATAGTGGGCATGGATTGAGAAGCTTTCTTCAGTCTTTTCACCTACAGAATATATAGAAAGTGCATAATTACACAAACTAACTCATTTAACTCTCAAGGGCTTAATATATTTATTTATTTATTGGTGTTTAAGGGCAAATATTTTCTGCACAATAGCTAATCATGACCATGACAGTTTTACAGGAGGAGGAAGCCAGAATACCCGGAGAGAACCACCGAGTAATGGTGAGTAACTATCAGCTCCCCAACATACTAACCCCACACAAGCTGGGTTAGCATTGGTTGAAGACAGGTGCACCATCGACGTGCAGTATGCCTAAGTACATGGGCAATGGGGGTGAAGTGCCTTGCCCAAGGACAAAATGCAGTTGCCGCAGGTGGGAATCAAAGGACCTCATGGCTTGCAGTCTGCACCTCTACTTACTAAGCCACCGCACCCCTCAAGGGCTTAATTAAGTAACCTTAGTGACAATCACCCATATTTTGAATCTCTATGGAGTTTCAACTCATTTGGTGTTATTGAGTGATCATAGAATGCTTGAGATATGAGCATGACCCACTTTATAAGTTTTGGGCCGAGCCCACTTTTTTTGAGTGTAAAAATACATGTATGAACTTGGGAATGCATTATGGGGTCATAAAATACGATGTCCAGCAATACTGAAAAACAGCTCTGAATGACCCCTGGGTGACCTCAGTGACCTTGACCCATATTTTCAACCACCACTCAGTTTCGACTAAGTTGGTGTTTGTCCCAGGTCAGTAGGTCATACCATGCTTGAGATACAAGCATGACCCACTTTCAAAACATTCCAAGGGACACAACAAATGCTCAAGAACCTGCAAAATACAGATGGCCAAATACTGGTGACTACCAGTAGCCAAAAAGTCGTGAGATGGGAAGATTTGTATTTGAGTTATTATGCAGACAAGAAAGTGGGGAAGTGGGGAGAAGACCAGAATATGAAGATAAATGCAACAACCAGGCTGTGCTGAAGTAAAACAAGATACCTGCTGTGGTGACCATTGCTGGCGGTAGCCATTGTATGTAGCCTACCATGTTCAACATCGGACATTCTCATCTACTCATCATACAAAGTCATCCTGTCAGATTTAAAGAAAACTGCTGCATAAATGTGGCCTGCAGGTGTGTACTAAAGAAATCCAAAATGGCTGCCGTGGTGGCCATTATAGGCAGCCAACCGTGATCAGAATAGATTGTTCTATTCAACTCATGATACTAAGTTTCCGTGCAGAGTTTCAAGAAAATTGATTCATAAAGCAAACCAATTGACACTCTCCATTAAATTTTAACAAGACAAATCTTTTGGCTGCCAAAAAATTAAATGGTTCAAGTCTAATACAGTACGGTCGCCGTGGACTGGTCACTTTCCACGGTTGAACAGCCTATCCACGGACGCAGTAATATTAGATTCCAAACATTAATTATTGGAAAAATCATCAAAAATTTAATTAATGAAGCACCGGGTTCAACCCGGTGCTTCATTAATTAAACATTTGCGCATGATGATTTTTATTATCTGGTAAACGCATGCGTGGACATCACTGTCCACGCGAGGATTACGACCAGTCCACGGCGACTGTACTGTAGTTTACCCAAGTTAATAAAATTGATAAGCATTGCAAAGTCTTCATGCATTCAAGGGGCAACATATGCTATTCTGTAGATTATGAGGCCTAATTCATTTGCTGGATTATGTATTTACTTTGTGGCAGGATATTTTTGAACTGACAGCAAAACATGCCTGCAGAAAGCAGAGAGTTAACTTGTATGCTGCTGGTGGATATTCCTGCCCAGGACACAAAATCTCTTGCCTCTGAAATAAGTAAAATTTGGGCACATTTAAACAAATTTCCCCCTGCAAACTAAATGGAGATTTTGACCAACAATTTCTTGAGTTGAATTTTGATTAATTTTTCATAAAATCTGGTCATGGCTGCTGCAAAGTAGCCAGGACCAGATTTGATGAAAAATATTTCGAAAATAGTGGGTTTGTAGAGTCAAATATAGAGAAGCATCAGCTGACACTTGTTTCTTTTGGTATGTTTTGTTTTGGGGGGAAAAAAGGGGTTCGTACTAGCTGTGGGCTCAAAATAAATCATGTTACAAGGCTGCAACATTTCATTTTTGGGGGTGAACTGCAAGCCCATAAGGTTGAGCAGGGACTGATCAGGACTATTTAAAATACGCACTAGCCTCGGAGCCTATTTTTTCAATTCATGCACCAGATTTCAATTTACAGAGTCACACTGCTGTTTGTAACACACACTGCAAGTATGTAATAATAGCTCTCATCATTTTCATTTAGTACACTATAGCAAACATTAATCTTCACTGTGGTTTCTGATCAAGTCTTGGCTGCCTATTTAGGCAGCCAAGACTTGATCAGAAACCACAGTGAAGATTAATGCTTGGTAATTAAGACTTGAAGTATTAACTTAAGCACTCTACAACAATGATAAATGATAATCATATATATAATACATGTAAGAGTGTCTCTCTCGATTATCCATCGAAAGAATATCAAAATATGATCGGAGAAGTTACGCGCCAACTGAAAAGTCTATTTCTGAGATTTAATAGCCAGGTCCTGATGTTTCAGAACCAAATACGCACTGGCGCATGCCCAGGTCGGTCCCTGGTTGAGGAAGCCAAAATATCTGGAGAGCCACCATGAGCAGCAGTAGGGTCAACTGTCAGACTTTTCAACATGGGGTAGGGGATGCCGGTTATTATAAATAATCAAAAATTTCTTCTCTAAGGTTTTAAATGTTTTAATGCCTGTGAAAAATATGTTGGTGATTTGGGCTGGGAGGTGTTTCGGTTTTCCGGTTGAGTTCTGTTTTTGTTGCAAGCCAGAAACACAACTGCAAGACCCATCAGAAACTGGCAGAAAGGTTTTACTGTGTTTACTTATAAACTGATCAAACTATATCACTGGGAGAGATCTGGACTACTGACCCCTATGGATTCTTGTCCCTATATCCCGATAAATTCTGTCTTTTGATTGGTCAGAATGCCTTGGACAAATAGCCATGGCAAAGGGTGCGCCTAACACCCAAGGTATATGAGAGCATGCAACATCCAGGGTATAAGCGCACACAAAAAATCGGGGGTACATGGTTTCAATGAAAGCTTTTCACTTCCGCTTGACTCATTATAAAACACAAACCAAAAAACCTGAAAATAGTCACAAATATCATCAGATTTCCGACAATACAATCATAAAAATAAAATAAGAGCAAATAATTCGTCCCCCGAGTACCAATGTGTTCTATGTGCCAGTAGGCACATAGAACACATTGGAACTCAGGGGATGATATGTCAACAAAATACTGTTTATTCATTTCCTTAACGACCCAAAGGATGTAACTCTATCTATTGTCTTCTGCGATTATAAAAACAAAATTATTATCACGAATTTGGTCCAACTGATTGTGGAGCTGAGAAATGTGTCCACAAATTTATTTCCACTATGTTTGTATTGCGTTTCAAATGGGATAAAAAAGTTATCTCCACCAACATGTATGGTATTTGGAGATTTAATACCTGGATGTCTCATTTAAACATCTCGCCTGCGGCCAGGTGTTTAAAAACCGACATCCAGGTATTAAATCTCCATATACCATACATGTTGGCGGAGATAACTTATATTGTTATTTGGTCTATCCGGCAAAGCAGCGAATGTGTCGTGTTCTAATTATCACATTTTCTCCCTTATTGCCTTGTTCCCTGGATGAGTCAATAAGGTAGAAATTGTGACATTGAGAACACAACTTGTCACATAGTTATGACGTCACGCCTTTGTTAAAAGTGTGTGATATATTTCGAAGAGTTGGTTAGAGCATGTGTGATATTCAACATATATCGCCACACTTTTACCAATCAAGGAACAATAGACAGTGATTGTGTAACCTGTCAGTTCTAATACAAACACAGCCGAGAGGAAAGATTAAGGGCACCTGTGCTAAAATGTTTTGAACAGAGAAACGAGAATTTACCTGACTTTTGATTTTATTGAAAGAGTTAAAGAAAGAAATCCACACCCGGGTGTAAATGATAAATGGAACGTTTCATTTCTCGCTCAACCTTTTGAGCGCAATGACGAAACGGAAAAAATGAAGTAATATAACTTGCTTTCCATCAATCTTCATGTGTCTTGCAAGTTTGGCTTAAGAAATTAACTAATTAAATGGGAATGGACACGTGTCAGACAAGGGTTCAGTGGAGTGTTTGCTTGTTCGTGTTTTGATTGTTTGTGCAAACATCAATGTGACAAGTCGGTTACAGCACAAAAACTCATGATATTGAACATACAATCGCTCGAGCTAGTTACTCGGACAAGTCCTCGTTAACTAACTCTCGCGATTGTATATTCAATATCACTCGTTTTCTATGCTGTAACCTATACATAGATTTGATGAACTTTATTCATTTGGTACTCTAATTTACAGGGTTTTTTGACTAAATCGTCTTAGCAAATGATCCACTAGAACCTCTAAGAAGGATCAAAGGGAAATTAGGCTGAACCCAATGGAGATACAGTGGAGCCCACTTAATTGGATATCTCTTAATTGTATATCCCTGTTAACTGAATATAATTTTCAAACACAAAACCATTTACCATACCTTCAGTACAAATTTGATCTGTTAATTGCATATGGGTTGTTGAGTAAACTCCTGTTAATTGTATATAAATTTTGGTAATATGTCGAAAAAATTGCTGTGACAGGCACCAAATTCCCCTTATTTATCAACCTTTTTGGCCTCATACATCCAATAGAGACATTTATTCTATTATATCTTGTTTGACAGAGCTCTAGGAGCTCTGTCAAACAAGATATAATAGAATAAATGCTCAGTTTACCTCCAGAACACAGGAAACTGACCAAATCCCTGTTAATTGTATACTCCTGTTAATTGAATAATTTTCACTGGCAAAATGGATATTCAATTAAGAGGATTCTACTGTACTTACAGAAAGGGTTTTTGTGGAGAGTGTTGCAGATTTATTCCAAGTTAGGGAGCCTGAAGTGTTATTTACTATCTTTTCTTAACACATAAAAATACCAAACCGAAAACTGAGGTTTTTTCCCGAACCCGAACCGAAACAGAATCTGAATGAAAGTGTCAATCACACTGCAGCTTAACTTGACTGTGTGTAGTATTTGATGGAAAGGATAACGTTCAATATTTATGAAAAAGATTATAAAATAAGACAAGAATTGTGATAATTGAGAATACATTAAGTTCTGTACCCTACATTCTATGTTTTCAAAAAGAATAACCTGAGGTGTAGACTGTACTAAAGAATTGAGGCCTAGGTGGATGTGGCACTCACAGTTAATGTATGTCAATCAAAGTTACCAAGTTACAATAAAATCATTCCAAAACGAGTCATCCTATCAAGTTACAATGAAATTGCTTCATAAATATGCCTCGTAGACTTTGATAAAGGAATCTAGGTAACAGCAGTCACAGCTGCCCGAACGTGACCAAAATAGGATAGTCTCATCTAGATATCATACCGAGTATACCTACCAAGTTACAACGAAATCCCTTCATAAAAACAACCCGTACACAGTGCTAAAGGAATCTAGGTCACATGCCCAAGTGGGAGGTAACAGATGACCAATCATGCCCAAAACAGGAGAAAGTCTTATTTAGGCATCATACCAGGTTATCCTACCATGTTACAATGAAATCACTTCAAAAATATGAACTGTAGACTGTGCTAAACAAATCTAGGTCACAAGCCCTTGCGGCCATCATAGTTGACCAGTCATGACCAATATAGGACGTTCTCATCCAGATATTATACTGAGTCATCCTACCAATTTACAAAGAAATCCCTTTATAAATGCAACCTAAAGACTGTGCTAAAGAAAACTAGGTAACATGCTCCTGCAGCCATTACGGTTCACCGAACCAGTCCAAAATAAGACGTTCTCATCGAGGCATTATACAGAGTCATTCTACCAAGTTACAACAAAATTCCTTCATAAATACAACCTGTACACTGAGCAAAAGGATATTGGGTTTTGGATCTGTGCAGCCATCATGGTAGACCGATCGCGGCCAAAATGGGATGTTTGCACCTAGACATGATCTCGAACATGCATGTGAAATTTGCATGATGATCGGACATGACCTACGGGTGTAGCCTGTGCTAAACATACTGCGAACAGATTCGCAGACTAACAGCAGGCCTGGCATTCTTTAGGAGTGCAGGGGACGACTTGTCAATGTTGCATTGATTCACAATAATTCACGACCCTTTCTGTGTCGTATTTCGATAGATTTTGAGTGTAGAAGACAGTCACATAAGAATTTAATGCAACATTTTGAATAACGAGATGTGTGTGCCAATTTTTCACTATGTCACTGAATGTAGCACAATTTTTCAGTCACAATATTAATACCTTGAAGTGAATATAACCAAAATAGCATACAAGTTTTGGCGTTGAAAATTTCAGGTGCAATTGCACTCCCAAGCAATCTGAGGTGGGCAACTGTTTTGCACTCCTTGATTTTCTAGATTGCCAGGCCTGTAACAGACTCACCGACTACCAGACTCACAGACTTTTGCACGTGCCATGGCAATAGCCTATCTTGACTTTGTGAAGTTAAGCTAAAAATCAAAATCTCCCAGCTCTATTGAGATGATATGCACATTTTTCACAGCAATACAAATTGAATATTTACAACATACATACAGTTAAAACTAGAAGTTCTGTCACGAATAGTGCGCTTATGTAGGCTTAATTGCACGTTGGAATTGTGCGCAATTGCATATCGAATGGCTTCCAAAGCACGGCAGGTTCTCCTGGTTACTCATAGCAAACACATGCAATGTTTCTGCCAATGGACCTTGTGCACAGCCATATGTACAGAATTTGGTAGCTTTATTTGGGCCATAACGCGCACATTAACGTGCATATCAACGTGCTATTTGTGCGCATTTTATGACAGGACTTCTAGTTTTAACTGTAGTTACTGTTTATAAAGAAAAAAGAAGCGCTGAGACAGGAAAGTTGACACAGTGTTACTTTTTTGTACTAGGTTTTCATATTTGATCATGTGAAGGAGGTAACGCTGTGACAACAGTCACAGTGTAAACACACTATTAATTGAACATAGAATACGTTTTCATTTTTGGAATTCACTTTAAAAAATTTCCACAATCCAGTATAAGTATTTCCAATAGTTCTTTGAATCCAGCACCCTACAGTTAAAACTAGAAGTCCTGTCCTGAAATGCACACAAATAGCACGTCGATTTGCATGTTAAACTACGCGTTATGGAGATGGTAAGGCTATCAAATTCTGCACATACAGCCTGTGCACAAGCAAAGTTTCAGCCAATGGACCTCCGGGTATCCCGGAGGTCCATTGGCAAGAACATTGCTTGTGATTGCTATGGGTAACAAGAAGAACCTGCCATGCTTTGGGTGCCATTCGATATGGAAATTGCGCGCAATTCTTACGCGCAATTAAGCCTAGATAAGCGCACAGTTCGTGACAGGACTTCTAGTTTTAACTGTATGTAACGACATGTAACTAACTTACTACAGTCCATGTCATTGTATATTTTCATGTAGCATGTGATATGGCAGTTACCAATTTTTTATAACCAGAAAGTGTTACTAACTCTGTGCACTGCACAGGGTTAGTCACACTTTCTGGTTATAAAAAAAATTCATTTCTAAACTGAATAACTAACCCTGTGCAAATTTTCCCCAAATGAAACTACTAGTAGGAATTTAATAGATTCAGTCTTGTTTCACAAGAGCTTAATGAGCAATACTGTCCAGCAATGAAACTAAAATTTAGCTGTTCTTGACTCAGTCCGATTTCAAAGATCCTGCTTTGTGCAAATTTTTGGTGCTTGTGGTGCCCAGGCTGCAGGCCTGTCATTTTAAGGGGGGCGACCACTCATGCTCTCTATGGCTCTCTTAAACTAAAATCTGAGAAACACTCTGTTAATTGAAAATAGAATATGTTTTCATTTTTGGAAATCGCTTTAAAAATGTTTCCACAATCCTGTATTAGTATTTTCAATAGTTCCTTAAATCCAGCACCCTACGTAACGACATGTAACTATATATAACTTACCCAAAGCATTTTTACAGCCTTATATACATGTATAGTCATTACATATTTTCATGTAGCATGTGATATGGCAGTTACCAATTTTTTATAACCAAAAAGTGTGACTAACCCTGTGCACTGCACAGGATTAGTCACACTTTCTGGTTATAAAAAAAAACTTTAAAAAAAAACTGAATAACCCTGTGCACTGTACAGCCTTAGTGTAAATGTCATCTATATCAACTCTTTACCCAAAGTAATGGTCAAAACCAGCCAGTACTATTTAAAATCAGCTTAAGAACCTTCGTTGAGCTCAGCTTAAGAACCTTCGTTGAGTTTTTGGTAAATTTCAAAAATGAAAACATAGGGTATGTTTCAGTGAGCTATTCTGGTTTACTTGGTTTATTGTGAACACACGGAATAAAAACCAGGTTGTTTTATTGAGTAGTTTATATTCTGGTTTATCATTCTGGATTGAACCGTCTAAATCTCCTTGAGAACAGGGTTATTTGGTTTATCATTCTATTCTTGTCAAGCGCAGAGGAATGCACATAAAAGTTCTACGCCTCGCACAACAACAGTAAAAAAAATATTCTGATTTCGAGAGTCCAAAAAGAAATAAACAGTGAAAGGTTCATGAAAAATGCTGTAACTCAAGGGAAAGAAACTATAAAAAAAAAGAAGTTGGGCCACACAAAGCAGATCTTCTGTTTCTCAGGCCATTATTTGTAAAATTGCATGCGGGCGAGCGTTTTTTTATTTTATTTTTTATTTCTGAAATTATTTATTTGCCATCAAACTTCATGTTCTTGGTTCAAGTTTTAGGCCCCATAATCTACAGAATAGCATGGGTGGTGGTGTATTTCATCCCTTGAGTGCAAGAAGGCTTTGCAATGCTAAAGCATTGCAAAGCCTTCTTGCACTCAAGGGACAAATTTATCAATTTTTTCAACTTGGGTAAAATATCAGGCATAAACCATTTAATTTTTAATTTTTTTAAGTTTACATTGGCTATAAAAAGAGAGCATGCGGCAGCCAAAAGGACCATGCGGGAGGGCCTGAGAAACAGATTTTTAATTTTTTTAGGCCTTAAAAACATTTATTTAGCCCATAAAAGCAGCTTTTCAAAAATATTCGATTCTCGACTGAAAGGGTGTTTTTCTCTCAGAAAAATTGTTATAGCTCACTGAAACATACCCATATTCTGTTTTCAATTAATAACTTGTTTGTAATAGTTTTCAAATCCTCCAGTGTCATGGATAGGCGGAGTTAGTGTATTAATTGACTTGAGGCCATATGGGGATGGTAGGGGAGAGTGCATAATGAGTTGCTTTGTTTTTTTGCCGATGTTCCAGCAATCCACTTGTACAAACATCAGTGGTCTTACCTCGTTTGCAAAACTCTTATCTGCAAATGTGCCTTCTGGATACCTACTTCCCAACACATCATCATGAGAACTCGTATTTAGTTCAGTTTTCAATGTTGGTACTAAAGAAATCTTCCGTTGTCTTGGAACGTCCTCCTTTTTTTCCTGTGACTGAGCTGCCTCATTCTTCTTAGGCGTAGAAACCATTGGCTCTTTTTCAGAGGACTTTGTGCTGATTTCAGATGTCATTTCACCTTCACTGTCCTCCCAATCCTTATTCACAGATATAAATACGCAGTCTTTATTCTCTTCCTCGTCACGAGCTTCTAAACCTTGTGAGAGTAGAGATTTTATATTTTTTCGCTTTGTTGCACCAGTTGAAAGACGTGTTCGATGTTTACTGTGCATGTTTTCAACAACTTGCTCTAGATCTCTTGGATGTTTTTCGTCTTTCTGGTCTGACATTGTCTTAATTGAGGCCGTTTTCTTCTTCACGCTTTTCTTTTCTTGACTTGGAATCATGCCGTCAGGAAATTTCATTTTTTCAATCCTTACTTCGGGTACAGGTCTGTCACTCCCAACAAAAATGAGCAGAGGCTCCTGTTGTGTTGTTGGTAATTTAGGAAGTGATCGATTGTAGGTTTCAAATAGCTGTAATAATTTTCCACTTGATGATGAGATTTGTTCTTCGTTGAGATGTGGATCTGTATTACTGGAGTAGTTGCTGCCTGCTCTATGCGATAAACATGATGGTAATGGAAGTTCCCTAAAAAGTCAAACACTTTTATTAAAAACCATAATGTTAGTGATAACACAACACAGATTATTAGTACTGAAATGGTTAACCGGATAACCGGTTTGAAACCGGTTACCTACCTAACCGATTAAAAAAAACGTCAACCGGTTAATCGAAATATCGATAGTGATCGTCATTCCATGGTTAAAACGTAGTAAATCTGCAGCTTCTCCTTTGGGATAGATTACACCTTGAAGCAGCACTGTATATATTGAAAAATAATCGACTTTGGCATTCAAGACTTCGACTTCGTTAATGATCGGCAATTTCCGTGAGTGCTGAGTAACCGCAAAAACTATTCCGTAGTATGTATACAAAAGAACGTTGTCGAGTACTCGACAACGTTCGTTTGTATGCACACTACGGAAAAGTTTCGAAGAATACTGTTTACCAATTCCTATAGTTTTTTACCCCAGATTCGGTGAAATAATGGCTACGGTTAACCGATATTATCCGGTTATAGCTCTCGGTTAGTCGGTTGTGAAAATGAGCCAACCATTTCAACCCTATTAAAAACCATTCAGATATAAATATTCAATCAAAAGAGTTTTGAAAAAACAGTGCCAACTAGATGGGCCTGTCCATACCCTCCGCCACCATGATTATTCTGAGACAAAAAGGGGCATAACTCTGGCAAAACAATTCTGATCAAAACTATAATCGCAGGTACACATGTTCACAGGGTAGTGAGCATCCATACCAAGTTTTAAAGGAATCTACCCATAAACATTTGAGAATATTTATTTATTTATTGGTGTTTAAGGTCACATACTGCTGCACAATGGCTAATCATGACCACAACATGGAGATAAAGTCATGGTCAATCAATCATTTATATACCATGTTGCATATTTTAGAGGAATCGCACCCCAAGCATTAGTAAATTGGTCCTATTTTATCAGTGAAACAGAGCTTGTAAACATTTGAGAAAATCTCCAGACAAAATTCAAGCCTTAGCAGCAGCTATTTCAAATCAAAAAGGGGCATAATTCTGGCAAAAATAATCTGACAGGAGCTATAATCTCAAGTTCCCATGGTGTTGAACATTCATACAATGTTTCAAGCAGGCTGGTCTATAAACGTCTTGAGAAAATGTCTGGACAAAACTATGTCGACGGATGGAAGGATTAATTTCACTTTACTAACAACCAAATATAGATGTGCAAGGGCTGCACAGATGCAGATGACTTAACAGGTTTCTACATCATTGTTGGCTGCCTGTACAGGGACATTATGGTTCGTCTGTACAGGCAGCGAACAATGATGTAGAAACACTGTCAACATAAATGCATCTTACAAGACGAGTTCTCAAGGAAACAAGAGCGCTCGTATCGCTGAAGCAATACAATGTCCCCTACCGGACTAATGAGCATTAATAATTATACAAATGTTATAACCTAGATGTGATCAGCATGAATTCCGTTGAAGCATTTCCAAAAAAAGTCCTCAAAAATTATATTTTGGCGCTTTTCCATATTTCCAAGGGCCATAACTCTCACAAGAATAATGCAATCAGCATGAAACTCAAACTTGATCTGTAAGTCATCATTCTATAGTAGGTTACCAAGAATGAAATCATTCGGTTGAAGCATTTCCAAAAAAAGTCCGGAAAACTAAAGTATGACTGACAGACTGACGGATGGACAGAGTACAAATGAAACTTGATCTGTAAGTCATCGTTTTATAGAAGGTTACCAAAAATGAAATCATTCCGTTGAAACGTTTCCAAAAAGAGTCCGGAAAACTAAAGTACGACCGACAGACTGATTGACAGACTGACGGATGGATGGACAGGGTGTAAATGAAATGTGATCTGTAAGTCACCGTTCTATAGTAGGTTACCAAAAATATTTTCATTCTGTTGATGAAGTGGGAATTGATGAAATGGGAAAATATAATTTTAGAGGCAGTTGATGAAATGGGAATAGATGAAATGGGAAGACACCCTGGGAAGTTACATCACTCTTTCCAATGTGTTTTGAATTTTGCAGAGCTTCATAGTCTTCCGAGATAAACCAACAGAATTCAAATCAAATCGAATCAGTGAAAGATAGTGAATCAAATGGAATCTTGAAACTTTTCTCCACTGTACTAACCCTCTCCTGGAGTGAAATTTCCCGCTAGTCAATTGTCTGCTCATTTATCGGGCTTTAGCTGGTAGAGTGCTGGAAGCCCATATTTGGGCTTTACTCTCAGGTGTCAGTACTAGCACTTGAAGGCTTTATATTTTGTGGATGTTGCCTGTTGGCACTCTCTCATAAATTGTAACAAGGCAAACATATGTGAACAAATTTTGATGACCAAATTCAGCACTCTACCAGTTAACAATACTTTCATTAGCCAGAGGTATATTGTGTTGGACAGTTTCACAAGTGGAGGAATAAAGAGTACTATAGGAGAATAGTGAGAAACGGCAAATCACTTGGGTAGTAACTGAAATTCTGTAGAGAAAAAAAAAGAAGCAAACTTTCAGCAAACAGACTTCCCAATTAACTGTTAATCTGCCGAGTATTTTCTTGAATTGCTTATAAAATCACTTCATGACTGCTTTTCAGCAGCCATGACTTCATTTGATGAAAAGTTAAAAAATTTATAGTAATTTATATATTTTTTATACTTACCAATGACCCAGACTTAGCTGGTGCTAAACTCTTTAATTCAGGGCCAAACACAAATTTTGTCACCCCAATCCCCAAAATTTGCATCAAAAACGAAAATTACATGTCCTATATGGTCCTCCATATGTTTACTCCCCTGCGCATGCGCAGTGTCAAGGAGGTCTCGAAATTGGTGCCAATTATCATTCTTACAACCAGTGCCTGGTAAGCGTTATGTACTCAGCAGGGAGGTATGAGTTCCCAACTCCTGGAAGGGCCATCCCCGTCTGGGTCATTGGTAAGTATAAAAAGTTAAAAAATTTATAGTAATTTATATATTTTTTATACTTACCAATGACCCAGACTTAGCTGGTGCTAACTCTAACAAAACCAGGGCCAAACACAAATTTTGCCCCCCAATCCCCAAAATTTGCATCCAAAACCAAAAGAAATCATGTCCTATAGGACCTCCATACTTCGCCCCTACTGCGCATGAGCAGTGTCAAGGACGTTCCGAAATTGGCGCCAATTATCATTCTTACTGGCAGTGCCTGGTCAGCGCTATGTACTCAGCGGGGAGGCAAGAGTTCCCAACACCTGGGAGGGCCATCCCCGTCTGGGTCATTGGTAAGTATAAAAAATATATAAATTACTATAAATTTTTTAACATTTTTATACTGTACCAATGACCCAGACTTAGCTGAATAGTAAAAAGGCTGGAGGGCCTAGGACATAGAGGAAAATCCAATAAGCTCAACTATATAATATAGAGGCAACCCCTTAAGGAGAAAAGGAGTATTAGGCTTTACATGTATCTTTCTTATTTAATATTAAATTAGAAAGATACAATACCCTTTATAATTGAGCACAATAACATTCATGTTCTCTATTAACATCCAGTATAACCCTTATACTAATTATTTTTTAAGTAAGCCAATAAATAAAGTTAGTCCAGAGAATTGAGACTCTTTATAAGCTTTTAAAAGTGTCCGAGTATTGTATATTAAAGCCCGTTTGACACTTGACATATACAAATGCTTCACACCGAGCTACACTTTAAAAATATGACATGAATGAAGTTTAACATTAATATTACACTTTAAAACCATCCCGGAAGCGACTCAGAAATACTGACTTTGGAGGAGGCATTCCCTTGCTTTTCACTATAAAGCAGGTGACCTAAGGGAACACCCCCCCCCCCCCCCCTTCCCCTTGCCCTGGGTCAAATAGCCCAGAGCGAAGAGGGCAGCCGGACGGAGTCACTGCCGGAACAGAAAGCCTGAAAAACTATAGTTGCAACTGTTTAGTGGACGACATTCTGAGCAACAGATAACGGACCTAAACAATGCAGGTCTCCAGAAATGGACTCAATATTTCTGAGATAAAAATTCGTGAATGTGGATGGCTGAGACCAATAAGCAGCCTTCATTAAATCTGTAATAGCAATACTATTAGCATAAGCCCAAGAAGTAGCAAGAGCTCTTACTTCATGAGCGGAAATCTTAAGCACAGACTGCTGAGAAGAAGATAAACTCTCATAAGCAGTACGGAGAGTTAATTGAATCCATCTAGCAATAGAATGGACCGAAATGTCCCTTCTATTAGGCATCAAAGACAGAAAGAAACGTTTTCGTCCCTTTCTGATAAACTGAGATCTCTGTTTATAGATACGTAACGCTCTAACAGGACAGAGTAAAGGCCTACGCCCATCTGAAGACGGAAGAGCCTTAATAACAATAGGTTCCGGATATTTATTAGGAGCCTGATTCTTAGCTAAAAAACCCACATTAGTAGTGAAGGTGATAGTGTTCCCGACACTACGATAGTGAGAATCATCCACCGACAGTGCATGAAGCTCACTGACTCTTCTAGCAGAAGAGAAAGCTAAGAGAAAAGCTGTCTTATAAGATAAGAATTTGAAATCTACTGTTCCAAGAGGTTCAAATGGCTTTTCCTTCAATTTAAGAAGAACCCAAGCTAAATTCCATTTAGGAATTAACCTAAGAGTTCTGGGTCTATTTATCGAGAAGTTTCTAACCAACTTAGATAAAGAGACATTAGATCCAATTTGTAAGCTATCATGATGTGCATAGGTATCAGATAACATAGACCTATAACCCTTAATAGCAACAGGCTGCAGTTTGATTTCGTCAAACAAGTATACTAGAAAGTTTGCAATGTCTGGTATAGAGGGATCGAAAATATTTACAGAATGATCCCTACACCAACGACGAAAAACCTTCCACTTAGCCGCATAGTTTAGCGAAGAGGAGGTCCTCCTACAGTTAGAAATCACGTCCACTGCTCGTCCTGTAAAGTGCTTGCCATGCAAGAAGGACCGCACAACGGAAAAACGTGAAGGTTGAGACCTTGCGGGTTGTGGTGGAGTTGACGCGATTTCCCCTGCGAAAGAAGATCCTCCCGTGGAGGAAGCTTTCGCGGTAGGTCCCAAAACAGACACCTGAGTAGATTTATCCACAGTCTCTGTGGAGACAGAGATGCTACCAACAGAATCTTACATTGAGATTGTTTTATCTTTAGCAATACCTGCTGAATTAACGGCGCTGGAGGATACGCATATCCTATCATTCCGTCCCAAGGGATCGACAGAGCGTCTACTGCAAATGCTCTTGGATCCGGACACGGAGACACATACGTCTGCAACTGATTGTTGAGATGTGTCGCAAATAAGTCTATCATTGGCCGTTCCCATTGGTAGCAAATCTGATTGAATACTTGTTTGTTGAGAGTCCACTCCGATGGCAACAAGCGACCCTTTCGTGAAAAGGAGTCTGCTAGCACATTCAGACGACCTGGTATGTGACGGACCGAAAGAAGAACCTGATGTTCTAGCGCAAACAGAAGGATTCTTTCCGTTAGATTGAACAACGGAACTGAATGAGTGCCTCCCTGATTCCGTATATACGCCACTACTGTCGTATTGTCGGATAGGATTTGGACATGAGCATTGTGAATAATGTCCATCCAATGACGTAACGCAAGCCAAATTGACATCATTTCCTTGATGTTTATGTGCTTGCCCAGGAATTGCGGATCCCAAAGACCCTGGCATCTCGAATCCGTTGGGATCAATGATGCACCCCAACCTGTTTGACTGGCATCCGTCATAATGGTAAAACTCGGATCCGGCAACTGCAGCGGAACTCCCTGAGTTAACCACTGAATGTTTGCCCAAGTCTTACTTGATCTGACAAGAGAACGTCTATGTCGAGCGAATGAATTTTCACACTCCAATTCTGAGTCAAGAAAATTTGGAGAGGACGCGTGCGTAACCGCCCCATCGGAATGAAATCCGCAGCGGCTACGCACAGACCTATCAGTCTCATAAATTCTCTCGCTGTGACTTTGTCTGCATGCAGACAATAGCAAGCGTACAACTGACTAATTTCGCTCTGGTTAACGGCAGACGAACAAGATTGTTGTGCGTCTCGAAGCTCATTCCCAGATGTGTGAATGACTTGGACGGCACCAGATCCGACTTCTCCTCGTTTACTATAAAACCGAGACATCGGAGCAATAGAAGTAGATTCTGAACATCGTTCTGAAGCGTTAACTCGTTGCCGTACCTCTGAAGAATGTCGTCCAGGTAGGCCGACGTTACCGCAGACGAATGAGCTCGGAAATAGATCATTACCGAGTTCATTACCCGAGTGAAAGCCCAGGGTGCTAGATTCAATCCGAAGCACATCGCCCGGAATTGATACACCACTCCTAGTACTGCGAAGCGTAGATACTTTCTGAATGTCGGATGTACCATGACGTGAAAGTACGCATCTTTGAAATCTATGCTTGTTGCATAATCGTTCACCCGAATACTCGCTCTGACCGACCAAATCGTCTCCATATAAAACTTCAGAGCGACGATCAGCTTGTTTATCCAGCTCAAATCTATGACTGGACGGAACGAGCCGTCTGGTTTCGGAACCAGAAACAGATGGCTGTAGAATCCCGGAGTCTCCTGGTTTTCTACGACCTCTACCGCGTTCTTCATTAAAAGAGACTGCACCTCTGATAATAGAGCGTCTCTTTTCTGCGGATTTGACGGAAGTTGAGTCCACTTTGGACTTCGAGTTAATGGAGGCTTTCGTTTGAAGGATATCTTTAGACCTTCCGAAGTCACTCCTCTCACCCAAGGGTCGTCCATAATCGACGCCCATTCTTGTGAAAAGCTCGACAACCTTCCGCCAACCGGTACGCGATAGAGGTTTAAGCCATCACCTCCTGGACCTGCGGTAGGAGAAACCACGTCCTCCATGACCTGCACCTCGTCCCGTCGACCTCGGGGCGTCCGACCGGTTGTCCCGGCCCGAAGGACGTCCCGAACGTGAGTCGCTACCTTGACGGTCTCTCGAATAAGACCAAGAGGACGCACCGGAACCTCTATAGGAACCTCTCTTGGGCGCATTAGACCCAGAAGTGCCTGTCTTATTCTTGTCTGCCGTATCCGACTTCTTAGAAGCAGATTTGAACAACAGAGAATCCGAAGTTTTCTTTGTAATTTTATCATAAATAGCAGAAAGCTTGCCGTCAAAGAGAAGTTCTCCGGAGACCGAAGCGACTCTGAGAGAGTTCTTCACCTTAGTATCCACGAGCGTGGATGTAGCTAGGGCTGCGTCACGTCTAACCAACTCCAGGTTTGCCACTGAAAGGGCGGAGTTACACATGGAATAAGCTACTGCCCTTGAAAGAAGTCTTAAAGAGGATTGTATATCCTGAAATTCTTTCCCTTGAAGGCGCAGTGATAACGCCTTAGTAAGGTGATCTGCGTAAGATAAGGCATCTAAATTGGCTCTGTTAGACGAAATAGCTGTTTCCAACACCGCGGTTGGAATAGAAGCCGACGACGGTAATGATAGCTCTAAGTCTGTCTTCCGCCTCGTCGTCCATACGCAGAGGAACTCTCGGAATACCCTGTCCTGCCGTGTCGAATTTATTCCTTGCATTAATGAAAGGCAGGTTGAGAGTATTGGCGGACAAGAAACCTGCTTACCTGTCTTGGAAGCAAGTTTAAATATAGCGTCGTTCAATAATTCAAATGTTCTTGCAACATTATTGGACTGCGACGGAAACTCAGGAGCGATGTCCCTAAACCGCTCAAAAAATTCAGAGTCCAATGACGCTATAATCCTCTTGTCCGGAACCGCAGCAGTCTGGCCCGACGGAACAACTTGAGGGAGAAAGTGCCGGATGAAGTCCACGGCAGCTTTATGTTGTTCCGAAAGGAATAGCTCCAAGACATCCGTTCCCTTTCACCAACCGGTCGGACCTCATGATGCTCCCGGTCGTCCGCCCCCGATGCTTCGGCGGAGCGTACCGACCCAGCGCCGTCGGATAATTCCCGATCCGACACCGTTTCTGTCGGCTGCTGGGATGCTGCGATAAGTTGTGCTATCTGCACAAGTACGTCCGGCATCGAGACCTGCGGAGGCGCAGTCTTTCGCTGCTTCGCCGAGGGCAGCTCCGCATCTGATGGCTCCCGCATACTTTTTCTATGCGAACGTCCGGAGTCCATCGGCCTCGTGTCCCTGGCTGCCGGATGGTGTGACCTGGTCGCCGAAGAATCCCTGATCGGCGAAGCTGGTAAGATATCGGCGGTCATGCAGCCAAGGTGCGGTCGTGTGCGCTGACGAGAAGAAGAAGCCTGAGCAGTCTCCGCGGACTGCCTATACAACGGAGCGTCCCGAGCGACGGACGTATGCTCCGCTTGCGACACATTTTGTACCACAACATCTGGGCCTCTCTCGCTCGCGGCCCGGCTGGACCTGGACGAGCTAGGAACCGGACTCAAAGGCTTCCTCCGATCTCGCCTACTATCCGCCGTCACTGGGTGTGCACGTTGAATGTTTATAGTGCTCGCATCACCCAACATTTCCTCCTGGACCGCATCGGACGAACCCGGCTACCGAACCATTCGGTGAATGGACGCTACACCGGGCGAGCTAGCGGACGACATTTGTTTAATCTCCATGAGCACTTCTGCCGCTAGCTCTGTATTCATTTGTGACGACGGAAGCGCACTTACGGAAGATAACATGGAAACATCACCCTGTTCTTGTTCCTCTGAAATAGAAACTGAGAGAGTAGAGTGACCTTGCAGAGAAAGAGCCGGCATAGCCCTTTCTCCAGTAACAACATACCGTGACACACGTTTCCAATGTTTGTCATCCCAATATTGACATATAGAACAGGGATTAGTGCGAGAACACTGACTACAATTAATACAATGATCATGAAAGTCAGAGGAAGATTTCTTCCTATTACAATTTGAACAATATCCTTTCATTGTGAAAAGTCAACAACAAGTCCTAGTTACTCGCACAAACCCCTGATACAAAGATACATAATAACATGATCCATTAATAATGAAAAAACAATTGCAAATCAAAAAAAAAATTTTTGAAAAATATTTTTTCAGCGAAGCCCAAGTTTCTGAAAAGTAACGTTGAGCCCCAATGGATCCGATGGCAAAGTGTGGTCAAAAATTTTAAATTTATATTAAATAATTAATGCAACACTTACGGAAAATAAAAATGTATCTTATAGTGAGATAAACTACACCAAAGGCAAACAGCCCCCCTCAAAAGAGACTGTTGCCAATGTAAACAAACAGTGTAAAACACCAGAAAACATGACTCCAGGCACTGAAAAAACTGGCCCGAAATCAGTCATCAAAATTACACTCTATCTGATGCAAGACAGAGACTCCCAGGGGAGAATCTGCAGAACATCAGATGGAAGATGCAGAACACAACGTTTATACACCCATGGGTGAAAACGTAAATATGGGGAAAATAACAGAAAACATTCTGTAACCAAGCAACTCTCCCAAGAGAATTTTAGAAATGAACTTTCTCAAAAATATGCCAAAAGCATGGGAGAATTGCAAGGGGGGACTTAGAAGGCCAGGGGAGAGGAAACACTGAATAAGCAGTGCAACTTTTTTGCAAGAATGACAACAAGAGGCCCATGCCTCGAAAATAGGCAACTTAACATAATTTCATAAAAAATTTTAAGTACAGCCCTGATTATTTTTTGTCACTCCTTTTTCCCCTCCTCCTTCTATATCCTCCTTAGAATCACCATTTCTCCAATAATTACGTGTCTGGCATCCTTTAAACTGAGATTTACAAGCACAATGATCAGTGAGATGTTGACTGATGAAGGGCCAAACAGAGAATGATAATTGGCGCCAATTTCGGAACGTCCTTGACACTGCGCATGCGCAGTAGGGGCGAAGTATGGAGGTCCTATAGAACATGATTTCTTTTGGTTTTGGATGCAAATTTTGGGGATTGGGGGGCAAAATTTGTGTTTGGCCCTGGTTTTGTTAGAGTTAGCACCAGCTAAGTCTGGGTCATTGGTACAGTATAAAAATATATATAAATTTAATACTATAAATTTTTTAACATTTTTATACTGTACCAATGACCCAGACTTAGCTGAATAGTAAATAGGCTGGAGGGCCTAGGACATGAAGGAAAATCCAATAAGCTCAATTACCTATAACAGAATATCCCCTCCAGGAGAAAAGGAGAGATAGGCTTTACATGTATCTTTCTTATTTATATTAAAGATCAGTAATTGAGCATAATAATAATCAATCAATGATCTCTATTAACATCCAGTATAACCCTTTATACTAATATTTTTAAAGGTAAGCCAATAAATAAAGTCCAGAGAAATGAGACTCTTTATATTCATTAAAAGTGTCTGAGGATTGTATATTAACGCTCGTTTGACACATGACATATACAAATGCTTCACACCGAGCTACACTTTAAAAATATTACATGGATGAATAAACATTAGCTTTACACTTTAAAACCATCCCGGTACCGACTCTAGGGGAGGTATTCCCTTGCTTTTCACTATAAAGCAGGTGACCTAAGGAAACACCCCCCCCCCCCCCCACTTCCCCTTGCCTTGGGTCAAATACTCCAAAGCGAAGAGGGCAGCAGAACAGAGTCACTGCCAGAACAGAAAGCCTACATAACTATAGTTGCAACTGTTTAGTGGACGATATTCTGAGCAACTGATAACGGACCTAAACAATGGAGGCCTCCAGAAATGGACTCAATATTATTCTGAGACAGAAATTAGTGAAAGTGGAAGGTTGAGACCAATATGCAGCCTTCATTAAATCAGTAATAGCAATACAATTAGCATAGGCCCAAGAAGTAAAAAGAGCTCTTACTTCATGAGCTGAGATCTTGAGTGCCGACTGCTGAGAAGAAGATAATTTTTCATAAGCAGTACAAATAGTTAATTGAATCCATCTAGCAATAGAATGAACCATAATATCCTTTCTATTGGGCATCAAAGACAGAAAGAAACACTTACGTCCCTTTCTGATGAACTCAGATCTACATTTGTAAATACGTATTGCTCTAACAGGACAAAGTAAAGGCCTACACCCATCAGATGATGTTGGGGCCTTAATAACAATAGGTTCAGGATACTTATTAGGAGCCTGATTCTTAGCCAAAAATCCAACATTGGTGGTAAAGGTAATAGTATTACCAACACTACGGTAGTGAGAATCATCCACAGATAGTGTGCATGAAGCTCACTAACTCTTCTAGCAGAAGAGAAGGCTAAGAGAAAAGCTGTCTTATATGTTAAGAATTTGAAGTCCACTGTGTCAAGAGGCTCAAAAGGCGCTTCTTTTAGCTTAAGAAGAACCCAAGCCAAATTCCACTTGGGAATTAATCTAAGGGTTCTAGGTCTATTTATCGAAAAATTTCTAACTAATTTAGATAAAGAGACATTAGTTCCAATCATTAAGCTATCATGATGTGCATAGGTATCGGATAGCACAGACCTATAACCCTTAATGGTGATAGGCTGCAGTTTAATCTCATCAAACAAGTATACTAGAAAGTTTGCAATGTCTGGAATGGAAGGATCATGAATATCTACGGAATGATCACCACACCACTGATGAAAGACCTTCCACTTAGCAGCATAGTTTAGTGAAGAGGAGGTCCTCCTACAGTTAGAAATTGCGTCCACTGCTCGTCCTGTAAAATGTTTTCCGTGCAAGAAGGACCGCACAACGGAAATACGTGAAGGTTTAGACCTTGCGGATTGTGATGGAGGATGCGCAATTTCCCCTGCGAAAGAAGATCTTCCTGTTGAGGAAGCTTCCTCGGTATGTCCCACAACAGACACCTGAGTAGATTTATCCACGGCATTGCGATTGTTTTATCTTGAGCAATATCTGCTGAATCAACGGCGCTGGAGGATACGCATATCCTATCATTCCGTCCCAAGAAATCGAGAGAGCGTCTACTGCAAACGCTCGAGGATCCGGACACGGTAACACATACGTCTGCAACTGATTGTTGAGATGTGTCGTAAATAAATCTATCATTGGCCGTTCCCATTGGTAGCAAATCTGATTGAATACTTGCTTGTTGAGAGTCCATTCTGACGGCAACAGGCGACCCCTCCATGAAAGGGAGTCTGCTAAGACGTTCAGACGACCCGGAATATGACGGGCGGAGAGAAGAATCTGATGTTCTAGTACAAACAGAAGAATTCTTTCTGTTAGATTGAACAACGGAATGGAATGAGTGCAACCTTGGTTCCGAATATACGCAACTACTGTCGGACAGAATTTGCACATGTGCATTCTAAATAACGTCTGTCCAATAACTTAGGGCAAGCCAAATCGACATCATCTCTTTGATGCTGATGTGCTTGCTCAAAAACCAAAGACCCTGGCACTTCAAATCCGATGGGCTCAGTGTTGCGCCCCAACCTGTTTGACTGGCGTCCGTCATAATCGTAAAACTCGGATCTGGAAATTGCAGTGGAACTCCCTGAGTTAACCACCGTATGTCTGCCTAAGTCTGAATCTCTTGTTTCACTTGGCTTGACAAGAGGATGTCCATCTCGAGCGAATGAATCTTCACTTTCCAATTCTGAGTCAGATAGACCTGGAGAGGACGAGTGCGTAGCCGCCCCATTGAAATGAGATCTGTGGCAGCTCCGCACAGACCTATTAGCCTCATGTATTCTCTCACTGTAACTTTGTCTGAGTGAAGACAATAGCAAGCATAACAACTGACTAATTTCCCTCTGGTTAACGGCAGACGAACGACATTGTTGTGCATCTCGAAGCTCATCCCCAGGTGGGTGAATGACTTGGATGGCACCAGATCCGACTTCTCTTCGTTTACTATGAAACTCCGAGACGTCGGAGCAATAGGAGCAGATTCTGCATATCGTTCTGAAGCGTCAACTAGTTGCCGTATCTCTGAAGAATATCGTCCAGGTAAGCCGACATTACCGCAGACGAATGAGCTTGTAAATAAGTCATTCAGACCAAAGCACATCGCTCGGAACTGATAAACGACACCTAGGACAGCGAAGCGAAGATACTTTCTGAACGCCGGATGTACCATGACGTGAAAGTACGCATCCTTGAGGTCTATGCTCGCAGCATAGTCGTTCACTCGAAAGCTCGCTCTGACCGGTCGAATGGTCTCCTTATAAAACTTTGGAGCCACGGTCAGCTTGTTTGTCCAGCTTAAATCGATCACTGGACAGAACGAGTCGTCTGGTTTGGGAACCAGAACGAGATGGCTGTAGATACCTGGAGATTCCTGGTTTTCTACGGCCTCTATCGCATTCTTCTTTAAAAGAGACCGGACTTCTGATAGAAGTGCCGATCTTTTCTGAAAATTTGATGGAAGCTGAGTCCATATTGGACTTTGAGTTAACGGAGGTTTGCCTTTGAAGGACAGTTTTAGTCCTTCCGAAATAACCCCTCGAACACAAGGGTCCTCTGTAATTGATTCCCAGTTGCTTGAGAAACTCGACAGTCTTTCGCCCACCGGAACCCGACAGAGGTCTAAACCATCACCTCCTGGATCTGCGAGGCTTGCGGGAGGAGAAACTACGTCCTCCGCAACCCGCACCTCGCCCCATCAGCCTAGGAGCGTCTGACCGGTTATTTTGGCCTGCATTATGGCCCCTAATCGAGTCGCTACTCTGACGGTCTCTAGAGTAAGACCAAGAGGACACATAGGAACCTCTATAGGAACTTCCCTTGAACGAACTCATCCCAGAAGTGCCTGGCCTACTCTTCTCTGCTGGCTCCGACTTCCTGGAAGCAGACTTAAAAAGCAGAGAGTCAGAAGCTTTCTTAGTTAATTTATCATATATTGCAGAAAGCTTGCCGCTGAAGAGAAACTCTCCGGAGACCGGAGAGACTCTAAGAGAGTCACCTTACTGTCCACGTGTGTGGAAGTAGCTAGGGCCGCATCACGTCCAGCTAACTCTAGATTCGCCACTGAAAGGGCAGAGTTATACGTGGAAAAAGCTATGGCCCTGGACAGAACTCTTAAGGATGTCTGTACATCTTGGAATTCTGGTCCTTCAAAGCGTAATGACAACGCTCTAGTAAGGTGATCTGCGTATGAAAGGGCATCTAAACTAGCTCTGTTAGATGATATTGTCGTATGATGAACTCTATGGCTATTTTATGTTGTTCCGAAAGGGAAATATCTAACTCATCGGAATCACTTTCGCCGCTAGCTCTTCGCTTGTTTGTGACGACGGAGGCACACTTCTGGACGACATCACGGAAATATCACACTGTTCTTGTTCCTCTGAAAAAGAGAGTGAAAGACTAGAGTGACTCTGTGGAGAAAGGAACGGCATGGCCCTCTCTCCAGAAACAACATACCATGACACACGTTTCCAATGTTTGTCATCCCATTTGAAACACAGAACAAAGATCAGTGCGAGTACATTGAGTATAATTAATACAGAGATCATGAGAATCAGAGGAAGATTTCCTCCTATTACAATTTGAACAATAATCATTCATTGTGAAAAAAGGTAAACAATCATAGTACATGCACTAATCCTTGAAAATAAAGATACATAATAAAACAATCCATTATAATCATTACAAAATAATGATTCAAAAAGAAAAAATTTTTTTCAGAAGAGCCCAAGTTCCCAATGGGAACCCCGAGCCCAATGGATCCCAAAAAAGCCTAAGTGTGGACAAAAATTTAAATTCATTTTGAAAAAATTAATGTAACACTTACGAACAATATTAATGTATCTTGCTATGGAATAAGTGATTCAGAAGACAAGTAATCACTATCAGCAGTAACTGTTGTCAATCTAAGCAAAAGTGTCAACAAACCGGAAACATGAATCCAGGCACTGAAAAACCTGGCCCGAAATCAGTTACCAATTTAAAACACTATCTCATGCAAAACAGAGGCTTGCAGAGAAGAAACTGTAGAACATCAGATGGTAGATGCAGACCAAAATGCCTAAACACCCCTAGGTTGAGGACGTAAACAAAACAGAAAAAATTCTGTTACCAAGCCAAAACTCCCAAGAAATTTTAGTAATAAACATTACAAAATATAAGCCAAAACATGGGAGAATAGCAAGCGAGGAATAAGGAAGGTAGAGAGGAAACACTGATCAAACAATGGTACATTCATAGCAACAATGACAAGAACAGGGCCATGCCTTGAAAATAGGCAACATGAAATAATTTTGTAAAATAATTATAAGTAACAGCCCTGAACATTTTCTAGCACTATTTTTTCCTTTCCTTCTTATATTTCCTCTTTATTTCCACCATTTCTCTCATCAAAATGTGTCTGGCATCATGAAAACTGAGATTTGGAAGCACAAATAACAGTGAAGTGTAACTATTTTGAGGGCCAAACAAAGAATGATAATTGGCACCAATTTCGGGACCTCCTTGACACTGCGCATGCGCAGAGTAAATGTATGGAGGACAATATAGGACATGTAATTTTCGGTTTTTGATGCAAATTTTGGGGATTGGGGGGACAAAATTTGTGTTTGGCCCTGAATTAAAGAGTTTAACACCAGCTAAGTCTGGGTCATTGGTACAGTATAAAAATATACAATTTATTCGTTTATTGGTGTTTAAGATCACATTTCTGCACTACAGCTAATCGTGACTGCCATACGAAAAACACAATTCATTCATTTATTGGTGTTTTAGATCACATTTCTGCACAACGGCTAATCGTGATCCCCACATGGATAGAAAGTCAAGTCCAGCCAATCATTTATACCCATGTCGCTCATTTTAGTAGATTTCCACCCCGAGCATTGGTTACTGCGAACTACTTTACTAGTAAAACAGATCTTATACAGTAAACAAGCACTGCTTCACTTCTTGGGGTTCCCACTGGAGACTACAACATGGATATAAAGTCAAGTCCAGCCAATCATTTATACCCATGTTGCACATTTTTTAGGACTTCCATTCCAGAGATTTATATCTGGGTGCTATTTCCAGAACTTCCACAATGAACAAGCACTGCTTCACTTCATGGGGTTCCCACTGCAGACTACAACATAGATTTATTTATTTATTTATTTATTGGTGTTTAAGATCACATACTTTTGCACAATGGCTAATCATGACCACAACATGGAGATAAAGTCAAGGTCAGTCTATCGTTTATACCCCATGATGGCTATTGTAGAGGACTCGTACCCCAAGCATTAGTGGCTGGGTCCTATTTTTACCCGAGAAACAGAGCCTGTTCACCACAGGAAATAAGCACAGCTTCACTTCCCGGGATTCCCTCGGGGGGTACAACATGGATTATTTATTTATTGGTGTTTAATGTCACATACTTATGCACAATGGCTAATCGTGACAGTTTTACGGGTGGAAGAAGCCAGAGTACCCGGAGAGAACCATTGAGCATCGATGAGCAACTGTCAACTCCTCAACTTCTTTTCTGTTCAAGCTCCACTCATGCAGGGTTACAGTGGTTGAAGACATGTGCACCATCAACGTGCAGTACGCCTTAGTACATAGCGTCATCATGCTCCCATGCAGGCAACCGGGATAAAGTGCCTTGCCCAAGGACACAACACGGGTCGTCCCGTACAACATGGATATAAAGTCAAGTCCAGGCAATCGTTTATACCCAAGTTGCATATTTTTGAGGACTTCCATTCCAGGCATTGGTAACCGGTAGAGCTGTAGGTTAGCCGAAACCGAACCGAGGTTTTTAGTTTTTTTTTGAAACCGAAACCGAAGACATCCTGTACTCTAAGGCGTTTCTTTTTTTATTAAATACTCCCTTGCGGCAGAAATTCACAGAATGTGGCCATCCCAGAGTAGTGAGAGTACCCAGACACTGCCAATGGCAGTGTCTGGGTACTCTCACTACTCTACGAAGGCTACATTCTGTGAATTTCCGACATTTCAGTTTAGTTGTGTTTGCAGCTTTCCTCAAGTTACGTGTAGGTGTCAGACTTCGAAAAATGGCCAAGCACAATAAAAGTTCTGTATATTTAGGTAATTATTATATTGGCCTTCCTGATTCTTCATGTATTATATAGCTTATTTCGGGCATTCACTGAGTTTGTCTCAATTTCACTGCCATTCAGTTATGACTCCGGACATAAGAATGAGTTTTATTGAATTTTTTTTGGCCTCATGAACAAACCGAAGACCGAACCGAACCGAGGTTTTTCTACACCTGAAAAACCAAAACCGAAACCGAACAAGAAATTTAAAAACCTACAGCTCTAGTAACTGGGTCCTATTTACAGAACTTACACAATGAACAAGCACTGCTTCACTTCCTGGGGTTCCCACTGGGGACTACAACATGGATATAAAGTCCAGTCAATCGTTTATACCCATGAAGCTCATTTTAGAGGACTTCCACCCCAGGCATCAGTTACAGGGTCCTATTTTACCAGTAAAGCAGAGCTTACACAATGAACAAGCACAGCTTCACTTCCTGGGGTTCTCACGGGGAAATGAAAAATTGAATAAAAGGCTTTAAAGAGCCTGTACTTGTTCATCTGGCAGAACAGAAGATGAAAATGTGATTTCCCACAGGATTTCTATGGTAACTATCAGCTGCAAGTGAAACAAGGGCAATGCCCCCGGTCCCCCGACCAAGATGGCAAATTCAAGGGAGCTGTTAGGATGCAATTTGTTCGCAGAGCCATTTTTTAACCTGACCTGTATTTCCAACCAATTAAACCACATACTTAGTTTCGTTTCAATCAAATGATCCAAAGTAAAGTTATCATCCGGACAACACAAAAACCGTATTTTCTAAGTCGAAAAAGGGGAATAAATCCAGTAAAAATCAGTGGAGCGTGCCCATTTTCGAACTTGACCTCCATTTCCACCCAAATAAGCGGCATACTAAATTTCGTTTCAATCAAATGATCCTAACTAAAGTTATCATCCGGACAACACAAAAACTGTATTTTTTAAGTCGAAAAAGGGGAATAAATCCAGTAGAAATCAGTGGAGCGTGCCCATTTTCGATCTTGACCTGCATTTCCACCCAAGTAAGACACATACCAAATTTAGTTTCAGTAAAATCATCCAAACTAAAGTTATCATCCGGACAAGGGTGTGACGGACGGACAGACGGACGGATGCATGCACGGACAGACGAACGGACGGACGGACACTTTTGATTACAATAGTCCCCCGAACCATGTTTGCAACCAGATCAACATTAAATGAGGATCAATGGTACAGTAGAACCTGTCTTGAGAGACCGCCCTTTGGGCCACACAAAAGTGGTCTCTCAAGACAGGTGGTCTCTCATAACAGGTTTCAGGTTTTCTCAAGTCAGTGAGAAACCAACCACAAAATTCAGAAATGGAGAATAATGGATTTTTGTAATTACTTTGTAGTTGTTCTTTTTTATGAAGTTTTTGTAACAAATTGAAATAGACTGTTATAAAAATTATAAAAATAAATTAGTGTTGAAAATCTTCAGTGATTTTCAACACTAATTTATTTTTATAATTTTTATAACAATCCATTTCAATTTGTTACAAAAAGATTTTCAACACAAATTTATTTTATTCCTATCTGTCACATTTCAGGTATGTTTGAAATTGTTTATTCAGCAATAATCCTAATCTTTTCACAGGGGTCTTATAAAAACATCTCAATCTTTAATAAGTTTGCAATTGAAACCCAATTAAGAGCTTTTAATACTTTTAATTATGTTAGTATAACCACAATGGATTTTCCAATTCCAGAACAGGTAAAAAGTTTTTGTCATGGTTTCAGTCTTCAAAGGGGCGGTCTCTCAAGACAGGTCCATTATGGCACAAAAATACAAGTTGGTACCAGGTCACAGTGGTCTCTCGAGACAGGTGGTCTCTCAAGACAGGTGGTCTCCCATAGCAGGTCCATTATAGAGTAAAACCAATCGGTGCCTGGTAGATGTGGTCTCTCAGGACAGGTGGTCTCTCAAGACAGTGGTCTCTCAAGACAGGTTTTACTGTAGAGGGCGTCCCAGTCATCAATCATGCGAAGTTTCAAAACATTTGGCCCTGTGGTTTCAGAGGAGATTTTTCAAAATCAAACAACAGAACAATGAATGCCTCTAGTGACCACGTCTTTCATCCAACAGGAACAAAAAGAGGAGCAGTTGTAGAGAACCACTCATAGACCATTCCTGCCAAGTACGGTTCAAATGGGCTTACAGTAAAACCTGTCTTGAGAGACCACTGTCTTGAGAGACCACCTGTCTTGAGAGACCACATCTGCCAGGCACCGACTGGTTTTAACAATGGACCTGCTATGGGAGACCACCTGTCTTGAGAGACCACCTGTCTTGAGAGACCACTGTGATCTGGTACCAACTTGTATTTTTATGCCATAATAGACCTGTCTTGAGAGACCGCCCTTTGAAGACTGAAACCATAACAAAAACTATTTACCTGGTTATACTAACATAATTAAAAGTATTAAAAGCGCTTAATTGGGTTCCAATTGCTAACTCATTACAAATTGAGATGTTTTTATAAGACCCCTGTGAAAAGATTAGGATTACTGCTGAATAAACAATTTCATACATACCTGAAATGTGACAAGATAGGAATAAAAATAAATTTGTGTTGAAAATCTTTTTGTGACAAATTGAAATGGACTGTTATGAAAATTATAAAAATAAATTAGTGTTGAAAATCTTCATTGAAGATTTTCAACACTAATTTATTTTTATAATTTTTATAACAGTCCATTTCAATTTGTTACAAAAACTTCATAAAAAAGAACAACTACAAAGTAATTACAAAAATCCATTCTTCTCCATTTCTGAATTTTGTGGTTGGTTATTCACTGACTTGAGGAAACCTGTAACCTGTTATGAGAGACCACCTGTCTTGAGAGACCACTTTTGTGTGGCCCAAAGGGCGGTCTCTCAAGACAGGTTCTACTGTAGTAGTTCCAGAGAGGATGAAAATGTGATTTCTCACAGGGTTTCTATGGTAATTATAAACTGTAATTGCAGCCATGTTTGCAACCTGATCAACATTAAATGAGGATCGTTGGTAGAGGGTTTCCCAGATATCAGTCATATGAAGTTTTAAAACATTTGGCTTTGAAGTTTCAGAGAAGATTTTTGAAAATCCACTATCAGAATCAAAGAATGCCTCCAGCGGCCCCGTTTTTCATCAAAATGAGGATTGTTCGTAGAGGACTTCCCATAGACATTCCTGTCTAGTTTGGTTCCCATTGGCTCAGCAGTTACAGCAAAGAAGATAAATATGTGAAAAGTTTACAGACGCCGACGACGACGACAGACGATGGACAACAGCAGATGCCAAGTGATTGCAATAGCTCACATGGCCCTTTGCAAAGGTCAGGTGAGCTAAAAAAAAAAAAATATGGCATAAGGACACACAAAGTTGATCTTCTGTTTCTCAGGCCATTATTTGTAAAATTGCATGTGGGCGGGCGTTTTTTTATTTTATATTTTATTTCAGTAATTACTTCTTTGCCATCAAAAGTTCATGTTCTTGGTTCAAGTTTTAGGCCTCATAATCTACAGAATAGCATGGTTGGTGATGTATTTCATCCCTTGAGTGCAAGAAGGCTTTGCAATGCTAAAGCATTGCAAAGCCTTCTTGCACTCAAGGGACAAATTCATCAATTTTTTCAACTTGGGTAAAATATGAGACATAAACCATTTAATTTTTATTTTTTTTAACTTTAAATTGGTTATAAAAAGAGAGCATGCGGCAGCCAAAAGGACCATGCGGGAGGGCCTGAAAAACAGATTTTTATTTTTTTAGGCCTAAAAGATTATTGGTAAGAGGACTACTCCATTTTTGTTAGGTATATTTTGTCAACAGAAGCCAGGATTATGCATTTATGTGCACATGGTGGGAAAATATTTTTGAACTGACAGGAAATCATGCCTGCAGCAAGCAAAGAGTTCACTCCTTGTATGCCAGATATTCCTGCCCAGGACACATAATCTCTGGCTAATGAATTAAGTATAATTTTGACGCATTTAAACAAATTTCCCTCTGTACTCTCACCGCTTAATAGTGAAGGCTGAAGAATAGTGAAGGTGCGAATTTTTGTCCAAAATTAACTAGAGGTCTGAGTGTACCAGATGGGCCTGTCCAAACCCCACTCTGCCATTATTCTGAGATGAAAAGGGGCATAGCAAAAAAAAGTCTGATCAAAACTGTAATCGCAGGTGCACAGGTTCTCATGGTAGTGAACACCCATACCAAGTTTCAAAGGAATCAATCCGTAAACATCTGAGAGAATCTCTGACAAAATTCACGCATTCTATGATGAAAACAAGGCAGAAAATAAGCAGACTGTCATCTGCAAAATGAGGTCCCCAGAGGGTGAATTTAGTGATGCTACCCTGCTAAATTTACCCTCTGTGAACCTCAGTCTGATACAAGGTCTCAAAACTATGGGATAGCATCATCAAATTCACCCTCTGGGGACCTCATTCTGCAAATGTCATGCTGTTTATTTTCAGGCCTGGATGAAAAGGGGCATAGCTCTGGCAAAAAAGGTCTGATCAAAACTATAATCACAGACGCAAAGGTTCCCATGGTAATGAACATCCATACCAAGTTTCAAAGGAATGAACCTGTAAACATCTGAGAAAATCTCCGGACAAAATTCATGTATTCTAAGAGAAAAAGGGGCATAACTCTGGCAAAAATGGTCTGATCAAAACCATAACCGGTAATAAATATCCATACCAAGTTTCGGAGGAATCGACCCATAAACATCTGAGAAAATCTCCGGACAAAATTTATGCATTCTAAGACAAAAAGGGGCATAACCCTGGCAAAAAATGGTCAGATCAAACCTATAATCGCAGTTACGCAGGTTCTCATGGTAGTGTATCTCCATACCAAGTTTTGAGGGAATCGACCAATAAATGTCTGAGAAAATGTGAGAACAAAATTCTAAGCAATTCAGGCATCTCAGAAATCTCCGGACAATATTTGCACATCCTAAGATGAAAAGGGGCATAACTCTCGCAAAAAAAGGTCTGATCAAAACTACAATCGCAGGTACACATGTTCCCATGGTAGTGAACATCCATACCAAGTTTCAAAGGAATCAACCTGTGAACATCTGAGAAAATCTCCCGACAAAAATCATGCATTCTAAGACAAAAAGGGGCATAACTCTGGCAAAAAAAGATCAGATCAAAACTATAATCGCAGGTACACAGGTTCCTATGGTAGTAAATCTCCATACCAAGTTTTGAGGGAATCGACCAATAAATGTCTGAGAAAATGTGCGAACAAAATTCTAAGCAATTCAGGCATCTCAGAAATCTCCGGACAATATTTGCACATCCTAAGATGAAAAGGGGCATTACTCTGGCAAAAAAGATCAAAACTACAATCACAGGTGCACAGGTTCCCATGCTAGTAAACATCCATACCAAGTTTCAAAGGAATCAACCCATAAACATCTGAGAAAATTTCCTGACAAAATTCTAGGCCTGCTATTTCAGGTCGAAAAGGGGTATAATTCTGGAAAAAATAATCCAACCGGAACTTTAATTGCAGGTGCTTAGGTTCCCATGGTAGTGAACATTCATGCCATGTTTCGAGCAGATTGGTCAGTGAGCGTTCAAGAAAAGCTCTGGACAAAATTATGTCTATGGACGGATGGATGGCCAGATGGACTGACGGACGGACAAGGTGATTCCAGTATACCCCTATAATAATAGTGAAGCTGCTGAATAGTAGTGAAGGTATGCATGTTCACCAAAAAGTGTTCTTTTATTCCCAGCCTATATAAATACTGTTAGTATCACATCAGAACCACATCTAGCAATAAGTTTGGATGATTAAAGTGATAATGCAATCAAACTGTTTTGTTACCTCCGCTTCGGCTAAAAACAAGGCCTACTGTCTTTCCATGAGGTTATATTTCTTAGAACTTAATTCTGTCAGTGATTCATCCTACTAGTAATGTGTCAACTTAAACCTTATTTCTTTAAATGATCACAGCGAACAATAACTGTGCATAACTTTAATTTAAATTATGGACATTTATTGATCACACTTATCACAAAGAAATAGCTTTCAAAATGGTCTTTGTGCATTTCCTTAAGAGTTTTCCCTGATGATTCCTGCAGTAAGGTTATATTTTGATGATAACAGTACTGGTAACTGTCAAACCAGAAAATAAGCAGACTGTCATCTGCAAAATGAGGTCCCCAGAGGGTGAATTTAGTGATGCTACCATGCATAGCAGGGTAGCATCACTAAATTTACCTTCTGTGAACCTCAGTCTGAATCAGGGTCTCAAAACTAAACAGAAAGAGGTACCCAGAGGATAAATTGGCCCACTGTATGGGATAGCATCATCAAATTCACCCTCTGGGTACCTCATTCTGCAAATGTCAGACTGCTTATTTTCAGGTGTGGTAACTGTCCCCAAACTGAAAGTTGATGGACAGATAGTTGATTTGCAGATCATTCTGACAGCCCATTAAGCACTCGGTTGCAAGTATCACCAACCAACTGGTGCTGCCGTGGTTAGCCCTTTTCCTCAACCAGATAACCGTGAGGTCTAGCCAGATCTCAACCGGTTATCCGCTAATTTCAACCATATTTCCCTGCCTTATATGTACAGACTCTACAACACTAAAAATGTGGCACAATGCAGCCCAGATAAATCATAAATTGAGATCAGATGCTGGAGTGTAAACTGATATCATTATTTTGGGCTACATACACTATAAGTCGGAAGTAATTGTAGTAACAACTGCAGTATAACCAGGAATCGAAACGTGATTATAAACATTCAAAAAACGCATTTATTGTTTTTTTCTGTGATTACACTGTGGGAAAATCATTTATCAGTTCATTTTTAGTCTCCTTGATAAACGATACGTGGTTGCAAACGATGATAACCAATTGCACAAACAAGAGGCCCCAGGGGGCCTGGGGGCGCTCACCTGACATGGTAGCCTAAATATCAACCCAGAGAATTGATTTCAACAAGTTGCATCTGCTCCTTCTAAGAAAAGCTTATACCAAATATCCAAAGATTCTGACCAGTGGATCTAAAAAAAAAAAAGATTTTTAAAGAATATTCCTCATATTGAACTAAGTTATAATTCGGGCTCCCACAGGGAGCCCATATATGAACCCAGGGACTTGGCTTTAACATACTTGAATCTCCCCCCCCCCCCCTCCCAAGGATGCTGCACACCAAATATCAAAACATTCCGACTGCTGGATCTGAAGAAGAAGATTTATAAAGAAAATTCCTCATTTTGAACTAAGTTACAATTCGAGCTCCAACAGTGAGTCCAAATATGGACCTAGGGACATGGCTTGAACAAACTTGAATCTCACCCCACTAAGGATGCTGCATACCAAATATCAAAACATTCCGACTGCTGGATCTGAAGAAGATTTTTACAGAAAATTCCTCATTTTGCACTAAGTTATAATTCGGGCTACCATAGTGAGCCCAAATATGAACCCAGGGACTTGGCTTGAACAAACTTGAATCTCACCCCCTAAGCATGGTGCATACCCAATATCAAAAGATTCTGCCTGCTGGATCTGGAGAAGAAGATTTTCAAAGAAATTTGCCTGAAATGCACTAAGTTCAAATTTGGGCTCCTATACTGAGCCCAAATATAAACCCAGGGGGCCGATTTGAACAAACTTGAATCAGATCCACCTCACCATGTTGCATACCAAATATCAAAAGATTCTGCCTACTGGATCTGGAGAAGAAGATTTTTTAAGAAATTTGCCTGAAAATGCACTAAGTTCGAATTGAGGCTTCTATACTGAGCCCAAATATAAATCCAGGGGGCCGATTTGAACAGACTTGAATCAGACCCACCCCACAATGTTGTATACCAAATATCAAAAGATTCTGCCTGCTGGATCTGGAGAAGAAGATTTTTGAAGAAATTTGTCTGAAATGCACTTAGTTCGAATTCAAGCTTCTATAGTGAGCCCAAATATGAATCTAGGGAGCCGATTTGAACAAACTTGAATCAGATCCTCCCCACAATGTTGCACATCTAATATCAAAAGATTCTGCCTACTGGATCTGGAGAAGAAGATTTTTTAAGAAATTTGCCTGAAAATGCACTAAGTTGGAATTCAGGCTTCTATAGTGAGCCCAGATATAAATCCAGAGGGCTGATTTGAACACACTTGAATCAGACCCACCCCACAATGTTGCATACCAAATATCAAAATATTCTGCCTGCTGGATCTGGAGAAGAAGATTTCTGAAGAAATTTGCCTGAAATGCACTTAGTTCGAATTCAAGCTTCTATAGTGAGCCCAAATATGAATCTAGGGAGCCGATTTGAACAAACTTGAACTAGATCCTCCCCACAATGTTGCATACCTAATATCAAAAGATTCTGCCTACTGGATCTGGAGAAGAAGATTTTTTAAGAAATTTGCCTGAAAATGCACTAAGTTGGAATTCAGGCTTCTATAGTGAGCCCAAATATAAATCCAGAGGGCTGATTTAAACACACTTGAATCAGACCCACCCCATAATGTTGCATACCAAATATCAAAAGATTCTGCCTGCTGGATCTGGAGAAGATTTTTGAAGAAATTTGCCTCAAATGCACTCAAGTTCGAATTCGAGCTTCTATAGTGAGCCCAAATATGAAACTAGGGAGCCGATTTGAACAAACTTGAATCAGATCCACCCCACAATGTTGCATACCAAATATCAAAAGATTCTGCCTGCTGGATCTGGAGAAGAAGATTTTTTAAGAAATTTGCCTGAAATGCACTAAGTTCGAATTCGAGCTTCTATAGTGAGCCCAAATATAAATCTAGGGAGCCGATTTGAACAAACTTGAATCAGATCCACCCCACAATGTTGCATACCAAATATCAAAAGATTCTGCCTGCGGGATCTGGAGAAGAAGATTTTTTAAGAAATTTGCCTGAAATGCACTAAGTTCGAATTCGAGCTTCTATAGTGAGCCCAAATATGAATCTAGGGAGCCGATTTGAACAAACTTGAATCAGATCCACTCCACAATGTTGCATACCAAATATGAAAAGATTCTGCCTGCTGGGTCTGGAGAAGAAGATTTTTTAAGAAATTTGCCTGAAATGCACTAAGTTCGAAATCGGCTCCTATACTGAGCCCAAATATGAACCCAAGGGGCCGATTTGAACAAACTTGAATCAGATCCACCCTACAATGTTGCATACCAAATATCAAAAGATTCTGCCTGCTGGATCTGGAGAAGAAGATTTTTTAATCTTTTCCCCATTGCCTACAGTGTTAAAAAGTGCTGACTCGGCTTTTTTTCAAAGTCCTGAAAAAAGTACCTTGTGATCAAACTGACAGGGATTTTTTTAACCATTCTATTCTACTGGATAAAAGTAAGCTTTATACAAAATAAGAATTCTCTGTGCTGTGCAGTTTTGGAGATATGGCAATTTTAAGGTTTTTCCTATTTTTAGCTCCCGAGGTTCCCACGGGGCACGGAGAAAAAATTTTTTGCATCAATCAACTACTTATGACCCATTATCATCTCACATCAAATTTGGTTCAAATCGACCTCACGGTTCTGAAAATAGAAATTTTAGGCATGGCCAAAATTTTTGCCCCTCCCATAACCAAGGCAAATAATGCCCGACAAACTTCTCTTGAACAAACTTGATTCTAAACCTCAAAAGGACTCTGTATACCACATATCAAGTCTCTGCTATTGGTGGTTCATTAGAAGAAGATTTTCAAAAAATTTGGCCATTTTTTCCCCACACCTCTGCTCAATATGAGCCGAAACCTAATTTGGATAAAAATCAAAATGCCCCTATATAACCACTACTTACATGAAAATTAATTAAAATGTGGCCAGTGGTTTAGGAGAAAGAGGCTCATAGACCACCTTCACGCAGGATGACGGACGAAGAGTGATAAGAAAAGCTCACCCTGACTTTCAGTCAGGTGAGCTAAAAAAGGACAATACACGAGACTTCAATTGTATAACAGCAAGCTCACTAATAGAAATGAGCCTGAAAAACAAAAGATACAGTCAATATTGACACCCATTATTGACCATAAGAGATGAGGGAAGGTCCATTAAAAAAAGTTAATTCGGCATTTTTCTATTATTTGCTGGCTGATAGCAACCTCCCTCTCCCTCGAAAAAACTTTAAAAGGTGAAAAAAACATAAGTAGGCCTATTGTTATCCAAAACGGGTTGATACCACCGCAAACCCTACTAATTTCCCTGAAGTGGGAACCACATGCCCTCAAACATGTATTCATCTCGTCCTGCTCTTGCATCGCATCTATCAAAATAAAAATCATTTCACCATAAATTTCAAACGCACAGTTGGCTACATGTTTATCATAGATTCATGGTTGTCTAAAAACATGCGATTCCCGCCTTTTCACGTGTTATGTGACGTATCATTTACCACTGAATAAAGGTGTTAACCCTGATCTATGACACCACCACCCCTACCCTACCAACTATCACTTGAAGAATCAACAAATAAAGGCTTAAATTTCACGGTTTGGATCTCAGTTTATGGTATATTGAAATCCTGTCACTTTCATTCACGGGAATTGAACAGCATGTGCTAAAACAACAGAAAACACCAGAGGACAAGTTTTAATTATCCCATTTATTCATTATATTCGACAATTTAAAACTTTATTTAAAATAAAGGCAACAACACAACCTATAAGATCAACAACGTACAACATTCGTAACATGGTTGCTCATTGCTCATCAAATGTTTCCAAATGGAGGACAAAACGTCTCTATTAAATTCGCCCCAGACAATCATGTTAACAAGAAGAATATTCATGACATTGGACCGTGCCTATTCGTGTTACTGGAATTCACTTGTCACAGTTCATGTTACAGGAGAAGTAAGTTACCACTAAACCACCACGGAAGGCAGTTTTCCGCCCAGCAACTATTTTCAAGTTTAACCCTTTACCTAACATGAAAAGCAGACGACAATTGCAAACAAAATTCTTGAATAACTAATTTTTTTGTCTCAAAAACACAGGTTATGACCCCTCATTGGAACGAGCTCGACGAGCTCGTTCCAAAGAGGGGTCATAACCTATGTTTTTGAGACAAAAAATGAAAAAAATAATGAAAATTAATTAGCGATTTTTGTGAATAGAGCTGGTCGGTTTTGGCCGTTACGTTGGGTAAAGTGTTAAAGGATCAGAAGAAGCGTCAGCAGTATTTGAAAGATTGTTAGTGGTGCCTTAACTTTTACTCTTAAATGTCAGTACACATCAGCAGGCATGGCAATTTCAGGAGAGCAATTTTTTAGCTCTCCTTACTGCCCTCCTGAAAGAATTAAGGAGAGCGAAAAATTGCCCTCCTAAATATTTTGGTCTGGGATGATTGAGATTACATGTATTATGGTCACATTAAATTTTTGTTGTAAAGCAAAAATGTAATTTAACTTCGAAGTCACATAACATCACGTAATTTCATTTTGAAAGTGGTTTAGTGGTAAAGGATAATGGCTGCAACCATACCCAAACACAGCTGCAATCATTTGAAGCAAAATGGGTCACAGCAATATTTTTTTTTCTGTCAGTTTCAAGTTCAACAACTGACATCACAGTTTGAGGGGTAATTATTCAAGGAATATTGACACTATAATATACTACCATTACTACTATCCTGTCACTTGAAGCACTTGCACCAGGATGTGGCTGTAGATTCAAGCAGACCTGTTGTCCAAGAAAGTCATACGCCTACCACTACCAGGGGGGGGGGGGGGGGGGGGGGGGGGTTGAAGGTGGTAGTGGTAGGTGTATCACTTTGTATGACAACAGGTCTGGGTACACACACAGGTCTTGTCAAGTGTGTGTTCGGTTGTTGAGTGAGACATCTAGATGTCTAAGAGATTTCGCTTTACCTTAGTAAAGTTAATAAAATCACTGATGTAGTCTGCTGGTTTCAGTTTCAATGAGTTTGTTCAACTGGATACTTAAAATGCTGTGTAAAGCTAATTGCTCTCCTAAGCTGATTGAGGAGAGCGATTTTTTGCCCTCCTGCCTGCATTTTTCAGAATGCCAGGCCTGCATCAGGTGTGAAGTGCTCAGTGCACACCACAAGCGGGGGCGTAGAAATAGCATGGGGGAGGTTAACCTCCCTCACCCCCCCCCCCCCTCACCCCAATTAAAAAATCACAAGCCATCTTTGTGACTCGCAGCCTCTATCCCTACTCCGCGATGCATGTATGCCCCAACTCTGTGCCCCTTTAACTTCCCACCATACAAATATACAAGTTTCGGTGCCACACACTCCCAACTGTCAATTTTTTTCTCAAGTTCCAGAGACACACACATGGGCATTGACAGGGGGGGGGGGGTGGGTGCAAACGAACCCTGTTCTACGGAGGTTTTATTCAAGAACGTAGAATGCAAATAAATCACCAAAAGGCCACCAGATAGCTCCATTTGATTCTAAATTTAAAAGTACCCCCAGACCCCCTGCATGCTCATGCCTTCTGCGCTCTCGTGGCTCGTGCCAGGCGTACCCCCAGTATACCTTTTCATCAACGTTGAACCACTTTTGAAAAAGCCTTGCAAAGCCCACGAGAGAGAGAGAGAGAGAGTGTGTTAGTTTTAATAAACTCATTTTCGGCGTTAAATAGGTGAAAAGTTAGGATATTAACAAGACTTAGTGATTAGAACTAATTGAATAATAAAAGTTAACACTTTCACAACAATAGGCTACTGAAAACGGCAGAAGGTTTATACATTAATTGGTAGCTGTTTGATTATCTCACTAATCCCCCGTGTTGACTGTCTCATTGAAAGATTATTGCCGCTGGTTTTAATTATTGAACAAGCTAATGTAATCACACAACATCTGATTTCATTGGGAAATTGTCTTGCTATTTTTTAATGTTTTTTTATGCAGTTTCACTGAAGTTGATCTATTATCTTGGTGGAATTCACACTTGGCAGGCATTTCCAAATCCTTCCAACATCCATGTACTGTTTCTAAGTTCTCACCAGGCTACTGGACAACCTCAGCCATTTATTTATTTACTTATTAGTGTTTAAGGTCACATAATTCTGCACAATGGCAAATCGTGACCACAACATGGAAGGATTGGGGTATTCAGTATTCGTATTCAGTCGTATTCGAATACAGTTTATCAAGTATTCACATGTATTCAGTATACACAGAATGTTATGAATACATGTATTCGTATTCATATTCACATACATTAAAATTTGAGCTGTATTCATGAATACATTTTGAATACTTTTTGAATACTTTCTATATTTTGGAATTAAAGAACCATATACTGAATGGGAGCAGGAGAAGTCGGCCCATTACGAACTCGGACCCGGAGAAGTCGGCCCCTATGAGAAGTCGGCCCAGACAATTTCGGAGAAGTCGGCCCATGAGAGAAGTCGGCCCCACAAACTACAGGAGAAGTCGGCCCCTAGGAGAAGTCGGCCCAGACAATTTGAGAGAAGTCGGCCCACGAGAGAAGTCGCCCCCATGAAGTACAAGAGAACTCGGCCCCTAGGAAGTCGACCCAGACAATTTGGGAGAAGTCGGCCCCACAAACTAAAGGTTTACATCCGATGGTTAAGGACAAAAAGTCTGATCAAAAGGACGCGGTATCAGTCATTTGATAAAATAAAATAGTGACATATATAAGATGTAGTGTTGAGCTCGTCAAATGGCAGAGAGCAGGTGCTTTTCCAATGTGCCTCTTGTTTGTCAGACGGTATGATTATCACACCAACAGTGCAGGCCTCAATATTTATAAGATGATCGACAATTTCACAGTTTTTGTAATTCAGCTTGGGTTTCCCTTGATAATGAAGAAGTCCGAAAACAAATAAAAGGATCAAAAAGCAAGGTGGAAATACCCGTAATTGCTAATCATACACACACACCTTTTGATAAACCGTCGATGGCAAAAACAATTAACAGATTAATTCAGTGATTGACAAGGTGTCATTCGGTCCTGTTTGAAGTAAAGGAGGAGTGATTTGCACAAAAACATCCATTTTGGATTGCTTGTCAGTTGTCACACTTTCCTGAGTTATCACTCTAACAACATTATAATCATGACAGGTTTGTCACAAACAGAGCTCATTTGTCTGTTTTTACAACAATAAGGCCAAATAAAAAAAATGAATTGATTCTCAGGCAATTTTTTTTTCAAATCAGTGAGGGAGGGAGGATTTTATTTTTATTTATTTTTTTTTTAATTTTTTTTTTTCGTGTAAAGGGTTGAGTATACTCAGTAAATCTTTTTGCAGTCTTTCCACTTGAAAAAGAGAAAAGGTTCTATTTTAATGTAATTATAGTATACATTTTATAACTAACTGCCATAACAACAGCTAAAAGGATTTGTATTTTATTGTTCTTTTTAATGGTATAGATCTGTCATGCATCATGATCCATTAGAATAGGCCCCAGTAACCAATGCTTGGGGTAGGAGTCCTTTAAAATGGGAAACATGGCTCTAAATGATTGGTTAAACTTGAGTTTATATCAGTGTTGCGGCCATTATTAGGCATTGTGCAGAAATATATGACCTTAAACACCAGCAAATAAATAAATAATTATATCATGATCCAGTATATCAGAATTTGCCTCGTTACAGTTTATGGGAGAGTGCCTCTGGGCACTCTCCCATAAACTGCAACAAGACAAAACAATTTACTGCAAACACAGCTAAATAATTATATGTCGAGAAATGTGAAAAAATGATCATTCCAAGTTTTCACAAATTCTTTAAAAAACATGACATAATAAAAATGTCTAATGAGGAGGTTCAAATCCAACGAGGGAGGGCCTGAGAATCAAAACATCATTTTTTTTTAGCCTAACGCTCCCATTGTACTTTTTAAAAAATGTATGTGATCAGAAATGTGTGCAATGTTGAACTGTGCAGACAGGAATGTTCGTGGAAGATTTATGCTTCAATTTAAAATGTGGAAAAACATAACGTAAAGGTGAGCAGAACCTTGATGAAATTCATTCTATAATATTTAAAACAAGGTTTGTCAGGGCTTGGGGTGGATTTACCATGGTTCTTTTTATAAGGGTGGGGCCGACTTCTCTCATGGGCCGACTTTGTTTTGGACCGAGTTCTCCTATGGGTGACTTTGTTTGGGGCCGACTTCTCTCATGGGCCGACTTCTCCTATGGGCCAACTTTGTTTTGGGCCGAGTTCTCCTTTGGCCCGACTTTCTTTGGGGCCGACTTCTCTTATGGGCCGACTTCTCTTGTGGGCCGACTTTGTTTTGGGCTGAGTTCTCCTATGGGCCGACTTCGTTTGGGGCCAACTTCTCCTGCATTCATACTGAATAAAAGGTTTTCACAGATCAAACCCATGGACTCCAGACAACAAATTCACACCTCATATCAATATTAAAGACTTAATAATCCCTGATATTATATATACCACCAAACACCTTGTCTGAAATTTATGCATTGAAAGCAGACAATAGACTTAATTATCAATTAACTTGTCACAATACAACCTATTTATGTAACAATGGCCACATATCCCCATGGCTTTTTAAATTGTTGAAAACATGGACAATAAAAATAAAACAAAAAAAATTTGTGTTATTGGACACAACTCAGTTATTCAATGATATTATATTCTAAAATGTTTGAATTTATTTAAAGTTTTTTCTATTTATCCATTATTTCACAGTGAAAACACATATTTATTTATTTATTCCTGTTTAAGGTCACCTTTGTACAACTCAGTATAATAATAATTACACGTTGACCGGCCGCTGATGTGTTGCGGTTCTCGTATGAGAAGGCCTTGGTTACCCCTGTTCTACCAACTGCCTCCCTATTTCCACGCTTCTTCTCTCCTCCCAACACTCGGAGAATAGTATGTCTAATTATAATCGGTGAAACCACATAAATATTATAAAGAAAATACTATTGCTGTTAGCAAACTTTCAGCCAACAGACCTCCAGGTTTAACCATGAAGTGCATTGGCTAAAACTTTACTAGTCCTTCTTATGTGGTGTCATTGTAATTGATACTTAACATTCAGGAAACGCCAGTCTGTGAATTTTTAGAGGAAATACACTCACATTTTGTGATGTGTTGTCCATGGAGAGTAGTCTAATTACTATGAATGACACCCATGGAGTGGATTTCCTGTCAGGTAATTACTTTAGTTTTCCAACAAAGCATGGTAAGCACAATTAAAGCTTCAGCTAAAGGACCATCAGTTTAAAAATGACTTTTAACCCAACAAACAAAAAACTGAAAGGCCTTGCAATAAATACTTCTAATTTAAAAAGTATTCAAAAATGTATTCATGAATACATTGTAATGTATTTGTATTCGTATTCAAATACATTTGAAAATTTGTGTATTTGTATTCGTATTCATGAAATTTTAAAGTATTCGTATTCGAATACATTTACAAAGTATTTGCCCCAAGCCTGCAACATGGAGATAGTCATGGTCAATCAGTGGTTTATGCCCCATGTTGCCTATTTTAGAGGACCCCAAGCATTAGTGACTGGGTCCTATTTTCTCATGGCTTTGGCGGCCCTACTGAATTGGCTAGCCAAGGGAGGTGCCTGAGAAATAAGAATTGTTTAAAAACCTAAGCATACACTTGTATATGGCAGGTGGAGGATACAGAATTTGTATCAGGGGTAATTGCAGATTCAATACATTTTTACCATAAGATAAATACTGATGAAAGCATACTGTAAAATGCTTGTAAAGTTCTATAAATAATATCATGAACAAGCTAAGCATGCACTTGTATACTGTTGATACACAGTGTATTTGGGTAATTACAGAACAAAATATCTCTACTGTAAGATAAAAACTGATAAAACAGGCTGAAACACTGAAAAAAATGTATCCTACCTTCCATAAAGCATATATGCCGGTGTATACTCTGCTTTTTCAGGGCGAGATGTCCGGTAAGGAAGAAGAGCAGCATCAACACAATAATTCCAGTCCTCAGGTCTTGCTTCAATTAGATGAGCCAAACTTGTTTTTATATCTTTCCACATGTCATCTAAAGAAGAAGAGGTTTTATTCAAGATCAGGCTTTAAAATTTGTCATAAGTGGCAAAAATCAGTTTTCATTCTCACAAACTCCTTCTGTAAGAATCAATTTTCAGTTCTTAAAAAAATTTAGAATTTAAGAGTACGTTTATGCCCTTGAGAGTTCAACCAGTCTATATTCCATCGTAAAAAAGAAACTCAAATTTAAATATTTACCACAGTTTAACCCTTTACCTAACATGAAAAGCAGACGACACTTGCAAAAAATATTCTTGAATAACTAATTTTTTGTCTCAAAAACATAGGTTATGACCCCTCTTTGGAACGAGCTCGATGAGCTCGTTCCAATGAGGGGTCATAACCTATGTTTTTGAGACAAAAAATGAAAAAAAATAATGAAAATTAATTGGCGATTTTTGAGAATAGCGCTGGCTGGTTTTGGCCGTTACGTTGGGTAAAGGATAAACCTGTGAGGGTCTAATTCCAATTTGGTTGAGTTTTTTGTCTTACATGTACACGGTTTATACAGACTAGTCAATTTGTTGGTTTTCCACTTCACCCCCATTGCCTACGTGGGGGCACAGTGATGTTATGTACTAAGGCATACTGCACATTGATGGTGCACTTGTCTTCAATCGATGCTAATCCTGCTTGTGTGGAGTTAGTATGTTGGGGAGATGACAGCTGCTCGCAATTGCTCGGTGGTTCTCTCTGAGTACTCTGGCTTCCTCTGCCCGTAAAACTGTCATGGTCATGATTAGCTATTGGGCAGAAATATGTGACCTTAAACACCAATAAATAAATAATAAATTTGGTTTTCCATAACCTTTCCAAACCCGACACCAAATTTCCATAATCCCAAAGGTTAACTGTAACTCAATATAAAATTTTATTTTTTCAATGTCACTCACCCTCCTGCACCCCACCCCTCACCCCACCCCTTGTCAACTCTTAAGTCTAGTGGGCCCAATTCTAACACTGATCACACTGTACTGCAATAAAACCAAGGTTCAAACATTGAGGCTTTAGGTACACTTTCAAGTTACATTCTAAGTGCCTTAGCAGTTGTTTCTAAGCAAGTCTTGGCTGCCTGTAGGAAGCCAAGATTTGCCTTGAAACAACTGCAAGGCCACCAGATGTACTCTATCAAAGTGTGGCAATAATGCATGTAAACTGCCAAGCCTTTTAGGGTTAGGAAGCTTCAAACACTAATGAATCAAGTAGCGATTCTTGGTAAACTTTAACTAGAGGCTCTAAAGAGCCTGTAATCACTCCCCTGGAATTACATATAAAAATGTGATTTCCCATAGGCCTTCCATGGTAACTATGGGCTGCAATTGTGACCATGTTTGCAATAGTACATCAACATTACATGAGGATCATTGGTAGGTGTCCCAGTCCTCAATCATGTGAAGTTTCAAAACTTTTGACTTAGTAGTTTCAGAGGGGAAGATTTCTGGAAAATCCATCAATCGAAATCAGAGAATGTCTCTGGTGGCCATATTTTCCAACCAACAGGAACAAAAAGAGGATTTTATGTAGAGGGCCTCCTATAGACTATTCCTGCGAAGTTTGGCTCAGCAGTTCCAGAGAAGATGAAAACGTGATTTCCCATATGGTTTCTATAGTAACTATAAGCCACTATTGTGGGATGTTAGCAACACGATCAACATTAAATGAGGATCGTTGGTAAGGGGTGACCCAGTTATCAACCTTGCAAAGTTTCAAAACATTTGGCCCTGTGGTTTCAGAGGAGAAGATTTTTCAAAATCCACCAATCAGAATGTAAAAATGCTTCTGGCAGCCATGTTTTTCGATGCACGGTAACAAAATGAGAAGCATTTGTAGAGGACCTGCCATAGACTATCCCTGCCAGGTTTGGTTCACATCAGCTCAGTAGTTCCAGAGAAAAAGATGAAAATGTGATTTTGCAACTGCGGCCACGTTTACAACCCGATCAACATTAAATGAGGATCGTTTGTAGAGGGGATCCTAGTCATCATTTATGTTAAATATTAAAATGTTTGGCCTGGCAGTTTCAGAGAAGATTTTTGAAAATCCATCAACCAGAATCAAAGAATGCCTCTGGCAGACACGTTTTTCAACCCACGGAACAAAATGAGGATCGTTTGTAGGGGACATCCCATAGACCATTCCTGCCAAGTTTGGTTCACGTCGGCTCAGTAGTTCCAGAGAAGATGAAAATGTGATTTCCCATAGGGTTTCTATAGTAACTGTAAGCCGCAACTGAAGCCATGTTTGCCACCCGATCAACATTAAATGAGGATCGTTGGTAGAGGGGGTCCCAGTTATCAACCATGCAAAGTTTCAAAACATTTGGCCCTGTGGTTTCAGAGGAGAAGATTTTTCAAAATCCACCAATCAGAATCAGGTGCTAACTCAAAAATTAATCCAGGGCCAAACACAAATTTTGACCCCCAATCCCCCAAATTTGCATGCAAAACCGAATAATTAATGTCCTATCTGGTCCTCCATATTTATTAGATCTGCGCATGTGCAGTATCCAGGAAGACACCGAAATTGGCGCCAACCATCATTCTTTCTTCAGATTGCCTGTTAAATGTTATAAACAGCGGGGAGGTATGAGTGCCCACTCATGGGAGGGCCATACCCATCTGGGCCATTGGTAAGTATAAAAAATATACAAATTACTTAAAATTTATAATATTTTTGTACAACAATGGTCCAGACTAGCTGAACCATAAAAAGGCTGGAGGGCCTGGGACATGAAGGAAAATCCAATCTCTCAATTACTTCAGTAAAGGATATCTCCTACAGGAGAATAGGAGAAGATAGGAATTATATATGTCTTTCTCCTTTATAAGAAAATAGAAAGGCATAACACCAAAAATGTGAGTATTACATAATATATAATTCTCCATTTAATGCCAGCATAACCCGTTATGCTAATTCAGTGGAGAAAAAACCAATATATAAAGATAGTCCAAAGAATGAGACTCTTTATACTCATTTAAAAGTGTCCGAGGATTGTATTTTAACGCCATTTGACACGCGACATATACAAATCCTTCAAAGTGAGGTACACTTTAAAATCAATACATAAATGAGACATAGTTATTGCTTCACACTGAGCTACACGTTAAAACCATCCCAGCACCGACTCAGGACTACTGACAACGAAGGAGGTCTTCCCTTGCTTTTCACTATATAAAGCCAGATGATCATAAGGGAAAAAACTGTCCCCCCCCCCCCCTCCTCTTCCCCTTGTTCTGAGGTACATGTCCTCAGAATGAAGAGGGCAGTGGAACAGCGTCAATGCTGGAACGTACTGGCCAAATAACTATAGATTAATGGACAACATTCTGAGCAACAGAAACAGGACCTAAAGATCTGAGGTCACCAGAGATGGACTCTAAATTTCTCAGGTAAAACTTGGTTAATGAAGAGGGCTGTGTCCAGTACGCAGTCTTCATGAGATCAGTAATGGCTATACTGTTATAATAAGTGGACAGTGCTCTAACCTTGTGCACTGATATCTTATTAACCGAACGTAGATCCGAAGATAGATTTTCATAGGCAATGCGTATTGCCAACTGGATCCATCTAGCGACTGAATGAACAAAAATATCCTTTCTGTTAGGAATCAATGAAAGAAAGAAGCACTTTCTTGCTTTTCTAATAAAATCTGATTGACATTTATAAATGCGTATAGCCCTAACTGGTCACAGCAAATGTCTACGGTTATCCGAGGACGGCAGAGCCTTATTGATAATAGGCTCAGGCCGCTGGTCTGGAATTTGATTCTTAGCCAGAAACCCTACTTCCGTAGTGAGGGTAATGGTATTACCCACACTACAGTAGTGAGATTCATCAACAGATAAAGCATGAAGTTCACTAACTTTTCTAGCAGATGCAAAGGCTAAGAGCAATATCATTTTATAGGTCAAGAATTTGAACTCTACAACATCCAACATGTCAAACGGAGCTTCTTTCAGCTTCAACAGAACCCGAGCCAAATTCCACATAGGAATTAATCTGAGGGTTCTAGGTCTATTAATAGAGAAATTTCTAACCAGCTTGGACAATGAAGTATTTGATCCAGTAGCCAAGTTATCATGATGAGCATAAGTGTCTGATAACATAGACCTATAGCCCTTAATAGTGGCAGGCTGCAGTTTGAGAACATCAAACAAGTAGACCAAAAAATTAGCAATATTTGGTATGGATGGATCATAAACGTTTATCGACTGATCCTGACACCAACGGAAGAAAACCCTCCACTTTGCTGATTAGTTCAATGTAGAGGAGGACTTCCTGCAGTTAGAAATTGCGTCCACTGCGCATCCTGTAAACTGTTTTCCGTGCAAGAAGGACCGCACAACGGAAATACGTGAAAGTTGAGACCTTCCGGGTTGTGATGCAGTGCGCCTGACTTCCCCTGATAAAGAAGGTCATCTCATGGAGGAAGCTTCCAGGGAACGTCCCATAACAGACACCTGAGAAGATTGATCCAAGGTTTCTGTGATGACAGAGGTGCTACTAGCAGAATTTTGCAGCGAGACTGTTTGATCTTTAACAGAATCTGCTGAATCAACAGAGTTGGAAGATAAGAATCCTATCATTCCATCCATGAGATTGACAGAGCGTCTACTCGATGATCTGGGCATGGCGATACTAATGTCGGTAACTGATTGTTCAGGTGTGTCACAAACAGATCTATCATGGGACGATCCCACTGGTTGCAAATCTGCCTGAATATTCGCTTGTTGAGAGTTCACTCCGATGGCAACAGGCGGCCTTTCCGAGAGAGCGAGTCTGCTAGTACATTCAGACGACCCGGTATAGGACGGACAGAAAGATGAACATGATGATTCATGACATATAGGAGAATCCTCTCCGTTAATTCGTATAATGGAATTGAATGAGTGCCGCCTTGGTTCCTGATGTATGCTACTACTGTCGATTTGTCCGACAAAATTTGAACATGGACGTCCGCTATTATGTGAATCCAATCTTGAAGAGCTAGCCATATTGACATCATCTCTTTGATGTTTATGTGCTTCTGTAGGAACCGAGTGTCCCAATGGCCCTGAAACTTCAAGTTTGCTTGACTTCGGGTCGTGCCCCAACCCGTCTGACTCGCATCCATCATAATTGTGAAAGCCGGATCCGGAAGTTGCAACAGAACTCCTTGAGTTAACCACTGAAGATCTGCCCAAATCTGAATCTTTTGTTATACTAGGTCTGTTAAAACAATACTGGTTTTGAGCGAATGCATCTTCACACTCCAGTTCTGAGTAAAGAATATCTGGAGGGGACGTTGTGCAGGCAGCCCATCAGAATAAGATCCGCAGCCGCTTTGCACAACCCCATCAGTGGCATGAATTCCCTCGCTGCTAATGTGCCAGAGTGGAGACAAAAGCGAGCATAATAATTGACTAATTTCGCTTTGGGTAATGGCAGACAAACCAGATTGTTGTGAGTCTCGAAGCTCATCCTCAAGTGAGTGAACGACTTGGATGGAGCTAGATCCGATTTTTATCATTTACAATGAAACCAAGACATTAGAGGAATAGAAGAAGACTCTGAACATCATTCTGAAGAATAATTCAGTTGCCGTATCTCTGCAGAATGTCGTCCAAGTAAGCTGACGTTACCGCAGACAAATGAGCTCGCAAGTATGACATTACCGAGTTCATTATTCGAGTGAATGCCCAGGGAGCCAGGTCCAGACCAAAGCACATTGCTCTGAACTGATAAACCTTCCTTTGTACGGCGAACCGCAAGTACTTTCTGAATGCCGGATGTACCAGGACAAGAAAGAACTCATCCTTTAGATCTATGCTTGCCGCATAGTGGTTCACTCGAAAGCTCGCTCTTACCAACCGAATGGTCTCCATATAGAATTTTGGAGTCACGATAAGCTTGTTTATCCAGCTCGTCTATTACCGGTCGGAACGAGCTGTCTGGTTTTGGTACAAGGAACAGATGACTATAAAAACCCAGAGAATCTTGATTCTCGACGACCTCTATTGCTTCCTTTAATAAGAGAGCCTGTACCTCCACTAGGAGAGACTCTCTTTTGCAATGATTTGACGGAAGATTTGTCCACCACGGACACTTTGTTAGTGGTGGTTTCGCTCGGAAAGATAGCCGTAGGCCGTCCGAGACTACACTTCTCACCTACTGGTCTTCCGTAATTGTTATCCAGTTTGTTGCGAATCTTGATAACCTTCCGCCAACTGGCAAACAATAGAGTCCCTGACCATCACCTGTAGGACCTGCGAGGCTTACAGGAGGAGAAACCACGTCCCCCTTGCGAAGAGCCTTGACTAGTCGGCTTAGGGGCGTCTGACCGGTAGTCTCGATCAGACCTACGCCCCTTTCTCGAGTCGCTGTACTGACAAACTCCAGAGAAACAAGAAAGGATCTGATGGAAGATTTGTCCAATGCGGACATCTTGTTAGTTTCGCTCGGAATGATAGCTGTAGGCCATCCGAGACTACACTTCTCACCCACTGATCTTCAGTGACTGTTATCCAGTTTCTTGTGAAGTTTGATAACCTTCTGCCAACTGGCCAGCAATAGAGGTCTTGAACATCACCTGTATGACCTCCGCTAAAGGGAGGAGAAACTACGTCCTCGTCTGAGCGAATAGTGAATGATGCAGGTAAGGATACATCTAGATCCCCGGCCTGCTCATCCAAACACAGATGAGCTCTCTGAACATCTCCAACCGTTTTAAATGAACGTGGTCCAAGAAACGGTATGTTTATGGAAGATAAAGATAAGAAACCGCCTTTTTTCCTCGCACTTGAGAGGTTGATTACGGCGGCGTCTACATGGCTGAAGGCTTGCAACACCTGCAGCTGCTTAGACTGAACCGGAAAAGAAAGAACTGTTTCCTTTCTCCGTATAAAGTCTGTGTCCAATGATGCCAACGGTTTCTCTCTTGTTGTCGCAGCATTCCGATTCGGCGGAACAAATTCAGGGTAGTATTGACGGATGAAATCCATCACAACCATGTGCTGTTCCGAAAGGGAAGGGTAATCCTCCTCCTTATCCCTTTCACCATCCGAGAGAATCAGTTGCGAATCTCGGTCCACTGCATCTGTATGAACAGATGGCTGGACCGACCCAGCACCGTCCGACAGCTCAGGTTCTGAGTCTGAGGGAGGCTGATCCTGCGATCAGCTGCCCAATCTGCAACAGCAAGTCCGTCAACATGGCCTGAGGATCAGCGGTCGTCTATTCTTAGCTGCTTACTGCTCCTGGGACAGCATGTCGGAGATGTATCTTTTCTCCGAACGTCCCGATGATCGAGGCCTCATCTCCCTAGCTACCAGATGGTTCAACTTCATGGGCGAAGAGTGGTCCCTTCTTCGTGTAGCAGCCTGGATATCTGAAGTCAAGTGGCTAGGATGCGGTCGTGTGTGCTTTATATTCAAAGCAGAAGAAGCCGTGACTGTAGCAGAGGCCGGCAGCAATCTAGACAGAGCATCCCGAATGGCAGGTGTGGACATAAGCTCCGGCCCGCGCAAGTTCTTCACCACAACATCTGGCCCCAGATGTTGCTGGGATAGAGAGGGACCTCTCCTGCTCGTGGCCCTTTCAGACCTCGCCAAGCTTCCCAAAACACTTCTTCCCTAGTTCCGTCATCGCTGGGTGAGCATGTTTAGATTTTAAGGTGCTCGCTTTACCCACTACACTTCCTTCGGACATACCCGTCATCACGGCTTCCACGGACAGAGTAACTGCTTCACCGGTCAAGCTAGCTGCTGACAAAGGATTAAAACCACTGGCCAGTGGCTTTATCCCTTGTCTAATATTCAGGAGCAGCTAGCTTTGTTTGATCAACAGAGCGCGACGATGATAGAACATTTATGGTAGGTGTCACATAACCATCACCATGTTCTTGTTTCTCTGAAAACGAAACTGAGAAACTTGAATGACTCTGCGGCGAGAGAACCGGCACTGGGCTCTCACTGCTAACAACATATTGTGACACCCGCGTCCAGCGTTTGTCATCCAAATCAACACATATAGGACAAGAATTTGTGGGAGTACATGGACTACAAGCAAGGCAACTACCATGTAAATCTGCGGAAGACTTCCTCACCTTGCATTTTGAGCAATAAGCTTTCATAATTAATCAAACAAAGTCGATTGAACTCCCATCAACTCCACAATAAATATGATAAAGATACATAATTAACCCTTTACCCAACATAATGGTCAAAACCGGTCAGCGCTATTCTAAAAAATCGCCAATTAATTTTCATTATTTTTTCATTTTTTGTCTCAAAACCATAGGTTTATGACACCTCGTTGGAACGAGCTAGTCGAGCTCGTTCCAACGAGGGGTCATAACCTATGTTTTTGAGACAAACAATTTGTTATTCAATAATTTTTTTTGCAAGTGTCGTCTGCTTTTCATGTTAGGTAAAGGGTTAATCAACAATCAAAATACAAATCGAAAAAATTAATTTCAAAAAAAATTTTGAAAAAAGCCCAAGTTCCCACAGGGAACATGAAGGGCCCAAGGGTATCCCGATAGCACCTAAGTGTGGACAAAATCCAAAAAATTATTGCTACACTACCAGAATATTATAACATGTATCTTACAACAATCCTACAGTAATAATAAGTTGAAACTACATATATTTATAGGACGTTGCTAATGTAAACAACGTCAATAAAAAACGGAAACAAGACCTCAGGCACTGAATAAAAAAGGCCCGAAGTCAGTAACAGATTTTAAAGCTACCAGATGTAAGCAAGATCTTCAGATGAATAAAAAACGATACATCGGATAGAAGATGCATGACCCAAACGAACCAACACCCCCAGGGTGAGGACATAACCATTCAACATTCTGTAACACACATTAAACTTCCAAGAAATTTAATAAAAAATTTCAATGAAAATAAGCCAAAAAGCTTGGGAGTTTAACAGGAGGGCTTCAAGGAAGGATAGGGAAGGAACACTTAACAAACAGTGGATAAATCATTAGCAAGAATGATGATGTCAGGCCCATGTCCCAAAATTGAGAAACATGAAATAATTTTGAAATAAATTATAAAGTTACATCCCTGAACATTCCAAACCACCGTTGTTCACTTCCATAAAAATCCAATTATGTCCTTGGATCCACCAATTTTACCACTGATTTATGTCTGGCATTCTCAAAAATGAGATTTAAAAGCACAGATATCAGTTCATTGTAGCTGACTTCAGGGCCAAACAAAGAATGATTGTTGGTGCCAATTTCGGTGTCTTCCTGGATACTGCACATACGCAGATCTGAAGGGGTATGGAGGACCAGATAGGACATTATTTTTTCGGTTTTGCATGCAAATTTTGGGGGATTAGGGGGGCAAAATTTGTGTTTGACCCGGGATTATTTTTGTATGTTGTATAAAAATACTGAATGTCTGTAAGATTTTTTGATTCAAGGGAAACTACTCTATTTCATCAATAAATACGAGAAGTTGATAGAAATGGACGTAACTTTGTTACTAACACATAAATTGTTAGAATGTTATTGGGTTGTTTCCTTAATATTGATGTTGTTTAGTTTATCTATTACAAAGTGATAAATAGAGTTCAAGTCAAAATGAGTTGAATAATGAGATGTTAGATTGTTTGTCAGTATTTCCTGCATTACATTGCTTACTTTGCTATTTATTCACAGAAGTCTTGAGAAGGTTTTTTATGGAGGGTTTTCCATAAGTAAATAGGAGAAATGGTTATTATAGGCAGAATGAACATTATAGCTATAGTGCTAGTGCAAAGCCCGACTCATACAGTGCTAGTCACAATGAGATGATGAGAGAAGTGTTGCACAGCCAGTCAAAATATCTTGTGGTAGGCAGGGTGCATATGGTTATGGTTCGTTATTATAGGCAGAATGGACATTACAGCTATAGTGCTAGTATACAGAGAGTGACTCATACACTGCTAGTCACAATGAGATGATGAAAGAAATGTTAAATTTATCTTGTGAAAGGCTGGGGGGGGGGGGGGATATGGTTCGGTATTCTGGTAGTTCCTGCTTATTCAAGTTGTTATTTTTGTATTTTCTTTTTTTATGTTCTTCATTGTGATGTGCCATAAATAAAATAGCAGAACTGAAATCTTGTTCAAGGGAACTGTGCATATTAAACTTAAAACTACAAGAATTCTGTTCTGCGTTTTACTAAGAAATGTTGAGATAATATATGCAATCTCAACAGTACTATTCAATATATATTATATCTCACGTGACCTTCTGGGCTCCTGATTGGACGAATGCTGCACCCCTACTTCGTGCAGTTTGCATCCACAGAACTGACCAGGCACTACACCCAGGCACTACACATTTTCTATTTTTAGCACACTACTATATCAGTTTTCTTTTCATACTGGGCGAATAAAACTGATCAGGCTAAATTTAAAAATCGATTCACAGAGGCACAACATCCACAAAACAAACCGGAAAGAAATCTTTGTGGAAAAAAGTACCGCTTTTCCATTGTTGAAGTCACATTTTTCGAGGCGTTCATTTTATTCCTTGAGAAGATGATCCATATCTCGTTTCAAAGAGAATGATCCATACCTGTGTCCAACTTTCATGAGAACGCGTCCGGATATGAAAAATTGTTTGTTTCGCTGCTCATATTATTTCGCTATTCAATTGTATGTTTTGGGCAGTAAACGAATAAATAATGGAATTCATTTGAATCTTCGGCATTTGGTATCCCGTACTGACTCATTCAGTAATGTATATGTGTGACAAATGTGTGGAAATTATCAAACTGCGTTGTCAAATTTAGAAAATTTTAGCTTTCATTCGCGAGTTGCGCGATTATAGAATACACAGTTCCGTTTGGGTGAAATGTTTTGTTTACCCTTGCCGACCGATTCAAAATCTGTCTTCTGCTCATATCAATAATCCAAGTTAGCCGTGTTTTGGAAGAAGAAAATGTTCTTTAAAAATTACATGGTATTTTTTTCTGTATAACGCTGGTTGGTAGGGCTGCTACCTTGGTAATATACTCGCCCAAAAAAGAAAGTGTGCATTGCAGAAATTGATCAAACTCCAAAAAAATAATTTCGTAGGTGTAAAGAGTGTTAACCTGTTCATGAATAAGTTATATTGAACACAAAAACAGCTTTCCCCGTTAAAATTGCATTAACGTTAAATGACGTGCTGCACGTTTGTGAAAAGGCATGCATGTGGAGAGTCTGAAAATTCATGTAGCAGTGTGAATCCTTGGGTATTTAAACACTAAAGTAAGGCCTTCCTATCATTCACATTCAAACTTGCGCTGCTGTTAAAACGACTCAACATTAGCATGCCAAGATTGACAATGAATCAACGTCTCCTTGCCCTGGGTATGATTAGAGCTGGCAGAACACACAGAGAGGTTGCCCAGCATTTGATCTGCCACCGTAACACTGTAGACAGGCTAATCCATCGACATGCGCAACATGATGACGTTCGAGACCGACCCCGCTCCCGGAGATCCGAAGTTACCACCCCTGCACAAGATCGGTATATCCATGTTGTCCATCTCCGGAACCGGCAACAAATGGCAACGGCGAAAGCCAGGAACATCCCTAACCTGAGACGGATACATCCTCAAACAGTAATCAACCGGCTGAGAGAATACGGCTTACGTCTTTGAAGACCTGCAATTCGTCCGATTTTGACGTTACGTCATCGCCGTGCTCGACTGCAGTGGCGTAGACAACATCTCAGGCATCTCTTACACTGGTGGCGACGTGTTTTATTCACAGATGAATGTTGTTTCCATCTTTCATCATCAGATGGCCGCCAGAGTGTACAGACGTCGAAACGAACGCAACGCAGATCCATGTGTCGTGGAGCGAAACCGTTATGGGGGAGGGTCTCTCATGGTGTGGGGTGGCATCACTGCCCGTAACAGAACTGAGCTGGTCATTATTGATGGCAATCTCAATGCAGCCAGATATCATGATGAAGTGCTTAACCTGTTGTTGTCCCATTTCTGCAACGTCCTGGCCCCGGCGTCATTCTACAGCAGGACAACGCCCGACCCCACGCAGCTCGTGTTGTTCAACAGTATCTGTAGCAACAACAAGTGGATGTTCTTCCGTGGCCCGCAAATTAGCCCGATATCTCACCCATTGAGCACGTATGGGACGAAATGAAATGTCAGCTATGCCGGCTTCCCCATGCACCGTCAACGCTTGTGGAACTCCAAAGACAGCTTATCAGAATATGGAACAACATCCCACAACACTTCCGTGCTAACTTGTTCGCTTCCATGAGGCGTAGATGCACAGCAGTAGTCGATGCAGACGGAGGTCATACCAGCTATTGAGTGTGTGACTTTTGTGTTTGACCCTTAGTGTCTTTGACTCTCCATGGCACCAAGAGTATTCGTCGTAGCGTAATGAAATTTCTCGTGTTGATCACAAATTGATTCATCTGTGATTGAATAAAATTTCCATGAATGAAAATGTTATATATCTTTTTTTAGTGTTATTTTTTAGCATGCACACTTTCTTTTTTGGGAGAGTATAGATTAACAAATCGGACAGATGTTTTTCTTGATGAGTGTTCGATTCGCGGAGGGAACTACACCACCTCACTGGGCACTATATAGGCATAGTCAACGACAAGACATGCACTATTCCTAATAGCATATTTTTAGTGTCTTTGCTGAACATGAAAAATATTTTATATATAAATATCTGCCTCCCCTCCCCCAAAAATTTGTCATAAATAATAAATATTAATATCTGCCTCCCTCATCACTTAAAAAAAAAATCCCTGAGAAACGAAGAACTTTTTTTATATGGCCTAAGTAAAAAATAAAAATGATTTGAGTCAGCATTCATTAGTTATTGGACAGAAACCAAATTCAATATGGCTGACTTGGCAACTATATTGAATTGGCTAACAGGACCAAAATCGAAAGGACGCATTGTCTGGTCATCCACAAATAACCCCTAAAATAATGATTTGATTAAATAAGCGATTCTTTAGTTATTTGACGGAAACCAAAAGGGACGGATGCCGGATGGAAACTCTCTGGGGCATAATAAAAATGAATTTCACAAGTTCCTCATGATTGAGAAGTTAACAGGTAATATAATAAGTTATTGTGATGAATTGACGGTAACATGGTCTGAGGTTTGCAGCTCGCAAACCTCAGACCATGTTACCGTCAATTCATCACAATAACGTATATGTTCCAATAAGACACTACCTATAGCCCCAAACCAACATCATGAAACACAAGAAGCTTATTTACTAAACTTGTGACCATTAAAAGTTGCCTTGTTCAAGGCAACTTTTAACCATCACAGGTTTAGTAAATAAACCTCTTGCGTACCACACGACGGCACTGGATAAATAATCAATAAACCAGATAAACTCATTCCATCTCAGTTCAAATCATGAATCAGTTTATAATTTAAACAAGACTTCATCTGGAACACAGTCTGCTGCATTAGCGAAAAATCCAGAAAAAATGAAGCGACTTGCTCGTCACTCCGTTGAAGCAATTACGCAACGTGCGATATCATTTCAAATATTTTGTGTTGTGATGTCAGATGGCAACATTTGCCAATTGAGCCATAAACATAGAATATACTAAGCGAGCTCTCGCCCAATTAGAGGAGGAGGATTTTAGTCTTATTGGAACATATTTATTTATTGGTGTTCATGGTCACTTTCCTCTCTTTGGCTATCTTCTTGACATCAACTGTTTATTCCTTTGCTATCCACTTTAGAGGACTTCTACTCCAGACATTGGTTCTGTGTACTATTTCACAGTAAAGGAGAACTTGTTTACAGCTGTGAGAAAGCCTGTCACAATTCTGTATACATAAATCAATAAATCATTGCAACACTCCACTAGGGCTGTCACGATTAATCGTTTAATCGATTGTTGATCAGTCACTGCGAAACCGATTAGTATTTTTCGTTGTCGAATAATCGGTAAATTGTATCCCGTTTTAGACGTTTAATAACTAAAAGAAAATTTGATGATAAAAATATTGTTTCTAAAGGTAAAGAGTTAAGAACATTGATGTTAAACCTCAAGAAGCTGTGGGAAGCATTTGTCTTTCAGGTACATTCATCAAAGCTTTGATGTTCTGAACTTTTGAACCGTCAGTGTAATAATCAAGACCGGTCGGCAGTTGCAAAGTTCGCAACTGCCGACCGGTCTTGATTATTACACTGACGGTTCAAAAGTTCAGAACATCAAAGCTTTGAATGTAACTAAAAGTGGATCGTCTTCGTTGTTTACTTGAGGTAGGTCAACTGACTTGAACTTCATTTTTATCGACTTCAAAGAGAGGTAGAGGGGGTCATCTAGGTGCGATCAATCGATTATCATCGATTATTTGCGACGATTAATCGATTCCTAAATTAAAAAATCATGACAGCCCTACACTCCACTGTACTTAATTACCTGCTGTTGAAATGGTTTTCTCAATCATCACCAAGTCCTCTTTTAAAATGTTCTTGATTCCAATGAGGTCTGGCCTGATATCTTCATAAGTAATTGGTTCTGGAGGCTTACTTATGTTTAAAACTTTCATCACCCCATACCTGCAGTAAATAATCATGTTTATGACATACAGTAAAAAATTCTGTAGTCAATTAACCATTCAAGCATTAGACTTTAGTCTAACAAGAGGCCCCAGGGGGACTGAGGGTGCTCACCTGACATGGTAGTCTAAATATCAAACCAGGGACTTGACTTGACTTGAATATGCTGCATGCGCCCTCCTAAGAAAAGCATATACCAACTAGATGAAGTGATTGTGCCCACACAATACACAGGATTTTCCTTCTATTTTCAGTTCCTGCACTTTTACGTCCCAAAATTGAGATAAACGCATAAAAACAGATTTTTTTCCCAAACAAAATATTTTCAGCCTAAATTTTTTTTCTTCTTAAAACTCATTAAAAAACCAAACAAGAGGCCCCAGGGGGCCTTAGGCACTCACCAAATGTTCCATACTGTTAAGACACAAATTTTATCAAAAGCTATTCTTAAGGTTCTACAGAGTAAATCTATACTCTCTGTGGAGCTAAAACATCAACAGGACTGAATGGGACAATGCTGCTGATCAAACATCAAAAGATTCTGCATGATGGTTCTGAAGAAGATTTTTAAAGAATTTTCCTTGAATTGCACCAAGTAAACATTCACGCCCCCATAGTGAGCCCCAATATTGATCAAAAGACTCAATTTGAACAAACGTGAATCCTACCCATACCAAGATGCTGCATACCAAATATCTAAAGATTCTGCCCACTGGTTCTGGTGAAGAAGATTGTTAAAGATTTTTTCTTAAATTGCACTAAGTAAAAATTCACCCCCCCACCCCCCATAGTGATCCCCAATATTGAACAGGAGATTCAATTTGAACAAACTTGAATCAGACTCATACCAAGATGCTGTATACCAAATATCAAAAGAATCTGCCCATCGGTTCCGGAAAAGAAGATTTTTAAAGAAATTTTCTTAAATTGCACTAAGTAAAAATTCACACCCCTTTAGTAAGCCCCAATATTGATCGAGGGACTCAATTTGAACAAACTTGAATCAGACCCATAACAAGATGCTCTATACCAAATATCAAAAGATCCTGCCCATTGGTTTGGGAAAGAAGATTTTTAAATTTTTTTTCTTAAATTGCACTAAGTAAAAATTCAGGTCCCCATAGGGAGCCCCAAAATTGATCAACGGACTCCATTTGAATAAACTTGAATCAGACCCATACCAAGATGCTGTATTCCAAATATCAAAAGATTCTGCCCACTGGTTCTGGAGAAGAAGATTTCTCCTTAAATTGCACTAAGGAAAAATTCATGCCCCTATAGGGAGCCCCAATATTGATGAAGGGACTCGATTTTAACAAACTTGAATCAGACCCATACCAAGATGCTGCATACCAAATATCAAAAGATTTTGCCCATTGGTTCTGGAGAGGAAGATTTTTAAAGAATTTTTCTTAAATTGCACTTAGTAAAAATTCACGCCCCATAGTGAGCCCCAATATTGGTTGAGGGACTCGATTTGAACAAACCTGAATCAGACCCATACCAAGATGCAGCATACCAAGTATCAAAAGATTCTGCCCACTGGTTCTGGAGTAGATTTTTTAATAATTTTTCTTTAATTCATACGGTGCTATCAGAGTTATGCCCCATACAGAGCCCCCAGGGGACGTGGCCATTTCATTTGAATAAACATGAATTGCCATATAGTAATGAACATCCACATGAAGTTTCGTGAAAATCGGACCAGTGGTTTCAGAGGAGAAGTCGTTTGAAAAATGTTCACAACGACGGACAACGACAGACGACGGACGGCAAGTGATAAGTTGAGCTCCCTTCGGTGAGCTAAAAATTCCTCATATTGACTAAGTTATAATTCGGGCTTCCACAGGGAGCACAAATATGGACCCAGGGACTTGGCTTTAACAAACTTGAATCTCACCCCCCTAACGATGCTACACACCACATATCAAAACATTCTGACTGCTGGATCTGAAGAAGATTTTTTAAGAAAATTCCTCATTTCGAACTAAAATACAATTCAAGCTCCCACAGTGAGCCCAAATATGGACCTAGGGACATGGCTTGAACAAACTTGAATCTCACCCCCCTAAGGATGCTGCATACCAGATATCAAAACATTCCGACTGCTGGATCTGAAGAAGAAGATTTTTAAAGAAAATTCCTCATTTTGAACTAAGTTATCATTCGGGCTCCCACAGTGAGCCCAAATATGGATATAGGGACATGGCTTGAACAAACTTGAATCTCACCCCCCTAAGGATGCTGCATACCAAATATCAAAACATTCTGACTGATTTTTAAAGAAAATTCCTCATTTTGAACTAAGTTATAATTCGGCTACCACAGTGAGCCCAAATATGAATCCAGGGACTTGGCTTGAACAAACTTGAATCTCACCCACTCTAAGCATGCTGCATACCCAATATCAAAAGATTCTGCCTGCTGGATCTTGAGAAGAAGATTTTTTAAGAAATTTGCCTGAAATGCACTAGGTTTAAATTGGGCTCCTATACTGAACCCAAATATGAACCCAGGGGGCCGATTTGAACAAACTTGAATCAGATCCACCCCACAATGTTGCATACCAAATTTCAAAAGATTCTGACTGCTGGATCTTGAGAAGAAGATTTTTAAAGAAATTTGCCTGAAATGCACTAAGTTTGAATTCAGGCTCCTATACTGAGTCGAAATATGAACCCAGGAGGCTGATTTGTACAAACTTGAATCAGATCCACCCCCACAATGTTGCATACCAAATATCAAAAGATTCTGCCAGCTGGATCTGGAGAAGATTTTTAAAGAAATTTGCCTGAAATGCACTAAGTTCGAATTCGGGCTTCTATACTGAGCCCAAATATGAATCCAGGGGGCCGATTTGAACAAACTTGAATCTCACCCACTCTAAGCATGCTGCATATCCAATATCAAAAGATTCTGCCTGCTGGATCTTGAGAAGAAGATTTTTAAAGAAATTTGCCTGAAATGCACTAGGTTCAAATTGCAGGCCTGGCATTCTGAAAAATGCAGGAGGGCAAAACATCGCTCTCCTCAATCACCTTAGGAGAGCAATTAGCTTTACACAGCATTTTAAGTATTGAAACTGAAACCAACAGACTATTACATCAGTGATTTTATTAACTTTACTAAGAAATTTGCCTGAAATGCACTAAGTTTGAATTCGGGCTTCTATACTGAGCCCAAATGTGAATCCAGGGGGACGATTTGAACAAACTTGAATCAGATCCACCCCACAATGTTGCATGCCAAATATCAAAAGATTCTGCCTGCTGGATCTGGAGAAGATTTTTCAAGAAATTTGCCTGAAATGCACTAAGTTTGAATTTGGGAATCAGACCCATACCAAGATGCTGCATACCAAGTATCAAAAGATTTTGCCCACTGGTTCTGGAGAAGAAGATTTTCTAATAATTTTTCTATAATTCATACAGTGCTATCAGAGTTATGCCCCATACAGAGCCCCCAAGGGACGTGGCCATTTCATTTGAACAAACATGAATTGACATATAGTAATGAACATCCACATGAAGTTTCGTGAAAATCGGACCAGTGGTTTCGGAGGAGAAGTCGTTTGAAAAATGTTCATGACGACGGATGACAGACGACGGACGACAAGTGATAAGTTAAGCTCCCTTCGGTGAGCTAAAAACTAATTTCCCACCCGGCCCCCAAATTTTCAGTGTAAAAAAAAAAAAAAATTTCTCTTAAAATTGACCGAAACGCATAAAAAACAAAAACAAAATTCCGGATTTTGGTCGAAAATTTTCTTAGTCCCACCCGGACCCGAAATTTTCAGTGTAAAAAAAAAAAAAAAAAATTGTCTTAAAATTGACCGAAATGCATAAAAAAAACAAAAAAAAATTTCCAAATTTTGGTCCAAAATGTCTAAGTCCGGAACAGAGCCCCAAATCTTCAGCCTAAATATGAACCCAGGGACTTGGCTTGAACAAACTTGAATCTAACCCCCCCTAAGGATGCTGCATACCAAATATCAAAACATTCTTATTGGTAGATCTGAAGAAGAAGATTTTTAAAGAATATTCCTCATACTGCACAAATTTAAACATTTGGGCTCCCATAGAGAGCCCAAATATGGACCCAGGGAATTGATTTCAATAAACATGTGAAACAATCTTCGAAAGATGTTATGTGTGAAATTTGAAAGCTTTTGGAGCAGTGGTTTGGGAGAAAAGTACTCTTATATGTTTTTCCCATTGCCCACAGTGTTAAAAAATGCTGACTCAGCACTTTATCAAAAATCCCCAAAAAGTACTCCATGATAAAACCGATAGCAATTTTTTTTTACCATTCCATTCTGTTGGTCCTAAGGAAGCTTCACACCAAATAAGAATTCTCAGTGCCGTGTAGTTTTGGAGATATGGGCGTTTTAATTTTTTCCATCTTTAGTTCCTGCGGTTCCCATGGGGCGACAAGAAAAAAAAATTGGGCACAAATTAAGTACTTATGACCCAATAAGCCCTCATATCAAATTTGGTTCAAATCTGCCTCTCGGTTTGGAAAATAGAAATTTTGGGAGTGGCAAAAATTCTTGCCCCTCCCATAACGAAGGCAAATAATGCCCAACAAACTTCTCTTGAACAAACTTGATTCTAAACCTCAAAAGCACTCTGTATACCACATATCAAGTCTCTGCTCCTGGTGATTCATTAGAAAAAGATTTTCAAAAAATTTGGCCATTTTTTCCCCACCCCTCTGCTCAACATGAGCCGAAACCTAATTTGCATAAAAATCAAAATGCCCCTATATACCCACTACTTACATGAAATTACATGAAATTTAATTAAAATGTGGCCAGTGGTTTAGGAGAATGAGGCTCAAACACCACCTTCATGCAGGACGACGGATGGCGGACGAGGAGGGATCAGAAAAGCTCACCCTGACTTTCAGATTTGAATTTGTTGCCATGATTATAAATCTCATGAGTTGGTCAGGACAGGGTCATGCTTCCAGGCAGGCACTCCCCCATCACCTGTAACAAGGCAACGACATGTGAACAAATTTTCACAACCAAGAAAAACTTAGCACTTCACCAGCTGATAAAGAAACATTAAATACATTAAATACATTTGTGCTCAGTTATATTTATGCAACATTTACAAAAATGAAATACAATACACATCTCAGTTATTTTCTTAAGAACATAGCAAACTGGACATTAGGCCTAAAAAAATAAAAAATCTGTTTCTCAGGCCTTCCTGCATGGTTCTTTTGGCTGCCGCATGCTCTCTTTTTATAACGAATTTAAACTTAAAAAAAATAAAAATTACATGGTTTATGTCTCATATTTTACCCAAGTTGAAAAAATTGATGAATTTGTTCCTTGAGTGCAAGAAGGCTTTGCAATGCTAAAGCATTGCAAAGTCTTCTTGCACTCAAGGGATGAAATACATCACCACCCATGCTTTTCTGTAGATTATGAGGCCTAAAACTTGAACCAAGAACATGAACTTTTGATGGCAAAGAAGTAATTACTGAAATAAAATATAAAATAAAAAAACGCCCGCCCGCATGCAATTTTACAAATAATGGCCTGAGAAACAGAAGATCTACTTTGTGTGGCCTTACAAACCTATCTTAATAAGCAGATACTGTATTTTAAGCATGCTTCTTGTCCAACCGATGATCAGAACTGGCCACCACAATTGGCCGATTCTGGGCAATCGGATGACAACGGCAACGGCTTGTGGAACATCGGTTCAACAGATTGTTGACAAGCATTTTTTTGTGATGATTCATAAACCACATTTTATTATCTTCTGCAATTGTTCAATTGTTAATGTAAAATGATGTCAATGATACCATTCAATGAAGTTGAGAAACAACCTCAATGTGTATTCTTAATCTCTCAAAAAAATCTCTCTGTAAAATGATGTCAATGATACCATTCAATGAAGTTGAGAAACAACCACAATGTGTATTCTTAATCTCTCAAAAAAATCTCTCTGTACCATGATGTCAATGATACCATTCAATGAAGTTGAGAAACAACCTCAATGTGTATTCTTAATCTCTCAAAAAAATCTCTCTGTAAAATGATGTCAATGATACCATTCAATGAAGTTGAGAAACAACCACAATGTGTATTCTTAATCTCTCAAAAAAATCTCTCTGTACCATGATGTCAATGATACCATTCAATGAAGTTGAGAAACAACAACAATGTGTATTCTTAATCTCTCTAGATGCCCCTTTACGGGACATACAAACTTAACGACATGTAAAGTTTACAACTGAGCGTACTTGCGGCAATTGGCAGTTCATACCGGAAAAGTGAATGTGGCACTCCATCCACTCCGACTCAGGTCACAGTCAAATTACCAGTTGCATGCACTTGGGCTGTAAACATGGCTCTGAGTGCCACGTTTACCGCCCAAGTGTGGGCAACTGAAAGTTTTACTGCGACCCCAGTCAACAAAGTTTAACACTGTGACAAATGTTCAGTTTAATGTAGTTCTTTGGAGCCTGGACTTATCCAGGCCTGGCGTTCCTAAAAATGCAGGAGGGCTAAAAATCGCTCTCCTCACATAGTCGAGGGGAGCGATTAGCTCTCCTGAAGCCTACAAAAGCAAAAAAGGGGCAACATGAAGTTGTACTATTAATGAATTCTGCCAAGTGGTATTTGTACATTTTATTTGGTGCTGCTAACAAGGTGGTCTGTGAGACGGTTACACTCCCCCTCCCACACCTCCGGGCCTCCAAGGCCCGGAGGTGTGGGAGGGGCAGTGTGGCCACCTTGCAGAGACCACTAACATAGCACAGATCTGAAAATCTGTGGCTTTTAGGAACATGTTGTTGTGGTAATTATTATTTTCTAAGGCTAGGAGGGCTATTGTTCGCTCTCCTCAAATTTTTTAAGGCGAGCAGTAGGCGAGCGAATAAATCGTTCTCCTGAAAATGCCAGGCCTGCTTATCTAGCAGTGCACGTTATTACAATCGGAATCGGCATCAGAATTGGCTAATTGTGAGCTCAAATAACCGGTAATCGGTCAGCAACCATTTTTGGTAATTGGTTGAACACAAAACATGCAAAGAATTATACATCAATCAAAAAAGGTAAATTTTAAAGTCTCACAATTTTGTACTAATCTTGGAAGACACTGCAAAAAAATAATGAAAGTGTCAAAAACACTGCAGCTCAGCTTGTCCAAGAAGGGTCTGAACTAAATAGAAAGATCCAGTAATGCGACGTCATTCACTTTACAGAAAAAACATCACACAAAAGTTACATACGAAATCTGAAAAAGATCGGGTGAGAGATGCGGCCTGTTGGGTGTACAAATAAATTTGTTGACAATTTATATGCCAAATCCAAAATGGTCACTGGCGGCCATGTTTTTCAACAAAATTGAGAAGAATTTGATATCTCCCATCTAGACATCATACAAAAGCTACATATGAATCTTGAAAAAGATTGGGTGTGCTAATGGAATTGTTGTCAATTTATGTACCAAATCCAAGATGGCTGCTTGTGGCCATATTTTTCAACGAAATTCAGAAAAATTCAATAGCTCCCATACGGACATCACATTAAAGCTATATATAAAATCTGAAAAAGGTCAGGTGAGAGATGCAGCCTCTAGGGTGTGCTAATGGAATTGTTGACATTTTATATGCCAAATCCAAGATTGCTGCTGGCGGCCATATTTTTCAACGAAATTCAGTAGCTCCTATCTGGACATCACGCCAAAGCTTCATATAAAATATGAAAATGCTCGAGTGAGAGATGCAGCCTGTTGGGAGTGCTAATGGAATTGTTGATAATTCATTTGCCAAATCAAATATGGCCACTGGCGGCCATGTTTTTCAACAAAATTCAAAAACAATTTATATCTCCCATCTAGACATCACATCAAAGGTACATATGCAGGTGAGAGGAGTGACCTGTAGGATGTGCAAATGGAATTGTTGACGATTTATATGCCAAACCTAAGATGGCCACTGGTGGCTATGTTTTTCAACAAAGTTTGATAGCTCCCATCTAGACATTGACCCTAGATGGGAGCTATGTAGGGTCAATGTCTAGATGGGAGCTATCAAATTTAAATTTGGAACTGGTCGGGTGAGAGCTACATCCTGTAGGGTGTGCTAAAGGAATTGAGGATGGACAGAGGAATGTAAATATGGATGGACAATGTATCCCTGCCCATCCCAATAGCTCAAACTTGGCATTGTCAAGTTGAGCTAAAAATGTTCAGGGTTCAATGAGAGATTGCCCAAATACTAAAGTCTTTTTCTCTTTTTTTTTTTTTGGGGTCTTAGGTATGTTTTGAACATGTTTCACTCTGACTTCATAATTTATTTTATCATATGGCTCGTCCATTTTGTTCACTTTAAAACATTTGATATTTTGTTTTCATATTAATCAGTGATAAATAAAGCCTTCCGTCAATTTCATTGGCTGAACAAAATACAACTGGGCTACATTTTCATAATTTTCATAATTAGAGTTGGGAGCTTTCATTGGTCAATTTCAAAACTGGACATTTTGATTGGCTAAACAAAATACAACTGGGTCACATTTGCATAATTTCAGTAGGGATAATTTACGTTATCTGTCATATTTAGGGTGGGTTATATTGTATTAATCTTTTACCTACAAGAAAAATGCCATTCATTTTTTTTTATATTTTCACTTTTTGCTTCCAAAACATAGGTTATGAACCCTCATTGGAACGAGCTCGACCTATGTTTTGGAAGCAAAAAATTAAAATTTTCAGTTATACGAGGATGTTTTTTCCAAGTGCTGTCTGCAACTCAAGTTAGGTGATGGGTTAAAAAGTCATATTAAATGACTAATTTGTGCGTGTGTGTGTCATATGATAAATAGAGCTGTAGGTTAACCAAAACCGAACCGAGGTTTTTAGGGTTTTTTTAAAACCGAAACCGAAACCGTCGACATCCCGTAATCTAAGGTTTTTCGTTTTTTATTAAATACTCTCTTGCTGCAGAAATTCACAGAATGTAGCCACCCCAGAGTAGTGGGAGTACCCAGACACTGCCAATGGCAGTGTCTGGGTACTCTCACTACTCTGGGAAGGCTACATTCTGTGAATTTCCGACATTTCAGTTTAGTTGTGTTTGCAGCTTTTCTCAAGTTGCGTGTAGGTGTCAGACCTCGAAAAATGGCCAAGCACAATAAAAGTTCTGTATATTTAGGTAATTATTATATTGGCCTTCCTGATTCTTCATGTATTATAGCTTATTTCGGGCATTCATTGAGTTTCTCTCAATTTCACTGCCATTCAGTTATGACTCCGGACATAAGAATGAGTTTTATTGAATTTTATTTGGCCTCATGAACAAACCGAAAACCGAACCGAACCAAGGTTTTTCTCCACCTGAAAAACCAAAAACCGAAACCGAACAAGAAATTTAAAAACCTACAGCTCTAATGATAAACAGAAGAAATGAGTGTTTTTCTCATATAATATTTACGAAACTCGTCCAAAGTTTCCGTTTGGGCTCGCCAAATGCTCGCCAAAACAGAAAATTCTTGACTCGTTTCATAAATATTACATGAGAAAAACACTCATTCCATATCCTCTATTTACCTTGCTTAAAACTTGGGTATTTTGACATCAGTGTACAGGGTATTAAGTTAGTACTCCACCTGTAAAACTGTCACGGTTAGCCATAGTGCATAAGTATGTGACCTTAAACACCAACAAAATAAATAAAGCCTAAAAAAATATGTTTCTCAGGCCCTCCCACATGGTCCTTTTCGCTGCCGCATGCTCTCTTTTTATAACCAATTTAAACTTAAAAAAAATAAAAATTAAATGGTTTATGTCTGATATTTTACCCAAGTTAAAAAAACATGAATTTGTCCCTTGAGTGCAAGAAGGCTTTGCAATGCTTTAGCATTGCAAAGCCTTCTTGCACTCAAGGGATGAAATACACCACCACCCTATTCTGTAGATTATGAGGCCTAAAACTTGAACCAAGAACATGAACTTTTGATGGCAAAAAAGTAATTACTGAAATAAAAAATAAAATAAAAAAAAACGCTCGCCCGCATGCAATTTCACAAATAATGGCCTGAGAAACAGAAAATCTACTTTGTGTGACCTAAATAATTCTCTTTTTCTTAGCTTTAGATGTGTTTTGAATATGAATCACTCTGACTTCATAATTTATTTTACCTTGTTTTATAATTTGGGTATTTGGAATTCAGTGTAATAAGTTGACTTTGATTGTCATGTACTTTACCTGCATATTAAACAAAATAAAAAGTGGGTCAACGTTGCTGAAGTCACCTCAGGAACAACAACTGCTTCAGGCCAAAGTGAAAAAAGATCAAGACACACAAGAAGATAATAATTGGATGTGTTATTCTTGTCACAACTGTGTGGTCCCAAAACTCGTAACTCAACCTGAAAATACAAAGAATGAAAAAATGTATGTCCACTCAGGCCTCAGTAATTATCAAAATTTAGAGAAATCTTTTTGAACTCTCACACATTATTGTAAGGAAAAAGGGTGAATACCGTATTTACTCTATGTATTGGGACAGCTAAAAATAATTATTTTCACAGGTGTCCCAATTCTTAGAAAATGGGGAAAGAACAGAGCCTGGTCTTGATTTGATGCTGAATAAAGTTGTGTGCGATTCGTTTTCCATCACTATATACGAAAATCGCCGTCCAATTTTTTTTTATATTTTCATTTTTGCTTCCAAAACATAGCTCATGATCCCTCACTGGAACGAGCGTATTGCGCTCGTTCCAATGAGGGATCATAAGCTATGTTTTGAAAGCAAAAAATGAAAATTTTTAGTTACCCAAGAACTTTTTTTATGAGTGTCGTCTGCTACTAGCGACGGGCCAACTGGAAACAAATCTCCTGAATGTCCCAAACTTTGGAGCATAAAAAAAATATAGTTTTCTGGAAAAAATGTGTGTCCCAAATCATAGAGTGTCCCAATACATAGAGTAAATATGGTACAACACTGTTCTCATCACATTTTCTCCGTTACTGATATGTCCGCCGGACAAGTCAATCAGGGAGAAAATGTTAGTGATAACACAACACAGATTATTAGTACTGAAATGGTTAACCAGATAACCGGTTTGAAACCGGTTACCTACCTAACCGATTAAAAAAATGTCAACCAGTTATCCGAAATATCGATAGTGATCGTCATGCTACGGTTAAAACGTAGTAAATCTGCCGCTTCTCCTTTGGGATAAATTACACTACACCTCAAAGCAGCACTGGATATATTGAGAAATAATCGACTTTGGCATTCAAGACTTCGTTAATGATCGGCAATATCCGTGAGTACTGAGTAACTGCAGAAACTATTCCGTAGTATGTATACAAATGAACGTTGTCGACTACTCGACAACGTTCGTTTGTATACACACTATGGAATAGTTTCTGAGAATACTGTTTTCCAATTCCTATAGTTTTGATCCCAGATTTGGTGAAATAATGGTTATGATTAATCGGATATTATCCGGTTATAGCTCTCAGTTAGTCAGTTGTGAAAATGAACCAACCGTTTCAGCCCTACAGATTATATGAACTTTATTCAATTGTTACCATGATTTATGGGTTTTTCTCTGACAGAGTAAGCTTGGCAACTGAAACCCTAGAACACCTACGAAGGATCAAAGGGGAATTAGGTTGAACCCAATGGAGATTCTTACAGACAGGGCTTTTGTGGCGAGTGGTGTTGTACAAATTATTACAGGTTTTTTCCCACATCTACAGTTAAATCTAGAAGTCCTGTCATGAAATGCGCACAAATAGCACGTCGATCTGCGCGTTAATCTTCGCGTTAGAACCGCAGTAAGGCCATCAAATTCTGTGCATATGGCCTGTGCACAAGCAATGTTTCTGCCAATGGACCTCCGGGTAACCCGGAGGGCCATTGGCAGAAACATTGCCTGTGTTTGCTATGAGTAACCAGGAGAACCTGCCGTGCCTTGGATGCCATTCGATATGGCAATTGCGCGCAATTCCTACGCGCAATTAAGCCTAGATAAGCGCACAGTTCGTGACAGGACTTCTAGTTTTAACTGTAGTTAAGGAGTCTAAAGTGTTGTTTATGATCTGTTTACATAGAAAAACAGAACCGCAACAGAGTTTTTTTCCCTGAAACCAAACCGAAACACAATCTGAAAAATTAAAACCTCCTGGCTCTATCAGTTAAAACCATATTGCACTACAGTGAAGCTCTGGCCCAATACGGAATTAACTGACAGTGTATTTTTCATGTTAGGTCATTAACAGTTTAATGAATATATCTCACCAACTACTTTCTTATAGCTTATCAAGTAACTGCAATGATTAATAAATAGTAGAATTCTCACTTGCTTAACATGAAGTGGTCAATGCCTGCAGATATTCTGAAATACAAATGAAGAAAGAGGAGATCACTCTGTCAGCCATAAAAAACATGTAGATTTCAACAAGACTGTACAGTAAGGCTGCTATAGACTGGTCACTTTCCACGGGTGGGAAATATTTCCATGGAAGCAATAATACAGTGGAGCCCACTTAATTGGATATCTCTTAACTGAATAACACTGTTAATTGAATATAATTTCCCAACACAAAACCATTTACCATACCTCCAGTACAAATTTGACCTGTTAATTGAATATAGGTTATGGAGTAAACTCCTGTTAATTGAATAAAAAATCTTGTAACCAGTCGAAAAATTACCGACTTGCCTCAGTTCTCCTTTATTTATAGACCTATTTGGCCTCAGTACATCCAATACAGGCATTTAATCTATTATATCTTGTTACAGAGATATAATAGAATAAATGCTAAGTTTATCTCTAGAATACAGGAAAGTGACACAATTCATGTTAATTGAATACTCCTGTTAATTGAATAATTTTCATTGGCAAAGTGGCTATTCAATTAACAGGGTTCCACTGTATTGGATTTCAAACATTAATTATGGAAATAATCATTAAAAACTTAACGAAGCACTGGGTACAACCCGGTGCTTCACTAATTAAAATTTTGCTGATGATGATTTTTATTACCTGGTAAACGCTTGCATGGACATCACTGCTCATGCATGGATTACAACCGATTCAACCGCGACCGTACTGTACATAGTATTATTCAGTACTGTGAACAAAAAAAGTGGTATTGAATAGCGCTGTAGGTTAACCGAAACCAAACCGAGGTTTTAGGATTTTTTTAAAAACCGAAACCAAAACTGTCAACATCCCGTAATCTAGGGGTTTTCGTTTTTTATTAAATACTCTCTTGCTGCAGAGATTCACAGAATGTAGCCATCCCAGAGTAGTGAGAGTACCCAGACACTGCCAATGGCAGTGTCTGGGTACTCTCACTACTCTGGGAAGGCTACATGTACATTCTGTGAATTTTTGACATTTCAGTTTAGTTGTGTTTGCAGCTTTCCTCAAGTTACGTGCAGGTGTCAGACCTCGAAAAATGGCCAAGCACAATAAAAGTTCTGTATATTTAGGTAATTATTATATTGGCCTTCCTGATTCTTCATGTATTATATCTTATTTCGGGCATTCATTGAGTTTCACTCAATTTCACTGCCATTTAATTATGACTCTGGACATAAGAATGAGTTTTATTGAATTTTATTTGGCCTCATGAACAAACCGAAAACCGAACCGAACTGAGGTTTTACTCCACCTGAAAAACCAAAACCGAACAAGAAATTTAAAAACCAACAGCTCTAGTATTGAACTCAACCAGATCACAAATCGGTCATGACACAAACACAGGGGAGTTGAGATTTCATGAATAAAACATTGAGAAATCATGACTGAATCACAGAACTCAAACACAATGTGCTTGTACAGTAGAACCTGTCTTGAGAGACCGCCCTTTGGGCCACACAAAAGTGGTCTCTCAAGACAGGTGGTCTCTCATAACAGGTTTCAGGTTTTCTCAAGTCAGTGAATAACCAACCACAAAATTCAGAAATGGAGAAGAATGGATTTTTGTTATTACTTTGTAGTTGTTCTTTTTTATGAAGTTTTTGTAACAAATTGAAATGGACTGTTATAAAAATTATAAAAATAAATTAGTGTTGAAAATCTTCATTGAAGATTTTCAACACTAATTTATTTTTATAATTTTTATAACAGTCCATTTCAATTTGTTACAAAAAGATTTTCAACACAAATTTCTTTTTATTCCTGTCACATTTCAGGTATGTATGAAATTGTTTATTCAGTAATAATCCTAATCTTTTCACAGGGGTCTTATAAAAACATCTCAATCTTTAATGAGTTAGCAATTGAAACCCAATTAAGAGGTTTTAATACTTTTAATTGTGTTAGTATAACACAATGGATTTTCCAATTCCAGAAAAGGTAAGAAGTTTTTGTCATGGTTTCAGTCTTCTTCATAAATATTACAATTCCACCGCGGCGTCTTGTTGTGCACACACGACGCATTTTGCACTGTCAGGGACACCTGAGGCCCCGTAAGGCCTGGGCTGACGTGGGGTTATTTAGTCCCGCTGATGAAGTTGCGGGAAAATTAGACCAACGTGGAGGGTCGGAATCCAAGTGTCGCGAACTCGGTGCAGGGAGCTGAGTTAGACTGACGTCGTGATTCCTTCTCTGCCAAATTGGCCTGAAATAGGTTCGATTTCCATTAGGTGTGATTCCTAATCACTTCAGGCTGTGTAATGGAAAGAATGACTTAAAGTAACAACGATTCTTTTATTTACACATAAAAATAAAGCCGTTTCAATATTTCAACAATCAACAATTCGATTCTTTTCACAGAAATTTAGTTGCTATGGTTAAATAATTCTCAACAATCATATAGTCATTCAAAAGCCCTGTACTGGCACTATAGTCTACACACTGGAAATGTTACTACCATGAGCTCGCCATAAGAGCTTCACAAATCTGAAATGTTACTACTGTGAGCTCGCCATAAGAGCTTCACCCGCTTAGGCTCAAATGTCAACGTACGCGTAACTGCACCTCTGGCTGTCGGAGGGTTCCGACCAGCAATGTTCGTCATCTATAAAGCCACCGTACTTCTGATTTGGGTCAGATATTGTCTACTCATACCTTATGTGCCTTTTGAAAGTCCTCCGTGAAAGTCCTATTGAAATATTCACCGTTCCTGGTTGAATTCACGATTCACAAATGCCCCTTTTTGTGCTAGGGCGAAATTGTCACTCACACCGATCTCCAGTCGGTATTACGACGCTTCGACAGCAAAACAAACTACTCAGAACGCAATCAGTCTGACGCTTCAAAGGGTTAATATGCACAATACAATTAACCTACACTTCTGACTATTGCAGGCTGATACCTGCTACTCGACAATCTAAACTTTAACGTTCCACCTGGGTTTTCCTTCTCAACGAATTTGGCACTCTAGCCGCCTATCAACCTTAAGCTAAATCAATCGTGGAATGCCCTCTCTGGCGATTCCAGCCATTTCAGGGTCCTGTGATCGAAGGTACCCTTATGCCAGGAAACAGAGTCCGCCTGACCTGGACTTCACCAACGTGTGTGTGACCCCAAGTGTGTGTCTAATGCTCTGCTCTTCAAGGTATATATACTTTTTACCCTAAACTGTCAGGTGAACGGACGCTCATCCGTCCATCTGTCAAAACGGTGGGAGATGACGTATATCGAGACAGAATCAATACAAGTCATCCCGCGCGTGACTTAACGGTGATTTCACTTGTCGAGACAACCGATTCGTTCCTGCCACACATTGTCAAAACTAATGATCAGGTGACGACATGACAGACATTTCTATCGTTTAGAATCTCGTTTCTCAATTGGCCGTGACGATATCCTGCCACCAACCGATTACGTCTCGTAAGACTCGCGACTACTGTACAAATTAAATGAGATTAGACCTTATCTAACATACCGCTTCTCCCCTGGGTCCCTGCGCTGAAGCTGGATATACACCACGTGTGTTTTTTCCATGTCCAGCTTCACCGAGAAGTGAAATTCACGTAGGTATTTCGCCTTGATGCGGAATATCTTTTGAACTTACAATATCTTTATATATGAGGCCCCTTGCCCCTATATTTAGGCTGGCTTTGCCCTGACACGCACCTTGGACTCCGAGGTGCTAACAACTTGACAATGGAGCTCCTACCTGTTATCCAAGAGACACTTGTCAGAGTGAAGGCTACCCTTGCCACCACCTGGAGTATCCAGGTGCTCAAGGGTAAAATTCACCTGACAGTGGATTCTGAGAGAGAATCGGAACTGCCGTCCTTGGAGAGGTGTAGCACCTTTCGTGAGGGGATTTCCCCTCACACTGGTCACCCTCCTAGTGACGCGGATAAGCTGGATGAAGGCCGCCGGAACAATACAGCCACCAAGAAGAAGAAGAGGACGAGAAAGAAGGGACCCTCCGCCAGACGACGTGATGCCCGCTGAATGACGGAGTTCCTGGAGAAGAAGAGGAAGGAAAAGGAAGAGAAGGAGGCAAGTGAGGGCGTCAAAGGGACGACTCCTGTCACCCCTGAAGAACCTCTGTCCAGCCCGGTACTCCCTTCCAGGAAGAGGGTCCGGAGGACTGTGGGTCGTCAGGCGACAGCTCATTCTCCAGCTCATCAGACTCTTCATCTGAAGAGGAGATGGAGGACTATGCTCTGTCAATGGTGCAGGAAGCTGTCTCAGATGACGCACTTTCCACCCCTCCTGCTCTTGCTTTTCCAGCTTCTTTGGACCAGGAGTCCGACCAGGAGGAGAGCTTCCCAAAGTCTGTGGAGGCATTCCTTGGGAAGGAGATTCCAAGCGAGTTTTTCCGAAGCGTGATCCAGTCTCAGTACGACTTTTTCCTAAAAGAAAAATTCTCAGCAGACGCTATCAAGAAAATCCTCATGCCTTTGTCCCAGGGTCCAAAAAAGAACATCAAGAAACAGCAGCAAGGATCATGCCGTACAAAGCTAAAGAAGAACCAACTCTTCCGCCTGATCCGACCACTCCACCAACTACTATCTCTCCAACACACCCTCCTCCTCCAAAGAAGAACCGCAGGAGGCACAGATGCCGCTGATTACCTTAACTCTTCCTACTTTTTCACGTCCAGACAAGCCAAAAACTAAAGTCAAAATCACATACAATCAAAGAGGGGCGAAAGGGGCTTGTCCCCCAAACTGTCCCTGCGCGCCTCCGGCGTGCAAAACCATTTCGTTCATGGTTTCAGTCTTCGAAGGGGTCTCTCAAGACAGGTCAATTATGGCAAAAAAATACAAGATGGTACCAGGTTACAGTGGTCTCTCAAGACAGGTGGTCTCCCATAGCAGGTCCATTATAGAGTAAAACCAATCGGTACCTGGCAGATGTGGTCTCTCAAGACAGGTGGTCTCTCAAGACAGTGGTCTCTCAAGACAGGTTTTACTGTATCATTATCATATGATTTTACAGTGCTTGTGCACTGAACAAATTTTCTTTTTGAAAGGCAACTGGACAAGTGGACACTATGGACTCTCATCACCTGTTCTATCTGGCAAAGGGGTGAATTCATCATGTTCTCATTTTCTTCCTTACTAATTTGTCCTTATTTAAGTCAATGAGGGACACAATGAAAACACAACATAATTTAGGAGAACTTTATTCATTTGTTACTTGAATTTACAGAGTTTTTGACCCAATAGGCTTAGCAACTATTTATTTATTTATTTATTGATGTTTAAGGTCACATATTTATGCACAATGGCTAATCATGACCGTGACAGTTTTTCTGGTGGAGGAAGCCGGAGTACCCGGAGAGAACCACCGAACAACGACGAGCAGCTGCCAGATCCTCAACATCGTAACTCTGCACTGCAGCACAGGCAGGGTTAGATTGGTTGAAGACAAGCGTACCATTGACGTGCAGTACGCCTTAGTACACGGCGTCACTGTGCCCCCACATGGGCAATGAGGGTGAAGTGTCTTGTCCAAGGACACAACACGGTTACCGCAGGTGGGATTCGAACCGAGGACCTCTCGGCTTGCAGCCAGCACCTCTACCTACTGCGCCACCGTGCCCCCGGCTTAGCAACTGATCCCCAAGAACCCATATGAATGATGAAAGGGAAGGTAGGCTGAGCCAATGGAAATGTTTACAAATAGGGCTTTTTTGTGGTGTGTGATGTCGTACAAACTACAGCAGGTTGTTTTGCCAGTTAAGGTGTCTGAAGTGTTATTTACTGCATGTTTTTAACTAATGTTCGGCCAATTATTTACAGTCGCGCACACTTGGGTGGTAAACGTGGCTCTGAGAGCCACGTTTACCACCCAAGTGCGCACATCTGGTAACTTTTACTGCAACCCAAGTCAATGGAGAGCAACCTGCACTTTTCCGGTATGAACTGGCAATTGCCGCAAGTACACTCAATTGTAAGTTTTACATGTCATTTAAATTGTATATCCCATAAAGGGGCATCTAGGAGATTAAGAATACACAGAATACACATTGTGGTGGTTTTTCAACTACATTTAATGGTATCATTGACATCATTTTACATTAACAACTGAACAGTTGCAGAAGATAATAAAATGCGGTTTATAAATCATCACAAAATGCTTGGCAACAATCGGTAGAACCGAAGTTCCAGGAAACGTTGTCCTTGTCATACGATTGCTCACAATCGGCCAATTGTGTTGGCAGGTTCCGATCATTGGTTGAACACTATTGTTAACACGTGGAAAAACTGAACCATAAGCCATAAATAAGTTAAAAATCTGTTTCTCAGGCCCGTCCAGCATGGTCATTTTGACTGTTGTATGCTCTCTTTTTATAGCCAATGCTAGCTTGAAAAAAATAAAAATTAAATGGTTTACGTCTGATATTTCACCCAAGTTAATAAAATAGATAAATTTATCCTTTGAGTGCAACAAGGCTTTGCAATGCTTTATCATTTCAAAGCCTTCTTGCACTCAAGAGACAAAATACACCACTACCCATGCTATTCAGTAGATTATGAGGCCCAAAAGATAAACCATTAACTTTTGATGGTAAAGAAATAATTACAAAAATAAAAAATAAAATAAAACAAGAGGCCCCAAGGGGCCTTAATCGCTCACCTGACAAGTTGTTCAAAGAAGTATTTTGGATCACATTCAATTAATCATGGCTCATCAACACTTCAGAGGAATGAAGTCATGAAATTATACCACTCAAAGTTTGCTAAGCACCAAATATCTGACACATCATTGTGAAATTTGCTTGTGACATATTTGCAATATATTTGGTGGATATGATTGAGGAATGTATTGAGATGGTCCCCAGTGTTTACATTAGCTCCCTTGACAGGCAGACTTTACGTGACAGTCATGGAAAGCATATACCCCTTGATTTTCATCATGTTTTCGTGTACTGTCTGCATGTACATGACATGTGTAGGGCATTCAATCTTCATTTCAACACAAACCCTTGTGATTTAATGATTGAATATGGCAAATGCAAATGTAAGAAGACATTTGTCTGAAGCAGAAATGTGGCGAGCTGTAGGGATGGTGGGCTACCCATTGTCAGGTTGGAGAAGCCCTTGGTGTGCACCATACATTGATCACTAGAGCCTGGGCAAGATTTCATCAGTATGGTACACTAGTAAGACGGCATGGTGGTGGCAGAAACAGGGCAATATCTGCAGCTGAAGACCGGTTTTTGATCATTCAGGCCTGTAGGAACCACTTTGCCACAGCAACCCAGCTTTGCAGTGACCTTCAGAATGCATCCGGGGTAAATGTTTCGGCGCAGACTATCCGGGCACTTTTGCACGAAGGTGGTCTCCGATCGAGAAGACCATGTATTCACATTCCGCTGTCCCAGAACCACCGCCAGGCATGATATGAATGGGCCATGGACCACATTGGATGGACCAGAAAAGATTGGCGACCTGTATGCAGGTGCAGTGGGTGATAGATTCATTCTTATGGACGTTAATGCCAGTCCTCATGTTGCCCATGCTGCCTGGGAGTACAGACAGAGGAAGGGGATTGAGCGTATGGACTGGCCAGCAAGATCCCGATCTCAATCCAATCGAACATGTCGGGAATGAGTTGCAGCTTGCAATTTCAGCCCGTCTAGTCCAGCTAAGAAGTGTCCGGGAGCTTGGTGCCATGCTGGACCAAGAATGGAACACTATCCCACAAAGGACCACCAGGAACCTGATTAGGAGCATGAGAAGGTGTTGTCAAGCTGTAATTAACAATAATGGTTCTCATATTCGATATTGAATCCATACCAGTTCGCTCCGTCAACTTTTTGACAAATTGAAAAATTTCCTCTTTTACCAATAATATCCATTTTCCATGGTTATCGTATTCAAAAGCTAAAAAATAATGTCAAACACAAATAAAATCTTAATTTCTGTACTTAAATCATTAAAGATATAATTAAATAATGAAAGTGTCAATGACACTGTAGCTCAACTTGTCAAGACAAAGACATGTACATATATAGTATGTGGCACAGCAATGACAAACATCTAGGTAATGACCTGATAACAAAGGTACATATAAAGTATTGTAACGGTCTGTACATAAATACTGACCGTTGTCTGTAACAAATGTATAGGTAAAGTATTGTAAAGGTGGGTGACAGTCAGATGCTAAACTAGAAAAGAAATCTTTTGAGTTCCAGAGTGGGTCTGACTGAACCCCAAAATATTTGTTCTCATAGCACAGTGATAGCAAAGGCACCCCAAAACACACTTGTTCCTGTCCCAAGGTGAAAACAAAGGTACCCAAGAAGTTTTGTGAAGAGCAGTTCATAAATACGAGCTGTATAGAACTTGTGACAAAAAACTGATTGGACTTAATTTCGGTACAAAATGGCCACTGGCAGCCATCTTGAATTTTGGACCGTACCCAGAAACACTCATCATTCTCGTCCCAAGGTGATAACAAAGGTACCCAAGAAGTTTTGTGAAGATCGGTTCATAAATACAACCTCTACCCTGAGCCGTATTGACATGTGTGCTTACATTGTGTAAGTAGCACTGAATAAATCAAAGTTCATCTAATTTGCATAATTTCTGCACGAAAAAAAACCCCTTACAATATGTGATGTATTCCATGTTACTAAACATTCATACAAAAATTTATTCAAATCAGAACTTTCATACAGAAGTTCTGTACAAAAGACTGAGTGCACTAATTTTGGTACAAAATGGCTGCTGGTGGCCATCTTGAATTTCGGACCACACCCAAAAACACTCGCTCTCATCCCACGGTGATAACAAAGGTACCCAAGAAGTTTCGTAAAGATTGGTTCATAAATATGGCCTCTAGTCTGAGCCGTATAGAAGTTGTGTACAAAAAACTGATTAGACCTAATTTCGGTACAAAATGGCCACTGGCAGCCATCTTGAATTTTAGACCGCACCCAGAAACACTCGTTCTCGTCCCAAGGTGATAACAAATGTACCCAAGACATTTCGTGAAGATCAGTTCATAAATACAGACTCTAGTCTGAGCCGTATTGACATGTGTACATACTGTGTGTAAGTCGCACTGAAAAAATCAAAGTACATCTAATTTGCATAATTTCTGCACGAGAAAAAAACCCATATTATATGTGATGTATCCCATGGTACTAAACATTCACACAAAAAATTATTCAAATCAGCGCTTTCATATGGAAGTTCTGTGCAAAAATCTGATTGCACCTAATTTTGTACAAAATGGCTGCCATCGGCCATCTTGAATTTCGGACCGGACCCAAAAACTCGTTCTCGTCCCACGGTGATACCAAAGGTACCCAAGAAGTTTTGTAAAGATCGGTTCATAAATATGGCCTCTAGCCTGAGCCGTATTGGCATTTGCACTTACAGTGCTGAAAGTAACACCAAAAAACATCAAAATTAGTCTAATATGCACAATTTACACACGAGAAAAAAACCTGTATTATATGTGATGTATCCCATGGTACTAAACATTCATACAAAAAATTATTCAAATCAGAGCTTTCATATGGAAGTTCTGTACAGAAAACAGATTTCTGCATCGTCGGTACAAAATGGCGGCTGGCAGCCATCTTGAATTTCGGACCACACCCAAAAACACTCGTTCTCGTCCCACGGTCATAACCTTTGTACCCAAGAAGTTTCGTAAAGATCGGTTCATAAATTTGGCCTCTGCCCGAGTCGTATCCAATTGTTGACGTACGGACGGCAGACAACGGGCCATGACAAAAGCTCAAATTTGGCTTCGCCAAAGTTGAGCTAAAAAATATATACACTTTTCATTATAATATTTCAACTAAAATGTTAAACAGATAGTTGGATATACTTGGTGCTTAGCAAACTTTGAGTAGTATATTATAGGGGACCTTTTTTTTTTTACATAAATTCACTCTTAATTTCTTCAAAATGCATTTTGTAGCAATTTTTTCCTCCGCTAAATTGACCCCCAGGGATGGGGAGTTGGGTTGGTGGTCATATTTTTATTTTATTTTTTTTGAGGGGGGGGGGGAGGGGGGGGGGGGGGTAGGCAGTGTGGGGGGGGGGGGGGGGGGTGGTTGCATAAAATCACTCTAAATCTTTCAAAATATATTTTGCAGCCAAACATTTTGTTACATCTGACTGCCCCCCTCCCCCCCCCCCCCCTCCAGACAAGGAAGTGAGGGGAGAGCGTAGGATACAAACATTTTCGCATAAAACCACTCTAATTCATCTCTAGGAACTCAATTTGGAAAAGAATCAACAACAAAGATTGCCAAATTTTGGTCCACAATTTTTCCAAGTTGGAGCCGGACCCAAAAAAATTTTTCGTCTCAAAACAATTTTTTTTTTTCGTCTCAAAATTGAAAAAAAACGCATAAAAAAAAAAAAAAAAAATTCTGATTTTGGTCCAACATTTTCAAGTTTGATCTAGACCCAAAATTTTCAGGCTAAAATTTTTTTTTTATCTCAAAATTGGAACAAAACGCATAAAAACGAACTTTTCTTTCCAAATTTTGGTCCCAAATTTACAAGTCTGAACCATACATCCAGACTCCAGACCCAAAACTTTCAGGCTAAAAATGATTGTTTTTTGTCACAAAATTGAACAAAATGCATAAAAAACAGACTTTTTATTCGAATTTTGATCAAAAATTTCTTTATGCCGAACCATACTCAAAACTTTCAACCCAGGGACCCGATTTGAACAAACTTAAATCTGACCCCCCTAGAGATGATGTATATACCAAATGTTAAAGGATTCTGACTGGTGGATCTGAAGAAGATTTTTAAAGAAATTTCCCCATATTGCACTAAGGTACAATATTAACTGAAGAACTCGATTTGAACAAACTTGAATCTGCCCCTTCCCCCCACCCATCCCCACATCTAGAGATGATGTATACTAAATATGAGAGGATTCTGACTGGTGGATCTGAAGAAGATTTTTAAAGAAATTTTGGGGTCCCATAGGCAGCCCAAATATTAACCGAGGAACTCGATTTGAACAAATTTGAATCTGCCCCCCCCTAGAGATGATGTACCCCAAATATGAGAGGATTTTGACTGGTGAATATGAAGATGGTTTTTAAAGAATAATCCACGTATTGCACGAAGTTAATACTTGGGCTCCAATAGGGAGCCCAAATATTAATCCAGGGACTCGATTTCAACAAACTTGAATCTGGCCCCCTGGAGATGATGTATACCAAATATGAAAATATTCTGACCACTGGATCTGAAAAAGATTTTTAAAGAAATTTCCTCATATTGCACTAAGTTGAAATTTGGGCTCCATTGGGAGCCCAAATATTAACCCAGTGACTCGATTTGGACAAATTTGAATCTAACCCCCCATAGAGATGTTGTGTACCAAATATGAAAAGATTCTGACTGGTGGATCTGAAGAAGATTGGTAAAGAATATTCCTCGTATTGCACTAAGTTAAAATTTGGGCTCCAATAGGGAGCCCAAATATTAACCCAAGGACACGATTTGAACAAACTTGAATCTGCCCCCCCCCCCCCGCCGAGATGTTGTATAACAATGAAAGTGTCAATGACACTGTAGCTTAACTTGTGTGCTGTGTTTGATGAAAAGGATAATGTTCAATGTTTATGAAAGGATTGTGGAATAAGACAAGAATTGTGATAATTGGGAATATGTTCATTTCTGTTCCCTGTATGCTAGTTTCTGATAAAAATAATATGAGGTGTACACTGTACTAAAGAGCTGAGGGATGGGTTAATATGACCTCACAGTTAATGTATGTGGCCCTCACAGTTAACGTATATCAACGAAAGTTAACAAGTTACAGTGAAATTATTCCAAAACGAGTCATCCTATTAAGTTACATTGAAATCCCTTCATAAATATGGCCTGTAGACTGTGCTAATGGTTTTTGGGCTTCGGGCCCCTATAGCCGTCACTTTCCAAATTGCGTCCAAGGGGGACATTCTCATCTAGACATTATATGAAGTCAGCCTACCAAGTCACAATGAAATCCCTTCATAAATATGACCTGTAGACTGTGCTAAAGGTTTTCGGGCTTTGGGCCACTGTAGCCATCACAGTTGCCTAATGGTGTCCAAAAGGGGACGTTCTCATCTAGACATTATATGAAGTCAGTCTACCAAGTTACACTGAAATCCCTTCATAAATATGACCTGAAGACTGTGCTAAAGGTTTTCGGCTTTGGGCTCGGGCAGCCATATTGGTTGAATGATCGCAACCAAAAGAGGACATTCTCATCTGGGCATCATCTGGAGTGATCCTACGAAGTCACAATGAAATCCCTTCATAAATATGACCTGTAGACTGTGCTCAAGATTTTCGGGCTTCAGGAACCTGTAGCCATCACAGTTGACCAATCATGACCAAAATGGGATGTCATCATCTAGGCATTATAAGGAGTGAACCTAACAAGTTACAATGAAATCCTTCCATAAATATGACATGTAGACTATGCTAAAGGTTTTTGGGCTTGAGCAGCCATCAAGGCTGAATGATCGCGACCAAACAGGGATGTTCTCATCTAGACATTATTTGGAGTCATCCTACCAAGCTACAATGAAATCCCTTCATAAATATGACCTGTAGACTGTGCTCAAGATTTTTGTGCTTCGGGCACCTGTAGCCATCACAGTTGACCAATCACGACCAAAAGGGGTTGTCATCATCTAGGCATTATAAGGAGTCAACCTAACATGATCGCAACCAAAAGAGGACATCCTCATCTGGGCATCATCTGGAGTGATCCTACGAAGTCACAATGAAATCCTTTCATAAATATGACCTGTAGACTGTGCTCAAGATTTTCGGGCTTCAGGAACCTGTTGCCATCACAGTTGACCAATCATGACCAAAATGGGATGTCATCATCTAGGCATTAAAAGGAGTCAACCTAACAAGTTACAATGAAATCCTTCCATAAATACGACCTTTTGACTATGCTAAAGGTCTTTGGGCTCGGGCAGCCATCAAGGCTGAATGATCGTGACCAGAAGGGGATGTTCTCATCTAGACATTATTTGGAGTCATCCTACCAAGCTACAATGAAATCCCTTCATAATTATGACCTGTAGACTGTTCTAAAGGTTTTCGGGCTTCGGGTCCCTGTAGCCATCACAGTTGTCTAATCGTGTCCATAAGGGGACGTGCTCATCTAGACATTATATTAAGTCAAACCTACCAAGTTACAATGAAATCCCTTCATAAATATGACCTGTAGACTGTGCTAAAGGTATTCGTGCTCGGGCAGCCATCATGGTTGAATGATCGCAACCAAAAGGGGACATTCTCATCTGGGCATCAACTGGAGTGATCCTACGAAGTTACAATGAAATCCTTTCATAAATATGACCTGTAGACTGTGCTCAAGATTTTCAGGCTTCGAGCACCTGCAGCCATCACAGGTGACCAATCACGACCAAAAGGGGATGTCATCATCTAGGCATTATATATGGAGTCAACCTAACAAGTTACAATGAAATCCTTCCATAAATACAACCTATAGACTATGCTAAAGGTCTTTGGGCTCGGGCAGCCGTAAAGGCTGAATGATCGCCACCAAAAGGGGATGGTCTCATCTAGACATTATTTGGAGTCATCCTTCCAAGCTACAATGATATCCCTTCATAATTATGACCTGTAGACTGTTTTAAAGGTTTTTGGGCTTTGGGCCCCTGTAGCCATCACAGTTGCCCAATCGTGTCCAAAAGGGGACGTTCTCATCTAGACATTATATGAAGTCAACCTACCAAGTTACAACGAAAGCCCTTCATAAATATGATGTGTAGACTGTGCTAAAGGTTTTCGGCTTTGGGCTTGGGCAGCCATCATGGCTGAATGATCGCAACCAAAGGGGACAATCTCATCTGGGGACAATCTGGAGTGATCTTACGAAGTTACAATGAAATCCCTTCATAAATATGACCTGTAGACTGTGCTTAAGGTTTTCGGGCTTCAGGCACCTGTAGCCATCACAGTTGACCAATCACGACCAAAAGGGGATGTCATCATCTAGGCATTATATGGAGTCAACCTAACAGGTTATAATGAAATCCTTCCATAAATATGACCTTTTGCCTATGCTAAAGGTTTTTAGGCTCAGGCACCCATCAAGGCTGAATGATCGCGATCAAAATGGGACATTCTCATCTAGACATTATTTGGAGTCATCCTACCAAGTTATAATGAAATCCCTTAATAAATATGACCTGTAGACTGTGCTAAAGGTTTTCAGGCTTCGGGCCCCTGTAGCAGTCACAGTTGCCCAATCACGTCCAAAAGGGGACTTTCTCATCTAGACATTATATGAAGTCAACCCACCAAGTTACAATGAAATTCCTCAATAAATATGACCTGTAGACTGTGCTAAAGGTTTTCGGGTTTTGGGCTCGGGCAGTTATCACGGTTGGCAGATCACGCCCAAATGGGGAAATTCTCATCTAGACATCATAAGGAGTCATCCTACCAAGTTACAATGAAATCCCTCCATATTAAACATGACCTGCAGACTGTGCTAAAAGTTTTTGGGTTTCGGGCTTGGGCAGCCATCACGGTTGACAGATCATGCCCAAATGGGGACGTTCTCATCTAGGCATTCAACGGAGGCATCCTACCAAGTTACAATGAAATCCCTTCATTAATACGACCTGTAGACTGTGCTAATGGTTTTCGGGTTTTGGGCTCAGACAGCCATACCGGTTGACCAATCGTGACCAAAAGGGGACATTCTCATCTAGACATGACCCCAAACCTGCATATGAACTTTTGTGACGATCAGACAAGAACTGCGGGGTGTAGCCCGTGCTAAAGGAAAATTTGAACAAACTCACAGACTAACAGACTCACAGACTTCCGCACGCATGATGGCAATAGCTTATCTTGACTTTGACAAGTTCAACTAAAAATGAAAAGATTCTGACCACTGGATCTGACGAAGACGATTTCTTTTTGTATTTTATGGGTGCTATCAGAGTTATGCCCCTTGTGGTGCCCCTGTGGGTGTGACAACTTTATTTGAACAAATTTTAATTGACGTATAATAGGGAACATGCATACCAGATTTGGTTCAATTTGGTCAAGTAGTTTGTGAGAAGTCGATAATGTAAAGTTTAAGCCAGACGGACGATAACGGGTGACGGATGGAAAGTGATTACCATATTTACTCTATGCTTTGAGACACCCAAATTTTCGGAAAAAAAAATTTAAAAAATTTCTACTCAAATATTGGGACACCCAACCGGTTGAACATCTCTGAATTCAATAGAACTCATGTCCAACAGGGAAGTTTCAACTGGGTTTGAAAAATCAAAGAAAAAAAGTGAATATAAAAAAGAATTAAACAGCAATAATACTGATTTGTGTTGGTTTTCAGTCAAATCCACCCAGGTAGTAAAGCTCCCCTTGAGCTACGCTCAAGTGAGCTACAAATCCTGCCCGCATGCAATTTTACAAAAAAAATGGCCTGAGAAACAGAAGATCCACTTTGTGGGGCCTTACCAAGGTTTCTTCCTGAAACCAAAATCAAATCTGAAAAATAAGCTCTATTTCAGGTTGGATTTTCCTGCAAAATCATAAACCACACAACTGCAATCTGATTATGGTTGTGCGGTTTACAGTGCGGCAAGAAAATTCTAGGTGATCACAGCACTGTAAAGCTTGCATGTGATGTTTCAAAACAATGAAATAGTCAGAAACTTGTAGGCAGTATGATATGCATGACTATGATCATGGACAATAAATAAACTTACAGTACAGCCACCATGGACTGGTCGTAATCCAGGCAAGAGCAGTGATGTCCACGCTAGTGCTCAAACAACTAGTGAATTCCAAAGTCGACTTGTCAATACCCAAAAGTCAAGTCGACTTTGACTAGTCACTGGTGATAACTTGTCTCCTTATAACAGTGTTGGTGTTCCGGTAGAGTGCTTGAGGTCCAAATTTGGCTTCACTTGGGCATTCATATACAGCAACTTACTGGAACATTATTCTGTTAATGTGCTTCTAATTATGCTAAGAGTGAAATTATATAGTCTTATTTAATTTGCCTTGTTGCGATTTATGGGAGAATGCCTATAGGCACTCTCCCATAAATTGCAACAAGGCAAATTAATAACATATCCTGAGAGCCCAAAATAATTCAGCACTCTACTAGTACCAGTTAAAACAAACTACTGTCAATACTATTAGATGGCAATAGATGTATACATTGATTGCCCAATATTGCTGTTCAAACTGTCTGACAGTGGCACAGAAGGGATACTATTTACCTAAAAGCTTGAACTCCTCCGACTAGTCAACTACTGGTTTGCCCAGAGCCGACATCGACTAGTCGACTAATCGTTTGAGTACTAGTCCACGCCTGCGTTTAGTCCATTTACCAGGTAATAGAAATTGTCATTGGCAAAATTTTAATTAATGACGCACCAGATTGTACCCGGTGCTTCATTAATTAACTTTTTGATGATTATTCTTATACAATGTAATTAGTGTTTGAAATCTAATATTTATGCATCTGTGGAAATAATGCCCACCTGTGGAAAGTGACCGGTCCATGGCAATGATACTGTATGATGGTAGGTTAAACAAGTAACTCACCTGATCCCAAAAGAAAGTAGCAACTGGTCTGGAGCTAGCATCAAAAATATCTTTTGTCAAAGATAATGACCAAACAGAGTCATCATTCAACTGGCTGGCATTCCCATCGTTCTCCTTCTTAACTGTACGCCAATCAGTAGCAGTTTTCGATGAACACCAAGTGCAGTCCTTGATGAATTCTTTGACGGTGTTACACACACCAACCCAATAATACTTGGAATTAACAGCACCATATGTCTTTTCATACCCATAGTGATTTCCTAAGTTTGAGATATGAAAATGTTAGAAGAATGTGAATATTCAATAATGCTCCATTTGGCACAAATCAAGTTATACATAAGTGTGTCAAGAAATATCAGGGCTTAAAATTCATGCGAGAATCAGAATTGATTCTCGTAAATGATTTTTTATACAAGGAAAACAATGAGAATGACTGATTCTTGGAAAATGTTCCTTTGATTCTTGTCATACATGTACATTCTGAAATTGTCCATAAAAGCCTAGAGAATTCTACTCATATTTTACTGCCTCTTAATAAAGTAACACTGACATAGCAGGGGTGTCTAGTGAAGTCTTAGGTACCTTTATAGGCATCCATGACATCACTAGGAAGCACAGCCAAGGTACTGTAACTTCTATGTGGACATGTCAGTATAGCTATGTGGACATGTACAATAGATCTACGTGGACATGTACAGTACAGCTATGTGGACATGTACAGTACAGCTATGTGGACATGTACAGTGCAGCTATGTGGACATGTACAGTGCAGCCATGTGGACGTGTACAGTACAGCTATGTGGACATGTACAGTACAGCTATGTGGACGTGTACAATACAGCTATGTGGAAGTGTACAGTACAGCTATGTGGACATGTACAGTGCAGTACAGACGCCATGGACCGGGTTGTACCCAGTGCTTCATTAATTAAAATTTTAACTACAGTATCATCAGTGTTTGGAATCTAATATTGAAGCGTCCATGGAAATATTGTCCACCCATGAAAAGTGATCAGTCCACGGCAGCTGTACTGTAAGTAGAGCTGTAGGTTAACAGAAACCGAACCGAGGTTTTTAGGGTTTTTTTTAAAACCGAAACCGGCGACATCCCGTAATCTAAGGTTTTTCGTTTTTTATTAAATACTCTCTTGCTGCAGAAATTCACAGAATGTAGCCATCCCAGAGTAGTGAGAGTACCCAGACACTGCCAATGGCAGTGTCTGGGTACTCTCACTACTCTGGGAAGGCTACATTCTGTGAATTTCCGACATTTCAGTTTAGTTGTGTTTGCAGCTTTCCTCAAGTTGCGTGTAGGTGTCAGACCTCGAAAAATGGCCAAGCACAATAAAAGTTCTGTATATTTGGGTAATTATTATATTGGCCTTCCTGATTCTTCATGTATTATAGCTTATTTGGGGCATTCATTGTGTTTCTCTCAATTTCACTGCCATTCAGTTATGACTTTGGACATAAGAATGAGTTTTATTGAATTTTATTTGGCCTCATGAACAAACTGAAAACCAAACCAAGGTTTTACTCTACCTGAAAAACCAAAACCGAAACCGAACAAGAAATTTAAAAACCTACAGCTCTAACTGTAAGAAAAGAAACAAACAAAAGTTGGAACTAAGCACTTAAGTGTTTAACTCTAATTAGGTTGTTGTCTTATTATGGAAAATGTACCGGTTGGACTCGTAAGGGTATAACAGTACTCTCAAATTCCAAATTATTTATGAACTGAAAATTGATTCTCATAGCAGGAGGTTGCAATAATCAAAACCAATTTTTGTGAAGTGAATGAAGACAAATTTGAAAGTCTGTATAGATCCCAGGTTTGATCTAGTACAGAAATTGTTAACTGGATAATCAGCTATCAGGTTAGCTACCTAACTGATTAGAAAAACCGTCAACCAGTTATCCAAAATAACGATAGTGATTGTCATGTTTAAGACGTAGTAAATCTGTCGCCTCTCCTTTGTGATAGATTATACATCGAAGCCACGTTGTAAATATTGAGAAATAATCGACTTTGGCATTCAAGACTCTAATGATCGGCAGTTTCCATGAGTAATGAGTAATCACAGAAAATATTCTGTTGTGTGTATACAAATGAACGTTGTCGAGTACTCGACGTTCTTTTGTATACACACTACAGAATAGTTTGAGCATACTGCTTTCCAATGGAAATTTACACCGGTTTGGGAACTCATACACCCTTCGGCTTTGCCTAACAGTTCATGTTAGGTGTTCTGCAGTATGTCTTATAGTGGTTATTTTATACTATTAGTTATCCTTGTTTTCCAGGGTGTATGGAAATTTACACCAATTTGGCGAAGCCGAAGGGTGTATGAGTTCCCAAACCGGTGTAAATTCCCATACACCCTGGAAAACACAAGGATAACTAATAGTATAAAATAACCGCTATAAGACATACTGCAGAACACCTAACATGAACTGGTCACTTTCCACAGATGAGCAATATTTCCGCAACCACAATAATATTAGATTCCAAACACTAATTATAGGAATAATCATCAAACCTTCAAGTAATGTGGCACTGGGTACGACCAAGTGCTTCCTTGATTAAAAATTTTTCTGATAAGGATTTTTATCACCTGGTAAATGCACGCGTGGACATCACTATCTACATGTGGAGTACGACCAGTCCACGACGCCTGTACTGTATGTAGAGAGTGGAACGCAGTGGTAAATAAGATTATTAACCCCTTTACCTAACATGAAAGGCAAATGACAATTGCAAACAAAATTTTTGAATAACTATTTTTTTTCATTTTTTACATCAAAAAGATTGCTACATGTTATGGCCCTTCTCGTTGAGCTCGTTCCAATGAGGGGTCATAAGCTATGTTTTTGAGAAGAAAAAAAATAATGCACCAAGCAGTGGCAATAATAAACTCCCATCAGCTTTAAACCAAGCTATGAACTAAAATATTTAAGTCAATATGGTTGCTTTTGAGGTTTTTCTGGGGGAGGGGTAGCCCTTTTACAGCTACATGTATGCCATTTTCAGGTCACATGTTATACACTTGGTCAATTCCTAATACACTCATAACTTATGTGTGTTATTTATTTATTGGGGTTTAATGACACTTTCGACACATATTGTCACCTCATATCATTCAGTTTTATGGGTTACGGAAGCCGGAGTACCTGGAGAGAACCATCGAGCAATGGTGAGCAACTGCCAGATTTCCCAAAGTATTAACTATTAGATGTGTCTTAATGCAATTGGATATCACTAGTCCAACATAAATACTATGCTGATTGAGTAATTAACTGAGCAGTAGAGTACATGGGCCAACCTACTAAATACTGAGTTGCAGTTCATAATTGGCAATAAACAACACTTAAATGTAAAAAATTGCCAAACCGACATTCGATTAACCAATGATCAATGTCTTGATCGATCAAAAAAGTAACTGATCGATTAAGCATTACTTTTGAACTAGAGCTGTAGGTTTTTAAATTTCTTGTTCGGTTTTGGTTTTGGTTTTTCAGGTGGAGTAAAACCTCGGTTCGGTTCGGTTTTCGGTTTGTTCATGAGGCCAAATAAAATTCAATAAAACTCATTCTTATGTATGGAGTCATAACTGAATGGCAGTGAAATTGAGAGAAACTCAATGAATGCCCGAAATAAGCTATAATACATGAAGAATCAGGAAGGCCAATATAATAATTACCTAAATATACAGAACTTTTATTGTGCTTGGCCATTTTTCGAGGTCTGACAAGTACACGCGACTTGAAAAAAGCTGCAAACACAACTAAACTGAAATGTCGGAAATTCACAGAATGTAGCCTTCCCAGAGTAGTGAGAGTACCCAGACACTGCCAATGGCAGTGTCTGGGTACTCTCACTACTCTGGGATGGCTACATTCTGTGAGTTTCTGCAGCAAGAGAGTATTTAATAAAAAATGAAAAACCTTAGATTACGGGATGTCGACGGTTTCGGTTTTAAAAAAAACTAAAAACCTCAGTTTGGTTTCGGTTAACCTACAGCTCTATTTTGAACTATTGTATTATATGGGTTAACGAAGGAATAAACTTGCTCCAAAACAGGCAAACATTGTCACATCTGAGACAGAGTAAAGCATGCTAGTTACGTACCGACATATTTGTTCAATTGCATAATCATTATACTGTATCAGTAGCTGGAAGTGTCATTCTTAACCCTCTACCCAATGCGGGTAGCCACTGATACTTGCAAAATAAATTTTTGAATCCCTAAAAAATTTCAATTTTTGTCTGAAAAAACATAGCTTAAGACCGTTCATTGGATCGAATGCAATGACCCCATTTCAATGAGTAGGTCTGGCATTCTTAATCAAGGTTAATCCATGTGATTACTCGATCAAGAAAGAACAGTTTCAGCTCTATTTCATATATTTTATTTAATATGACATTCCATTCTCTGTATTACACAGTGGTTTATACATGGACCCACCCACCTGTCTTTTGGATGGGCAGATTTTCTTCTTTGTCCTGAATGAACTGGTACTGGTCCAAATATGGACCGTGAGGAGGCAATTTACTTTTTTCAGTTTGCTACGTCATGGAACACATAATGAACAAAAACAAGAGGCCCCAAGGGGCCTGAGGGCACTCACCTGACATGGTAGCCTAAATATCAACCCAGAGAATTGATTTCAACAAGTTGCATCTGCTCCTCCTAAGAAAAGCTTATACCAAATATCCAAAGATTCTGACCAGTGGATCCAAAAAAAAAGATTTTTTAAGAATATTCCTCATATTGAACTAAGTTATAATTCGGGCTCCCACAGGGAGCCTATATATGAACCCAAGGACTTGGCTTTAACAAACTTGAATCTCACCCGCCTAAGGATGCTGCACACCAAATATCAAAACATTCCGACTGCTGGATCTGAAGAAGAAGATTTTTAAAGAAAATTCCTCATTTTGAACAAAGTTACAATTCGAGCTCCCACAGTGAGTCCAAATATGGACCTAGGGAAATGGCTGAACAAACTTGAATCTCACCCCCGAAGAATGCTGCATACCAAATATCAAAATATTCCGGCTGCTGGATCTGAAGAAGATTTTTAAAGAAAATCCCCTCATTTTGAACTAAGTTATCATTCGAGCTCCTACAGTGAGTCCAAATATGGACCTAGGGACATGGCTTGAACAAACTTGAATCCCCCCCCCCCCCCCCCCCCCCCCCCCAGGATGCTGCATACCAAATATCAAAACATTCCGACTGCTGGATCTGAAAAAGATTTTTAAAGAAAATTCCTCATCTTGAACTAAGTTATAATTTGGGCTACCACAGAGAGCCCAAATATGAACCCAGGGACTTGGCTTGAACAAACTTGAATCCCCCCCCCCCCCCCCCCCCCAAGCATGGTGCATACCCAATATCAAAAGATTCTGCCTGCTGGATCTTGAGAAGAAGATTTTCAAAGAAATTTGCCGGAAATGCACTAAGTTCAAATTTGGGCTCCTATACTGAGGCCAAATATAAACCCAGGGGGCCAATTTGAACAAACTTGAATCAGATCCACCCCACAATGTTGTATACCAAATATCAAAAGATTCTACCTGCTGGATCTGGAAAAGAAGATTTTTGAAGAAATTTGCCTGAAATGCACTAAGTTTGAATTCGGGCTTCTATAGTGAGCCCAAATATGAATCCAGGGGGCCAATTTGAACAAACTTGAATCAGATCCACCCCACAATGTAGCATACCAAATATGAAAAGATTCTGCCTGCTGGATCTGGAGAAGAAGATTTTTGAAGAAATTTGCCTGAAATGCACGAAGTTCAAATTTGGGCTCCTATACTGAGCCCAAATATAAACCCAAGAGGCTGATTTGAACAAACTTGAATCAGATCCACCCTACAATGTTGCATACCAAATATCAAAAGATTCTGCTTGCTGGATCTGGAGAAGAAGATTTTTTAAAACATTTGCCTGAAATGCACTAAGTTCGAATTTGGGCTTCTATAGTGGGCCCAAATATGAATCCAGGGGGCCGATTTGAACAAACTTGAATCAGATCCACCCCACAATGTTGCATCCCAGATATCAAAAGATTCTGCCTGCTGGATCTGGAGAAGAAGTTTTTTTAAGAAATTTGCCCGAAATGCACTAAGTTCAAATTCGAGCCTCCATAGTGAGCCCAAATATGAATCTAGGGAGCCGATTTGAACAAACTTAAATCAGATCCACTCCACAATGTTGCATACCAAATATCAAAAGATTCTGCCTGCTGGATCTGGAGAAGAAGATTTCTGACGAAATTTGCCTGAAATGCACTAAGTTCAAAATCGGGCTCCTATACGGAGCCCAAATATAACCCAGGGGGCCGATTTGAACAAACTTGAATCAGATCCACCCTACAATGTTGCATACCAAATATCAAAAGATTCTGCCTGCTGGATCTGGAGAAGAAGATTTTTTAATCTTTTTCCCATTGCCTACAGTGTTAAAAAGTGCTGACTCAGCACCTTTTCAAAGTCCTGAAAAACGTACCTTGTGATCAAACCGATAGGGATTTTTTTTAACCATTCTATTCTACTGGATAAAGGTAAGCTTTATACAAAATAAGAATTCTCTGTGCCATGTAGTTTTGGAGATATGGCAGTTTTAAGGTTTTTCCTATTTTTAGCTCCCAGGGTTCCCACGGGGCAATGAGAAAATTTTTTTTGCATCAATCAACTACTTATGACCAATTATCATCTCATATCAAATCTGGTTCAAATTGACCTGACGGTTCAGAAAATAGAAATTTTAGGCGTGGCCAAAATTTTTGCCCCTCCCATAATGAAGGCAAATAATGCCCAACAAACTTCTCTTGAACAAACTTGATTCTAAACCTCAAATGGACTTAGTATACCACATATCAAGTCTCTGCTACTGGTGGTTCATTAGAAGAAGATTTTCAAAAAATTTGGCCATTTTTTCCCCACACCTCTGCTCAATATGAGCCGAAACCTAATTTGCATAAAAATCAAAATGCCCCTATAACCACTACTTACATGAAATTTAATTAAAATGTGGTCAGTGGTTTCGGAGAAAAAGGCTCAAACACCACCTTCACGCAGGACGACGGACGACAGACAAGAAAAGCTTACCCTGACTTTCAGTCAGGTGAGCTAAAAAAAAACTGTAAAATTCAAAATTACAGCAGTACAGTAATTGAATAATTGGTTAAATGTAATCTTAGTGAACCTTTTATCCCACAAAGTGTTCCAAAGAACAAAAATTTTTTATATTTTCATGTATATGGATGTCACTGAAGTGAAGAGCTGGTTCCCCAGGGATTGATATTTGTATGATTTTATGTACAATGTTCCAAGATATTCTATGTTTTTTAACTTTTTCAGTTTAACTCTTTACCCAACATAGCGACCAAAACCGGCCAGCGCTATTCTAAAAAATCGCCAATTAATTTTCATTATTTGTCTCAAAAACATAGGTTATGACAATTATTGGAACAAGCTCGTTCCAATGAGGGGGCATAACCTATGTTTATGAGACAAAACATGAAAAAAATTAGTTATTCAAGAATTTTTTTTGCAAGTGTCGTCTGCTTTTCATATTAGGTAAAGGGTTAATTTACTATCTTCCATTTGGAAGAAATAATTTGAAAAGTATTCAAGTATTCATATTTGTATTCAGGAATATATTGTAAACGATTCCTATTCATATTCAAATACTTTTGGAATTTGGGTATTCATATTCGTATTCATAAAATTTCAAAGTATTCACATTCATATTCAATACATTTGCAATGTATTTGCCCCAACCCTGAATAATGAACAAAGGGAACATGTAAGAGAAAGTTTCTATTGGGCCTAGGGCTGTCGCGATTATTCAATTAGTCGACTAACCGTCGACTATTGAAGTAGTCAACGTTTTTTATTTTTAGTCGATCGTCGTTCATTTTCAAGGTGGTACACGTCTACTACACGTCGGGGCTAAATTGCATTGTTTTGTGAGGTGAATGATCAATGAAGGTGAATAACTTTAAATATCTAACCATAGTTAACATTCATATCCGGAAGACTGTACGACTGTCACTGACTGTGCAAGAAAGAACACTCACAGTTACTCGAGAAGAATAGATTCTTCTGAATTTCTCCAGTCTTGTACACACGAATGCACCCATTGGAAAACCCAAAGCGCGGAAGTGACAAAATTATGACGAAAGTCAGAACGTCAGATCACTTCTCAAAGTTCGGAACTTCAGACTAAGATCCAATTTTAACAACTGACGAGGGAATGCATAGATCTCAATGTTCAAAATTTCGAGAAACTTATTGCAGAAAGAAAACATATGCAGGAACGTTCTTTGGTAAATTCATTTTAATTCATCGGCTTCAATCTAGTTCAAACTTGGACCCGCAGTCAGTAATATTATTTTTGGGGTTGGTACGTCCTACAGGACGTACCAACCCCAAAAATTATATTACGGACTGTGGGTCCAAGATTGGACTACATGTAGCTTCAGTCGGGACCGATTTGTTGTTCCCACAACCCCACTTCGTCTGAACACACTGGTGCCATTGTCATTTTCAGAGTTTTACGAACAGAAGAATGATTTGATAAAAAAATCATAGGAAGTGACTATTAATCGACTAACCGTCGATTACTGGTCACGATTAGTCGATTACAAAAAATGATAGTCGCGACAGCCCTAATTGGGCCACTACTAGTGACTATCATACAACTTATTTCAGCTGGTACTCTAATAGTCTGTTGTCTGTGTGTTCTTGACACTGGCAGGGGGTGTTGCAAAGATGACCAATTATGGGGAGGATGAAAACCTGATTTGCCCCAAATGTGATGGTTCAAGTCTCAACTGACCATTCCAAATATATTGGAATATTAATTATTCCAGGACAGGATTATAGTTTACTAAGTGAAGACTTCTTGGAAAGTTATTAATGAACAGGAGGAGAGGAAATTCTGGCTACTTCTGTGATGGGCCCCTTTTCAAAAGTGTTGGGATACTGATGCCAAAGGCATCTGCTGCAAGTGCCAAAGTCACAAGCGATGATGGGTGTGGGATTTGGTTAGGAAAGCGTGGTTCCTCGCCCCCAAGAAAATTTTAAAATCAGTTATTAAATGCGACTTCTGGTGGCTTTGGGGATGAAAAATCACATTAGTTTTTAACAGTCAGAATGAAGTTTTTAGCAGCATGTTTCAAATTTGCAAGTTCCTCAGTACATGACAGTGACCTAAAGTTATAGCCTTTGACTGCACAGTTCTTGAAGTGATAGCTTTATTAATATGTCAAGTTGATTGAATAAAGTTATCACTTCAAAATTCAAGCAGTCCAAAATTACAACTATTGGTAATGTGCAGAGCTCCATTCGTGATACAGCCCCCTTCTTAATTGTTGGCACAGGAGTCAGAATTTTGGGGGGGTCCAGGGCCAGACCTCACCCAAGAACCCTTTGCCAAGACTGGGCCCCAAAAGTCTGGGCCCTGGGGTTACTAACCTGGGACCTCCACCCTCTCCTCAGCCATGCTAGTGAATTAATGAAATATATACAGGGTAGTTGTGATGCCACTTATTTACATGTACTGTCCAAGTACCGTACTCCAAAGTGAAAATAGCGATAATACTGACCTCCCACCCATCCCCACCCCCAACAGCTTGAATCAGGAACTACTGCCAGCACACAGACCTCCATCTGCATGAGTGACTGCATGTGTCACAGATGAAAGTATCAAATCTAGTCTTTTAAGAAAGTACAAGATTACTGGCAAGAGGGAAATGATATCTTAATTTACGACTATACCCTACCCTACCCCTCCACTCCATACCCCCATAGTTACACCCCTGGATGCTGGTCTCTAGTCTCACTCAATTAAAAGTTAAAACAAATATGAGTCATCTTCTCTTTAGTCTTTATAGCTTTTTTCGGGTTCCAGAAATTTGCCTTCCCTGAAAGTTGCCCCCAGGAATTATGCCCACCCCGCAGATATTTATCCCCTTGCTGAAAAAAGGAAATATCCATCCCCACCCTCATTAAAAAAAAATAAATAAATAAAATACTCCAGTTTCTAATAATTGTGTTTTGTGGGAAGCCAGAAACAGGTTTCACTTCTCACATTTGAGGGAAGTCATTTGAGAGAACCCAGAAACAGGTTTCACTTCTTGTTTCAAGTTCTAACATTTTGAGAGAAACCATTCGAAATAGGGGGCAAATGCCCTACACCCTTTTTTATCTTTGCGCCAATCGCCATTAAGTTTTTTCACCAATCCAGTCACTGTCACTTTTCAGTAACCATGACTTATTTGTGGATAAATTTAAGAAATTACACAGGTTAAGGGTAAGAAAGGCTGCAATCAAATCTGACAAAACTCGTTGCGCCCAACTCAGACTCAGTTGAGAACCAATGTTGACCGAGGAGGTGCAAGAAAATTAAGCTTCATCGTGGATTTGTCCGGGGAGTGAAAATGGCGGACCAAATTATCACACCGTTAAATTTACCCAAGCTGTCAATGTGACATTCGATGATAGCCTTTCGATGTTCAGTCGGATCAAATAAAACTTTTCTTTCCAGAAGTGGCCTCAATTCATCATCTGTACCCCTCAAATCCCGGAAATATAAAACGTCGTCTTTTAAAAAAAACGACTTGGCCCTCTTTCGAATCGTTCTTTTGTCCGATTCCGTTGCACCAACGTGATACTTGTTTGTTTCAATATAATATTGGACGGCCAACAAACTGATGTGGCTATGAGAGCGTGGCGAAGATTTTGCTGATCTTTGTTTATCAGTTTCAAATTCATCGTCCTCAAATTCAATCGGATCGCTGGGAAAGGGTTCCCCCCATCACACGGTGATCACAAAGCTCCAAACAGAAGTTCGACCATTGACCGGAAATAAAGTGCCCGGATAAATGATGCGATTTGTGATGAAAAACACCACAACAAGCACGTGACAATGAGAGCAGACTGGTGATCAACAGCTCTCACCGAACACATCCTCCTTTTGAATGAACTGTGGCTGTCAACATAATTTAGCAAGCAGGTTTTCGTTCCAGTCTCTTATAGTGTGGTGTGGTGTGGTGCGTTTGAATGGAAAGTAAAAATTTATTTTCCTTTTAAAGAATCTATTCCTATAGAACCACATCACTTTAATACATGAGTAGCAGAACACGTGGGAATTGCCCCTGGTAACGGCAGGCACGTAGCTAGGATCCGAATTTTTTTTTTTTTTTTTTTTGGGGGGGGGGGGGGGGGCAAAAGGAGAATTGTGGGAGGGCGAGCCTAGGACGAGATGCCGAAGGCATCTCCCGAGGGCCGAAGGGGAAGGCACGGGAGGGGGTCGTCCCCCTCCCGTAGGTGGGGGTCTGGGGGAGGAAAAATTTGGATTTTAGCATGTCTCAGACGTGATTTCCTGGCTCCTGCGGTATATTTCGACTCACATTTCCGTAGGAATATGACCCCATTCCCAATGGCAAAATATGTCATTTCTCTTGTAACAAGCCCTGAAATTTTCCCCTTCCCCCACTGATAGAATGAAAACGAATTCTGGAATTATAGAACCCAACAAACTGAACATTCTCCCACCATGATGGGCACCCTATTTGTCCCGCAAATTTACCATGAGTGTTTGTTCACAGAATCTTCACTAGAATAAGTGGTCCTGAAAATCTTGCATAAAGAATATTTTTTTTTGGGGGGGGGGGGCAAGATTGAGTTCGGGGGGGGGGGGGCAGTTGCCCCCCCCTCCCCCCCCCCCCGTGCACCCCCATAGCTACGTGCCTGGGTAACGGGTTTGTCTGACTTTTTGTTAAGTTTCAAATGCCGAACTTTTGCCGCAGCTCAAGGGTGGATCCACACGTGGTAGGCGGGCAATTAGAATATGCATATTTAAGTATAGTAGTGTATACTCTAGTTATGTGTAATTACGCATGTACCTGGCTTTGGGAATAGCCTATATTATGGACGCTTGAGATAGGAGATTGGTGGGGAGGGTGAGATTTATCGAAACTTTTCCCCGCGAAACAGTTGGTGTTGCTAATAGCGTCGTGACGTTATAGTGCGCACGCGATGTCATAGAGACGTTGATTGCTGTTTATGTCCGCTTTACAAGCAAACATGAGGTTGTTCTGGTCAGGGCAGGCCCGGCAGGTAAAGTGGTGACATGAGGCGTGCAGGCCGTTCATTCTTTACTGCCACGTGACATGGTAGTACACAGAAATGGATGGTGTACACTCCTTTTGGTCTACTGTTAGCCCTCGGGAATACTAATCTAGAGAATAGTTTGTCCCATCGTATGGTTGGTATGGGTTGTACCGTTATGCTTTCCAAAACTGAGGAGGATCGGAACGACCTGCGTTAGTCATCATTGCGTGTTGAGCACCTGTTCTTAACGAGCGCCCAACGCACAGCGATGGTCGTCGTGGGACGCACTGTAAGAGGGCGAGGATGCCGAGAAGAGGTGAACCCTCTTGAGTAAGGGGGCGTGATTCCACCCCCAAACTCACGAAAAGAAGTGGGAGTTGTTGTCGAGCAGGGCTGTGCGAGTTACGCACAGATAAATGGGTTTGGTGCGAAACGAGTGAGTGCTGCGAGTGAGTACTTGTTGTGAAGATCAAGTCGTTCCAGGTCTTGAAATTATAGGGGAAGGGCGTGTATCACTCAGACTAAGTTGGGGAACGTAAACCACCACTTGGATAGTGTGTAATGTAAGGTCATATTGTGTTGAGGGACATGCTTGGTTGTTGGGTGCTGATGTATAGGATGGACTACCTGTACCCATGTTGATCCACTATCAGGCATTGGTACTACTAACTCACCTGTTGATTTCAGTGTCCTAATGTTGCTATGGGTAGTACATGGCGGTGTTGTTGTATGGTTGCATAGTTTCGCTTCTCTGTACTTAGTTGTATACTTTTGGCCTTGGTAATACCCGTTGGTTGTCTAAAGCCTTACACTGTAACAATGAGATGTTATGCTGTCTCCGTTCAATTCGACGGCTCTGAGCGGTACAGTTGCTTAGAAAACCCCACGTGGTTCCTAACTGCTAAACCATGGCCTTTATAGTTCTCGCCACTTATAATTATGTACTTCCTTGCTCCTATACAGCAACGGCTCCTAGCTCCTAGACCGACTCTTCGTAACTCTTTGACTCGTCTGCCATAAAAGGGGTGTCGACGTTCAGGTAGGAGTACTGCAAGTAGGTCAATCCACATCGCCAGCCGTGCGGGTATCACCACTCAAATGCAGTCAACTACCGGAAACTTGCATAATTTCTCATTTTGGATTTCCCAAATTGCAATCTTATTGTGAATTAGCAGCAAGGGTTTGTCCAGACTGTTTGCTGTTAAGATGAAATGGGTAATACATGGAAGTGTATTTAAGATATGGTGAATAAAAACAATTTTCCTGGGCAGATTAGAATTGTTTAGCACGTCTGAAATACACTGCAGTAATTGTTAGGGTATAGTAAAAAGAAGTTTGCAATTTTAATCGGCGTACAGAGGAAACGGCAATACTGATATATTCTTTCTTTCTTAGTGTAATTGTAATCTGCATATAACGGAGACAAGTACTGATATGATCGTTCTTTCTCAGTGTAATTTTAAGCTGTGTATGGTGGGGATAATATTAGTTATCTATGTGTTTTCCAGAGTGTATGGAAATTTACACCGGTTTGGGAACTCAATGCACCCTGAGGCGAAGACGAAGGGTGTATGAGTTCCCAGACCGGTGTAAACTCCCATACACCCTGGAAAACACAAGGATAACGGATTTATTTCCAAGAATTTTGGTGCACATAATACTTTAACCTACACTGTGGGCAAAAACTGACAGAAAATTTGTACTTTGTAAGTTTGTTAATAAAACCAGACAAATATGGATGTCATTGGAACTGGCTCAATGAGCCAGTTCCAATGACATCCATATCTGTAATATTTTATTGCACATAAATATATATATTTCCTGTATTTATATTTTTGTTCTAACATAACTGAGCAGAAGGAATTAATTAATAATTAAAAATGGGTACTTTTTTAGCCATATAGCCTGCTATTGTGTATTCTTGTTTTTACACCGGTGTAAAAAAAGCTACTGTGGATTGCAAGTTACACCGCACCCCTTAGCCAATCAAAACGCAGTATTTTGTTTCATTTGGAAATAAGTACTGATATGGTGTTTCTTTCTCGGTGTAATTTCAATCTGCGAATAGTAGAGGCAAGAACTGATATGATCTTTCTTTCTCGGTGTAATTTTAAGCTGTGTATAGTGGGGATAAGTACTGATATGGTGTTTCTTTCTCAGTGTAATTTCAATCTCCGAATAGTGGAGGCAAGAAATGATATGATCTTTCTTTCTTAGTGTAATTATAATCTGCTATAATGGAGACAAGTACTGATACGGTCTTTCTTTGTTTAATTTTCATCTGCTTATAGTGGAGACAAGGACTAATATGCAGAGACGTAGCTACAGGGGGTGGGAGGTGTCTCACCCCCCCCCCCCCCAACCAATATTTGTCCCAAAATCAAGATGGTTGGAAATATTTCAGGCAAAAATTCCAACAGTTGGAAACTGGAAGCATTGTTTTAACCGAGGTTTTTTCCGAATATGATGTTACATTTCCAGGAAAATTCTAACCGCCGATTCCCAGAGACAGAACTCTGATCGAACTATGCAAGAAATTTCGACTACTCAGCGGCTCCAAAGTTAATTCCACAACCGTGGTCGTGTTATGCATTTTGTTCTCTTCTATATGCAATGCACTCACAGACAACTGTTTGTATTTGGACTTAAAATGTGCACCTCTGTGAGGCTGTGTCTTGGATTTTTTTAAAAGTTACTACCAACATTGTGCAGTTTCCGTTGGCTCTGTACTCTCATGAAAGACAGATACAGCTAGACTGAATTTTTTTATTTGTATTTGGTATTGTTGAATTAATATCTCACACATATTGTGACATATAGGATGAGTTAGTTAGTTAACTCATTACTCACACTTTGTAAGCATAACAAATGGTTTGCCATTGAGTCCATTTCAAGATTAGTGTGCTTACTGCTCAACACGACCTCATATTTGAGATGATAAATTAATAAATTATTGGTTGAATACTGATTTTTTCAGCATACTCCATACATGTACATTCATGTAATTGACACAATGCCCAATGAAGGCAGATAGGGCCTACATGTACTTACAGACTACAAAACCACAAGAAACAGTCATTTTGTGCTGTCCAAAAACCCCAAATTATGAACATAGATATTTAGCTGCAGTCATTTAAACTGCGTGGAAATATTCTCAGAATGCCCTAAAACCTACCGGTACTGTCACTCGGAATCAACATTTTGAATAATTTTCCCCGGGTGAGGGGGGGGGGTTAAGGGGAGGTGAGGGAGGGCAGAGGGCAGTGCTGGAAATGTTTTAAGCTCCCGTGCACATAGAACACATTGGAACTCAGGGGACGAAATGTTAGTGTGTGAAATTTGAGGGAATACTGTCACCAAATACCAGAAACATTAATGTATACACCTGGAACTTAATAAGCACCCCCTGAAATGTTTCATGATAGTGAAGATTCTGTTACTGATTATTATGTTTAAATGATTACTATGTCTTGCAGTACATTTCATCTCGTGAAATATGATGTTTCTGGTTGATAGCGTACCCCAAACTCATCCCCTCGTCCACGTGATGCATACTATCCACGAATGTCACAAATACACTATCATCCACATGCAATATCTGGGTACAAAACAAGGAAATTTGTCACTTCTTTCATCAGTAAATGTTGGCATGGCAAGGACGAGACTGTCAGAGGCACTAAGATGGCAAATCGTTGGCATGCATGCAACAGGCATGTCATTCAAACCTATTGGAAGGCAACTTGGCTATAATCATTCTGTCATCACTAGTGTAGGAGCTATGATTCGTGCCCATTACCCGGATTGTTTGCCGTTGCAGCTAGTGTTAAATTTCCATAGGAACCGGACTTTTTGCCGGTGCAACTTTTTTTCGACGCCAAAACTTAGGCTCCATCCATCTGAATCCGGCAAGTGGTGTACTGCATATATAGTATGCTATTGTATACATATAGCATGCTTTTGTATGTATAGTGATATATGTACACACAGGGCTTTGAGTATATAGAATGGGTAGGATATGGAAAAATTGATGGGAAAGGTGAGATTTTCCTTGAAAGTTTCCCCGCGAAAACTGTTGAGGTTGCCAATGACGTCTTGCCGTCATGTTACGTAACTGACGTTATAGACACATTGACCCCTGTTGTTGTCCACTGTACAATCCGACATAACGTTATTCGGGTCACGAGGTGTCGGTCTTCTCGTACTGGACTGATATGGTTATGTAGTATGTACGTTATATACCCATATAGGTCCCCTGTTAGTCCTTGATACTACTAATCGACCAAACGCTTTATATTATTCCATGACTGGTATAGGTAGTACATGATGCTAGTCCAGGAAGTATTATGTGGTGGGCGGGGGTAATGCATGGCGGACTAGGTGCGGTATTGGGAGGTTGTCCTTGGTATGTTAGAACGGTAGTATAGTATGGAAGGCGTAACACCTGTAGGTCCCCTCTTAACCCTTGGTACTATTAATCAACCTTTTACTTTATATTATCCTATGACTGGAAAAGGTAGTACGTTATGCTAGGTCAAGCGGTATTGTGGGGTGAGGGTACTACATGGCTGTCTAGTGCGGTAGTATAAGATGTGCAGTTTCCACCCTTGCTTGTTCAATGTTAGTACTTGGTACCACTATCCATCTAGAGTGGTGTGCTGAACCACAGATAGTACAAGTAGTATGTAATGCTAAGTCAAGCAGTATTATGGGAATGGGGTGGGGGTAATGCGTGCTTGTCTAGTGTGGTAGTATAAGGTACACGGTCTGCACCCCAGTTGGTCTACTGTTAGTATTTGGTACTACTAACTCACTGACTTATTTTATCATCGGGGTTGGTATGGGTAGTGCGTAATGCTAACCTATGCGGTATTACAAGGTAAGTTTAAAAACGGTAGTATTGGATGTACGGTCTCTGCCCCATATAGGTTTACCGTTATGTAAATACCCTACAAAACCATCTAATGGTTTGTACTATTCCACGCGTAGTTCGGAATACTAGGTTATTTGGTCGAGTGGTATATGCTTGGTTTCTAGTATCATAGTCGAGTATGAATGATCTTTTGGACATTCTAGGTCTGAGCAAAAGAGCAATTGCTCATAATTGCTTATTGAGCAAAGGCTCTTGCGACTCTTCGCTTCATTTTGGAAAGAAAAGGATTCTATGTACGAAAAGGGATTCTGTAAGTGGAATTCTGTGAGTGGAATTCGAAGCACCTATACAACTGGTAGACTTACCATCGGCTTCCGCTAAGTCTTCAACTAGCAGTCCTATGATCAATCTCTATTGTATTCACCCTTACTATAGTGTACCATTACTAATGGCTACCACTATTCTGCCGTGCTTGATTCTCACACACTTACTATTGACTACCAGGGCTCTCAGTACTATATCACTACACTACAACCCCTACGAGTCCCAGTTCATATCTCTATCATACTTGGCTTCCACTACTACTATAATAGTCGAATTCAGTCAGATTGCTCGAACTACTCGAATCTCATCGAGCAAATGAGGTATTGAGCGATTGATCGAACGAACGAGTTACTCCACATACGAAATAGGGATTCTCTAATCAGACGTTCTCCACAAAGGATTCTCATAGCGGGATTTCATAAGTCGGATTCCAAATGCCAAAACAACTCCTGTTGGTAAAAAACTGTCTGTCCTATGATCAGCCTCTATTGCATTCGCCGTTACTAGTGTTCTACCGGTCTCACAGCCTTGTACGGTTACTACTGACTTGCAACACTACTTCTGATTTGTTAGCTATCTCAGACTGCATGAACGACTCAAATCTCATCGAGCAAATGAGCAGATATACAAGTGAAAGTCATTGAAAAATCCTGAAACTGCCTATATACCCTTAAAATAGGGTTCTTACAGGGGTATAGTGCCAGTTCACAGAGAGCCATAATTTTCTTGTGTTTGTTGTTACATCAAGCCATGGCTAGCAGCAATGGCTTGATCTGACAACAAACTAAATATTTTTTTTTTTTATTTTGAATTGATGTACACTTTAAAAATCTTGGAAATAAGCCTTTGGGTTTAAGAAAAGTATAGAAATTTGAGTTTGGAAAAGTATACAAGGCTTGTTATAAAAATGCAAAAAATCCTGAACTGGAGGATCAATTTTCGAGAAAAATCCTGAAAACTCACTTCTCTGAATGAGGTATCGAGTAAATTACCCGAACGAGTGACTCCACATACGGCTCTAGGACACAACTCGGTATTTGAGGATATCCATGACATGGTGATGTACCATTGACGGATACAGTTTGGAGAACACTTATGGGAGGATATCCATCTGAAGATAGATATGGCCACCCAACATATGGCAACGCCTGGCATCTTGGCCTACCCATGCCCTTCATAGGTCCAAGATCATCACTGCTGAATTGCCCACAGTCACCGCCATCTGTCCTATGGTCAGCCTGCTCTCTTTACTGCCACTTCTACTGGTCATCACCACTACAATTGGCTATCACGCTTACGGGCTTGTACGTTTACCATTGCCTTGCAGCACAAGTTCTGGTCCATCAGCTGTGTCAGATTGCTCGAACTCGAATCTCATCGAGCAAAGGAGCTATCGAGCAGTTGCTCGAACAAGTGACTCCACATACTCATCTGGGTTTTAGAGGATACCTTTGACGTGGTGATGTAATATTGGAGGATACCTTGTTGCACGATACTTATCGGAGGGTATCTATCTGTCTGAAGATAGTTACGGCTTCCAGCATCTGTTCAGTTCTTTGCATCTTGGCCACCACTGCTAACCTTCCCACAGTCACCATCATGTCCTTACACTATGTTTACCCAATATTATAGTCTTCTACCAAGCTTGCAGTCTTGTACCCAGGGACCGACCTGGGCATGCGCCAGTGCGTATTTGGTTCTGAAACATCAGGACCTGGCTCTTAAATCTCAGAAATAGGCTTCTCAGTTGGCGCGTAACTTCTCAGATCATATTTTGATATTCTTTCGATGGATAATCGAGAGAGACACTCGTACATGTATTATATATATGATTATCATTTATCATTGTTGTAGAGTGCTTAAGTTAATACTTCAAGTCTTAATTACCAAGCATTAATCTTCACTGTGGTTTCTGATCAAGTCTTGGCTGCCTATTTAGGCAGCCAAGACTTGATCAGAAACCACAGTGAAGATTAATGTTTGCTATAGTGTACTAAATGAAAATGATGAGAGCTATTACATACTTGCAGTGTGTGTTACAAACAGCAGTGTGACTCCGTAAATTGAAATCTGGCGCATGAATTGAAAAAATAGGTTCCGAGGCTAGAGCGTATTTTAAATAGTCCTGATCAGTCCCTGTTACACTATGTTTACCCAATATTATAGTCTTCTACCAAGCTTGCAGTCTTGTACCATTACTACCCACTTATAGCATTACTTATGGCTTAACCATACTACTCAAAGTTTGCTAAGCACCAAGTATATCCAACTACCTGTTTTACGTTTTTGTTGAAATAATGTAATGAAAAGTGTATGTATTTTTTATTTAATTATATCTTTAATGAGTTAAGTAAAGAAATTAAGATTTTACTTGTGTTTGACATTATTTTTTAGCTTCTGAATACGAAAACCATGGAAAATGGATATTATTGATATAAGAGGAAATTTTTCAATTTGCCAAAAAGTTGACGGAGCGAACTGGTATGGGTTCAATATCGAGTATGTGACCCATTACTGTTAATTGCAGCTTGACAACGCCTTCTCATGCTCCCAATCAGGTTCCTGGTGGTCCTTTGTTTGTGGGATGTTGTTCCATTCTTGGACCAGCATGGCACCAAGCTCCTGGACACTTCTTGGCTGGACTGGACGGGCTGAAATTGCAAGCTGCAACACATTCCAGACATGTTCGATTGGATTGAGGTCAGGGAATCTTGCTGGTCAGTCCATACGCTCAATCCTCTCCATCTGTCGGCACTCACCGACAGCGAAGGCAACATGAGGACGGGCATTATCGTCCATCAGAATGAATCTATCACCCACTGCACCTGCATACAATCTGACGTGGACATCCAGAATCTCGTCAATATACCGCTGTGCAGTCAATGTACCATGTTCAAGGACACAGAGCTCTGTACGTTCATACTTGCTGATGCCGCCCCAGGTCATGATTGACCCTCCACCATAGCAGTCACGCTCAACAATGTTGTCTGCATGGAATCACTCTCCTGGTCTTCTCCATACCCTAGAACGCCTATCTGTGGTCTAGGCAGTACCTTGATTCATCTGTAAAAAGGACAGGTCGCCAATCTTCTCTGGTCCATCCAACGTGGTCCATTCATATCGTGCTGGCGGTGGTTCTGGGACAGCGGAATGCGAATACATGGTCTTCTCGATCGGAGACCACCTTCGTGCAACCTTGCCCGGATAGTCTGCGTCGAAACATTTACCCCGGATGCATTCTGAAGGTCACTGCGAAGCTGGGTTGCTATTTCAAAGCGGTTCCAACAGGCCTGAATGATCAAAAACCGGTCTTCAGCTGAAGATGTTGCCCTGTCTCTGCCACCACCATGCCGCCTTACTGGTGTGCCATACTGCTGAAATCTTGCCCAGGTTCTGGTGATCACCGTATGGTGCTCACAAAGGGCTTCACCAACCTGACGATGGGTAGCCCCTTGCTCCACCAACCCTACAGCCAGTCACATTTCTGCTTCAGGCAAATGTCTTCTTACATTTGCATTTGCCATATTCCATCATTAAATCAAAAGGGTTTGTGTTGAAATGAAGATTGAATACCCTACACATGTAGACAGTACACGAAAACATCATGAAAATCAAGAGGTGCATGCTTTCCATGACTGTCACGAAAAGTCTGCTTGTCAAGAGAGCTAATGTAAACACTGGGGACCATCTCAATACATTCCCCAAACATATTCGCCAAAAATATCGCAAATGATGTATCAAATATTTGATGCTTAGCAAACTTTGAGTGGTATATGTCGGATCACATCTACACGTGGCCAAGTCCTAGAATGTCGTTATTTTGAGTACCCGCACACAAACACGACTAAAACCAAGCTGTGTTCCAGTGAAATATTCGAAAGGAAACGAATCTGGCATCTATTTCAAATAGAATATCAAGTTTAGATCAGAAATCGAATCGAATCTTGAAGCTTTGCAGTGCGCTGGTTTGTTAAGAGCTGACAAAAGGTTGCCGACCAAACATTCGTGATGGTTGGGGGCTGGGTGCAGAGATCTGAAGCAAGTTTTGGATGAAATACTCGGGCATCCAAATTTTGCAGGGGTGGTGTTCAGCATATGATGGAAAAGGTGCAAATTAGCCTTCATCGCCATCCATAAACAATAGATGGCAGTGGAGTAGCATCGGGCGAGTCTTGCCCCCCCCCCCCCCCACCCTACTTGACTTCATTTGAATAAATTTGAATCCTGACCCCATAAGGAAGTTGTATACCAAATATCGAAAGATTTGGACGGGTGGTTTGGAGAAAGAAAATATTTAGAAATTCCCCATATTGCGCCAAGTTAAATTTCCGGCTCCCATATTGGACTCCAACATTAACCGGGACTTGATTTGAACAAACTTGGTGACCTCTATACTAAGTATTAAAATATTTTGACTGGAAGATCTGAAGATCTTAAAGATTATTCCTCATTTTGCATAAAGTTAAAAATTGAAGACACTTTAATCTGACCTTTCTAAGGATGCCGTATTCCATATATCAAAAAGTTCTAACTGGTGGATCTGAAAAATGATTTTTAAAGATTATTCTTCATGTCAACTAAGTTAAAATGTGCGCTCCCATGTGGTGCCTAAATATGAACCGAGGGACCTGATCTGAATAGACTTGAATCTGACTTTCGTAAGATGCTGTATACCAGGCACCAAGAGTTTTTCTCCGGTGGTTCTGGAGAAGATTTTTAAAGATTATTATATATTGCACAAAGTTAAATTTATTCTCCCACACTAAGCCTAAATATTAACCCAGGGACTTGATTTGAACAAACAGGAAACTAACTTTTTTTAAGGATGCTGTGTATCAAATACCAAAATATTCTGACTGGTGGATCTGAGGACCCCCCCCCCCCCCACCCAAACACACACACCCTTTTATGGTGCTGGGCAAGTTGCGATGTCAGAACAAACGCACGTCTCAAATTTAACTGAAATCGCTCAAGCGGTTTCCGATTAGCCGCGAACACCATACCATGTTCACGGACGACAAACGAAGTACGGTGAATGATCACAATAGATCACCCTGACTTTTAGTCAGTTGAGTTAAAAATCCACACAGGCTTCCCTAAAAATCATGAATTCTACGCTTTGCATGGGGTATCAACTAATGATAAAAAGATTAAGTACCATCAACATGAGCATCAACATGTCTGCAAATAGTGCCATATGGGGCATATTTTTAAAACATTTCCAAGAACACAGAAGCACACTCTCACAGGTGGACACATTTAATGCAGTATACCTCCCAAGTCCCAATCTGTTCCGAGAATGGTGGTATAAAAAGAATTAACCCTTTACCTAACGAATCGCCCGCATCGGCCGCGTAATATGCCAATTGTGCAGTTGAGCTCGTTCCATTGAGGGGTCACGTGATATGGTTTTGTTGAAATTTTCTAAAAAATTTAAAAAAATGAGATTTAAAATAAAAAATTTTCATATCGTCTGCGTTGGGTAAAGGGTAAACAAGAAACGCCAATGAAAACAACAAAAATGACATACAAATGTAAGAGAATATTTTTATTACAAAGGACAAGTCACTAATACATTAAAAGACAGCTCATGAAAATGTAAATAGTCTCTGCTGCATAGATAATGCACAATGATAAGCTTAATCAATTATTAACTCATAAAGTCTGGTGACTCGGCATCTAAAGCTGTGTCAAGACAATGATTAAGGTGTTTGTCAAACAGTACAGTCGTCGTGAACTGGTCATGTGTCCACACATGCTTTTACCAGTTAATAAAAATCAACGGCAAAATTTTGATTAATGAAGCACCGGGTTGTACCCGGTGCTTCATTAATTAAAATTTTGACAATTATTCCTATAATTTGTGTTTGGAATCTAATATTATTGCGTTCGTGAATATATTGCCCGTCCGTGGACAGTGACCAGCTCACGGCGGCCATACTGTACACTTTGGAAGACCACGGCTCACTACATAAAGTTACCACAGTGAACAAAATTTGATAAATAAAAAAGTTGTCAGATCTGTACTTAGCAATGGTGAACATTGTGCCCATACAGTGGTGAGCACTGTACACAAATAGTTGAAATATTTGGCCCAAATTATATGGAGTTTCAATACATATTGCCTAGTATTGTAGTGTTTTTCCCGTATTTTGGTCACGTTTCTTCACCAAAGCACGCAATTTTCTTTCGGGCCAAACAATCGAAAACAAAGAATGCAACTGTTCCGGCCATGAGTTAAAAACTCACCAAGTTTGCCAGAGGAAAGTAACCTGCATCGTCAAGAATGCAACCGTTTAGGCCATCAAGTTTAAAAACTCCCCTAATTTTCCGAACGAAACCAACCTGCGTCAACACTATCGTTTACGACACTGCAGACGTAGCTTATTTTTCAATGCCGAACTCGGGGCAATCATGTCAACGATCTTATTTACTTGTATCTCTGGACTCTGGTGTTTGCTATTAAATGAGATGCCAAATTTAAGTAGGACTTTTACATTTGGTGGAGAAATGAAGTTTGGTCCATGGTCGCCACTGTGCCCCAATTAGACCAACCGGAAGGCCTGAATACACATTCAAACAGAGCCCTGCGAACCACACATTTCGTTTCGAATCGAATCTTGAATCGAAGCAGCTCTATTAACACTTTACCTAACATGAAAAGCAGACGACACTTGCAATCAAAATTCTTGAATAACTAATTTTTTTCATTTTTTGTCTCAAAAACATAGGTTCTAACCCTTCATTGGAATGAGCTCGTTCCAATGACGAATCACAACCTATGTTTTTGAGACAAAAAATGAAAAAAAAATAATGAAAATTAATTGACGATTTTTGAGAATAGCATGACTGGTTTTTGCCGTAACGTAGGGTAAAGGGTTAATCGAAATCAACTGGAATCACAAATCCAACTTTATGAGTCTTGAAGATGACCGATAAAGGGGGGGGGGGGGGGGGGGGGGGGGGGGACTGTGAACCCGATTAGTTTTTCAACCTATATTTTAAATTACTGCATTTTTCAGTAATATTACATATTCTCTCTTTCAGATGAACAGAAGCTAATTTTTATTTCTTTTGCAGGAGACGAGAAACTAACATGTATTTTTTGTTTCTATTTTAGGTGGTTTACGAAGTCCCATTTAGTACCTACATATGATGCGAGACGGAGACGGAAACCATTCTTGAATGGTTTCTGGCTAAATCTAAACTGACACAACATTAAAAACCTATTTTTTCAAAACCACTGACAAATGGACTGCGATGAATACTGCCACAGACATTCTATCTGACTAATTATTATTTTATGGGATACAAAATTACTTTTTTTTATTGTGTACGAAATGGTTTTGGTACGAAATTACAGACACCCTGGATCATATTGGTATTTTTGCTTAATGAAGATCGTGGCTTCATCATATGGACAACTTTTTACAAAATTAGCGGCTTTCAGAGAAAATGTTCGTGTTCGACCGACCAAAACTTTTCTGGCAGACAAAAAATTCTGTCGGACTGAGCCCCAAGCTTCAGGTCTGGTGATCTGATTAAGTGAGGGACTGCTCTGCAATCACAGCGCTGCATAATCCAACAATGTGTCTAGTTCATACGGTCTGTGGTTGATTGACATCAGCAACATATATGTTTATTTATATTCAAAATTATACATAATAGATATCAAAACTGGCCTATCTGGCCATAATTATTATACAGCAATAACAATACAAGTACAGCAGATAAACAAGAAAAGCAGCACCATTCATTACATAAGCTCTTTAAAACAAGTGTATTCACAATCAAATAACAGAGACTCACAAAATTCTCAAACTCAACATTCTATGACCAACTGTTTTCTGTTTATTTATTGGGGTTCAAGGTAATATTTAGCATCTATGGCTATACTGTGACTATAACACAAGGATAAATACACAGGACGGCACAAGCGTGTGAATGGGTTAATCGATATGGCACTCGTGCCATATCAATTAACCCATTCACATGCATGTGTCGTTCTGTGTTTATTACACGCCTTCACGTCTATAAAACCAGAGGCTCAAGTGAGCCTAAAATGCTCACCTGGCTCAAATTGTAAAAACAGATGAGTGTATCAGCATGTGATCAGCAGCAAGAGCAATTTTTTTTTATTTGCCATGACACAAACAAAGGCAACATTTTGGCCATTCATTTCTGCTGGTCCAAGGAAAGCTTCCCAGCAAACTCCTTTCTGTGAAGTATTAAAAAACAACATGAACAATTTTTTTGTTTTGTTTTAGACTACTGTGGTTTTATCTAGCGCCCCCCCCCCCCACCCGAAAAAAATACAACAAAACAACAAATTTAAACAAAAACAAGCGAATCGATTTGAACAAACTTGAATTCGACACCCCAGAGATGTTATACCAAATATGAAAGGATTCTCACTGGTAGATCTGAAGAAGAATTTTCATGAAATTTTCTCATAAAAATAAAAAGCCCAAATATTAACCCAGGGACCTGATTGATCAACCTTCAATCTAATCCTCCCAGAGATTTCGTACAGCAAATATCAAAAAAATCTGACTGCTGGATCTGAAGG